>CM048746.1:362009891-363448641 GCA_026315105.1 Locusta migratoria | reverse complement strand
TTAACAGTCTGGAAAACGATTCACTTCGCACAAAACTACTGTCGGAATATAACAGTAGAAATTAGGTGAGGAGTGCGAATTCTTTGCACAGCAGACATTGGTGTAGGAATATACAGCAAATCAGCTAAATATTTACACACTTTAGACAAAGTAGTTCTCTTTGTCATTACAAAGTAACAATACCAGCAGTTAGTAACTCGCCAGATTCAAAACTATTCAATTTAAATAAGTCAAGAAATAAATTAAATCTCTACAACAGAAGAACAAGAGAAATTGCAATTCAAAGGATACCATTTCACCTTAACTTAGATGGAATGAAAAAGTTGGTTTTCTGACCAAAAAAAGAGCACAAAATAAAAATTGGAACAACAAGCATGTCGGATTTTACAGTGAAATGCGCGATTAAACACACATTCTTAGCTGAATTAAAACGAACCAAGAGAATTCCATATGTGGGAATATCCGGAAAAAAACCCTCATGAATGAAGTAGTAACTAATGGGCCAAAAAGGGAAATGGTAATCATGTTCGGCTTCTGTTCTAGGCATCCTTCTAACTCCAGAACGTGTCTTGTGTCATACAATAGGTTCACTAATGAACACTGAATACTGATTCTAATTCATAAGGCCAGAAGGCGAATGTCGGTAAGTCATGTAGCAGACAATAATATACACCTCGTATAGACTCATAAACCTTGGGCACCTGTTGTGCGAAGTGTTCCAGTGTAACGCAGTGAACAGTGTTAAACGCACAGCATTCCACGTTGTCGCTGCTGTGATCTGTGACGCACAGCAGTCGGGACACAGGCGTAGGCGATGTATTCGCGCGGATGTGGAGCGCATCACATCTTCAAGTTAACATGGAGCCTCACTTTAGTACTGTTCTGACCGTGCGCATGACCTCTGGTACTCCGCCAATTGCGTAGCAGTGGCAGAAGGCACAACATTCCTTCCGCATAGCACTTTGTGTTACACTTCTCACACGCTGGTCCATCAGATTCTGTCAAATAAAACTAAAACAAAACGAGGCAAGCTGACATTCCCTTAAACGTAAACAGGCGAGGCGTACCAGGTCGATGTAACTTTTGATACGTAGAAATACATGTAAACTATACCTTTCTCACATACCATTCCCATTTTTTGAGACCTTAATGTAACCACCCAAAATTTCCCTTTTGTACGATAATAATTCTGCCCGATAAGCAACGCTAAATGGCAAGGAAGGAGTTACACTGATTGCGGTAAAATAAATTACTGCCGTATAAAGAAAGACAACAGCATCAAATGACCTAAATGATACTAATGAATTGAACCCCCTATTGTTTTATAGTATAATATACATTGAATAGAAGAAGTTTTAAAAACGGTGTAGTTACGAGCCCCAGCGATCAAAAGTGGAACGATCCCAAAATTAACTCAGGGACGTGAAACTGTTTAAAATTTTGTTGTTTATTTCACCCTTGTTTTGTTGTTGATGGTGTATTTTGCTTCAACCTTTCATTTACAAATATAAGATATTAAAAACTACTTGTTCATGTGATAGAACAATGCGAAACACAAGCTGTGAAGATAGTAATTTCCGATTAACTCTTATGATCATTACATCTACATCCTTACCCCGCAAGCAACACCGCCTAGAATTCAAGGCGTCACAACAGGCCGTGCCACGTCACACCGAAATGCCGCGAACGCTAGCTGACTGGCTGGCCGCTGGGGCACAACTCACAGCCTCGTAGCGGCCGGCCAATCAGCTAGCGTTCGCGGCATCACGGTGTGACTTGGAATGGCCTTTTATGAGGCCTCGTCTTCTACGTGGTATTGCCGCAAGCAACCTTAACGGAGGTTACTATGCGTACTATTGTAATTTCCTCCTATTCTAGTCGCTACTAAATGAGTCCGTAACGAAGCGTGCTACTCTCCTTTGGATTTTCGTGCAACATTTGGTGACGCCAGTAAAGGAATGTAGAGAATATATGGCATGTACATGAAGTAGTAACTAATGCTTGGGATAAAGGAATTACATGATTAGTGCTGTATTTAGGCAAAAATTGGATTGGGTACCAACTTCTATTTGGCTTGGAACAGATGGGGCAAGTTGACATAATTGATAGATCTCAGGCATTCTTTCACGTTATGAGAGGAGATGATTGAAAATCCTCGGGACAAAGATACGGACCTACTCGAGAAGATACTTTGAAACCTGCTAATTAACTAGGGTTCCGAAGTGTGCACTATACAAGAGGATATTGGATTCACAGTAGGGCATGGTGGACAGTTTGAGATGTGAAGATTTCCGCATAATAATGTACCTGCCTTCTTTTCTTATCGGCTGTCCTTGTAGTTAAGTCAGTAAATGTGAGAAGAGCTGCAGGAAGGAAGATCAGCCATCGGCGATTATGGGGAGACATCAGGCGGCGGCTCGGGATTGTGTTAGCGTTCTGAAATAACGTAGGAAAACCGTGGAAAATTTGATAAGCATGAATATGAATCTTGATCCTGCTGTGTATAATTACGTTGCATTTACGACGGCTCCACGTTGCTCACTTGCGATCCTCAGCGCCTAGCAGGTGATTTATGCCAAGGAAAAACATTGTGATTCCGCCATGAGTGCTAATTTCCATGTATATTAAGTTACACATGGATCTTAAGAGCAGGAAAATTGTGTGGTGCAGCTGCACTTACAGTGTTACAAAATGAAATACACAGTTAAAGTTGGCTAATAATATATAAAGGACACCTTTCTCTGAAGTACGTTCAGTGTATACATCAATAGATGTCCTCTTAATTGTAAACAACGCAAGGAAGAAAACTTTGTTATATTTATGATAGAAATATATATATAAATATTGTAACCTATGGATTCACATAACTTTGTCATTTCAGGACACCAACGTAAACCTGATATCGGCACTACCGTATGATGATGGGCTCAGGCCCGAAACTAGTAGCGATGAAATAAATTGATTTATAAAAATCTTGTGCCTGGTTGCAGTATTTACTTACTACAGTACTGAAACATTAACCCTCAAGAGAAAACTGAAAGACATAAAAAGGAAGAGATGTAGGTAATCAGGAAAATTCTAGGAGGAAGACATACCCAAGACGTTTATAGGCTACAATAAATTAAAACAACAGAAAAGTTTAAGACGAATGAAATTTTTTGGTCACTTTAGTTCCACACCTTGGCTAGATGAAAATTTTTCTGATATTTTGAGGAAGATTGTTCCAAATCTGGTTCCTGATATAGAACAAATTTAGAAATCGTGGCAGTATTGTGCGATGGTACATAAAGGATTTTACTTTACTGGGAACGGGCGCAGTTCTGTTGTGCTGCACAGTTCTGTTGTGCTGCTCAGGTAGCAGATTTAGAGTTGACGGTAAATAAGAGGTAGTAAAGATTTAAGAGAACGATAGACCAGCCAGGTAACGGGAGACTGATTTTCGGTGGTAGACTGTAGGACAAATGCGGGATTCTCCCGGCGAAGGCCACTTTTCCCCCCACGAAAAGTGCCGTTCAGTCGCGAGTTCAGCGACGGACTGTAAGAGGCGTGTCCTCGGTAACGGTAACGGTACACGGACGACCAGAAACAGAGTGAGCACCTTAGCTGGCCATTATCCCGATTCCTTAATTAGTGTGGCAGGGCGTGTTTTTGTTGGCTTATTTCGAGAAAGCGACGGGCCGGCAGAAGAGGGATGGTGGGCGGGGGGGGTGGTAGGTGTGGAAGTGGACGGCGAGTGTCTGCTGCGGAGCGCGAAAAGAGCCGGCAGCGGCTGCGGCAGTGGCGGCGTCTCAGAACAGGACAGGACCGCCCCCAAGGACGGCGCCCGGTTTGGGCGGCTAACGGGACCCGCCGGCCGCATTCCGCCCACCGCAGCCGGCACAGCTCCACTCTCTCCTCCCCTCCCCCCCCCCCTCCCATCCGGGCCCCTCACCCTATCTCCCCTGCCCCCTCCCCTCATCGCCCCTACCCCTACGTCAGGCACGATACAGCCTCCCCTGCAGCGAGACACCCCGTGGCGGACACCACAACGTGTCCGTCCTGTGCACGCTGTGTGGGAGCAACACCAGATAGAAGAAGATTATAACTTAGAGTTCCGGTCGGAGCATGATTAAGGCCACTACACACACTCCGATTTATCGTACGGCCAACAAGACGTACAACGAACCAACCAATTGGTAGCAGCTTACACACCAACCAACTGCACGCAGCGCCACCCTATTCTGGTGTCTGTCTGTCGAACTGCTTTTGTTTTTGCTGTGCACGCGACCTGGGGTTGGAACACTTGCGCGGCGTGACACTTGCGGGGAACCTGGGGCCCTTGGTGCGGCTGATGGCTTTTCCTGGGTAAAGGCACACCAAGAAGTCTAGCACTGCTGTTGTCAAGTTTCCACACTGTTAACATAACACAAAACTCAGTGAAATTGTACAACCCTTTGAAGAGCAATATAGTAACTTGTTCTAACTACATATTAATTCGTTGAGTGTTCCTCTTGAAAACAAAAAGGTATTTTAATAGTGATAATGTTTGGAGAGTTATTAAGACATTCTCTGCTACTACAAGTAGTAACACTTATTTTTGATAAAATGTTAAAATCCCCTGAATACGGCACAGGTAGCGGCTGGAGGGCGTGGAGTAGGGCTGGTGTATCCCTACTTCTGGAACACCCTGTTCACTACCTGCAGCGTCCGGGTCTACCGGCAAGTGTCTACACATTCCCTTTCCCCGCAAGTGTCACTCCTCGCAAGTGTCACCAACTCCGCGACCTCAGGCATGGAAGTTGGTCGGGAAGCGCTACACACAGTACAATTTGTCGGGTGGAGTGGTGGGGGAAATGGAGATCGGGTGGTCAGGCACAACCAACTGGCCGACAAGGAAAGTTGGTCGGGTAACACCTAAAACTGCCCAATTTAGCGGGTGACCAACGAATTGGTCCAATTAATCGCATCGTGTATAGGGCCCTTCAGCAACCGAAACCGAATATTCGGCACCTCTTCTCGTTTCGGCCGGAACCGAAACTTGCGCAATTAAGTTAAAATTTCGGTAAATGTACGTTATGCCGCAAATCACTACTTTTCCCACATCTACATAGATAGTCTTCAAATCACATTTAAGTGCCTGGTAGAGGGTTCATTAACCACTTTCATAACTTTTGTCTACTGTTCCATTCTCTAATAGCGCGCGGGAAGAAAGAACATCTAAATCGTTCCGTTTTCGATCTGATTTCTCTTATTTTATTGGGATTGTCATGTCTCCCTAAGTAAGTGGGTGCTAGCAAAAATATTTTCACATCCAGAAGTAAAAGTCGGTGATTGAAACTTCGCACACAGATCACGACACAATGAATAACGTCTTTCTTTTAATCATTTCCACCCCAATTCGTGCAACATTTCCGTGACGCTTTCCCCCCGGTAACGCGATAAAACAAAACGAGCTGCCCTTCTCTGAACCTTCTCAATACCTTCCGTCAGTCCCATCTGGTGAGGGTCCCACAATGGGCAACAGTACTACAGGAGAGGACGCACAAGTGTGATGTAGGCAGTCTCTTTGGTGGAGCTGGTGCATCTTCGAAGCTTTCTGCCAATGAAACGTAATCTTTGGTTCGCCAGCCCCACAATATTTTCTGTGTGTTCTCTCCATTCTAAGTTGTTCGTACTTGTATCTCCTAGGTATTTAGTAGAATTTACGACCATAAGGTTTGACTGATTTATCGCGTAATTGAAGTTCAGCGGATTTCTCTTAGTGGTCTTGTGTATTACTTCACACTTTTCTTTATTTAGTGTCAATTGCCCATTTCCGCACCATGTAGAAATTATGTCTAAATCGCTTTGCAGTTGCTTTTGATCTTCTGTTGACTTCACTAACCGATAAACGACAGTATCATCTGCGAACACTCTAAGGGACCTATTCAGATTGTTTCCTACATCGTTTATAAACACAAGGAAGATCCCCCTTGTATTAAGCCTTCTTGAGTATATGTAAGCCTAAAGCCGTCCTCACACGGGACGTGTTGTTCTACGTGGCGCAGGCCTGACGTGCTGTCTGTCTGGCTAGAGCAGGCTCTGAAACGACCTGCTACATCCCACGGAACGTGCTGCTCATAGTGATTTGCGATCGCAGCGCACGTTGGAGGCTGGCGGGTAGATCATTGTGTTTATAAAGATGGATGTGCGTAAAGTTGCACGGTATCTCTGTTAGCGATCACCGAAGAAAAAGAAGAAAAATAAACCTAGAACTGTAGCCTTCGATGGTTGCACGTCGCATGCAATACTATCCAGAATGTTTATTTATTTGTTTTTTTTTATTTATTTCTAGTTGAACCGTCCGAATAATTTGTACTCTATCCTGATCAGACACAGATAGGTAAGATAGTAATGGAGAAAAAGACAGATGCAAGTACATATCAATAAAAGATAATAAACTTTGAATAAGAGTAACAAATATTAGTGTCTTTATTGGAAATTGTCTTCTTATCATTTGGAAAGGCATCAGTTTAATGTGTAAAGAATCTAAACACAATCAAAAACTGTCGTCCATGTTAGTTAAACAGACTGCCAATAGATGACACGTACATTGCTTTTATATCGGCCGCACAAACTAGTTAGATACTCGGCGCGGTGGCTGATGGGAGCAGCCGTAAATACATGTCCCGTTTGCGATAGTTCCCCCGGTATCAACTTACATTGCCCAAACAGTACTTTTTTTCTATATATATATTTGTGAAAACAATAACTTTTCACTATATGTGTACTTTTTGTCGTTAGTGGATAACGAAACCTTTTGGACACATTAAAAAAGATTACATTCATACAATGAAAGAAGGCACGAAATACGGAATTCGTTTGCAATATTGGCCACGTTCCACCACGAAGCAAAACTCTAACATGCCAGATCCTTCATTCCACGCTTTGCAGGGTGGTGCAACGTGAAATTCCATGCTGCGACGTCACCACTTCCTCCTCCGCCTGCGTTTCTACGTCCTGTGAGAGGACAGCATAACCGTAGAAGATGACGTATGTGGTGTACAGATTAACTGGCCTAAACTTTCCATCCGGCATTTGCGAATATTAAGCCAGCCACTCCTTAAGTTGAACTTCTGAGCCAGCACATACGTACCTGTTATTAGTGAAGTTATGTCGTTTCCCTCACAGTTGTCGTAACGCTTTGCATTTGTATAGAAACTGCAAAGCAAAATAGCTGTAAGTGCACTAAATTGTTGCGAGGAGATGTTACCCTCAAAATAAATTCCGGGATCCGAATTACCGACGCTGTAGTGCAGAAATAACATTTACACTTACTACCGTAACACTGATACGTAAGCGACATTGTGGAGCTTGGTCATTGCATGACACACTCAGGTTAAGTCCTGCCGCCGTCAGGCTTGACTTGCACGTAGCAAAGAACTCGTAATGGAAGTAATATTGTTGTTGTGTGGTGCTGGTGACTAAAGGCTAGTCTACACGGCGATACCAGGTTGCGACACTCGTTGCATGAAATGAGTTGCGCGCAACTGGTTTCGTGTATGTCTGTAGACACGGCGCCAATACTATACACTTCAGTTTCGTCGTTTTGTGAGTTTCGTAGTCGCCGTAGAATGAAAGTTTTGGTAGGTGTAACAGTTGTGGCGGAGCTATTGCTTCTCTGTGAGACGTCTCTGCATAAGACTAAACATAAAGAGAATAAGAAACGTGTTTAGGATTCGTTTGGGATTAAAATGAGACGTCAGCTCAATTGCTCAGCGACCTTGCTGCAAGAAATTGTGGTTGAAAACCCTAAAAGTTATTTTAATCAACACAGAATATCACCAGAGCAGTTCACGTTCCTTTTAAATAGAATTAGTAATGCAATAAAGAAACAAGATACTGTTAAGCGTGAAGCATTGTTACCAGAACTGAAATTAATTTCATTGCATTACGTTTCTTGTCGTGTAGATATTCGTATCTACGGTACCTGTGCCGTGTTCCTAAATCCACAATTGCCATAGTTCGTTTGTATAGGTATTTGGAATTGAATGTATTTTAGTCTGCAGTTCACTAACCGTCACCCCATCAATATTTAATTCACGAATAATTTCTTGCAGAGCACCAACACGCCGCTGCTTATTCCTAAGATTTTCATCGTTGAAATCGCACAAACACCAATGCATCGTATACATACTCAAAAACCGAATTATTTCTGTATTGGTTATAACCTAACCTAAAAACACGCGCAATCAGTTTCGCCAAAGTTGGAAGTTGCCGAAACTGTCCAGTTTCGCCAACGAGTTGCGCGAACGCCTGCCGCGCATGCTCACTGGCCAGTAGCGCAGTTTCATGAAACCTAGTGTCGTCGTAGAAACTAGCCTTTTCTGTCAGAAAATAAACTTTATTCTGTACTGCATAAAGTGTTTCGGAAAATGTCACATTTCCGACTAAAATTATGATTGTTGACAGTCTAAATGTATGCACACACTTAACAAGAAAAGCTGTGTACCACATGATCAGTGTTTCCCAAACCTATATTGGTTATTAAAAGAGCCCCTGTAAAATAATGAATAAATTAAATTGTTACAATCACAGTGTAATAATATCACTATATTTTAGGATTGCGTTATAATGTGATTAACAACAAACTACAACTTTTACGCGCACTGAATCTACCCCGAACGTAATCCTACTTCATCCGTAAGTTCGCGAAAGTTGGTTTCGGTCCAAGAAAATTAGTTTCGGTTAAGCCGAAGTTTCTGCTGATTTCTAGCCTAAACGAAACTGTGGCCGAAACCAATAATTTGGCCGAAGATTCTTATAACTGACGCTGGAAGAACAAAGAGGCTTTCAAACAGGCAGGCTACTCTTCTCAGCGCTGAGAGGTGAAGGCTGGACTGAAAGGCAGACCGAAAAATCCGTGATCTGACCAACCCGCAACCACTCCGTTTCGCGTCGAGCGCTTTACCCCAAGTCCACCACCATGCCCGACATCGAATTGTAACTAAAGAGCAGAAGTAGGTAACATCAGGACCGACCATGGAATGCCAAATGGTACGCGGGCCAGCTGGGTGGGCCACTGTCTCGGCCTTGCTCGGTACTTCTCGGAAGTATTCGCTACGGCTCGACACTTAACTTACCTTTACATTCATCTTGCTCCTTCCCCCCCCCCCCCCCCGCCCCCGAAAATATATGCTGTATTCGCCACTAACTGGAGTAACGAATGACAGCCTACACACCGTCCTTCTAAGTAAGCAGCCGTATACAATGTAGTCTGCAATCCTTCTCAAAAGCTGCAACGGAGCGTTTTATTTGGATTTACCAAAGCCACGTCACCCTCGGTAACGTTTCTTACAATTAAATGTCAATCAATGACAAGGTGGCTGTAAAAGCTGTCACAGATTGTAAAAGCAGTCACAATTGTCCACTGACTAAAGCTATTGAGTAGCGATGTTTAGTATGGAGTGTGGCCGGGTGATTAACGGAGAGTAGTATTTTAAAAGCAGTGATCGTTGGTTCGAACCCTGGTATGCGTTAATATTTTTTTTTCTATGTTTCCGGTTTTTAAGAGATTCTGGGACCAGAAATGACATTCATATTCTTACTTGTCACAAACATTTATCCATTTTTTCCGAATATGTCGGGACCTCCGAGGTCGTGGTGAAGCAAGAACCTAACAATAGAACTTAAATAATATTTCATCACTTGTCGTAAATACATCCTCTTTATTTCTGAAAATAATTTGATAATATTGAACTGAAAGAGAACAGCCACTGTGCTGTCTAAATCAGAAATCCGAGCAGCTAATTTCCAGATGCCGTTTTCAATCGATCCAGCAAAACCGTATCTGGCCCTGACATGTACACACGACAGTGAAAAATGGTTTCCGAAATTGTTTTCGTGTTTCGGAAGTTGGGTCACATGTATAAGAAGCAAGTATTACTGTGTAACTTAGGCATTGTTGTCTGCGGTGTTACTGTTGTACATCTCCATAGTTCCTAATGTTTCATTTTCTTGCGATGAGTGTACGTAATTGCTGCAGTCAGGATCAACATTAAACATGTTAATGCGTAAGAGAACTTTAGTTTCGTTTACAAACTACGTTTAAGAGATACTTTATTCCCCCCCCCTCCCCCCGCTAGAACCATTTAAATTCTACCATATGTATTTATATTGGTGGAAGGGTGTCGCGTAAAACTGTAAGCTATAAAGGGGTGTCGTCATGAGGGAAAGTTTGGAAAGCAGTGTTCTATACCATGAGTACGCCATACTCGCGCCATCTGTATCTCTGCATATCGCTGTTACATGACTTTTCTCTCTTCACACATCTATTCGTTTCATCATTTCCGATTCAGTAAATTCAGTTCATTTCACTGTGGTCTCGGTGAACACTGCTTACATGTGTCGTTCTGTCAGTCGCCCTAAGCTTCTCTCTCTCTCTTCCCCCGTTCCCCTCGCTCCTTCTCCTCGTCTGCGAGGACTTTGGAGACTGCCATTGTGTTGCTCTAAAGCGGGAACGACGTTTTAAAAGATTCGTAATTGGACAGCTGAAAGTGGAGTCCGAACGAGCGATCATTTTGTGTAGAGAACGTAGATGGAAAAGGTCTTTTGTCCGACTTCATCAGGAAAAAAATACTTTTTTTATGTTTGTCTCTATATTCCATGATAAAAGTACGGTACGTGACTCGAACGTACAGCAGATATAAAAACGACCAGTATTCGTGGCACTGAGACACGCTTATATCCTCACCCCACTAGTTCGATTCTCAATACAATAGAGCCATTTTTAGCAGGAGCAGAGCCTAAATCCCATCCGACAGTCCCGCTTTACGATTCTCATTGTTTTAAAACTTCTATTGGTATGATTGTGCAAACATCTGATTTAATTCCATGCCGTGTCCTCTGTCCGTAATTTCTGCGACGTCGATCGGACGTTGCGAGCTTTTAATTATTATATTTTTTTCTTTCTTTTCTTTTTCGTCACTCCTTGTGCCTTCTTGTGATGTATTTATTTTAAACTATATCCAGCACGATAACCGCTTCATGCATGTGATTGGAACAGATAGGAAGGATTCACGGATTAAACCTGGATATATACAGTGTGTGTGTGTGTGTGTGTGTGTGTGTGTGTGTGTGTCACCACAAGGTGATTTTAACTACGCATGGAAAGATTAGGAAAAAAATCAGGTACGTCGAAGGAGTAAAATGAAAATTCATTTCGGAGAAAGAATTCATTAAAGTAGTAGTCATCAAACGATAAAAGTAACACACCGTCTTTCTAAGGATATATATCACTACCGCTGCTCTCCAGTGCTAGTAATTGGCCCATGTGCACTTCATGCAGATGAACAATAATAAGAACTTCGTGTTGTTCAGTAGCAAGTCTTTCAATTGGACACTACTTTGCCATGTGCTTAACTTACCCCAGTTATCCAACTGGGGCAAGGGTACGTGCGGATTAACGTGAATAAGAACCACGTGTCGTTTTTGGTAACTACTCACGTCGTTGATAAGTGAAGGCTGGATGAATTAAAACACAGACTCAAAAAGCTAGGAGCTATGAAATTACCTGTTTGAAAAACGGAACTGTCATTAATAAAACTACGGACGAGAAACAGAAAACGAAAGTAATTTAAATCTTTGTAGGCCTGTAGTTGAAGGATAATATAAAAATTAAGAGAACAGGTAAATCATGTCATTGAAAGATATTAAATTTGTATATCAAATCTACTATCAGTAGGAAAGACACTGGTAGGGTATGTGGTAAACTATTTAAAACAATTTAAAAATTATTAAAAATCGGAACTATTCATGGTCTTGTTCAAAATCAGATTTACGGAATTACTGTCACAATAGGTGGGAGAAATAAGTAGAAAATACCTAGTTCAACATATGCAATCACCCTTACTAGTGTATTTCAAGTCAGAAGAGCGTTCATTTAATCGCTTTCCTGTGTTCACTCGGCGTCATGTTCCAAAACTGCTCCAGTCGGAAATTTTCTTGCGCTCTCTCCTCTCTCCTTTGCGGAACTGCTAATCGTGAAGGGTTAAAGTACCGCGGCTTTTTCGTAAGATCCTCGCTGTCAGATATGAGAAAGTAATGAGCCGCTCCATTAATCTTTGTCCGCTGCTATAGGCCAGTCTTTTCATCCAGTATTCGCGTCAAAGACACGGCTTTGACGCACATCCGGCGAAGCGGATGTGCACGCTTGTGGTGTGCCGCCCTCAGCACTTCTCGAGCGTCTTGTATTTGGCGGAGAGCATCCGTCACCGTTACTACATTTTCTTAAGTCTCTCGCACTTACGCCAGAAGTGCTTGTTGCTCGTGCGTTAAGAGCTTCCAGAGATGAGGTTTTGTACGATGAGACTTTCTTAGCCGCATACGCGGCACCTCTAAGCCATCGGTGCATTCGTACGTCAACGTTGAGCGTGGTAATTTTTAGTGCCGTTGCGCTTGTCTACCCCCTTATCGTACTTGTGCCGCGTTTAATTTGAATAGCTTGTCATCGGATGAAAATTGTACATTTTAATTATTTTTTTTTATGTTTTCATACATTGAGTTGAGCCTATATAGACTGCGTGGTAACAACCAGTTTCATTTTAGTATCTCCTGTCTTTATGCTCTTTGGTCAAAGACTCCCTCCGTCTTTTAGACGTTGATGCTATTTCAAAACCTTGGTAGTTGTTCACAAATCTCCTGAATTTGTCCCTGTCTGAAATTTCTCTCTCTGAGATATCAATCTCCCCAAGATCTTTTTCACTTTCTTCGAACCATCTCTGCCTTGTTTCCTTAGATTGGATGAAACTCCGTATTCCTTTTGTTATTCGGTCACCGTCCATTCTCATGAGATGACCGTAAAATAATAATCGTCTCTTCTTAATGGCTTCTCTATTGGTGTACAAGACCTTATTTGCTCTCATCTGCCATTGAGCATCATCCTAGTATTTTCGTTAATATCCTACGCTCTTGCTTTTCCTGCCGGTAGGCTTCACTTTGTCGATTCATGGTCAGTATTTAGGATGTATATAATCCCTCAGGTTTTACAACTGTATTACAATGTTGGAATTTGGCCCCTATATTCATAGACTTTTTGTTATGGATATCTTTTGTTAGTTGGTATGCCTGGTCTGACTTCCTCATCCTGACACTAATTCCTTCTTCTTCTTCTTCTTCTTCTTCTTCTTCTAATCCATTCTCCTGGATGACTTCACCGTGATACGTGAAATTATTAACTCGTCTGGTTTTTCCCATATTGGTGATCATCCACATTCAGGCACATCACAGATGTTCCTTTATATAATCTGGAGTCCAACCTTTTCAGCAATTTCTGATAGCCTATTGATCTTGTTGACTGCCTGGTCATCCGCTAAGGCCACGCAGTCAATATACACCCCTTTGTTCTTAGGACCAAGTCTGAACTGCTCATGATATGTTTCTTCTTGGACTGACAACTTTCTCCACTCTCGGATGAGATTTTCCAAGACACAGAAAAGGAGTGGCGATAGTCCGTCTCATTGTCTTACGCCCGTTCTGATTGTAAAGGTTTCTGAGATCTCACATATAAATTTTATATGTGAGTTTGTTTGATCAGCTTTCTTGATGTATAATATACCACAAACTCTTATGAAATATTCATTAATGACTCTCTGATGATGGTGTCATATGCCTTCTGAATATCAGCAAACACGATCACGTAGTTATTTCCTCCTGTTTTCTTGTACCTGATGATGTCCTTCAGGTTAAAATCTGTTCTGGTTCAGAACGGCCCTTTCGGAAACCAGCCTGTAATTTTCCAATTTGACTTCTGTTCTGTATTGCTCTGGAGAGAATATTATATGGAACAGAGACTAATGAAATGTCCCTAAGGTTATTGACATACTGTATTAAACACATGAAATCGACTTTCGTTCTTCTGTATCCTTTGCTTGATCTGTGCGGAAGCCTGTGAGTTGGTTTTCCTTATAATTTTTAATGGTACCTCTCGTGGACGTAAAAAATTTCTGCGTCTCTTAAAGTCAAAAGCTCTATTAGATAAATATTACAAGTATCTTTTTCGTTTAACAGATGTCACACTAACCACATTAAAATCTGAAATACCAGGGACTCATTTGTTTTTACTGTTAAGTCTGACGCTAAGTAGCCTTAGTGAAATTAGATAATCTAAAGCACTCGAGAGGTGTTACCGCTATTCCCAATTCCACTTCGGATCTTTACGATCGTAATGCAATTACGGCGTATCGTATGGCTGCACTTGGTTATGATCATTAGTGCTGATTGCAACATAAATCAATTCGAGGTACTCCTCTATGGGAGCAGGAATTATTCGATACGTGTTTAATTGCCTCATGCCCGGCACGAATCTTTCTGTAGCAGCCGTCTCTTGCAGTCTATTAAACCTAGCAGTGTAATTTCCCACAGATATAAGGCTGTTACAGTTGTCATTAAATTATATGACTGCAGATATTGCATTCTTGTCTTTTGGTCGACGAAGAGTCACGTTCCCATCAGAGAAAATGAGCTAAACGGTTGAATTACGACATTGTCTTAGTCAGTACTTATTTATGTATTCGTTTACAAACACGACTACATCAAAGCCTCCGCGTCCCATACTCATGTAGTGTCTTTGCTCCTTCCCGTGGTTTGAACATCGGCAAGTGGCTGTGAAGCATCGGTAATCTTTGATGTGCAAAAGAAAATTATTTATTGGTATTTTGAACGTGTTGTAATCACTGACTCAAACTTTCTCTAAATCGAACGTACATACCGTATTTAGTTGACACGGATCCATAAGCCTAAGTCCGGAAATATTTTACCTTTGACGTCTTGAAATTATTACACTGTTTATTGCTAATATATACGTTCATGTGCATGACGGATGTCATATCCACAGAAGTACTTAGACATTAATTTCGTATGTCTTAGTGGCCGAATTCCCGTCTTTCGATTGGACGCTACTTTGCCGACTTGCCTCATGTCTTTCGGGGGTGAAGGCAACACTGGGTGGTCTGACAGGGATTCGATCCCGTCAACTAATGATTTCCAGGGAGACGTTTTAGTTTGTTTGTTTGTTAAGCTTATGGGACTTAACTACGGGGTCATCAGTCCCTAAACTTACAAACTACTTATCAGCTACCTTATACTAAAGACGGCACAAATATCCATGCCCGAGGGGGGATTCGAACCTCCGACCGTAGTGGCCGCGCAGACCGTGACTGGAGCGCCTCAGTCTCCTCGGCCACCGCGGCCGGCGAGACGTTTTAGACGTCAGGCCAGAAGAACCGTATTAATTGGACCCTTTTTGTGTGTGCTCTCTTCACTTCCAGTGACCACATACTCATAACCACTTGCCGGCCGCGGTGGCCGCGGGGACTGAGGCGCTCCAGTCACGGTCTGCACGGCCACTACGGTCGGGAGTTCGAATCCCCCCTCGGGCCTGGATATTTGTGCCGTTCTTAGTATAAGGTAGTTCGTAAGTAGTTTTTAAGTTTAGGGACTGATGACCCCGTAGTTAAGTCCCATAAGCTTAACAAACACTTAAAAAAACATAACCACTTGCGAACCAGTGTCATACGCGTTCTGTTACGTTTAATATTGTCACCACTAACTTACTTAAGTAAATACTACGCTGGCAGTTATCCCTTATGAAACAACCGAACTCGTTGTTGGGAGGAAGGCGGTTCATATACCATTTTTGCATCAATATTTAAGTTTCCACAGTTTCCCAAAATGGTTAAATGCTGCGATGGTTCCTCTGAAAAGTTCACACTCGACATACTTCTCCATCTAAATTACTAAAATGCAATCCAGGAGAACGGTTTTCATATGTTGCGCACATCTGTCGGATTCCGTAACGAAAAAACAAATGCTTCTCACCAATTCGTGTAATTATTTGTAGATTTAAAAGTGTAAAATGCTGCCATATTCTGCTCATTATAATATATAATCATATGCAAACGGTAACATGATCAATATTACAATTATATACTGTTTGTCTTGAACTGTTGAACTGAAGGCGCTCAAATATGCCAGCTTTTGTACGTCAACGAATTTCACATATAATTTGAAACCTTTACGAAATACTGGCCGCTGGTGTCCATCACAAAATGATGGGAGGGAAAAAACGTTTATCACTTACTACAAGTTCGCTTTTCATGCGTTGAGACTTCCCTCATTTGCCATGTCGTATTAATTTATTACATTTTAACAACTATATTCGCAACGTTCTTTGTACATGTCTACATACATTCCTCAATGCAGCTACAAAATTGTATCACTGTACAGCATACACTGTAGGGGACAGGACGATAACAGACGCGACAAAAAGTACTTTCTGCTGACATTTGCATGACGTTTCAAATTGGTGTCGCGGTGGAGTGGCGCTTGCTACGTAGCGCGCCGTTGCTCGCCGTCGGAGGTTCCAGTCCTCGCTCGGGCATGGATGTGTGTGGTGTCCTTAGACTAAGTTAGTAGAAGTTATTTTAAGTAGTTTGTAAGTCTATGGACTGACAACCACAGAAGTTAAGTCCCATAGCTTTAGAAACATTTGATCTTTTTAAATTACTAATTAATTACATTTGGCAGACATATCCACATATATAACAGAATCTATATGAAAGTAATGTGAAACCTTATTTTTCCCGGCATAATGAATTTCCAAACAACTTACGGGTATGTTGCCGGGTGACGTCGTCGACCACTGCCCAGTTGTGTCTTGAGAATGGCAGGGTGTGCTCCAGTCGAATCATCGGCGCTGGTCGACGACGTCACCCGCCAACATACCCGTAAGTTGTTTGAAAATGTCTTGGTAGGACTCACAGTTCAGGAAATATGATGTCGTAACAATTGTAATGCGTGATTAGCTTTTGCCGGCACCGGTGGCCGAGGGGACTAAGGCGCTCCAGTCACGGTCTGCACGGCCGCTACGGTCGGGGGTTCGAATCCCCCCCTCGGACATGGTTATTTGTGCCGTCCTAAGTAGTTCATAAGTAGTTTGTAAGTTTAGGGACTGATGACCCCGTATTTAAGTCCCACAGACTATACAAACATTTTTCGTGATTAGCTTTTCCGAAAATGAAGCACAGACAACCCGATATACAAATAATAAATCAATGTCCAGGCATATTTTTGTCTCGAAACATATCAAAGATATTGAAATGAAAGAGAGGTGTTGGATTACAATTTGTACCTGGGACGTCCTGGTTACTAGGCATGCGCCATAACCACTAAGCCACCGCAACCTAGTGGATTCGGCAATTGCTCTGACTGAATTAAAGCAGAAAGTACATTTCGTCGCATCTGTGATCGAGTCCTGTCTCCTAAAGCGCTATTCCGCTGTCAGAGAGCCTCGGCAACGTTTACACGTTTTTACGCAGGGGAACGTGAGGCAGAATTGAAGTTTGTGTCGTGGGTGGAGACGTACTTCGAGCAATCGCCGTATCCAGTAGGTCGCGGTGGCTTAGTGGAAGTGGAGAATGGAAAACCTAGCTATCGTCAATTGAACCTCTGAGAATTGTATTCCAATAAAAGATGTACTGCAGATAGAATATGATTTATATCCTAATTCAAAGCATAATAGGTATAATAGGCTTATTGAACAGTATGTCTTTTATGCAATTAACAAGACAGATACTAATTTAAAAGACTACATACAATATATCAATGAAGATCATTTTTCTTTGAGGAAGCATTGTAAATATAAACAAAATTTTAAGAATATGAATAATAATTCAGTTCATTGAGACAAAAATCGTTTCGTTATACCAAAGGTATTATTATAATGGCAGGCATTGAATTAAAATTTGTGCTGTGGCCGGGATTCGAACCCGGGACCTCCTGCTTACTAGGCAGGCGGTTTAGACCGTTCAGCGTGATGGACAAAGCGTCTACACCACATACATTAATTCTGCCTCAATGTTCCCTGTGAAATACGTATCAAATTGGTAAGGCTCTCCTATATTGGAATAGCACCCCAGCAACAACTGTTGATATTTATACCACCTCTGCCTGAGGAAAAAGGCGGGATTTTTTCCGTTCACGTTCTTTGCTGCGGTGCTTTTGCAATACAGGAGAGCCTTGGCAATTTGACATGTATTACACAGGGAACATTGAGGTAGAATTAAAGTACCTGGTGTGCAGGGAAACGTGCTTTAGGACAGTCCATGTGCTTTGTCCGTAACGCTGTGTTGGTTGAACGGTCTAAAGCGCCTGCCTAGAAAGCAGGAGGTCCCAGGTTCGAATACCGGCCACAGCAGAAGATTTAATTCAATGCATCTCCTTATATTTAATACCTTTATAATGTTAATAGATTTGCAATTGTCGTTTTAAATCAAGACTGATGAGTTCAGATACGTTAACGAAGAATATCAAGAATGTACATATAATATCAAAAGAAATAGAAGTGTAAACAAAATTCATTGCATAAGGTGAGTGCAGATACCGAGTGCAGTAGTGGTTATTTTCAAAGTTCAGAGATGGAGCTGAAGTGTAATTAGAAGTTTTTTTTAAGAATGTAAAACAGTAAATTTGATTTTAAAATGGTTATAGCGCTTGCCTAGTAAGCAGGAGGTTCGAATCCCTGCCGCGGCAGAAATTTTAATTCAATGCCTCTCTTTTCTATATCTTCGAACCCTACATATAATTCAATTAGTGATTCCCAACTAGCTTGTAACATACTTTCAAACACTTTCTAAACTTTTTCTTCATTACATGCATAAAGACAAATATATGTGCCAAATTAAACCTTCTGTAAGATGAGAACCGGGAATTCGATTCTCTGTAGAATCAGGGAGTTTTCGTTAATTCAATGTAAACGGTTTTAGCTCATATTATTGGGTGATGCAGGGATTCAGGGGTATTCATGACGCTAACCATACCCGTAACCTCTTCAATCCACACCCACCTGCCTTAACACCTTGACTGCCGGCCATGTAAACCATTCCATGCCTTATAATACCAGACATTCTGCATACAAGAGTAAGCCGAGCTGCAACTGGCTTCCTTATATTCTGTCTCGAATAAAGAATTGCCTGCTCTTTGAAATGAGCAAAAAGGTCCCTGTCCACGAAACGAAAAGAAACTCATAACTGAACACACAGTATCTAATTCACATACGACGCCAAGGCTCCACTAAAAACGTCGACACTTCGCAAACAGTCTGTGTAAGTCCACGCCTTTGTATAATCACTACGATATGTTGCTGTGCCGCATCTCTGTCTTGGCCTCCTGTCGGGAGGAAGATTTTGCGAATATTCTGCGGTTCAACATTCATCTTAGAATCACTACTTTCATATTGAAAGATATTTCGGGGTTGCAGCCGGTGGTCGATATATAAAAAGCACGATGTTTCAACTTGGCACCTGCCAGCCATCGTCAGGTGAGCCACCGCAGACTGCTGAGGGCGTCAGTGGTTCCGCAATAATAGCACTGCCCAGCGAACAGCGCCCTCGATGGTAGAACGGCGTAACTCAGATGTTCTGTGCACTGCCACTCGCTGCGGACACCAACGCTCTGTCGTCCCCGATTTGAGCAAATTTGAGACATGCGTTATCCAGCTGGTGGCCTCTGTCACGGTTAATAATATTCTCTGTCATACGAATTTACATGCGCGCAACGCTCTTAGCGTGCTATACATTGCGGAACCACTGACGCCCTCATCAGTCTGCGGTGGCTCATCTGAGGATGGCTGTTAGGTGTCCAGTTGAAAAACCGTGCCTTATACACATCGACGACCGGCTGGAAGCCCGAAAGTCGGGAAAATTGTAGAATTCACACTACCTTCACTTTATGAACCTAAAAACAAAGAAAAAGAAATCATTGTTCATAAAATTGCGAAAATAACATACAAAACAATCGGTTCAAGAATCATCATACTCAAAATACTCACTAGAAATTTGACGCTATTCTTCTTGCACATATACTGGGCCATAATCTGAATTGTCGATTTCGTCGCCCTCACCGCCATTATCAATAAAATCTATCTCAAACTGAAGCAAAATTTCGTCCCGCGTAAGAGAGCGTGAAGTCATGTCCGTTCATTTACCTACTGAGAGAGCGGACACCACTTCCTACCTGCCCCGTTTCATACAATGAATGCAACCAATAGACCGATTTAGAAACTAAATTTACAATATGTACAGGGTCTTTTAGATACTAGATTTACCAAGCAAGCCTTTATGAACTAAATTATGTTTTTAAAAGCACGAGAACGAAGTTGTTGTGGTCTTCAGTCCGCAGACTGGTTTGATGCAGCTCTCCACGCTATTCTGTCCTGTGCAAGTCTCTTAATCTGAGAATACCTTCGGCAACCTACATCCTTTTGTATCTGCTTACTATATTCGTCCTTCGGTCTCTCTCTACGATTCTTAGCCCACATGCTTCCTTCTAATGCTAAGTTGACAATTCCTTGACGTCTCAGAATGTGTCCAACCAATCTATCCAATCTATCCCTTCTCTTGATTAGTATATGCCAGAACCTCCTTTTCTCCCCGATTCGGTTAAGCACCTCCTCTTTAGTTAGGTGATCAAATTTTCATCATTCGTCTGTAGCACCACATTTCAAAAGCTTGTATCATCTTTTTATCTGAACCCCTTATCGTCCACGTTTCACTCCCATACAATGCTACACTCCAGACAAACGCTTTCAGAAAGGACTTCCTAACATTTAAATTAATATTGGATGTTAACAAGTTACGCTTCTTTAGAAACGCTTTTCTTCCTGTAGCCATTCTGCAAATGTTCAAATATTTGTAGAGTCTATGGGACTTAACTACGGGGTCATCAGTCCCTAAACTTACAAACTACTTATGAACTACTTACAACTAAGGACGGCACAAATATCCATGCCCGAGGGGGGATTCGAACCCCCGACCGTAGTGGCCGTGCGAATCGTGACTGGAGCGCCTCAATCCCCTCGGCCACCGCGGCCGGCAGCCATTCTGCATTTTATATCTTCTTTACTTCGGCCATCAGAAGTTATCTTGCTACCCAAATAACTTTTATTGTCTCATTACCTAATCTAATTCCTTCAACATCGCCTGATTTTCTGACATTGCATTCCATTACTTTCGTTTTACTCTTGTTAATGTTCATCTTCCTTTCAAGACACTCTCCATCCCATTGCTCTTCCATATCATTAGCGGTCTCTGACAGAATTACTAGGTTATCGGCAAACCGGAATGTTTTTATTTCTTCTCCCTGCACTTTCACGTCAAATGACGGGACCGGCATTCTACAGAAATTTCCGTATCCCGTCAACGTGATTGGTTAGTCAAAGTGTGAAACCACGACCAAATTCCTTCGTCTGTGTGTGACGTGCTGACTGGAGGGGACGCGGTTGCTAAGGGCCACGAAGCCCGGTGTTGCGCCTCAGGCGTCGTTTATATATAGAGGGCGCTGCCGCCCCTCTGGCTGTGGCACTCAGGCCCTCTGCGCAAGTGCTGCGGGCAGACAGCTGCTGCTGCTCCGTGGCTGAGTCTGGCCTAGCAGAGCGCTGACCACTCCACGCCCAGGCGTCTCGCCCGCGCAACAGCTATAAACAGCCGGCCTCTGCACGATAACGCAGCCTAAATTCGTGTTCCTCTTTTCTGCGTCTGCCAGCTGCTCTATTTAGGAACTGCACGGCTGTCCAAGAGGTTCCTCAAGGTGATCTACGACTAAAAAAGAACTGTTAGTTCTTTGCACTGATTGCTCTAGGGCGCTACACCCGTTTATCCAACATTATCCATCTACGCAGACACGGTCATCGTCAGAATTGTCCGACTGGACTCGCCATTTACTGTCTGACGGGAACACTTCATAGTAATAGACGGGAAGCCATCGAGTAAAAGTGAAGTGACGTCTGGCTTTCTCCAAGAATGACTTACTGATTCCGAGTCCGGAAATGCTTCGGAATTGGTAAACATCTTTGCGAAGTGGATAAACATCTCAAAAATACTTTTGCCCTCAGGCCGTAGTCATATATATATAAAATTTTTATTTAGGTGAGGGGGGCGGTGAGACATAATGGCCAGGTACAGCCAATGATACATCAGCGAGTAGTAAAATGATGATTCGTTCGCGAGCAATTTCGCTGCTAAATTAATGTATGTTGACAATTTACAGTGTTGATACATTTATCAATGTTTTTTTCGCAATAGCGAATTTCACTTTGCGTCACTGTATAAAATGTAGATGTTCTACCAAATGGTGACATACAAAAATTTGTGCCAGGCCGGGACTCGAACCCGTGTTTCCCGCTTTTCGCGAGCGGTCGCCTTAACCACTAGGCTAACCGAATACGGCTCCAGGACCGTCACAAACTTCCATATGCCACACTGACTGCACTTATGAGTCGACTACATTCATATGTCACCATTTGGTGGAACATCTATACCTTATACAGTGACGCGAAGTGAAATTCGCTATTGCAAAAAAATATTGATAAATATATCAACACTGTAAATCGTCAACATACAGTAATTTAACAGATGCCTAAGCGAGGCAATGACGATAACAGCGTAGGTTAATGCCTCGTTGTTTCCATTCTCCCTGTTGCGGGAATACGGATTAAGCTGCGAGTGCTAAGGGATGAATGTAGTTGACTGATATGTGCAGTCAGTGTGGCGTATGGAAGTTGCGACGGTCCTGAAGTCGTGTTCGGGTAGCCTAGTGGTTAAGGCGGCCGCTGGCGAAAAGCGTGAAACCCGGGTTCCTGTCCCGGCCCGGCACAAATTTTCATATGTCACCATTTGGTAGAACATCTATACCTTATACAGTGACGCAAAGTGAAACTCGCTATTGCGATAAAATATTAATAAATTTCGCTGCGTAACATGGTGTCATACGAGGTGCGTCTGAAAAGTTCGGTGAATGGTGCCATATGGCGAGTATGAGGTGGCCGCGCATATACACCCACTAGGTTTACATGCGACACATCTTCCCGAAGGTGAAAACGGAATTTCGTAAACCGTTTTTAGCTCTCGTGTTTACATATTACAGCCAGAATCGGATTTCCTAGCTTACTCAATATGGTGGCTGAAAAACAGCTGATCCAGTTTCAGATTTACTCAGCACAATCGCTATTTCTCTTTACTTAAATACACACATTCATGCTCATTCTGATATTTACACTTTTATTTAGAAAATGTCATTCTGTCCATATGTGCCGAAAATTCTGAACAAGGAAACACGCCGCGGCG
Organism: Locusta migratoria; assembly: GCA_026315105.1. Classification (NCBI taxonomy): domain Eukaryota; kingdom Metazoa; phylum Arthropoda; class Insecta; order Orthoptera; family Acrididae; genus Locusta; species Locusta migratoria. The sequence continues at coordinate 363,425,506 of CM048746.1, read as the reverse complement.
GAGTGGCCGAGCGCATGGGGCGCTTTGCTCCGATGTCCGAGGCCGTTCCTCGTCGGGGTTCGAATCCCCCTTCGGCCATGGATGTTTGTGCTGTCTTTAGTATAAGGTGGTTTATAAGTAGTTTGTAAGTTTAGGGACTGATAACCCCGCAGTTAAGTCCCGTAAGCTTAACAACATTTTAACGAGAAAACACTGACTATCCAACAACACTTTAAAAACGGTTCCTTTTACATGGGCACGAAAATCGATTGCGGAACTGGAAAACCGGTTTCAGAAGTGGGTATCCAGAATCGATTTTGGAGTGTTTACAAGATCAACCAAAAGCGAAACTGGATATCGGTTTACGAAATCCGGTTTTGGGAGCCCATGTAAAAGGGGTGATTGAGGCACATGACCCAGCGCCCTCTACGGTGCAAATCACTGCAGTGAAGCTGTGGTACACACTGCAACCTAGCTAACAGGGTCAGTGTGAGGACTCGTGTACCATTGCAACATGGAGCACAAAATGGAGCAACGCGTTATCTCCAGTTTTGTTTCAAATTAAGCAATACGGTGACGGAGACCCATGGGATGTTAGTGTAAGATGCGTTTGCTGACAGTTTCAAACAGCTGTACAACAGATGTCAGAAGTTTACTGTGCCGAATGGCGATTTTATTTTGATCAATAAAGGTATGTTCTTTGTAACTCTTGTTTACTATATTTCCTGAGACCTTTTCGGACTCAACTTTCATAAATGGACGCATGGAGACGGCGACAAGATTAATTAGTAGTCACAGAATCCAAAAATGTTCAAATGCTTGTACATCTTAACTACGGGGTCATCAGTCCCTAAACTTACAAACTACTTATGAATTACTTACGAACTAGGACGGCACAAATATCCATGCCCGAGGGGGGATTCGAACCCCCGACCGTAGTGGCCGTGTAGACCGTGACTGGAGCGCCTCAGTCTCCTCGGCCACCGAGGCCGGCTCACAGAATCCTACTCGATTCCTACTTGGGAGTAAATCTAAGCAGGTTGTTTGCAGATGACGCCGTCATTTACCATCTAGTAAAATCATCTGAAGATCTAATTAAGATACCACAATGGAGTAAAAATTGTCATTTGAGTCTAAATAATGAGAAGTGTGAAGTCGTCCTTATAAATACGAAAAGATATCCGTTAAACTTTGTTTACAAGATAAATCAATCAAAAGTGAAGTCCATAAACTGCAAAAAATACCTAGGAATTACTTCAGACTTAAACTGGAAAGAACAAGTAGATAATGTCGTGGGAGTGGCGAACTAGAGACTGCGTTTTATTGGCAGAACGCTTAAAAGATGCAACAGAATTGCTAAAGAGACTGCATACATTACGCTTGTCCGTCCTCATTTAGAGTATTGCTGTCCTGTGTGGGATCCTTATCAGGTGGGTTTGACGGAGGACATCGAAAGAGTCCAAAGATACACGGGGGAGACAGCGTTACGGAAATGATACAGGATCTGGGATGGGAATCATTACAGCAACAGCGGTTATCGCTGGGACGTGGGCTACGTACTAAACTCCAATCGCCAACATTCTCCTCAGAATGTGAAAATTGTTGACTCCCACTTACATAGTTAGAAAAGATAATCAGAATAAAATACGAGAGAGATTCAGGTGTTTTTTCTTCCCACGCGCTAATCGAGAATGGAATGGGAGATAAATAGTATAAAGGTGGTTCGATTAACCCTCTGCCAGGTACTTAAATGTGATTTGTAGAGTATAACAATAGATGTAGATGAAGATGAGAAGTGTAAACAAAAACTGACGGAACAGTGGGGATGAAGCACAGTAACGACGTGTTGGCAGTGACAGTAGATATTTTAACTACTAGGTTACCCACTTATGGCCGTGGTGGAGTAGCCGTCTCGCTGCGGAGCGCGCGGTTGCTCGCCGTCGAGGTTCGAGTCCTCCCTGGGTCATGGATGTGTGTGTTGTCCTTAGGTTAGTTTACCGAGGTTTAAGTAGTTTGTAAGCTACGGACCGGTGACCACGCAGTTTGGTCCGATAGATTTACAGACAGACCCACTTATGGCAAACACTGTACCTAGTTATCAGTAGGGTGCAGCATCGCGGAAGGTTATTAGTATTTGTTTAATGTTTGCGACGGATTTTGTATCCGTTGAGGAATCTGTCTGGTAACTACGAGGGCGAAGTGCCGCATCGCCGTTTTCCGGCTCCGAAGTGGAGTGGCAGAGCGGTCTAAAGCGTCATGTTGCGGAGCGCGCGGTTGCTTGCCGTCAGAGGTTCGAGTCCTCCCTCGTGCATGGGTATCTGTGTTCTCTTTAGGTTTAAGTTAAAGTAGTTTGTAAGCTTAGGGACATTTCGTTTTCCGGCCTGTGTCGTTTAAGGACGTCTTTCGCACCACGTTGAACTTTAGTTCGATTACGAAATGCACTGACGCGCGGGTAAAAAAATTGTGTGTATACAGTTGGGTACAAGTAAAAGTAGGGCATAGCCCTTGAGTGTACTCTTTCCAATATTACTTTGAAGAACATTGACTGATCGGGACGGCGGCACAGTAGTGAGACGAGTTACTAGTTATTCAATCTGATCGAGGTCGGAAGTTAATGGGGAGTTAGTTGTGGCGCGCACCCCGTGGGAGCGGAGTCAGTGGGGGTGAGGCGGCCGGCCAGCTGCCAGCCAGTGGTCGTGGGGTGCGGGCCTTTTTTGTGGCCGCGGACGCACCCGCATGCATAAGTGATGGACGCGCCCCGCCCGCCTAACAACAGGCCCCCTCGGCTTCGGAAAGCGTTTCATCTGCGCCACAAGACGTCACCGCGTGCCTTGTTCACGTGGCCTTAAATCCTATCCTGCGAGAATCATCCGCTTAGTCACCGCCCACCGGACTCTACCTCCGCCCCTCAGCGGCAAGGAGGTCAACCCAGTGGCATCTAGTGGCACTAAAGCTCTGTATAGAGAAGCCTACCAGCGTCGGCCATGCTGGGCCTACTCCGCTGCTGCTTACACACTGGCCGCCACAGCTTTCCCAGCGCTTGACAATACTTATCAACCGAGTTTGAGAAAACTATTCAATCATCAACAACATCATCATCATTAGAGACTGATTATGCCTTTCAACGTTCAGTCTGCATCATAGTACCTCTAATAAAATTCCTCCACGATCCCCTATTCAGTGCTAACATTGATGCCTCGTCTGATGTTATGTCTTTTACTTCAAAATCATTCTTCACCGAATCTAAGTACTTTCTTCTTAGTCTACCTCGACTCCTCTTACCCTCCGCTGCCGAGCTCATGAGTCTCTTAGGTAACCTTGCTTCTTCCATGCGTGTAACATGACCCCACCATCTCAGTCTGTTCGCTCTAACTGCTTCGTGTTCATTCCCAGCTTTTCTTTAATTTCGTCATTATGGACACCCTCCTGTCATTGTTGCCATCTGGTAGTACCTGCAATCATTCTTGCTACTTTCATATCTGTAACCTCTACCTTGTGAATAAGGTAATCTGTATCCACCCAACTTTCACTCCCATGCAACAAAGTTGGTCGAAAGATAGAGCAGTGCACTGCTAACTTAGTCTTGGTACTGACTTCCTTCTTGCAGAAGAGAGTAGATCTTAGCTGAGCACTCACTGCATCAGCTTCGCTGTACCTCGATTCCAGTTCTTTCACTATGTTGCCATCCTGTGAGAAAATACATCCCAGGTACTTGAAACTGTCTACCTGTTCCAACTTTGCTCTTCCTATTTGGCACTCAATCTGTTTGAATCTCTTTCCCACAAACATTACTTTCGATTTGGAGATGCTGACCTTCATATCATAATCCTTGCACCTCTGATCGAGCTCTGAAATATTAGTTTACAACCTTTCAATCGAATTGGCCATTACACCTAAGCTCAAATGTTCAAATGTTTGTATAGTTTATGGGACTTAACTACGGGGTCATCAGTCCCTAAACTTACAAACTACTTATGAACTACTTACGAACTAGGACGGCACAAATATCCATGCCCGAGGGGGGATTCGAACCCCCGACCGTAGTGGCCGTGCAGACCGTGACTGGAGCGCCTCAGTCTCCTCGGCCACCGCGGCCGGCTACACCTAAGTCATCTGCATATGCGAGACTGCTTATTTTGTTTTTACCTATTTTAATCCCGCCCTGCCAGTCTACTTGTTTTTAGTATATGATCCATGAATAGTATGAACAACAGTGGTGACAGGTTACAGCCTTGTCTTACCCCTGAAACTACCCTAAACCATGAACTTAATTTGCCCTCTAATCTAATTGCTGGCTGACAGTCTACGTAAAGCCCTTTAATTGCCTGCAGAAGTTTGCTTCTTATACCATAATCTTGTAGAACTGACAATAGCTTTCTCCTAGGAACACGGTCATAAGCCTTTTCTAGATCTGTGAAACATAGTTACAATTCCCTGTTCCACTCATAGCACTTTTCCATTACCTGCCGTAAGCATTACCTGACAGCCTCTAAGAGGCCTAAACCCACACTGATTTTCATCCAACTTGTTCTCAATTAATACTCGCACTCTCCTTTCAACAATACCTGAGAATATTTTGCCTACAACGCTAATTAAAGAGATACCTCGATAGTTGTTGCAATCTTTTCTATTTCCCTGTTTTCACATGTTACACTGTGATATATTTGCTCGATAATGAGCTGATTTTCTAGTCATTATTACTTATAGTTTCAGTGCTACATCAAATTAAGTAAACTACTGCGAAAAATTTTAAAGAGTTTGCAGAGGAAAAATCGCATTGCGTAGACTTGCCTATGTTTGACTTTAGCACATACGAAGCTGCCGATGAAATGTAGGTAAGATATCAAAATTTTATTTAAGATTGATAGCAGAACGATAACTCTTTTCATTCGCGAGATATAGGGTGTTATAGCCGAGGGACAGGCGTGGGAAGTGTGCATAGTTTTGTTCATGCGGACTTTCCGGCTCTGCGAAATACTTACCATCCGATTTTTAAAAAAACTGGTTTGTGTTTCCACATCAAAAGACTTCAACTGTAAATTCAGACTGATATGTACCGTGGCTAAATAAACGAATAGATACTGAACATGTCGTCATTGGAGCATAATATAAATTAAGAAAACAATTGAGATAATGGATAAGACTTTGATGAGTATTTTACTGCCTATTGTGTACCTATATCTTACATGAATGCAAGGGGATACCCACTACATGACATTTATCAAAATCAGAAATTAAAGGTGCCTTTAGAACGCAAATTACATTTGAATGTCTAACATTTGTCTTGTTTTAATTCTTCTTTTCTTGTAATGATACACTTAACACATGTAAACGAACGAGAAAAGCTTGCTTCCGTAACTGCATATTAATTTCATATCTAAACGATAATCTAGTTCACTCACTAATAGGTCAGATAAAACCAATGACGCGTGAATAATTTAACCTCAAGACATTATGCAAGAATTGTCTTCACAAATTTATTCGAGTTAAAAAATATATCGGTATCTGCTGCGTGAGTAAAGAACTTGTCGTGTCTTTCTGAATCCGTGTTGACGATGGGTCAATAGGTCGTTCTCTTCGAGGTAGTTCAACATTTGAGGTAAGTATACGTTCTAAAATCCTGGAGCAAACCTGCCGTCATCGATATAGGCCTGTAATTTTCGATATCACCCCTATTACCTTTCTTTAATATTCGAGTAGCCTGAGCGACTTTCCATTCTTTGGGGACGTATCTTTCACTGATAACTAGGTATGGGGCTATTACATCAGCGTACTGTGAAAGGAACCTAGCTGGTATCCATAACATCTGATAACTTTTGATTGTTACGCTTCAATGGCTGTTGCCAGTTCAGCCTACTGGAAACCATTGAGGTCGCTGTTGTGCGGCTAACGGTGTGCTTCCGGCGACATCAGAGGCGGAATGGTGGCAGATGGATGTCGCGAGATGGAATGCTGCCTTCGGAAGCCTCGGGCCCTGGGTGGGGGTGTCGCTTTGATCTCGGCGAAACAATGGGCGTCCGAGAGCGGCGAATAGCAGGTGTAGGAGCGCAGCGGCCGGCGTCCGATGCTTCGCGGGCGGCTTTCATTCCGAAGTCCTCCGTCCGAGTGCCAGCCACTGTGCAGCAGGCTGGAATGTTGGGCTTTGCAGTGACGCTGCTGCATACTCCTCTACTAGAAGACGGGCATGCTAGCTCGCCCCGTGTTGTGTGATCCTATAAACACTAGGAGCATGGGATAAGCACATGCCTTTAGTTAAAATTCCAGAGATGAACAGCCGCGGTAATGTCTAAAAGTATTCACAGACATCTTCGGAAACAAATGTCATCTCTAAAGATGCCTTCCGCAGGTGCGGACGAAACATAAATGAATAGTTTGAAATATCGACCACAGGCTTTCTGGCAGAATAATGAAATAAACATCAGCCGCGAAATACATTTAATAACGGCGGTATCGGCACAAGGCAACGCTGCAAAGAAATGCCTTCAGAAAACACTTCCTCGCGATTAATTTAATATTCATATTGAGAAAATTCTCTTTTTCAAAACCGCTTTTCTTCCCATTGCCATTCTGTATTTTATATCCATCATATATTATTTTACTGTCCAAGTATCAAAACTCATCTACCATCTTTATTGTTTCGTTGCCCAATCTAATTCCTCCAGCTTCGCCTGATGTTCTTAGAGACACTCAATTACCCTTATTTTACTTTTCTAATTTTCCTCTTTATACGCATCTTTTCAACACACTTTCCATTCCGTTCAAACGATCTTACACGTCCTTTGCCGTCTATAACAGAATGTAATCAGCTACACGCGATGTTCTTATTTATTCATCATGAACTTTAATTCCTTCTCCAACTTTCTCTTTGCTTTCCTTCACAGCTTGCTGAATGTACAAATTGAATAATGTCGGGGAAATGCTACAATCCTGTCTTAGTCCCTTCCCAACCAGTACTTCCTTTCATTCCATTCGACTCTTCGTAGCCGGCCGCGGTGGCCGAGGTGACTGAGGCGCTCCAGTCACGGTCAGTACGGCCACTACGGTCGGGGGTTCGAATCCCCCCTCGGGCATGGATATTTGTGCCGTCCTAGTTCGTAAGTAGTTCATAAGTAGTTTGTAAGTTTAGGGACTGATGACTCCGTAGTTAAGTCCCATAAGCTTAACAAACATTTGAACATTTGAACTCTTCGTACTGCTGTCTGGTTTCTGTACAAGTTTCAAGTAGCTCGTCTACCTTATGTGAGAGGCGGCAGCAAACGTATAGTGAAAAATGTTCAAATGCTTGTAGAGTCTATGGGACTTAACTACGGGGTCATCAGTCCCTAAACTTACAAACTACTTATGAACTAATTACAACTAAGGACGGCACAAATATCCATGCCCGAGGGGGGATTCGAACCCCCGACCGTGGTGGCCGTGCAGACCGTGACTGGAGCGCATCAATCCCCTCGGCCACCGCGGCCGGCTATAGTGAAGATCCTTACCCGAGGAGGAATCAAACCGATTTTCGAGAATGGCCGCGAGATTCGTGACCTTTTGATGCCCAAGAAGGATTCCATAAATTCCCTCCACACTGCAGGGGCGAAGTTTATGTTGGTGAAACCTGGAGACCATCAGCACTCGCGTTTCGGAACATGAACGTTACATACTATTGGGACAAGTCAACAAGTCAGCTGTGCAGAACATCAGACGGAATGCGGCGGTACTACTAACTTCAGAGTACCTCGCGTGCTTGCCCGGGAACCGTGGATGCAACAACGCAAAATATTTAAACATCGTAACAACATGAATAGGGAGGATGGCTACAAGTTACCTTCAGCGTGGCTGCCGGCAATCCCTGCCCAGCGGACCGCATGTGTGCGCCAGCCAGCGGCTCCTCTTGACCCGAGTTCTGCAGTATAAACAGCGGCCACAGTAGAACTGACGCGCGGCCTGAACGTTCGCTGGGTGCTAGTTGCTGATTGGCTGTTACCTTCCAGTCAGATACCAGATTTTGCCTATGAATCACTTGCTAGGGTCGCAAAAATAAGAGCCTACTGGTACGCTACTATCAGTCACCATCTTAGATGTATGACATTAGTATTGAATAACCGAAAAATTCACAGTATATAAGGGTATACATTCAGTAGTATGCAACAGTTAACCGCCCTGAAGAGAACCACTGCACAGTGGTCGAAACGTCGGCAATTCATTTGCTAAGTGTTTAATACCCAGAATTATGATTGAAAATGATACCGGCCTAGAAGGCCTACGAACTTATATAAGTGGCAAATGTTTTACTACTACTGACGTCAGAATTTGAAAGAGTGTATTCCACTCAACGTTGTCAAAAGTTTTCTCCAAATCTACAAAATCTAGAAATGTAGCTTTGCCTTTCCTCAGTCCATCTACAATAAGCCGTAACGTATTGCCTTCCGTTTTGCTACATTTCTCCTGAATCCAAGTTGATATTCACCGAGGTCTGCTTGTAACAAACTTTCCATTCTTCTGCAAATAATCCGTAGTAAAATTTTGCAGTAGTATGACTTACTAAACTCACATCTGTCTGTGCCTCCTTTCTCTGTATTCGTCAGGCGTGCCCCAAGTGAGTACGATAGGACAGTAATTATTTTCTATCTATATAAATGCTCTGATGGAACGAGTAATTTGTAATTTGCGGCTGTTTGCTGATGACGCTTTGGTGTATGGGAGGGTGTCGGGTTTAATTGACTGTAACAGCATGCAAGATGACTTAGTCAATATTTCAGTTTGGTGTGAAGAATGGCAGCTACCTCTCAATGTAGAAAAATGGAAGGTGATGCACATGAGTAGGAAAAAAATCCCATAATGTTAGAGTACAACATTTGTAATGAGCGTCTTGATGCAGTCGCATCGTTCAAATATCTATACGTAACATTGCAGAGCGATATGATATGGAACGAATATATAAGGACAGTTTCGAGTAAAGCGGACAGCCGACTTCAGTTTGGGAAGATGTACTTCATCTGTAAAGGAGACCAAGTATAAAGCGCTTGTACGACCACGTCTCGAGTATTTCTCAAGTGTTTGGGACCCGCAGCAGATCAGTTTAAAGGAAGAATGGTTGCAGTTCGGAGGGGAACAGCTAGGTTCGTTACTGGTAGGTTCGACCAATGCACGAGTGTCACGGAAATGCTCCAGGAACTCAAATAAGGATCGCTGGAGAAGAGACGTTCTTTTTGAGAAATTCTGCTGAGGAACTTTAGAGGGCCATAATTTGAAGCTCAGTATAGAAAGATCTTCCTGTTGCCTACTTACATTTCGCGTAATGATCACAGAGACAAGAGAAATTAGGGCTTGTACAGAGGCATGTAGACATTCTCTTGGGATTGCAATAGGAAAGGAAATGAATAGTAGTGGTCACTACGCACTTAACGTTGGATTGCGGAGTATATACGAGGCGCGTCCAGAAAGTAAATTCCATTTAGTTATATAAAACGAACGGCTACAGATACAGAAAAATATTGATATTACAAAAATGTACAACTGTTAAACTACTTTTCTACTTAGCTTCCGAAATTTTGTAGGCAATTGTCATAGCATGGCAGAAAGTTTTGTGTCTCTTTTTCATAGAATGTTGCCGCCTGTGTATTCAACCATGTGGTAACATGTTCTTTCAGCTTGTCATCATCGCTGAGGTGTAGTCCACCAAGGACAGATTTTAGGTGTAAGAAGAGGATTACTGTCAAAAGATTTTTTTTTTTTTTCACGATAATGCCTGACCTCACACACCGAATATGGCCAAACAATTCTTACGGAAATTGCAATGGATCCTGTTTGATCATCCTCCATACAGCTCGGACCTCTCTCCTAGGGACTTTCATCTCTTCTTACACCTAAAATTTGTCCTTGGTGGTCAACACTTCAACGATGATAAAGAGCTGTTACCACATGGTTGTATACACAGGCGGCAACCTTCTATGAAGGATGCATGCAAAATCTTGTGGCACGCTACGACAAGAGCTTACAAAATTTCGGCAGTTATGTGGAAAAGTAGTTTCTACATCTACATCTACATGGGATACTCTGCAAATCACATTTATGTGCCTGGCAGAGGGTTCATCGAACCACCATTATACTATTTATCTTCCATTCCATTCTCGAATAGCGCGCGGGAAGAAAGAACACCTGAATCTCGCTGTTCGAGCTCTGATTTCTCGTATTTTATTCTGATGATCATTTCTACCTATGTAAGTGTGAGTCAACAATACATTTTCGCATTCGGAGGAGAATGTTGGCGATTGGAGTTTCGCAAGTAGCCCACGCCGCAGCGATAAAAGCCGTTGTTGTAATGATTCCCATCCCAGATCCTGTATCATTTCCGTAACGCTGTCTCCCCTGTATCGTGACAATACGAAACGAGCTGCCCTTCTTTGGACTCTTTCGATGTCCTCCGTCAAACCCACCTGATAAGGATCCCACACTGGGCTGCAATACTCCAAAAATGGACGGACAAGCGCAGTGTATGCAGTTTCTTTAGTAGTTCTGTTGCATCTTTTAAGGGTTCTTCCAATAAAACGCAGTCTCTGGTTCGCCTTTCCCACGATAATATCTACGTGTTCTTTCCAGTTTAGGTCTGAAGTAATAGTAATTCCAAGGTATTTTGTGGAGTTTACGGCCTTCACATTAGATTGCTTTATGTTGTAAACAAAGTTTAACGGATTTCTTTTCGTACTCATGTGGACGACTTCACACTTCTCATTATTTAGAGTCAATTGCCAATTTTTACACCATACTGATATCTTATAAAGATCGTTCTGCAGTTGGTTTTGATCTTCAGATGATTTTACTAGACGGTAAATGACGGCGTCATCTGCAAACAACCTAAAAGAGCTATTTAGATTTTCCCCTAAATCGTTTACGTAAATAAGGAATAGCAGAGGACCAATAACACTACCCTGTGAAACGCCCGATATCACCTCTGTTTTAGTCGATGCCTTACCATCGATTACTAAGAACTGTGTCCTCTCTGACAAGAAATCCCCTATCCAATCGCAAATTTGTGGCGATATACCATAACCACGCAATTTGATTAAAAGCCGTTTGTGAGGTACGGTGTCAAAAGCTTTCTGGAAATCAAGAAATACGGAATCGATTTGCGAACCTTTGTCGATAGTTGAAGAGTTGTAGAATTTTGTGCAATACAAATTTCTTCTGTATCTGTGTACAATTTCATTTTATTACCAAACGGAACTTACTTTCTGGACGCGCCTCGTATATGTAGATGTACTACATTTTTCTTGGAGTGTGACGGTATGTCACCTGTGTCACACATGCCAGTGAAATAGTTTTGTCGCGGCTGGTTGTGCCAGAGACATGAGTAGCTATGAGGGCATGTCGTGTATCCAGAGGCCTGGTTTCCGCTTAGGTGTTTGAGCGCTCTGCCATGTCGACGCCCGCCATTTTGGAGGAGGCCGCAGCGAGAGTAGGCGCTGGTGGGACGTGAGTCGACTGCGGCAGCGAGTAACGGCGGCCCCGCACGTGAGCCTGCCGGCTAATTGCGGAGTCTGGTCTCGCGGGAGCGGCCGCAGCCGCGCACCGCGAGGAAGTAAGCGGCGCTGGCGGGAGGCGGGCTCATTGTTCGCCGCGGCAAGGCCGGCGCGTCCTTCGCAGCTCCTGCCTCTGCCGCCTCCCCCTCCCGCCGTGCCGCAAAAACCTGCCGCCGCCTGCAACAGGTCTTTCCGCTCCGCTCTGCGCGACAGGTAGCGTGGAGGGCCGCGCTCTGCTGTGCTCTGCGCTGCCACATCTCAGTGGAGGTGCTCCTCCCAGGTGCTATCCGCACGTTTCTTGACCGCTCCATCACAATGCCCCTAATCACATAAGGATAAAACCTGCATCAGCCAATGCAGAATGGCCAAGCACATTGAGGCGCTATGCTCCAATATGCAAGGCTGCTCCCCGTCAGGGGTTCGAATCCTATCTCGGACGTTGATGTTTGTGCAGTCTTTCATATAAGTTTGTAAGTTTAGGGAATGATGACCCTGCAGTTAAGCCCCATAAGCTAAACAGAAAATTGAACATTTTTAACCTGCATCCTCACAAGAAACCGAACCCTATCCTCATTAGAACTCTAACCACAAGTACGCTACATGCATCCACACAAGTACGCTACATGCATCCACACAAGTACGCTACATGCATCCACACAAGTACGCTACATGCATCCACACAAGTACGCTAACTGCATCCACACAAGGACCCTGCTGCATCCACACAAGGACCCTGCTGCATCCACACAAGGACCCTACTCCATCCTCACAAGGACCCTACTCCATCCTCAAAAGGACCCAACTCCATCCTCAAAAGGACCCAACTCCATCCTCACAAGGACCCTACTCCATCCTCACAAGGACCCTACTCCATCCTCACAAGGACCCTACTCCATCATCAAGAACCCTACCCACCAACAGTCTTTTACCTACCCTCACCAAAGCTCCAAATCTGTACATACGCCTCTACCCATACAATGCCCCTACCAGCAGCACAGCCATAACTGCCCTACCCGACCCTGTATGTCATTTACCCACAACCAAAGTCTTTTACTTCCACTCAAAAAAGGTACAAATCTGCACTCACGCAAGTGTTCTACCTGCATTCACACCAATCCCGACCCATTATCCATAGCCACACACATAACTACACTTTCAAAAATCCCTGCCCACACTGACAAAAGTAACTTACCTGTACCTAAAAAAGGATCCAACCCGCACCCACACAAGAAATCAACACTTACACATCCTGCCAACAGCCACACATTGACCATGCCCACACTCATAATATGAAGTATCCATAACCAAAAGAGAATCTAACCCGCATCCTCGCAAGGAACTACATCCACACCAGGACCCTAACTGCATCCACACAAGGACTCTACCCCTTATCCACACAAGGACCGTATCTGCAACTACACAAGGGCCCTACCTGCATCCACACACAGCCCCTAAGCACACCCACTAATGCACGATATCCACAACCACACAACCACTGCTTCCACAGAAGGAACCTAACTGCACACACATAAGGACCCTAACTTCATTCACACATGGACCCCATCCACATCCAATAGATCCCATATGTGTCCCACACAAGTTACTTTGTAAATATAATTTGAAGTCATAGTCACAATAATAATAAGACGAAACCTCACAGCTTCCTTTCTCTCTGACTCATTTTAAACACGTGTGTCGCCATGGTGTTTTTGTCTGCAGATTATCTGAAATGACACCTTATCGATATGGAGGAAGAGCCAATAGCATTAATTTGTGGCAGCCTCTAAATGCATTCTCCGAAGGATGTGGAGGTTTTGTCGCACAATGGACTTGCATCGCGTGAACGACGGTTCAAATCTGCCTTCGGACATCTAGATTTATGTTTTCATTGATTACCCTAAATCATTACAGACAAACGCCAGCATGGTTCCTTTGACTGGGCACAACCTGTTTCCTTCTGTATATATAGCAACACAAAATGGAGCTTGTACTGCGTCTCTATTGACCACGCTGTCGACGAAACGTTAAACGCTAATCTTCCATCCTTTAACTTCTTCTGATGCAGTTCCCTCTGAACCAGAAATTTTTGCAATCACTCAGCTGTTTTGTACGGCCGGCTTTCAAATATAAGATTCCAGTTCCTAGCAGTTTTCCTGGGTATTTGAAAATAAAGGTGAACAAACGCTATCGGACACTCCCACAAACACACAAATTGGAAAAGTTCACATGCAAACATGTTAACGTGTCAAATATAGCGACGCGCGACTCTCTTTAACGACGCGTACTGACGCACGAACGTTATCGACTTTAAGGACGTGGGTGTACGTTTTTGTTTTTAATGGCCCACTCTACCAGCCCTCTTATTTTCTACATTCACTTCAGATACACTCTGTATACGATACTGATGAGAGCAAGAATACGCCAAAATTCGCTAGCGCCGGCGACGAAGATCCCACAAGACTGATTAAAGGATCAGGGAAACAAGAGGCATTGATTAACCTCATTATGTAGCCGGCGGTCCTGGGTACAGTGTGTGCTAGGGCTGGAAACGAGGAGCGGTTGAAATAGCCAAAGACCAGAAAGTCTCCCGCATCAGCACGCTTCACCAGTACCCATTTCACACGATTAAATCCACCCTGTTCAGCTGTGTTCCATTAATTAATTGCCCGTTCGTCTGTTCTTGCACGTATCATAGCCTTAAATTCAATTAGGTAATGACTCCACCTGTGGTCAGGGAATACGCTGCCTACGCATAAGGGAAACAGAGACAGGGCGCTATTTACGCCGAAATCCAGCTGTTCGTTTTGGTTGGCTAAGCGTGCACAGTTCTATTATGCGGGAGTTCTGAAGGCTGTTCTTTTTCCTGTAGTGTTCCGACGTTTCTTGTTGTGGATATGTTTTGAGATCTACTAAGAGATAGCCTGTAATACATATAAACTGCTCAAAACAATTACGGGGTCATGTGAGAGATTGGTTACAGGTGTAATTTGTGTGTTATACAGTACGACACTTCGCTGTCTCAATTCTTTACCTGAGGTTACGTTGAGTTTACTTAGAGCGAGGCACCATGGGGCTGCCGTAATAGGAAAAAATCCATGCTCGTTGCCATATAATACGGTGTGTGACCACCTTGGACGGCCAGTACAGTTGCACAGTTGCGTGACGTGGACACTACGAGTTTCTCAATGACCTTTTGAAGGATATTCGGTCGGCCTTCCATGAGAGCAATATATGTCTGCCAAGTGCATCCCAGACATGTTCAATCGCATTCAAGTCTGACAAACAGGATGACCATTCGTTCAATTCCCTCAGCTTCAAGCACGTTGTCCACATGTGCAGCTCTGTGGGGACGAGCGTTATCGTCCACCAAGGAGAACCTATCACCAAAGGCACCAGCATAGGGCGCAACAAAAGGTCGAAGGATTTCATCTCTGTACCTCTGAGCAGTCAAAGCGCCATTCAGAACGACGTAGAGTACGGTACGACCGCTAATATTGACTCCTGCCACCACCACAATATGGTGCTGTTTCCTGCACACAAGCAGGTTTGTTCCGAGTTACACATTCTCTCCAGATGAAGAAACGACGATTGTCCGGTGAACAGAAAGTCGTCTCATGTGTGACCTGAACTCAGAGCAATTCGTTACGACTCCAATCCTGATGTTCCTCCGCCCAGTTTTCGCAGGCTAAACGGTGTCGTGGTTTTAATGCGACGCAACCCATAGGCTTCCTAGCGTAGACACCATATTTTCTAAGGCGCTTTCGGACTGTTTTTGTTGATATTGCGCATCCTGTTGCTGCCTGGAGGGCGTGGCACAGTTGAAGTTGCATTGAGCCTGTTAATCGGAGATAGCGGTCATCTCTTCCTGATATTACCCGTGGACGACCTTGCCATCTTTTAACGGTTCCTGTTTTCTAAAATCGCATCCTGGTCCTGGATATTACACTTTAGGGCACTCCAATAGCTTCTGCCCCCGGTTCCAAGCTTCGTATGGCTCCCCATGACATAGCTTCGAGTAACGTTGTTGTTGTTACATCGCATTACCCGCTCACTACAGACTCTGAAACCAACTGGTTGTGTAATTTGTTTGGTAAACACAAATCAACACCAACCCCCATCTGCAGCAACTTTCTGTTATTACCGTAATGTTATTGTCTCCATAACCGAAGAAACGACGGAAAGACGTCGAACCATTTTGTTTATTCTAGCGATGACAATACGCCAGAACCTAGATATCCCAAATGATCCCGTAATTGTTGTGACTTGTGTATATATAATTATTTATTGATGTCTTTGGTACCATTGATCATACAGCCAGCGATTTTTAATAGGAGCTACACTGGAAAATAATCCAAATCTTACAATGTAACGTACCCGCAGGTTAGTGTATTGTACATCATACTTTCTTAGAAGACCACTAGCAGTGATTTTGGACAGTGGCATCGGAACGTGACAGCAAAATGACTAATACAACACTGAGGGTTGTGTGCACACACATACCTGAAAATAAGGTATGTAATACGAAAGTACAATCAGCGCACAAACAATTGTAGTTGTAACACTGCTATTAAGACATAATTCCAATTCACAGTATAACAATAAGAATCTGGAAGTAGAGAATGGCGGTCAGAATGTAAAATAAAATACACAATTACTCCTCCAGTTTCGAGGCGCGCTGATGGTAGATAAGGATGACGACTAGAAAAACTCACAGATTAAATCTGCATACCAGCGATTTGTAAATAAATCAGAAGCAAATTGTACTTATACCTATCTGATGAAGTAAAACATTTAAACGTGTGAGGACGAGGTAATCCCTCGCGACCACTTCCATACGTGTATTTGGTGCACGGCTATACAATGTGGTTGAGATCCGCCACTGCCATTGGGTCCTTATTGCAGTGTCCAGATGTGGTAATTTTTCGATGGTGTAGGTGGGCGGGATAACATACTTGTCCCATGATCAGGAAGAGAGGTTTACCTGTACTGTCACCAAGTATCCACTTTTAGAGTGCTGAAAGACGTGCCATTCGTGGCTCCAAGTACGACAGGCAGCTTTAAAGAATCTGCGTTGGCCAGAGATAAGAGCGGTGACTGCGTCTTTATACGGAGCTACGAGTTTCATTGACCGCCTGTTCTCCAGTGTGCTGAACAGGGAAGAGGGCGTCAGCCGGGCAGCGGCCATTGTCTGGGCTCGCAGACATCCAGGTTGCGCGGGCCCACATGTAAATTTCGGCCTTGCCGTTCTCCCGGCCTCGCTAACAGGCCGCCCATGTGGGAGCGCGCGGCTTATTGTTGTCCTAGCCGGTCACTGACTCTCGCCTACCTGCCTCACGCGGATAGCGGTTCAGCTTTTTTGCTGCCACTGCTAATGACCCCGTGTTTGGGGAGTCTGCTAATTCGCCTGCTTCCGATGGTTTGTGCGTGCAGCCTGTCTCGATGTCATTGAACGCTGCTCGCCAGTCAATTTTTTACCTTAGACTTTCTTAGGCATCAAAATTCGAAGAGCTAAAAACATTGTGTTTGGCTGATGACATTATAATTCTGTAAGAGACAGCAA
The DNA here is from genome assembly GCA_026315105.1 of Locusta migratoria. Classification (NCBI taxonomy): domain Eukaryota; kingdom Metazoa; phylum Arthropoda; class Insecta; order Orthoptera; family Acrididae; genus Locusta; species Locusta migratoria. Next base: position 363,408,460 of record CM048746.1, on the reverse strand, counting down.
AGGACACGGGAAGAACAATTCACCGGAATGGACAGTGTCTCGAAAGGAGCGTATAGGATGAACATTAATAAGAGCAAGGTTAATGGAAAGTAGTCAAAGAAAGTAGTAGGTGATGTTTAAGGAATCATATTAGGTAACGAAACAGTAGAGGTAGTAGATGAGTTCTGTTACTTGGACAGTAAAATAACACGATGGTCGCAGTACAGAGGATATAAAAGGCAGAATGGCAAGAAAAGCGCTTCTGAAGTGGAGAAATTTGTTAATATCGAATATTGATTAAAATGTTAGGAAATCTTTTCTGAATGCATTTCTGTGAAGTATTGCGTTGTACGGGACTGAAACATGGACGATAAATAGCTCAGACTGGAAGAGGAATTCGAAATGTTGTGCCACAGAAGAATGCTGAAGATTAGGTCGGTAGATCGTGTAAAATGAAGAGGTACTGACTGAAAGAAGGGCTCCATTGGTCGACACATTCTTAGACATCAAGGAAGAGGGAAGTGTGTGGAGCAAAAATCGCAGAGAAAGACCAAGAGACGAATATAGTAAGCAGATTGAAATATATGTGTTTTACCGTTCTCATGAGGCGATAAAGAGGCTTGCTCAGAATAAAGTAGTGTGGAGAGCTTCATTAGTCTCGACACTTGAAGCCCACACAGGAGGGCTGGGAAAGCTGCTTTGGTTAATGTTGAATATATGTCGCATGATTCTGAACTATCCCAGTCGTTCCACTCTAAAGACCACAGATTGTGGTCACGCTCCACTCCAAACGGATCACGTTCAATTGTGTTGCAGATACAGGGTGTCCTTAAAGAACGGTTGAACGTCCGGTTTCCATCGTAAGTCTCAGAGGTCGTGAAGAACGTCATCGTGACGTCTCTAAAGGAGAGATGAAATGTGTCATCTGACACGTGTGCAGAAGCTTTCGACAAAACTGTGATGAAATTATCTGCCATTGTGATACCGGTAACCTTTCTTACACGTCACTTAAATTTGTGAGGTCAGGACTTTCTTACGCATTTGCTGCCACGCTGCAGTTTGAAGCATCTTCGAGGCGGAGCAGGGCGCCATGCTCCTTGCACCTTCGATATCGCTGGGGGTGTTCATCAAGGTTCTGCCCTTTCACCTTTACTATTCATCCTCTGCACGGCTAAGGTAACAGCTGACACACAGGCGTCACATCCCCAGAGCCTTATTTACGCCGATGATGTGGCACTTCCCGAGCAAACCCACCCAGAACTCCAACATCAGGTTCAAACGAGGAAGGGCGGATTGGCGTCAAATGTACTGCACCTCAATACCCAGAAAACTGACTAGAATGCAGACACGAAACCAGAGGCACTATAAGTATCGGAGAAGAAGACCCGTAGAAGACGATGCGTTGTAAGACATGACGTCCGTTGTCACTTCAGACTGTGACACAACTCTCGATATCCGGACGAGATTGAATGCAGCTTGGAGCAAGTGGTGACGTGTCACTTCAGTCCTCTGCGATAAAAAGACGCCTCAACGTCTAAAAGCAAAAGTTTATAAAACCATGATACGCCCACCAGCAATCTATGGGACTGAGTGTCGCGCTATCATGAAACAACAAGAGCAAAAGTTATATGAAGAGGCTTCGTTGGTCCATGGGGCTGACCCGATGTGATCATGTAAAACATACAGAATTCCGGCAAAGGTTGTGTGTCGCGCCCACCACAGACAAACTGAGGGAAGCCCGTCTCCGCTGGTACGGTCATGTCATGAAAAAGCAGGACAACTCGATTGCAAAAAAAGAGCACTCCACATCAACCCAGGAGGAACAAGAACACGAGGGAGACCGGCAAAGAGATGGACTAACATCAGGGCAGACATGCACGTTGTTGGCTTAAGACCGGAAGATATCAATGACCGAAAGAATGGAGGAGATGCAGCAAAGCAGCAGATCCTGCAAGTCGGAATCAGTGCTTGGAAAGAGAGAGAAAGAGGATTGCACAATTACATACTTGTTGTTTTGAAGCAAATTTCAAATCTGCGGGTCACAGTGGCAGAGAATTGAGGAATTTCGAAAATACGATATTCGTAAATGTATCGCGCAGTCTATTTTGATGCTGAGCTATGTAATGTAACATAAACAAAGCGATAGAACGGTGGCGACGCCCGGAATGAATGCAGCACACAAAACTCGCAGGTGGCGCAGGTAGGATCTTTGCAGTCAAAATGTTCAAATGTTTGTTAAGCTGAAAGGACTTACTGCGGGGTCATCAGTCCCTAAACTTACAAACTACTTTTCAACTACCTTATACTAAGGACAGCACAAACATCCATGCCTGAGGGAGGATTCGAACCCTCGACGACGAACTGCCTCGCGCATCGGAGCATAGCGCCTCAATCCACTCGACCACTCCGCCGCGACTCTTATCAGTCCAAACCTACCAGGGAATCTTCCGTATCCTACGTGTACTTAAGAGAACCGCGAAGCTAAATTTTCAAATAAAAAACAAATGTAGTACGAACAAAAACGTATTGGGAGGAAATATCCACCTGGCGTGAGCTGCTGTTGGAAGGTAGACATTTCTCCACGCCATGGCCTAGTTAGGCAACAGGTTTTTGAAATTCAAGGTATAGAAACGTCTGTTGTGATTCTTTCCAGTTTATTTATCAAAGAGGCGTTTCACATTTTTCGTACATCTTCATTTTGGGTATCCGTAAATAATAGATCATTGCAGTCACATTGAGGCTTGTTTATATGCTCACGTACATAACTAGTGAATTTTATAAAGCGCATGAATTAAAAGGATTAAAATGGACCTCTTACCTTAATCTGCGGAAGCAGGAATGGACATGATTAGAATCATCTAAAATTATGGCAATAATTGAGCAAGTAATTGAAGTGAGTAAGTAATTGAAGTGAGTAATCGCATAGGTCATTTTAAAATAACTGAAATCAGTAAATAAATAATCTGACTTTGGGTACTGTGGTAAACGATTAATTAAAAGGAATCAAAAGGATCGCTTGCCCTACACTGCAAAAGCCGCATTGGTCATGATAAAAATCATTTTAAATAATGGCATTTGGGTGACTAGTCCCATATGTCAGACTCACTAAAATTACCCGTGAAATAAATCGTGCAAAAGTGGACGCGTGAAAAACAGAATAGGTCACGAGGCTAATAAATCGCAGCATGATAGATAACGGTGAAATGTAAACTTTCAATGACATACGTTTGTCACAGAAACAAATCTACATTGATATGACAGTGAGTTGGCAGACAGGCTAAACTAGGGGCCAAGTGATAGCGCTGGTAGAAGGATACGTCGAAGAACAATAGATACAATGTAAGATTATTTATGATGATAAATATTTAAAGTAAAAAATGTATAAGTGCGTGAAGTAATTCTGGCTCGGGTATAATGCAAAAAAGAACTCCAAAGTTTGATATAAAACATATAAAGCCAGTGTTTACGTAAAGCCGCGCGGGAGTATCCGAGCGGTCTGGAGCGCCACGTTGCGGGTCGCGTGACCTTACGCGTCGGAAGTTTTAATCCTCCTTCGGGCATGAATGTTTGTTTTGTCTTTAGTATAAGTTATTTCATAAGTAGTTTGTAAGAGACTGCTGACCCCGCAGTTAAGTGCCAAAAGCTTTACAGATATTTGAATAGATCACGTAAAGTAGGGTGGGATGGGAGGGGGAGAGATGGCGTGGGGAGGAAAAATAAATATATGAAAGAAAAGGGCGAGGGTAGGCGACTAGAGATAAAAAAAAAACTGAGAGAAAGAGAGAACTAAACTGGTACATTGTGAAAAGATCGAACAAAAGCCCGTTGTATTGCGAGATAAAGGTCGCAAAAAGAGAAAGAGGCCAATGACAACCTAAACATGCTTCAGTTCTGTCAAGGCTGCCAGCGTGGTATCATTAATATCTGACTTCGGCTTAAATCTTTCGATCGGTCTGAAAACGATTTATAAACTGTGCTAGATAAAAAGTTTGCGACTTTATGAACACTGTCCAGTGTGTAAACCGTGATTGATAATTTTAACGATTTTCAACGGAAACGTTTTTATTTCTAAACTATTTTGGAAAAAAAAGTTCAAATGTTTGTAAAGCTTAAGGGACTTAACTGCTGGCTCATCAGCCCCAAAACTTACAAACTACTTTACGAACTAACTTATACTAAATACAACACAAACATCCTTGCACGAGGGAGGATTCGAACCTCCGACGCGGGACTCCGCACGATCCGCAACATGGCGCTCCAGACCGCTCGGCTGCTCCCGCGCGGCACTATTTTGGAAGGTGATGGTTTACCGTAGGGATGGGAAAAACCGACCGGTTAAAACCGATACCGGTATTTTCGTTTTAAATAACCGGTCTTTTTTTCCTTATTTATTTGGTGTCGGTTGTACCCGGTTTCTTTTAGTTTTTATAATGTGTTTTTTTGTAAATAATTTAAAAAATTAAAACTAGCAGACCCTAATATTTAGGGCTATTCCTAAAATTTCCACTGCTGTGAAATATTAGGTCATCGCAGAAACTAAGAAAAGTGATCGGTGTTCATTTAAGAACAATCCCGCAACAAACGCGGGCATATGAACTTAAGAACTGGTGTAGCTATTGAGGCATCGATGCACCTGTTGTCGTGTGGCGTGGCCTATTAGACGACGCGCGCGCACTTGCAGTGTACACGACTTGCCTCCGTCTGGTCATGTGCAGTTCCTTGCTGTCGTCGCCAGACATCGGTTGTGTCTTAAATGGCATCATCCCGAGTGTGGAAGTACTTCACGAAGTGCGGGAGCAGTGAGGTACAATGCTCCATTTGCTTTAAAAAGCTGAAAACGGATGGAGGTACCACAAACATGTTATGTCATTTAAGGAGAAAGCATGCAAAATGTTCCTTGGAAGAGAAGGTACATTGGATTCATATTCCTATTATGTAAGTGATGTACTCTAAGCTTGGTATACTAACTTTTAATGTATTATCATATTGTTATGCTAACAAGTTTTATTAATGTGATTCTTTGAAAGCGAGGGGCTTTTTTAATAACAAATGTGGGTTTAGGTAACATTGATCATGTGGTGCGTCGCGAGGTAGCCGTGCGGTCTGAGGCTCAATGTCACGGACTGCGCGGCTGCTCCAGTCGGAGGTTCGAGTCCTCCCTCCTCCCGCGGTCATGGATGTATATATTGTCCTTAGCGTAAGTTACTTTAAGTTAGATTAAGTAGTTTGTAAGTCTAGGGACCGATGACCTAAGCATTTAGGTCTCATAAGAACTCACACCCATTTGAATATTCTTTGATAATGTGGTACAGAGCTTTCCTAGTTCAATTTGCGTAAATTTACACTGACAACAATCATACTGTTAGTCGGAACTGTGACTTTATTTTCTAAATACTTCTGCAGCACTGATTGAAGTTTATTTACTGACTGTATCTTATATATGTGTTGTGTGTATAACGAGATATTTGTATGCGCTGGCTCACAAGTTCAACTTACGGAGCGGTTGGCTCAATATTCGCAACTGCCGGATGGAAATACTAGGCCAGTAAATCTGTATGCTTCGAATATAGTCTTCTACGGACTCCTGGCTAGGCTTACACATACTCAAGAAGGCGTAGTATCGGGAGGGGATCTTGCAAAATATGGAAGGACTAGTGATTTGTCGTATAACATAAATTTACCTAAATATTAACTAAATTTAGTAAGTTTCGGTTTCGGCCGAAACTAGAAGAATCGACTATTACGGTTTCTGTTTCGCGCGCATTCGTTTGTACTCTACTGGAAATAATAGTAATAAAAACCGAAAACCGGTTATTTAAAAAACCAGTTATCTTGTGCAATTTTTACGGTGCGGTTAAACTGGAGATGAAAAGAACCGGTATAACCGGAAACCGGTTGTTTCAGCGATAACCGCCATGCCTAGTGTATCGTACATGTGGCTCTCACGTTGAACAGCTTTCAGCTGTCAGTATTGCCATGCCAGCTGACACGACAGTAAGCCAGTGGAGAGTTTCGTCTGCAAGTTTTCGTTGGCAGTGGGAAGCGGCTTCGGCGGTAGAACGGATGCGATGTGCAGGGTGGTTCGGCGATCCGCCGCGGCCGCGCGGCGCGGCGCCACCGTCGCTCGCTGGCCCCACTTCAAGGCCGGCGACACGCATCAGCGCTCGCGGAATGGCTTCCTTTCCCTTTCTTACTCTCTTTTTGTGCGCTGCACCTGAATCGCTCCGCCAAACGTTTCATCACAGGTTATAGATCCCACAATTTTCTTTAGTCAAGCCCAGTTTCCACGTATCCTTTCTTACATCTTTTCTTCTTATTTCATTTGCAAAATACAGTTGTTACCTCTGTACTTGTTAGTACATGTTCGTACAAAAGCACTGTAACGTTGCACAGAAAATATGGGTTCAGATATTTTTGCTGCTTGGTGGTGTCAGTCAATTAGCAGGTAGTTGAATAATAACGCCTTCAGTTACAACTTGTTTGTGTTTTATTGAGTTCAAAATGTTCAAATGTTTGTATAGTCTATGGGACTTAACTACGGGGTCATCAGTCCCTAAACTTAAAAACTACTTATGAACTACTTACGAACTAGGACGGCACAAATATCCATGCCCGAGGGGGGATTCGAACCCTCGACCGTAGTGGCCGTGCAGACCGTGACTGGAGCGTCTTAATCCCCTCGGCCACCGCGGCCGGCTTTATTGAGTAACACAATGTAGTTGGAATCTATTAGGACCGTCGTCAGTTGCAAGTAATGTTATTACGTTATCTAGTTCTGCTCTTAATGAAGTGATGTTGTTATTGTCAGAAGGTTACATGTTAGGCCTCGATACTGTCGCGTAAGATAATGCTTAAATAGAATTAAAAACAGGAAAACTTTAATGTTTTCGCCAATTACTTAGAGTAACACACTTGTTTTTACATTTCAAAACAGTTTGCAGATGTAGTTTAATTTGAGCTGACCAACGATGAAATTTACTAAGTATTGTCATATGTCGTAAGTATAAGGAACAACATTTAAAAAGACGTCTTTAAAATCTCTCTCTCTCTGTTTACTGAATAGGTAATTGGATTTCTTTGTTATTCATGTTGAGTTATGCACACACGTTTTGGGCCTGTATATTAATAAAACTTCTTAATTTAAAAAGCTTCAACAAACTTCTCGTGCACTTTTCTTCTAATTAATTGACAATATACTATCTGTTTGGCTTAAAACGTATTATTATCGCAATTACTACAGATTCTGGCAATATACTGACGTTGAAATTGGAGTAAATGCTAAGATTTTTCGTTTTCATATTTCACTATAATGTTATGTCGTTGATTTTTTATCACTAGGTGGAAAAATTAATTAGTTCTACAATATAAACTTTAACGAAAGAAATCATGGTCCATTTTAGGCTTAGCCGCGCGGAATGGCCGCGTGGTCTAAGGCGTCATGCTACGGACTGGGCGGCCGTTCCAGTCGGAGATTCGAGTCCTCCCTCGGACGTGGGTTTCTGTTGTCCTTAATGTAATTTAAAGTAGTTTGTAAGTCTAGGGATTGATGACCATAGCGGTTTGGTCCAATAGATTTACAGACATTTGAACGTTTTCTGTTTTTATTTCATTCTGCACAATCAAAATAAAAAGTTCTGCAGTACAGCCAGAAGCACAGAAACTGCGGATCTGCACAAAAGCAATATTCAGTATACATTGATGTAAAAATGAAGTTCCTTGCGGGATGGCAACGCACTGAAATCTTCCCGGGTTTCGTGCGAAAGGCAAATATCAGACAGATTGTTTGGAAGAATCCTCAGGAAGTTTTGCCCATCGATGAACGAAGTAACCAGCAAAACAAACAGTCGATCAATACTTGAATATTGCTCGACAGTGTGAGATTTGCCCGAGGTATGGTTGATACATAGAGAAGCTCGAAACGAAAGCGATACGCTTCGTTATAGATTCATTAAGTAAGCGCGAAAGCATCACGAAATGATTGACAAACTCCAGCACATGAAGATGCAAGAGAGACTTACTGTATCACGATATGTCCTATTGTCATAGTTCTGAGAGCGTACGTTTCTAGAAACTCCGACGAACACCTCACGGGAAGAACATGCGGATTAACGTAGAGAAATTATAGACGGATGCTTTCCCATTGACCGTACGCGACTGAGAAAGGAAAAGTAGGACGTCTCACTGATACGCAAATACATTTCTCTACACACTATCAGTTGGTTTATATAGATGATAAAGCCGTGTGCTGGATCATGTACCGAACACGCCATTCTCTGGGAAACCTATTACGAAATGGGCTATGCATTCACGACTCGAGACTCGGCCTGACAGGTGTACTAGTGTGGCTGCTTTTGCTTGATTAACACATAATCTCATGTGTACCTTGCAGAATCATCAATGCTGGACAAAAGGATATTCAGAAGAAATCGCTGAGGCAAGGGCGCATAATTGTTCCGGGTTTCATGTAGTCGTTCATGTATCCACTGTTGGACTTGTTCTGGGGATCAGTACAAGGCAGTGTCACGTCTGAAACACCAATTACGCTGATAAATCCTATGTTACACTCAACGCCTCGGGCACTAAAGGTACTTCTTTTATTCAGTCATCTCGGTGGACAAACCTCTGTTCGAGGGTTAGTGGTTACTTGTCCCTGGCTTATAGTTATGCAGACAGAGAGCGAAATGCAAATTCGTGTTTGTCTGCAAAGTGACAGAGCTTGAAGTGGCCGACAATGGCACGGTCAGTCGCCACAGAGGTTGAAAGAAGTCAGCGCATTGTTCGTGCGGGCGTTATCGGGCGGGTAATGGCGCCCACTACGTTATCTGCGCTAAACTGGAACAGCAGGCGTGCGAGCTCAACGTTCCTGTCGCCGCGTGACTCTGACATTCTCTGACGTCAGTTGGCGCTAATTTAGCGAAATTCTGTCTGTCGGCCAATCTTATCCTCTGCACTGAGCCTCAGGAAAAATGCCTTTAAGGTCTGCATTGACAGACAGTGGTTAAAGTGATTGCTCAGGGAAAAACATACGGAAAGGCAATAACTTATAACATTGTTCCCTACTATCTGTTTCAAAGCGTGTATACGTTAGTAACCAAATAAGAAGCCACATTATAAAAGAGTACTCAAAAAAATGTTCAAATGTTTGTTAAGCTTATGGGACTTAACTACGGGGTCATCAGTCCCTAAACTTACAAACTACTTATTAACTAGCTTATCCTAAGGACGGCACAAATATCCATGCCCGAGGGGGGATTCGAACCCCCGACCGTAGTGGTCGTGCAGACCGTGACTGGAGCGCCTCAGTCTCCTCGGCCACCGCGGCCGGCGAAAGAGTGCTGAGTGTGTAATTTATATCAGTGAAGTTTAAAAATGTTACGATTTAGAAGTGAATTTTACACTCCAAAAGATAAGAACCAATAATATGCCGAGAAAAATTACTTGAAGCCAAAAGAGGCACCCTATTTGAAATACACTGTTGAAAACAATTAGGGGATCAGTTGAGATATTTTATCTAGCTCTTCGAGTATTGTTATCGGCAGAATGAACTTAAATGGTTCGACGTCTTTCTGTCGGTTCTTCGGAGTGCAGACAACTACATTACGATAAACGACATAGTGGTAATAACAGAAAGTTGCTGCAGACGGGTTTGTGTTGACTTATGGTTACTCTAGCAAACGAAATGCACCAGCAGTTGAGTGCAAATAGTGTATTGAGCAAGTAATACAATGCAACAACTCGACTTAACCGAAACTAAGCTATGGAGATCCATACGAAGGTTGTAAGCGGGACAGACACAGATGGAGTTGGCTGCAACTAGTGGAGTGTCCCAAAGTGTAATTTACAGGGCCTGAAAGTGGTTTCAGACAACAGGAACCGTTAAAACGAGGCAACGCCAAGGTCGTTCACGGGTAAGAAGAGACGACCGTTATCTCCGTTTAAAAGCCCGTCCAGACGGGAGGCTGAATACAACTCACCTGCAATGCTCCCTTCAGGCAACAAAGTGACGCGCAGTATCAACTCAAACAGTCCGAAATCGCCTTCAGGAAGGTGGCCTCTGCCCGCGAAAGCCTGTGGTCTGTCCTTTTAAAATACGACACCGTTTAGCCCACATAAACAGGGCGGATGAACATCAGGATTGGAGACGTAACGAACGTCGCCTCGTTCTGTTCCCAGACAAGATTTTGTGTTCAACCGGATAATTCTCGTTCCGTTATCTGGAGAGAGTGTTGAATTCGGAACAATCTTGCATATGTGCAGGAAATAACGCCATATCATGGTGGTGGACGAATGGTGTTGCTAGGAGTCACTATTGGCGGGCGTACGGACCTCTATGTAATTCATAATGGTGCCTAGACTACTCACAGATATAGAAACGAGATCTACCGACATTTTGTTGTGCCCTACGCTGGTGCCATAGGAGATGGTTTACTTCCGGTCGCCACTGAGTTGCACTGTTAAACAACATACCTTAATCTGAAGTACTTAAAAGAATGAAGTCGCCAGCATGTTTATCGAAATTAAACTTTATTGTGGATGAAACTTCCTGGTAGATTAAAATTGTGTGCCTGAACCGGAAATCGAACCTAGGACCTTTACCTTTCGCGGGCAAGCGCTCTACCGATTGAGCTATCCCGACACGACTCAACTTTACTTCCGCCATCACCTCGCCTCCTACTTTCCAAACTTCACAGAAGTTCTCCTGCGAAACTTGCAAGACTAGCACTCCTGGAAGAAAGGATATGGTGGAGACATGGCTTAGCCACAACCTAAGGGATGTTTCCAGAATGTGAATGTCTGGGATGTAATTGGCAGACTCATTGTAACCGTTGTGGGAGGTGCTCGTCTGGTTGCAGAGCTGGATATGGCAGCCATGGAAGAATGGACAAATATCCCTGAAGAGCTGTTTTATAACCCTGTACTGTGCACGCCACGTAGGAGTGTAAGCGTATTGGAGGTCCGACGTAATCATACGCCATTTTAGAGGGCAACGAGAATGACTTTTTTCAATCCGGATGTTCTTCCGCCCAGGTTGTGCAAGGTAAACAGTGTCGTGGTTTTAACTGAACACAGTCCGTATAGAATTACATGCCCAGACGCTACATTCCTGAAGGTAATTTCTGAGCCGCGGCGGAGTGGCCACGCATTGATACTCCGATGCGAGAGGCCGTTCCCCGTCGGGTGCTCGAATCCACCCTCGGGCATGGATGTTGTGCTGTCTTTAGTATAAGTTAGTTCATAAGGAGTTTGTAAGTTCAGGGATTTATGACCCCGTAGTAAACTCCCATAATAATAATAAAAAAAGCCATTTCCGAATGTTTGTGTTGATATTGTCTATCCTGCTGTCTGGAGCGTGCATGGCAGCTGAGTGACATTCGGCCTCCTGTCTCGACGTGCTGTTAACCGGAGATGACGATCGTCTCTTGCTGATGTTACCCGTTGACGATCTTGTCCTTGCCCTGTTTTAACGACTCCAGTTGACTGAAATCGCGTCCAGGTCCTGTAAATTACACTTCGGGACACTCCAATAGCTGTAGCCACCTCCCTCTGTGTCTGTCCCGCTTACGATCTTCCTATGGCTCCCCATACAATAGCTCCGGATAATTCACGTTGTTGTTGCATTCCACTAGCTGCTCCCTACGCTATCTGAACGCAACTGCTTGTGTAATTCGTTTGGTAGAGTAAACACAATCAACACCAACCCCCTCTGCAGCAACTTTCTGTTATTACGACTATCATGGTTGCCGTAATGTCGTTATGTCCACTCCGTCTAACCGAGATAAAGACGTAGAACCATTTAAGTTCATTCTGCTGATGACAATACTTAATAACCTAGTTATCTCAACTGATCCCCTGGTTCTTTTGACCAGTATATGTTACTACCCAAAATCTGCTGCACTGTACCAGTTACGGTTATCTAACGCTTTCGAGGAAGAACAAAAGTTTGATTTTCGATTTTTTGCATTATTATAGATGGAGTTCAAAAACTTTTAATACTGTCACAATCTACTCATGAAGATGCAGAATCGTATGTTCAAAGTTTAACACAAGTACTATAATTAGAAGTTAAATGGCAGTTTTGAGACTGCTTATTGACGGCGCACTAGTTCCTGGACTTCATTAAAGAAGTATCTTACATTGAGAACTCTTAGCGATTTCCAAAAATCTTTCAGCGTAATTTCGAAGATTTCGTAATGTTTCTCTCGGTTCATATATTTATCGCACTGATTCATTTCTAAATTAATCAGGCGTTTGTCCCTGTTTTACACTCATATACGAGAGTACTATACTGAAAAGGTTATAATTTTTCTGATTTTAATACGGCAACAAGCGTTATGTTCGTAATACCCACTCACTGTCCGTTACCAGGAAAGTAAATAAGATCGTTTCGTTTCGCAGGAACAGCCTCATCCATATCTTCAGGCTCTTAACTCTCTGCCTGCCGCGGTGGCCGAGGGGACTGCGGCGCGCCAGTCACGGTCTGCTCAAATGTTCAAATGTTTGTTAAGCTTATGGGACTTAACTACGGGGTCATCAGTCCCTAAACTTACAAATTACTAATCAACTCGAGAATGAAACTTTCACTCTGTAGCGGGTTGTGCGCTGATATGAAACTTCCTGGCAGATTAAAATTGTGTGCCAGAATCGGGACTCGAACCTGGGACCTTTGCCTTTCGCGGGCAAGCGCACTACCTACTGTGCTATCCCGACACGACTCACGATGCCGCCTCACAACTTCCGCCAGTACCTCGCCTCCTACTTTCCAAACTTCACAGAAGATCTCCTGCGAACAAGCAATTTCATCATGCCCGAGGGGTGATTCGAACCCCCGACCGTAGTGGCCGTGCAGACCGTGACTGGAGCGCCTCAGTCCACTCGGCTACCGCGGCCGGCTCACGGTCTGCACGGCCACTACGGTCGGCGGTTCGTATCCCCCCTCGGGCATGGATATTTGTGCCGTCCTTAGTATTAGATAGTTCATAAGTAGTTCGTAAGTTTAGGGACTGATGACCCCCTAGTTAAATCCCATAAGCTCTACAAACATTTGAACATCTTAACTCTCTCTATCTCTTTCGTTCACGCACCATGTCCAAGAACTTTCAAGGTCGGATACATTTTCCGCTGTGATAGCATCTCCCCGCGCCGTAATATGAGTACCCGCTGTCATCGTTGCCAACACGCCCACCATGCACTCACGACCCGGGAAGTGGACGCGGCGTTGCCGAAAGTCCGGATTTATTCGTCGTGCGGCGCGACGTTTAGCCTTGCACTCTGCGCAGTGCGTCGGCGCAGGCAGCCGAGTATGCAAATGTCTCAGTTTGCGGCTCGTTGCTGGTTTCGTTTATTTGCGCCAGTGGCAGACTGGGAGCGCGTCCAGTTCGTAAGTCACGCCCACGCGAGGTCGCCGGCAGTTTGGCGGCTCTCGCTGCACGCAGAACACGCACTTGCTGACAGCCGCGACGGACTCGTTCTGTGCAGCACTCGGCAGGCTGTCAACGGCTCACGGCTGCCACTAGACTTAAGCCGATGCATCACTTTGCTCATCGAATCGAAATTCTTTTCTTTGCGTACTAATGGAAACTTTCATGAAAAATTACTACTTCTACGAAAATAGTCGCATGAAAGACCTATACGTCATTTGGATGTATGTTCTTCAACCACGTACTTTCTTAGCAACTCAGTTATGTAAAGGAAGTAGATGCGGGCCACGCAACACCACCTAGAGACGAGACCTTACAACAAGCCGTGCCTACGTCACACTTAGAGGCCCCGGCTGCCACTTCCCTGGCTGTTGGCTGGGGCACGCCTACCGCCGCGCAGCGGGCGGCCAGTCAGATGGCGGCCGCGGCCTCTAAGTGTGACGTAGGCACGGCCTCTTGTAAGGCCTTGTCTTCTAGGTGGTGTTGGGCCACGGCTACGCTTTAGGTTCAGTATCACAGTGTCAGTTTTGGACCTCGGCTTCACTAGTATGATATTCGTTTTAAATTCATTCGTGATTCTACAATCTGAAAGTAGTTTGCACATGACAATAAGTATGTTTTTGTGCAGTGATGTGGATTTTTCGTCAACTGTTTGTTATCCTAATAATCAAAACTACTGTTTGTATATCTATGGGACCAACCTGCGAAGATCATGGGTTGCTGCTCTCACAAAGTAGTTAAACTAACTTACGTCAAGTGCAACACAACACACACACACACACACACACACACACACACACACACACACACGCACACGCACACGCGCGCGGAGGAGGACTCGAACTTCCGACGTGAGCGGCTGCGCGAACCGTAACGTGACGCTACTTAGCACACGGCAGTCCAGTGGGGGGCAAGGGCATACTGCTCATAAGAAAGCAATACACCACGCTTTTCAGAGATCAGGAACGCTTTAAATGGCAAAGAACCCGTTTCCCACATGTGCAGTGAATGAAAACGTTTTCAATGTTTTGGTAAGGTGAGAGTTAACAGCCGTCAGATATTTGATAAAAACGCATCTGCTGTCTATTAAATCCTAAGAAATCGACTAGTTCCGATCGTGGACCATCATCGTAGATGAAAAGGTATTAAAACAGATTAGTCAAATGCATTAAATAAAATAAATCTGGCTAAAAACAATGGTCGTACTGGATTGTCCTATCAGTTATACAGACATAAAAGACGAGAACGGACTGTCAATAATAAAGAGTGCATTGTGGTATTTGCATGAGTCAAAAACCAGCCGACTACATGCTATCGAAATTTGTTATAATACTTTTCTCTATTTATGATGATGTTCACGACCGAAACTAATCGATTTTTAAGGATTTAATAAATAGCTGATAGTCAAAGATGCATTTTGTCAAATGAAAAGAGTGCCGAAATCGACATTCGTTTGTTTCTCATTTTAAACCAAGAAATAAGAAACAGACTAAAACCTAATACAATTTGAAAATGCCAACAGAATGTTTTTAATTTTTCTGAATAGACTCGCATAGTTCGTAAATGCATCTCAGACTTACACTAGTGATTAGTAACAACTGTTCCTGCACCAGTTATATGTGACGCCTTGTGACGTTTCCTTGTCGCCCGTGTGTGCAAGCCCTGTAATTGATATCGCTTCAACCAGCTTTCTCTAAATCTACAAAAGCCGTAAACATGGATTTTCATTTCATCATTCATTTTTTTAACCTAAGTCACATTTCTTCTAAATCGAACCTGATCTTCCTCAAGAGTAGCTTCTATCATTTTTCCAATTTTCTGAAAATAATTAGTTTCAGTAATTTTCAACCACGGCTTACTAAAGTTAGGTAATATTGACACCTGTATGCACTTGCTTTCTGTAGCACTAGACTTATTACATTCTTCTATACGTCTGAGGGTATTTTCCGTGTATTATATATCTTGCATATAATGAAACACATATACGTAGCTTAGTAATCTATAAACGACATATATCGAGATGTTGTCTAACCACGCACTGTTGAAGAAGTGGGGGGGGGGGCACATTTCCTTCTGTAACCATTCACCCCCTCATCTTCAATGATCATCAATGGTCGTCTATTTAACACTTTGAATCCAAAAGTTTGGATTTCGATTCCAGTTAGTTCTAGGTTTTTTCCCCACTTTTTAGGTCGAACCGTTCAACCGATCGGCACCAAATTTTATAGACATAATTGTTGCCTACCAGAGACCAGAACCTCGCATTTTGAAATATTTCGGACAAGAAATTAGTTAGTAATACCAAAAAAAGGCGTTTGTAATGTAATTCTAATTGCAAATAAACCTTTCATCTTACACGAAAATTGAATAAACGAATTTGTAGAGCAGAAAATTCTGTACAACTTTGTTCACTTATGTTTTTTCATATTTCGTATCGTTTGAGAGATATTTGCGAAAATAACGGAGTTTTTACACCCTCCATTGAATTAAAGAAAAGCAGCCGTTCGCAGATGTCACGTGACATTCATCGCCCAGAACTCTCTCTGGCATACGCCATTTTACGTTGCGTAGTTGATGAATTCCTTATTGTAACTTACACGTTGTCATTTCAAAGCAATGGCGCACTGAAGAATTAACAAAGCCACGTCGTTCTTCGTACGATAATCTAGTGTCTATAAATGCCATATTAGCATCAGTTAACAACGGCCATCAATAGTATGAGATTAAGAAACGCAACTTGTAGTTGTTAGCCATAGCGTAATGGGCAATGTGACTGACGCTGAAGGTCAGTGGTTCGGAACCCGCCACTACCTATTTTTTTCCTAAAAGGTTTCAGACACTGTTAATAATTAATTATTTTATTATTTAGAGTACTATTTTGGTCCAAAACTACAAATCTAAAGTGGGCCGTGAAACACGTCGTGAGATTTTTTTTCAGTGCTTACGGCCGTGACACACAGATTCGCCAGGAGTTTTCCTGAGTCAGAAACCTCCAACAACAGTCATTGCGCGGTGTACGCGTCCTGCAGGATTTCCTAGGACAGCGTCCCCAGCGCGTAACGCCTCGCGCAAAGGTCGGCCGCTCTCGCCTGCCTTGCGCCTTGTGCCTTCCCCGTATCTATTAGTTGAGGCAGGTTATGGCGGAAGCCAGAGCATTCCAGTTCAGCGCGCCTGCGTCACTACAGCACGTCGCGAGCAGGAAAGCGGCCAGCTCGAGTTATTTTATTACCCGTCGCCTGTGTGACGCAGTTTCTCGTACGCATTAATTAACCTTTCTGATTTATGGCGCAGTCTTAAAGTTCTGCCGAGCCATTCCGTGTGTGCCGGCGCGCGCATCTCTTTACTGCGGTGCAGTAAACAGTTTTCCTCCAGGTTTGACTTTCAGTTAGATGATTTATAGTAAGAGAGGAGCTCGAGGCGCAACGACGGAAAGCGTGGGCAAACTGTACTGTAAACAGGAAAGAATCTGGCTAGTAACGTATATGCGCACATTCTTTTTAAACGATCCTTGGTAAAAATGTTTCATTAACCAGTCATGCTAAGTAGACGGACTGACCTAGAATTTTGTTCTTTTCAGGCAATATCTCAATACCGCGGGAGTGGGGCAATGAAGCCGTGGGTTGAGATTAAGGGTTATGGTATGAAGATTAGCATCTCCAAATCGTAAGTTACGAGGTTGGGAAAGATTTAAAGAGAATGAGTGCTAAATTGGAGGAACAAAGTTAGTATATGATGGCAACATAATATTAATAATAAATGTTTGTAAATCTAACGGACTTAACTGCGCTGGTTGTCAGTCCCTAGGCTTACAAACTACAGGGTGAGTCAAAATACACCCTGTTATTTCAAAAACCCTGCGGGATTTAGGAAACCTAAATATTACAGTAAAGTATAGGTGAGGTAGTCTATCTTTTACGGTATGTATCGACCATGGACGCCATCTTTAAATCGGCCATCTTGATTCGAAGTCAATTTCTTTTTAAATGGAAAGGGGGTCGTGTGATACATCAAATAACATCAGCATTTTATGAGTTTATTCTTGTAAACACATTTGAAGTAGCACTTATGGTTCAAAAGTTACTAACAGTGCAATATTCACTGTATGTTTCAAAAACAATGCGAGCACTTATGTTCCTCCTCGTGATGCGACCACTGCAGTGTTAAGTTGCAGTGCAACTTTGTTGTATGATGTTGAAAGCTAAGTGGATAAATATCATCTTATTAATAAAGTTGAGGTTACATATATGAAAGAAGCAAGGACAATTGCAGGTACTAATAGGTGGTAGCAAGGACAGGAGAGTGTTCATTATGGCGAAATCAAAGAGAAAACTGGAAATGGGCACCATAGATGAAGCCGTTAGCGCTACCACGCTTAAATGGTGGGGCAATGTTAAACGCAAGGTTACAAAAAATGTTCAAATGTTTATTAAGCTTATGGGACTTAACTACGGGGTAATCAGTCCCTACGCAAGGTCACCTAAGAGACTCATGGGCTTAGCAGGAGAGGGTAGGATGCGTCGA
This sequence comes from Locusta migratoria, assembly GCA_026315105.1. Taxonomy (NCBI): domain Eukaryota; kingdom Metazoa; phylum Arthropoda; class Insecta; order Orthoptera; family Acrididae; genus Locusta; species Locusta migratoria. The sequence goes on along the minus strand of CM048746.1, from coordinate 363,390,542 downwards.
GGTAGACGAAGAAGAAAGTACTTGGATTAAGGCAGGAATGATTTTGAAGTAACAGGCATTAAAACACGAGACACCGTGTCAGTATTGAAAAGTAGCTGGAGGACTTTTATAAGAGGAACTGTGCTCCAAACTTAAGGCTGAAAGGCATAATCAGTTTTAAATGATGATAATATTCTGGCGTTTATTGGGAGTATTCTTTCAATATTTTAACTGTGAAAGTTGATATAAATATCGAAAAATAAAATTCTTCATTTGTACTACCGTCATGTTTTTACTGTAAATCACTAAATAGAGGTTCGATGAGTGGTTTAAGGTTGATATTTCGTCTAGGGATGAATATATCGTAGGAAACCTCTTTGTATAGAAAAATGATTTAAAAGAACATGAATCACAATTAATAATCATTGTTATTGGGATTTGGGATTTGTTTCGTTATTTCTAAAGCATCTCCCACCCCCCGAAAAAAAATGAATTTTTGTCGTAATTGAACTTGTTTGAAAAAGTGTTCCGAAAAGGACGATATGTAAAAGAAATTATACAAATGAAAATAGTCCCGATTTTGAAAATATTTCGGACGACAATATTAATAATGTAAGCAATCAGTTATATCAAAATGAAATACATGTCATTACTTTCATATATGAAGATCTCGGGGGTAAATAATGGTAACCCTCTACTGTTGTATTTTTAATGTAATTGGTGCAAACAGACATATCCGACAGAATATTTCCTTTTCTTCAGGTAGTACATGAAGCTGAAGACAGATGGCAAATGTAAATATTAAAACATGTAATGGAAGCTATTTTTCAAACATACAAGTCGTCGTATCTCAGCACTTTATAAATGAGGGTTACCATTATTTACCCCCGAGGTCTTCGTATTTAATTTTCCATTAGTTGATTAAATATGGTATCTTAATTATTATTTTTGTATATTTTATGTTATTAATGGTTTTATTTTATTTTATTTTTTATATTTTTTTTGTTCGAAATATTTGCAAAAGTGATGATAAAAGACAGCAAACATAAATAAAGCAAACACACACAAAAACAAGCTTTCGCAACCTAGTTGCTTCTTCAGGCAGAGTAGGGTAGGAGAGGGAAAAGGAAAGGATGAGGGTTTTAAGGGAGTGGGTAAGGAGTCAATCGAATCCCGGGAGAGGAAAGACTTACCTTGGGGGAAAAAAGGAAGGTAAACAAATACACACACCCACCCACCCACCCACACACACACACACACACACACACACACACACACACACACACACAAACACATCTAGGCAGACATATTGTAGAAAGCTAGAAACGTAAACAAATACACACACACTCACACATATACACACGCAAGCACACCTAGGCAGTCATATTGTAGAAAGCTAGAAAGGTAAACAAATACACACCCACCCACACATGAACACACGCAAACACACCTAGGGAGTCATATTGTAGAAAGCTAGAAAGGTAAACAAATACACACACACACCCACACATATACACATGCAAACACACCTAGGCAGACATACTGTAGAAAGCTTTCTACAATATGTCTGCCTAGGTGTGTAAGCGTGTGTATATGTGTGGGTGTGTGTCTATTTGTTTACCTCTCCCGCGATGGGATTGACTCCTTACCCACTCCCTTAAAAGCCTCATCCTTTCCTTTTCCCTCTCCTCCCCTACTCTGCCCTGAAGAAGCAACTAGGTTGCGAAAGCTTGCTTTTGTGTGTGTTGGTGTTTGCTGTATTTGTGTTTGTTGTCACTCCCGGTGCTCCTTCGCCTGGTAAGTAAACTTCATCTATTTTTATATATATAATTTCCTGCTAGGAACTTTATATTGTTGTACTTCAAATATGGAACAAGTTACCCTAGGCTTCTCTGTACGGTTTTTATTCTCGTCGCAGCATTTGGAACAATCACGGAGGTCAAACACATCTATGACAGATGAAACAAACGCAGTGTCCAGTGTTTAGGTGTAAGTAACGCAGCGAGTGCGTGTGCTTGTGGTGTTGCAGACGCATGGCATGAGGCGGTGGCGGTAACCATGGCGGGCGCAGGTCGGCGCCTGGGGTCGCGCTAGCGATGGAGCTGTTCCGCGGCGCGGACGGCGCGCTGCCGTCGGCGTCGGCGTCGGCTTCGGCGTCCGCGTCGGGCGCGCCGGCGGCGTCGCCGCTGGCGGTGTCGGTGCCGCTGGCGCTGCCGCTGCCGGGGCACGCGTCGCCCGCCTCCGCGGCGGACGCGCTCGTCGTCAAGACGGAGCCGCGGGAGGCGGGCGCGCTGTTCGCCGCCATCAGCTCGCCCGGCCAGGGCCCGGGGCCCGCCAAGCGCGCGCGCCTCGACTCGGACTGGCTGTCGTCGCCGGGCAGCAACGCCGCGCCCTCGCCGCCCCCGCACCACCTGTTCGGCGCCGCCGCCTCCGCCTCCGCCGGCGCGCCCGCCGCCCTGCCCAACGGCTACGCCTCGCCCCTCTCCTCCGGCGGCAGCTACGACCCCTACAGCCCGGGCGGCAAAATCGGTCAGTACCCACTGTTCCTATTTACATTGTTGTTGTTCTTGTTGTGGTAGGATGACACAAAAACTTGCCAGGCTAAACACCACAACATACAGACTACCTACACAAACACTACGTACATACAATGAAGGCTTTCACGACCGGATGTCATAGTTGCTGGTAGAACTTCCGGATTATAAGGCCGTGGTCCATAAAACTTTCCAGTTTCACCTAACGTTTCGTCCAGAGTTGTGCCGGACATCTTCAGAGGTCTTCTCACTTGCGTTGAGTTGGCAAGACTCAACGCAAGTGAGAAGACCTCTGAAGATGTCCGGTGCAGCTCTGGACGAAACGTTAGGTGAAACTGGAAAGTTTTATGGACCACGGCCTTATAACCCGGAAGTTATACCAGCAACTACGTACATACCGAGTCAGTAATTTGCTTCGCGGCCAGTTCATAGGCACAGCTTCTGTCATTACAGACCAACATTGCCACTGTTAGGAAAGGCCAAAGAAGTGTCCTATTAAGGCTAACTGTAGCCTTCAACACTACCTCGGACGAAGCACTCTGCATGGTTCTGGGGGATACCACCAATAGACCTTACCATACGACTAAGAGCTGCTATGTACTGGCTGAAGGTGGGGAAGTACGACAAGATCCACGAACTTGTTGGACAAGAGATAACAGAACGTAGCCAACTAATTAAATAGAGAATGGACACGTGGCAAAGAAAATGGGATAACTGCGAGAAAGGACGACGTGTCTATGACTTTTTCCCAAATATAAGGGAATGCCTTAGAATGGGTCATATCAATCCCAGTCGGGGTATGATCCACTTCCTAACGGGACACGGCCCTTACCCCACACACCTCACACGTGTGGGTCTCAGTGACAATCTATGCTGTACGTGTGGAGAAATTGGGACCCCAGAACACACTGTCATACATTGTCAGCTCTACAAAACACACACTCACACTATGTTGGACACGACTAAAGACCTAAACGAACTAATACGAGATAAGAACGGATGGAACATAATGTACAAACTGACGAACGAAGTCTCACTACGAAAAAAAAAAAAAAAAAAAAAAAAAAAAACACGAGTACACACGCAACGTAAGACGTAATGCCACACGAAACGCCCACAACAGAAGGCAAAACACTTATGATGAATCTGACATTGAAAGCGCAAACAGTGCGAATTACACCGTAGATGATAGCCCCGACACTGCGGACGATATAAACACATGCGAAACGTAACTTGCACATATAGCTCACCAAAGGAGTCTTCAAATGAAAAAACTCCAGGATGGAAGTGCTCGAAGTAAATTCCGACGCCTCCCACCCTGGGCATTCTAAAAGCAATCTTACCTATCTTCTATTATTCTCTTCTTAAAATAGTTGAAGTTTTTAAGTTGGCTTTCCATTTTCCTTATGATACGTTTTTACGTTTTTCTTTGTATTTTTATCTAATTACTGTAAATGTATACAGAAAATAATGTATCAGAGTCGCAGAAATGTATCATATAGGTTTTGTAATCACGACCAGCTATATACCCAAAGGCAACTAGTCCGCAACAAGGGCAAATAAATAAATAAGTCGTCTTCAGTCCGCAGACTGATGCAGCTCTGCAAGCTACCCTGTCATCAGCAAGCCTCTTCATCTGAAAATACGAATGGCAGCCTGCATCCACTCGAATCTGCTTACTATATTCGTCCCTCTACAATATTTACCCCACACACTTCCTTCTAATGCTAAGTTGACGATTCCTTGATCTTCCAGAATGTGTCCCCACCAACCTATCCCTTCTCTTAATCAGGATATGCCAGGAACTCCTTTTCTCCCCAATTCTGTTGAGCACCTTATCATTAGTTACGTGATGTATCCATCTAATCTTCATCATTCGTCTGTAGCATCACATTTCGAAAGCTTCTATCATCTGTTTGTCAGAACTCCTTATCGTCCACGTCTCACTCGCATACAATGCTACACTCCAGACAAATGCTTTCAGAAAAGATTTCCTAACATTTAAACTAACATTGTTGTGTCATTAAAATTATTTCCTCGGTGACGTTTGTCATTTGGCTCTACAGCGTTGACACGTAGCCAGTCGGCTGTAGGCAACGCACAAACACAACAGATTACTTTAAAAATGCTTTTAATATAATTCCACAACCTGTGGCAGCGTTGTAAGAGGCCGCCAGGAGACAATGCTGAAATATCCGTCGACAGCTAAATTACATTGCCTGTTAACTGTATATAACTAAATATAAATTACCGAATACGCGTACTCCTGTTCGGTACAGTCTAAAAGGTCTAAGGTAATAGGCAGTGGTTTACAATCAGATATCCGCATCACTCTCCTCCTCAAGAAGTCTGTGTGAAGATTTATATTCAGAACATTCAAGAAAAAGGCTATTGTGGTGTTGAAACTACAAGAAGCAGCTCATTTACTCAGGAAAGGAAAACGTTATGGTGCCCGTTAATTTGAATGGCTGTATCTCTTGTAGTAACATTCATTTTTTGATAAAAAATACGGCACAGGTAGCGGCTGGAGGGCGTCGAGTAGGGGTGGTGTATCCCTACTTCTGGAACACCCTGTTCACTACCTGCAGCGTCCGGGTCCCCCCGCAAGTGTCACAAACTCCGGCCATTCTGCCGCGGCTACCCTGTACATCCGAGTGAGATGGTGCATGGGAAGGGCACAGCATTTGACAGAACGATGGTTCAGATCGCAGTCTCCGCCATCCAGATTTAGATTTCCTTGCTTTCCTTATATCTGTTGACGGATTCTTCCTCTGTAAAGCACGCTCTTTCCGAACATGTAATTCGTGTCTAAAGTCGTAGTTGTTGACATTCTACTTGCCACAAATTTGTTGCCGGCTTATTTGCGTGGTCCACTATAAGCGGAGACAGGATATTTTCGATAGTACTGCTACAAAAGAACAAACAGAATTACTTAGTCGACATAGTACGGTTGTGTAATTATCTCCGCTTGAGCTATCCGCTGTGTCAGAGTGACAGACGCGACAGTGTGTCGCTGTAGTTTTGTTTTCCACTGTGTGCCAAGTGCTTGCACGGCCCGCGTGTGCTGCCCGCGGCTGTGAATCACTGTTCTGCGTTATGACCGACCGCCCAAGTTTGTCTTGGCGGCTGCCACCGGCTCGCCCGAACAACAGCATCCCCGCACAGCTAATCCAATCTGGCGCCGCATCTAACCGGATTGCTACTGCTATCTAATTTTCCTACCGCGCCAAGTTTTCGCATTTTCACACATCCAGAGATTGATTGCCGGATTAACTCGGCGCAGCGCAACTTCGCCAGCGTTACGCATCTCTGCCGTTAACTCTGCGGTCGCGAGCTGACTTAATGGCTGCAGATAAGAAAAGTTGCCGAGAGTCGCCGTTCTTCGTCGTTAGAGGGACACTCCGCCACGCGTAGCCGAGACGCCTGTCCGTTGTTAGCGATGCGCAGCGGGACATGAGGTCGTCGCCAGATAAAGCACTCTTCCTGTAAAATGGCAAACCTTTTCTTTTTTCAGCTCCTGAAAATTCAACCAGAACATTGTTTTGTACACTGCTCAAAACAATTATTGGGTCAGGTGAGAAATATATATTTATAAGGTAAAGCAGTCAACAATACGAAGATTGGTTTGCACACCACAATGCTTTACTAGGCAAGGTCTTGTTTGGAGGTGGTATGCCGTTGCCTTACTCTGTCCATCGAACTGACTTACCCAGCATGTTATATGGGAGCCTACAGTTTATGTGGGTTCCGAACCACGGTGCTACTCGATATTTTTCACATCAGCAACACTGACAGAGGTGAAAGAAGTGGAAAGTGACAGATAAAAATCCGAAGACCCGGCGGGGATCGAACCCGCAACCTTTGGATTTGTAGTCTGCCATTCTACTACTGTGCTACCGAGCCACACTAATATATATATTAGGTGGATCGTAAATGAGGAAAAATATTTTGTGCCAATTGTCACACACTGAGCTACAAACATAAATTCGTTATCCGCATGTTCCTATGTCAATAAATGACAGTGCAATTGAATGGTAAAAATCTGGAAATATGAAGTTGACTTTTGGGTCTTTGCGCCTATATTGGTCAAGGGGACACATCGGCAACAGGGCACAACGTGCGAGTGTTGTAGGTAGTCTAGCCGCTCACCAGAAGGTGAGGCATGCGGCGTGAAGCGACAATCTGCGTGATACTGCGAGCAATTACAGCGCTCACATCTATCTCGTAGCGTTTTCGGTGCCCGGGATTATGTATTGTGACTAGCCGATCTGTCCCCTTGGCGAATGTCAGCGCATAATAACACACAGAAGTCCACTACATATTTCCAGATTTTTATCATTCAATTGCATTGACATTTATTGACATAAGAACATGCGGAAAACGAATTTATGTTTGTAGCTCAGTGTGTGTTAATTTGCACGAAATATTTTTCCTCATTTATGACTCACCATTTATATATATGGTAACTATTTTATTCTATATTGGTTAGTATTGTGATTTGCGTGCGATAATCTACGATATTTTTCTGTCTCAACTGAGGCTCACGTGGCATTTACCTAGAGCGGGGCACCATGAGCTACCACAATAGTGGAAAAGTTATTCTCGATGTCCCGCATCATGGTTTTTTATCAGCTCCAACAACCAGTACAGTCGCACACATTCGTGCATTCAAACCGCCATTCTGAACGACATACAACTCATTAAGTCCGCCAATACTCATTCCTGCCCACACCATTCAACAGCCACTGTGATATGGTGATGTTTCCTGTACATAATCAGGAGTGTTCCGAGTTCCACGTTTTCTCCAGATGAGGGAGCGGCGATTGTCCTGATAATCACAAAATCTCATCTGTGAACAGAACCCGGCGCCATATGTTAATAATCCTGTCGTCATGTTCCTCCGCCCAGCTTCTGCCGGGATAAACGGTGTCATGGTTTTAATGGGACACATAGCATAGGCCTCCGTGTGTAGAGGCCATATTCCCGAAGGCAATTTCGGACTGTTTGTATTGATATTGTGCTGCCTGGAGGGTGCGTTGCAGCTGAGTTGCATTCAGCCTGCTGTCGCAACGGTCAGTTAACCGGAGATAGCGGTCATCTCATGCTGATGTTACCCGTGGACGACCTTGGCCTTGCCTTCCTTTAACGGTTCCTGTTGTCTGAAATCCCGTCCAGGTCCTGGAAATTACTCTATAGGACACTGCAATATGTGCAGCCTTCTCTCTCTGTGTTGTTCCGCTTCCAACCTCCCCGTGGCTCTTAGTTATTAGACAGTGTTATAAGGGACGTGTAGGAATATAAAGGCCACAGGAGGTGATGCGGCTGTTCAATTATTCACGCGTTACAAAATAATCATCATTAGAATCTTGGCCTGGGGTAAAGTTTCATACTAATAGTGTGTCATCATGGCTCTCCAAGCCATAGCTTCGGTTAAGTCACGTTGTTGTTGCACTGCACTACCTGCTCACTACACTACCTGCTTGTGTAATGATTTTGATAGAGTAAGCAAAAGTCAACACCAATCCCCTTTTGCAGGAACTTTGTATTATTACCACTATCTCGCTTGCCGTAATGTTGATGTCTCCACTCCGTAGAAGCGACAGAAAGACTTAGAACCATCTTAGTTCGCTTTTCCGATGACAATACTTCAGAACCCAAATGTGTCAACAGATCCCCTATAAATAAAGTTTGGTGAATAGTCCTGTAACATTAACATAGACCAAGTATGAACTACAATCACTTTCCTGTCCTTCGAAATATTTACCTCCAATAACTATGTACCACTGATCTTTACGGTATACGACCTGGTAACTTTGCACGAAGTGATTCTTTGGGATGATGTTAAAAAGCTTCGTTATGTTTCGTTGGATGACAGCAATAGCCTCAAATCTCTTTCCTTTCAATGCCAATTTGTGTCGAGGAATAAGTCTGAAGGACTGTGATCCAGTTCTATGGTGGATGTTCAAGTTGTACGACGATGCTCGCCCATACACGGCCAATATCGCCAAACAGTTCATGGAAAAAAGAAAAAAAAAAAAGAGAGAGAGAGAGAGAGAGAGAGAGAGAGAGAGAGTGAGAGAGAGAGAGAGAGAGGTGCAACATGAACATCCACCATACTCGCTGGATCTCAATCCTCCAGACTTCTTCCTATTCCCTCGACAAGCTCGCTTTCAAAGGAAAGAGATTTGACGATATTCCTCACAGCCAATGAAACGTGACGAGGTTTTTGAACATCAATCGCAGAGCTCAGCGTTGCATACTTAAGGGAGGTGACTATTTCGAAAGACAGTAAGATAACAGTTCATAGTTCATTTACGATAATGTTACAGGATTATTCACTTTATTCTACATTGACGATATGTAGCAGCGTTTACAGACGGGGTTTAGCGACAGAGAGTGTTCATGACTTTAGCTACAATCTTAAATGCTGGGCCCCCTAGGAAATTGAACTAAAGTGATCAGAATATGAAAATTAAATGAAAGTTGTGTAGGTACAGGATAGGACTCAGGATCTTCGGCGCGGATTATATTGTAATCCTCCCCTCCCTCTCCCCCCACCCGCCCACGTTATCACTGCATTGACGGACTATTGGATCTAAACAAGCCTGGCACCCATCTCCACTGTACGATACAAGCACCATTCTCTCAGCGACAGGGGCTTCACCATACCTCATCCTATTAGCTTAAAATACTTGCACACAGCATCATTGGTCGTGAAACAGTCTACATGAAAAGCAAATATCCCTGCATTAGCCTGTGAGACTTCTCACTGGTAAAAAAAAAAGGGGGCATGTAATTCTTGTCAATGTTCATTACTATTGGTCAATGGGCATTAAGTCTAGATTTTAATTCGCGATTTTGCGAGTGTCGAAATTTGTGACACGAATGGCCGACTCCACGCATAATTAGATCTTCTCTTTATTGCCACTTGCATACATCTTCTAGAGTTTTTTATGCGTTTTTCTGTTGCTGTGTTAATGTTTGACGCTGGATTTTAGAGAGATGGCGATGTTCTAATTCGGAGGAAAATAACTCAAGGCAGTGTGACGTGGTATCATTTGTTTCCATCTATTGAAGAGCTTGAATTTTGTACCGTCCACTAGAACATCTAGGGACTGTTGGTCCACATTGACTACGTTTTATTGGCAGAACCTTTAAAAGATGCAGCAGAACTACTAAAGAAACTGCATGCACTACGCTTGTCCGTCCTTTTTTGGAGTATTGCTGCCCAGTGTGGGCTCCTTATCAGGTGGGTTTGACGGAGGACATCGAAAGAGTCCAAAGAAGGGCAGGTCGTTTCGTATTGTCACGATACAGGGGAGACAGGATCTGGGATGGGAATCATTACAACAATGGCGCCTATCGCTGCGGCGTGGGCTAGTTACGATACTCAATCGCCAACATTATCCTCCGAATGCGAAAATTTATTGTTGACTTTCACGTACAGAGGTAGAAATGATCATCAGAATAAAATACGAGAAATCAGATCTCGAACAGAGTGATTCAGGTGAACTTTCTTCCCACGAGTATTCGAGAATGGAATGGGAGATAAATTGTATAACGGTGGTTCGATGAACCCTCTGCCAGGCACTTAAATGTGATTTGAAGAGTATCCCATGTAGATGTAGATGTAAAGTGCAGTCAGTATACTCTTGGGCAGCTCTGTTCCTCTCTGCGCAGTGTGTAGGTGTCAAAGCTGAATTCGTCATGGACGTCGGGACAGAAATTGTACGTCGTGCAGCTTATTACGTGCAGTTTTGAGTCGAATCACGACGTCCTGTGATTGCATCAGGGTGGCGTTAATATCAGGGTTCATACCAGCTAAAATCCGCAAGTAGCGGTCATCAACTGCTGTAATAGCCTTTGGGCGAACAGAGCGAGGCAAGTCAACGATAGATCCTGTATCAGTTGTTCCTCCTCCACGTCCGAGAAACATCGCTTTGGTTCAGCCAGAGACGTCTGGAAACTTTCCTTAATGAGACTTCCTCCTGACACAAAGTAAGAATGCGGTCACGATCAACCTCACGGAACTGACCTAGGCATGCCAGGACTGCAGTCAACACAAGCAGTGTACTTTATTTCTGGTGTCAAGACTAGAAATTACCCACTCCGTCGTGTTGGTGAGACTCACGCGTGGTTGTTTATATCTGTCTGCGGGTTGAGTGACGTTTATGGACCAGGGACGGATCCAGGACGGCACGCTACGGAGGGGGAGGTGAAAGAAATCGCGTCAGCTAAACTGTGGCTCACTAAAAAGACTCTAGTACCAGCCACCTCTTTTTATTCTATGCACAAACAAACAGAAGTGTCAGAGGTTTGAAGACTCGATCTCTTTTACTTACTTTTTTTCTTCTTTCAATTATTGCCGGCCATCAGGATGTGGGTTTTCTGTTGTTAATGTAGACACATTTCATCAACCTTTTCGAATATGTGACCTTCTTGTAAGTAAAAATATTCTAGCGACCTCCTTCCAAACAAAAATATTTGGGCGACCCCCTTAGCTACTCACGAACCATAACAAAACGGTGTTATCTCAATGGAAGGAAATGTAATGTTCCTTATTTTGCTATAGATTCCTTTTAAATGTTGGACTATGTTGTTCTGTATTTTTCTGAATGCAACAATTTATTCTATTTTTACATGATTTCCGACAGAAAAGTATATTTTGCTTGAGTGTTTAGCAATTGAGGCAAAACTCAGGAGCGAATTATGCTCATTTAGAAAGGTTCTACACCATAGACAGTCTGTAAAAAAAAAATTTCGAGTTTTTCAGTAATACTTAATGTTCAAAAACGTTCAAATGTTTGTAAAGCTTATGGGACTTAACTGCGGGGTCATCAGTCCCTAAAGTTATGAACTAACTTGTACTAAAGATATCACAAAAATCCATGCCCGAGGAAGGGTTCAAACCCCCGACGGGGAGTGGCCTCGCGAATGGGAGCATAGCGCCTCAATGCGCTCGGCCACTCCGCCGTGGCAATACTTCATGTATTATGTTCTTGTTCCTATGGATTGGTCTCTGAAAACAGTGTTCAGACTTTGAGCTTACTCATCAATAGCACACTGTATTATAACACTGTGCATGCTCTATTCAATTCATAATTAATATTATACAAGGAAGTCCGTAATTTTAACATTGAATAAATGTACAATTTTGAACATGGCTGATTAAGAGCAACCGTAATCCAATTAATTAACAATTTTATATAACAGCCAACCGGTTGCGTATTTTTTTCTTCTTTCTTTACCTAGGTTTTGTTGCCACTAAGGACAACTTCATCAGAAGAATAAAATATTTACTTAAAAATGATAACAACAAAATAAATAACTTACACAAGGAAAAAGTTTTACACAGGCGAAACAGTAAAAAAATCACCAGTATTCTACATGAAACACATGACGTCAAAATATTACGAGCAGGATTGCTCAAGTCGATTACAATAAAAACACTGTAACATAACAAGTTAGTGGCCACGTGACTAGAGGCCCGCGTGTGACGTGCCCTAGTGCATGTTTACGTGGCTACGTGTCTAGTGCCTCGTAGGCAGTTCCTTCATGCCATCCACACCATAATGGTGTTCAAAAATTTTTCAAATATTTGTAGAGCTTATGGGACTTAACTACGGCGTCATCATTTCCTAAACTTACAAATTACTTATGAACTAGCGAATACTAAACACGCCACAAGCATACATGCCCGAGGTGGGGATTCGAACCCCCGACCGTAGTGGCCGTGCAGAACGTGACTGGTGCGCTGCGGACCGCTCGACCACTGCGGCCGGCATACTGGTGAAATTTGTATTTTATTTTCATGGCCAGAATGCTTATTTTCATTGTAATCCACTTGAGCAGTCCTGCTCGTAATATTTTTGACGTCATGTGTTTCATGTAAGTAGGGGTCATTTTACTGTTTCGCCTGTGTACAACTTTTGGCCCAATTTAGGTTACGGTAGTAACACTAAAAGTGGGCCTTTGCGATCGTCTTTTGACAGCGCGAAATTTAAATGAAAATAACGGCTTAACTATTCATCTGACACGAAAATAGAATAACCGAATTTGTAGAGGAGAAAATTCTGTACAACTTTGCTCTGTTATGTTTTTTTTATATCTCGTAGTGTTTCAAAGATATATGCAAAAATAACGGCGATTTTGAGATGTATGTGTGTGTCTGTCTGTCTGTCCGTAACGTGTTCCCTGTTTTTAAGACGAACCGTTCAACCGATCAGCACCAAATTTTACAGACATGATTGTAGGCCGACAGAGACCAGAACCTTCCTTTTTCAAATTTTTCGGACATAAAATAAGGTAGTAATACCAAAAAAGTTTATTTGTAATATAATTGTAATTGCAAACGAGCCGTTCATCTGACACGAAAATTGAATAACCTAATTGGTAGTGGAGAAAATTCTCTACAACTTAGCACCCTTATGTTTTTTTTTTTTTCATATCTCGTATCGTTTGTGAGATATTTGCAAAAATAACGGAGATTTGACACCCTCCATTGAATTAACGAAAAGCAGCCGTTCGGAGATGTCACGTGACATTCCTCGCGTATTTGATGATTTTCTTATTGTAACTTACACGCTGTCATTTCAAAGCAACGTCACAGTCAGGAATTAACAAAAACACATCGTTCATCGTACGATAAATGATAATCTAATGTCTACAAATGCCACATTAACATCAGTTAACAACGGCCATCAATAGTATGAGATGATAGAACTCCTGTTTTGATTTATAGCCGTAGCGTAGTGGGCAAGGTGCTGGACTGTGACGCGAATGGTCGGTGTTTCGAAACCACCACTACCTAATTTCTTTTTCCTATAAAGGTTTCAGACACACTTATTAATTAATTAATTATTATTTTGGTCCAAAATGTTTGCAAAATCTTATAAAACTACAAATCTAAAGTGGGCCATAAAACACGTCAACGCGATTTTTTTTTCCTTATGTAAGATATTTATTTTGTTGTTATCATTTTTAGGTAATTATTTTGATTCTTCTGATGAATTTGTCCATAGTGGCAACTAAATCTAGGTAGAGAACAAAAAACATTACGCATCCGGTTGTTATTATATAAAATAGTTAAAAAGAATTAAATACATTTATTTAGGCATACGTGTTTGTATTACTGAAGCCTTAGTTGTTTTAAAGTGCAAGGTCTTCCTCTTGTGATTGAGACGTCCTCCCCCCCACCCCCCACCCACCCCCCCAACAAGCGATACTTTGCGACCCACAGGTTGAAAAACACTGATGTAGACAAATGGGCAAGTAAAATAATAATAATAATAATAATAAATAAAAAGCTGCTGATCCGTCTACGTTATGGACACTCTAAGAAAATGTGTTCTTGATGCACTAAACACATTCAGCGTCAGTGTTGAGGAAGGACACTTTTTTATTTACATATATATATGCTGTGCCACACATCGCTTTATGAGGCGAATCTTTTGGCGCCAGATTGCATACTGTACAGTAGTCACAGTAGGGCAGTGATGATGATAAAAATGGAACAGACTAAGGAGAAAAAAAAAAGAGTTGCTGGATGTTGCGGGTATACTAGTGGACAAAGGCGCGACTGTGCGCGGGCGTTGCGATCGCGTTATGATAAAACAGAGGGGAGAAGGCGGCTGCTGTGGGCAGCTCGTTAGCGGGCAGGCGCGCGCCTTTCTGAAACGCGAGCCTGCGATGCCCGGCGCGGCTGCTGCGTCAGCACGCCGCCTCCAAACTCCGCGCGCCACAACGATACTCTTTTGTCCGCACGGCGTCTTGTCTGCCTAACAGCAGGTACCCGTAACACGATGAGCAAAATATTCCTCAGTTTTCATTTTCTCTTTCGCATTGTCTCTCCTAAGGAGCAATATCCTGGTTGCTGTTATATCATTAAATTCATCGCCTAATACCCCAACCACTAACTGTACGAAAATTTACTAGACTATCAATCAGAAGATTATGTCCCGTCTGAACTGTTATTATCGTTAGGAGAGTCAGTTATGAAGAAATTCTTCCACCTAGTATGCAAGATGTATGACACAGAGGAAATACCGGAAGACTTCAAGAACAATATAGTGATTGCAATTCCTACGAAACCAATTATATACAAATGTGAAAATTACAGAACTATCAGTTTAACCTTCCGATAGGTGCGCCTTCTAGTCAGCCAAGGAGTTCACGCCAATTTTCCAGATACCTCTTGATAATAAACCTTAAAAAGACACAAACATCAAACTTGTAAAAGAAAAGGCTAACACAAAGAGGGGGATTTCCGACTCTCCCACTTTCCGAGAAAAGGATAAGAAACTTATCGCCTCGTATCTGACACATACACGCGCCTGTCGGCAGGTTAATAATTCATAGTTACAAAATACTAACACGAATAATTTACAGACGAATGAAAACACTTGTGGAATCCAACATTGGGGAAGATCAATTTGAATTTAGGAGAAATGTAGGAACACGCCAGGTAATACTCACATTACGACTTACCTTAGAACATAGACTAAGGAAATGGAAACCTACGTTTTTAGCATTTGTGGATCTGGAGGGGGGTTTTGTCAAAGTTGACTGGAATACACTTTTTGAGATTCTGAAGGTAGCAGACGCCAAATATAGGGAGCGAAGAGTTATATTCAACTTGTACAAAAACCAGACAGCAATTATTAGACTCGAAAGTCATGAAACAGTCGTAGTGTTTGGGAAGGGTGTAAGACAGGGCTGTAGCTTTTCCTCTGTACGTTGAGCAAATAGAAATTTGGAGAGGGAATTAAAGTCCAGGGGGGGGGGGATAAGAATATTGCTGTTTGCTGATCACATACCAATTCTATCAGAGACAGCAGAAGGACCTAGAAGAACAATTATATGGATAGTGTCTTGAAAGGAAGATATAAGATGAACATTAACAAGAGTTAACCGAAGGTTACGGAATGTAATATCAGGAAATCAGGCGATGCTGAAGGAAATAGATTGGGTAGTGAGACAACAAAAGTAGTAGATGAATTTTGTTTTTTGGGTAGCAAAATATCTTCTGAAGCCCCAAGTAAAGAAGATACAAAATACAGAATGGCTATGGGAAGAAAAACGCTTTCTGAAGAACGAAATTTGCTGGCATCCAACATTAGTTTAACATTAGTTTAAATGTTAGGAAGTCCTTTCTGAAAGCATTTGGAGTGTAGAATTGTACGGGAGTGAAACGTGGACGATAAGGAGTTCAGACAAACAGATGATACAAGCTATCGAAATGTGCTACTAAGAGTGCGGTGTTTTGCCACTGCGCCGCCTCGCTCGGTATATATATTCTGACCTGAACCCATGTTGTATTACTGCATTGTTTCACCCAATACAGATGCAACTGTTGCTTCGTCGGCCAAATTCCAACAATGTTCCGGCCTCAGTTACACAGATGTTGAGACGCTGATACCGCTCGAGGGCGTGGTGAGACATAGATCGGCTGGATCCCGGGCTGAGTGCTTCCTCCCTGCCGTTCCTCTTTTTCTGCACATTGCTCCGCTCCAATCTCATTCTTTATCCTTTTTTTCCCGCGCCGAAATGGGACGGCTCGGCGCCTCATCCGTCTCACGTCGCAACGGAGCGAATTACTTGGTGAGGAAATGAGTGTAGGTCAATGAGGTTACACATCGACAGATGCGGCGCCTTCTGGGCGCCACGTACGGGAAGTTTCTACTTCATCAGAAGTATGTCTGGAGCAGTCTGATGCGTTTTCACGTATACGATGATTGACCGAAAAGTAATGCGTCGCCTAGGACAAAAGAAAAGCAAGTGACTCGCCGACAGCAGTATATTTTTTCTAGCGCAGTTACCATGCGTCGTAAGCTTTCTGGAACTCCTCAGTGGGAATGCACTTAAGGGGTCGGTCGAAATGTTTTTCACTCTGTCCACCGACAGCAGATGCTTTCCTGTGAGGTCCCTTACAGCCGAGTTAGGCTGGGAACCTTACGAGGGCTTCGGTAGGTTTATTACTTCTGATACAGGACGGTTGGCGGTAACGCAGTGCGAGACAGCGCATTGTTGTGTTGCATTGTCCGCGAAGTGCGGAACTCCTTACAAATGCCGGCGACTTCCTTCTAAAATTTAGCACTGATGGTCAGACCGTGTTGTAGACAGAATGATGTTGCCCTTTCGAAGGTATTATACCAGTATAGAGCTTGGGACAAGAAAAGTAAATACACTGGTGTGTAAAACATAATAACGAAAGTTACTGACGCATTCTGTACCACTGGTAAGTAACGGAAATTTTCAACGTGCATATGAAAAAAAAAAAAAAGGAACTGATACGTACGGTACAGAAATAACTGACAAAGAAGATTGATGCAGATGAGATCTGGATGGGGAAAGCGGGGCTATACCAAATAAAGTGTAATGATTGTTAAATGAAGTATATAGGACAAACGGGAAGGAATTTTAAGGTGCGGTTTAAAGAGCACAGTAATCGAGAGAATGGCTCATCTCCAGTGGCAAAACACCTAAAAATTGAGCGATATTTGTTGGGCTCTATAAATGATAGTTTGAAAGTCATGCACTATGAGGACAAAGGTTGGTTATTATCAAATCTCGAAGAAATTGAGATCTTTTGTGCGTTGAGAGAGGATGCTCAACGAAAAAAACATAACTATCTAAAAACCATTTCTGGGCACATTTTATCATCCTCCTCCTAGAGAAACACTAATGTGTGTGCAAGTATTAAACATCGACTTGTTACTTTTAACTTCACCAAAAAAATTTAGAGCGTAGTTCCATTACAAAACCTTTAATTTAGTGACTGATTTTATGAATAAATGTTAGGTAGCTTGACTAGAATATCTTTGGCCACCAATGACAGCGCTTAAGCATATGGACAATCTTTGAAGTTGGATCAGCTGTCCGTTAGTACACAACTTGCTGCCATCTGAGAAACATGTGCTACTGCGCAATGTTTAACTTTGACAATGGACATACAGCTATTATGTTTAACGATGCTGCCTAGCAACAGATAAGTTTTATGGTAGGTAGGAGGCTAGTTTCTTTTGGTATATAGTGCCCTTATTATTTTACGTTTCCTTGTTTTACAGAACTTGATAATGGGATAATGTCGTCCCGAAACATGTCGTGTTGACATAAATATTTTATTATTGACAACTGGTGCGTGAAGTGCAGTAATAAAGTAATACGCGAATGGATGGACAGAAATGAAATTGTTATTCAAAGATAATAATTAGTCCAGAATGATATTTCACTCTGTAGCGGAAAGTGCACTGATATGAAACTTTCTGTCAGATTGAAACTTTATGTCGGACTGGGATTCGAACATGGTACCTTTGCCTTTCGCGGACTTGCGCTATACCGACTGAACTATCCGGCGTTCTCAGAGGCCCGTCCTCACAGCTCTACTTCGTCTCCTCTTCTGTGACGTTTGGAAGGTAGGAGACGAGATACTGGCCGAAGTAAAGTTGAGGACGGTCCATGAGGCGTGCACAGGTGACTCGGTCGATGGTTTTACAGTACCACAAGAAACAATTTAAATCTGCCAGGAAGTTTCAAATCATCACAAATTCCGCTACAGAGTGAAAGTATCATTCTGGAATCGTTCCCTAGGTTGTGTCTAAATCATATCTGCAAATGTTGAAATGCGTGTAAACCTGTTGAACCAATGAGAACGACTCGTGGCAGGATGAGGGATTGTGTAAGAGGGAACACAGGCTCTTAATACTCTCTAACAAGGATATGAAACCTCCAGCTGGTCTAGAGCAGTGGTTCCCAAACTGGGTTGCGACCTACTAGTGCGTCACGTTATCCATTCATGCGGGTCGCAAGATGACTTTAAAATATCTGAGTAAAATAGCTAAGTGACTGAGAAAATGAAACATTTCATCAAGAGCAAAGTTTTATCATCTGAAACGGAGCGAGGTGGGCGCAGTGATAACGCACTGGACCCGCATCATTCGAAAGGATGGTGGTTCAAATCCTCCTCCGGCCATCCAGATTTAGGTTTTCCATGACTTCCCTAAATCACTCCAGGCAAATGACGGGATGGTTCCTTTCAAAACTCCGAGCATAGCTCCGTCTCTAATGACCAAGCTGTCGACGGGACGTTATAGACTAAGTTTCCTTCCTTCCCTATAGTCTGAATAAGTTGCGTACAAAAACCGTTACAAATATGAAACCAATGTCGGTAATAATTTAAAGGCCCATACGAGAACAGGTAGGTTACATTCGTTTCTAATTTCGATACTACCGCCTCTTCCATTCGCAGCAAAACTCATATTTGAGCAATTTTCCAGTGATTTATTCTTTCTCTGACTGCGAGATCTTGGAGAAGTTTCAGTTCGTTTCCTGAACACGTTTCATACATGATGCATGGGATATAAGCCAGGCGGTTTGGTTTATTTAATATATTATTTCCGTTCTCTATTTACTCCGCTTTGGACGAAAGAATTAACATTTTGCATATTGAATGGGGCAGGGAGAGTATGAAGCATTTAGAAATATAGCGTTAGAGCAATTAATGAGACACCCACAAAAGAAAAGAAGAAAAAAAAAAGACAGAAATTTCACGTGAACGACGACTAACACACAAAATTAAAAATTAACTTATATAAAGTCATTAATACGAAAAATAAACACTACAAAAAGTTTCATGTATTAAATTAAATCGCAATTTGCGATCAGTTATGGCTTCACTGTACTAGTTTTAGATGGAATATCAAAGTGCGCCGAATAAAACTTTGTGCCCGGCCGGGATTCGAATCCGCGATCTCCTGCTTACTAGGCAGACGCGTTGACCACTCCACCACCGAGGACACAGTGACCAGCCCGACTGCAGAGGACTCTTCCCTGCAAATCTCCCGCCACACCCAAATCTCCATTCGCCACGCTCTTTTCCTATTACCACAGCCTATTTGTTCGTCGCACTTTGGTATTCCATCTAATATATAAGTTTCATTTAACTACCACGCAGTAACTATTCATATTGGAGAAAATGCTGTTTTATATGTATGAACATATTCAAGATACTTTAATTTTTCCGGAATATATACTGGGTCGCGAAAAATATTCCAGGGAGGCTGTGGGTCGCAATACAAAAAAGACGTAACCACTGGAGTATAGGCCTGAAGATGACGCCAGTTAGTTGCCGAAATAGGTTACAGAATAAATTATTTGTAAAGTTTTACGGCTGTTGGTTACATTTAACGTATCTTGAACAACTGCAGTCAACGCGTCATATTAATAAAACTTCTCACTCCATCCTCCCCCCACATGTTGAGCAGAAGTTAGCACATGCACACTCAGCAACGACCATTCCAGCTGTTGTGAAGGGCGCTGATGAAAGAATGGAATGCTCTTGGACAAGAAATCTACATCTGCCTTGCGGTCATGTGAGTAGCATGCTTTAGTGCAGGCGGTAACGCATCTTATTAAGAACCTTTCCAGGGGCCGTCTTACGTAGCGGTGGATACATTTCTGTTCGTCTTACTGAGTATCTTTCTCTGTTAGCTTGTGTCCCCCCAGGGGGCCCACAGCTCTTTTGTGGGTACGTGTGTGGCGCGCACGGGTCCCCGAGCCATTGCAGCCTTTTTTCCTGCTTTCCCCAGGCTGCATTACCCCTCCTAGTTCCCCCTCCTTCCCATCCCAATTCCTCCTTCCCACCCTCTCCAACCCCGTCTCTCGGTGGTACTCTGGATGACGGCTTGGCTATCCCATGGTACCGATTGTCCTGCACTTTGGTTTTGTCTGCTGTGTACACCGGTTTTTGGCCCAGTTTGGTCCCCCTCGGGGTTTGACCTTCCATACCAAAATTGTCCGATAATGTGTGAGCCAATTGGGGAAGAACTCCCGACCTAGCCCCTACAGCGCGGGTCCTATCCTTTCCTTTCCACTTCCTTTCCTCGCTGTAGCCCCCATCCCCCGCTAGGTCCCCAGCACGTGTAGCCAGTCCGTGTGGGGGGGCTGTTATGTACCCTTTGGCTGAGCCCCCTGACACCACAGGGATCACACTACTGGTGTCTGAGCTGCGACCTCTCCATGCAAGCCAAGGAGTTGATGCCTGTCCTCGGGGGTATCAGAACTCCCGGCAATGGCCATCGTGCCAGGTGGCCTTTGCTGAGGCTGGGTGGCGCCCATGGAGAGAGCCCCGGTTTCGGAGTGGGTGACACCAGGGCGGACGTCTAGCACTATGAAAAGAGTTAGACTCCAAAATGGTCGTGCATCGGCCGTCTCTCAAGACAGGAAGAGATCGTTTAATGTTGTTACTGCGGATAAGAGGATGTTTCCCTCCCTTGCTACCCCTTGGGAGGAAGGCCAGGCTCGCCGGTTAGGAGCAAAACCCTTTCCTCGCTATCTCGTTTGCTCAAGGACTGATGGAGGGACTTTCACTTCCACCAAACCTCTGTTCTTTGTCGAGACCATAGAGGACAAGTTTGGTGAAGTGGAATCTATGGGTAAGCTTAGATCTGGTTCATTACTCATTAAAACAGTCTCGGAAGCCCAGTCTGAAGCTTTGCTCGCCTGCAACACCCTTGGCGACATTCCAGTCACAATTGTCCCGCACAAATCCTTGAATATGGTACAGGGTGTGATATTCCACCGGGACCTCCTCCTTCAAACTGATGAGGAGCTTAGGGCCTATCTCGAGCGGCGTGGTGTACATTTTGTTCGCCGCGTTCAGAGGGGACCTAAAGATAACCGCGTCGATACTGGGGCCTTTATCTTGGCCTTCGAGGGGGACACACTCCCAGAGAAGGTCAAGATCATGATATATCGATGTGAAGTGAAGCCCTACATTCCACCTCCCATGCGGTGTTTTCGATGTATGAGGTTTGGTCATATGTCCTCTCGCTGTACAGCAGTCCCAGTATGCGGTGATTGTGGACGCCCACTACATGAGGGGAGCCCCTGTGTTCCTCCGCCGGTGTGCGTCAACTGTCAACAACACCACTCTTCACGGTCGCCAGATCGCCCTATGTTCAAAAAAGAAAAGAAGATACAAGAGTACAAATCCCTGGAGCGTTTGACGTACCCTGAGGCCCGCAGCAAATATGAACGTCTGCATCCCGTGCAAATGGCGACGACCTTCGCTACGACGTTATCGTCTAGCCTTTCACCCTCCCCTTCCCACTCCCATCTCCCCCCTACACCCCGTCCACACCCCTCCCTCACATCTCCCTCTCCTGTAGCTCCTGTAGCCCTCCCTTTGTGTCCCACCCCTTCCCAGCCGGAGAAGTGCACCCCTTCTCCGTCGCCTGCCGGTGACAGTGCCCTATCTCAGGGCCTTCCGTCCCGGCGTTCCCCAGATCGGAGATCTTCGACCTCCAGCCGGCCATCGGACTCCCAGTCAGTGAGTTCAAAGGTCGCCCGATCCTCGTCAGTACCAGACCTAACTGACAAAAGTCCTCTCTCTGGGGTGGATCCTGCCCGTCCCACACGAGAGAAGGAGAAGGAGAAGGAGAAGGAGAAAGAGAAGGAGAAAGAGAAAGAGAAGGAGAAGGAGAAGAAGAAGAAGAAACCAAAGTTACAAGATAAAGCCCCTCCGGTACCACCGGAGGTGCCGACTGTGCTTTCGCAACTCGCTCATCCCATTGAGCCCGAGGCTGATCAGCTATTTATGGATGTTGTCCCTTCTTCTTTGGTGACGGACGCTGACAAAGCAGCGTGACAGACGTTATGCCATTCGCTTCCCGCCTAGATCCTCGTGATGTGATCATCCAATGGAACTGTAATGGTTACTACCGTCACCTCTTGGAGATTAAACAGCTAATCTCTCTCTCTTCTGCGGCCTGTGTCGTCCTGCAGGAATCGAGGTTTATGGATGCACATTCACCGACCCTCCGTGGGTTCCGTGCTTTTTGTCGGAACCGGGTTGGTCCCCTCCAGGCGTCTGGTGGGGTTTGTACTTTGGTCCGGACAGATATTGTCAGTACCTGGATTCCTCTCCAAACTCCATTGGAAGTGGTTGCTGTCCGGGTTCACTTGGACACTCCATTGACCATTTGCAACCTCTACCTTCCACCTGACAGGCCACCTACTCTCACGTCCCTAGTGGCCCTCCTTACCTCATCCTTGGGGACTTCAATGCCCACCATCCTTTGTGGGGCAGTGCTTATACATCTAGCCGGGGCCGCCTCATAGACCAGTTTCTTGCTGACCACAATCTGAGCCTTCTCAACGATGGTTCCCCAACTCATTTTAGTGCCGCTCACGGCACCTTTTCTGCCATAGACCTCTCTCTCACTTCTCCTTCTCTCCTTCCTTTATTTCACTGGTCGACGTATGACGACCTCTGCGATAGCGACCACTTTCCGTTGATCCTTTCACTTCCCTCACGCCTACCACGAGCCAGGGTACCCCGCTGGGTATTCCGTCGTGCTAATTGGCCGCTATATACATCCCAGGTTGTGTTCCCATCTTCCCCCTCAGGCTGTATAGATGATATTATAAGCCAAATGACCAACATGATCACCCAAGCTGCCAACGCCGCTGTTCCCCGGTCGACAGGCCCTCCTTCTCGCCGGCCTGTCCCTTGGTGGAATGCAACTGTTGCCGCAGCCATTCGCGAGCGCCGAAGGGCCTTGCAACATCTTAAGCGCCACCCATCGCTCGCTGGTCTAATAAATTTCAAACGTCTGCGTGCCAGAGCTCGTTACTTAATCAAACAAAGTAAGCGGACATGCTGGGAGCATTTTGTCTCCTCGTTGGGTTCTTCTGTCCCTTTGACAAGAGTGTGGGCTATGCTCCGATCTATCCAAGGTAGCTGGCGGCCGTCTTCCGTCCCTGGTCTTGCCCTGCCTGATGGGGTCTGCACGGAGCCATCTGTTGTTGCAGAACATCTTGCAACTCACTTCGCCAATGTCTCAGCGACAACTTCATATCCGGCGACCTTTCTCCTTCAGAAACACCAGGCCGAAACCTTCAAATTAGGCTTTACTTCTTACCAGGTGGAACCATATAACGAACCTTTTACTGACTGGGAGCTGTCGCTGGCCCTCTCCTCTTCTCGTGATTCAGCACCTGGCCCTGATGATATCCATAATCAATTGCTGAAACACCTTAACCCCTCACAACGACAATTTCTCCTAAAAGTTTTTAACCGTATTTGGCTTCAAGGGGTGTTCCCCTCCCAGTGGAGGGAGAGTATTGTGGTCCCTGCCCTCAAGCCTGGCAAGGACCCGTCGGCGCTGGACAGTTATCGACCAATAAGCCTGACAAGTGTCCCCTGTAAACTACTTGAGCGGATGGTAGCCCGCAGATTATGCTGGGTTCTTGAATCCCGGGGACTTCTCTCACCTTACCAGTGTGGGTTCCGGGAGGGACGATCCCCTATTGACCATTTACTTCGACTGGAGACTGCGATCAGACAGGCCTTCTCTAAAAGACATCATCTGGTAGCAGTCTTCTTCGATCTGCATAAGGCGTACGACACTGCTTGGCGTCATCATATTTTACGTTCTCTTCATGACTGGGGCCTCAGAGGCTCCTTACCAATTTTTATCCGTCAGTTTTTATCCCACCGCCTGTTCCGTGTCAGAGTTGGCTCTTCCTTTAGCTCCCCTCGGATACAGGAGAACGGTGTCCCCCAGGGCTCGGTGTTGAGTGTTACACTTTTTCTAATCGCCATCAATGGGTTGGTGAGCTCTGTTGGGTCACTGGTAACCCCGGCATTGTATGTCGACGACTTTTGCATATGGTACAGCTCCTACTCATTAGCCTCTACTGAACGTCAGCTCCAGAGCGCCATTCGGCGGGCTTCAGTGTGGGCTACGTCCCATGGTTTCCAGTTTTCCTCATCAAAAACGAGGGTGGTGCACTTTTGTCGTCGTACTACAGTTCACTCTGATCCAGAACTGTTCTTGGGTAATCAGCGCCTGGAAGTTGTAGCACAGCATCATTTCCTGGGTCTTCTCTTTGACAAAAAATTGACTTGGGTGCCCCATATTCGCCACCTAAAGATGAGTTGTATGAGGAAACTCAATGCCCTACGTTTCCTTGCTCATTCATCTTGGGGTGCAGACCGAACAACTATCCTCCGTATCTATCGGGCTCTAATCTTGTCCCGATTGGACTATGGGTGTCAAGTTTATGGCTCGGCAGCTCCTTCTGCCCTGAAATTATTAGACCCGGTTCACCATTATGGTGTCCGCTTGGCTACAGGTGCATTCCCGACTAGCCCGGTCGACAGTCTCCTTGTTGAGGCGGGAATCTGCCCTCTTCAGGTCAGGCGGCATCAGCTTCTGGCGTCTTATGCCATCGCCATCCGGCAATATCCTGCTCATCCCGCTTACCAGGTTCTTTTTGCATATGAAGGGCTTCGACCCCCTGATACCCGGCCGCGGGCGGGCCTTCCCGTCGGACTGCGGATTGCCTCTCTTTGCCGGGATTTCCATTTCCCTTCGCTAGATTGCGCCCCCCATTTTACTGCACGCACACCTCCGTGGATGGTGCCGCGACCACTAATTTGGACGGATCTCTTCCAGGGCCCAAAAGCTTTAATTTCCCCCATGGTCTTTCGGCGTTTGGTGCGCCCAGTACTAGAAGAGTTTCAGGGAGCCTCTATCTTCTACACTGATGGCTCGAAAACAGCGGGCCACTCCGGATATGCTTTTACGTCTCCTGTTGGGGCGGAATGCCATTCTCTGCCAGAGGCATGCAGTGTGTTTACGGCAGAGCTGATGGCGATTTATAGAACCCTCTGTTTTATTAAACGTTCTGCCGTGGAACGTGGTTTAATCTGTGCTGACTCCATGAGCAGTCTGCAGGCCATTGATCGTTGTTTCCCCTCCCATCCTTTAGTTATTTCCATCCATGAACTCCTTGCTGACCTTCATCGTGCTGCCTGCTCAGTTACCTTTCTCTGGGTGCCAAGCCATGTTGGTATTACAGGGAATGAAGTAGCTGACCAGTTGGCTAGATCGGCAATTACTCGCTGCCCGTCTCCCTTTCAAATTCCGGGTGCGGATCTGCGGGTGCAGATCAGATCTTTGCTTCACTCCTCATGGGATAGCAGTTGGAAAGCTACTGCCCCTTCCAATAAACTCCGCACCATCAAGGATACGACTGCAGCTTGGAGTTCATCTTTACGCCCTTCCCGGAGAGAATCAATTGTCCTCTGTCGCCTCCGTCTTGGACACTGCAGGCTGACCCATGGATTTCTTTTACGAAATGACAATCCACCACATTGTGATTGTGGAGCCGTACAATCCGTGTCTCATATTCTGACTGAATGTCCTCTCCATTCCACACTCCGTGGCGACTATGGCCTACCGCCTGCATTGCCTTCAGTTTTGGCGGATGACCCACGGATGGTTGATCGCGTCCTTGCCTTCCTCCGTGAAAGTAGATTTTATTGTCAGCTCTAGGACTCGCTTGTTCGGGGTGAGTGGGTTTGTGATTCTTGGCTGATTGTGGGGTTTAGAGCCTTATCCCCATCAGCCCCCCCCCCCACTCTTTTACATTTTAATGTAGTTTTATTTCTCCCTGCTCCGGAGCTATGATACGTTGACCACTGTGCCATTAGTACCTTGTGGTTAAGGCTAGAGGTCGCTTCCAGAGCTATGGGTTCGGACACTGTAGCATTTGCTGCCCTGGGTTGGTCTTAGTCTTGTTGACGAGTCGATTTTACTTCCTAGTGTAATGGTCTTTTGGCTTTCACCTATTTTTTGTCGAGTTCCATGGCATATTCAATTTGAGGTTGAAGGGACTGATGACCTCGTTGTTTGGTCCCTCATGTCCACCACCACCCCCCACCTCTGTTAGCTTGTGTAGTATATCGTAACAGTTTAGAGCCTTGTATGTATGGTCAAAGTTTCATCGAGCTATTTCATTAGGCAGTGGCGGATCATGCAATTTTATAAAGTGCAACAGAGAGAACCTAAATGACGCGAAGCAAAGTGGAGGACAGGCAGTCCAGCACCAAGGCCGAACCCGAGCGGAAACAGCGAGCGGCGTGGCGCGGCGCGGCATCAGATAGCGGCCATGGTGAGGACCCCTGCGGGCGGCCGATTAAGTGTTTAAGCGGCGGCGGCGGCGGCGGCGGATGAAGAATGGCGGCGGCGGCGTGACGGGCACCGCGGGGCGCTAATGGCCGCCGCCGCGTCGTGACCCGCCCACAATGGACACGTGGCCGCGACGCCAGCGCCCGGCCGGGCGCGGCGGCAGGCAGCCGCACTACCGCCACTGGAATCCAGGAAGTGCACTACGTCATCACTAGTATCGGGACACGCCCCAAGACATACGATTTTCATACAGGGTGCATTGTGCTGCCAGGTACTCCATGGCGTACCCTACGGACGCCTAACAAATTGTGACTAATAAAGTAGACAACCAACATGTGGAGGTCCTCTATGCGGAAGCCTCGCTGGGAATCTGTCGTCCTCTGCCTACTCCGCATCGGCCAAACTAGGCTTACGCACGGCCACATTCTCCGTCGCGAGGACCCTCCTCCCTGTCGATGTGGTGCGCCTTTGATAGTCGCCCACATCTTACTTGAATGCTCAACCTTCGCCCCTCAAAGGCGGTCTTTTAATCTTCTTGACTCCTTACCACTTGTTTTAGGTGACAATGCCTCTGTGGCTGATTCTGTTTTAACTTTTATTCGTAACAGTGTATTGTACAATTCCATCCGAAGTTCATTGAGTCTGCTTTATCTATTTATTCTGCACCTGCTTAATATTATTATACAGGTGTTTTTAATGTGTTGCAGAGTGGCTGGACGTTCCAGTTTTTATTTCTGTGAACACCCAGCCTGGACACTGTGATCTTTTAAATCTCTTCTTTCTTCCCTTTTGTTGATTCTTTGTTTTGACATTTTCCATTTACGGTTTGATGTAGTTTAACACGTTATGTCCTATTTTAGCGGTCTATTATGTTGTCTCTGTGATTGGAAAAAGGGACTGATGACCATAGTAGTTTGGTCCCTTTTAAACCCCAACCAACCAACCAGGTACCTCATATCAGCGACCTCAGTAGTCATTAGACATATTGTGGCAGGAGAATGGGGCACTCCGCGGAACTCACGCACTTCGAACATGGTCAGCTAATTGGATGGCACTTCTGTATGCGAAATTTCCGCACTAAAATAGAATTCCTAGGTCCACTGTTTCTGGTGCGATAGTGATGTGGAAAAGTGAAGTGACAGGTATAGCACGAGAGCGTACATGCCTGACTTCGTCTGTTGACTGTCAGACATCGCTGACAGTTAAAGAGGGCCTACAGTGTAATAGTCAGACATCTATCCAGACCATGACACAGGAAGCCCAAACTGCATCAGGGTCCATTCCAAGTACCATGACTGGAGATGAGAAAACATGGATTTCGTGGTTGAGCGGCTGCCCATAAGCCATACGACGCCAAACGACGCATCGCATGGTGTTAGCAGCGTAAACATTGGACGATTGAACAGGAAAAAAGGTGTGTGGGGTGAAGAACGATGGTACACAGTATGACGATCCGATGGTACGGTGTGGGTATGGCGAATGTCCGGTGAACGTCATCTGCCAGTTAAATTAGGAGACGGTGGTGTTTTGGTGTGGTCGCGTTTTTCATCGAGGGGGTTTGCACTCCTTGTTGTTGACACTTTCATAGCACAGGTCTACGCTTCTGTTGAAGAGCGATTCGGGGATGGCGATTCCATCTTTGAATACGATCAGGCACCTGTTCATTATTCACGGCCTGTGGCGGAGTGGTTACACGACAATAACGTTCTTCTAATGGACAGACCTGCATAGCGTCCTGACTTGAAACCTATAGAACACATCTGGGAGGTTTTGGAACGCCGACTTGATGCCAGGCCTCACTGACCTACATCGATAACTGTCCTCAGCGCAGCACTCTGTGAAAAAAATTGGCAGTCATTCTCCAAGAAAACTTGCAGCACCTGATTGAATATATGTCTGCGGGAGTGGAAGCTGTCATCAAGGCTAATGGTGCGCCGAACATCACCATATTTGAATTCCAGCAGAACCGATGGACGGCGTCATGAACTAGCAAGTCATGTTCAGCCAGGTGCCCCGATATGTTTTACCACGTAGTGTACGTTCATAGGGAAACAGATACAGAGGGAAACAGGTTGAAAAACACTATTTTATGGGACTAAACTACTTAATCATCAAATGTTAAAATGTTTGTTAAGCTTAAGGGACTTAACTACGGGGTCATCAGTCCCTAAACTTACAAACTAGTTATGAACTACCTACAACTAAGGAAGGCACAAATATCCATGCCCGAGGGGGGATTCGAACCCCGACCGTAGTGGCCGTGCAGAACGTGACTGAAGCGCCTCAGTCCCCTCGGCCACCGCGACTTAATCATCAGTCCCTAGACTTACAAACTACGAAATTAAGTTAAAATAACCTAAGGACCACACACACACACACACACACACACACACACACACACACACACACGCGCGCGCGCGCGCGCGGGCGCGCGCGCCCGAGGGAGGACTCGAACCTCCGACGGGGAGCAGACGACCACTGCGCAGAATGGCGCCTTAGACCGCTCGGCCACTACCACGTGACTGACACCGGAAGACAAAATCGAGATGGGCCACATCAAAGGAAATATTCCGTTCATAGGTATTCCGCAACGAAAATTCCTGACCGATTAAATTTGCGTGCACAACCGAGATTCGAACACAGGAACTTTAAGGCGCGGGCAAGACACCTGGCGGAACTTGCTTTGGGGCGTGCCCAGGTAGCTCAGTCGGCAGAGCGCTTGTCCGCGAAAGGTAAAGTTGCCGTGTTCCAATCCCGGCAGGTTTAATTTGCCTCAAAGTGTCATATCGGCGCTTAGGTTATTAGCACACACGTTCCTTCCCCAGTCACTGCACTGCAGTCTTGGGAATAGTTACAGCTCTCGGGCTGGAGTGCTCGCGATCACAGTGAAATGCCGCGGTCGCCCCCTGTGCGCCAGATGGCGGCAGTCGGCTACGTGTGTGCGGCCCGCTGTGCGAACGTCAGATACGCGCCGGTGCAGGGGGAATGTTAATGCGGCGCAGCACACCTGCAACATGAGGGCGGGGCGCGTTATCACTGCTGCCAAGAATCGCAGGCGTGACAGGAATTGCAGACAGCCGTTCTGCATTCACACCAGCTTCCGTAATCCATTACGGCTTCCACGAGGAAAAAGAAATCTCAGTAGCGGAGAGTAATTTTTTTTTCAGATATACTGGGCAAAATCACGTTCTGGAGTTACTAGATCGCAACGACGATGACGTTACATTTAACCCAGAGTAAAGCTTTCGTAAAAGACGTTGCGTTCAGGCAAGTGAATTACTAGTCACGACGTGAAACATCCTTTAGCAGTGATTATTTTGAAAAAATACTATTATGTGACTATGAGGGAGATATTTATCAGGCAATACTAACCTTTTTATTTACAGAAATGCAGCACTTTCAGTGTTTCCCCTAAATTGATGAAATTATTGCATTGAAAATAGAGTAATAATGCACCGTAGTAAGTTTGAAAATATAACAATATTGCTATAAAATTAACTGCAGATTCTTTCCTTGGCCAGTGTGTAGGTACGCGATGTTTCATTTTTCTCGAGACGTGGTAATTAGTATTATTATATCCATCGTTAACGGCTGGTCAAAATATGTAAAATTAAATGGAACCAACAACCGTTAATGTTTATAAATAATTAGGTTTGCACCCATTTTCGGCCTGACACTAAAGCCGTCTTCAGTCCCCTAAAACAGCCAGGGGTTCAATGTCCTTTAACATTATTAGGAGCTTATTCAACTGGTGTTCTGGATTTATACCAAGTGAAGGAAAGTAGCTTCAGTATGAGGCCAAAACTGGTAGCAAAAATCAGTTGTCAAGTGTTATGGAGACGATTGATAAACTCCAGTGGGAGACTCTGCAGGAGAGACGCACTGTCGCTCGGTACGGCTTTTGTCGAAGTTTCGAGAACATACCTTTGCCGAGGAGTCTAGCAGTATATACAGGGTGTTTAAGTTTGTTTGCCTCTGTAACTTATAAAATAACAGGTGACGGGAAATTTTAATGCGGTAGGTCAACACAAGAAATGTTACACTTTCTGCGGAGCTATGAACATAGTTTATTGTATCATTTTCCAAAGAGTTACAGCACAAAGATATAATTTTTTAAATGGAACATTAGTTTTTTCTATTGTAGATTGGATTCGTTGAAACCAGCTGCGTGCAAGTCAATTTATACTACATTCCTATCGCTGTTAGTTTGGGAGCTACAACCCTTCAAAGTTTCAGGGGCAGATACCACACGCTGTACATAATACATGGCTGTGTGGTGGGTGATGGATGTTACGGCGGTGGGAAGTTGATTTACGTGAGATGTTCAAATGTGTGTTCATGTTCGTCAATGCATAATACAATGCGCCGTCGAAAGGATCTGCGGACGAGATGTAACATCGCCGGTGTGACATGCGTCCTCGATGCGCTGTTTTAGATCATCTGGGAAAGTGGGGTCAGTGACATAAACACGATCCTTTATATATCCCCACAAAAAGAAATCTACTGGTGTTAAATCGGGCGACCTTGCGGGTCGTGTTTATGTCACTGATCCCACATCCCCAGATGATGTAAAACGGCGCATCGAGGACGCATGTCGCACTGTCACACCGGCGATATTACATCTCGTCCGCAGATCCTTTCGACGGCGCATTGCATTATGCATTGAGGAACATGGACACACATTTGAACATCTCACGTAAATCAACTTCCCACAGCCATAACATCCATCACCCACCACACAGCCATGTATTATGTACAGCGTGTGGTATCTGCCCCGGAAACTTTGAAGGGTTGTAGCTCCCAAGCTAACAGTGATAGGAATGTAGTTTAAATTGATTTGGACGCAGCTGGTTTCAAACGATTCCAGTGCACGATAGAAAAAACTATTGTTCGATTTAAAAATTATATCTTTGTGCTGTAACTCTTTGGAAAATGATACAATAAACTAGGTTCATAGCTCCGCAGAAAGTGTAACATTTCTTGTGTTGACCTACCGCATTAAAATTTCCCGTCACCTGTTATTTTATAAGTTACAGAGACAAACACACTTAGTGAAACACCCTGTATATTGCTTGCTCCTACGTATATATCGCGAAGAGATCATGAAGATAAAATCAGGAGATCAGAAGCATGTCAACAATATTTATTTCCGCGAAAAATACGCGACTGGAATAGGAGAGAGAACCGATACTGGTATTACTCAAGGTACCCTCCGCGACACACCGACGGGTGGCTTGCGGTGTGTGGATGTAGATGTAGCCCGTGTCGGACAATACTCGTCAGCTGTAGCAGGAGATGTAGGGCGGTAGGAATTTGTGCAAGCGCAGATTTGTGGTACCTCTGGCAAGCGACAGTGGTGCGTGCCACCGTGTGAGTGCAGACGGTTGGCGAAACTGGCGGTGAGTGCGCGCGGCGAGGCAAGTAGCTGCGGCCTTGTGGCGCAGGTCGGCGTTCCGCCGGCGCCGCGACACCGGCCAAGGACTCCTCCCTCACCACTGCAAGCGCCTCTTCTGCACTTCTACTTAGGCTTACGGTTCTTTCCTTTCACGCCAGTAACAGGTTAACTCGTACCGCATTTGGAGAAGAATGGAGAATTGAAAGTTACAGGACGAAGGAATGATTCCAAAGGATCGGTTTTCGAAAGTGAACTAAATGACCTTGGAACTTCATATGAAGAACGACAGTTCGCCGTTTAGTGGATCCCATTCGACGGCTGCGGTCCGGAACGGTTGCGGCGACTTCCAGTTGCAGTAACTGGCTGTCCCAGACCGGAAAGGATGCGGCGATCCAACAGTTCCAGGAACTATCAGTCTAGGTCCGGAACGGTTGCGGCGACTTCCTGCAGTTCTAGGAACTATAGTTCCCGGTCCGCGACGGTTGCGGCGACTTCCTGCAGTTACGGACTCGGTCCAGAACGGTAGCTGCGTCTTCCAGTTCCAGTCATACAAAGAAAGAGCTGGCTGCGGTGGCCGAGGGGACTGAGGCGCTCCAGTCACGGTCTGCACGGCCAGTACGGTCGGGGGTTCGTGTCCCCCCTCGGGCATGGATATTTGTGCCGTCCTAGTTCGTAAGTAGTTCATACGTAGTTTGTAAGTTTAGGGACTGATGACCCCGTAGTTAAGTCCCATAGACAAATAAAAAAAAAAAAAAAAAAAAAAAAAAAAAAAAAAAAAAAAAAAAAAAACTAAGATCCTGTATCATTTAGCTACACTACAGCGGGTCAGCAACTGGAGGAAGTTAAGTCCATAAATTATCTGGGACCAGGCATTAGGAGTGATTTAAAATGGAACGACAACATAAGCCGCGGCGGAGTAGCCGAGCGGTCTAAAGCACCTCGCTGCGGAGCGCGCGGTTGCTCGCCGTGGACATTAGATTCTTCCCTGGGGCATTGATGTGTGTGTTGTCCTTAGGTTAGTTTACGTAGGTTTAAGTAGTTTGTAAGCTACGGACTGATGACCACGCAGTTTGGTCCGATAGATTTACAAATAAACAAACAAACAAACGACCATATAAAATAAATCGTCGGTAAAGCAGATGCCAGACTTAGAGTCATTGGAAGAATCCTAAGGGAATGCTGTCCGAAAACAAAGGAAGTAGGTTACAGTACATTTGTTCGCCCACAGCTTGAATACTGCTCACCGGTGTGGGACCCGTACTAGGTGGGGTTGATACAGGAAGTAGAGAAGATCCAACGGAGAGCAGCGCGCTTCGTTACAGGATAATTTGGTAATAGTGAAAGCGGAGATGATAGTAAAATAATTATTACATCCCTAGAATTGCAGTCTAGAATCATAGTTGAATATAAGACCAACAGAAAATGGTAAGAGAGAAACAATTCCCATAAATCGATTTACAATCTAACACCTAATAATTCAGCCATCTAACCGCAAAAATGACTATTCTCAACAAATCATAAGAGCATTGGTACCTTGTATTTTATATTTGGGGCATGAGCTGGAATAGTAGGAACATCAATAAGAATAATTATTCGAGCAGAATTAGGTCAACCAGAAACAATAATTGGTGGTGATCAAATCTACAATGTAATTATTACTGCTCATGCCTTTATTATAATTTTCTTCGTAATCGTGAAAGCGTTACGGAGATGATCGATAAACTCCAGTGGAAGACCACGCAGGATAGACGCTCTGTCGCTCGGTTCGGGCTTTTGTCGAAGTTTCGAGAACATACCTTTACCGAGGAGTCAAGCAGTATAGTGCTCCCCTCCTACGTATATCTCGCGTAGAGATCATGAACATAAAGTCAGAGAGATTAGAGCCCACACTGAGGCATACCAAAAATCTTTCTTTCCGCGAACAATACGGGACTGGAATAGGAGGGAGAACCGATAGTGGTACTCAAGGTACACTCCGCCACACACCTATCGACTGGCTTGCTGAGTATGAGTGTAGAAGTAGATGTAGATGAACTGCCGGTCCGGAACGGTAGCGCCAGTTCCTTGTTCCAGGAACTGCAGCGTAGCCGTTCCGATTCCAGTTCCAGGCAGGCTGCGCAGCCGGTCCAGTTCCGCTCACTCCGATTCGGTTCCTGCTCACTTCTCCGTTTTTTAATACTTTGGGCTTACCTACAGTCGGTTCAAAAATATTGGAGTATGCCTTCTACATAAATCCTTTCACGCGTTTTTGCTTTATTTAATAGAAAAGCAAATGGGAGTACAGTATCCGCGCCTGGGTAGGGGAGCGCGTTAACCCGCCTTTTCCGGTAACCAGGGACAGATTCTTCGCGAACCGAACGTTGTGGATGTGATGTTTACACGGTTTTCCACGTCGAACTAGAAGAATAACGGACTTAACAGACACGTGTTACGCAAACATTTAGACATCGTTCTTACCTTTGTTCATGAGGTTTACTCTACGCTGAGACAGAAGTGGAGCACAGATTTCGTCCCTCAGAGAATGGTGACGTCAGGTATGGCAGCCTGCCACGATGTGTCACGAACATTGCCAACCCAAATTCGACAACCAAGTCGACCCCTTATAGAAATGGGAAAAGGCAAAGAAAGAAGGGAGAGGGAGGTGTACGTATAACGTCAGGATAGAGATCATTCTTACGCCAACAGTTAGTCTTTTTATAAATACATTGCGGCTCTAAACAACCGTGAAAATGAATTTAATTTTGAAATGAATGACATCGGACAATTCTAAATAGTAATGTAACTAAATTGCAGCTTCTCAATAAATAGGTAAAATTAAACTTACGAATTATCCTTGAAGCTTACAAATCGCATCATGAGCCACAAAAATGTGAAATATAACAAAATAGTTAAAGGTATACACTGCATAAATCGAAATTTATGGATTAGGTTTTTTTTAAAGAACACGAAACACTGATTTGATCATGCTAGTAATTATTCACAAAGTAATAACATTACAATCACACAGACTCTGTCCTCTATTTGAACTGGGTCCTAAAGAAAGATAAAACGGAGTGGGCTCTTACAGAGGTGGCCTCTACATTTTATGATTCTCTTATTCGTCGTTCTTTGGACACTGGACACTGGACAAGTTACAACCAAAATTGCACATATCTTAGTCATAATAGTTACATTCGTGGGATATTACACAATAATGTTTGCCGCTTAGCACTGACATTCGTAGACATTAATTACTCTGGATAATAATACGGAAAAATCGTCAAAAGAGAAAAACTTGAATGTTAGTGTCAGCGGCGTTACTCCAAACGACTGCAGCATATTCAAGGATTGGCCGTACTAGGCTGACATATAGGATTACTGCCAGTCGTGGTGGTGGTGGTGGTGGTGGTGGTGGTAGTGGTGGTGGTAGTGTGGATCTAGGGTGCTATTGTATGGAGTAGAAGCTCGGATGCTGAACATATATTGCGAACGGAAAATAGAAGCCTTCGAGATGTGGACTTACCGTAGGAAGTTGCGAATATCATGGACAGAACATGTTACCAAAATCAAATGTTTGTAAATCTATCGGACCAAACTGCGTGGTCATCAGTCCGTAGCTTACAAACTACTTAAACCTAGGTAAACTAACCTAAGGACAACACACACACCCATGCCCCAGGGAGGACTTGAACCTCCACGGCGAGCAACCGCGCGCTCCGTAGCGAGACGCTTTAGACCGCTCGGCTACTCCACCGCGGCCATGTTACCAATGTGGAGGTTCTGAGAAGAATGGAGAAAGGCATAGAGATCGTACAGGAACTGAGAAAAATAAAACTACAGTATCTCAGCCACATCAAGAGAGGTCCAAGGTATGAGACTCTGCAGCTCATAATACAAGGGAAGATAAAAGGAAAGAGATCTGTTGGAAGGAGAAGAATGTCTTGGTTTGGGAACCTGCAAAAATGGTTAAACGTCTCGAATGTTCAAACTTAACTACGGCGTCATCAGTCCCTAAACTTACAAACTACTTATGAACTACTTACGAACTAGGACGGCACAAATATCCATGCCCGAGGGAGGATTCGAACCCCCGACCGTAGTGGCCGTGCAGACCGTGACTGAAGCGCCTCAGTCCCCTTGGCCACCGCGGCCGGCTAATTGTCTCGACATCTGAACTATTCAACGCCGCAGCTTCCAAAACTAAAATAACTATGATGATAGCCAATCTTCGAAATGGAGACGGTACACGAAGAAGAAGAAGAAGACGAAGAAGTGACACCCTCCGATTGCTACAGTATGTCCCATTTCCAGCGCGACAAAAACCGTGGAAGTTCTGAGAAGAATGGGGAAAGCCGTAGAGTTTGCACAGGAAGTGAAAAAAAGTAAATTATAGTATCTCGGTCATATCATGAGAGGCCCAAGATATGAGACTCTGCAACATAATACAAGGGAAGATAGAAGGAAAGAGATCTGTTGGTAGGAGAAGAATGTCGTGGTTTGGGAATCTGCAAAAATGGTTTAATGTCTCGATATCTGATCTATTCAAGGTTGCAGCTTCCGAAACCAAAATAGCTATTATGATAGCCAACGTTCGAAATGGAGACGGTACATGAAGAAGAAGAAGAAGAAGAAAAAGAAGAAGGAGGACACCCTCCGGTTGCTACAGTGTTTTCCATTTCCGGCGCGACAAAAACCGTTGGTATTTAGCTGAGAAAATCGCCTATTGTGGCATTAGCCTAAGATGGAGAGTCAACGGGCCAGCGAAACGGCAGTGAGAAAGCAAAGTGCGGCGTAGGCGTCGTCCGGCGGCGCGCTGTGGGGGCGCGGAGCGGCGCGGCCGATAAAGTAGGCGCTGCCTTGCCGGCCAGGCTGACGTCACGAGAGATGCCTTATCTCGCCGAGCAGGCTTTTTCTCGGCTGCCCCCGCCCACGCCCGCCGCGCAGCCGCCTCGCCAGCCGCGCACGCGCAAAGACAGCAGAGCAGGCACAGAGGAGGGACGGCAGAGGGCGAGGTATTTTACCCTGCGCGACGTTACGTCTCACCTCTCCTGAGGAAACAGACGCGCAGCCTGCAGGAAAAATACGCCACAAAGAAATCACGTCCCTGAGACGACACTGCCTTTCCTTCCCTGCTGTCTCTTCCCTCGGTGTGTCGTCGCGTACATGGAAGACAGTGTTTGTGCTGCAGAAACGCAGACCTGCTTTTCCCGCACCTGTCTGAAACGGTTACAAACCGCCCGTATTTCCAGACAGTGTCCTTTGTAATTCTTTCCTACTTCTGCCACCAAGAATATCGTACTTTTGTCGCTTATATAGTTTCCAACGGAGAGTTTCCTATAACAGCGTGATAAGAATTTTTGCAACCGAGTCCTGTTTTTTGGAGCTTACACATTGTTGATAGAGATACCCCATTTCCTCCCCTACCTACACACACACACACACACACACACACACACACACACACACAAGATGTTTTAAATCCAAAAAATAAATGTATTTACCAACAGCCGTAAAGTTTGTTTTATTGACCTACCGGATTCGGTAGTTCAGGTTCTCTAAATATACAGTTACAAATCAGTGTTGTATTTTAACATCATACTATACGTATGACATATAAAATATAAAGAAGAACGAGTACAATGACTCAACAATCAGCACTGAAGCAATATAATAACCTATAACGGTTGGTATAATAAAAGAGGTATTAAAATAAAATTATATTTATAAATAATATAAGAATTAATGAATCTGAAATATATTTCTTCTTAAAGCAATGGTGCTGATATTAGTGAAGTCTAGAATATATGTAATCTAAACCATATAATATAGAAAGTCATATCTAGGCAGGATACCTTCCTCAAATAAAGTATGTATGGACAAAGTCCAAAAACCATGTAACATAGGATAAACCAACCATTATAGCTTCTTATATTGCTTGACTGAACAATAAGCACTGATTCTACTTGATGTTCTTTATATATCATATGTAGAGTATGACGTTAAAATACAACACTGATTTTTAACTTTATTTGTAGAGAACCTGAAGATGGTATTATTATAATACCGAAACCGGTAGTTCAATAAAACAACGAACTTTACGGCTCTTAGTAAATAAGTTTATTTATTTAGATTTAAAAATAGACCAGCCGCAATCTCAATTCCTAAAAAAGATGGAACTACATCGATTTTACATATGATGGGGTTCATCTAAAGAGCGCGTATTTTTGTTAAGCGGGAACAAGCTGGAGGAAACGACCGGTGAGTAGCCAAGGGGAAAAATTGTCGATATGGAAATCTGGCCAACTAAGTACTGCACTGAGGTACACTCACTTCAGGTTGGCGGTAAAGCATGTGATTGAAAGCATGCGTGGACAATATCACGAAAGTGGAAACGTTCTAAGTTGCACCACACGGACACGCTTTCTTATATCCATAGCTGTACACCTCACTCTGCACCACTTGTAGTTCCTGCTGCTGGTTTTTCCTCCATATTTTTTTCAGCTATTTTCTGTTTCTTGTTCATGTTGCAGTTCTTATTGAGGGCCCTATCTACGGTCTCCGTTCATCTTCTTTTCCTTTTGTCTTTATGAGGCATTCATGACGACATTGTTACTATGAATTTGCGTCTT
Organism: Locusta migratoria; assembly: GCA_026315105.1. NCBI lineage: Eukaryota > Metazoa > Arthropoda > Insecta > Orthoptera > Acrididae > Locusta > Locusta migratoria. The sequence continues at coordinate 363,352,048 of CM048746.1, read as the reverse complement.
TATTTTCTTAGAGGTGGGCGGATACCCTTCCAGTATGTTCTTTTCGCACATCTCCGAAAGAACACACACCATTTGTTGACATTAACGGTCGTAATTAATACGTTGAGAATCTGGGTTGTAAGGGAAGCGTGTCTGGATAGCCTAATTGGTTAAGGCGAACGGGAAATCCGGTTTCGAATCCCGGTTCAGCACTAATTTTCAACTTTGGCGTTGTATTTCTGTCGCACGCGCGACAAATTGTCGAGTTCGTTGAGAATCGTCTGTTTGTCGAGGTTATAAAGGATGTCGCAAGAATTCTGCGAGCTAACAATCCCTGAAGTTTATGAAAGTGCAACTATTTCTGAAATAACAGAATGTAAAATTGCAGTTGTACATACAATTAAGAAGTCTGATTGGGATAAGAAGTGTCCAGAAATAACTATCTCTTAAATTTTCTTTGTACTTTAAAAGAGGACTGAAGTTAAGTTTTTTAATTGTTTCTAATATGACAGTATTTTGCTTTTACTCTGAGTGGTAGTTTCATTTACACAATGACGAACGTGTTTTGAACAATTACTTTTGTGTGCCTTGTAAGTATTTGCAGTGGAAACAAACTTACCCCAGAGAGAGAGAGAGAGAGAGAGAGAGAGAGAGAGAGAGAGAGAGAGAGAGAGAGAGAGAGAGAATGTTCAAATGTTTGTAAAGCTTATGGGACTTAACTACGGGGTCATCAGTCCCTAAACTTACAAACTACTTATCAACTAGCTTATCCTAAGGACGGCACAAATATCCATGCCCGAAGGGGGATTCGAACCCCCGACCGTAGTGGCCGTGCAGACCGTGACTGGAGCGCCTCAGTCCCCTCGGCCACCGCGGCCGGCAGAGAGAGAGAACTAGGATGTCACACGAGATGTGTGTAAAATTACCTTTCTGAATAAAATATATTGATATAATATTTCAGTAAGGATTCAATGTGGTTGGTAGGCCTTCAGTGGTATACGTGTGTTTGCAGGAAATATTAATATATTAGTATTAACTTAGTAAAAAATTACCACTTGGTAGCCCACATTACTAACTCTATGCAACGCCGACTGGTAGCAATTCCGTCCAGAATTAAATGATTTACTGTCGTCTTAGAATAAGATTTATTTTGTACATATTCAGTTGTTGATGGTTTGTAGTCACAAAAGAAAAACTCGAAAGTATGTGTACTAGTCGTTGTATTTGGCTGGTGATCTTCCCTGTCAATTTTCGTATTTAAAATTAGGAGTGAAATAGTCCACTAACATTCTTAACTTTGTAAATTTAATGCACAACACTCTTCTTACGTCTTATTTCCTAATTTAAATAAAACTTTATTGCTTGGAGCTTTAGTTATACTACGGCTTACGGATGACAAATTTTAGAAACAGCTGATCGGTTCTAGCCGCCATCTTGTAGCGAGACGTCGTCGCTCACGTAGGACCAACGAGGTTAGAATCTCTGGAGATGCCCTAATACAGAAAAAGTGAAGCCAGCAAAATACGAATTCCGGCATTTGTTTGTTTTGTGTCTCGTTTCCGCCGGTTGAAGTGGGTGTCGGTGGCCGAGTAGAAAGAGACCGACACAGGAATAAAGGATGCACGCGTGTGCAGGTACGGAGGTGACCAGCCCGTGGGACAGCAGAAACTAGAAACAATAGAGTGAATTAGAACGAGATATATATATTTCATAGAGACTTAGTAATACTTAACTTTTACATAGTTCTTGACTGCAGAATGCTGATACATAGATTAGATAGAGGCCTGCCTACTGATGATCCCTAGTGCCTATCCGATAGCCAAGTCTTGACTGGTGCCTATCTGATTCCCAAGTGTTAACTGGTTCCTATCTCAGTCCCAAGTGGACGATGCAGCAGTCGTGGCTACGAGCGGAGTTGCAGCAGAGGGCACTCGTGGCTGACGTCGTAAGAACGCCGCGCCGTGCGTGCATGACAGCGCGCGGCGTAAGTAGGTGGCGCGCACTTTATATTTGTGCGACACCACAGTTTGTGCCCAAAACATTGGTCGTACTGCGTAGTCTAGTAGTTTTAGTCGATGAAATGTATGTTATATCTAAGTAAATACTCCGACGTGACTAGCAATTTAGTGGTTTTATGTAAAGAGGGCAATATTCACACAGCATTTTAAGCGAGAAATCTTTGTTTTGGGCACAAAAGCATGGCTCCTGTGGCTTCAACCAGTGCCTGTTCTCTGCATAGGTAACGTCACTTCCTTATTTTCCAACCTCCTTGCGTCGGACACACGGCCATGTCGCCAGACGTCGCGTCACGTAGCTGTATGTCGCGCTGTCGCTCGCTTTTGTCGCTCACGTAGGACACGGCCTTAGACGAAGCGGCCATTTGGCGCGGCTTGTGAGAGGCAGGCAGATATTGTCGGTACTGGCCTGTTACTGTTGCAGTATTTATAGCGGCACGCGGGCAGCCTGCAGACTTGGGAATAGCAGGGTCCCCAGCGGGTGCTCGGCTGGTTGGAGCGCGGCCCGCGCCACTGTTTGTGTTGATTGCCCGAGGCGTGGGCGGCGTGGACGGCCGCTCTGCACGGTCGATGACCCGACACCGTGGTATTTGCAAACACTCCCTCCACCCACGCACACCTCCTCACGATATCGAAACACTTCTGTCGCGTCACAGAGTAAAATGTCCACTTGCGGCCACGTCACGTTACACAAGAAACAAGTGATTTCTACACGGCTCGAGAGAACTGAGATGTCATACACAGTATACAAATTGTAACATACTTTATTCAGGTATTGGTTACTGTTGTTGAGATGTTTGTGGAGACTATGGGACTTAACTACGGGGTCATCAGTCCCTAAACTTACAAACTACTTATCAACTAGCTAATCCTAAGGACGGCACAAATATCCATGCCCGAGGGGGGATTCGAACCCCCGACCGTAGTGGCCGCGCAGACCGTGACTGGAGCGCCTCAGTCCCCTCGGCCACCGCGGCCGGCTGGTTACGCTTGTAATTTGTGTGTGATACAATACGAAATTTTGCTGTTTCATCTCGTTGCTTAAGGTTTACATGGCGTTTACTTAGAGCAAGGCACCATAATAGTGGCCGCGGCGAAATAGCCGTGCACACTAAGGCGCATTGCTGCAGTGCGCTCGGCAGTTTGCCGTCAGAGGTTCGGGTCCACTCTTGGGCGTGTGAGTGTGTGTGTGTGTGTGTGTGTGTGTGTGTGTGTGTGTGTGTGTATGTGTGTGTTCAAGTAACGGTAAAATTCTTCTGCGCTATTTGCCGCGTCATAATGATAAAATCTTTCCAACATTTCGGATCCGTTGCAGGAGCCTTCTTCAGGTAATACTGACTTGTTTCCTCCTTGTGCTGGTCTTATAAAGCGTGTACTGTCCTAACAGTTTAGGTTTGATTGCTGTTTGCATTGGTGTTTCTGATAGGTGGAAATACGAAGGGAAGATGCGCTTTATTGGTGTTTGCATCGGTGATTCCTATTGGTGGAAAACTGGAAGTTGTACGCATGCGCGCTCGTGGCCATCAACGACGGCGACCGAACGGTCGGCTTAGTTCTTATGGGTAGTGACGAAGTTGCCACGCTGTCAGGAGCCGCGGCGGATTAGCCGCGCGTACTTGAGCGCCGTGTTGCGGTGCGCGCGGCTGTCCGCCGTCGGGAGTTCGAATCCCCCCCCCCCCCTCAGGCATGGATGTCTGTGTCGTCTTTAGTATGGTTTAGATGGTTTGTAAGTTTAGGGACTGATGACCCCGTAGTTAAGTCCCTTAAGCTTTACAAACGTTTGAACGCTGTCAGGAACGCCCATCTGCGGCCTGAGGGCCCGCTGTACCGCTCGACGCGAAGCGTCGCCGTGTTGTCAACACCGGAAGCCAAGATGATGAGAGTTTGTACCCGCCTTCTCTGTTCATGTTGTAGGGGTCTTCACTGATCTCGATTGCTTCAGGACTTTTTGTCTTCGTTTTAAATGGCTGTTTAGAGAGCACTTGTACGTCCTTGAAGTTTATATTATGGTTACACTCTTCCTCGTATTCTGCAACCGTTCGGTTGCGGCCGTTGATGGCCAACAGCGCATGCGTACAACTTCCTGTTTTCCACCAATAGGAATCACCGATACAAACACCAATAAAGCGCATCTTCCCTTTCTATTTGCACCTATCAGAAACACCAATGAAAACACCATTCAAAACTGAACTGGTAGGACAGTACACGCTTTATAAGACCAGCACAAGGAGGAAACAAGTCAGTATTCGCTGAGGTAGGGTCCTGCAACGGATCCGAAACGTTGGTAAGATTTTATTAACATGACCCAGCAAATAGCTCAGAAGTATTTTAACGTTAACAATAATGACCGCGAAAGGCTACGTGCGTACATTACTTTAAGCAGTTTGTAAGTTTAGGAACCGATGAGCACTGTAGTTAGGTCCTATAACTTTACAAACATTTGAATATTTGAACCATAATAGTGAAAAATTCATTCTTGTTGCCCTCTAATATGGTGTGAGATCGCATCGAACAGCCAGTAAAGTTGCACGCCTGCGTGGCATGGACAGTATAAGGTTATCAATCAGCTCTAGAGAGATATTTGGCCATGAGTGCAATATCCAGCTCTGCAACTGTTCGCCGGCCGCGGTGGCCGAGGGGGACTTCGGCGCTCCAGTCACAGTCTGCACGGCCACTACGGTCGGAGGTTCGAATCCCCCCTCGGGCATGGATATTTCTGCCGTCCTTAGTGTTAGCTAGTTCATAAGTGTTTGTAAGTTTAGGGACTGATGACTCCGTAGTTAAATCCCATAAGCTATACAAACATTTGGAATTTTTTGCAACTGTTCTGGGAGGTGCTGGTCTGGCTGCAATGCGTCTGCCAAGTGCATCGCAGACATGATCAATCGGGTTTAAGTCCGGTGAACAAGCTGGCCAGTCCATTCGTTCAGTTCTCTTAGTTTCCAGCATATTGTCCAGCAATGCAACTCTGAGGAGACTAGCGTTATCGTCTACCAGAAGGAATCCATCTTCTACGGCACAAGTGTAGAGCACAACAAAAGCTCGAAGGATCTCGTCAATCCTCCGAACTTCTTCGTACTCCCTCAACTGAAACTCGCTTTGAAAGCAAAGAGATTTGACTGTATTCCAGCCATCGAACGAGACTTTTGAACATCCTCCCAAAGAAAGACTTCGTACAAAGCGTCCACCTTGTACGGCAGAGCTCTGTGATCTGTAGTTATAGCATACTAAGGTAACTCTAGTTGATATTTAGTCTACGTTAAAGTTACGTGATTGCTCAACGAACTTTATTGTATGTTCATTTTCACAGCAGAAAACAACAGAACAACCTACTGATTATGGTACAGAGGTGCTGAATCATGTTTCGATACCAAGAAAAAATTTGTTTTGCATATCAGGTGATATCATATTAAGTATTTTTCTGCAAACATGAAAAGCACAAGACGTAAAAATCCAGAATGATGAATAAATAAACTGATTTTCTGTACGATTTGGCTAGCTGAGCATCTAGTGACAGCTGAGAGGGAAAAAGCAAGGAGAAAAACCTTCGGATAACTGTCCCCGCATGAGCTGCATGTAGGACAGTTGTCAGTACGGCGGACAGCGACTTCCTTTTATTGATAGAATTTTGGGAAGATGTGTACTTCACCTGTAAAGGAGACCGCGTATAAAACGCTTGTACGACCTCGTCTTCAGTATTGCTCAAGTGTTTGGGACCCACAGCAGATCAGTTTAAAAGTAGACATAGAAGCAGTTCAGATGCTAGCAGCTAAGTTCGTTACTGGTAGGTTCGACCAATGGGCAAGTGTCACGGAAATGTTCCGGGAAGTCAAATGCGGATCGCTGGAGGAAAGACGGCGTTCTTTTTGAGAAATTCAGTTGAGGTAATTTAGAGGGCCGGAATAGAAGCTGAGTGTTGTTGTTGTTGTTGTTGTGGTCTTCAGTCCAGAGACTGGTTTGATGCAGCTCTCCACCCTACTCTATCCTGAGCAAGCCTTTTCATCTCCTCATAAGAACGACAACCCACATCCACTTGAATCTGCTTACTATACGCGTCTCTTGGTCTCCCCCTGCGATTTTTAACCCACACACTTCCCTCCAACGCTAAATTCACAATTCCTTGATGTCTAAGAATGTGTCCTACCAATCTATCCCTTCTTTTAGTCAAGGTATGCCAGAAATTTCTTTTCTCCCCAATTCGGTTCAGTACCTCCTCATTAGTTACGCGATCCACCCACCTAATCTTCAGCATTTTTCTGTAGCACCACATTTCAAAAGCCCCTATCCTCTTCCTGTCCGCACTGTTTATCGTCCATGTTTCACTCCCATACAAGGCAACACTCCATACAATTGCCTTCAGAAAGGACTTCCTTAGGCTTAAATCAATATTCGATGTTAACAAATTTCTCTTTTTCAAAAACGCCTTTCTACCCATTGCCATTCTGCATTTTATATCATCTGTACTGCGACCATCATTTGTTATTTTACTGCCCAAGTAACAAAACTCATCTACCTCCTTTATTGTTTCGTTACCTAATCTAATTCCTTCAGCATCACCTGATTTTCTTACACTGCACTCCATTACCCTAGTTTTACTCTTGTTAATGTTCATCTTATATGCACCTTTCAGCACACTGTCCATTCCGTTCAATTGCTCTTCCAGGTCCTTTGCTGTATCTGACAGAATTACTATGTCATCGGCAAAACGCAATGTTTTTAATTCTTCACCCTGAACTTTAATTCCTTCTCCAAATTTCTCCTTGCTTTCCTTTATAGCTTGCTCAATGTACAAATTGAACAACATTGGGGAAAGGCTACAACCCTGTCTTACTCCCTTTCCAACCACTGCATCCCTTTCATGCCCTTCAACTCTGACAACCGCAGTCTGGTTTTTGTACAAGTTGTAAATAACCTTACGCTCCCTATATTTTACTCCTGCTTGCTTCAGAACTTTAAAGAGTTTATTCCAATCAACATTGTCAAAAGCCTTCTCCAAATCTACAAAAGCTAGAAATGTTGGTTTGCCTTTTCTTAATCTATCTTCTAGGATAAGCCGTAAAGTGAGTATTGCCTCCCGTGTTCCTACATTTCTCCTGAACCCAAACTGATCTTCCCCGAGGTCGGCTTCTACCAGCTTTTCCATCCTTCTGTATATAATTCGTGTTAATATTTTGCAACCATGACTTATTAAACTGATGGTTCTGTAGTTTTCACACCTGTCTGCACCCACTTTCTTTGGAATGGGGATTATAACATTTTTCTTAAAGTCTGAGGGTACTTCACCTGTCTCATACATCTTACACACAATGTGAAACAATTTTGTCATAGCTGGTTCTCCCAGAGACTTCAGTAGCTCTGACGGGATATCATCTACTCCAGGGGCCTTGTTTCGACTTAGATCTTTCAGTGCTCTGTCAAATTCATCTCTCAGTATAGTATCTCCTATTTCATCATCATCTACATCCTCTTCCCTTCCTACAATAGTGTCTCGAAGTTCATTTCCTTTGTAGAGCCCCTCTATATACTCTTTCCACCTTTCAGCTTTCCCTTCTTTGCTGAGAACTGGTTTTCCATCAGTGTCCTTGATATTCATAGAGCTGTTTTTTCTTATCGCCAAATGTTTCTTTTATTTTCCGGTAGGCTGTATCTATTTTTCCCCTATTTATACATTCTTCTACATCCTTGCATTTGCCTTCTAGCCATTCCTGCTTAGCCATTTTGCAGTTCCTGTCAATCTCATTTCTTAGTCGTCTGTACTCCATTTTGCCTGTTTCATTTACTGCATTTTTATACTTTCTCCTTTCATCGATTAAATTTAATATCTCCTGTGATATCCAAGGATTCTTTGTAGGTCTTGCCTTCCTACCTATTTTGTCCTCTGCTGCCTTCAATATTTCATCTCTCAATTTTACCCATTCCTCCTCAACTGTTTTATTTTCCCCTGTTTCTGTCAATTGTTGCCTGAAGCTCCCTCTGAAATTCTTAAGAACTTCAGGTTCCTTCAATTTATCTAGGTCCCATCTCCTTATTTTCCTACCTTTTTGTAGTTTCTTCAGTTTCAGCCTACAGTTCATAACCAACAAGTTATGGTCAGAGTCTATGTCTGCCCCTGGGTATGTCTTACACTGTAGAACCTGATTCCGAAATCTATGTCTTACCATTATAAAATCTATCTGGTATCTCCCAGTGTCTCCTGGTCTCTTCCACGTATACAACCTTCTTTTGTGATTCTTAAACCAGGTGTTTGTTATAACTAAATTATGTTCCGTGCAAAATTCTACCAGGCGGCTTCCTCTTTCATTCCTTTTGCCCAGACCATATTCACCCACTATCTTCCCTTCCCTTCCTTGTCCTACTACTGAATTCCAGTCTCCCATAACAATTAAATTTTCCTCTCCCTTAATTGTCTGAATAATTTCCTTTAGCTCCTCATATATTTCTTCGATCTCCTCATCATCGGCAGAGCTAGTTGGCATATAAACCTGTACTATTGTTGTCGGTGTTGGCTTCGTATCTATCTTGACAATGATAATGCGATCGCTGTGCTGGTCATAGTAGTTTACCCGCATTCCTATTTTCTTATTCATTATCAATCCTACTCCTGTGATACCCCCAATTGATTTTGTATTTATAATCCTGTACTCACCTGACCAGAAATCCTGTTCATCCTGCCACCGAACTTCACTAATCCCCACTATATCTAACTTCAGCCTATCCATTTCCCTTTTTAAATTTTCTAATTTTCCTACTCGATTAAGGGATCTAACATTCCACGCTCCGACCCGTAGAATGCCAGTATTGTCTTTCCTGATGATCACATCCTCCTGAGTAGTCCCCGCCCGGAGATCCGAATGGGGGACTATTTTACCTCCGGAATATTTTACCCGAGAGGATGCCATCATCATATGTTCATACAGTAGAGCTGCATGTCCTCGGGAAAGGTAACGGCTGTAGTTTCCCCTTGCTTTCAGCCGTTCGCAGTAGCTGTGTGGCAAAGCAACATTAGCTGATGTTACAAGGCCAGCTCAGTCAATCATCCAGACTGTTGCCCCTGTAACTACTGAAAAGGCTGCTGCCCCTCTTCAGGAACCACATGTTTGTCTGGCCTCTCCACAGATACCCCTCCGCTGTGGTTGCACCTACGGTACGGCTATCTGTATCGTTGAGGCACGCAAGCCACCCCACCTCGGCAATGTCTGTGGTTCATGGGAGTGGAGAAGCTGAGTATAGAACGATTTTCCTGCAGTCTACGTAGATTTCACGTAATGATCACAAAGGCAAGGGAAATCAGAACTCGTACTGAAGCATATAGACATTTTCTCCTCTCGTTCTATTTGCTAGTGGAATAGGAAAGGAAATGCCTAGTAGTGGTACAGTGTACCCTCCACCACGCACTTTACAGTGGACTGCGGAGTGTATACGGTAGATGTAGCTGCCTCCGCTGCGAATAATAGGTTCAAATGTTCAAATGTTTGTATCGTCTATTGGACTTAACTACGGGGTCATCAGTCCCTAAACTTACAAACTACTTATGAACTACTTACGAACTAGGACGGCACAAATATCCATGCCCGAGGGGGGATTCGAACCCCCGACCGTAGTGGCCGTGCAGACCGTGACTGAAGCGCCTCAGTCTCCTCGGCCACCGCGGCTGGCGAATAATAGGTACGCCGGTACTTGAAGGTTGTCAAAAAGTTACTAGCCATTTTTCAACGTCACCTGCCTCAAACGCGACTGTCCCTTCGCTTCACCGTATGGTTGGAAGAAGTGTGACGTAAAATGGAAGCCGTCGCCGGTTACCGGGGAGGCCGCAGCAGACCACTGCGTTCCGCGCGCGCCCTGGCGTCGGCAAATGAAATTGCTGCCGTTACATTGACGCGCAACTGGCGGGCCGAGTTTGAGCGAGGTGGCGCGGCCGGCTTTTTGGAACACGGCCGGTGGCGCTACAAAGGACAGCCAGAATATTGGCGACCCCGCCAGGCGTACAGTGGCCAACACCCCCCCACCTCCCTCTCTCTCTCTCTCTCTCTCTCTCTCTCTCTCTCTCTCTCTCACATACACACACAAACATACAGAGAGAGAGAGAGACACGGGGAGAGAGATAGAGATACACAATTTTCCACATTCGCTACCGTGATGTATACTAAGATGCACAATGTGCAGTTACAGAAATTCGTTAGACCAGTGGTTCCTTAACTGTGGGTCGTTTTGTCAACTCAGGTAGGTTTTCGGACGACTTTAAAATGTCAGGTTAAAATATTGTATGGACAAAAATATATGAAAGTGTGTTTTATGACTCTGTATTATTTTCGTGGTATTACATTTCACCCCTTAAAGGAAACCAACATTAAATTTACCGCTTCATAATTTAAAATAATAATACGTTGCATGCAGTGGCCATTTTGAGCAGCAGCTGAATTGTATTTCACTGTAAGGTTTTTAAAGTAAACGCTTTTTGCTACTGCGAATGAAGGATTTTATTTTTATATTTTTAAGTCACCCATACGCGTTTCGACTTTCTCTCAAGGCATCATCAGTGGGTGTCCTGAAATATTTACATTGTTTTTGTATACACATATAGGTTAGGTCTCTTACATATCTACAAAACATTTTGAACATTTTTGATAGTATCATTAGCACGAAGACTTGACAAATTTTCATATGTCACTGAACATACCATTTAGTTTGTATAAATTTATTATTGGAACAATACTGTTTCTTTTCTTTAAGAATGATCTCTTCATCCATACACAAACATATATAAATGGTGTTCATTTTAACTAAACACATTCAGATATCCCGGAAATTACACGTCGGATCAGAAAAAAATACAACACTTTCTCTGTATCGGAGTGGGAAATTCATTAACTTTGAAATCATCACGGGAACCCCCGCTTTTTATCCCAGATTACGATTTTACGGCAAAAACGTCTCGTTTGAAACGTAGTTTTTTTCGTTCGCCACAGATGACAGTGTAATCAGCGGAATCCAAATGAGTGCGCGACTCATTACGGAATGATGTCAGCTTTTACATATTCTGTTGCAAGTCGTTTGGAAGGGAAATCGTTTTAACGCGGCTCGTTAATTGTCACAGTCCTAATAGAAGGCAGAGTTTTGCTTTGCACTTGATTCCTGAGCCAATGAACATTGAGAACTGCTTAGCTTACTTTGGTATTGCTTACTCACAGCTTCCATTCTTACCATGTACAATATGCAGTGTCATTGTTATATTTTCATTGAGCAGTAATATACTTAGGAGTAAGAAGAGAAATTCCCTTCTCTAGAAGGGGAGGAATTCTTGTATGACGTGCTAGGGAAATATGAACCAAAGTATGAACCCAAAATAATAGTAAATAAAGCCAAAAACTTTAAATACCAAGGTAAAACAATTAAATAAGGTACAAGAAAAATTAATCAAGACAGAAATCTACCACCAAAAACAGCAACAATTAATACAGCAATTATAACAAAGGAAATAAAATAACTTATATCATTAAAAGAATAAACAGAACAACATGATTTAATGTACGGAAGCAGTACCCATCTCCGCATTAATCTAACACTGCTTGTCATTAACTGTATCATTATCATAGTCATGTTCTTCATTACTATAAGATTCCACAACATAACTACAAGAGTATTCAAGATAGAAATATGTGTGTTGTCGCCCCATCACTCGTACCACTGTTACTTCTTAAATCACTTTTACACTCTCAGAACTGTGTCGTGGATGTTGAGCTTCACCCCAGATGGTGTCATTTTGGTATAAAGCGGTAGACGTGCAATTTAGGTAGAAGTTATAAATGGATATTATATTTCACCGTAATAAATGTATTAATATTTACTTATTGCCCTAGCAGCATAAACCCCATATTTTTAGTTTCAATTTAGATGAATAATGCAATAAAACTGTGAGAACTCTTGAGCCGCAGCATTGCTACTTACGCTGTCTTGTCCCGACATTTACACCGGTATTATTTCTGGATGAATTCACCTTGTCCAGTACTGAGATTTAAATGTTGAGATATGACAGCGGAGGGGGCCAATGTCGCGGTACGAATATCCGGTAAGTCTTTTAGAAACTGACAAAACTCGAAAACTGCTTGATAAAATGTCAAACAGTATTCTTTTAACATCTTTAATAATGTTAACCTCAGTTACTTCATCATTATATTCGTTTTTCTTTTGCTTATTTCCAGGTGAGTAACCCAGCAGCTGCGATTTAACCCATAAGGATCTGAGTCGAGGGCCGTAAGTACTGTCAAACCACATTATTCGTTGTACATTAAGTTTGACTTCGAAAGACCAAGGACAAACTACCTCCGTACTTCCACATTTGTGTACGAAGCTTAAGGTCCTCGGCAATGTTTTTTAGATCGAACAATATTCTGTTCACTTGTCGCAATGTCACCTGTTTAATCACGTGGGATGTGGCTTGAATGACACTGCTACCATATCGGAAAGATAGAAGGAAATAAACTTGAAGGCAGTATTCTAGAAGTGGAAGAGGAAGTTGAGATAGGAGATACGAAAGTGCGAGAATAATTTGACAGAGCACTAAAAGATTTGAGTAGAAATGATGTCCCGTCTGAATTGCTGTTATCGTTAGTAGAGCCAGTCATGGACAAGTTGTTCCACCTGGTATGTAAAATGTATGAGACAGGGGAAATACCCTCAGATTTCAAGAAGAATATAGTGATTCTAATTCCTAAGGAAGCAAGTGTAGACAAATGTGAAAAGTACAGAACGATCAGTTTAATAAGGCATGGTTGCAAAATACTAACACGAATTATTTACAGACGAATGGAAAAACTAGTAAAATCCGACCTTGGGGAAGATCAAGTTGGATTTGTGAGAAATATAGGAACACGCGAGGCAATACATTATGACTTATCTTAGAAGATTGTGGATCTGGAAGAAGCTTTTGTCAATATTGACTGGAATACACTTTTTGAGATTCTGAAGGTAGAAGGGGTCAAATATAGGGAGCGAAGAGTTATATTCAACTTAAAAAATAAATAAATAAAAATAAAAAATAAAATAAAATAAAAAAACAGGTATCGTTTATTAGAATCGAAGGAAATGAAAGGGTCGCCGTAGTTGGGAAGGGAGTAAAACAGGTTTGTAGCTTTTCCCCAATGTTGTTCAATCTGTACATTGAGCAATCTGTGAAAGAATGTAAGGAGAAATTATGAGAGTGAATTATAATCCAGGGAGAGGGAATAAAAACTTTGCGGTTTGCTGTCGACATATTAATTCTGCCAGAGACAGACCTGGAAGAGCAATTAAACGGAATGCACAGTGTCTTGAAAGGAAGGTACAAGATGAATATTAATAATAGCGAAACGAGGGTAATGGCAGTTAGTGTCAGAAAATCAGGCGATGCTGAAGGAATTAAATTATGAAATGAAACAATAAAAGTAGTAGATGAGTTTTGTTATTTGGGTAGCAAGATAACTTCTGATGGCCGAAGAAAAGAAGATACAAAATGGAGAATGGCTACGGGAAGAAAAGCATTTCTGAAGAAGCGAAATTTGTTGACATCCAATGTCAGTTTAAAGGGTATGAAGTCCTTTCTGAAAGCATTTGTCTGGAGTGTAGCATTGTATGGGAGTGAAACGTGGAAAATAAGGAGTTCAGGGAAAAAGATGATATAAGCTTTCGAAATGTGGTGGGCGACAGAGTTCGTAATGGGCATCGGCAGGGCAGAGCAGCTACGGGAGAGCTCAGTGTCGGGAGTGCAGTCGGGTGGCACAGACGAATGATGAAGATTAGAAGGGTAGATCACGTAACTAATGATGAGGTGCTCAGCAGAATTGGGGAAAAAGGAGTTTCTGGCATTTCCTAAGAGGAGGACTATGTTAGCGAGACATCAAGGGATTGTCAACTTAGTATTCGAAGGGAGTGTGTGGGGTAAAAATCGTAGAGGGAGACCAAGGGACGAATATAATAAGTAGATTCAAAAGGATGTATGTTGTACGTATTCTCAGATGGAGAGACTTGCACAGGACAGGGTAGCGTGGAGAGCTGCATCAAATTAGTTTGTGGACTGAAGACCACAACAACAACAACAACAACAACAACAACATATCATGTGAAAGAGAATGAACACTTTCAGTTTTATACCCAGAAAGAGCGTCGCAGTGCAGACGGAGTGAGTTACAAAATTGCCTTCCGCGCGAGGTAAACAGGGCGTTGTTTGCCCGTGTGGGCTCCGCGGCTCTCCCGTGGCGCCACTCCTCCGCGGCGGCGTGAGTCGGTACTACGTTAGCTAATTGTGCAGCCACTGCCGTAATCCCTGCCGGCGGCGCATTAATAAAACCGAATGGCTCGGGAAACCCAGCAGTACCGCTGCGAAAATATTCGCCGCCATTACAGGAAAAAATGCTCCGGCTAATGAGAAGGCCGATACTGTGTGCCGTTTATCGAGCGTTCCAAGCCGCGCAGCACTCTTGTATCGCGTACTAGTTATTCATTGTTTGCGCGCGCTCTCTGCACGTAATGAGAACTTTCTCGAGTGGGTTTTCTCCGTAGATTCCCTTCCTCCTATTCTCTTTTATCAAAATGTTCAAATGTTTGTAAAGTCTATGGGACTTAACTACGGGGTCATCAGTCCCTAAGCTTACAAACTACTTATGAACTACTTACAAACTAGGACGGCACAAATATCCATGCCCGAGGGGGGATTCGAACCCCCGACCGTAGTGGCCGTGGAGACCGTGACTGGAGCGCCTCAGTCTCCTCGGCCACTGCGGCCGGCTCTCTTTTATCATTTAAGCTTCACGGCTGAGGAAGAAGCGCATAATTTTTGCCACCAAACCGACGATTCCTATTCTCCCTCGTGGGCAGTGAGCATACTATTTTTTTTTTTCCTATGTGGCAACCAAGAGTATTAGTGAGCGCTTTTTCTCAGTTTGAGTGAAAAGTGTAGTGCCCCTCGTGTCTGTGGTTGTGTTGGTGTTTCGGTGAGATGTTTTCACGGCACGCTAACTTCATTAGGTACCGTACACGCCGCAGACACCTGTCTGGGACCTGGCGTTTATAATTAATATTTTATCGTGCGCCCATTTTAAACTTTACCTGTGTTTTTAATTAAACTGTAACGAAACCTATTGTGGTCCGTGTACAATTTTAAACTTCATAACTCTGGCTTTGTAACGCGCCATTGTAAACAGTTCTTTCGGCCTGCGACACTCGTTACCAAATCTCCCTCCGCTGTTTGTACTACAGTTGCACAGTGTGCCAACAACCGCCCCGTATAACGAACCACGAGATTTTAATATACAGTTACTACCTTTTTATATCATGTGACGATGGTAATCGTGGTTATAAGCTACATATGCCTTTTCATGAAATTTGATCAGATAGGTACAGTGTTCGTTGAAATGCTTCTCAGTTGATACTAATCAATGCTACTGGTTAATAATGCTCGGACTCGTAATTATTGATTTTGTTTTATAGATGACTCTAATAATCATAAAGGTTAAAATCATTACATAAATACAAGTTTACGATCGTGGTCTGTTTCGGTTTCCACTCAGACATCGGATACCTGTTACTTCAAGAAAACCAAGTTGCTATTCATGAAGACTTTTTACTGACTACCGCAACTGCAAAATTATGTGAAATAAGTGAATTATGGATTAGTTAACAGGTGTTATACATGTATTTTAGACAGTTCGTTACCTTTATTAGCGTACGTCCATTGGTAGAGGGCCGGCCGCGGTGGCCGAGGTGACTGAGGCGCTCCAGTCACGGTCAGCACGGCCACTACGGTCGGGGGTTCGAATCCCCCCTCGGGCATGGATATTTGTGCCGTCCTAGTTCGTAAGTAGTTCATAAGTAGTTTGTAAGTTTAGGGACTGATGACCCCGTAGTTAAGTCCCATAAGCTTAACAAACATTTGAACATTTGAACATTGGTAGAGGCATAGATTGCCACAGGAAATGTGCAGAGTTCGATCCCGCATTGGAGCCAACTTTTTTTTTAAATTATTTATTGATTTTGGTTACTGTAAGTGTCGTCTGAACTGCTAATCATTTCGAGACAAACATGAACTCCAGCCAACAAGACGGAGAAGCAGTAGTTACATGTAGAGAAGAGACATCAACACCGTGAGTAGACAGAATATAAAATTAAAAACACTTAGGCCTAACGTGAAAAATGCCTTTTAAAAACTGTTTTTAATCTATTTATCAAAAACAAATTGTACAAACCTTTGTATCATTTACAGACCACAGAAGATGCTTTAAAATAAAAAAGCGAAACGCGTCTGGTTTAAAAATAAACCTCTTAATTGCAGTCAGCATAAGACAGATTACCTCTATAATCAATAATCAATTAAAGATGGTGTTAAGAAACTGAAACGTAACGCGGTACCTATTATATTTAGGAAGAAAAGGCTGTGTTTTACCCTTCAGACAGAACCGTAAAGTAAGTGAAGCAGAAATATTTGTTTGGTGAGGCGTGCCAAGAAACTCCTTCAGCAATAGATAAAATCTGAATGTCAAGGCGTACGTAAAAAATAGTACTCAACTGGGAAGACTTTGGAATGCGTAGCCCGAGAGATATTTTAGTACATCATTCAGGTGACAGAAAAAGTGTCCCGTGAGAATGAGAAACTGTTCCTGGAAGCACTAGAGGCAGTTGCACACAAATGAATCGAGGAACTGGTTTATAATATTCCGTTTTGTGGAAAATCTGTGCTTGTATTTTTGACTGCTTGATATAACCGCCAGGCAGAGAAATGGCGTCACAGCAATATGTGGTAGTAACAGTATTGGCATGAGAAATGCAGTGAAGATATTTTAAGAAACAGTTATCGTGCAGATAAATTACCTTCCAACTGTTTAGCTAAATGGAAATTAATTTGTTGTTTTGTATTTGTAAGTAACAAAAAAAAGTGTTAAATCAGCCAACATTAAAATACAAATACGTACTTAGATTTGGATATGTACTGTAAATCAAAATTTGTACCTCAAACGACCTGCTTTGGAGTATATTATCATTAGATCGTGTATAAATTTTCACGAATCTTAATATGTTTACTCATAGTGTGCTCAAAAATAAAACTCCTCTGTATCATTGACGGAGTTGCCAGTTTTCGATCATATTCACAGTAAAAGAGCTGGAAACATTAACAACTCAAGTTTATTGGTTACTTAACGCAATTTGACATCACGTTTATATTCCGCCCCGTTTCGTTTTGATGAGTGAGAATTTAACAGTTGCGACCGTAGCGCTGCTATTGCGGCATAGGCCTAAAATGGCGATGGCCGACCGGTTGGTGGCACCACAGTCTAAGATAGCAGTCGTGACACTCGCTGGTGTAAAATGTTTTACCGTCTCACAGCTCTGACGACACTAGCGCTCATAGCGGTGAGCAAGGGAGCCGCCTGTTAACGTCATGTACATCGCAAGAATAACACTTTACTTTATGACACTTTTCTACGTAATTTACGTCTTGGATGTGTTTTGTTTTAGACCCAAAGGCTTTAGTCTAATATCGGACGAATACGATGATACTAAAAGAAACACCAGTGGAGGTAAAACAGAAAAATGAAATGGCGGAAGCTAGAATCTATTCACACAGAAATACGTGCCGATCCGAATATTTTTGCAGCTCTCTCCGTTATAATAAAAACAATGTACATCAACACACAAACAGTTTCAATGCAGAAGAAGCGTGGCATTATTACTCTTGCTGATATGACACATAATATCCTTTTAGTTTAGTTCTGTTTTGTTTTTTAGCGCACCTGTTAGCAAATCTACGACTTTTGTCTTTATTATTGTTGCATATCTGAGGAGGTACCTACAAATAAAAGCATAAATACGTTGAAAAATGTATTATAGTTGATAGTATACCCGATGTAGTCGTTACGTTAATATGCATAACAAACATAATAGGACTTGGTTCCGAAAAAAAAGCAGTATGGCTGGTGTTAATACTTTCCACACCTTTCGGGTATTTGGCTGTCTCCCTCCTCACAATGTTCTATACGGTTTAGATCTTATGTTACGAACTTTCCATTTTTCCCTAAAGAGGTGTTATGAGAGTTTTGCAGTACATTCTTAAGACTCTAATAGTATAGCTTATAATGCGCATTTTTTCTGAGCCTTTGGACATGTAAACTGAAGTACATAGTTCTATTCATGCTGTTCTTGCGTCTTTTCTACTGTGAGAAAGATCAAACAATGATTATTGTAGGTAATGCATTCTGTAAACCATCAGCTGTTTCTTATGTTTGTATAGTCTATGGGACTTAACTACGGGGTCATCAGTCCCTAAACTTACAAACTACTTATGAACTACTTACGAACTAGGACGGCACAAATATCCATGCCCGAGGGGGGATTCGAACCCCCGACCGTAGTGGCCGTGCAAACTACTTATGAACTACTTACGAACTAGGACGGCACAAATATCCATGCCCGAGGGGGGATTCGAACCCCGACCGTAGTGGCCATGCAGACCGTGACTGGAGCGCCTCAGTCTCCTCGGCCACCGCGGCCGGCCAGCTGTTTATTATTTTTCAATCTTCTACTGGTTTCGGTTATAAACCATCTTCACGGAAGAGAACTACACCGACTGATCAAACAGGTGCATTATATGCCTCCTTATGCATACTGGCATGAATGTCATGTCACACAATAAAAATAAATAAGACGTCACTAGGCGTCAAGTCTTGACTAAAGTGGCGGATCCAGGGGGGTGGCTAAGAGGCTGAAGCCCCCCCCCCCCCCAAAGTACCTTGCTTTTAGTGTTTCCCTTGGTAATTCCCATCCTCGACTGGATCTAGCCCCCTCCAAAAGTACCTTGCTTTTAACTCAACTGGGTCAAGCCCCTTCCAAATCAAAGTCCTGAATCCGCCACTGGCACTCGCGATGAGGTTGGCTGCTGATTAACACGCAACCACGAAAGGAGCGCGCACTTGGAGTAGTCAGTTTTCACCACAAATTCTATCGTGTAAAACGGGCTTCAGACTGTGGTGGTACTCATCCTATACACAGCTCTAGGCATACAACGGTCTGCCCGCCTCCCGTGCGATCAGGCACGTAAGTAAAGCGCAGCGTCCAACGTAGCGACCGCGGCAGCTGCCCACTCGCGATCCTTTACTGTATCCCCGTGTGCTCATCGCTGGAAAGCGTTAGCTTTGATTGGTAAGCATGTGACAGAACGGAGGCGGGCGAGTGGTCTCGTTCGCGGCCCGGTGTTTTGTGCACGGCTTTCACTAAAAGGAGCCGGCGTGTGCCGTGACGTAGGCGGCCGACAATACGGCCGCCTTGTAAGGGCCTGAGCCACCCGGCTGCACTCCCGATACGGCGCTCTCTCGCAGCTGCTCTGCCAGGCCCTGCCGACTGCCGATGCCCATTACGGTCTCGGTCGCCCACCGCTGTTTCTCGACTGCACCTGCTCGCCTCCAGCCTTCCACCCGCCTCGCGTCTCCATGGTAGCGGCCGCAGCTACACTCAACCCTCCTGTAGGCATATCCCCCCTCTCCCCACCACTCCACCCCGATTTTTTTCTGTATCACCTATCATCATTTTCCATCTCCAGTTTCCCGAGTGTGGTTAACAACATTTGGTCGTGTACATCATCTGTTCTTCTCTACTTCCGATCGTACGGTCTCTCTATCCATCGTTTCCTTGGCTTTCCTTTTGTTCTTTTTCCTTCTACATCCACTTTATAGTACTTCTTAGCTGTCCTTGTGCCATCCATTCTTCATTTCACGGCCTTAACACTGTAGTCTTCGTTTCCCTAGGATGTCGGCAACAGGAACCCTATTGCCAGTTGTTTCTCTGTGCACCGTATTTCTTATATAGCCTATACTGTGATTCATAGGCCTGATAAATCTGTTGGTTGGATTCCGCTAATTTTATTTTATTTATTTATTTATTTTACTAATTAAATGTTTCCACGCCGTACATAAGGACTGGGACAAAGTATCTGTCTGTCTCTCTTTGGCCCTTTACCGCACATACTGGGTCGGCACTTTGTTAAACGCGGTGGCCGGATGCCCTTCCTGCCGCCACCCCATGCCCCCCAGGAGGAAATGTGTACCCCAAATGTCAATATAGTGTTATATGTGTGTAAAGTGTAAAGTGTTACGAAATGTTTGTGAATCGTATAACTGAGGCGGGACTTGGGGAACAGTCCGGTATTCACCTAGGGGGACGTGGAAAACCGCCTAAAAACCACGTCCAGGCTGGCCGGCACTCCGACCCCTTTCGTTAATTCGCCGGGCGGATTCGAACCGGGGCCGATACGCCTCCCGTCTCGGAAAGAAGTGCGTTAGACCACACGGCTAACCGAGCGGATACTGGGACGAAGTATCTACTGATACAATATTCACTTTGTTACCTGGAGTATTTTCTTATCCCAGAGCTGGTTTCGAACTTGATTCTAAAAATTGTATGCTTTCTAAGTCGTGTTCAATATTTCTTGGTTAATGGTGTAAAGCTTAGAGGACACTTTTCCGACATACTAACATGGAGACCACAGGGGTATGGGGTTCTAGAATTATTTGATGTTTATGGTACTTGAATTTCAGAACATAAATAACACTTAGCCAAAGCCATTCGTCGCACCTCTAAAAAATTCTCGAGTAATAGACTTTGAACTTTTGTAAGTACAAATAATTAAAACCGTCGCAGTATCAGTAGTTGTAGCTCAGGTGGTAGCGTCGTGCCCTTACAACGCTATGGTCGGTTCGAATCCTGTCGTGACAGATTTTTTAATTTATTTTTCTTTGAATTCGAATACTTATACAATTTCAATACGTAATGGTAATTTTTACGAAAAGTGCACATTTTCTGTATTTTGTAGGTTTTAACAGTGATAGTTTCAGTCAAAAAACACAAGTTAATTATTATTATTTTTACAGTATTAGCTTCACTATTAGTTAAATATGGTAGTCTTTGATTGTTCAGCTTGGGAAGAGCTACGACACTGTTATTGGAAAGTCCTTAGCTTGTAATGGGTTTCCAAACAGCTAACCTACTCAACCATCGTTTTAGGTGACGTCAAGGTTTTCAGATCGTGACAAAAACTTACACAACACTTGCAATTAGAGATCCCAATATGTTTTATATAACTGAATTCAAAAACAAACGAAAAAGCATTTCTCACTTTGGGATTCGAACCACCGACTCTGTGCTTGTGATGCCAGAACACTACCACCTGATAGATGCTGTAACTTTTCTAAAAACTGGTACTTACACGTACTTGCAAAACTTCAAACTCGATTTTCTCGAGAATTTTTGAGAGTTACGTCGAATGGCTTTGGCTAATTGTTATTTTAGTTCTGAACTTCACGTACAATAAATATTAAAAAAAAATTCTAAAACCCGATACCCATGTGATTTTGTAATAGTGAGAAAATGATTCAATTTTGTTCCCTCCAAACAGATGTCTGAACTTCTCTCTTCTCCGTTTATGGCCTTCTCAACAGTGTTGCTGATCTTCAGGTTAAATTCTTTAAATTTATTGTTCCAAATAGTCTTGGCTGTACTTCTGTTTGTGCGCCGCCACCCTTCGCCCGAAATATTATAAAATTATCAATGCTCTTGAAACGTGTGTAGTTTACTTAGCAGATTTTAGAACTCTTATTACAGTGATAAACAAGACTGGTGACAGTGCACTAACCTGCTGAAATCCTATATTTGTTCTAATGTTTGTAAACCTATTGAACCAAACCTCTATGATAATCGGGGGTTCGAATCCCCCCCCCCTCGGGCATGGATGTTTGTGACGTCTTTAGTATAAGGTAGCTCATAAGTAGTTTGTAGGTTTAGGGACTGATGACACCGCAGTTAAGTCCCTTAAGCTTAACAAATATTTGAACATCATCGGTCCCTAACCTTACAAACTACATAAACTAACTTATTAAGGACAAAATACACACACAAGCGAGAAGAAGAACTCGGATCTCCGACGGGAACAGCCGCCAAGTCCGTAGCATGATGCCTTACACCACGCGGTTATTCCGCGCGGCCAAGATCCCGTATTTTACAGTGTTACTTTATCCGTCCATTTTTGGAGTATTGCAGCCCAGTGTGGGATCCTTATCAGGTGGGTTTGACGGAGGACATCGAAAGAGTCCAAACAAGGGCGGCTCGTTTCGTATTGTCGCGATACAGGGGAGACAGCGTTACGGAAATGATACAGGATCTGGGATGGAAATCATTACAACAACGGCGCTTATCGCAGCGGCGTGGTCTACTTGCGAAACTCCAATCGCCAACATTCTCCTCCGAATGCGAAAATATATTGTTGACTCCCACTTGCATAGGTAGAAATGATCACCAGAATAAAATACGAGAAATCAGAGCTCAAACGGAGAGATTCGGGTGTTCTTTCTTCACGCGCGCTATTCTAGAATGGAATGGGAGATAAATAGTATAATTGTGGTTCGATGAACCTTCTACCAGGCACTTAAATGTGATTTGCAGAGTATCCCTTGTAGATGTAGATCTACAATAGTTGATCATCTTCTGAACGTCTTGCGTAAAGTCTCCCCTCGACTTACATAATATCCTCCTTTTTTTTTTAGTTTCTGTAGCTGAAAGGGGTGAAGACTGACATTCAGTTTTGCAACCTATCTCCCGCTCCGTTAAGAAATTAAGCTTTTCGCGTCACTGACACATTGGACGAGTGAGAGTTCGCCTGCCGACCATCGTCTAGGCAGCCCGCCCAACCAAGGCGTTGCTCGCGGCGCCTTCCTCGCAGGCGTCCCGAGGAATCTGATACAACATGGACTGTGCATTGCACTTTACGTATACATGAAGTATTCATGAGCAACAAGCGCTAAAAGTACGATTGCTCCTCCCAGTTTACACCCGAGACCTCGTACGCGGAGACACTGCTAAATGTATAGACGTTCCTAGCGGAATTGTTTTCCCTCTGCGGTCGGCTACCGTCTATTTAGTAGTATGGAGGCGAGAGACGAACAGCGAAAAACACGCTAAAATATTTACTGTTTCGTAGATTTTATCGTTAAATAATAATAACCCATTTCTTCTACTTCAGAGAGAAACGAGTTGATTTGCTAGTAAATTGTTTACATTTTTAACTACTGTGTATGTTTTTGACATAGGAGTGTTTGTTACAATCTCTGCATTCTATAAGTATAAATACGTATAGTTCAGTGCAGACAAAGTTTTTCGAAAAGCTGAATTACATGAGTGACTCGTAGTTTTTTTCGGAACTATCACACACGTCCGTGAAGTGTCACGCAAATATTCATTCGACTTCGTGCCTAAGCTGAAAGATTTTATTATTCCCCTAGCCTTTCAAGGCCGAGGAACTGGCCAAACAGTGTTTTAAATATTTAAAAAAATAATTCGTTCAGTTTCATAAGAAAGTTTATTTGAATATTGTGAACATATTTGAGCCACGGCCGTGCCGCAGTGGATACATCGTTTCTTCTTATTAGAGTGCGTTTATGCTGCCACCTCGCTGCTCGCCGACATGGCACAGCGATGATGAGTGAAACCCACAGAGTCTTACCGGCGTGCACCATCGCAGTTCGCCCAGTTCGCTGCTCGCTTCGATCCTCGCCAGGCGATGATATCAAACTGGTTTGTGTTTCGCGCTACAACATTTTCTACAGATACATTTGCAGTTCCTAGAGAGAGCGGAGAGTGGTTGAATCAGAGAGAGTGTTGCTAGCCGTGAAAGTCGTAATACTATAACCAGAGCAAGGGCCAAATGGCTAAGCTTGCCTCACTATAAACTGAATGGTAAGTCTACCGGATCCTCCCACTCGCCCAACATAGTAACAGACTCGGACGGTCCTCAATGTCACACATTACTAATACGGCGGTAACTTCCGCCCTAAACTGTCCGCGAGGTGGAGACTTCGAAGCTCTGCAAACGAATCGCGGTGCGTGGCTGTTGGCCGGGCACGGCACCGCAGTGTGCTTCCGCTGTTGTAAAGTAGTCCCTGTAGCCAACCTTACAGGTAGGGGAGAGAAAACGTTTGGGAAGCTTAGCCCTTGCGGGCGGCACTGTGTTTCGGACGCTCAGGTTGGGACACCTGTTTGGAGCGCGGGACAAAGTTAATATGCCACCGCTACGGCGTGGCTTCCGCTTGCTTTTAAATTTAACGGCTACAGGAAATTCTCCATTTTGAACAAGTTACATTAACCAAACGGGTAATGTAGAATTCCCTTCCATTCCTCTAAGTAATCAATCATTCTGTGGTGCTCCTTGGTTGTTGAAAATTAATAAAACATCCTAAATTAATTGTTTTAATTTTGTTACTTTTTAATTAAGGATCCGACCAGTCTTTTAGCTCAGACAGAAGCTTTTGAAATGTCGTGCTACAGGAATTCTAAATAAGATGGGTAGTTCGCGCAAGTAATGATAAGGCGCGGAACAGAATGGGGGTCAACTGTCAACTTAACAAAACAAAAAAAATATTCAAATGTTCGTATAGTCTATGGGACTTAACTACGGGGTCATCAGTCCCTAAACTTACAAACTACTTATGAACTACTTACGAACTAGGACGGCACAAATATCCATGCCCGAGGGGGGATTCGAACCCCCGACCGTAGTGGCCGTGCAGACAGTGACTGGAGCGCCTTAGTCCCCTCGGCCACCGCGGCCGGCGTCAACTTACCATTGGAAGAAAGTTTCATTAAAAATATAATTTCACTACTTGCTGAACCACCCCATGGATTTTATATCGTTCAAAAAAGGACATTGGTTGCCGTTCTTATGAGGAGATGAAAAGGTTTGCGCCGGTGAGGTCAGCGTGGATAGAGGCGTCAAGGTAACCTTTGGACTGAAAACCACAAAAAAAAAAAAAAAAAAAAAAAAAAAAAAGCAGATTGGGATCGAGGAATAAATTTTGATTATTTGAATTTACTGGCTGTTCCTTCGGTTCTTGAGATAACATTATATTCATTTTGAATGAAAAAATGTTCAAATTTCAAATGTCTGTAAATATATCGGACCAAACTGCGTAGTCATCAGTCCGTAGCTTACAAACTACTTAAACCTAGGTAAACTAACCTACGGACAAACACACACACCCATGCCCAAGGGAGGACTCGAACCTCCACGGCGAGCAACCGCGCGCTCCGCAGCGAGGTGCTTTAGACCGCTCGGCTACTCCACCGCGGCCATTTTGAATGAAACACGCGAGATAAATGTGTAATAATCTGCGAATTTATTGTTTTTACAAATGTAGAAATTACTCTGTCCCTTTCATTCGATTGTCCTCTAAGTAAGCAATCATTCTGCTGATGCTCCTTGGTTGGTAAAAATTAATAAAACGTCCTAAATTAATTAATTTTGCTACTTTTTAATTAAGCATCCGTCCGGTCTGTTATTGGTATCCAGGAGTTCGTACTTTTACTGGCTATTCGCATCTGTGGTTGGAATAACATAATTAATTTTATTTTGCTCTGTTTAATTTTATTTTGCTCTGCCGTTGCGGCCGCGCATTGTGTGCCCTCAAAATGTCGGTGCGTTAAAAATGTTTGTAATTCTATCGGGCTTCAGTCCGTAGCTTACAAACTACTTAAACCTAGGTAAACTAACCTACACACACACACACGCGCGCGCGCGCGCGCCAGGGAGGACTCGAACCTCCACGGCGAGCAACCGCGCGCTCCGCATCGAGACGCTTTAGACGCTCGGCTACTCCACCGCGGCTCGGTGCGTTATACAGGTAAAAGTTGGTGATGTATGAGTGGTCTGCGCGCTCCATAGGAACACAGTGAGCATCAGTGGAGTCTGAGGAGCCGGGTAGAGGCGCGCGTTTTTCGCACGAGCTGGCGCGCTGTTTGCGGCGGGCAGATAGGCTGCGCCATCGCTTCCTGCCGCCGCTTCCGGCCCACTGCCGCTTTGTGGCGGGCGGCGCCGCCGATAGCGGGAGTGCGCGCGTCTGATGAGGGGGCGGCCGCGGAGGTGGAAACGCTGCTGCCTAACGCACCACTGACTCGCACCTGGCGAAACCGTCGACATCAGTAGAATCGTACACCACGTGCCCCAGCAAATAGCTTCGCCGAAGGCAGCCGAACACAGTTTGCTGCTCCTTCCTCAGGAATGGAGCCTTGCGACCCGCAGTGCTCTGCTGTAGGCAAGGAAACGTCTCGAGTCGCATTTCGTCGCAGGTGGGTGTGTGTTGCTGTAACGCTGCGACTGCCTCTCGCTTCTCTTTGTCTCTCAACTTACGAGAAAAGTTCCACTCAGTATGCGAGAGAGGGTCTTTTCTTTCTGTCGGTCTCCGGTGATATTCTACGTTTGAGTTTACTCTGCGCAGTTACTACCGAGATCAAAAAGGCTACCGGCGCGGCGCCGGGCGCGTACACTAGGGGACTAGAGTGTTGCGCAAGTGGGAAGGCGGACGTGCAGAGAGGGAGACGCAGAGCGCTTTGCGACGTCGCCGGCGCGCCCGCTGGGTGCCTCTGTGTCTCCGCTGCCGCCGACTGTCGTCGTAAGTGGCAGCTGTCACATAAACTGGCGCTGTTTCTTTTCTTCGCTTACCATCGCGGAAATTTCTGTGCTCGAGAAGCTGCTGTTGTGGCTTGTTAACTTTCTGTTGGGCAACGCTGCGCTGCCGCGCTAGACATGCCGCGTGGTCTAACGCATCATACTAAAGGACAAGTTCAAAACAATGTCTGTATAGCTTACGGGTCTTAACTACGAGGTCATCAGCCCCTAAACTTTCAAACTACTTATGAACTAGCTAACACAAAGGACGGCACAAATATCCATGCCTGAGGGGGGATTCGAACCCCCGACCGTAGTGGCCGTGCAGACCGTGAATGACGCGCCGCAGTCCCTTCGGCCACCACGGCCGGCAAAGGACAAATGTTCAAATGTTTGTAGAACTTATGGGACTTAACTACGGGATCATCAGTCCCTAAGCTTACAAACTACTTTATGAACTAGCTAAGACTAAGGACGGCCCGAGGGGGGATTCCAACCCCCGACCGTAGTGGCCGTGCAGACCCTGACTGGAGCGCCTCAGTCCCCTCGGCCACCGCGGCCGGCAAAGGAAAAGTCAGTCGCTCCCGGCGGAGGTTGAAATCCCCCTTCGGGCATGAGTGTGTCTGTTGTCCTTAGTGTCAGTTACTTTAAGTAGTTCGTAAGTCTAGGGACTGATCACCAGAGTAGGTAAGTTCCATAGATTTACAAACATTTGAATTTTGATAACCACAGCAATTTTTCCCAATAGGTTTACAAACATCTGAGCAATTCAATGTTGCTCTCACGCAGTATCAAGATTGCGCATGGTTTCTTGTAACGTGTTTCGTCCTCGGATGGCTAATGGTGCTTGCAGCCAACATTTACGCTCTGATTATACCGAACTTTTGCAATAGTCTGAATTTTTAGCTGATACTACAAGCGTGCGTTACAGTTGTACTAGTTTCTTTCGATTCTGTGATTTTCGTGTAGAACAAGGAAAACTGCTTATAAATAGAAAGAGTAAGCCTTGAAGGTGAGTTATCATTGTAAAGTGCTTCCCATTTTTTGAGATATTGCAAATGGATTGGGAACAGGAGGCAGACAATGTGACGATCAAATGACGAATCAGCATCTCATATACTGGTAAATGATGTATGATATGCCAGATGATCGTGTTTCTTCTGCCGAGTGCAAGTATTTACGTGACGTGATCTACATGAGCGTCGATGATGATGATGATGACACTAGAACACCCACTCCCCGAGTGGAGAAAATACCCGACCCGACAGGGAATCCAACTCTAGCCCTATCAATGACACCTTAAACTACACCGCCAAGGCGCACGGCCAAATCTAGTATTTGAGAAGGTTTTCTTCAATTACGTATTTACTCGAATCTTCCATTAGTTCACCTTCTGATTCCCCTATCACTATATTCACCTTCTCCTTCCCCTTTTACCGGCCATTTTCTTATTCTCCTGACTTCATCTCCACGCTCCATCTCCTCGTCCCCGCTAGCTATGAAGAATTACATACACACTTTCATGGTGAGTGTCGAAACATATTGCAAGTTACCCTGTGCTATGCAGTATACAGGGTGAAACTTTCACTCTGCAGCGGAGTGTGCGCTGATATGAAACTTCCTGGCAGATTAAAATTGTGTGCCGGAACCGGGACTCGAACCTGGGACCTTTACCTTTCGCGGGCAAGCGCACTACCGACAGTGCTATCCCGACACTACTCACGATGCCGCCTCACAACTTTACTTCCGTCACACAATTTTACTCTGCCAGGAAGTTTCATATCAGCGCACACTACGCTGCAGAGTGAAAGTTTCATTCTGGAAACATCCCTTAGGCTGTGGCTAAGCCATGTCTCCACCATATCCTTTCTTCCAGGAGTACTAGTCTTGCATGGTTCGCAGGAGAGCTTCTGTGAAGTTTGGAAAGTAGGAGGCGAGGTACTGGCGGAAGTAAAGTTGTGAGGCGGCATCGTGAGTTGTGTCGGGATAGCACTGTCGGTAGTGCGCTTGCCCGCGAAAGGCAAAGGTCCCAGGTTCGAGTCCCGGTTCCGGCACACAATTTTAATCTGCCAGGAAGTTTCAGTATACAGGGCTTTGCAGAAGGTAAATAGTTATGCATGCAAACTTACATGTGCGTGCCAAGTTTCAAAGTGATCAGTAAGGCGGTGATTAAATCTATTCAGCGGCCAAATGTCATCCAGGTCTGTTGCCCGCTTGCACCATTAAGCCCGACTAGATGAAAAATAAGGAAATGTGCCAAATTTTATGATGATCAGTGGAACTAAATATGTCGTTTCTATCGTTAGCTAAGGTAGATAGTGGATACATAAACTATGATTTTTGTTATCAATATTATTTCGCAATGGCGAATTTTCCTTAGCGTCACTGTATAAGGTATGGATGTTATATGAAATTGTGACATATGAAATATTGTGCCGGGCCGGCACTCGAACCCCGGTTTCCCGCTTTTCGCGAGTGGTCGCCTTAACCACTAGGCTACCCGGACTCCAGGACCGTCCCAAACTTCGATATGCCACACTGACTGCACAAATATGAGTCGATTACATTCATCCATTTGCACTCGCAGCTTAATGTGTATTTCCGCACCAGATATTTAACAGATGCCTAAGCGAGTCAATGACGATTGTAGCGTAGGTTACCGCCTTGTTATTTTCATCTTCCCTGGTGCGGGAATACAGATTAAGCTGCGAGGGATGAATGTAGTTGACTCATATGTGTGCAGTCAGTATGGAAGTTTGGGACGTTCCTGGAGTCGTGTTCGGGTAGCCTAGTGGTTAAGGCGACCGCTTGCGGAAAGCTAGAAACCCGGTTTCGAGTCCCGGTCAGGCACAAATTTTCATATGTCACAATTTGGTATAACATCCATACCTTATACGGTGACGCTAAGAAAAATTCGCCATTGCGAAATAATATTGATAAAAATATCAACACTATACAGTTATTTATGATTTTTGTACTTTGTTAGAATTTTCGCATGTTCCCTTCTAACTATCCCGAGTTTTGTTTCTCTGAAAACTTTTCTAGGACCACAATGAAAAAAAGATAAAAGAAAAAAGAAAGAGAGAGAGAAACTCCATCGTCAGAACAGCCAAACCATAAGTTACAGTGCTGACTTCATTAAAAGCGGGTTGAAAAACTCGCTTCCAGTTTCTGAGTTTCTGAACTCACTTCCAATTTTTCACGAAATTTCTACTTTTACAATAGATTACTAAAAAATAAAAAATAAATTATTTCTTCCAACCTATTTTTTAGAGTTAGAAACACAACAAGAAAAGGTCATTACTTTAAGCTTCCGGGCTGAGATGCCGTGGTCCATACATGAAACTTTCCCCTGACGTTTCTCCCTCGTCTGCGGAAGGCGTCCTCGGAGGTAAAGCGAGGATGCCTCCGAGGTTGCCTTCCGCAGACGAGGGCGAAACGTCAGGGGAAAGTTTCATGTATGGACCACGGCATCTCAGCCCGGAAGCTTTAAGGAATGACGACACCTGCCGTGAAAGCCTTCATTCTGTGAAGAAAAGGTCAGTTTATTCGGTAGAGCCGTTCTGAAGTGTTGCTGCAGCTGATTTTTATCTATTACAGATTTCTTTTCGATGGGCTCTGTACTGTGGTTACAGAATATTTTCAGCATCGCCTGCGATACGGGCTGCTCGTGCGTCCCCTCACGTAGCGGCAGCACTCAGCAGGGCACTGTAGGTAAGACGGCTCGCGCGCCGCAGTTGGACAAAGCGGTGAGGCGAGGCGGCAGGCAGGCAGGCAGGAGCCGGCGGCGCATTCGCCGGGCCTCCTGTATCGGGTTGCGCGCCCGACCTCCGGCAGACTGTGCGCCTACGCAAGTGCGGTGCGAGACACCGGAGAATCCGCCGTTTCTGCACACCGCGCCGTCTCTTGTTCACGACCGCTCGTCTGCGAACGAGAGCGCGCCCGCTCGAGTACGCGACCGGACGCTAAATACCGACAGCCGGCACAAGCTCTCTCCAACTGCCGTGTCGGCTCTGTATAGCGACAGGCACGCATTGATTCCTTCCGTACTCGGTAGTTTATTTCTGGTAACGCTTCTACAGACGTTCAAATTTATGCGCTAAGATACAGCAGTGGGAAAATTACATTTACTATAATATAGTATACTAGATGACCCGGTGAACTTCGTATCACTTACCTCTTAATATAAATCATATTAATTTAAAACATATGTATTTTAGACGCAATAGCTTTATAAAGGCATCATCAGATAGTCTTAAGTATCGGTGAACGTCAAATGTGCAAAATGTTATTGCAGTCGTACGAATGATATTGATATCCCGAAGAAAAATGCTCTTTCAATTTTCCACAAATTTTCCTATTTTCTGGCCAACTATTTCAAACTTTTACTTCACTCATACCTTCCTCTCGCTTTGAAAGTCGAATGCGCAATATTATATCGCAATCAGATGAATGGTATTTCATAGGAGATCTCTTTCTATTTTCTTCTGAATTTTCCGGGAAAGTTTTCCACATTTTTATTTCATAAGAACGTTAATCTTGCTTCGAACGTAAAATGTGCAAAATTTTATCGCAATCAGACGCATGATATTGATTTCCCATTGAAAAAAGCTCTTTCAGTTACTCGCGAATTTTCAAATTTTCAGGGTAACTTTCCCAAATTTTTAGTTCATACGAACGTTCTTCTTTCGCTGAATGTAAAATGATAGAAATTTTATCGCAATCGGATGAGCGGTTCTCAACTTACAGTGTTGAATACATTTAGAAACACATTGAAAAAGGAACTTGGTTCGAATTTTGCGACTTTTTAACTGTCCTTTTATTTTACTATAATGCTTTTCCAAGACCATAATGAACAAAACAAAATAATGGACTACCCCTCTCCGTAGTGCGAATAGTCAGTTATAGTGCTGAATTCAATCAAAAACACATTGAAAAACGCACTTTCAGTTCTTCTCAAATTTTCCAATTTTTCCGGTAGATATCCCAAAAAATTTAATTCATACAAAGCTTGTTCTCTCAAGCCGTACTCAAGTGATGCTTTTACAACCATGTTCAAATTGATTTTTATTCATAGAAAAAAATCGCTTTCGCTTTTTCCTAATTTTACTACTTTCCGGGCGACTTTTTCAAATATTTGTTTGATGCGAACCTTCCTCTTGCTTTCAACATAAAATGTCCACAATTTATCGCAATTGGACTAATGGTATTGATAGCTAACTGGAAAAAGCTGTTTCAGTTTTCCCCGATTTTCCTCTTTTCCGGTCAACTTTTCCATATTTTATCACCGTTTAAACCTTCCCTGGACTTAAACCAATATTTCAAGACTAAAATTGGCCAAATCGGTTCAGCCGTTCCGGAATTTTAGCGAGACTAACGAACAGCAATTCATTTAGCCCGTCATGAAGAAATTGTTTCAGCTGGTATGCAAGACGTATGATACAGGGAAAATACCCTCAGACTTCAAGACGAATATAGTGATTCTAATTCCTAAGAAAGCAAATGCAGACAAAAGTGAAATTTACAGAACTATCAGTTTAATAAGTCATGGTTGCAAAATACTAACACGAATTATTTACAGACGAATTGAAAAACTCGTAGAATCCGATCTTGGGGACTATCGATTCGGATTTATCAAAAATGTAGGACCACGAGAGGTAATTTATTACGACTTATCTTAGAAGATAAATTAAGGAAAGGGAAAACTTCCTTTTCAGCATTTGTGGATCTAGAGAAAGCTTTTGTCAATACAATATTTTGGATTTTGAAGGTAGCAGGGGTAAAATATACGGAGCGAAGAGTTATATTAAAGAAAAATCTGAAGCATTGAATTAAAATTTGTGATGCGACCCGGAATCGAACCCGGACCTCCATGCTTACTAGGCAAACGACTGTTGCCTAGTAAGCCATTACTATATAAGTATGGAAATTGCGTATCTATGTACTATCATTACGTGAAGTATACCTTCCTCGTTTCTATTCCCCTCTGAGGCTATCACTGTCTCAAGATAAACGGACGTCACGTTTCACAGACGACTGATAAAGTCCGAATGACGTAACCGCGCAAGCGTCATATCATTAAACAACAAAAACGTATTCACATGAACGGTCAAGTTCGTATGTCCCAGAATAGAGTAAGAGTCTTTATTGCTTTATTTCAGGGGTTTTTGACCGCCACGCTCTTCCACAGGTAAACAACTAAACCTTCCTCATGAACCACCACCGTCCATTACTGACGATCGTACGAAAATAAGGTGGACATGGGCAGAAAGACGAGTTTGAGGGGAGTCAGGATTTGTATCCAATTTCCTTGCATAATTAGCAATTGCGAACTATTGCCTGCTTTGCTAGTTAAACGTAAAAGATACTAAACGTGTAATAGCGATTAAAATATTTAAACATTTATTAAAATCTATGGTTTTTACTGCCCTTAATTTTTCAGCGTGTGTCTGCTGCAGCTCGATGTCTAGTGAGCTTCAGCTGTAGAATTTTCGACGGCTCTTGGAATTTCTTAAGTGGAGATTACATCACTATGCGTTTGTGGTGTTCGATCTGCAACAGTGAAGATATTCATCTACCATCCATTGGAAGCTTCCGTTCTGGCATTTAAATATTTTATTCTTAATTGCCTCTTAAAATAGCTTCGTAATATACTTCGCTTGTTATTTATTAAACTTGAACAGTCACCGTACATGAAATACCGCATTGATTCACTGATCTATCCGGAGATTTAGTGGAACAATTTCTTTTCTGCTTTTGACAGCCTTCCTCTCGATCTTAAGGTAAGTAGTGCTTTACTTCATATGTCCTCAATAATATCGTAGAAAGTAGCATTTAGTCCCATATTGCCGGCCGCGGTGGCCGAGGAGACTGAGGCGCTTCAGTCACGGTCTGCACGGCCACTACGGTCGGGGGTTCGAATCCCCCCTCGGGCATGGATATTTGTGCCGTCCTAGTTCGTAAGTAGTTCATAAGTATTTGTAAGTTTATGGACTGATGACCCCGTAGTTAAGTCCCGTAAGCTTTACAAACATTTGATTTGAGTCCCATATTGTCCTTTCAGACAGACAGACAGACAGACAGATTTGGGTGTTTCGGCAACTTCCTTTAATGAGGAAGGCAAGAGGGGGAGGTAGATACTGTGGAAGAGGAGGGGGGCGGGGACTCAGGTAGAAGAGGCCAATGGTAGCTGTGTTGCGGCTGCCAGCTATAAATGTTTATTGGGCTTTTAAGTTGTATTTGTCGGGATACGCAGTAACAGTTGGTCACAGTTGCTGAGCAGCCTGGAAATCACGATCCCTCTGAGTTGTGTATAGACAGAAGCGGGCAGGAGCTTTGGGCGGGGAGCTGCCACTTGCGGACTACGTTGGAAGTGGGCGGCAGAGCGCTAAACTCGCACGTTGCCACTCACCTCTCCCGCTTCCTCGTTCTCTTTTCCCGGCCGTCGGGCAATATTCGCATACCACAGAGGCCGCGCAGCGACCAGGCAAATTTATTCATAGTTTGCAATTACCAGAAGGTCAAATACGATGTAGAATTCCCTCCATTTCACGAGCTTTGCGTTTGCTGTATTAATGCACCGTTCACCACACTAGCCGTTATAGAGCACTCTGTAAACAATAATCACGACATAATATAGCGACAGACGACTGCACGCGTTATCTCTTTAACTTCGACTCATTTGACACATTATAAACAGTTAATTAGGTGTGGTGCGTAGCGCAGTAATTACTTGCTTATTACTGTTTTGTTTGTGGGTATGATGCTTATACAAGCATATTTCAGCCGAGATTAGTTTGTACGCGGATTTGATCTTCCTTTTTTTATAGCAGTGATGCAAAAGTTTACTTGTATATAAGTGTACTTGTGTACACTCATAACAGTCTTCATAATGACACTGACGACTTTTTTCGAAGAGTTATCATCACACTGTGCTTATATCTGGGACGTATATAACGTAGGGTGGGAGGCAAGAGGCCTGGTCCCCCTTAGAAATAATGAATATAAAAAATACCTATCTTATATATGGAACTCATGGTTAGTTGGAGCGATCTAGAATCAATTTATACTGGTTTCCAGCCACAATCGCATTTGTTCATTCGGATGACTGTTTCGACGTGTCACATACGTCATCTTCTGATCTCCTGTATCTCTCGATATTAGATTTCATGTAGGCCCTAGCTAATCCCTCCTGTTACAAATATTTCGGTACATTGGAATGTACCCATACATATGTGAAATACAAACGATGATGGCTAGAGTACTATACACCATCAGATGTAGTATAGACATTTTCTCACGGCTGCACAGGAGGCACTAAGGTATGAATCTACATAATGGACTCCATGGCCAAAAGTACTCATTTTTGACCCCCGCCCTCTCCCCCAGAAATTTCACTGGCGCAGTTTGCGTCATGACCTGTCCTCCCCCACTGTTCAAATGTTTGTTAAGGTTAAGGGACTTAACTGTGGGGTCATCAGTCCCTAAACTTACAAACTACTTATGAACTACCTTAAAGACGACACAAACATCCATGCCGGAGGGGGGGATTCGAACCCCCGACCGTAGCGGCCGTGTAGGCTGTGACTGCGCGCCACAGACCGCTCGGCCACTGCGGCCGTCCCCCCTCCCCCTGTGGGCACCTCTGGTAATATCAAAGGAGTAATTTTTATTCCCTCTCCGGTATAGCTAGGTCGATTTTCGTCTTTCATCGAAAGATACTTTCATAATAAAAATTATTACAATAGTTTCACTACTGTCCTAAGTTATCGCAGTTTTTCCATTTTATACCCGATTTTTAAGGGACCGTATTGCCGCTTAAAACATATTTTACTATGTATACATGCGGCATCTATTCCGAAAGAAGAGACTTCACTTCTGAGCCTGCAGTTGTTATTGTTTTCATATTCACAGAAAATATGACTTCAACTGCGAATGGGCAAAGCTGAAAATGTGCACCCAGCTGGGATTCTAACCCAGGTCTCCTTTCTACGCAGTTGCGCTGACCCCTACACTACTGGGGACACAGTGCTGACCGCACCCGCAAGGACTACCTAAGCACGCCTCCCGACAGAATATGAAAACAATAACAACTGCAGGATCAGAAGTGACGTCTGTTCTTTCGGAATAGACGCCACATGTATACAGGGTGTTACAAAAGGTACGGCCAGACTTTCAGGAAACATTCCTCACACAAAAGACAGAAAATATGTTTGTGGACATATGTCCGGAAACGCTTAATTTCCACGTTAGAGCTCATTTTAGTATTTCTCTTTAAATGTAAATTGAAGTAATTCGTGCAGACAATTGTCAAAAAATACAATTGTTTCGTTAGTATGTACTGTACTCCGACGATTCACCGCATTTGTAAACATTGCACCGACTGCAAAACCACGTTCGTGATGAACACTAACCAGTTGATGCTACGTAATGATGTGCTTGATGCTAGTACTGTAGAGCAATGAGTCGCATGTCAACACAAGCACTGAAGTCAACATTACCTTCCTTCAATTGGGCCAACTGGCGATGAATCGAGGAAGTACAGTACAAACTAACGAAAGAATTGGGTATTTTGACAATGGTCTGCAGGAATTATTTCAATTTACATTTAAAGAGAAATACTAAAATGAGCTCTAACATGGAAATTAAGCGTTTCCGGACACGTGTCCACGTAACATATTTTGTTTTTTTGTGTGTGAGGAATGTTTCATGAAAGTTTGGCCGTACCTTTTTGTAACACCCTGTGTAATATGCCAGCGACAGGCAGTGATCCTTTCGTTAGTGGAGAGGGGTGGGCAAGTTTGGAGCCCTTACTCTTACGGGAATTAGTACATAGTGACTAGGAGTTTGAGTATACTGTGGGCAAAGTAAAGCTGGAAATTTGTGCCTGTCGGGAGGCGTGCTTCGGTAGACCTTGCAGGTGTGGTGATCACTGTGCCTCCAGTGGTATAGGCGTCAGTGCCGCTGCACAGAAAGCAGGAGACTCGGGATCGAATCCCGGCTGGGTACACATTTTCAGCTTTGCCCATTCGCAGTTGAAATCGTATATTCTGTGAATATGACATATTTTACTGCCTTTAAAAACACTCGTGTCCTTCAGTTTTTCAGGTATTATAACGTACGCAAATTTCAGACAAATCAGGGAGTGACTCTTGGGTAGAATTATATATATTTTTGACGAATTACAGCGTTCAAATGAATGAAATAAATTGCAATGTGTGATATTATGGCTTCACTGTATTAGGTTTAGATGGAATACGAAACTGTGGCGAATGAAAATTTGTTCCCGGCCGGGATTCGAACTCGGGATCTCCTGCTTACTAGGCGGACGCGTTGACCACTCCGCCACCGAGGACACAGTGACCAGCCCGGCTGCAGAGGACTCTTCCTGCACACAAATCTCCATTCGCCACGCTGTCTCTTTCCTATACCACAGCCTAATTATTCTATAATGCTCGCAGCCACAATTAGGCTGTGGTATAGGAATGGAGATTTGAGTGTGGCAGGAGACGTGCAGGGAACAGTCCTCTGCAGTGGGACTGGTCACTGTGTCCTCGGTGGCGGAGTGGTCAACGCGTCTGCCTAGTAAGCAGGAGATCCAGAGTTGGAATCCCGGCCGGGCACAAATTTTCATTCGCCACATTTTGGTATTCCATCTAAACCTAATACAGTGAAGCCATAACATCGCAAATTGCGATTTATTTCACTCTTGGGTAGGTTTAGTTGCGAGTAGCAACCCAGAATACGGAGCGTGTACATGCTGGTGCCGGCAACAGCAGCAGGGAGAGTGCGGTGGTTTTTGTGTGCGGTGAAGTGGGTCGCGGCTGCGTTCGCAGTTCAAGGTCTGGGCGGCGGTGTTTTTTGGGCGGCAGGAAGGAGCAGTGCTGGCGGCTGTTGGCCGGGCGCTCCACTGTGGGAACGCATCTGGCGCGCTGGCAGCCGCTGCCCTGCCCTGCCGCAACACGCCACCTGCCGCGCTTCCGCTCACACCCACCGATACCGCCGCACCTTACCGGCCCTGTACTCTCTCCACTTCAGGTTTATAGGAAATCCCGCATGGTTATTTTGCTGTCAATGATAGAAAACACTTTTTAACTAGCAACATGCATTACAGACAAACGTTACTTCTTTTTAAATTCTTTATTCTTTAATTAATACAAAACCCATCACCTATTACTAAATGGGTACTATTGTGCTACTTAATTATTAATTACAATTGACTTTTTGATACAATTTTCATCTCGCAATAGTTACTTGAACTACTACTGTATCTACTGTGTTTGGTGTCATGGAGATTGTTTTTGTTTATTTGTTGTGTTGTGTGATGCGGTGTGTGTGTGTTGTGTTCGTGTTGCAGTGTTGACAGGTGTGCCAGAATTGTACAAACCTACTTTTTTTGGCCTTTGCCTGCTGAACTAAATCCAACAGACGTGCCCATGGCACAGGGCTGGCCGTTTCCACTGCAGATACTACTGGGAGAGTGTTGTGCATGTGTGTGTGTTATTTACAAAAATTTCTATTCTAACTTAAAACTAAACGTCTTGTTCGGTGATTGGCTGCGACCAGTCCTCCTGACCGAGTGTGGCGGCTTCCGGCCATTGCTGGCGGCCATTCCACACACCGGCGACACGGCTCTGGCGCAGCAGTTGCAATCTGGAAATGAAACTCATAATTTTTTGATCCCTGAGGTGTTGGGATACAATATTCGTCATGTCGTTAAGGATGTTGAAAGTGTCTTCGTTTCTTAGAAGTACCTTCAGTATGTGGAAGCTGCTTCCTGTGGTGGGAAATTAAGTTGTCGTACGCCGGACTTGTTCCGGTGTCCCTTCTAAACACCCACAGTCACAGTGTAGAGACGCCCGCTTCCCGAACCGGCATAGATATGTCGGATATGGGCCATGGCCAGTGAGGAAGTGTTGAGCCCCCGAGATGGCTGGAAATACTTCATCTGTAATCTCTCCCTGACATCTTGCCAGAGCTGGAGACCCCTTTCGCTAATTACTTCTCTATTTACACCAAAGACAATATAAATATAACAGAACGCACAATTGTCAGAGAATACAAATATATAAACTCTCTGCACTGCCAAAAAAAAAAAAAAAAAAAAAAAAAAAAAAAAAAAAAAAAAAATCGCGACAGCACACAGTAGTTTGCATTCAATATCCAATAGTAACGCTAAAATCGGACTTTTGGCGGTGGCCTTTTCACAGATCGAAATTTAATTGCAAATAACGCCTTTAACCGTACAGCTGAGACGAAAACTGCATTCATGAATTCTTCGAGGGGAAAGTTCGTTACAACTTTGTTTTGTCGTTTTTTTCCATATCTCAAATGTTCAAATGTTTGTAATCCTATCGAACCAAACTAAGATGGTCATCAGTCACTAGTGTTACAAACTACTTAAACTAAGTTAAACTAACCTAAGGACAACGCACACCTCCATGCCCGAGGGAGGATTCGAATCTCCGACGCGGGAGGCCGCGTGATCCGTAAAGTGGCACTCCAGACCGCTCGGCTACTCCCGCTCGGATTTTAATTCAAATGTTTGTTAAGCTTAAGGGACTTAACTACGGGGTCATCAGTCCCTAAACTTACAAACTACTTACGAACTACCTACAACTAAGGACGGCACAAATATCCATGCCCGAGGGGGGATTCGAACCCCCGACCGTAGTGGCCGTGCAGACCGTGACTGAACCGCCTCAGTCCCCTCGGCCACCGCGGCCGGCTCTCGGATTTTACATATCTGGCACCGTTACAGAGATATTTGCAATAATAACGGCGATTTCACACTGTCTTTGTGTCTGTAACGTGTTCCCATTTTTAGGTCGCGTCGTTCAATCGATCGGCATCGAATCTGGACGACAGCGACAACACAGTGGCGAACTAAAGGCCCCTACATATGTTCTGATTTTTCGGGAATCATTTATCGGCGGTCCGACAAATTGGACGTGTGGAGGCGATTCCTGACCAACTTTGCTTATCAGATGGTTGTTTGGGACTGGCCGTCCGACATTCGACAGCCCCTCCACTCCACCCAACAAATTGTGCATGTGTAGCGTTACCCGACCGACTTCCTGCCTGCGATCGTCTGCTGTGTGTACAGCGAACACACTAAAACAGTTCGACAACCAGACACCAGAACAGGGAGGCGCTGCAATCGCTGCGTGCAGCTGGTCGGAACGTGTGTAGCCTGCTGGGAATTTCGTTGGTTCGTTGGTCAGTTGGGTCGGACGATAAATCGGAGCATGCGTAGGGGCCATAAAGCTGCTGAAAAGTAAAACGAGACAATTTGACGCACCTCTGTGAGTGGCGCTGCGGAAAGTGACCCGGTTTCCCCCTTTAGAAATATTTTCGTTACAAGATCTGCAGAATTTTACCTCGGTTAGTTTGCACTTCCTTCGAGCTGAGGTGTCGGGTAACCAAGATTCTTTATTTCACAATTCTGTTCCAAGCCTAAAGCTGAGTAATTTGTTTCTAAAAGATACTGTACATTTTCATTTTTCTTTGATAATAAATACCAACAACAAATGAATATGCACATGAAGACTAAAACGTAGTAACTGATTGCACTGTCATTGTTGTTCCCGTATCTGTTAAAAGGAAGATTGGGTTTAAAATATTGCTTGCAGTCGATCTCGAACCCACTACCTTCGACGGCGCAACGCGATGCCGCTAACCATCCCCCCCCCCCCCCCCCCAGAGGGCTCACGGTTCTTTCGTGAGAACGTGCGTGGCGAGCACGGGGCCCCGAGCTAATGCAGCCTTCCTTCCTTCTTTACTTCCTGGACTGCATTTCCTTTCCCCCTCCCCTCCTATCCTCACTCCTTCACCTCCCACCGGGGGACTGATAACCAAACCGCTAACCACACGGTTATTCTTGCTAGTTGGAGAGTACTGACTTCTTTATTTATTCATGATCCGATTTTCTGAAGGCTTTTAGAGTTGATGCTTCTTTAATTTATAGTGTTCTTGAAGAATTTTCAATGGAACAAAAAGAAATAACAAGAGCTTTATTTCATAGAGAATTTGCGCATGCGCAAGGCGAGATGCGCAGTTGTTCCAATGTGTTGCTTTAGTATCATTCGTGCGCAACTGCCAGAGCTGGAGTAGCCAGGAGCTATCGTGTCTAGCAGCTCCAACGCCAATGTTAAAAGCGGCGTTTCCCTTCGCTCCTCCCTGCCGCGGAAGCGTCCTTATGCTGCCTCCAGGAGGGTCAGGAGACAATTTGAATGTCAGCCGCGCATGCGCATTGCAACGCAGCGACCACTGCCGCCCACATTAGGTGGCCGCGCCACGACTCGTTAAAAACACTTTTTTGTGGGGGTTCACGGGAGCAGTGAACACATAGGACGCGCCGTCAGTGCAAACACCTATGCATTTGCAGATTAATTTTTTTCTGTTGTTTAATAGAAAGGAATAAAAGGCCCACTGACGCTGCAACTGCAGTGAAACATGTTTGGCTAACAAAACAGACCTTTACAATTAAACAAAAAACCAAAGATGTTTCCACGAAGTTACATTCTCCTTCGTTAACTCGTTTGTTACTTAAGTTCGAGTGTTTAGTTGTTGTCTTACTACAGTTTAAAATAACGTCACGTTATTGGCTGTCGCGGTGAGAGAGAAACGGGGAGCGTCGGATGGAACTAGCGCTTGCAAAAATAGATCGAAGGTCAGCTGCAACGATTACATGGTGGCGTCTAATGGAGGTCGCCCTGTCATAATATTGTCCTCTTTCTGGAGGGTAAACTGCAGGAAAGAGAGGAAGGGGGGAGAGAAAAAAAGAAGTGATTCAGATCGGCGGGCAATTCCATTAGAATAACAAGCTGGCCGTCGGTCTGCCGAATGGTTGGGGGTGTGGGGGGTTGGAAAATGGTGGCCAGGCACCGGGCGTGTCTGCGTCCGCCTGAGCGTGCCCGCTCCTCATCCAACTGAGCATACAACTGCATACATCTTGGTTAGCTTCGTCATTCGCCATAATAATAATAATGGCTGAGCCGGTTTTAAGTAAGCTGCCTCCTATCTTTGAGCCAGGCGTCTTTTGATAAGCATGCTTCTGCCGGTGTTACGTTTCTCGTTCTGTACCATCGCACATTGTGCTAGACACAACTGTAATTTTAGCTAAATGACTTCAATGGTGAGTGAGCAAATTTTCAATTAACTCCGTCTTTACATCCTGAGAGTCTTGCCGTCTGCGTTTGCAGGTTGTCAGAGAAATGATGTCAAGAGCAACGTTACTGTTACATG
Source organism: Locusta migratoria (assembly GCA_026315105.1). Lineage (NCBI taxonomy): Eukaryota > Metazoa > Arthropoda > Insecta > Orthoptera > Acrididae > Locusta > Locusta migratoria. The sequence continues at coordinate 363,310,360 of CM048746.1, read as the reverse complement.
GTCTGTATTCAGCGAACCTATTAGGGATAAACAGCAACGGAAAAGATATAGTGTAGGGCGCTTTGTACAAGTATGGAGCTGAGTTACGTTCGCCCCTCAGAAGAGAAAAACATTTTCCAGTTCATCCGGTTGCGAAGTACTGACTGACAGACTGGGGTAGCGAAGCCATCAGCGAGAGGCAGTGAGAGCATTGTGTGTGTGTGTGTGGGGGGGGGGGGGGGAGGCTGTTCTTCCAAATGGCTTTTCCCCAAACGACGTGACACCCGCCCCCTCCTCGCCAAATGACACTCCTAATGCGTTTCGTTGTTATGCTGAATACGCTTCTAAATTCTGTCCGAGGTTCGCGGCAGATACGAAACAGGCAGTTGCAATCCTTAGTTAGTTTCTTCTCCTGTTCACTATAAAGTGAGTAATATTGCACTATTCCATTCATCGGGTTTTTAATGGCAGTTACGACATTCTACTGTAGACGTTTTTCCCTTTGGTTGCTGTCTAGCTGCCGGCCGCGGTGGCCGAGGAGACTGAGGCGCGCCAGTCACGGTCTGCACGGCCACTACGGTCGGGGGTTCGAATCCCCCCTCGGGCATGGATATTTGTGCCGTCCTTAGTATTAGGTAGTTCATAATTAGTTTGTAAGTTTAGGGACTGATGACCGGTAGTTAAGTCCCTTAAGCTCTACAAACACTTGAGTAAAAAGGAAAAATTTACTTCCCTGGGAGGGGAGGAATTCTTTTATGACGTGCTGGGGAAATATGAATCAAATTATGAACCCATAATAATAGTAAATAAAGCCAAAAACTTTAAACACCAAGGTAAAAAGATTAAATAAGGTACAGGAAAAGTTAATCAAGACAGAAATCTACCACCATAATCAGAAACAATTAATAAACCAATTATAGAAAAAGAAATAAAATAACTTCCATCATTAAAACAATAAACAGAATAATATGATTTAATATAAGAAAGCAGTACCCATCTCCGTATTAATTCGAACACTATCAGTAACAGTATCATTAACATAGTCATGTTCATTATTATAAGATTCCACAACATTTTAACGTAACTACCAGAATATTCAAGATAGAAATATAATGTGTGTTGTCGCCCTATCACTCGTACCACTGTTACTTCTTAAATCACTTTTGCACTTTCAGATGTGTGTCGTGGATGTTGAGCTTCATCCTTTGGCGTCATGTGGTGACATTTTGATATAACGCGGTGTGCAATATAGGTACAAGTTACAAATTGATATTATATTTCACCGTAATAAATACATTAATATCCCATATTTATAGTTTCAATTCGGATGAATAACGCGATAAAACTGTGAGAACTCCTGAGCCGCTCCATTGCTTCTTATGCTGTCTTGTCCACACATTTACACCGGTATTATTTCTGGATGAATTTACCTTTTCAGTGAAGTCTCTCCTGGAAGACTTCCAATACTGAGATTGAAATCTTGAGATATGACAGCGGAGGGGGCTATGCCGCCGTACGAATATCCCGAAAGTCTTTTAGAAACTTAAACAAACTCGAAAGCTGGTTGATAAACTGTCAAATAGTATTCGTTCAATATCTTTAATCATGTTAACCTTAGTTACTTCATCATTGTATTTGTTTTTCTTTTGCTTTTTTCAGGTGAGTAACCCAGCTGCTGCGTTCTAACCCTTAAGGATCTTATTCGAGGTCTGTAAATACTGTAAAACCACATCATTGATTGTACAGTAAGTTTAACTTCGAAAGACCAAGGACAAATTACCTCCGTATCTCCATATTTGTGTACGAAGCTTAAGGACCTCGGCTGTTTTATTTGAATAAATAAAATATCATCTTTGACTGCATGAGGGGACTGATAACCCCGTAGTTACGTCTCATAAACTTTAGAAACATTTGAACATTTTGGTTTCGGCACTAGATTAACAAAACCTAGAGGCCCACTTATCGTTCGTACAAGCATGTGCAACTATCAGAACTGCTATAAGCCTATAATGTACCGGCATGGTACCTCAAGGGAATGAGAAATGAAATGATAGTATGGCTGTTACTGGCCGGGATCCCCCATCGGGGTTCGGTCGCCTACTACACGTCTTTTATCTAATGCCACTTCGGCGATTTGTCGATGGCAATGAAACTGATGATGAAGACAAACACACACCACCTTCTCTATTTCCCAACAGCCTACAGAATTTTGCTAACCGTGCCAGTGTATGTTGCTTCTTCTGAAAGGAGCTTTTCATGTTTAAAGTTTATCATGAATGATTTCAGGAGCAGCATCTTGCAAGAGAGCCTGTGTTCACTTGTCATGTTGTCAGAGGAACACGACGTGATTTCAAAACTGACTTTGGACATATTATTGATGAATTTTGCTTGTCAAAAGCAATGAAAAGATGTTTTGTGTCAAGTGTGTAAAGCAGAAGACCATTAGAGTTTATGACCTACAACTAATTTCAAGCCCCGGTTCCAAATTGATAAAACAGAACAAACCCACGAATTTAGAATTTTCATGTCAAATTTTGAAGGTGAAAGGAAACTGTATTGGAAGTTTAAGCTGTCCTGAGTGTCCAGTATGCAACACAGGACAAAAACTAATTTCGTTACCCTAAACTTCAGACGCTTCGTCTCTTAATGTGACAATGACCAACTTCTTGTTGTGTAAACAAAAGATATTTTTTTTTTATTCTGATTCTAACGATTACTTTAGCAAATGGTTGAGGCAGGAGGACGATTAGAGTTTAAGGTCCCATCGACGTAGTTATCATTGGAGACGAATCACAGCCTCGTATATTTTTTTGTCAGTGATGAGAAAGAAAATCGTGGTTCTCTTTGAAAGGAACAATCCCGGCATTTGCCTGGCGTTATTAAGGGTAATCACATGGATGAGGCAGTAGGACGATTTAACTTTAATCCGGGGTGAACTCTTAACAAACGAGTTAATGGGGATAGTGAAAAAATGTTGCAGCGTATTTGAGAAATAAAAATATTATTGTGAAATTTTTTGGTGAAGTAGACCATCAAAAAGTTTTGTTTTCTCTTGAGGCTGCAGCACCATAAATGTGACTTAAAGACATTATGCAATAAATCCTAAATGCTGCTTTAAATATAATTATTTTTATTACACTATAGGCCTATTTCGGCTTTTAGCGCCATCTTCAGGTGATCTGCGAAAATGTTACATTATAAATACATCAAATTTTTTGATTATCATAATTCTAAATACTATTACGAATTTCCCGATATATGCAAAGATATACATTAACCAACCTCTCAAATACCTGTAGCAAAGATTATCGTAATGTAATATTTCGTAATAGTATTTACAATTATGATAAGCATAAAATTTGATGAATTTACAATGTAACATCTCGCAGATCACCTGACGATGGCGCTAAAACCCGAAATAGGTCTATAGTGTAATAAAAATAATTATATTTAATGCAGCATTTAGGATTTATTGCATAAAAGTTTTGTGTTTGTAAGGGATCAACTGATGTCGGAAACCCCATCAACTGTATCTGTTAGACGGTGTGATTTCGTGAACAATCATTATGGAGATGAATGTTCATAACTTCCGAGAATTGTGCACTACTTTCTTGCAATCTCTGTCCACAGTGCATCTAGTCAAGTATGCATTGGACTTGCGAAAGAAATAGACTTACTGTACAGTGTGTAAAGAATTATTTGATCGTCAGTTATTGGTATTAACATAACACTGGTTCTCAAAAATGTGACAACATTATGTCCAAGAATGAGTTAACTTGGAGGAAGCGACAAATATCTTTCTGTGAAAAAGTAAGGCATTTTGTTTCCCATAAAGATTATTTGTAATACCCCGGTGTTTTCGTTTGGATATATGGTAGCCCTAGGCTAGGTGGTAATTGGTGTTGATAGAGCGGGCAGCGCCGGGCTGTTTCGCTAGGCACTATCACAGAGTATATATTTGTCTGTGGCACTAGGCAGACATGTGAGCAGTGTGAGATGTCCCTCGCTCCCCTCCTGGGCTGCGCAGTGTCCACCGCCGCTTCCTGCTGCCGGCAAACAGAGCCCGTGCTGCCGGCTTCTTCTTGCAGCCTCCCCCCCCCCCCCCCCGTCACACTTCCGGTTTTTTGCGCGCGCCAGACGCCGCGGTTCCTCCACTCACACGCTTGTCTTCCACTCGAGTTAACAGCCACTACCCACTAACTAGTGTCGCTGCGCGATTTGCCAGATTGCAGACAGACTGCGTATATTTATAGTGTAACTAGCTGATAAACCTGGTTTTTCCCGGGTATATATATATATATATATATATATATATATATATATATATATATATATGCATTTTCCCAGTCTTTTATTAGAAAGGAAAATAAACATTCGAAAAAGATTTCATCTTCATGTACTGATGAAATCACCTTAGAGATTATGAAACAGTAAAACAAAGAAATATGTAGGTCAATACTTATGGCAGCGCGCCAGTCACGGTCTGCACTGCCACTACGGCCGGGGCTTCGAATCCCCCCTCGAGCATGGATATTTGTGTCTTCCTTAGTATTAGCTAGTTTATAAGTAGTTTGTAAATTTAGGGACTGATGACCCCGTAGTTAAGTCCCACAAGCTATACAAACATTTGAATACTTATGGCACCATATATATATATATATATATATATATATATATATATATATATATATATCCCAGCAGTGAATTTATCGTAATATTACTTTTTAATAAGTATGATATCCTTTACTGCTGCTTATTAGCTTCATTTGTTTATACACTATAGCTGTTTTGCCGTATTTGGCATTGTCAAGTGGTATTCCATTTGTTGGCAACACACACAAACAGCATCTGTACCTCTATACGATTTTTACAGGTACCTTTCTTAGAAAGTGGTTTTTTTAATAATTTTTAATGTAATGACTGTCTTATTTGACAGCTGTTATGATACTATCTGTTTACAAAGATCTTATATTCAAATATAAGGTATATTCTCAAATATAAGATCTTTGTAAACACATAGTATCATAACAGCTGTCAAATAAAGTCATTACATTGAAAATTATTAAAAAACTACATTCTAAGAAAGAACCTGTAAAACTCATATAGAGGTACAGATGCTGCGTGTGTTACCAACAAATGGAATACCACTTGACAATGCCAAATACGGCGAAACAGCTGTAGTGTATAAACAAATAAACCTAATAAGCAGCACTAAATTATATCATACTGTCTTATTAAAATGTCATATTAAAAATAATATAATTTTCCAGATTTCTAGAGAGTAGTATTACGGAACTGCGTTGAATAAGTAGTGTATGAATAAAGTCTCGTCAATCAAGCGTCATGTGGTGGGAAAGTTATCGTACTCACTGTTTACGTCGTCACATCACTTGAACTATGTGTCGTAGGTAGTTTTTAACCCCACAGCGATTGTTGTCTGATAATAAGTATCTGCTTTACCGACGATTGATTTCATATGGTCGATCCATTTTAAATCACTCCTAATGCCTACTCCCAAGTAATATATATTAACATTTTTCAGTTGCTGACCCGCTATAGTGTAGCTAAAAGATACAGGATCTTTTTTGTATGTACTCACAGCACATTACGCTTGTCTACGTTGAGATTCAATTGCCATTCCCTGCACCAGGCGTCAATTCGATACAGATCCTCCTGCATTTCAATACAATTTTCCATTGCTAAAACCTCTCTATACACTACAGCGTCATCTTCAAACAGCCTCAGTGAGCTACCAATGTTACCCGCAAGGCAGTTTATATAGGGTGTTTCACTAAGTGTGTTTACCTCTGTAACTTATAAAATAATAGGGGACGGGAAATTTTAATGCGGTAGGTCAACACAAGAAATGTTACACTTTCTGTGGAGCTATGAACATAGTTTATTGTATCATTTTCCAAAGAGTTACAGCACAAAGATATAATTTTTAAATGGAACAATAGTTTTTTCTATCGTGCATTGGATTCGTTGAAACCAGCTGCGTCCAAATCAATTTAAACTACATTCCTATCACAGGTAGTTTGGGAGCTACAACCCTTCAAAGTTTAGGGGGCGGAGACTACGACAGCGTAGCTGACTGGCTGGTGGTCATGAGACAGGGGATAGCCACTCGGCCATTCAGCTACGCTATCGCAGCCTCCGCCCCCGGAACTTTGAAGGGTTGTAGCTCCCAAACTAACAGTGATAGGAATGTAGTTTAAATTGATTTGGACGCAGCTGGTTTAAACGAATCCAATACACGATAGAAAAAACTATTGTTCCGTTTAAAAAATTATATCTTTGTGCTGTATCTCTTTGGAAAATGATACAATAGACTATGTTCATAGCTCCGCAGAAAATGTAACATTTCTTGTGATGACCTACCGCATTAAAATTTCCCGTCACCTATTATTTTATAAGTTACAGAGGCAAACACACTTAGTGAAACACCCTGTATATATATCGTGAACAGCAACGAACCCACGACCCTCCCCTGTGGCACACCTGACATCACTCTTACTTCGGGAGACTTCGCTCCATTGAGAATGACATGCTGCGTCGTGTTATCAAGGGACTCTTCAATGCAATTGGTCTGATAGAGCATATGCACTTTGTTCATTAAACGACTGTGGGGAAACTGCATCAAACGCCTTGCGGAAGTCAAGAAACACAGCATCTACCTGAGAACCCGTGTCTATGGCCCTCTGAGTCTCGTGGACGGATACTGCGAGCTGGGTTACACACGATCACCTTTTTCGAACCCCATGCCGATCCTTGGAGAGTAAATTTCTAGTTTCCAGAAAAGTCATTACACTGGAACATAATACGTGTTCCAAAATTCTACAATTGACCGACGTTAGGAGATATAGGCCTATAGTGCTGCACATCTGTTCGACGCCCTGCTTCAAAACCGGGTTGACCAGCGCCATTTTCCAGTCTTTTGGAACGCAACGCAATGCGTTGGTGAGATTGCTACGTAGTTATGTTGATTCGGGCCGCAGCCACGCCTCCCCTCCTGCACTGTGTCGCCGCGGGCGTCGTGTCCATGGCGGCGCCCGCATGCAGCGCCACCTGGCGTGCACCACCTGTCGCCTTTGTCCGCCGCCGCTGATAGCCAGCCACACATGCTGCACGTAACTTCTTGGCTGCGCAAACGCTGCCTCGTTTCCTTGTACACCTGCTTGTGCCATGCGATCCGCCACTACTACATAAAGCTTCCACTTTCGTTTGCCCTCTGTGGTCCACAACAGCTAAAATATGGGCCACGAAACATATAACATCTGAAACTATTAATTCCTCCTTGCGTGGTCAGTCAATCGTCTTTTGTGTCCACACTAAAAAAGCAACTTCGTGGTGATGTTCAAATGTTTGGAACAAAATTGCAGTGGTCATCAGTCCCAACGCTAACAAACCACTTAAACGTATGCGAAGACAACACACACACACACACACACACACACACACACACACACACACACACACACACCGCAGACTAATGTGGAGGTAAATGGTAAAGCAGTCAACAATCCGAAGATTGGCATGAACATTACAGTGCTTTACTAGGCATGGTCCTGTTTGGAGGTGGTATGCCGTTGCCTTCCTTCGAACTGACTTGACCCAGCCAGTTATTGGGGGGACCTACAGTTTAACATGGGTTGCGAATCACGGTGCTACTCGATATTTTCCACATTAGCAACACTGCCAGAGTTGAAAGAAGTGCAAAGTGACAGATAAAAATCCTAGGACCTGGCGGGGATCGAACCCGCGACCTTTGGCTTTCTAGTCTGGTACCTACCACTGTACTGAGGAGGTACTGCACAGAATTAGAGAGAACAGATATTTCTGGAATATCTTGACTAACTGAAAGGGATAGATTGTTCAAATCTTGTTAAGCTTATGGGACTTAATTGCGGAGCCATGAGTCCATAAACTTACAAACTACTTATAAACTAGCTTATAAAAACAGCACAAACATTCAGGCCCGAGGGAGGATTCGAACCCCCCGACTGGGAACGGCCTCGCGAATCTGAGCATAGCGCCTCAATGTGCTTGGCCACTCCGCCGCGGAAAAACACCATTCCCGTAGTGATTACACACATACCGCACATCACGTGTCAGCGCGTATTTTGTGCAACAGGTAGATCATACCCACTCATCAACTCGAGTCAGGACATGCACCAAAGTTCTCGTTATTCTCGTGCGGACACCTCAGTTTCCTGCTAAATGTGTGCTAAGCTCTGGACCGGACGTCGAAACAGTGTTTGAAGCCACTTCATCCGTAGCCGATTACGATCAGCCAGCTTTCAGTCTGTCTGCTACAGATCCAGCCAGTTTCACGGGATTTCACTAGACGTGTCACCACCACCGCTCTATGGGTAATGGAAACGACCGATAGACCTCTGGTGTTCCTCTGCTCTGTAATCAGGACGATCTCAAAACTAATGCTGTTGTATCAGTATACCCAGAAGGCCATTATGACGCGGTACTACACCCAGAAAACTTTTATTTCTTCTGACTCTGGCCGCGGAAGCCTACGCAGCTGTAAATGCAAACATATTCTGCACGCGTTATTGGTAAGACGACCTAGGTACACTTTAACAGAAAGATCCCACAACTTGAATAAGACATAGTGGGTCGTCCTAGACTTTATATGCTATATCTAGAACAATCGATGTACGTATGTATTTTATTCGTTACTATGTTCTACATAGCCTCGGCAGATTAGCCGTGCACACTGGGTCGCCTTGTTGCGGAGCGCGCGGCCTTTTACCGTCGGGGGTACGAGTCCCCCCTCGGGCATGGATGTTTGTGTTGTCCTTGGATTATTTGAAGTAGTTTGTAAGCTACTGACTAATAATCCAGTAGTAGAGTCCAATTGATTTATAAACATTTTTGGCCGCGACTGAGCGGCCGAGCCCATTGAGGCGCTATGCTACGATGCGCGAGGTAGTTCCCCGTCGGGGCTTCGAATCCCCCCTCGGACATGGATGTTTGTACCGTCTTTAGTATAAGCTAGTTCATAAGTAGTTTGTAATTTTAGGGACTGATGACTCCGCAGTTAAGTCCCATAAGCTGTACAAATATTTGATTTTGATTTGATAAACATTTTTGTTTTACATAACATGATTAAAAAAATGTATAGATAGTATGATTGTACAAACCTCAGCGTGTTTAATCGATATTTACATAATCATATCACAGTGTAACGTGTATTTAAAAGTTAACGGACCGATTGTATAAACATCGCTGACTACAGAACATACTTGACGTTGGTTCAGAAAGTGAACAGTGCTCAGGGCTCCGCTTATAACCTTGATCTTTGTCAGCACGAGAGAAGCTTGTCAATACCGCTAAAATCGGCTGTCGACACCACTATTGCGCCTCGACCGCAGATATTAATTGATACACAATATTTGTCATGTGGGAAAGATGGAAGGAAGTAAACAGAAAAAAGAGCTTTATTGAAACTTAACTTCTCCCTAAACTAACTCGTTTCCGAGGAATATAAGGTTGGAAACAATAGAAAGGGAAAAAAAATAAACGGATGAAGTTACTACGGTCTAGAACGTACAGGCATGGAAAGCAATTTCTGTTGATTTTAATTTGGACAATATTGGAACAGATAGTTTGATACTGTGTTATGAAAATATTGAGAAAAGGACCACGAATGCTCTTGCACGTGAACAGATATTATGTTTTAAACTCTTTCTACAATTATTACGGTAGATTTCACCTTTCACTGTGCTCTGCATATTCTAAAACAGTATGAAATATTTGTGTTGCCCAACAGGATCTAGAAAGGCTCTGAAAACTGATAGTATGCGAAAGTAATGCAATGGTGTCTTCTGGTTTGGTAGTGTTCTTCTAATTATCTTTTATGACCGTTGCAGAAAAGAGAGCTCTCGATAAGGAGAAAAATATTATCTCAGAGTCAATGATGCAATGACTTCGCCACCATCACGTCTGTCTAGTTTCGTACTTCTCAATAGTCCAATCATAAAAGCGTAGGTGTGTTATAATTATCAATGTGTATGCAGTTGTCATTGCACGATATGTTCAGTGGTAAAACATGATTACGAACTGCACAGTCAGTGCTACTGCAGTTGAAAGAGCACATAATAGATTCTGCATCGTTATTGCATGCTGTTGTAATTCATAAACCTATCTGTTCACTGCAAATATTTATCACCAACAGCCATGGAAGTGACGGTAGCGTTCCAAGCCGCGGCAGTATAGTTATAGAGGAATGGTGGTCGGCCCCTTCTCCGCTAGGGGGCTACTGTCGTTCCAAATGCTACGCGTAAATTTTCACGTATTTGTTAATAAATATGTTGATACGATCGCTACCAAAATTCACAGGATCACCCGTTGGGCTATTCTGCAGATTTTCTGAATATTTCATCAAAATTTCTCCAGCTGCCCTGGAGTTTGTCGGCAACATACATACATTGAATTTATGGTAAATCTATCGGACCAAACTTCGTGGTCATCAGTCCGTAGCTTACAAACTACTTAAACCTAGGTAAACTAACCTAAGGACAACACACACACACACACACACACACACACACACACACATGCCCCAGGGAGGACTCGAACCTCCACGGCGAGCAGCCGCGCGCTCCGCAGCGAGACGCTTTAGACCGCTCGGCTATTCCACCGCGGCATACATACATACATTTTTATAGTTAAGGTAAACGAATACCCAGGTATGGTTGGTGAGGTACAATCAGGCTGATCATATGTCTAAACAAATACTTGAAAGTTCTCGTGAGTGTCCGTAATAATACGTACAATTTCGTGAATAGGTACTGAATAACTGTATCAAGGTGAGAACTTTCTTTTCAAACGTAGTGCACTGTCTGCTAGATAGATGATCACTGCTGAATCGAAGCACATTTCATTGAATCGACGCACAGTGACTACACGCCGTATACGCTGACTGTTCAACATTACGCTTCGGCCACTCGGGTTTCACACACGAGGTATTTATTGTTCGTACTGTGCGGCCTCTTGCGGGAATGTATCAAATGGTACTGCGAGCTGGTGGTGTTCCCGGGGACCGTTATTTTTATTTATTATTTGTTGATAGTGTTCCAGTTCTCCCTGGTGTCATCACAATATGCGATAGTCCTCATATGAAATGGAGTGGGTACTAAATGAATGTATGGCGAAAAACTCTGGTTTCAGGCGTAATTTGTTGACGTAGCGTGTCCGGAAAACATGAGATTCATATCGGTGCCTCCTCAACACAAAGCGATCCACAAGCGTAAACATGTGGACCCGGCCCGTGTCTGATATAAGAATGTTCGCACAAGCATGACGTGTCGCCCATCGTAGCGAGTTCCGCACAGATGACTGGGGGTTCACTTCATTGAATATGCTTCGCCGCCACTCCCCCCCCCCCTTGATATATACTTTCGTTAAAAGAGCTGCACAATCTCTTACTTAGGCTTGTTTGCGCTTGCTTCAACTCGAGCTGAGGCGTCGGCCTACCAAGATTCTTTATTTCACACTTTTGTTCCAAGCTTAAAGCTGAGTAATTTGTTTCTAAAAGATATTCAACCTTGTTCATTTTTCTTTGATAATAAATACCAAGAACATATCAATATGCATATGAACACTAAAACACAGTAGGTAACTGATTACATTGTTAAATGACTGCAACAAACAGAATCTGTTACGATGAAGAGACAAGCTACCTTCGGGTCACATGGCACTGTAAGCAGCACCCCCTCCTAACGTCACGCACGCACAAAGGCTGCTATCCCCCCACATCCTTTCAAACATTTAAATATTTAGCACGACGAAGAGTATAAATGTCACTTACCCTCAAAATAGCGACACATTTGCTAAAACGTCCAAAGAGAAGTGGCAAGTAACAACACAAAAGTCATTGTTGTTCTTGTATCTGTTAGAAAGAAGATTGGGTTAAAAAAATTACTTGCAGTCAGTCTCGAGCCCACTACCTTCGACGGCGCAACGCGATGCCGCTAACCACACGGCTATTCTTGCTAGATGGAGAGTAGTGACTTCATTATTATTCGTGATCGGATCTTCCGAAGGCTTTCACATTTGATGCATCTTTAATTTTAATGTATTTTATCGCCGCACGGGAGTAGCCAAGCGGTCTGGAGCGTCACTTTGCGGATTGCGCGGTCTCCTGCGTCGGAGATTCGAATCCTCCCTCGGGCATGGCTGTATTTGTTGTCCTTTGGTTAGTTTAAATAGTTTGTAAGACTAGGGACTGATGACCAACGTAGTTTGGTCTCATAGAATTACAAACATTAAGCATTAATTATATTTTACCAAATATGACGTGTTTTTGATGAATCTTCAATGCGCCAAAAACAAATATGAAGGGCGGATGTTGCCTTATCGGAGGTTTGCCGATGGGTAAGGCGAGGTGGACAGTAGCTCCGTTGTCTTGCTTCGGGACAGTTCGTGCGTATCCGCCAGAGCTCGAGTAGCCAGGGGCTGGTGTGTCTAGCAGCTCCAAGAACATTGTTAATAGCGGCGTTTCCCCTCGCACCTCCCTGTCGCGGGAGCACCAATATGCTACTTGCAGGGGGTTCAGAAAAGAATTTGAACCTCAGCCGCGCATGAGCATTGCGACGCTGCGGTCAATGCCGCCTATAAAATGTTTCTCATGTGATAAAAAATACTTTTAATGCTCATATAAAATGATGTGATAGAAGAACGAAACGAAGTATGATAGTTACAAAACACTTTATTTTTTATTATTATTAACTTTTTTCCGACGACCTTTTTTTGGGGGGGAAGGGGGATGGGTTCACTGTACCAGTGTACACACAGTACGATGTGACGGGGTAATACAGGAAAATTTCTCATTAGATCCTTCAAAAATCGTAATAACTCTCATATTCCCTTCAAAAGTCTATGTAGGATCATTCCACACTTAGTTGCTATGGGGTAGTTAGTAGGTTGCTAGGCAACTTCATCAAGGAACGTGGACCGTGTCGTTGAAGTCGTTTCCGAAAAAGAGGGAAAGGGTTTTCAGCTAGTAAGCTCACTTTCAAATTTTTCATATACCAATGTAGCTCTCAGTCGATAAAGTCACAATCGATCTAGCTCCACAGCTTGCTGAATCGAAAATGAAAATAATGTTACTTCAGTATATTCCTTTCGTAAATACCAATAAAGTCACCAACGTAAAAAACAGTCAAAATTCACAATTGTCTTCCTACAGACATGAATAGATCCAAACTCGAAAAAAATATCTGTAACCTTCTTTTGTGTCATTCATAACATTCAAACTTAATTGTTGTTGTTGTGGTCTTCAGTCCGGAGACTGGTTTGATGCAGCTCTCCACAATACCCTATCCTGAGCAAGCCTCTTCATCTCCAAATAAGAGCGACAACCTACATCTGAATCTGCTTACTGTATCCATCTCTTGGTCTTCCCCTGCGATTTTTTCCCCATACACTTCCCTCCAACGCTAAATTCACAATTCCTTGATGTCTAAGAATGTGTCCTACCAATCTATCCCTTCTTTTAGTCAAGGTATGCCAGAAATTCCTTTTCTCCCCAATTCTGTTCTGTACCTCCTCATTAGTTACGTGATCCACCCACCTAATCTTCAGCATTCTTCTGTAGCACCATATTTCAAAAGCCTCTATCCTCTTCCTGTCCGCACTGTTTATCGTCCACGTCTCACTCCCATACAAGGCAACACTCCATACAAATGCCTTCAGAAAGGACTTCCTTAGACTTAAATCAATATTCGATGTTAACAAATTTCTCTTTTTCAAGAACGCTTTTCTACCCATTGCCATTCTGCATTTTATATCCTCTGTACTGCGACCATCATTTGTTATTTTACTGCCCAAGTAACAAAACTCATCTACCTCCTTTATTGCCTCATTTCCCAATCTAATTCCTTCAGCATCACCTGATTTTCTTACACTGCACTCCATTACCCTAGTTTTGCTCTTGTTAATGTTCATCTTATATGCACCTTTCAGCACACTGTCCATTCCGTTCAATTGCTCTTCCAGGTCCTTTGCTGTATCTGACAGAATTACAATGTCGTCGGCAAAACGCAATGTTTTTAATTCTTCCCCCTGAACTTTAATTCCTTCTCCAAATTTCTCCTTGCTTTCCTTTATAGCTTGCTCAATGTACAAATTGAATAACATCGGAGAAAGGCTACAACCCTGTCTTACTCCCTTTCCAACCACTGCATCCCTTTCATGCCCTTCAACTCTGACAACCGCTGTCTGGTTTTTGTACAAGTTGTAAATAACCTTACACTCCCTATATTTTACTCATGCTTGCTTCAGAACTTGAAAGAGTTTATTCCAATCAACATTGTCAAAAGCCTTCTCCAAATCTACAAAAGCTAGAAATGTAGGTTTGCCTTTTCTTAATCTATCTTCTAGGATAAGCCGTAAAGCGAGTATTGCCTCCCGAGTTCCTACATTTCTCCTAAACCCAAACTGATCTTCCCCGAGGTCAGCTTCTACCAGCTTTTCCATTCTCCTGTAGATAATTCGCGTTAATATTTTGCAACCATGACTTATTAAACTGATGGTTCTGTAGTTTTCACACCTGTCTGCACCTGCTTTCTTAGGGATGGGGATTATAACATTTTTCTTGAAGTCTGAGGGTACTTCACCTGTTTCATATATCTTACACACCAGGTGAAACAGGTTTGTCATGGCTGGTTCTCCCAGAGATTTCAGTAGCTCTGAGGGAATATCATCTACTCCAGGGGCCTTGTTTCGACTTAGGTCTTTCAGGGCTCTGTCAAATTCTTCTCTCAGTACAGTATCTCCTATTTCATCTTCATCTACATCCTCTTCCCTTCCTACAATATTGTCTCGAAGTTCACTTCCTTTGTAGAGCCCCTCTATATACTCTTTCCACCTTTCAGCTTTCCCTTCTTTGCTGAGAACTGGTTTTCCATCAGTGTCCTTGATATTCATAGAGCTGTTTTTCTTATCTCGAAATGTTTCTTTTATTTTCCTGTAGGCTGTATCTATTTTTCCCCTATTTATACATTCTTCTACATCCTTGCATTTGCCTTCTAGCCACTCCTGCTTAGCCATTTTGCACTTCCTGTCAATCTCATTTCTTAGTCGTCTGTACTCCATTTTGCCTGTTTCATTTACTGCATTTTTATATTTTCTCCTTTCATCGATTAAATTTAGTATCTCCTGTGATATCCAAGGATTTTTTGCAGGTCTTTCCTTCCTACCTATTTTGTCCTCTGCTACCTTCACTATTTCATCTCTCAATTTTACCCATTCCTCCTCTACTGTTTTATTTTCCACTGTTTCTGTCAATTGTTGCCTAAAGCTCCCTCTGAAATTCTTAAGAACCTCAGGTTCCTTCAATTTATCCAGGTCCCATCTCTTTATTTTCCTACCTTTTTGTAGTTTCTTTAGTTTCAGCCTACAGTTCATAACCAACAAGTTATGGTCAGAGTCAATATCTGCCCCTGGTTATGTCCTACACTGTAGAACCTGGTTCCGAAATCTATGTCTTACCATTATAAAATCTATCTGGTATCTTCCGGTGTCTCCTGGTCTCTTCCACGTATACAACCTTCTTTTGTGATTCTTAAACCAGGTGTTTGTTATAACTAAATTATGTTCTGTGCAAAATTCTACCAGGCGGCTTCCTCTTTCATTCCTTTTGCCCAGACCATATTCACCTACTATCCTCCCTTCCCTTCCTTGTCCTACTACCGAATTCCAGTCACCCATAACAATTAAATTTTCCTCTCCCTTAATTGTCTGAATAATTTCCTTTAGCTCCTCATATATTTCTTCGATTTCCTCATCATCGGCAGAGCTTGTTGGCATATAAACCTGTACTACTGTTGTCGGTGTTGGCTTCGTATCTATCTTGACAATGATAATGCGATCACTGTGCTGGTCATAGTAGTTTACCCGCATTCCTATTTTCTTATTCATTATCAATCCTACTCCTGTGATACCCCCAATTGATTTTGAATTTATAATCCTGTACTCACCTGACCAGAAATCCTGTTCATCCTGCCACCGAACTTCACTAATCCCCACTATATCTAATTTCAACCTATCCATTTCCCTTTTTAAATTTTCTAATTTTCCTACTCGATTAAGGGATCTAACATTCCACGCTCCGACCCGTAGAATGCCAGTATTGTCTTTCCTGATGATCACATCCTCCTGAGCAGTCCCCGCCCGGAGATCCGAATGGGGGACTATTTTACCTCCGGAATATTTTACCCGAGAGGATGCCATCATCATATGTTCATACAGTAGAGCTGCATGTCCTCGGGAAAGGTAACGGCTGTAGTTTCCCCTTGCTTTCAGCCGTTCGCAGTAGCTGTGTGGCAAAGCCACATTAGCTGATGTTACAAGGCCAGCTCAGTCAATCATCCAGACTGTTGCCCCTGTAACTACTGAAAAGGCTGCTGCCCCTCTTCAGGAACCACACTTTTGTCTGGCCTCTCCACAGATACCCCTCCGCTGTGGTTGCACCTACGGTACGGCTATCTGTATTGTTGAGGCACGCAAGCCACCCCACCTCGGCAATGTCTGTGGTTCTTGGGGGTGGTCAAACTTAATACGTCTCCATATATACTACGATTTATACATACTTTTCAAAACTAGTTGTTGACATTTATTAGTCTTTATACTACAACTGAGCGTACACATTAGCTTATACTCGATCTTGGAAGAACAGATAAGAGTCAGAGAAAAATTATTTCGTTATAACGATTAGTATAATTTTCTGAAAGGACCATCGATGCCCTCGCAATAACGAAGGCGCCGAGACGCCCGCCGTCGTGTGGCTGTCGGTTAACTTTGGATGGTGGCCTGATATTTGATGCCGGTCGGGGCTGCGGTGACGCTGATCCTGTTCATTGCGGCACGTCGGTCGACCATGAAACGTACAAACCAAAGACAAACTTTATATACAGGGTGTCCCAGCTATCTTGTCCACCCAAAATATGTCTAGAACAATAACAGCTGTTGAAAAACGACTTTCAGTGGTATCAATGTACGGCTGGGACCATGAATGTACATATTTGGAAACATTCTAAAACGAAAGCAAATGTGTTTTTTAACACAAACTTATGTTTTTTTTAAATGGACACCCTGTATTTTTTCTTCAGAAATCCATAGCATGACAAATCACATAAACAATGGCGTTGATTGCATCGCAATATTCCAATTACATCTCGAGATATTGCGACGCGAAGTTGACGCTTGAACTACGCGTAACGCGCGGCTAGCGCACGTTCTGCGACCCAGGCGAGAACCCCAATGCTGCTCAGGACGTGCGCTATCCGCGCGTTTCGCGTATTTCAAGCGTCAACTTCGCGTCGCAATATCTCAGGATGTAATTGGAATATTGCGATGAAATCAACGCTATTGTTTATGTGATTTGTCATGCTATGGACTGCTGAAGAAAAAATATAGGGTGTCCGTTAAAAAAAAAACATAAGTTTGTGTTAAAAAACACATTTGCTTTCGTTTTAGAATGTTTCCAAATAGGTACATTCATGTGCCCAGCCGTACATTGATACCGATGAAAGTCGTTTTCAAATAGCTGTTATTGTTCCAGAGATATTTTGGGTGGACAAGATAGTTGTGACACCCTGTATATAATATCACACGTATGAAATATAAACAGTTTATACATCAGATTAGCTTCCTTTCCTTTCTCATGAATCCTCTTCACAACAAAGCTTACATAAAGGAGCAGGGCTCGCAAATCCCGTCCCACTGCAGTAACAGGCGCCGCCACTGCCGCCCAGTCACTGTGGCCTGCGTGATGCGACGTGCGCTGCGGCGGCCACTTTGAGAGCGCGTCTGGCAGATTGTCCCGCAATTTGGCCCAACGAGCGTGATTTATTGGCCGAAATAGCAGGCCGCATCCCGGACATCTCTGCTGGCGGCAGCCGCCATTTACTCCGCCGAGGAGGCTGCGGCCACGACCCGCCGAACCCCTCGCCTATTTACGGAAATCCCCGACACGAGCGGTCGCCGCGCACTGCTCGACTCGCGTATCGCCGATCGGCGATTGCCGGCCGTCAACAAGTGCCTTCCACGACTGCAACTAAGGCTTCATTTTCCCGTCCACAATGAACATCTTTTACGGTTACTGTTACGCAAACGTTCTCCATCATTCTTACAACAGTTTCACTGGAACCTGAATCGATACACTAAAAGCATGTCCTTACCTCAAATTGTTGTACGAAATTGGTATTTACATCTTCTTATTCTCCTTTGGGCCGCGGTGGAGTAGCCGAGTGGTGGAGCAGCCGAGCGGTCTAAGGCGCCTCGCTACGGAGCGCGCGGTTGCTCGCCGTCGGAGTCCACCCTGGGGCATGGATGTGTGTGTGTTGTCCTCAGGTTAATTTACCTTAGTTTAAGTAGTTTGTAAGCTACGAAACTGATGACCACACAGTTTCGTTTTTTGAACATTCTCCTTTTGGTATATCTTGCACGCTCTTTACTTATCTCTTTCTCTCTCTCTTTCTCTCTCTTCTTTGCTTCTCCCATAATCGGCTGGTAACTTCCAATTTTAATGTCCTCCAGCTTTGCAAATCTGCTTCCTCTTTTCTTCCTATGTTTTCCCAACACGTTTTTCTCATTCTTATCATTTCCAAAAACTTTTATTTTCAACTTCTCTTTCAATAAACGCGTCATTCTATCCAAGCATTTTTTTTCTTTTTAATCACCCATGATCTGCCCCACCTCCTCTCCCCCCTCCCCAAGAAAACCAAAAAAACTGACCATTGCTCTTATTCTTATCTAAATTTCATTTATTATCAACAGGTTTCACGTTTTTAGAACTCTTTACCACTAAGGGTTCCTCTTTTCTCCTCCATTCACTTTGCATTTTCTGTCATCAAACTTCCGAAGTATCTTAACGGTACAACTTGTTTCGGAGTCCTTCCAATAATATAATGGCGGAATCTCCATCCTTGCTGATTCTCATCTCTTTCATGTTTCCTATATTTATCGTCAATCCTTAAGTTTTTCCCCAGTTAAAAATTTCTGTCCTTCGCAAGTATTAGTTCTTTCTCTCATTGAACCGATCTATTTACACAGCTGTTTTTATATCTTCACAAGAAAAAGTACTTGCACCAGAAAACAACCAGTGCAGTGCATGTTACAATACAAAGGTTTCCGTAATTCGGAAACATCGATCCTATTTTGTGTTGAAAGTACGCAAATCCTTGTATAACATTATTTCTGAATTTAATAAAACGTAGATTGGTTTGTATTGCAGAGAGTTTACGACGAATAAGCGCAATCCTGAAAACTATTTTCAGAAACCAATCGACTTATAAATGAACAAGATGTAAAAATTAAATCTAAGAAATTCGGCAAAGGATATACTTCTTTAGAAAGTCTTCATATCTGAAATGCGAAACATATTTATGGAAAATTTGTGTGTCTGTCAGTAATCATGTAAACATTGGAATAATACCTTCCACTCCGAAAAATACACAAAAACAACGTCGAACAATTTACAAGAAACTTGTATCAAGAGAGAGAAAAATAAATTCATTACCTTTCAGATGTCAAAAATAGTTTTGTTAGGGTACGTAATAACATAATGACGAGAGTGGGTCATTGGTTCTCTAGAACATTTATTTTTGGAAAGGAGTCGTTGGCAGAGTTTTACTTCGAAGGGAGTCGCATATTCGAAAAGGTTGAAAAACATTGGATATGCCAGAAACTCCTTTTCTTCCCAATTCTGTTGAGCATCTCCTCATTAGTTACGTCATCTACTCATCTAATTTTCAGCGTTTGTGAATAGCACCAAATTTGAAAAGTTTCTGTCATAGTTTTGTCTGAACTCCTTATCGCCCTCCTGTCACTCCCATACAGTGGTACACTCCAGAACAAACGCTTTCAGAAAGGACTTCCTAACATTTAAACTAATATGGGATGACAACAAATTTCGCTTCCTCAAAAATACCTTTCTTCCTATAACCATTCTGCATTTAATGTCTTCTTTGCTTCGGCCATCAGAAGTTATTTTGCTACTCAAATACGAAAATTCATCTACTACTTGTATTGGCTCATTACCTAATCTAATTATTTTAGCATCGCCTGATCTTCTGATACTACATTTCCATTACACTTGTTAGTGTTTCTGTAATACCATCCTTTGATGAAATGAACTGTTCAAATGTTCAGTTTATGGGACTTAACTGCGCGGTCATCAGTCCCTAAACTACTTATAAACTAACTTACGCTAAAGACAACACAAACATCCATGCCCGAGGGAGGATTCGAACCCCCGAAGGGCGTGGCCTCGCGCATCGGAGCATCATAGCTCCTCAATGCCCTCGGCCACTCCGCCGCGGCTCCCTCCTTTGATGACACTATCCATTCCGTTGAATTGCTTTTTCAGATCCTTTGCTATCTGTTACAGAATTAGTCATCAGGAAACTGAAAAGTTTCTCTTTTCCCTGAACTTTAATTCGTACTTCAAATTTTTACGTGCATTCCAACCTAATTTAGACTAATTATCTTGCTTTGTGCAGCTGTTCTAGTCTATGAATATTTACGTGCAATATTTAGTTATGTGGAATAACTAACAGACTAAGTCATTTCTAACTTACGTTTGAAGCGATATTATACATAGTAATTAGATTCTTCGGAGATAGTTTTCACGTAAACGTGCAAACTGGCACTTTCCCGAAAGCGTTAAGTTGTTACGAGTGAAGGAAGTAACAACGGGCGGACCCAAACTGGGCAACTTTTAGTGGCCATTAGGAGGGTACTCTGGAATGGACAGTTAATCCCACACTCGAACTGGGCCGCTTCCGCTTGTGGGGATCAGGACGGTTCGGCCCATGCGTTCCTGGCTCTTACTGCACTCGTCAGTCCTGTGAATGACTCTAGCTGGCTGACATCTGTGTAGAATCACATAATGTTTCGTTTTGTACCTCAATTTAGTCATGGAAGCGAATAATACGGCAGAAAGCCACGATTTGCAACCTGTTATTAGTGATCGTAGTAATATGCATTTGATCTGTGACAGTTATAAATTCAAACGTTACAGAAGAATAGTAGCAACGGAAGAACGTGGGTGGCGAAGCTGCGGCAAACTTTTGTGGTGTGCTGTTAAGTTATTTACAGTAGGTAGCGATCACATATTTTCGCTTTTGGAAGGCACTCATAGCCACGCACCTGTTCTAGAAGACTTGCTAACAGGAAAATTATACCTAATTCTCTAAAAACAAAAGCCGACGCTTTGGTTGAAAGACCGTAAAGGGAATGGTGAAATTTACAAATTATATTTTGTAAAGTGCGTTTCATACCAAGCAGCGTGAGCAGAATATGAGCAAAACTGAATGCATTTGTTTTCTGCATTTATTTTTGTATGTGAAATCTATATCTATAAATGTGAATTTCTGTTCGGTGTACGTTAATCACGTCTGAACCACAAGACATGAAGAGCTAAAAATTTGTACAGTTACTAATCTCTACTCGGGGAAGGCTTTAGGCGCGGTTTTATAGCGATCGGACAGCTATTTATCTATATATATTAATGTGAATGTCTGTTCGGTGTACGCTTATCATGTCCGAACGACACGACGCAGAGACTTAAATATTTGTACAGTTACTAATTTATGCCTGAGGAAGGCTTTAAGCACGGTTTTATAGCGATCTGGTAGATATTTAGTAATTTGAAGAATATAACGCGAAATGCGGAACAATAATTACACTTTGAAAATTATATTTACTCTTTGAAAATGGTGTTATTGGTTGCATTGTTGCTTGAGGGTTGATGATGATAACAGAGTGGAGTATATTGGGATGGAAAGTTATCGGTGTATATAAAATTCTACGTGTGTGTGTGTATCTTAATATTTCGCTCTGCAGCAACAACTACAGAATGCAAACGAATGGTCTGTGTGTAATTGTTGTCCGAAGCCTCCCGTTGTACACCATAGCAGTTCCATGCCGATAGCTACAAGGGGATTGAAAGTCGTCAAATTATTTAAAAAAAATTGGACTGACGGCCAGCGATGACGTTTGCGACTCTATAGCAAGGATTTTATATGCAGCGAAACGTGATGCTGCAGACCATATGCGTGCTACGATGTCTTCAGCTCTTTCAAATGTTTGTATAGTCTATGGGACTTAACTACGGGGTCATCAGTACCTAAACTTACAAACTACCTATGAACTACTTACTAACTAGGACGTCCCAAGATCCATGCCCGAGGGGGGATTCGAACCCCCTACCGTAGTGGCCGTGCAGACCGTGATTGAAGCGCCTTAGTCCCCTCGGCCACCGCGGCCGGCTTTTTCAGTTCTTTAAGGATAAGCATACGAATAAGAGAATATAAAGAAAAATAAAGTAGTAAAAAAGAAATTTCTTTTAATACATCTCTTTAAAAAATCGATTTGGCGTTTCGCGCATTATCAATCATAATATCATAATCAACCAACGCGCGATCGGAGCCGCGGGTTTAAGCTAGTTTGTAATAAAATCTTTGTATTTGTATATAACTTGTTTGTTTTTTATATATTGTTACTTGGCACAGTATTGACATTATTCGTGAACTCTTTAAATAGGGACAGAGGTTGCGCAGTCGGGGAGCAGGTAGGAGTTGCCGAATGGTCCAGTTCGTGTGCGAGGTTCAGGGGGGGGGGGGGGGGCACTTCGGTGACAGTTGCCCAGTTGGAGTCTTCCGTTTATCACCAACAGGTAGAGGTTGCCCAGTTGGGACGAGCCCGCAACAACACGGATGGCAGTAAGGGATAGGGAAGTGAATAAAGTGCCTGGCTGAAATGAGCCAGCGGCAGCAGTTGAGGGCGAGGCGAGGCGGTGAAAAAGCGGCGGGCAGCTGTGAGGCGGCGCGGCGGTCCATTGAGGCGGAGTGACGTCACGTGCGCAGGTCAGGGCCGGCGCGGCGCGCGGGTCGCGACCTTGCGCCGCAGACACAACACGCCGCCATTGTGTTGCCGCGCTGCGCGGCGCTGGGGGCGCGCACTCTGGCGCTGCTAACCGGCCAGGTAGGACCGGGCACGCAACAACATCCGTGTGAAAGGTCGAGTACAGAGGCAGGTTGTGCGCTAAAGGCACCGTTCTGATGCGCCCCCGTACCTACCTATCGGCGCCTTTAGACGTGCGCGCCTGGAGTTTGGCTCATGTTGTTGGCTGCAATAAATGTTCAAATGTTTGTAGAGCTTATGGGACTTAACTACAGGGTTGTCAGTCCCTAAACTTACAAACTATCTATGAACTTTTTTTATCAAAGCAAGACTTATTAGTCTCCAGGGAGTTACTGCGATCGTTATATGAATAAAATTCTTGAATATCCGTCTCCAAATCGCTTATATTTTCTAAAACATTACCGCTTTCGGGACAGCTGCCCATCTTCAGATCATATTTTGAAGTAACAGAGTAACCTGTCCTGTGATGAACGAATGTCACAGTAACGACTGTGAACATTCCTTCATCACAGGACAGGTTACTCTGTAACTTCAAAATTTGATCTGAAGATGGGCAGCTGTCCCGAAACCGGTCATGTTTTAGAGAATATAAGCGATCTGGAGACGGATATTCAAGAATTTTACCTATGAACTAGCTAAGACTAAGGACAGCACAAATATCCTTGCCCGAGGGGGGATTCGAACCCCCCGACCGTAGTGACCGTGCAGACCGTGACTAGCGCCTCAGTCCCCTCAGCCACCGCGGCCGGCTTGTCGGCTGCTCTCGACCAAAGTTCTTCTCAGTTGCCTTCTCTGCGCGACACTATTGTATGTCATTACTTGCTGAAAACCTGGAATTTATTTGTTCTGTTCTCTTGTAACCCACTTTACCTTCCCTCCTCTCTCTCCATTAATCTCTTCCTCTCTGTCTCTCTGAAAATCTCCACCTTCCCCTCTCTCGGCCCATTTCTACTACTACCCCTCTAAGCTCCCTGGTTCATTTCTTCCCTCCTCCTCCAACCCTCCCTCCCCTCCCCCCCAAAAGAAAAGAAAAAAAAAACTAGAAAAACATTCATAGTGGTCTGTGAAACACAGTTTCATTTGGAATACTCTTTGCCATACACGCTGGGCGGTATTGAAGTTGTGCGACGCACCTGTGCAGTAACTTAGTTTACGCTTCGCCCCCCTCCCCCCCCGTCCCTGGCATCTGGGATTAAGTGATTTCTAAAAAAGAACACCTCTCTGGATACGACGCTGCTTCAGCACATCATCCTGAATATTAATATTTATTTCTATTATCGAAACTCAGAATAATGATGAGTCAGTTAACATTAATACAAAATTTTAAAAAAAGTCGATGATCAAATTTTGTCACCCCCAAAATCTTGCCGCCCTGTGCAGTTCCACATGTTGTACCTGCCTAAATACGGCCCTGCATACACGGTACAAAAGTTACGTAAACAGTGACATACCCTTTGGATTAGCCCTTTAATGTATAGAGTATTTGATAGCTACATACCTTATTTTTCCATTATCTCTGAAATAGATCAACATGTTACCACAAATTCATATGTAGCTACTTGTATACTTGGTGTTACATATGCTTGTAGCTCGTCCTAGAAATTATAAATAGCAGAGTGCTACTGAAGCAATTCGACAGTTACCTGCATTTGTTTACATCATTATTCCTCCTTTGCATTTAAAAGTAGTCAGTCACATACTACTGTTCCATTATGAGTTACTTTCTGGCAGGGGTGGGTCGAGGATGGCCTGCTGGGGATGGGGAAGGGGGCGGTGCAAGAATTCTCATCGTCAGCTAAACTCTGGCTCAGTAGAAATACTGCAGTGCAGGCCAACCCTTTTTACCTCAACGTAATCAAACAGAAGTCTCACAGTTTTGAAGACTCAGTGCAATGATAACATGCTAGCTTCGCATTCTAAAAAAGGGTGACTGCTGTGTGGGGGGGGGGGGGGGGGGGGCGGGCGAACGACCCTTCCCCCCCCCCCTTGGATCCGCCTATGCTTTCTGGAAAAATGAGAGGCATAATAGTAACATTTACTACATCGGGTACATCATAGAAGCACTATAGAGGTAAACAGCTTTGAACTATTTGTTGCTACTAGTCCATAATAATTTTAAGTAATTTTTTTCAATATTTTTATTAGTATATACGCAGTGTACATGTATCATGTTAGTTTTTATAGCTTCAAATAAAATATCATGCATTAAAGGATTAAAGGCGAAATGTGAACACATTCCTCAAGATCGAGGAAAAGGTATGGATTACGTCAAAGATCAAAAGTGAGGTACTCTTCGCCATGCACCATGACAAATTTGTTGTAGACACTGAGCATCCTCAAATGTATATCATTACATAACATCGACAGAAGGAAGTGTGAGGGGTAAAAATTGTAGAGAGAGAGAGAGAGAGACTTGGGGGGGGGGGGGGACTAGAGGTTGAAATAGATGAAGGGGCAATAGGTTGCGGTAGTTTTGCAGAGATAGTGGAGAACGTAGCGGCGAGACCAGCTGGAGAAGAGCGTTTGAAGTGGCGGCAGTGCTGGGCAGGAAGGAAGAAGCCCGGCGTCTGCCTCCGCTATGCTAGACAAGTTGGCCGGCCGCGTGGGCGCGCCCTCTGGCGGCAGGAAATTGCGTGCCCGTCGATACGCTTAATTGCAGCAGCAGCGGCAGCAGCCCGCGGAAATAGCCGCCACTCTGCGGGGCCCGCCAGTGTCTCCTAAAGCAGTTAGTCCCGCCAAAGCCGAAGGCGAAAACTTGAGGCGCTGGAAGTTCACGTTTGCCACAATTCCGTCACCTGTACTTACTCCCATCCGTCGTTTTGTGCAATTTTGTAAATGTCCCTGTTCAACCCCACAGTATAGTTTAGTGTTCGTCTGAAGCAGATTGCGCTTCTCTGTTGAAAACTTGCAAGGGCAATGAAACTTGTCAGGGATCAACTTACTCCGATCCAATTATAATTATCAGCTATGACTAGCGACGAAGTTATATACACTAGGGCATTGTTTTTCAACCTTTTCGATTATGCGATCCCTTCCAAGTAAAATTATTCTGGCGACCCTTTTCCAAATAAAAACATTCTGGCGACGAACCCCCCCCCTCCCACCCGCTCCACACGAATGACAAAACTATATTATCTCAAAAGAAACAAATGTATTTTTCTTTTGCCTCCCATTTGTTTTAAATGGTTGCGACAAGGTTTTTTATTTTTATTTTTTATTGCTTTTATTTTCTAAATTGAGCACATTATCCTTTTCTATATGATTTCAGACCGAAAATATTTTTTTTATTAACGAGTTTTTCGCATTCAGGCAATCGATTCGTCCTTGAAAACAGTTTTCAAGCTTTACGCTTATTCACCAATGACGCACACTTTATTATAAAACAATGAATGAGGCATTTAATTCATAATGAATGTTACACAAGGAACTCCGTAATTTTAACATTAAATAAATGTCACTGCGGTATTCGTTTTTGTATTAGTGAACGCCTACTTATGGTCAAATTCTTACTCCTGTAAAGGCGACTCCCCCAGGCATCACTTTGCTACGCCGCCTAGGTCGCGTCCCACAGGCTGAAAAACACTGTACTGCGGTATCAATAGCTGCATAAGGCCACTTGCAATGACAGCGGGCACACCCTTCCGTCTCGCCACGCTTCCTTTCCCAGACATACTCCGCCTCTCATCAAGTACAAGGTCATAGGCCCTTGTAATTCATACACTTTTCCAACTATCTCAATTTTGGCAGCTGAGAATACGAGCACACTCTGGTTATAGTATTATAACGTCATGGCTAGCAACATGCAACATTCTCTTTGATTCAACCTCTCTTCGCTCTCTCTAGGGACTGCAAATGTATCTGCATAAAATGTGCTTATTTCTTGACTATTGTTAGTAATTCCTTGTCCTGCAGCAAGGTGGTTTCGTGGCAAAATAGTCTTATTTGTGAAATAATATTAAACATGCAACAGTGCTACCTCAATTTCGTCATATCTTTATGAATACAGATTTCACCACACTTCTGCCTATTTATTCTGTAACTTTCCTACTGTCCTCTTTTCAATTAATGAACCTTCAATAAGGCGACGAAATACCTGCCAAGAGAAGTAGTCCGACGCCTTTACGTTCCAAGTGCAGCAGATCAGCAGGTGAGTGTAACTTCCTGTCTGAGAGGAAATTCGATAGGCAACAACCCTTCTTGCTTCATCTTTAAAAAAAAAAAAAAAAAATCAAAATTTACAATAGGCTACGGAATTCAATGCTTCTGTTTACACAGCCCTTTTGAACGAAACTCACTTCTGTGCGACCACTGTTCACGGGATGTTTACATCTTGTACCTCCACGTGTTGGTGTCGGCAGTCAAGATTTCTGTCAAAGCCTGTCCAGTTAATAACGCCTTTCGCGCCGCAGTTCTTATTATATTAGTGGGATTCATTGGTTGCGAGCATAAATAACGCAGGCCCGCTGGCGCTGGAAGCAGCGCTGGCGGCCATAAGCAGGGCGATAACAGCGCCCGCGCGCCTCATTATCAGCTGCAGTGGCGAGGCCCGCTCTGAAGGTGACCGCGCCGTGCCTGACCTACGCCTCTGCCGGGGCGCGCCCGTCTGTGGGCCAAGGCCGCGCGGGTCGCTGACACCAGCCAACACCCCACACAAGCCTTGTGTCCTCGATCAAGCCTGCTCCAACAGCAAAGCAGTAAAACGCTAACATGCCCTGTCCAGGATCGAGTGCCATCGACAAGGGATCTCAAATTGATTCCATATTTCTGGATTTCCGGAAGGCTTTTGACACTGTACCCCACAAGCGGCTTGTAACGAAATTGCGTGTTTATGGAATATCTCCCCAATTGTGCGATTGGATTCACTATTTCCTGTCAGAAAGGACACAGTTCGTAGTAATTGACGGTAAGTCATCGAGTAAAACAAAAGTGATATCTGGCGTTCCCCAGGGAAGCGTTATAGGTCTCCCATTCTTCCTTGTGTTTATAAACTATTTAGGAGACAATCTGAATAGCTATCTTGGACTGTTCGCGGTTGATGCTGTCGTTTGTCGGTTAGTGAATTCAACAGAGGATCAAAAGCAACTGCAAATCAATTCAGACAAAATTTCTACATGGTGCAAAAATTGGCTGTTAACGCTCCTTAGCACAGTGGTAGAGTGCCAGACTACAAATCCGAAGGTCGCCGGTTCGATCCCCGCCAGGTCCTAGGATTTATATCCGTTGCTTTCCACTTCTTTCACCTCTGACAGTGTTTCTGATGCGAAAAATTGCGAATAGCACCGTGGTTCGGAACCCACGTTAAACTGTAGCTTCCTCTATAGCTGACTGGGTAAGTCAGTTCGAAGGTCGGAGGAAGGCAACGGCATACCACCTCTCCATACCTAGTAAATAACTGTGGTGTTCAAACCAATCTTCGGATTGTTGACTGCTTTACTTTTTACAACACTAAATAGTGTGTAGTAATACACATGACCACCAAAATAAATCCGCTGAACTTCAATTACAGGATAAACGAGTCAAATCTCAAGGTCGTAAATTCTACCAAATACCTAGGAGTTACAATTACGAACAACTTAGACTGGACAGAACACACAGAAAGTATTGTGGGGAAGGCGAACCAATGGTTACGTTTCATTGACCGAACGCTTCAATGATGCAACAGCTCCAGCAAACAGACAGCCTACATCACACTTGTGCGTCCTCTCCTGGAGTACTGTTGCCCAGTGTGGGACCCTCACCAGGTGGGACTGACGGTAGACATTGAGAAGGTTCAAAGAAGGGCAGCTCGTTTTATCTCGTTACAAGAGGGAAAGCTTCACGGAAATGTTTCACGATTTGAGGTGGGAATCATTAAAAGAACAGCTTATTCGTTGCGGCGAGATCTATTTGCGGAATTTCAATCACCCACTTTTACTTCTGAATGTGAAAATATTTTGCTAGCACCCACTTACATAGGGAGACATGACCATCCCAATAAAATAAGAGAAATCAGATCGAAAACTGAACGATTTAGGTGTTCTTTCTTCCCGCGCTTTATTAGAGAATGGAACGGTAGAGAAAGGTTATGAAAGTGGTTAATGAACCCTCTGCCAGGCACTTACATCTGATTTGCAGAGTATCTATGTAGATGTAGAAAGATATCAAACTGAAGCCGAGGCATTGAATTAAAATTTCTGCCGCGGCCGTGATTCGAACATCCTGCTTAGTAGGCTCGCAACCGCGACTTAATGGCACAGCTGATATATCAAATGATAAATCAATGTCCAATGGGGAACATGAGGAAGAATTTAAATCTGTGTTGTGGAGGGAGATGTGCTGTAAGACAGTCCGTGCAATCGTCATATCCATTAGGTCGCGGTGCCGTAGTGGTTACAGCACTTACCTAGAAAGGATAAGGTCCTGAGTTCGAATCCCGGCCGCTGCACAAATTTTAATTCAATGTTTCTCCTTCAGTTCAATTTATTTTATTTATATCAAGACAAAATATGTCCCTGGACGTTGACGTATTATTTGATGAAGCTAGAAAAGATAACAATTCCCTTATTAGCTTATCTTATGGCTTTTAAAAATGAAATAAATATAGATTTTTATCATTATTAAAAACCTAATAAGGTCTTCAGATATCATTCGAAAACATTGTGATGATGGTACCTTACCCACTAGGAATCAACCACATCGCAGTAAACAACAGAAAAATAAAAAAATTATGTAGCAATTTAAATACGTAGGAGAAATTACAACATACAACGAGGACGAAAAGCTACTTCGCAAGAAAGAACTAAAAAAATTATGAAAGCTCGAAAGCTATTATGGTCTACATACAATAAATATGTCTGAAAATTAAAATACTACAATGCAGTGGTTCAGCCAGAGCTAACATATGCAAGCGAAACTGTTTTTAAAAATGGAATTGACAAAATTTTAATCACTTTTTGGTCTTTAACATTCGATAATTGTAATTGCTCTATGACATTATTGATTGAAATTTTTAAAAAGTTCACTCATTAAGAAATAGACAGTGAAAAATAATTAAAACGCCAGAATTACTCGCTGAAGAGATAGTGATACTGTTGGTTTCACTCTGCACTTTGATTAAGGAACGTGATACAAGAACAATAGACGAGAGTTCATACCTGCGTAGCACTTAAATCAATTTGGACAGATGGACATTCCTCTGACATACTATGTATATAATTACAGATTTCGATAATAATTAAAAAACTCATCTCCTTTAACAAAAAATATACTGGTGACTGCTTGTGAATACCAATGAATATACTTTTCATTTCTAAAAATTACGCACAAATATTAGAGAGGGTATGCCTGGAAAAGATTTTGTGAGTCTGTTAGAGGTAAAATAGAGTAATATGCTCCGTGCATGATTGCAGGAATCTCCAGAAATTTAGTATCAGGTTTTCCGATGTGTATTCATTGAGCGATGACTAGGATATATAGTTTGATTCCTGTTTATCATAAAAGTGGCGGGAAATGTGAGCAACGAAATAGATTCGTAAAATTGTCCGCTCGTGTTGACTGGGAAACGGTTCATGGCTGCAAACCAAAACCGAGGGTGTAACAAGGTTGTGCAATAATTTACCTCGTATTCTGCCACACGCAACGGACCACAGTGTCCTCTTCATTAATTCAACCACACAGCGCACGTCATTCGTGCTTGCTCCGTAATGAATTCCTCGCATTCCTGCGCAGCTCGCCCTCGCAAAAGCAATCAATAAGCTTGCGATATTTCGCTGATGAAACAACTGCTATTGCTGCAGTTTTTGTAGGTATATCGACCCTTCCTACGCATCTTCTCAGCTCCCTCTCCCTTAACTACCATTTCGTACACTCTTATACAGAAGTTAAGTTTCGTGTGAACATTTTTAATAAGACCGGGATTCGAACCCGGGTCTTCCGCTAACTAGGGAGTTCCGGACACCACTATGCCACTCTGGAACATTGTCTTCGCACAGCCGCGAACGTAGTCAACAGGATATCCGGTTTCGAATGCTGGCTTTTCTATCTTCCCACGGCATACATACATCATAGATGATTCTGACTTGTAGAAGTGTCTGATTGATTTGAATCAGTTCGTATCAATTAGTTTTTGACTGAGATTTGACTTAGTGAAGTGGCAGGGGCCGGCCAGTCGGTATTTTCCGGTATTCATAGCAACCGGGTAAAAACACCACGTATATATCAACTTTCTACAGCTACTCCCGCGCGGGAAGGTTTTTTTTAATCAGCGAGTAATATTTGTTCGTAAATATTGGTTTGAAATACTGGATGGTTATAGAAAATATGGAAAAATCAATTAGTCGCATTTGAATAACAGTGCCAACAGATCTAGGAAGAAACATGAGAATCAGGACAGGATTGCTGAGACAATGATTTACCTGTTGCTAGATTGTGTAGCCTCTACACGTGTATGAGCAGTATCTAATAATTGTTCCCACGCCGTACAGATGGTAATTTATCGCTTTCATCCTTGGACATTGGTTTCATTACAGAGTGACACGCTACCTTATGTGAAAGTATTTTACGAAATGCGGTATCAATGAGGCGACATATAGATTTGATATGTATAAACTTGGAGTAATAACGGCCAAATGTTAATTTTGGACTTGCTTCAGGATGAAAAACTGATACCATGCGATGACAATAAAGACGTAAACATGTGATCACTTGTCTCCCGCTATCGCCGAACCTGCCTCCGCACCGTACCTGCCCTTTCTTGAGATAACGTGTCCGATTCTACCTCAATCTAATCCCCAAACCGAAAGAGATTTTCTTTACTTTCATTGAAGGTTATAGTTTTTTCTGAGTCGTCGTTTATACCTGGAAATAAAAGGAATAAAATACATAAAAATGTTGATTCTTTCTAGCGATTTTAACCGTTTCTGTAAACTGGAGACGAAAAGTACTGGCCGCGGCGGGTTAGCCAAGTGAACTGAGGCGCCGTGCTGCGGTGCGCGCGTCCGATCGCCGTCGGGCATGGTTGTTTGTGTTGTCCTTAGGTTAGTTTACCTTAGTTTGAGTAGTTTGTGAGCTACGGACTGATCACCACGAAGTTGAGTAAGATAGATTTACAAAGATTTGAACATTTGAAGAGAACCGGAACTACAAGAAACCAATTCTTCCAGTGATAACTACTAACGCTGCCCTTGCCAGGCTAGGCTGGCTGCTGCACGCAGAGACCTATATTCGCAGGAATGAATAGGTAGACAATAAAGAGAGTGAAATTGTGAATGATGTTGTTTCCCTAGCTACCTGACACCAAACGCCTATTGCAAACAATTTATTCCGCAGTGTTTGCATAAACACCTGGTTAACTGTGTTACAATGACATCAGCAGTTGCTCTCTGGTTAGAAAGCGATTGTAATTGATAAGGCGTTATGGTCGTCTCTGGTTCATGTCATTTACTACCTTTAACACGTGGTAGGTGACTACCAGTGGTGCAGCTTTAATTGTGCGACCGGCAACAGACGGCAAAATATTATCATTCCGTCACGTCTTCGCGTCGGCGCAAGTAAAGCTCTTACTCCGTATAGCGGAATGACACATACACTGCTTAAAACAATTAGGGAATCTGGTGAGATCATACACCAATGCACAAATGATATTGGTTACAGTTGTAATTTGTGTGTGACAGACTACGATATTTTGCTGTCTCAACTCTTTTACTTGAGGTTTACATAGCTTTCCTAAGAGATACTTGGTCATTCTTCCAAGAGTGCAATATTCAGCTCTTCAACCATTGTAAGAAGTGCTTGTCTGGCTGCAATGCGTCTGCCAAGTGAATCCCAGAAATGCTCAAACGGGTTGAAGTCCAGTGAAAGAGGTGGTCACTACATTCGTTCAATTCTCTCAGTTTCGAGCGTGTTGTCCACCTGTGCAGCTCTGCAAAGACGAGCGTTATAGTCCACCAGAAGGAACCCATGATACCAGCGTAGGGCACAACAAATAATCTTGTCTCTATACTTCTAAGCAGTCAGACCGCCATTCGGAACGGCATAGAGGTCCATACGTCCGCCAATAATGACGCCTGCTGATACAATTCGTCCACTATCATGATATGGCGTTGTTTCCTGTACATAAGCAGGATTGTTCTAAGTTCCACGTTCTGTCCAGATGAGCGAACGACGATTGTTCAGCAGAACACAAAATTTTGACTCATCTGTAAACAGAACCCGGCGCTATTCGTTAAGACACCAAACCTGATGCTGCTCCTCCCAGTTTCTGCAGGCTAAACAGTGCCGTGGTTTCAATGAGACACACACCATAGGCCTTCGTCCGTAGAGGCCACATTCCCGAAGGCGATTTCGGACTGTGTGTGTTGCTAATGCGCGTTCTCTTGCTGCCTGGATGGTGCGTTGCAGCTGAGTTGCATTCAGCCTTATGTCTCGACGGGTTGTTAAACGGAGATAACGATCATCATTTGCTGATGTTACCCACGGACGACCTTGGCCTTGTCTTCTTTTAACGATTCTTGTTGTGTGGAATCGCGTCCAGGTCCTGTAAATTACACTTCGCAACACTCCAATACCTGCAGCCACCTACCTCTGTGTCTGTCCCGCCTTCAATCTTCCTATGGCACTCCAAGCCGTAGCTTCGGGTAAGTCACGTAGTCGTTGCATTGAATTACCTGCTGACTACACTATCTTAACCCTACGTTACTAACATATGGTTTTAACGATCGCTACTAACACCCGTATTTCAGAGAGTTTTGAATTTATGTCAGTAACACCCGTCAATTCGGTGAGTGTGATTCGAAACCAACACTCTACTCGTGTTCACTTGTTCATTAATTGTTCCTCAAAACATCAAACCTCACTGACAATTTGAACGTAGGCGTCATTTTCACGGATGTTACTAAGCTAGGGTTAACCCAGTTCTCGTGTAATTCGTTTACAGTAAGTTTCTATTATTCCCACTACCTTGGTTAACATAATTTTGTTGCCTCCACTCCGTAGAACCAACAGAAAGTCGTCAAACCACTTTATTTCATTCTGCCAATGCCAATACTTCAGAAACTAGATATATCAAATTATCAACCAATGCCGAAGTTGTTTTGATCGCCATATATACCACACCTAACTGTGATAGGTAGGCGGTTAGGGTAAAGCGACCATTGTGGAGAAGTGGAGGGGGGGGGGCGATAGCAGCAGCTGGTGAGTTCATCTGTGCTTTGTCTGACTACTGCGTGGAAGGCGGTGAAGTTTTCCGCTGACGTAAATTTATTTTGAGTCGGGTGCACGGACCGGCATTGAAGATTCGCGGCGAGGCAGGTGGACGCGCGAAGACGGCCAATCGCCTTTTGAGGACGTGCGCGCGGTTGGAGGACACGGCAGCACGCGCGCCGCATCGCGCCTGCGTGTGGCCCGCGAGGAGCGGCGCGCAAGTGCACGATGCAGGGTGTCTGTCCAAGCCGGCGGCAGGGCCAGAGGGCCGCTGTCTGCGTCTCTCTGTAGACGCAGTTTGTGGACAATTCTCCAGGTCGTATCTGAATCTTCCATCTCCAGGTACTTGTCTTGGCGATATGGTGGCAGCATTTCTGTTTAGGTTGCCCGCGTTTGGTATTCCAGGGCTTGTAATCTGACACTCATAAATACCCTGACATGTCTTCATTATTTAGGTCTGTGTAGTCTAATATTTTATATTTATGTCTTTATTTAATTAGTCTTCCTCTGATGGATATGAATAAAAAAAAAATCGGCAGCAAAGGCCAATAGAGCGCAAGGGCATTCCCACGCGGCGTAATATTGACATTATGCCTAAACCTAGCTGGGCTCCGTGTTCGAAGAACACTAAGATTTAATGAAGCCAACGTTTGTAAAAATGTTGCTCCTATAGATTTGAACAGTTTTTCCAACTTTTCATTCATTTAAGAGGAACTCTAGCTTAGTTTATTAAAATAACATTATTTTGTACTGTGTATAGTATAATAAAAAATCAACGGGTAATAAAAATTCAAGGGGTAATAAAAATCATTTGTACCAAATTTAGTATGCAGCATTGGTCGTTTTTTATTGTTTTTGCAGATCGATTGCGATCACATAATGATCATCTTCAACGCACCTGTCATCGTAATATCAACTAAGCGTATCATATGCCATATCAGCTGAATGTAACATAGATTTTTTTGAACATATCAGTGTAGTGTCTAACCATGAATATTGATTATTTTGTGGTCGCTGAGCACACCGTTCTAAAAAATAGAATCAAACCTCAAAAACTCATTTAACTGCACATGCTTTTGCGGCTACGGTCAGTTGACGTTTTCTGGCTGTAAATATGGCTATC
This sequence comes from Locusta migratoria, assembly GCA_026315105.1. Lineage (NCBI taxonomy): Eukaryota > Metazoa > Arthropoda > Insecta > Orthoptera > Acrididae > Locusta > Locusta migratoria. Next base: position 363,275,133 of record CM048746.1, on the reverse strand, counting down.
ATTGAAACAATTTTTCTCGTGTGTATATTGAAGTTTTTCCGGCGTATTAATCGGTCCATGGTATTTCGGCTGACAAACATGCAGCCATCTTCAGGTGAGTACGAGACTAAAGATTACTGTGTCATCCACATAACGCCAAAAAACTATCAGTTTAAATTCTTGAGAATTCGCACAGTACGAGAAAGATGTGTGGAGCATGAGCGCCACACATGTCTACTGCAGTCCAACAAAACAGCCATAGCAGAACACTGCATTTCCACGGAACAGTTCGTGGATTATTCTGCAACAAAAATTTTGGCAACAACAAGATCCTTTTGGGATTCGATTGTTAAGAGTCCGTTGAAATACGGTTGACAGAAGATCTGATTAATCGGTATGGCGGCTTTCAAATGGATAAAGCATGGCACCCTGTAATTTCTATAATCGCTTCACACATACATAGATCTACATCTAGTCCAACCTCTGACAAAATGTTATTTCTTTCTACCACCGCGCTAAAGATGCGCAAAGTCGCATTCCGACAGATGGCGCGAATGTAAGTACGCCATTACGCAGACGCGGCCCGCTTCTACTGCAGAGCGCGAAATTCGATAGGGGCAGAGCTAGTACCATCCCCAATGCGCAGGCGCCGCCGCGCCAATCTTCTATATATAGAACGACGCACACCGGTAATCTTCAGTCACGTACTCACCTGAAGATGGCTGCATGTTTGTCAGCCGAAATATTGTTGCAAGACGTCAACATGATCCAGCTGCCGCGGTGGACTAGCCGAGCGGTCTAAAGCGTCTCGCTGCGGAGCGCGCGGTTGCTCGCCGTGGAGGTTCGAGTCCTCCCTGGGGCATGGGTGTGTGTGTGTGTGTTTGTACTTAGGATAGTTTACCTAGGTTTAACTAGTTTATAAGCTACGGACTGATGACCACGCAGTTTGGTCCGATAGATTTACAGACATTTGAACATTTTTGATCCAGCTGCAAGCCCGAAATATCATGGACCAATTTTTCTCGTGTCGGAACCCCCTCTCTGTCTGACAAGAAAACCACTTGGGTATCGGATTTTAGAATTTTAGTATATTTATGATACGTGAAGTTAAGATCTTAAAATAACAATCAGCCAAACCCATTCGACGCAACTCTCAAAAATTATCGAGAAAATCGATAATAACTAAATCAGTTGCAGTGTCTGTCGGTGTAGCTCAGGTGGCTACGTTCTGGCCTTGCAACGATAGGGTGGATGGTTCGAATTCACCCAGAGCAGTTATTTTCTTCCTTTCGCTGTGTTGGAATAGTTACACAAATTTAATATCTAATGTAATTTTTACGTATAATGCACATTTTTCTATATTTTATGAAACGTTGTAGATAATGAAAAAATGTTTTTTTACAGTATTGGCTTCAGTATTAATAGACGACTGTAGTCTTTGATTGTTCAGTTTGTGAAGAACTACGACGCTATTTTTTGGAAAGCCATCTCCATAGCTTCTAATGGCTTTCCAAGCAGCTAACCTACTGAACCGTCGTTCTAGGTGACAGCAAGGTGTTCAGCCCGTCTACATACATATAAACAAAAAATGACAACACGTTGAATTAGTGATGTTTTATGTAATTTTATTTGAAAAGGAAAAAAAAGTTTGTCACAGCAGAATTTCAACTACCGGCTCTATTTGTGAGGGCAGAACGGTACCATCTGATCTACGACAGATGCTGCAACTGATTTCATTATTGGTACTTACATATACTTGCAAAGCTTCAGCTGCGGTGGAGTAGCCGAGCGGTCTAAGGCTTCTCGCTGCGGAGAGCGCGGTTGCTCGCCGTCGGAGGTTCGAGTCCTTCCTGGGGCATGGGTGTGTGTGTTGTCCTTAGGTTAGTTTACTTTGGTTTAAATAGTTTGTAAGCTACGGACTGATGACCACGCAGTTTGGTACGATAGATTTACAAGCATTTGAACATTTTTGCAGAACTTCAAAGTCGATTCCCTAGATAATTTTTGACATCTGTGTCGAATGGCTTTGGCTGTTTGTTAAGTTCTTAATTTCACGTGCCGTAAGTATCAAAAAAATTCTAAACCTGTGTGGTCTACTTGTCAGACGGTCAGTTGGTAGACGGTCACCGCCGCGCTGCAGTGTGAAGGGAAGTAAATGGAGGCGCGGTAATGGAGGCGTAATTTTGTAGGTGGTCAGTTTTGGATAGAGGGCCGAGGGGCGGTGCGCGTGCCTCGGGCAGAGTGCAGCCTAATTACCGATTCGCGGCGCGTGGCCCGCTGGAGCAGCCAGCAGTCGGCTGCAATTGGGGCGGAGAGAGGCAATTTCTGCACGACGCGACGGCGCGGCCGCCGTGCCGAGCCCGACCTGCCTCATGCAGTAAACATCAGGCCGAGGGCGCCATCTCGCCCAGGGACCTTCCTGAGCCCGCAGCCGGCGCTACAAATCTCAACGCTGTTTCTCCAAATGCCACGCCTCGGCGATGCCTTAACATGGACGAAGAAAAATGTCCTCGTATCTGGGATGACGAAGAATACCAATAATGTAGTCCAGTCCACTCGTTTATCACTTCAGCTAACATTACTACCTGGCGTTTTCGTGGTATTTATTTCAATATTCTATTACATCATCGCCGCCCCCCTCCTCCAAAAACCCGCCTCTTTCTCCTCCTCCATCGCCTCTTTTCTCTATCATCTCTATCAACTCCTCCTTTCTCTATCCAACTTCTCTTCCTCCTCTCCCTCCTCCTGCCGCGGCCGAGTGGCCGAGCGCATTGAGGCGCTATGTTCCTATGCGCGAGGCCGTTCCCCGTCAGAGGTTCGAATCCTCCCTCAGGCATGGATATTTGTGTTGTCTCTACATTAATTTATAAGACGTTTGTAAGTTTAGGGACTGATGAACTCGCAGTTAAGTCCCATAACTACAGGTCTGCGCGGATGCGAATACCCGCGGGTATAACCCCGGATATCCGCAGTATTTCTTAGTTTGCGGATAAAATTGTGAGCGACGCGGATATCCGCGTGTTATATGCGGATAAAAAGCGAGGTATCTCTCCAGTACGTCTGTCGAAATGTTAACTGAAAACTTCAAGCCTGTGGACATTCTTGGAATCCTTGCAGGGCCCGGATAGAGCGAAAGTCTGTTTTAGTCTGTTCCCTGGCCACGGCCTCAGAGTAACAGTCTGTGCCACAGCGGACGTACCTGTACTCCAGGGACCTGCGCCTAATCCGTTTACTTGGCCGTGTCTTATCTGCGGTCTGTCAGGTTCTTTCTGGGTGACAAACCGACCCTCTGCCCACCAGAGGTGCCATGCCAAATTTCCGCTGCCTACAGTTAGCGTGTGACAAGGTATATCGACGTGAATACGTGACAGTGAATGTACAGTGTGCAAAATTTCACTAGCATCGCAATAAAATTTTAGATTTCTATGAATTACAAACAGAGAGAGGTAGAAAGCGTGATTGACAAAAATGTCGCTAAAAATTATCTGTTTGATATTACATTTCCTTGTTACGGGCTGAATTATAAAACCTCGCAAGCTCCCTTAGTCTGTGTCACGGTTGAAACTATAAACACATATCACATTTGCGATAAAGTTCGCAAGTTAAAGAGTTTTTAGCTTTTCCTTGAAGTACTTATTGCTCCATATTTCGAGGACTGTTGTTGACACGCATCCATTCTGACCCTCCGGGACCAAATTCCTTGACTAACAGCGTGAGACCAAAGGCTATTCAACACCACAAGCGTCGGGCCCAGTGGTCTTGGGGTAAAGTGCTCGACTGGAAACCGAAGGGTCGCGGGTTCAAAATCCGGTCGGACCTCGGATTTTTTCAATCTACACTTTAACCCATCCTTCACCTCTCAAAGATGTGAGGAGCCACCAGAAACGACACCTGGTTCGGATTCCAAGTTAAGCTGTAGGTCCCATTTGCCCGGTTGGATAACTGGGGTAGGCTAGAGACACGCAAGTCGCCGAAGTGGCGTCCAATTGAAAGACTTGCACCAGGCCAATGAGCCACGCGAATTTTTTTTTCTTTTTTTAACACCACAAGCTCGAGTGGGGACCAGACTAAACACTATTCACATGCAGTGATGAGCGCTATGGACAGATTGACTGCGAATTCTTACATTTCCCCAAGTATTTTGCTGATCATCTAAGGCTTCAAAATGGAATTTGATAAAGCAATCTTCGTCTTCTACCTGTTCTATTGAAAACTAAGAATATGATAGTGTACCTGTAGACATGATGTTGTCCTAGAATCAAAGAACAACGTTCCGGTTGACAGGCTGTGAAGGAGACGCGTTACAGGCACTCTTCTAGAAGGAATCGCTGTGGGGAAAATACGGAGTGCCCTACTCTCCGCTCAGCAGCAGGCGTTTTCCCGTAACAATACATCGAATCGTAACTGCCTACTACGCGGCACATTCTGCTTTTATGCTGTTCTATCAGATGAACAAATACGGGAGCGCTCTTAGGAACACCTGCCCGCTTTTCTGCCCCCCGCTAGGCTTGTGGGTAAATTCAGCCCTTGTGTGCTTTTTCCTGTTTTCGGAGTACACAGACGCAGAGTGGCCGACAAGCGGCGCTTGCAAATGGCGAGTTTCCTCGCGTATTGACCCAGCCCGCTTTGTGCCTTATCGGAGACGTGCCTCTCCAAACTCTGCGGTCCGCTCGGCGCGCCTGTCCCAGCCCTGCCGTAATGCTGTTTACGTTGCTCGCAACAAGAAGCTCTCGCCTGGCCACACTAAGAAATATTACTTTGTTCAAATACGCAGGGTCCTGTGTAGTCCATGCAAAAAGGTTCTGCAATCTCCCGTAACAATACATCCAATTCTGTCAGTTTGTGACGCAGAAGCTGCTATAACAGTCTTTCGCAAATTACGCATTACCGCGTTGTGTAATCTGTTGTGAAGGATATGATTACCAAGGTGAACAATGCATTCCTGACTGCCCTCCTTATTCAGCCCGTCGCTGTTGCCTTTCTCTACTTATTTACCGCTCTCCCAGAGTCCATCACTCAGTAATGTTAGTACCAGAATGAAAAATTTTCCTGTCGCAGCGCAAGAAAAGGTGATTATGTTCTGATTAAAGATATGTATCATGAGAACTACCTTCTCGATTTATATGACAGCTTCAAAACTATTTAAATATAAAAAAAGCGTCGCTGGAGTGGCCAAGCCTTTTAAGGCGCCTTGCTGCGGAGCGCGCGGTTTCTCGCCCTCGAAGGTCCGAGTCCTCCGACGGGCAATAGGCGCAGCAGATCAGTTTAAAGGAAGACAGAAGCAGTTCAGAGACGAGGTGCTAGGTTCGTTACTGGTAGGTTCGACCAATGTGCGAGTGTCTCAGAAATACTCCGGGAACTCAGATGGTAATCGCTGGAGGAAAGACGATGTTCTTTTCGAGAAATTCTCTTGGGGAAATTTAGAGGTCCAGAGTTTGAAGCTGAGTGTAGAACGATCTCCCTGCCACCTACTTATATTTCGCGTAATGATCACAAAGGTAAGAGAAAGTAAGGCTCGTACGGAGGCATAGAGGCTTTCTTTTTTCTCGGTCTATTTGGGAGTGAAATAGACTAGGAAATCCTAGCAGTGGTACAGTGTACCATCCGCCACGCACCTTTCTGTGGATTCGGTGCATGTATGTAGATGTTGATGAGTAGTACTATAGGCCCCTATCGAGTGCAGCAGGATGTTTCGTTAAACTCTTCTCATGGCGGGCACCACCCTAGTGTGTGCCCAGCTTCCAGAGCCATAGCCCACGATATATGTCACTATGCTGATATGGTACAGCTTGACTGGGCGGGAGATGAAACCGATGCCCAATCCCAGCCAGCGACCGCTCAGCAACTGCATCCACGTGGGCCGCGAACTTCTGTCGCTCGTCTGGTATAACCTCAAGGTATCTCGCGTGCCCCCGCCCAATAAATGGTATACCATTGATGCGGACAGTTGGGTTTTCCGCGAAGTTTCCTTTCAAGAGTAGGTAATTGGTCTTTTCAGGTGCAATTATCATATGAGTATACTGGTAGACTGTCGTTGGGTCTCCTGTCCCTATCACTGGTCCCACGTCGGTGAGTTGTATCAGTGGCTAGCCTCCAGGTCGACGGCGGTAGTTCGGCAGTGGTTGGCTGCGAGAAACAATTAGAGGCTGGGGCAGAGGGGCCCGGGGCAAAAAGCGGCCGGCGGACAAGGTGACCTTGTCGCGGGCGGCGTGCTGCGCAGTTGTCGGCTATTTGCGCGCGCCGGTCGATATTTTGCCGGAGAGGAGCCGTACGTTGACCCGCGTCCGGCGGTTGCGTGACTGACCCCTGCCGCCCAGCGGCCAGCGGCCACCGGCGCTGGCCACTGCAATGCCGTGACGTGACGCAGGCGCCGCGCCGCGCTGCTGACCCACCGACAGCCTTCCGCTGCGGCCCCCTTTAAAGCACAGCACACCGCCGCTCATCCACCACCAGGGGCGGGGAGGGGGCTCGATTCCGGAGGGGGGCACAGGTCGTGTTTCTCGTCCCTCCACTCCTCACTCTATGTTAACCATATACCAGCGATTTGCTCACATTCAACGTATCATTTAATTATGTTTCAAATTCTTGATAACAGTCTCCAGATCGCTTATATTTTCTAAAAAAATGACCGGTTTCGGGACAGATGCCCATCTTCAGATCAAATTTATGAAGTTACAGAGTAACCTGTCGTGTGATGAACGAAAATGTTCACAGTCGTTCATCACAGGACAGGTTACTCTGTAACTTCATAAATTTGATCTGAAGATGGGCAGCTGTCCCGAAACCGATCATATTTTAGAAAATATAACCGATCTGGAGACTGATATTCAAGAATTTTATTCATATGACGATCGCGGAAACTCAATCGAGACCCATAAGTCTTGCTTTGCTAAATTATGTTTCATATTGACAGAATACATGACACCAACTGCGTATGGGCAGAGCTGAAAATGTGTATCCAGCCGGGATTCGAACCCGGGTCTCTAGCTTTCTTGGCAGTTACACTGACCACTACACCACTGGGGACTCAGTGATCACCGCATCTCCAAGGACTACAGTGTGTGTGTGTGTGTGTGTGTGTGTGTGTGTGTGTGTGTGATTTTGATAGGTTACCTCCATCACTGTCGTGCAAGTGGATCATTATAACTTTCATCATACTGGAGCTCTCACGCATTTTCGACTTTCGCGGCGACCCATAATGACGCCATTCGTTGGATTGGCGTTTCAGTTTTGGCTCGTACGATGTGACCCATGTCTCATCCAATGTTACGATACGGCGTAAGAAAACCTCTCCTTCGACTCATAGCGCTCCAAGTGCGGCTGAGTACCGTCGTGACGCATCCATTTCAGGATATCCGTCAATTCATGCGGAATCCAAAGTGATGCAAGTTTTTGGCAAGTCCTGGCGTATGCGCTAATCCAGTTTCGTGGGCGAGCTCACTGTTCACTAACGTGGTAAGAGTATGCACCTCTTCTTCAGAGACGCTAAGGACGACCTGCCTGCTGCATGTCCGCGATAGTTTGCCGACATTCGTTCATGGCTTTTAACCAACGTCCCACTGCCCTGTACGGCAGCTCGCCTCGTGAAGACCTTGATGACACTGTCGTGTGACTGTTTACCTCGATTGTGCTCACGCCAATGACTTGAGACGGGCGAGTCCATTTGCTCGGAGGTAAGGCGTTCTATCAGCGACAATAATAGATTCCATTGTGTAGTGCCTCCCTAGCAGTGTTGCCACTGTTCCAACCCTCATATATATATATATAAGGAACTCGTAGTTCTATGGGGCGATCTATAATTGTTTAATAATGATTTTGCAGCCAAAATCGCATTTTTCATTTATTAAGTCACCGGTTTCGGCGTGCTCGACGCCATCTTCAGACCTGTCGTAATTTACATAACTACACGACATTTTTTATATACTAAATGAGTACTTCCAGGTTGAGGCATCACTAAACATAAAATTACTAGTCACAAATAAAATTACGACAGGTCTGAAGATGGCGTCGAGCACGCCGAAACCGGTAACTTAAGAAATGAAAAATGCGATCTTGGCTGCAAAATCATTATTAAACCTCTTATATATATTCAAGGTAGCTGATTTGAACATGGCGCCCGGTCAGTACATACCGCCATACATAGATCACCTTACTGAAATATTCAGGTTTCAGATTTCCTGCAGAGTTTTTGAAATAAAAGGGGTGTACTGCGATTGTTGACTTACCCTGTGCAGTGACTGCTGGTTAACACCAGTTAGATTCAGCCACAGATTGTGCGGTGAACGACCGTGAACGCAGTACAATTTTCGGCGAGCGATAAAATTGGGCGAGTTTGTCCAGCAGGGTTTTATGTGGTCGTAAAGGGCGGCTGTGTGGCGCCTAACTGGGCCAGCGGCGGCGACTGAGCGGAACAAGTGGGCCGCTTTTGTGTGGCGGCGCGGCGCCAAGGCGAGCCCGCGACCTCGCCCGCTGTGGCCGGCGTTTCTTCCTCCCCCGGCTCTCCTGTTTGCGTCACGGCCCGTAAATAACCTCACGCGATTACCTATCTCAGACGTGCCCCTTCCAGGCGTCGCGTCTCCGCCGACTGCGTGTTTCCGCTTAGTATTCCGAAGCAACTTCTTATCGCTAACTGGTTCCCGTTCTTTGCCTTTGAGGACGGCGTAGGTGTTTTTTTTTTTTTTCTGAAGTCTTGGGAAACCTTGTTCGAGTAACTCAATTTTAAAGACCTTGCCTTTTCGAGTCTTCCCAATGGATACGTTTCTTTTTTGTAGCTAATGTTCAAAAGTGTTTTACGTGTGTTTTCCATCGCTCTCTTGATTTGTGTGTGTGTGTGTGTGTGTGTGTGTGTGTGTGTGTGTGTGTGTGTGTGTCTGTTTTAGAGTGAGATTCCGAGACCGGTTGGTCAAGAAAAAGGAAATGTAATAAAATAGCTATCGTAATCTCTGAGAAAAGGAGGAAGAGAGAGACAGAAAATGTATCATTCTGGTAAAACAATCAAAGATCCCACTGTATTGGAAGTCACTGAAACGGGATGTGTGAAAGGGATTATATCGCGGCTACGTGCCCTTAGTAGTTGCTTCATAAACTATTTTTCAGATATGCAGTGACTGCATTGCTTAAGCAAATCCATTGCCATTTCATTCAAGTTAAAAAAAGTGACAAGTGTCATATATATATGAGAAATGTGAAATACAAGTACATTGTTAATAGTAATAAATGTTCAAATGTTTGTATAGCTTATGGGACTTAACTACGGGGTCATCAGTCCCTAAACTTACAAACTACTTATCAACTAGCTAATCCTAAGGACGGCACAAATATCCATGCCCGGGGGGGGATTCGAACCCCCGACCGAAGTGGCCGTGCAGACTGTGACTGCAACGCCTCAGTCCCCTCGGCCACCGCGGCCGGCTAATAGTAATAATTTAGTAGTTATCTTTCAGATGAAGTCATCTCATTCGTGGCTCAGATTTTCTTGTTTTGTTCGTGTTGCATAGGGTTGAGATGCATCAGGTCCAGATTTTTTTAACGGACCGGTAGAGATTTAATACACTATTTTGAGAGTAACTGATCTTCGTAACTAGCTGAATACGTATTTGTACTAGTAGACGTTCTGGTCATAAACTCTTACAAAAGAATATGCTACGAACTTACAGATCAAGAATTCAAACATAGGTTGTTCATTTTCGCCATACTTCCTTGTGCCAAGCCATATCATTCACACCCACTTGCGAAAATTAATCCACATATTTTACCGCGAGTCTATGCTTTCTTGTGCCAGAGTAATGAATCAAGTTACTAACTAGAAAATGGACTAGTAACTCGAGAGACCTAGATTTATACTTTAATAAGTAAAGTTGCAAAATAAGTTTGTACACTGTATGATGTTTCGACCAGAATCAGCGGTTGAATCAGTTACAATTGATAAATATATAAATGAAATGTTTAATACCAAAGGGGATAATTTCAATAAAATATAATTTCTGTAACTAATAATGATTTATAAAAGGAAAATATCCATTAACATTATAAAGTGTTGATAGACACCGGAAAAGACTGTTTCTGACCACTCTCCATTACAATATCAGATCACAGATATGTAATCCTAATTTCCACTCTTTAACAACTCAGTGTTAATAGAGAATCTGGATACGCATTAAGCAATGAATGTTAGCTCGCACTGGCTCTCACAGGCTGATTTTCAGAACTTCTCGTACCTTCCTGCCTATTGCGAGGGGTGGCACTCTTCGCAAAGGGTATAGAGCGTACAAGTAAAATCTAGAGGGAGCCCTTACCATCGTGACGTAAACCAGCCAATCGGAAGCCGTTATCTGTATATAAAATCTGAACCACCAGTTCCGGAAAGTCGGTTTTTACCCCTGACGTCGAAAGCTTGGGATCTTTTATGCAAGAACTCCGACGCGAAAGACTTTGGAGCCAAATCAGTGTCAGCTTGTTTGAAAAGTTGAATTAACTTGTCAGCTAAGCAACTACAGTGTGAGCGTCTCTCCAAGAATGTTCAGAAGCCTAGTCTACGTTTTTAATTAGGAAGGTACTGAAACGGCCACAGAATTTTGGGAACCGGGATTACCTCAAAATTAAGGGTGCTTCTGTGCTGCAAGGTGCGGCCGACTCGCTTTCTTTGCGTTTGGGATCGTTAAACAGCGCGGCGGCAGTGAAGCGGCGGCGTGAACTGACTAAACACATGAGCTGTCTGACACGGAGAGAGAGAGAGAGAGAGAGAGAGAGAGAGAGAGAGAGACCGATTTCGCCGCAGCGGTGTGTGTATCTCTGGGCACTGGGGCAGTGTGGTGTAGGCATTTCCTCGGGGAATCGGTGGGCGGACCGTGGCGTGCTGAGTTTGAAGGCCGTCGCTGTAGTCCTGCGGACGCAACCCCGAGGATTACGTAGCGTCGCCCTCACATGTCTATGCGCCGTGGATGCCCAAGTTGATTAAATTTGCAACTGTCACGCAACTTTCTCTTGTCAGCTGAAACTAGGGTTTCTCAAACTCTACTGTAACGACAATGGACAAACTGCAGCGTTCAGCCCTGAAAAAGATGATGTAATAAAACTGTTGTTATTGCGATGAATTTTTCTCTCATTTTTAATAAACAGAACACAATGCACTCGTGACGTGAATGAGCTGTGTCTTCTACAAACGCCGAAATTCACTTTTAGTCCTATGTAGTAAAGCAAGAATGCACCGGTGCCGGCCGCGGTGGCCGAGTGGACTGAGGCGCTTCAGTCACGGTCTGCACGGCCACTACGGTCGGGGGTTCGAATCCCCCCTCGAGCATGGATATTTGCGCCGTCCTTAGAATAAGCTAGTTGATAAGTAGTTTGTAAGTTAAGTCCCATAAGCTTAACAAACATTTGATTTAATGCACCGGTTTCCGAGATGGGGAGGAGTACCGGCCCCGAGTCGAATCCGCCCGGCCTCCTAACGGAAGGGGTCGGAGTGCCAGCTAGCCTGGATGTGGTTTTTAGGCGGTTTTCCACATCCCCCTAGGTAAATACCGGGCTGGTCCCCAAGTCCCGCCTCGTTACACGACTCGCGAACATTTCGTGCCGGCCGCGGTGGCCGAGGTGACTGAGGCGCTCCAGTCACGGTCAGCACGGCCATTACGGTCGGGGGTTCGAATCCCCCCTCGGGCATGGATATTTGTGCCGTCCTAGTTCGTAAGTAGTTCATAAGTAGTTTGTAAGTTTAGGGACTGATGACCCCGCAGTTAAGTCCCATAAGCTTTACAAACATTTGAACATTTTGATTTGAACATTTCGTAACACTTTACACTTTCACAAACATACAACACTATACGCAGACATTTGGGGTACACATTTCCTCCTGGGGAGCATGGGGTGGCGGCAGGAAGGGCATCCGGCCACCCTGTAAATATTAACAAATGACAAATCCGCGTTTAACACAGTGCCGACCCTGCATGTGCGGGAAACGGCAAAGAGAGACAGACAGACAGACAGACAGTAAAGCAAGAATGAATGCAGCGTATGGTACGCTTTCACGAAACTTGCTGGTTAACACTGTTGCCCGACCGGGACTCGAACATAATCTTTCGCCAGCATTATTCCTAGAATCTGCCTCCGTAATTTAGTCATCAGTATCGCTGGGGGCGCGAGTTCAGATATCTTCGAATTGCATTAGCGGACCGGAAACGACTCCAGATGGGGTTTCCCGGTCAGTAGTGCCGTACGATCGCTTCATTTTAATGTCCGCCTCCGTAATCCAGTGGCTTGCCACGCAGGGGGCTGGGTTCCGATCCCGGCCGTATCGGATATTTTCTCCCGTCGGGTGTTGTGTTGTCCTCATCATCATTGACACGCAAGTCGTCGCTTGGCGTCAACTAAAAGGCAAGGCTGAACACGACATCTGCTTGGGGTCTAACGGCAACAACTGCCACACGACCATCCTCATTTCATTTCAGAGCTCTTCCTGACTGAAACCATGAGAAATTCAAAGTCCGACCGTCACAGCTTTACTTCTTTCTGGCAGAAATCAAGTATGGTTACGCCCGATAGCACGCAACTGTAATCTGCCAGGAAGTTTAAGGACGCAAGTTCTCTTTTTATGTTTTTTGGCACCAAATCATCAGCCTCTTGCGGTATCAGCGGTTCAATTTATGTTGCATCGGAGACCTCGTGTCCGCCATTTGCCAAATTTTGTCAGTGACTGCTCTCTGTTACTGGTTGGTCAAATAAATTCTGACCCTATGACTTATTTAATTTTAATTTTGAGTTAATACCTTTCTCTTTGTGACTCTGCTTTCGGATTGATCTCTTGAGATTTGGTTTGCACAACCAAAAGATTTCCTCCCATCCATATTTAACATTTTAGTGGTTTCGCGCAATGTATAAAACAGGATAACGGGATACTTCCCCGTATTAGAATGACTGCGCACTGGATCAGCAAGGCATGACCCCGGGGCTATTTCAGACTAGCGTCCTCGATTGGAACTACAATGCTCTGCGATATCACATAGTCACCCACTGTTTCTGAGAGTCGTATCGCTGATGAATTCAAATGTAATCACTAATCAATCACATAAGAATATTCATACGGAAGACTATTTCTTTTCTTCTCTATGAGCATCTGCCTTGAACAAAACACTGGCACTGGTTTTATCTTACATACCCATACATGTGTCGCTACAGTGGATCTTTTTATTGCTTTAAATTCGTCTTTAAATTCAACAACAGAAAATATATTCCTCTTCTTAAATGTTGAAGTAATAGTTGCGTCGCGTGGTCTAAGGCGCATTGCTACGGACGGGGCGGCAGTTCCCGCCGGAGGTTCGCGGTCTCCCTCGGGCATATATATATATATATATATATATATATATATATATATATATATATATATATATATATATATATATATATATAGTCCTTACTGTAACTAGTTTGTAAGTCTAGGGACTGATGGCCACACCAGTTTGGTCCAAAAGGTTTTACAAACATTAGAACGTTTTGAAGTGGTTGCAGTTTTCCTACATTATCTGTGTAGGTCCTCGTTGACAGTCTGTCATTTGAACCTCTATGGCACTTAGTTACAAAACTGATTCATATGGAAATATTTGATCCGCTTTTTTAATTTTGTTTTTATGATTAGCTCTAGTACTATTTAATTTCACGTGAATGGCGTCTCTGTGTGTGCGCGGTTTTATTCGTTTGCTTATGAACTATGTTCATCTTAACATTTGTTGGTATCTTCATAGGCAGAATCGTGATGGGGAGATAGCACGGTTTCAATATCTACTTTCATTGTTTGAGAATTGCGAAACCTAATAGCAAATGGAGAAAACAGCCGACTTTGTTTTGAGTGGCAAGATTGAATCTTGGCAAGATTCTGCAAGCAATTATTTTTATAATCTTCGTTTGGATATCTCTTATTATTTCCCGTCTTTGCTATTAAAGAAGAAAAAGTTTTGTCATTATCCAGAAATGTTTCAGCTCTTTATCTGCTATCATCAGGAGAGGAGCTTTCTCTCTCTCACACATGACATTAACTTGTCTGTCTACTATTCATTCTACAACATTTACACATTTATGCCTGCCAGTTGTGGAGTGCGAATATTTCAAGAATGAAAAAGGGGGACTGCATCCTTAATTAAAATTAAGAACATATTTTTGGCATACCTAGGGACACCTGATATTAATAGGAAACTGAGGACGGAGGGGGAGAGAGAGAGAGAGAGAGAGAGAGAGAGAGAGATTTTTTAAAGTGGAAAGTAGTGACGATTGCGGTTGTCAACTGCAACAACCTGTTAACATTTGAAATCCGTCACATTCGACTTTAGTATAAAGAAACAATTCCAGAAAAGTCTTCACAATTCACTTCACCTGCCTCTGCTACCTGCATTTTCGCAGAAAAGTTGTTATTGACTTCAAATAGAGCCAACCAGTTAGCACCAAATATTCTGCCAGAATAAATGAGCTGCGAAGCTGTTTTGCAGCCCTGGGCAGAAGCGAGAGAAATGCTCGGTGCACCAGCCACGTAACAGCACGACCCACAACTCGGCTGACCCGCGCGTCGCACGGTTTGCGTGATTGGACTGTGTTCAAATCTGCGCCCTTGGCAGCCACTGCTGGAAGGCCACATTTATGAAATAGTGCTAGCCAATACCGACTTGCATAAGTAAACAGTCTCTCCAAACATTCATTAGCGTATTCTGCCTCGTTTCCCTTCCCACATATCCATTATTTTTCGCAATTGCTTCGAGCTGAATAGCTCTTCTTGGTTTCCGAAACCACTTCGTATTATTTCAACCGACTTATCTATATTTTTCATTTAAATATCTGTGTTCGTAGCGTTCATCTCGTCTAGTACGAGATCAATTTTTTTTTTCTTTTTGAGTTGGCAAATTTTGCCCTTCTGACGTCACATTGTTCTGTTATCATATATTACCTATTTATGAGTTAGAGCCGGCTGCGGTGGCCGAGGGGACTGAGGCGCTCCAGTCACGGTCTGCACGGCCCCTACGGTCGGGGGTTCGAATCCCCCCTCGGGCATGGATATTTGTGCCGTCCTTAGTTTTAAGTAGTTCATAAGTAGTTTGTAAGTTTAGAGACTGATGACCCCGTAGTTAAGTCCCATAGACTCTGCAAACATTTGAACATTTTTTCATGAGTTAGAGAAGCAATTCACAACATTTAAATAAACGAGCATGAGAAATTGCATAAAAACTACATTAAAATTGCTCGGCGTATAGGCCTACTAAAATATATAGTCATAGCGAGTATTTGATACAGCATTGCCGCTTGTAAATTTAAAAAATGTTCAAATGTCTGTAAATCTATCGGACCAAACTGCGTGGTCATCATTCCGTAGCTTACAAACTACTTAAACCTAGGTAAACTAACCTAAGGACCACACACACACCCATGCCCCAGGGAGGTCTCGAACCTCCACGGCGAGCAACCGCGCGCTTCGCAGGGAGACGCTTTAGGCCGCTCGGCTACTCCACCACGGCTTGTAAATTTATTCGACTTAATTACTGAGGTATGCCTATGCACTGATAGTCCGTAGGCTTACAAACTACTTAAAGTCACTTAAATTAACCTAAGAGGAACACACACAGACACACACACACGTTTCCAGTAGGCTTTAGTAGATTTTCTTATTGTTAATGTGTGTTTTTATTTACATTTAGTTATAACACATTGATCAGAATGCGATTTTGACATTAATCTTTAATGCGCTGTTAGTCTGAAACACCTTACTGCGAGTTATAAAACTGTAACTGCGAGATATACGGCAAATCAAGAACAAGTGAAAATCGTTTTCTGTTTGTCAGTATTATGGCGTAGCTCATTGGCTGACAGCTAGCGAATTGTCATTGGCCGGAGAGAATTTCTGCCTGTCGAAATAAGGACCTGTGACGTCTACACGGTACGCGGCCGGCGCGACCGGTGCATCATGGGTAATCTCGTAAGCTCTCACTTCCCGTGTAGAAAGGGCTGTAGACTGTGGTGATACACAGCACTAGCCTCAGATTACCTTTGAGCTCAGTGATAATTAAGGTGACCGACAGAGATGACTGCATAGAACGCGCGCCGCCGCCAGCTGTTAGTTGCGGGTGGGTCCGCGGGCGGCGCTGGCGGCGCGGGCCGATGACTGCCGGCGCGGCGCGGCCTTGGCTGTTATTAATACTGGCGCTGGCTCACCTCCGGCGCTATTTGCGTGCGCACCCTGCCGCTGCTGCCAGTCTGTCTGCTACTCTGCTGCTGCATCTCTGGCCGCCGACAGATTAACGGCGCCTGGGGACGCCACGGCCCGCCCACTCAAAGTCACCGCAGCCGGCTGCGAGTCACACAACAAGTAACCCCGTTATTTGACAACTGTTACGAACGACAGTACGCAGCTACTTAGTCAGTGGGTTCACGTTGCAAGCAGAATTCCACTTTAATTCCTGTTCTGTTATCCGGATGTAAGTATCACGCACCTGTTCTGAATCGCTGAACAGAATGGTGGTTCAGTTTTTTTCTAAGCCCCCAAGATAGGGCAGTCTGGCAGCGATCTTACCGCCGCTCTTGAGCCAAGATGTACAATTTATGAAAATTTTTGTTTACAGTTTTCATACGTGATAAAATGGAGAATTAAAATATATAGAGTGGTGAAAACTAACTTTAACGAGAAACAGACATATTCAGAAGTTAAAATTGCCTCGGTGGCTAAAAACACCGATGTTAACACAAATATATAGAAAGGTGACGAGATTATGAACACTGCATAAAATACATGACAACGCTTGTTCTGCCTGTTTGTCTGTTGTTGAAGTTGTAAAAATCACGCAGATGCACAAAACACTATTGCACTGACACTGTTAAAATCACTGTACAGGCCCCGAGGGTGACAGGGGGTGGGAGAGGAAGGGGCGGGAAAGGGACTAGGAAGACGGAGTGATGATTGGACGTAAGGACTCCATATGGGACTAGGAAAGGAGAAGCCAAGTGGGGGAGGGAGGGAGAATTGGAGGGGGGAAGAAGGCGCTTCAAATATGGTGAGGATATAGGGTTGGTAGGAGGGGTAGATGTCGGGACGGACGGTAGTCGTCCGAGAGGAAAATCTGACGGAAGTTACCCTCTCAAAGGATATGGAGAGTGTGGAGGTAAAGGGAGGGAGGGATACGTGGGTATTGGCGTGGCAGAGGCCCGGGATTCAGGAGGAAGGCGGAAACCAGAGGGTGGAGGGTCTATTTTTCGGAAGACACAGAGGGTACGGATATGTTCCAGGAATTTAAGGAAGTGTGGATATAGGATTCGCCTGGGGGAAGGGAGACGGTTTCGGTGAGCGAGGCAGAGGGTGTGGTGCGCAAGGATTTGGAGGCACTTTTAATAGACAGGGGAGGGGGTGGAAACTACACACATTAGGGAACGGTAGGTGTGGAGTGTGGTGGAGGGGTTCAATCCCCGTGTACGGTAGGATACGAGCTGGAGGCGGGTGAGGGCTTTCTGGCGGAGGTGAGATAGGGAGCGGTCAAGGGTGAGGCCAAGATACTTGAGGGTGAATGTTTGCGGGATAGGACGGTCATGGAGGCGGAAGGGAGACAAGACGCACACCGCTGTTACCTTTGTGCTGATGCCAGTCGGAAAACGTTCGATCACGTTTCTTGCTCTCCTTTGTGTTGATCAATATACCCTGGTCATTTAAGATATCTAGGTACTGACGTCTTCTGTCAGTTCTGCGGAGTGGCAACGACGATAGTGGCAATGACAGAAAGTTGCTGCAGCCGGGGGATTGGTGTTGGCTTCAGTTTACCAAACCAATCACACCAGCAGTTGGGTTCAGATAGTGTAGTGTGCAGGTAGCGCTGTGCAAGAATAGCGTGACGTACCCCAAGCTGTGGCATGGAGAGCCATAAGTAAGGTTGGAAACGGGACAGACAGAGGGAGATGGTTGTAGCTACTGGAGTGTCGCAAAGCAGAGAAAAATTACTATGTGCCCAAAGTGTAATTTACAGGACAAATGGAACCGTCAAAAGAAGGCAAGGCCAAGGTCGTCAACGGGTAACAACAGCAAGGATGACCCATATCAGCGGCCGAGCGCATTGAGGCTCTATGCCCCGATGCGCGAGACCGTTCCCAATCAGGGGTTCGAATCCATCACACACAAATTACAATAGCAACTAATATCTGAATAAAACACGTTACCATATTTATAATGTATATGATATATCCCTGATGCGCAAATGATTCATCGACCAACCATCGTGTGAAATCTGACTTGCTCTGATTGTCCACGACATCGAGAAGACAAGCAGAGGCCGGCACTTGGGTTGACAGTATGTTCATTGCCTTATGGGAAGGTTTGATCTCTTAATGACCGAAATACGGCCATCCGCAAATAACCGTGCGTTTATAGGCGCCTTGTCATTGACTACGCGTCTGCTCCCGTCGGAGGTTCAAGTCCTCCCTCACGCGCGCGTGTATGTTTGAGGGGGGGGGGGAGAATCTCGTCGTTAGGATAAGTTAATCTAAGTATTTTGTGAGTCTAGGGACCGATGAACATTTCAGTTTGGTCCCATATATTCACAAATATTCGAAAATTTTGGGCAAAATACGAGCCGTGGAGAACAAATAGATGTCGGAAAACACGCTCTCCACAGCTACTTTGCTATTTTGCGTCAGTCAGTGCATTTTACCAGAGAAGATTGACTGGGGAAATCCAACGAAGAAGAACACATATCATCACAGTCTCGTTCAGCAGATCATTGAATCCATTGCGGAGATGCTAACCAGCTGCAGTGGTAAATGTTGCAAGCTAGACACTGTACATCTGTAACCTAGTGAAGTTTTGACTTACTTAACAGACATGCGGCGAGTCCACAGCGTGTGTCCAGGCAGTTATAAAAGTATCCCTTCAACTCTAATCATAGATGTGAACCCCAAATTAAATGTTTGGGAAACTGATAACAAACGCAGATTGATCAGTTAATTAATAATCCTTCCAACTTAATTACTCCATTAACAAACTACATTAATTTTCCCAGGTCCACAGACAGAAAGAGGCATTGCCTACGAGAAGAGCGTCAGCTGCAGGGAGCAAGATAATTATGGCATTCCCCGTTTAATTAATGTAGAAAACGTCCAAGATGGCGAAGTTTAGCTGGGTTACCTGGCCGTTATTTCATATTGGAAACATTTGTTTGCGGAGGGAGAAAGAATTCGCGCCAGTTCTGGTCACCTGCCGTGAGGGTCGGAACTCTGCCAGAACAGTATCAACACTAACGACTCCCTCGTTTACGACCTTTTCGTTTACCGCGGAAATGCACTGGAATCCGTCGACCGAGTCTTTAAATAAGTGGGAGTGCAGCTGTCCAGCGCATTCTTCATCGCGAGGTCAGTGTGCGGCAGTTACCGCCATTTAGCGCCATGTGGTTCCCATTACCTTGGATACAGTCTTGTGTAACCTCCCGCGAACTACTCGCTATGTTTAGAGCTTCCTAGTACGCAGCAGTTACGACGATGTCCATTGTGTTACTGCCGCATTCGCACCGCTGCATAATCAACATTAGCGTGATAGATTATGTGATCTGGGACGATAGGACCTTTGTCCGATCTCTGTTTCTGTGATCGTGCAGGTAACCCACAGCTAGTTTCTTACACTGTCGGGACATATGTTATTTCATTCCTGAACGCTCTGCGAGGACTTGTCTTCATTCTGATAGACGCTAGTGTTGTGTAAATGTTTGTATTCCGATGCCTCGTGGCAAGTGCTATTGCTCGCCCGGTGGCTACACTTTGTGAGTGATACTTTATGGACACGAGACAGGAGTACCTCTCATGAATGTGCTTTACTCGGAACCAGGGCCGTATTTAGGCAGGTGTAACATCTGCAGCTGCACAGGGCGGCAAAATTTGGGGGCGGCAAAATTTTGCCATCGGGGAAAAAATATTAATGTTAATTCAGTCGTTATTATGTAGAGTTCCGTAACCAGCAATAAATTTTAAAATTCAGGTTGTTGTGTTGTTAGCAGTGGGGTATCCAGAGAGGGTTGTTTTTTGATGCATTTGTTTTAATCACAGATGCCCGGGGGCGGCGTGGAATATATTACTGTACAGGAATATGGCCCTGCTCGGAAGATGTGTGTCGACCGACCGTCACGACTTTGTCTGTAGCTTCGCTTACTGTCCCCTTTTGTAAATAAACCCTATTCTATGTGGCGAAATATATGCTGTAACGAGAGATGTCAGAAGATCTGCAGATGACTGATCTGCTAGGAAACAATGGATGTAGGTGTCTCATGGAAAGTTAATTATTCCATCCATTTTAATGTCCATTAATTCAGCATACTTAGAAATCGCAGTTAAAGTTACGTTCATCAGCATGCTGAGGTTACATTTCCTTCTGTGGCTTACTGTTGTAGTTCCTAGGAGACTCAACCTCCTTCCTATATTTTGTCAAAACATCATGAAGATGAAATTAGAAATATTCGAGCTCACAAGTAAGATTACAATCGTTTTTCTATTCGCGACTGACATAGGAAAAAGGGGGGGAAGTAACCCAAGTACACAAAGTACCTTCCGCCACTGGTCATAATGGGACTTCCAGGATAGATACTTAAATGGAGAGGTACTGTCACGCTCAGGTACTGACCAAACCACATCTATGGTGTTCTGTAGCATGAAACTTATACATCGCGGAGGTGCTAAAATCTCCTCAAAAGTCGTTCACGCTCAATTCTGTTGCATCTACATCCATTGCTGAACAATGTCTGACTGGGTGTCCTTTTTATTGTACTACATATTAAGGTTTCCTTCCGTTTCATTCGCATAGTGGGCACGGAAGAATGACTCAAGTAAAGTTGTCATAGAGATCATAATCGAATACACATGTACCTTAATGGAAGTACATTTAAAAAGATAAGATGAAAAAAAGAAAAACTTCTTTTGTTCAGTAGGAAGCAGGGTTTACTGATCACGCCGGTCGCAACAGGCTACAGAACCAGCAATTATCCTGTGTTTCACCGCACTTCACTTACATAATAACGGCAGCGGGTCGGGAAAACCAGGATCGATAGGGCCTAATCGGTATGTGAACCGGATCATTCCCACTCTTATCCGCTCCTCACCCTTGCAGCATCTTATTTAACTAAAGAAAACAAGGTCCGTGTTTGACTATTATAGACTAGCTGAAAACCCGGCATTTCCCTGCTATTTATTTATTCTATTTTCTCCTGTTCCATCTCCTCTCCTCTCTGCCTCCTCCCTTCTGGGTTTTTCTCCTCCGTATTTCCCTATCTATGAAGAGTCATATGTATCTGTCAACTTTCGCGGTCATCAGTAAAAGAGAGCCAAGATTTTTTGCAAGATATACTTTGGCATGCACCTCACAAAAAATTATGTAAAGAATGACCACTCTCTTGGTTTATAAGTTTAGTGTCCAAAAATTCATCTAGATCGGAGCAAAGAATGGATTTTCTCAAAGTCATACGAGAGCTTATGTCGACAATGAGTCTCCTGTTTTGAAAATGAAGTGTACAAAATTTTATCAAGATTGCAGCAAAACTGTGGATTTTATCGAAATCCGAGACTGAAATACCGTCATTCATGCACTGAGCGAAATTTTATGTAGACAGAGGCATTCTCTTCGTTTGCAGATTAAGAATACAAAATATAATTAACTTCAGAAGAAAACCATAGATTTGTATACAGTAGAAACACACGGCTACAT
Organism: Locusta migratoria; assembly: GCA_026315105.1. Classification (NCBI taxonomy): domain Eukaryota; kingdom Metazoa; phylum Arthropoda; class Insecta; order Orthoptera; family Acrididae; genus Locusta; species Locusta migratoria. The sequence goes on along the minus strand of CM048746.1, from coordinate 363,253,463 downwards.
TGAAAAACGCATTTTCAGTTTTCTCAAATTTTTCAGTTTTCCGGCAGATGTCGGAAAAAAAATATTTCGTACCTTGTCCTGGGAATTACGAACACAAAAAATTAAAACAATAAAAATTAAAAATTAAAAAAAAATCAATCAAATTGGTCGATCCGAAAAAGGGATTCATTTTTCTATATAAAGGTATTTTATGGGTCAATTAATTTCAACTAATGGTCGTTTTCAAGTACATATATTACTTGGTGTAATTCAGATATATTCATTCAGGAATATTGAAAACCAGGTAACTCAACTTGTGAAATACAAACGGCAATACATGTGCAGGAAAATGACAGTCGAAATTAGTTAATCGCATAGTAAAATATAACAATACAAACTGCAATAGTCTACGTTTTGCTTAGTGAGATATACAGAGGCTGTTGATCGGCACTAAAGTAAAATACTGCTAAAATGTTATTTTCAATGAGTCATTAATGAATTCTGGTCCCTCCCCCAGCGAACATAATCATACGGACGCGGTGGCTTCGTTTCTATATACATGATTTCCATACAACCTTCAAATGGCGAGACGGCCACTTTGAACAGGATTTGGCCGAAAATTACTTCTCCTATAGCAAAAACTCGTACCCGCGCAGTGGTGAGACACTGGACTCGTATTCGAGAGGAAGTTGGCTCCAATCCATCTCCGGCCATCCACATTTCCGTGATAAAAGGAAATAAAAATAAATAAAATCATCGTAATGTTTGTAAATCTAAGGGACTCAACTACGTTGGTCATCGGTCGCTATGCTTATAAACTAATTATACTAACTTATGAGAAGGACAACACAAACACCCATGCCTGAGGGAAGACTCGAACGCCCGATGGGGAACGGCCGCGTGCACCGCAGCTGGGCGTATTAGTGCGCATGGCTATTCTGCCGCGATTCGAGATTTCCCTAAATCTCTCCAGACAAATGCCGGAAAGGTTCCCTTGAAAGGCCAATGCCGATTTCCTTCCTCAACCGTCTCTAATGCCCACGCAGTTGATGGTAGTCTTGTGTGGTTCGCGAACGAACTAGTTCGGAAGAGCGCTTCCACAGGCGAACTACGCGAACTAGTTCGCATAGCCCTCGCCTCTTAATTCGTCCGCTCCTTTTCCGAAGACCGACGGGGAACAGCGAGAGGACGCGAGAGCACGCAGAATCGCGTGATTCCCTTCTGTCAGTTACCTTCATTTCGAGCTGAGATGCAGCTCAACTGTAGTTTCATAGTTCACTGCCATAAGAAATCTATTTTAAAAATAAAGCACTACGAGTACTCTGTATGCAAAGTAGTTGAATACCATTCTATCACCCATTCGTGTAAATAACTGGTTTATTTGCCTAAGTATTTGATGTCAAATTGGCCAAAAATACGGGTAATAGCACACGCTTTGGCAACACTGATTCATTATATAAAAAGCTGTCATAAAAAAGAGCTCTTTTATTAGCGGTAGCAAAAGCCAAAAAGAGCGAACTAGGAGCACCCGACGAACTAGGAGCAGCGGACGATTATGCCAAACATATCACGCTATAGTTCGTTGGATTCTTTTCAGAAGATCGACGGGCAATAGCGATAGGCGCGTAGCAGAATTAAAAATCACATGTTTGCTTTCTGCTCATGAGTCATTTCGAGGTGAGCGTCTGCCTGCTAGATTACATAGTTCAGTGCTACAAAATTTCTGTTTAAAAATGTTCAAATGTTTGTTAAGCTTATGGGACTTAACTACGGGGTCATCAGTCCCTAAACTTACAAACTACTTACGAACTAGGACGGCACAAATATCCATGCCCGAGGGGGGATTCGAACCCCCGACCGTAGTGGCCGTGCTGACCGTGACTGGAGCGCCTCAGTCACCTCGGCCACCGCGGCCGGCCAAAATTTCTGTTTTGATGTGTTCTGCACTCTGCAATATCTGACTAATAAATTCCATAATGCCAAGATATAGAGATAACTCTAAATTTCAACGCGAGAAATTATCCACAAACTGTTTCTTTTGCTTTGCTTGATATCGTTAGCGACTCGAGCAGCAAGCGCATGAAGCAGCTAGGTGGGGGAATTTCCCTCTCCACCTGCACGCGCAGACCACGTCGCTCAGCCGTCACTGGGAGCGGACGAACTAGAAGAGCGAACTAGTTCGCGGCAGAGCCGCGAACTAAAGTGAGCGCTCCCGATCCCTAACTATTATACGCAAGTCTAGCCGACGGGACGTATCTTCTGTTGTAAATAACATTCTTTTTGCATATTTCAAATTACAAGTAAAATGCAAAGTACGAAACAGATTATAATTCAGCAATGCGGCAGCCTGGTAATGAGAAAACAATAGTGTTCGTCATGAGCTGAAGTAACATGCACGATGAATGCATGAAGACTAACAGCGACAGTGCTGATTCGCAACCTAGCAAACTGCGCTGCCAGGCAGTGCGACGCAGGCCGGGCGTGTAGTTGTGTGGGTGAACGCGCTCAATGCGCCCGCTGGCGCGCGAATATGGCAGTCGGCAATTGGACGCGATGCAAAATAATAGCGCCGAGTGGCATCAGGCGGTTAAGGCGCGCTGGCGGCCGCCAAGCGCACGCTGGACGACGGCCCAAGGCCAAGGCCTCGCTAGCTCGCAACTGGCGCGCCATCTCTTAGCCGCGCGACGCAACTACTGTAGGTTCGGGCCGCTAGGTAGCGACAGCAGCACTCATAGTTCGAGTCTTGCAATAGCTAGAAGGGAACATGAAGATGTGTACAACAGTGGTTCCCAATCTTTTTTTTTTGTATTAGAACCCACAATTTTTCCCGAAAAATCTTCGCGACCCAGTCAAAAATTAATGACAAAATACAAATTGTTTGTAATACGAAGTTGAAATGCTTTGCTGAGTAAGACTTTCGAAATTGGTGAGGGAAACATTTATTTATTTCACAATTAAAAAATTATACAAATTAAATGGTGAAATCAATCAGATTTGTGGTTGTGTTTAATCTCGTGTTATTGATACATTCTATATGTGTATTGAAACTTGTTAGTTTTAGGCGTAAGTCATTTACCACGACAAAGTTTGTTTCTAATATTTTACAAAGGGGGAAAAAACGTCGAGACACGGGAGCTCCTGTAACTGAATAGTTGTGGATTCCGTTAGCCGGCCGCGGTGGCCGAGGGGACTAAGGCGCTCCAGTCACGGTCCGCACGGCCACTACGGTCGGGGGTTCGAATCCCCCCTCGGGCATGGATATTTGTGCCGTCCTAGTTTGTAAGTAGTTCATAAGTAGTTTGTAAGATTAGGGACTGATGACCCCGTAGTTAAGTCCCATAGTCTATACAAACATTTTTTTTTTTTTGGATTCCGTTAATTTCTTCAAAGCTATTCTCTCCCTGCCCAATCTAACACGGGAAGTTCCAGTCGTAATCCAAGCGCTAATAGTGAAATGTCCCAACCAGTTCTGGTTGGGATATTCGTTGAGAAGGGAGTGCATACTAACGTATGTTTTGGGAGGACTGGTTTGTGGGAAAAGACAGAGAGGTAGAAGGCGGTACAAGATGACATAATGGGAAGAGCAAAATATGCGAACCTGAAGAGGACGGTAGGAAGACCGGACAGCGTGGAGATCTACCATGTGAAAACCTGTCTTTTGGCAGAACACTGATGGTTATGATGATGATAATGATGAATAGTAGAATACGAAGGGGAGTTGGAAAATAAGTTTTCCCTGTCGGCTGTGGGCAGAGCTGTGTATGAAAGGAAAAAATTCGTATGAGACATTAAAGACATGTCTTTATTTTTCTACATAATTTCCAAGTACATTGAGACATTTGTGAAACCGCTTTGTAAGCTTCAAGAAGCCATCAAGGAAAAAATCAGGGCGTTGCATACAGAAGAAGCGTTCAACGGCTATGGCCGAAAGACGACACAGCAGGTGAACGCGCACGTGCAAGACACCGATAGAGCAGTGGGTGGAGGTCGACCATGAATGTGGCAATAACTTTCTGTTTGGGATTGTGACGGAGGGTGAAACGTGGGTCCACCATTACACGCCAGAATCGAAGACCGCATCCATGGAGTGGAAACATCCGTCCTCACCTGTCCGAAAGAAGTTGAAAAGCACTCCGTCTGCAGGTAAAGTGGTACTCACCGTTTTCTGGGACGCAATGCTTCTTCCGTATGCAACGCCCTGATTTTTTTCCTGGAAGACTTTTTGAAGCTTATAAACAGGTACCGTAAGACAAATGTCTCAATGTACTTGGTAATTACTTAGAAAAATAATGTCTAACGTCTCATTGTATTGTTGTTTTTTTTTCCTTTTTTTTTTTTTTTTCTTTTTTCCTTTAATACGTAACTCTGACCACAGTCAAGTGGGAAAACTTATTTTCCAACTTCCCTACTAGTGCGTTTTTCTCGTATTGCTCAGAGTACGTTATTAATCACGTAGGTTTCTTGTTTGGGGGTGGTTTTGTAAGTAGACTTTCATATTTTTTCCACTCAGTAAAATAATCTACGTAGATATTTTAGTGTGGTTGGGCGACCCACCTAATAGACAGCGCGACCCGCTAGTTTGGGAACCGATGATGTAGAGAACGCTGCCTGTTTGCGTTGCTGCTTTTACTCGTGAAGTACGATATGTTTGCAACAACCAGACTATATCCAGTTTTAGAAAAGTCACGCATGATAATAGTTAACTTTATATATATAGCCGGCCGCGGTGGCCGAGGGGACTGAGGCGCTCCAGTCACGGTCTGCACGGCCACTACGGTTGGGGGTTCGAATGCCCCCTCGGGCATGGATATTTTTGCCGTCCTAGTTCGTAAGTAGTTCACAAGTAGTTTGTAAGTTCAGGGACTGATGAGCCTTTAGTTAAGTCCCATAAGCTTAACAAACATTTTTAGATATATAACGTAAAAATGCGGAACTGTTTTCCTATTGTAGTTTGCAGTCTTGCTCATTAGATAGAAACTATTTAACGTGGCTGCAGGATATCTCTTGCTGACAGCCTATCTTAGCACAGGAAAATGTCTCCTCTTGACATGCGTTTGTCACTAGAAGATACATTTGATTATGATAATAAGTGACGTCGTTACAACAGTTAGTATCGTTTTGCTTTTGCCTGGCGTCATTCCGCGTGTTTCGCGATTATCGATGACATTGCTGATTTTTTTTCTTTTTTGCTCCCAGTTAAATAACTTCATCGGCACTCACAAGGCATTGTGAAGTGTTCGGTAGGCAATATGCGATGCCTTGCTGCTGCAGTGCGTCGTTGTCTGTGAATGAGGTGAAGAAATGAACACAGTGTTTAAATTATGCTTTCGCAATAGCTGTACTCGGCAGAAAACTGTGAAAATGCGGAGTAAAGAATGGCGTTGTTTAAAAAGTAAGGTAAATTAATTTTAATGAATAGACCTAAGTGCTATTTATCTAGTACAATTTCCAATGTTACGTATAATGTCATTTATTGAATATTTTGAATTTCCCCATAATCCTGGACTCCCTGAACACTTACTATGTACCGGCTTCATTCGAAATTCTTCAGAGAGAGAGAGAGAGAGAGAGAGAGAGAGAGAGAGAGAGAGAGAGAGAGAGTTCCCCTTTCCGTCGTAGGAGGTTGTTTGACCACACTGCAAGCTTATAAGCCACTATGCACTGTGCCCTACTTCATTTTGCACTACGGTTTCACAGACTTGGCATTAATTACTTCAGCGCATTACTACTTCAAAAATGCGTTACCACTCCGTATTTCACTTGATTTGTGCACGGTCCCATCTTGTGTACATCTTGGTACACCTTGTAGCTGCGCGTTGTGGTCCGCAGTGCAGGAAGGTGATATGTTAAGAGTACAATCAGATTAAAATAATTACCTACTGAATTTAATCATCAATTATTTTTCTGTCACGTATCCTAAACTTTTACGGCACGTACAGTTTCGAACTTTAGGTGTCCCTGTATCACCTTCTATCTGTGTAAATATAATTCAAATGTTTGTATAGCTTATGGGACTTAACTACGGGGTCATCAGTCCCTAAACTTACAAACTACTTATGAACTAACTAATACTAAGGACGGCACAAATATCCATGCCCGAGGGGAGATACGAACTCCCGACCGTAGTGGCCGTGCAGACCGTGACTGGAGCGCCTCAGTCCCCTCGGCCACCGCGGCCGGCGTTCCAAATGCGGACAGGGGTTAGAGACGTGCTCAACGGGAATACGAATGAAGTTGTAGTGGCTCAAGACAAAAGCCGGTGGCAGCGTACACACCAGGCGGCCACGGCAGCGAAAGTGGGTCGAAATCAGGCTGCTCCGCGAGCAGGAGCGCACACGAGCGCTCACTACCACAGCTCGGAGCTGCCGTGGTGTGGTACGCTGACGTCACGTACGCCAGTACACAGTGGGCATAAGTAAATACAGGGTGTTACAAAAAGGTACGGCCAAACTCTCAGGAAACATTCCTCACACACATAGAAAGAAAATATGTTATGTGGACATGTGTCCGGAAAGGCTTAATTTCCATGTTAGAGCTCATTTTAGTATTTCTCTTTAAATGTAAAATGAAATAATTCGTGCTGACAAGTGTCAAAATACCCAATTGTTTCGTTAGTATGTACTGTACTACCTCGATTCACCGCCAGTTGGCCGAATTGAAGGAAGGTAATGTTGACTTCAGTGCTTGTGTTGACATGCGACTCATTGCTCTACAGTACTAGCATCAAGCACATCAGTACGTACCATCAACTGGTTAGTGTTCATCACGAACGTGATTTTGTAGTCAGCGCAATGTTTACAAATGCGGAGTTGGCAGATGCCCATTTCATGTATGGATTAGCACGGGGCAACATTTGTATCGAGACTTTTCCATAACGAAGGTGTCCCGACAGCAAGACGTTCGAAGCAATTGATTGGCGCCTTAGAGAGCACGGAACATTCCAGCCTAGGACTCGCGACTGCGGGAGACTTAGAACGACGAGGACACCTGCAATGGACGAGGCGTATTGTGGACGGCTGTGATACAATACGCCATTTTCCAGGGCAGCATCAGCGCATCAGGGTTTCCATGCGACGGAGGGTGGATGCATGTATCCTCGCTAACGGATGGCATTTTGAACATTTCCTGTAACAAAGTGTTTGAAGTCACTCTGGTACGTTCTGTTGGTGTGTGTTTCCATTCCATGATTAATGTGATTTGAAGAGAAGTAATAAAATGAGCTCTAACATGAAATTAAGCGTTTCCGGACACATGTCCACGTATAATATTTTCTTTCTTTGTGTGTGAGGAATGTTACCTGAAAGTTTGTGGTAGTTGTGACAGTAGGAAAGATATGAAGCCGCCAAAGCCTAGTGCGTACTTCCTTATACGACCTGTATCTCTTCACTCGCAGAGACTGACTTCCAAAATGTCTAATGTATGGCGACTTTTATTGCACAAAAATATTCGATCTACAGCGTCATTTACAGAAAAAAAGGACAGCCCCGTTTTTTTGCTTGTGTGTCTCTCATCCGTACAGTTTTTATGCGGATCAAATTGGGGCGGTATTTTCCTGGGCTTTTTTTTTTTTTTTTACTAAATTGAAAACCTTCTGCTACTTCTTGTGATAAATGCTGCATTGACCGTTGTGTCACATATTGTTGCTCCTGGTTAGTGAGTTCTAAAACTTTTAAAATATGCGACTTTCGTTAGAACTGTTAAACTACTTTTCTACATAGCTTCCGAAATTTTGTTGGCAATTGTCATAGCATGGCACAAAGTTTTGTGTGCCTTTTTCGTAGAATGTTGCCGCCTATGTATTCAACCATGTGGTAACATGTTCTTTCAGCTCGTTATCATCGTTGAAGTGTTGTCCACCAAGGACAGATTTTAGGTGTAAGAAGAGGATTACTGCCAAAAGATTTTTTTCGCGATAATGCCTGACCTCACAACCCGAATGTGATGAAACAATCACGGAAATTTCAATGGGACCTGTTTGATCACCCTCCATACAGCTCGGACCTTTCTCCTAGCGACTTTCATCTCTTCTTACACCTAAAATCTGCCCTTGGTGGTCAACACTTCAACGATGATAAAGAGCTGTTACCACATGGTTGAATACATCGGCGGTAATCTTCTGTGACGGAAGCATGCAAAAACTTGTGACACGCTATGACAAGTGCCTACAAAATTTCGACAGTTATGTGGAAACGTAGTTGAAGAGTTGTAGAATTTTGTGCAATACAAATTTCTTCTGTATCTGTGTACAATTTCATTTTATTACCAAACGGAACTTACTTTCTGGACGCGCCTCGTTTTGACGACGACATAGTAATTCTGTCAGATACAGCAAAGGACGTGAAAGAGCAATTGAACGGAATGGACAGTGTGCTGAAAGGTGCATATAAGATGAAAATTAACAAGAGCAAAACTAGGGTAATGGAGTGCAGTGTAAGAAAATCAGGTGATGCTGAAGAAATTAGATTGGGAAACGAAGCAGTAAAGGGGGTAGATGAGTTTTGTTACTTGGGCAGTAAAATAACAAATGATGGTCGCAGTACAGAGGATATAAAATGCGATATGGCAATGGGTAGAAAAGCGTTCTTGAAAAAGAGAAATTTGTTAACATCGAATATTGATTTAAGCCTGAGGAAGTCGTTTCTGAAGGCATTTGTATGGGAGTGTTGCCTTGTATGGGAGTGAGACATGGACGATAAACAGTGCGGACAGGAAGAGGATTGAGGCTTTTGAAATATGGTGCTACAGAAGAATGCTGAAGATTAGGTGGGTGGATCGCGTAATGAGGAGGTACTGAACAGAATTGGGCAGAAAAGGAATTTCTGGCTTACCTTGATTAAAAGAAGGGATAAATTGGTAGGACACATTCTTAGACATCAAGGAATTGTGAATTTAGCGTTGGAGGAAAGTGTGTGGGTAAAAATCGGAGAGGAAGACCAAGAGATGGATACAGTAAGCAGATTCAGACAGATGTAGGTTGCCGTTCTTATGTGGAGATGAAGAGGCTTGCTCAGGATAGGGTATTGTGGAGAGCTGCATGAAACCAGTCTCCGGACTGAAGACCACAACATATATATATCGCTGAGGATTGATCTGGTGTCACGTGTCCCGCATTTGCACGGAGAAAAATGGCAGATTGAGTTATAACTCTTTCAGAAACAATTGTACCAGCCGCTGGAATTGGAATATAAGTGGCAGCATCTCGTGACGTCAGAAGCCATCCGGCTGCTTCCGTTACACACACGCTCGCCGCAGCCGTGTGCTCGGGGCGACAGCAGCTTACGCGAGTGAGTGAGAGTTCCCTGTCTCTCTCGCGCGCGCTGGAACAGCCCAGTCTAGTGAGTGGGGCGACACGTGGGCGGCGCGTGAAGGACGAGCAAGGTCGCGGGCGCGGGCGCGGCTTCCGTCACACCGGCCGCCGCTGTGGCCACGTGGCTCACTCGCGTAGGAGGGCAAGGTCAAGGCCGCCGCGTACACACGCACTGGCCCACTGTCACTGTAGCCGGCACATTCCTCACCACAATTCACCTACCTACTCCTCATTTTGGCTCGGTTGCTCGGTGGTACTGTGCCAGACTATAAATCCAAAGCTCACGGGTTCCATCCCCGACAGATCCTAGGATTTTACGTCACTTTCCACTTCTTTCATCAATGTCCACATGTTCAAATATTTGTAAATCCATTGGACGCAACTACTGGATTATTACTTACAAACTGCCTTAAGGTAAACTAACCCAAGGACAACACAAACACCCATTCTCGACTTTTTTGTGTCTTTCCTTTCTTCCGCCGGTACGAGAAAAACATCACAACATCCCCCTCTTCACTGGAACTGCCGCCGTCCGCGGTGGCCGATGGGACTGAGGCGCTCCAGTCACGGTCTACACGGCCACTACGGTCGGGGGTTCGAATCCCCCCTCTGGCATGGATATTTGTGCTGTCCTTAGTGTTAGCTAGTTCATAAGTAGTTCGTAAGTTTCGGGACTGATGACCCCGTAGCTAAGTCCCATAAGCTATACAGACATTTGAACATTTGAACTGGAACTGCCCATTGAACACGTGATTATTGAAGGTAATGACCAACCAAAATTTGCAGTTCCCTGTTAGATGTAACGAACAGAGGTAACTGGCGCGTACGACGAGTGCTAAATGACCCGTGTGGGAATGGGTCACTAGTATAACTTGACGTTAGGCCATGGAGGCACTTACGGGGTTGGCCACCGAACGCTTCCGAAGGTTGTCGAAATGTTACGAAGCCAACGCTGGGGATGGTACGGCATATAGTATAGTCCGAATATTAACTAAGCTTACTGGACTGCTGCGAACTAGACGATTCGAGTCAGGGTGGAAACTTTCATGATTTTCTTATCCTCCTGAGACCTGGTGTCCATTATAATCGACATACACGTTTCTACCCTCATATCCTATTCTCTGTATATACAGTTGTAATACCTACGTTCCACTTCAGTGGACAGCACTTTGCAGCTATTTCGAAGCAGAAACTGTTACTAAGATCACTTGGTACCAAGTAAGCAGCTTTGTATGCGTATTAGCATGCCAGGTGAGTATTCCTAATTTAAATTTTTCGAATTTGATTTCGTGAAAAAGGTACATGCGATATCTCCCTAGTAAATCAGTTATGTAAGTACCAATGAAAAGGTTTTTTTTTTTTTTTTTTTTTTACACATTTCCTTCATTGCTACATTACATGTCACCAAAACTCACTTGCCGCAGTGATGGACACATTTGAAAATCATGAATGTATTTGAAAAATATCTAAAAAATATTGTGAATTCCCTTTTTCTATCTTTAACACGTACATAATACCTATTTCGAAAAATACTGTGCCAGTGGCCACCAGGTCTCAGGAAGTTGTTATAACTCAGGCGTTGTTATTTCAAAGCAGTAGCGCTCTCAAAAATTATAAAAAATATCGTTCTTAGTACGATTAATTATAATCTGGTGTCGATAAGTGCGACAGTAGCAATTAACATTAGTCTTTAATAAGAGGAGAGTTAGGTGGTAACATTCCTAGCTGTCCACTGTAGCGGAGAGCGTATTAGACTTTGAAGTAAACACGCATGGGCGGCAGTTCGAGACCAACCATATACATTTTTTTTTTCTTTTTAATGTACATTCCAACGAACTGCAAACGTGGTCTTCTGACGCACGCGCACATAAAGTGGGCAGATATTATAACAGTGACTGTTGTGAAGGAGTGATGATGCTAGCAATTTCGTATGTAGATTTAGTACTAGAGTTATGTGGAATTTAGTATTCACCACTTTTCTGTTGTTATTTTAGCTATAAAAGGAAAGCCTGTCACAGTTTCAAAGAGACTGTTTGCACTTTATTTTGGCTTAGAATGAAGTAACATGAACACAGTACTACTTTAATTACATTAAAAACGTTCACCGAGCGAGGTTTGCGCAGTGGTAACGCACTGGACTCGCATTCGGAAGGATGGTGGTTCAAATCCACCTCCGGCCATCCAGATTTAGGATTTTCCATGATTTTACTAAATCACTCCAGGCAAATGCCGGGATGGTTCCTTTGAAAGGGCACGGCCAATTTCCTTCCACATCCTTACCCAACACACTCCGAGCGTGGTCTGTAATTACCACGCTGTCGACGGCACGTTAAATTCCAAGCTTCCTCCTCCTAAAAACGTCCATAGGAACCTGGCCAAAGAAAACTATTTTAATACACGCATTGGTTCTAATTGGTGACTTTCAACATATTGTACAGAAAGAAATGCAAAGGAAGAAAGAAAAAAACCAAGCCAATTTGTTGCAATGAGTACATTTCGGTATCATTAAGAAATATTGCCACAAAAATCTAGTACTTAAACTATATATCAAAATACTAGCGTCAGTAAGTTGTTTACAATATGCATTACCACAGTAATGTTCAAATGTTTGTAAATCTATCGGACCAAACTGCGTAGCTTACAAACTACTTAAACTAAGGTAAACTAACTTAAGGACAACCGCGCGCGCCCCAAGGAGAACTCGAACCTCCGACGGCGAGCAGCCGCGCGCGCTCCGCAGCGAGGCGCCTTAGACCACTTGGCTACTCCACCGCGGCCATTACCACCGTATCTCCTGAGTTTACGTCCCTGTGCATGGTTCCAATTCGTTGGTATGTATTTCATGGCATGTTCGCGAAATAGAACAAACGGACATTTAAGACAAAGGGCTGAATATCACAGAATATAGCTTTATGTAATTAATAAAAGTGCCCAAAAACTACTTAGAACGAAAGGTGAAAAAACCATCGTTGTTGGTGGATCGCGATCTATTGCCGACGTGTATTTACTTCAAAAAGGTAACGCTCTATCCGCTACACTTCGGCAGACTGCCAGTTATCCTCTCACCAATCTCTCCTGTTATTGAAGAAAAAAGGTAATTGCTAATGTGGCACTTTTGGACACCGGATTATAATTAACCATACTAAGAACGATGTGTTTTTGATCACTCTTCAGTGCACTATTGCTTTAAAATAACAACGCCCGAGTTATAATAAGAAAATCATGAAATACACGAAGCAAGAAGGCGTATGTCCGGGGAAAGTTTCCACCCGATCTCCAATCGTCGGCTTCGTAGCAGTTCGGTAACCTTCGTTAGTGTTCGGTGGCCAAGCCCGTTGTTGCGTCCTTGGCCTAAGGGCCCCTTTACGCGCTCCGACATGTACGCAGACTTGTCTGTATAGACCTTGTTTGCGCAGACACATCGGAGCGTGTAAATTACTCATTGACAGGCGATTTGGTTTGCGCTACTGGTCGGTGTCCGGTCTGCGCAAAATCAGGCACGGTTTGAAATCACACCGACGGCACTCAGACTAGTCGGAGCGTGTAAACGATATCACAGCCGAATTGCACAGTCAATTGTAGCTGTAGCCAGCGTACAGTGTAGTATTGTAGATGTGACAGTGAGGAGGCTCACGTAACAATATGAGTGATGTTTCAGGAGAGAGTCACAATTCTCGAATGCACTCAAGAGAGATTTTAACGGAATTCATTGAACTTTGCCGGCCGCGGTGGCCGAGGTGACTGAGGCGCTCCAGTCACGGTCAGCACGGCCACTACGATCGGGGGTTCGAATCCCCCCTCGGGCATGGATATTTGTGCCGTCCTAGTTCGTAAGTAGTTCATAAGTAGTTTGTAAGTTTAGGGACTGATGACACCGTAGTTAAGTCCCATAAGCTTTACAAACATTTGAACATTGAACTTCAAAATTCAAAAATGTTCAAAAGTTTGTGGAACTTATGGGACTTAACTACGGGGTCATCAGTCCCTAAGCTGACAAACTACTTATGAACTAGCTAAAACTAAGGACGGCGCAAATATCCATGCCCGAGGGGGGATTCGAACCCCAGACCGCAGTGGACGTACAGACCGTGACTGGAGCGCCTCAGTCCCCTTGGCCACCGCGGCCGGCATTGAACTTTACAAGTCGTTTCTAGCCATATGGAAGATTAAAAGCAGGAACTATTCGGACAGATACAAAAAAAAGTGTAGCATATCAAGCAAGCAAAAGTGGGTCAAGGTCTGGCTATTAAAATGTTTATCACTTTCACACATTAATCTTTTAAAAGAATTCAAATTCGAAAAAGATGACTTGTCCAATTATTTACGAATGGGTGAGGAAACATTGTTTGTGGTTTTAGAACTCGTCACACCACAAATAACGAGACATGAGAGTGTGATGAGAAAGTCAATAACTGCTTATGAGAGATTTTTAGTGACATTGGGGTTTCTAGCTACAGGCAGAAGTTATGCTGACCTTGAATTTTCTGCTGTAGTGATATCATCACCACTATCATACATCATTCCAGAAACATTTCGTGCTATAAGGCAGCAATATTTGAAGGTGAGAACAGTACTTAGTCACAACTCCTTACGCATTTTTTTTTATTTTTTACAACCATTTCTCTGCTTGCATTTGGCTCGACTTCTTTCAGTTTTTCTATTAATGCTTGATATGCTACACATTTTTATTCATTTATTTATTTATTTATTTTTATTTTTTTTTTATTTTTTTTTATTTTATTTTTTTTATTTATTTATTTTTTTTTTTTTTTTGTATCTGTCAGAATAGTTCCTGCTTTTAATCTTCCATATGGCTAGAAACGACTTGTAAAGTTCAATGCCGGCCGCGGTGGCCGAGGGGACAGAGGCGCTCCAGTCACGGTCTGTACGGCCGGGGGTTCGAATCCCTCCTCGGGCATGGATATTTTTGCCATCCTTAGTATAAGGTAGTAGATAAGTAGTTTGTAAGTTTAGGGACTGATGACCCCGTAGTTAAGTCCCATAAGCTTAACAAACATTTGAACATTTGAAATAAATAAATACCAGGGCATCGCCGGGTTTTCAGCTACTTGTCTTATAAGCAAATTTACTTTGTTTGCCCATAGCCTTTATACCATGAACAGAACAACTCAAGACTGAGCGAAGATGTACCAATGGTCGGAACGTGTAAAATGCGACGTTTTAATGCGCAGACGTTCGTTGCAAAACTAGTCTGCACAGACATGTTGTAGCGTGTAAAGGGGCCCTAACGTCAAGTGTAGTATACCACTGACGTGCATACCTCGACTTGGTTGCTTCTAAAAAGTACGAGTACGTACTTTCCGAAAAAGAACGCCGGAGTTGGATTAAATGGCGGGCCAGCCCAGCACGTACGCGTATTCGCCGGGAGGAGAGCCGCCTCCGCCTCCGCCTCCGCCTCCGCGGTGCCTTATCTGCCCTAATTCGCGCACGTGCCGTGTGCCAGCCAGCCAGGCGGGCAGGCCAAGTTCTGGCGCCTAACTGCCAGGATTAGCCGGGATGGGCCCCGCCGTCTCCCACTGCCGCTGTCGCAGCTCCGCTCTTTCGCCGCCACCGCCGCCGGCAATACTCATTTGCGTCGATCCGGCTAATTAGATGGCCGGCTCAGGCGGAATCTTGAGCAGCGCGACACCGAGATGCGCGCCGCTGCCCCGGTAGCTCTGCCGGAGTCATGGTGGGGGGAAGGGGAGGGGGTGGGGGGAGGGGGAGAGGCATTCCGCGCTGCTCCGCGCCGCGCTGTGTTTTGCGATCCCGCCGAGCGTGACGCACGCCGGCGCGGCCGACGCTGTGCAACGAAAGTGAACAATCGCCACTCCGCTCGCTGCCCGCTGGCCGACAACACACAGCAGACACCTGCGCCGCCTTGCCCTTCACGACGCTTCTGACCGCTTTCCATTCAAAATGTTCAAATGTTTGTAGAACTTATGGGACTTAACTACGGGGTCATCAGTCCCTAAGCTTACAAACTGCTTATGAACTACCTAAGACTAAGGACGGCACAAATATCCATGCCCGAGGGGGGATTCGAACCCCCGACCGTAGTGGCCGTGCAGACCGTCACTGGAGCGCCTCAGTCCCCTCGGCCACCGCGGCCGGCCCGCTTTCCATTACACCCCTCTGTGCGCCTCGGTCAGCTTGTTGATACCCTTGTACATAAATTTACATGCAGAGACCAAAATGAAGTATGGATTTGGACACGGAAAAAGTTGGAACTTATAACCCGAACAGCAGCAGCCCATATACCACCCACGCACATATTTCATCCGGACTGGACTTTCTTCCCTAAAGCAAAAAAACAATAGTTACGCATGGATTCTTGGCAACTACGTATACTATACCATAGTTTTTAAGAGTAAATCGCTATGTGACTTTTTGCACTACTTGTCAAGTGAGCACCATAAATTACTGAAAACCCCAAAGTACAAAGATATGTTCCAAAAGTTTCTAGTTATTTCACTATCGGCGAACAACACTCCATGAGTACGATAAATTGACGACACGACATACGAAATATAAGAAGTCTATTTTATTTTCATCTGAGAATTATTATTTCCCGAGGCTTTTAAATTGGCTGTCATTCTTTTTTGTACTCTGTGTGCCCTTCAGAAGTCGAGAAGTATGTGATATATTCCACACAGTGATGACTTTTCAAATTATGCGTCACGCTAGAGGGGCAAATCTTTTCTTTATTTACCTTGCTGAAGGAAGCTGAGAATGGCAACAAAAAATCCCAGTTCCTCACAATAAAAGAACAAAGAACTAAAAAGACAAAAAGAAAAAGTTGCACAGAGGTAGAATGCCAGACTACAAATCCAAAGGTCGCGTGTTCGATCCCCGCCAGGTCGTAAGATTTTTATCTGTCACTTTCAACTTCTTTCACATCTGGCAGTACTGCTCATGTTTCTTATTTTTGTAGGTATTAAGGTAGGCCTAGTATACCTATAAAGATATGAAACGATTTATTTAGTTTCACAATCATATGTAGTTTTTACACTTAATGTACAAAAGTAACAATCATTTCATTGTTAATTTGACAGACAGTATGAAATAAACATCCCACTAATGATGCAACGCCAGCGAAACATGTACTGGAGAAACTAAAAACAATTGTGTTTGCTCAAGGTGGACCATACCTATAAAGCAAATTTAAATGTAATTTTTTTTATTTTTATTCTTTTAATGTTTGTATTTTGGTATCCTAAGATCGCTTTTTCCTTTTAACCCTCGCACCTCACACTTACTTCAACTACATTCCACCTCACACTGGGGTCTACTAGACCCCATTAAGATATTGTCATAAATAAAGTATTTTAAGCTAATTAATATATACATTAAAGTTTCTAACGTATGTGGGAGGTCGTAAACAAATACATATTTCCAGAACGAAACTTTCACTCTGCAGCGGAGTGTGCGCTGATATGAAACTTCCTAACAGATTAAAATCGTGGAACATACATACTAACGAAACAATTGGGTATTTTGACAATTGTCTGCACGAATTATTTCAATTTACATTTAAAGAGAAATACTGAAATGAGCTCTAACATGGAAATTAAGCGTTTCCGGACACATGTCAACGTAACATATTTTCTTTCTTTGTGTGTGAGGAATGTTTCCTGGTAGTCTTGCCGTACCCTTTTTTTTTTTTTTTTTTTTTTTTGTAGCATCCTGTATACAGGGCAAGCAAGATTACATATTTTAAAGAACAGTTCCGCTGCGACAGTTAAAAATCTTGTGTTGAAGGACACCACCTGTTTCGAAATTAAAAATTGCGTCTTCAGCTGTTATCTGATTACAAATGAATAAGAAATGTAAGAATTTAAGCGTGGTTAACATTATGTCAAATCATTAAAAAGATCTGATATGAAATCTGAGCCGCGGTGGAGTAGCCGAGCGGTCTAAAGCGTCTCGCTGCGGGGCGCGCGGTTGCTCGCCGTGGAGGTTCGAGTCCTCCCTAGGGCATGGGTGTGTGTGTTTGTCCTTATGTTAGTTTACATTAGTTTAAGTAGTTTGTAAGCTACGGACTGATGACCACGCAGTTTGGTCCGATAGATTTACAAACATTTGAACATTTTTTGAAATCGGATTGAACTCATTCCCTAGGCTAGGCTTCTTTCAGAAATTTATATAAGATGTTTAACAAACTGTCTCTTCACCTACTTTGTTAGTGCTAGGTTTAGTAGTAGAAGTCGGCGGCAAAAGCGAGTTGGCTGTAAGCTGCGGTGCAGCGGCGTTTGTCTTTTGGTCGCTTTGTAGGCCAGGAGGAGGTAATGCGCAGCGAGCGTCAACAGCGTGTGCCTGGGCTGGATGGCTGCCCTAATTGGGATTACGGAAGCGCCGACAAGAAACTGCAAATTGGGAAGGCGGCCCCCTCGCCGTATTACGGCGCCTTGTGCGCCGGCTGTCGCCTGCGTCATGCGAGCTGAAGGCCGGGCCCGGGGCGACAACCGGCGGATCAGCGCCGGCACTACTTGCTTAGACCCGCTGCTGTTTACCTCCCCCGCCGTCTGTCGCAGATGCACGCGACGCCGACACCGCACACCCACGCTTAAAGCTCTCCTCAACTAGGCCTCGCCGCCGGTTCGTTACCCCATCGCGACGGGGGTGGGCGTTGATTTAATCTTTGCGGAGAGTAGCTAACCTGCAGCTCGCCTTGTGTGGTATTGAGAAGCGAGAAGGAAGCAACGCAGGGGTTAGGAAGTTCCGCCGACGATGACGCTGAGGTCGTTACAGACGCAACACAATCTGGGATAGTGGCAGTAATGTTGGCGTCGTCTACTTAAAGGAACCGTGCTGGAGTTTGCGGTAAACTACTGAGGACAAACTACACCGCTTGTGTAGCGCCCAGAAGAGGAAGAGGAAACCAAGTGAAACTTCGCTGGTTGTGAGAGGACGTGGGACGTATAGTGTTACTACAAAACTGACAAGGAGACTTTCCAGTCTCTGAAATACAGTTAGAGATGAGACTTCGCATGTTAGTAGTGTATGTGAAGGTTATCTACTCACAGAAGTTTTAAAGCGCACTAACCAGAGAATTTCGATAAAAAGGCTCTAAAGAATTAAGTGCAGCAAAAGGAAAAAAAAAGTATGTAAACCTATTGGACCAAACTGCTATGGTCCTCAGTCCCTAGGTTTACACTTAAACTAACACTAAGGACAAAAACACCCATGCCGGAGGAAGGACTGGAAACTCCGACGGGAGCGACCGCCCAATCCGTAGCACGATGCCTAGGACGACGCAGCCTCTCCCACCTGTCTTTTCAAAAATGTTCAAATGTTTGTTAAGCTTAAGGGACTTAATTGCGGGGTCAACAGTCTCTAAACTTACAAACTACTTATGAACTACCTTATACTAAAGACGACACAAACATCCATGCCTGAGGGGGGGGGGGGGGGATTCGAACCCCGACCGTAGCGGCCGTGCAGACCATGACTGGCGCGCCGCAGACCGCTCGGCCACTGTGGCCGACCACCTGTCTTTGGAGCTCATCTCACACTAGGTGATTGCACCTACGGTGCGGCTGTCTGCATCGCTGAAAAACCGCTAGTATTTTGTGGTGGCAATATCCGATGTAGAGACAATAAAACTTCGAGATCAACTGAAGATATATTCTTCTGTAATATATCCCACAATAGCCTAATGGTGCGATACGAAGATTTCGCGATATGTCCTGAACCTTCATTATTTTATTTGCTGAAGAACTGTGTGAATTCATAGGTGCACATTAGAAGACTTACCGCTGCTCTTCCAATTTGTAATCGTGTGCAAATCGCAGACAGCACTTCATCGCGTGTGGTGAAAATGATTTCCTAGGATGGTTACGTAATGATATCTATTCCACCTCAGATAGCCAAGAGCATTAACCTTATATAGGACAAAACTTTTTTTCTGAAAATTTGAAAGGTTAATATTTTTATTGCATTCCATTTGACTTATATAGGTATGTCATATACTCAATTTTTTTTTATGTTCATTTATCTCGGAAGTGAAATCAAGGAATAGCTGGTTGATGTACAGACCACTATCAATTTTGGGTGGGGCTTAGACTACAGTGGATGGTGGTCATTTAAAAGACCACCTTCTTATATCTCGAACAGATAATTAAAAATGCATTTGGAATGCAAAGAAGATAAAATTTATTAAACAGTTTACTGAATTACAAAAATTGAAGACATGACAATATTCAAACAATAAAACATTACTAAACACTATGAAATATTACAAATTCCTGTGGTAAACTTGTTATTTCGAATGAAACGGGTGAAAATGAGGAAGGCAAAGAGCAACTTTAAGACTGTTTCGAACTTATGGACGGTGGACAAAAAAATCGGTTTAAGGCTCTGTATTCGGTAA
This sequence comes from Locusta migratoria, assembly GCA_026315105.1. NCBI lineage: Eukaryota > Metazoa > Arthropoda > Insecta > Orthoptera > Acrididae > Locusta > Locusta migratoria. Next base: position 363,233,805 of record CM048746.1, on the reverse strand, counting down.
GAAGAACCTGCCCCTGATCGAATCTACCTCGCTGAGTAACACCGATGCCTAGTGATTTAGGCCGTTTTACACATCCAAATAGGTGACATGGCCTGGTACCCACGTCCCGCCTTTTCAACTGAGCACGAAATCTGCACTGGACGCAGGCAGATGAAGTACACAGATTCCGTACATGTAAGGAAGGACAAGGGGGCTGGGAGGTAGCGTCGAAGATTATCAAAACAGGAAAATGTTAGGAAGGAGAAGATACGTTCCGATACCTGGTATAGGCATCGGCGTAGCAAGAGAGGGGTTTCCGGGGTTCAAGCCCCTCCCAAAATTTTGGCAAAGCTAACAAAAAAATGACATCGTTCTGTAGCAGGACAGAGCCCGCCTTCATTTTGCGAAGGCCGGGAAACCGTTACTCATGTTCCATATCGTCTCGGTTTCTCCCCATGTGACTTTCTTTTTCTTTTTTTTAGGTGTTCTCATTCTGCTTTGTCTTCTCCTTATAGATGAGTGTGCTTTGCCTGTTTTCCAATCACTACGAACAATTTCTTTCTCAAAATATTCTCTGTAAATTATGCTAAAGACAGGAATTAAATCTAGCGGGGACCAAGTGTAGACACTGTCAGTGACCCTGTCGTGCTCTGGAGTTCTTTTTGCAACACCAATATTAAATAGAAATCAACGTTTCAGCTTTCACGTGTAGCAGAATTTTGTGTTTCGGGGTGCTTTTTCTGGTTATGGATCAGAAGTTATTGAAAGCTTCACACACTGCCTTTGAATGATTTACTGCCGTTTGCAGTTCTGACGTTATTCCAATGTCCATTTATGAAAAAGAAAAAACCTCCAGAAATTATATATCCTGGATACGCCTGTGGGGCTACGAAATACACTCCCCAGACGACAACGCAGTCACCCCGTTTACATGGGCTCCCAAAACCGGATTTCGTAAACAGATTTCCCAGTTCCGCTTTTGGTTGGTCATGTAAACACTCCAAAATCGATTCTGGAAATCCGCTTCTCTAAAACGGTTTTCCAGTTCCACAAACGATTTTCGTGCCCATGTAAACGTAACCGATTTTGAAGCGTTCTTGGCTTGTCAGATTGTGTTTTCTTGTTAAGAATTTTCGGCACATATGGACAGTGATGTCTTCTCATATGAAGTAAAAGTATAAATATTAGAGTGAGCATTAATATGTGTATTTCAATAAAGAAAAATAGCGATTGTGATGACTAAATTAGGAACTGAGTCAGCTGTTTTTCAGCCGCCATCTTAAGTGAGCTAGGAAATCCGATTGAGGCTATACCATCACTACGTTTACATGTAACACATCTTCCGGAAGTCGAAAACCGATTTTCGTAAACCGTTTTTCGCTGTCGTGTTTACATGACACAGCCTGAATCGGATTTCCTAATCCACTTGAGATGGCGGCTGAAAAATAGCTGATTCAGTGCCCGATTTAGTCAGCATAATCGCTATTTTTCTTTCCTTAAATACACAGATTCATGCTCACTCTAATATTAATACTTTTATTTCACATTAGAAAATATCACTTTGTCCATATGTACCGAAAATTCTTACCAAAAAAACAAACACAATCTGACAAGTCAAGAATGTGGTGTCGCACAAGTCCAAAGTGCGCGCCACCTACTTTCGCCGCGCCGCCATGCACGCACGTCGCGGCGTTCTTACGACAGCCACGAGCGCCCTCTGCTACAACTCCGCTCGTGGCCACCACTGAACGACAACGTTCACTTGGGACTGAGATAGCAACCAGTTAGGACCTTCGTAATCAGATAGGCACCAGTGAAGACTTGGCTATCGTATAGGCACTAGGGAGGCCTCTAGCTCAACTATGTATTATCATTCTGCAGTACTGACCAATGTAAAAGTTATGTATTGTATACATTCTGTGCAATATATATATCGTTCTAATTTACTCTAGTGTTTCTAGTTTCTGGCTGCTCCCCTCCGTACCTGCACCAGCGTGCTATCTTTATTCCTGTGTCGGTCTCATTCCACTTGGCCACCGACACCTACGACGGAAACGGGACACAAAAGCGGCGACGAGGATGGGATACAAAAGTGGCGACGAGGATGGGATACAAAAAAGAACGCTTCAAAAACGTATGCGTTTACATGGACACGAAAATCGATTGTGGAACTGGAAAACCGCTTTAGAGAAGTAGATTTCCAGAATCGATTTTGGAGTGTTTACATGACCAACCAAAAGCGGAATTGGGAAATCGGTTTACGAAATCCGGTTTTGGGAGACCATGTAAACGGGGTGCATGTGAACACGGCAGCGAAAAACGGTTTACGAAAAACGGTTTACGAAAAACGGTTTACGAAAATCGGTTTTCGTCTTCCGGAAGATGTGTTGCATGCAAACGTACTGAGTGTGTGACGTTTGGCAGTGGTCCGAGAGTGTCGATCGGATCATGGGAAAAGGTTGACACCGGCTATCGGCAGGTTTAGGGTCAGATGTGGTGGAGGCAGCGTGGCAGCAGGTGCGTGTGACGCGGCCGAGGCGCCTAGCCGGCGGCCGGCAGCCGGCAGCAGGCGTCCTTCGCGCCGGCCAGTTGTTGTGTTTATGGCCTCGGACGGCAGCCTGGCGGCACGGCAGCGGCAGCGGCAACGGCAACGGCGAGCCCCTGAGCGGCAACAGCGCGCAGTCACGCTCCAGGCCGCCGAGCCGCGCCTCACCTCGCTTTCTGCGCTCCGCCAAATTCCCCACTCCAGACTCCCGCCCCCGCCCCCGACACCTTCCGGAACACCTCCAGGCGCCCGCTGCCGTCACAGGCGTACCGTAACACTCGCCATAAGCGTGCCATCACCGGGGCGGCCGACCATCTTAAAGTGTACACGGGGGGTACAAAACGACACTGTGGCTGTAACTGAAGTCTTTATTCAAACGTAATCACCGGACGACTCAGCTTGTCCCAGTTGAGGGGCCGCTATTCCTGAATTTAGCCTTCCATTTCTGTCTGTCCCACGTGTCCTCCCCGCTCAGTCTTTCATGTCTTCAGTGATGCAGTCCATCCAACTTGTCTTTGGTCTGTCTCTTCTTCTCCTGCCCTCCACTTATAACTCCATTGTTCTCTGTACTCTGTAACAGAAGTCCCCCAACCCGTCCTATGACGTGCCCGTAACATTGTAGTCTTCGTTCCTGGGCTTTCTTCGAGGCCTCCACTACACTTGTCTGCTCTCAGATAAGATCATTTCTTCTTCTTCTTCTTTCGTTTCGACCATCTTTGTACCACGTTAATTCACATCAGCTTCCTTTCTTCCTCCCTTTGAGCGAACTTGCCATCATGCTGAAATTGCTTTATTTTGGGGGCTGACGCCTAGGCGTCAACGTGATTACAACTGGGGTAGTTAGCCTCAGAGGTGCCTTGAGGTGTGACCCGGCTTTTCTTTTACGGCTTCTTTGGCTGCCAACCCTCCTCCTTTATCCGGGCTTGGGACCGGCAGCAGCATTTCAGGGTTACTCAATCCACCCGTATAGTGTTTCCGGCGGAGTTCAATTCAAGATCATTTATTATTTTATCCATCCTCGTTTCCCCCAGCAGCATATGCATCTCAGCCACATTTCTTCTCCTGCACTTTCTTTGACGGCCATAGTTGGTCTCACCACCGATTTAAAAAATTTTCCTTTTGACTTTTGTTTTATTCTTTTGTCGCAGACCACACCTCATAGTCTTTCCCAGTTCTCCATCCAACCTGGATCCTGTGACTTACCTCCTTGTCTAACTATCCTTTACTGGTTACATAGGGACCCAGGTACTTGAATTCTCCAACTCTCTCCAACTGATCACTTGCCAACACAATTTTCCCATCTCTTCAATCTCCACCCAACTACCGGTGTTTCGTCTTCTTCCTGCTAACTCTTGAGTCCTCCATTTTCCATTTCCTCACTCCATCTCTCCGATGTTCTTACTACCTTCTCTTTGCTCTCCTTCACTATCACCACCTAGTCTGCAAAACCATCCGACCACAAAGCCAGGTCCTGCACTTCAAAATGTTAAAATGTTTGTAGAGTCTATGGGACTTAACTACGGGATTATCAGTCCCTAAACTTACAAACTACTTATGAACTAGCTAATACTAAGGACGGCACAAATATCCATGCCCGAGGGGGGATTCGAACCCCAGACCGTAGTGGCCGTGCAGACCGTGACTGGAGCGCCTCAGTCACAGCGGCCGGCTCCTGCACTTCTTCCGTCAGCACATCCATCACTTTATTGAACACGTGTGGACTTAGTACTGATCCATGATGCAGTCCAACCATGATACCGTCGCTCCGACACTAGATCTTATTTTGCAGCAGGCACCATCATACCAGTAGACTAGTAGAACATACTTCTCAGGCTTCTCTGCAGTACATCTCTATGTACTGTATCATACGTCTTCTCGAGGTCTATGTAAGTCTATGGTCTATAAAAGTCTATAGTCTATGTAAGTCTCTTTGTCGCTGCCCATACTTTTCCATCATTTGTCTCAGGATAAAGGTTCCTTGCATCCACGGTTCCTCTGCCTGGCATGAACCCAAACTGCTTATCCGAGATTTCTGTTTCTTCCCTGATATTTTTATCCATATTTTTCTCCCAGATCTTCATTTTATGGGACGTTAGCTTAATTCCCCTGTAGTCCTTGCACTCTGGAATATCTCCTTTTCCTTTGCGTATTGGTACCAACGTACTTTCACTCCACATTTAGAGCTAGTTGCCATTCCTGACACCACCTAAAAATTTGGTCCAAGTCATCCTGCATCCTACTACAATAATGACAACACCCTCCTGTACCCCACAGCATCGTCAACAATCAGCCACAGATTGCAACTCACTCTGTCCGTTAGATCATGTATATAGATACAAAATAATACCGCTCCTATCACTATTCCTTGGGGCACTCCTGACGATACCCTGATGAACACTCGCTATCGAGGACAGTGTACTGCATTCTATTATTTATTTAGTCTTCGAGCCTCTCACATATCTGGACACCTATCCGAGATACGCTCCGTAATGGCCGTTTCAAGTCTTTGGACCTCGTCTGCATATTCACAGGTGACGTGGGAGCGACGTGGCGGAGAGCTATTATCTCGAAGCACTGCAGAACCGTCACGGTGCTGGAGACCTAACACGGGTGGAGATGTTCCTTGAGCAGCACAACATAGCGCGGACCATTCAGAGTCCCTTCCAGAAGAACTGTGCGGTCCATTCCATAGCAGGGAAATGCACTCCAGACTATAACACGGACGTCTCCCAATTGTTTCACACCGTCTTCGCAGACGAAATCTATCGATGCGTTTGGTCTGCGTCACACGGGGCGCCTCCCATCGTAATTCGCTTAAATCGTAATTCGCTTAAATCGTAATTCGTTCCACTGTATTAATTTCCGACGTGTTCCCGTGTCCCTCGCCGTCATACGCGACCACTGTAAACCTTTACGAAGGTGTATTAACTCTGGCACAAGTGCGCGGCGCCTGATCCAGTGTTACATGGAATCGACTAAAGTCCAATGAAGGACTTATCTACCACGTCCTGTGTTGAACTGAGCAGCGATTTGTTGCACTGTTACCCCTCTGTACTGCTGACATCTAGCATTTATAGACCTAGAGAAAGCGAGGGGTATGCCAGAAAAGTATGTTCGACTGATCAAATACTTGTATGATGGTGCCTGCTCCAAAGTAAGATCTAGTGTCAGAGTGACACTGTCGTTGTTGGACTGCTGCAAGGATCAGCACCAAGTCCACACTTGTTCAATATAGTGATGGATGTGCTGACGGAAAGATTGCAGGACCTGGCTTTATGGTCGGTTAGACTTGCAGATGACGTGCAGTAAAGGAAAATTAGATAAGGAGGTCAGCCACAGGATCATGGCTGAATGGAGAACTGGGAAAGGGTCTCAGGCGTGATCTGCGACAAAAGAATAAAACCAGAGTCCAAAGGAAAGTGTTTTTTTAATCAGAGGTCTCAGTTGTCTCAGGTCACGGTCATCGAGATTGGCTGGACAGGTGTATGGTGGACTGTGTCTATCTCATTCAACCATTCTCGATACACCTGGAACCCTGTTGCACGCGTGAAGTCAAATTTCTGCATCACTGCCGAAATCGAAATTCCCATTCGTCACACACCGACCACCATACTCTATTCATACATCTTATCTTGACAATGTTGCATGTTACGCAAATTTTTTGCACAACCTAACCTCAGACGGTTATAATTATACAATTATCATCTGGTACCATATCTCCACCTGTATCGTTGGAACACAACGCAATAAATAAATAATATAGGAAATGTTACTACGAATTTCGTGTACCACTTTCATATCAGATACACGGGAGGTGGGAAAGAGGCAACGGTGTGTGGAGAGATTGAGGAGGAGAAGGATAGGCAGAGGTTGATAGAGGCCTAAGTGGGGGTCGAGGAGATGCGGAAAGGTGGTGGATAGAGAGGGAGGTTAGAGCGGGAGATAGATCAGAAGAAGATTTGGACAAACATATAAGCGGCCAAGCCAGTGACCACAATATTTTGATCAACGATGACCCTATTCAAACCTGCAGTGTATTTTGCTGTTGTTTCATTGTGTATCCTATTAATTTCCCTTAGTAGCAGCTGGAAATCACATTGCCCACCTGTGAAGATTTTTTTTTATTCCTGGATTAATGTTAGCCACTCAGAAATGTAACAATTGCTGCCAATTGACGAAAAGTCGTCGTATGGAACTGAAGTTACATTTGGCGATCCTCAAGGAAGTGTTGTAACCTTCGGGTCTTCTAAGTGTATGTATTTAGGAGACTTAAAGGAACAGCCAATTTTTAACATTCATAAAAAAAAGTGGTTTCTTTCCACATGCACAATAAACAGGATCTCAACAATTTCACGAAAATCTTACAACTTCTTATGTAATATAGGCACGGCAGTCGTATAGCTCCGAATACCTGGACTGAATTTGATAGTTTTTATGGAAAAATTTCTCGATACTTAATACCCGTAATACTGCAATAAAATGGCACAGAAGTAGGTTTCAGTTGTCGGGTACTTTTCCTAGCCCGTGTGGCTCTCTGAAAACTATTCACACACTGTAAGAATATACTCGACTCGTTACGAACTTTATCCGCTCCATATATTCGAGACGCGAAGACAGGAGGAAAGTAAATAGGAGGTAGCTGTGGCGTGGCGCTCGTGTCCCTGGAGTAATTCAAGAAGAGAAGCGTAGCGCAAAAAGAGACGGCGTCGCGCATGGTCGAGCAGAGTCGCCTTCTTTCTTTGTTCTAATTTCGTCTCTTTGGCAATTTATTGGTCGGTTGAACAACGTTGCCACTTCAGCGCAAAGGTCATTCTATTGTTCGGTGTGAAACTGCACTGGCCGAAGGTGACCTCCAGAGCTGAATGCCTTCAGCAGCAGCAGATGGCTGTGTGCGAATTGCCGGCCAGTGTGCAAGGACGGGCCGGGTCCTGCGTTTCACCGGCACACAGCTTTTAAACCGATCTGGACCCTCTGTTGATCACGTCTTTCTCCACCTTGCGATCTCTTCGTAACCTTGCATTACGCTTGAACACGTAATGCCTTTATGAGATGTAGTTCACACTATAATTGTTACATTTTCTTGATTTGCAGCTCTTATTTTTCCGTGTTTGCAGTAAAAATTACTGGGTATGAGGTCCGCCTGATATGCAAAACACTGTTTTTATTTAGCACCCAAACTAGTTTCAGCACCTCTGTGCCATCATCAGTGGGCTTTCAATTTATTTCATGCTGTGAAAACAAATGACATTTATTTTACTATTGTAAAATGTAAATTAAGGTAAAAAACCAAAATAAGACTGACGACTTTTTAGGCCTAAATTTACAACTAGCACAATAGTAAAATAAATGTAATTTGTTTTCACAGCATCAAATAAATTGAAAGCCCACTGACAATGGCACAGAGGTGCTAAATAAAAAGTGTTTTGCATATCAAACGGACCTCATACCCAGTAATAATTGTTACAATATATCTCTTTTCTGTAGTTTTTAGCTGGCCCCTTATTCCGATCCATGACACATGAAGTCGTTCTGAATCTGAATGCATTAGCATCAACGATTCTTTCTGGAGTGGCGTGCACTTTCCTTACTTCGGACTGACTTACCCAGGGGGTATTTGCATGTAATATCGACTCCTAAGTGCGGAGCAACTTGTAATGCATTAAGAAGAAATGTCTCTGGACATTATGTCACGATTGACAGCGTAATTACTAGGACCTAATGAATATTTAATACCAGCTATTAGAATCTATAGCCTGACACTGACTGAGTTAACTACCTTCCCACTTACCTCATCAGGTACATATTTCTGTTAATTTTAACCATATTCCGCTTATCGTTATACCATTGTATATGTTACATATTTTTTAACGAAGTAAAAGTAAATTTTCTGTTTTTGTCATCACATCTTAAAATTCTAACAGATGAAATGAACGTTACCTAAGACCACTAAGAATTTAAGTAAATACTTGCAATCAGTGGAGTTGAAGTAAATTTTAATTTATGTAATACGAAAAAAGGTGTCACGAAATTGACGTAGAAATAGAGACAGAAAATGATCCTGAGCTATTAAAGTAACTGTTTTACCTATGCAAAATAATTAAACAATTTTCATTTAGTTTTGTCTTGGTAACGGATTTATTTATTGTGTCGCCTTTTGAATGTAGTAGTGGTTTAATTCTCCCGTCAGTCTCGTCCCCTTTTATTTATTTATTATTTATTTATTTATTTTTTATTTATTTATTTATTTTTGTCACCCAAGTTCAGCCTACGACAATTCCACGCTACTCGTGCACCCGGGAGTATAAGTGGCATACAATGCGACACTAGCTTTTCTTCGTCGTACACTATAACTCCACGGTGATATTCTACCTGTTTTGCCCAATTCCACCAAGCTCAGTCTTAAGTTCTAAATTAACGTTCACAAAGCATTCTCGTGTAATAAGAATCCGCTTCGAATATTTTAAGTTTCGCCATTGATTGTGGAATCCTGTGCGTCCTTTGTTAAAGATAATACCTTCTTTATAGTATCGGTATTTGGGCTAATAAAGATATTTTCTTAGGGAAATTCGCCTCATCTGTCTTAACCGAAGAGCTCATCTCATCTTTCTTTCTTTACTGATAGATGCTTGCCGATTATAGCAGTAGGTACGAAAGTATCGCACCGAAATATTTTACGTGAAAAGGGAAATAATAATTAGCAACTATATACATTCTTCTTAAAGCCTATGTAATGGCTATGTTGTCCTGCCTGTATATCGACACTCGCTTGTACTTATTTCAGAAAAGTGATCAAATATTAGTATGAGCTATACAAGGTGAAGAGAAATTCGCCCACATGTGCTTCGCATCGCGTTTCCTCAGACGCCATAAGAAGAAAAATGCGCATATTTTCGGCAGTAAATGGGATGTCGAAGATTGAGTTGGGTGTGTGTTTTAGAATTACACAATTACAGTAACTAATTTCTAGGGGTAAAAAGATATAAAAAAGCCAAGATCGCTGATCATCAATTTTTATTTACGACGACCAGTTTCGCTGAACTACGTCAGCATCATCTGGTCAAATAAAATATTTTACAAGGCCCTAATCTTGTAATGTCAATCAGTTGTTATATAACAATTTGCAGTGCATAGGTGCACTATGTCATTATAACAAAACATAATTATCACACTGAGTGACAATAGTTTGTGATAATTATGTTTTATTATAATGACATAGTACACCTATGCACTGTAAATTGTTATATAACAAATGATTGACATTACAAGATTATGGCCTTGTAAAATATTTTATTTGACGAGATGATGCTGACATAGTTCAGTGAAACCGGTTGTCGTAAATAAAAATTGATGATCAGCGATCTTGGTTTTTTATATCTTTTTACAATATTATAAGTGGATCGCCTCCTAGAACGTAAACCAACTCAATTTCTAGGGGATATAGAAGGCGTCTTGAGGAACAAAATGAGCATGGAAACCCATGCCCGGAAACGCCAGTCGACGACGCTACGGGGAGTCCAAGTTGCAGGCACCGGAGCCTGCCGCTAGACATCCCCTCCAGCAACTTAGACATTCATTAGCATCGATCCGGACATGGATTTCTTATGTTCATTTTGTTCCTCAAGACGCCATCTACATCTCTTAGAAATTTGTGCGTGTAATTCTGAAAAACAATGAAGTATAGAACATACACCCATCTACGTCTTCAACGTCCATTTACTGCCGGAAATATCCGCAGGATGAAATTTTGTGACCAAACGTATCCCATGGGATTTTCCACTGGAAGCCGAGTCAGCCCTGTCCTGCCTTGAACTGCTTCGTGATTTGTTGCACTGTCGCCCTTCTGCGCTACTGACGATCCGTGTCGTCGCCGGTGGCGGTCATCGAGGCTGGGTGGACGGATAGTAGTTGGTCTGTTGCGGAGTCTGACCGCCATCATTCAGGATGGTCTCTGGACACGGTTTATCGTGTTAAGCCGAGTTCCTGTGCCACTGCCGAACTCGAAATTCCCATTCTTACGGCACCGATCATCGTAAACCGTTGAAACGGCGTCAGCTCAGGACGACGCAGCATTTTACACAAATCACTGGCACAGTGGCGTCTCAAAGAGTCTGCAAAACACCTGCAGCTGGCGTGGGGAAAAGCTGGTGCGTTACCTGTGCCCGACTAGCCTGTGACATTTGCAAAGTCAGTGTAGACCCCAGTGGCGTAGCTATCATAGGGCTAGGCGGGACAGTGCCCCGGGGCCCCCGAGCTCCAGGGGCCCCTCGGCCTTCGTGAACGACGATCGAAAAAAGTTACAGTAGAGCGTACCTTTCTACACATTACCTTGCAATGGTAGGCGGGAAATGGATTCGGCATTCTGTGGCTTTTTTCTGGGTCCGGCGGCTTCCCATACCACAAGAACTATTCGCTCTTCAATTTACGTTCATACTAACACTATACACTCCGCCGCATTCTGCTCAGTTCTTGTATATGAAAACAAATAACTTCATTGTGGTGAGAATTCAGCACTTCACGCGATCTTTTAAGGTACATTTCTACCCGCACGCTGTTTATTCTGCCATTTAAATGTTTAATTGCATTCACGTATCAGAAGTTTCATGTAATAATTGCTTTGTCTCAAAAATGAATTGTGCATCAAGACGCTGCCCTTTACTCCACTGTCACGATAATAAGCGAAGATATCGACTTAGTTCTTTTACTTATTACTTTTTCCTGACCAGACACTAAAATACTTCAAGAAGCCTGGTAGGGGCACGGCTCAATCCAAAGTGTTTCATCAAGCAAAATCCGGCAACTTCCTTTTGCTGAAACCCTCCTACACGAATATTTCCCCTATTTTCCTTCTTTGCTCGGGCTGTCAACGAAATGAGCCAACAGCGTAGTAGCTGCACGAGAGTCAGTGGCCGGCACTGACAGTGTCCTCCTGCTGTCACCGCTGACGAAAAATATCCCATGGGGCATTTTCATCTGTATGTCCTACCAAGGTCCAACTCTATATCTATCCCTCTGGAAAATTTCGTCCAAATCACCTAGTAATTTTTGCGTGGAAACATAACAAACCAACTTTCACAATTATATTAGAGAGTACGATTAAACATTATCTGCTGCGTGACACACAATAATTTACTTGGTAGTATTTAGGTTTGCCTTATTATGTCGTGATGAAGTAGTTTTGCATCTGTACATTTTTTCCCCGGGGCCCTTGGTGACATAGCTACGCCACTGGTAGACCCTGCAGGACACTGTCTCACGGGAGTACGCACTGCGTTTATAATTGTATTAAATGTGCAGAGGATGCACCGAAATACTTAACGGGACACGTGTTTGATTTCTTTTTCTCTGTGATTATTCGGAAGTTTCAATTCTTATCGTAATAATAATTTCGTGTGGCTCATTGGCTTGGTGCAAGTCTTTGAATTTGACGCCACTTCGGCGACTTGCGTGTCCCTAGCCTACCCCCGTTATTCAAGCGGGGAAAGGGGACGTACAACTTAACGTGGAATCCGAACCACGTGTCTTTTGTGGCATCGTTGAGAGGTGAAGGATGGGTTAAAGCATGGACTGAAAAATCCCAGGTGCGACCGGGTATCTAACCCGCGACTCTTCGCCTTCCAGTCGAGCGCTTTACCCCAAGACCACCGGACCTGACATATTCTTATAATGAAATGTCTAAATATGTCAAATGTGGCGGAAACGTTGTTTACCTCATTCCAGATCACCATGACTTACTTCGCTTTCACATTTATTGGCTTCGCTAAATCAAAATATCGGTAATTGTTGACCATAACGCACAGAATGGATGACTGTCAATACTTCCAAGATTTCAGGTGTAAGCTGTTCAGTGCCACATTTGGCTAAAACAGGCAATATCCTTAAATGATTAACAAGTAATGGATTAACTGCCTAAGAAGTTCTGTTTAATAGAAAATGAATAAATTACTAGTTTCCATCTGCACATGTAGTGATTGAACTTAATTACGTATAGCTATTAATCTTGTAAATGCATAAGCACGAATCAGGTTCATAAAACGTTATGCTCAGTGTGTGATATTTCGATATAACTTGACAGTTAAATACCGAAAATATCAGGACATTTCATCAAGACTTTTACTAGGATATTTCGTAACATGACATTATCGAATTTTTCGTATTTGGATCTCATGCACTGCAGTAAAATCTTTTATTCATTCAAATACCATACCAAATCTGTATAGACAAATGACACTATTTCATTGTGCCTTCCTCCCCCCCCCCCCCCCAGGGGGCTCACGGTTCTTTCGTGAGTACGTGCGTGGCGAGTATGGGTCCCCGAGTTAATGCAGTCTGCCTTCCTTCTTCACTTGCCCGACTGCATTTGCTTTCCCTTCCCCTCCTATCCTCACTCCTTCCCCTCCCAACCGGGTGACTGATAACCTTAGCAGTTTAGTCCCCCTATCCCAACAAAGCAACCCAACCCAACCCAACTATTTCATTGTGCAAAACAGTTTTATGTCAAGTAATTAAATGTCACATAATTATAAGGTAGGAAGTTAGTCGAATGGAGCATAGGCTTATTGGTTTAACATTTTATTTAATGTTTTAATAAACTCCATCTTGATAATGCAATTCCGCACTATGGACACTGAATTTTCCATTTTTGACACACGAAAGTTGTCAATTTCATGCACTTCTTCCGCATTTTGAACTCGGAACTGCATTCCTCACGCTTTTGGCGCGCGCCAGTCACAGTCTGCACGGCCGCTACGGTCGGGGATTCGAATCTCCCCTCGGGCATGTATGTTTGTGTCGTCTTTAGTATAAGGTAGTTCATAAGTAGTATGTAAGTGTAGGGACTGATGACCCCCACAGTTAAGTCCCTTAAGCTTAACAAAGATTTGAACATTTTTGCTAATACTGACGTTCGCCGAAAGACAGCAACAACGAAATGACGAAAAACAGTGACACTCAATTAAAAAAGCAGTAACGAAGTAAAAATAAAATATATTTGCAAGAACGAAAGCAAACGGAACGCTTAATGTGACAGAAAAGAGCAGAATGGAATACGGATGACATCTTGAAACGACTGGTCACGTGATATCAATTTCCGGTCAGCAAATGTCAAAACAGCCAAATGCGTGCTGGCGCGAGACGTTTCCGACCGTGCTGCCATTCGGGCACGGCAGGCTGCAGGAAGCGAGAGGCGGCGGCGGAAGCAGGCGCCGGAAATATCTGGCGGCTTCCTACCCGCGGCCTCTCCAAGGACGCGCGCCCTCTCACCTTTGGCGCTCCGGCCCAGCCACTCGGGACCTCTGCGGTACCACACACCGACCGCTGGAACCGATTCATCTTTCTCACTTGCCCGTAACAGTCCTGACCGGAGGTTATTTTTATTTAGTTCTTTTATGCTGGAAAAAACTTCCGGAATCAGAGCTTGAGGAAGATCAGTTTGGATTCAAGAAAAATGTAGGGACACGGGAGGCAATACTCACATTACGACTTATCTTAGAAGATAGGCTAAAAAAAGGTAAACCTACGTTTTTAGCTTTTGTAGATTTGCAGAAAGTTTTTGACAATGTCGACTGGAATACACTCTTTCAGATTGTGAAGGTTATAGGGACCGAAGAGCTATATTCAACCTAAAGATAAACCAGACAGCGGTTATTAGAGTCGAAGGGCACGAAAGAGACGCAAAAGGTTGAAAGGGAGTAGGACAGGGCTGTAGCCTTTCTCCAATTTTGTTCAATCTATACACTGAGCAATCAATGAAGGAATGCAAGGGAAAATTTGAAGAGAGAATTTAAGTTCAAGGAGAAGAAATAAAGACTTTGCGGTTTGCCGATGACATGGTAATTTTGTCAGAGACTATAAAGGATCTGGAAGAGCAATTGAATGGAATGGACAATGTCTTGAAAAGAGGGTATGAGCATCAACAAGAGTAAAACAAGGATAATGGAATGTAGCGTCAGAAAATCAGGCGATGCTGAAGGAATTAGATTAGATAATGAGACAATAAAAGTAGTAGATGAGTTTTGTTACTTGGGTAGGAAGATAACTTCTGATGGCCGAAGAAGGTATAAAATGCAGAATGGTTGTGGGAAGAAAAGCGTTTCTGAAGAAGCGAAATGTTTTGACATGTAATATTAGTTTAAATTTTAGTAAGTGCTTTCTGAAAGCATTTGTCTGGAGTGTAGCATCGTATGGAAGTGAAATGTGGACGATAAGAATATTTCGAAATGTGGCGCTAATGACGAGGTACTTAACCGAATTGGGGTGGAAACGTGTTTCTGATATATCCTGACCAAGAGAAGAGACCGGTGGGACATTGAGAGACATCATGGAATCGTCAACTTAGCATTAGAGGAAAGTGTGTGGGGTAAAAGTCGTAGAGGGAGACCGAGAGACGAAAGACACACACACACACACACACACACACACACACACACAACCTTCGATGGGGAGCAACTGCGCGCACAGTAGCATGGCCCCTTTGGACCGCACGGCCATTCGACCGCGGCATGAAATAGACAAAATATATGGTTATGAGCGCAAGAAAAGTAGGAACTATAAAGCTAGGTCAGGTAATAATAGTGATTTCAAATACCTGGGAAACGTAAGTACGGAAGATATGAGATGCTACAAGGAAGTGAAAACCTGCATGGTAATTGCCAAGCATGCATTCAATAACAAGAGGAAGCTTCTGCACGGTTCTATTGGACAGGAAATTGAGGGAGAGACTAACAAAATGTTTTATATGGAGTGTGGCACTATATGGCTCTGAGACATGAACAGTCAGAAAAGAGGACGAAGGAAGATTAGAAGCATTTGGAGGAGGATGGAATAAAGTGGGTAGACAAATTGAGATGTGAGGAGTTCTTGAGACAAGTAGGTGAAGAGAGAGAAAAGGTAATCAGAAGGAGGGAACGTAATTGGCTTGGCCGTTGGATGAGAAGAGATGGTCTGTTGATGGATGCTTGGAGGGAACAGTGAACAGAAGAATAAGAAGAAGTAGCAGCAAATACGAGATGTTTTACGGTATGTGTACAGGAAACAGTTACGAGAAAGAGGGTATCAAACGACAGGGCAGCATGGAGAGCTGCATGTGAAGACCTGCCTTGGGGCAGAACACTGATGATGACGTAACATATACAACAAGGCCGTCACTCCTCGTTGACTGACGGGTGAATTGGTTATTTTCAAGTAAATGGAAAATATGTATACACAACAGTCAACACATGCGTTCTGCATGTTCAGTGGTCCAGTGAACCACCTATAAAAAGCTGATCGTGCATTCTCGTATCAAATAATGTTACCTGTATTTTCAAAAGTACTTTTATGGCGGGAGACATTTTTAACCCGTACAAGTAGCATACATACTTACCATAGCGTTGACCAGGCACTACTACTGTTCAAATTCTCTTCTGAACCTCCTGAGACAGCTTGTGGGCGCTCCTTCGTCGCTAGTGACATTCCGTTAGCGTTGGTGAAGGCACCAGCTCCTATGGAAGTAGGTAATTTCCGGACATCTCTTCGCGCATGAGCAAAACCCTTTGAAGGCACCTTCCGCGCCTCACAGTTGTTTTTGGCGCATTGAAGATTTATAAAAAACGCGTCATACGACATCTGAGAATGAAGTTCTGTGAATAATCTTGTAACATTAACTTAGATGGTGAACTACAGTTACCTTACTGTCCTTCGAAATAGTGACCTCCCATAATTCTGAGATACACGTCCTGGAAACTTTGCACAAAGTCTTCCTTTGGGGTCGTGTACAAATGCCTCGTCACGTTGCGTTGGTAGTCAGGAATATCGTTAAATTTTAAATGGAATGGCGCTTACAGGAAAGGCAGTTGAGGGAATCGACGACTATAACCATAACTATTCACTCAGACTACTGTAACCTATCATAGAAAGGCATCAAGAATGGTTTGCATCGTTATTCTCGAGTGCGCTCGTAATTAGTCTGGGTAAAGCTGCGACCGAACGTAAGGCGGCGTGTTTGAGTTACGCCAGGCCAGGGAATGTTAATCGCGGCTCTGGAACGCGCTGGGCTCGCTCTTTTCCCAGGAGTTCGTCGGCCCGCGCGGACGCCGGCGCGCATGTATTAAGGGGGCGTCTGCTGTTGACAGGGACGCCGTCAGCAGGCCGGCTGGGAACGCGCCGCCGCCCCCGCGAATAAACAGCGGGCGGGGGCAGGGGCGGCCGGCTAACGGCAGCGCCGGTGACGCTAGCGGGGCAGCGGAGGTCGCGCCAAGGACCTGAACCCGGTCTTCTGCCGAGTCACCCGCCACTCGCAAGCTTCCTGGTCGCCGTGTCACTCCAATACGCTCTTCGCCGCCGACCCGGAATAACTATGTCGCCCTTTTCGTCGGCTGCCTGACGTCGACGTGACAACAGCCTCACACTTCAGAAAGATGACTATCCTTATCGACGTCTAAAGCTCCTTGTACACTTTTCTAGCTTGAGACACGATCCGCTTGGCCAGTCCAGACACTGCAAAACACATCGGTATGAAAAGAACGGTGCCCCGAGAGAGAGCTGACCGACGAACGGCACGCCCTCCGCCTCGCCTACCGCATCTGGCTCTCCTCCCCCACGCGGATCCCTTACCATCTAATCCCGTTACCTCATCTCCTGCAATACCTACTACACATCCGGATCCTCTACACCAACCGAAAAACAGATTCCCGTAACCCTCTGGTCTACCCGGTTCAAATGTTCAAATGTTTGTAAATCTATCGGACCAAACTGCGTGGTCATCAGTCCGTAGCTTACAAACTACTTAAACCTAGGTAAACTAACCTAATGACAAACACACACACACACACACACACACACACACACACACACACATGCCCCAGGGAGGACTCGAACCTCCACAGTGAGCAACCGCGCACTCCATGGAGCGCATGGAGCGCTGTCAGACGGTAACAGATTTTACAGCAACGAGTGACGCCACTGGGGTGTCGCGAATTCTGGGCCCAGTGAATTCTGGGCCCACTGAATTCTGGGCCCGGAAAAGGTCGGGCCACTAATCCTCCCCCCCCCCCCTCCCTCACTCCAGGATGGGTGCCGGCCGGCAAGTAAGTGAGCCGACTACATTATTTTGCGCCGGTAGCTTGGTTCATGTAAACACACTCGGCCCTGAAATACTTTTCTACAAAGACAAATGTGACCGGCATTGTTACAGTACATGTGGCTGCAATTCGAGTGGTTCCAATGTTGCCAGAAAACATTGTGGGCCAGTGTTGACGGTAATAACAATATTTATGGCCCGTGCAAACGTAGCTTTACGTGCTGTACTGATGATAGACGTATGGAGATGATCAAACAAGAACCAAAAGTGATACAGTTGGAAGTGGTCATGTAATTTCTGCTTGACGACTTATGATTGGATATTCAGAAGCTACACTGAAAAACCTGGAAACCAAATTACAAACACAGAATTTTAAAATCACGTCTGTTTGACAAAGAACATTTAAATTAACCTAAAATAAAATCTGTTCCACACCCATCGACCTGCTAATGTTAGACCTACATGTAATGTACATGAACCAGGAGTGTGCACGTATAGGTGAAATAATCTGCGTATTGCTTCCCTCTCATTCATAACGCTAAATGTGCATGGCCCCTACATATGACTTGGAAACAGGAAATCCTTTCTATTTTGTAAATATAAGCCTGCATAATGTTATTAGTATTCCCAAATTTAAAATATATAGAATAAGCAATATGAACTCGCGTATTAAGACATACATTAAAACGAGAGTGTGTGAACCATAAAATAATTTACATAATAAGAGTGCGTGTTTACGGCTACAATGAATGCCATGGCAGAGAATGCATCGAAAAACACGGGAAAACAGGGAAAAATTAGAGCCACTGCAATACGCGTTTAAAAGAGGGAATATCGTTGAACATTATGTCAACATTCAACGTTGTTCTTCCGGCAGCAGGACATTTTGTTTCCGTTGGTGGTCATTTGGAGGGCGGTGTTAACGCGGCTCTGACAGGACGGCATAACATCATAAATCTTAAAGTAGGCATTAGGAGAAAATTAATTTTGCTCATTTCTTTTTGCAATATGTATCTCCAACGTAGAGTCGCTTTTGTGCACCATTTCCATTTGATCTTCAATATTATCTATGCTAAATTTCTCCTTGTCAAACCTAATGCAATTTTCTTCCTACCATAAGTATTTTCTTCAAATCGCCACGTATGAAGGACCTTCGAGTCTGGCCAGTGGAGGGCTTCTCAGCGACAGGACATTCATAAACCCCGTACTTTGCATATTTGGCTTCTTTTGTGGTATATTATCACGCAATCGCACTTTAAGATTATGTGTCGTTCTGAACGCAGTTCTAACTCTTTGCTTCCAAAAATGTGTGTTTTAGTTTTTCTGACGGCTTGCCAGTTGTTATTCTGTTTTGAAATCACGTACAGGGGGTATGCGCATCTAGTGGTAGGAGCGGGGGAAGAAGCCATGTACAGCTTATGTCACCTACGCACTGTATGAGATCTTTAATTTTGTGCATAATCCTACCCTTTTTTCTAACGCCATCATATATTATGTTCTTTACATTACATATACCATCCAGAGGTATGAGGAGCATATTATTTTATATTTATTTTAATATAAAGTTTTGTAAAGAAGAATAGATGCGATTTTTAAATTACATTTTTGTAATTAGGTTTTAAGTTTTCCATTGTTTTTGGAGGTAGTTGACATTGGCTGAAGTCATAAGTAAAACCTTTTTGAAGATTTAGATGTAAAGGATTGCGTCAGAGGGACAATATATTACAAAAGGTCACAGTGCTCCCTATAAGAAATTCGCTTTTTCCAGGAAGTGATCATGTTATGTTTACGGAATTTTCGTAATAAACAGACTCCATCACACTTTATCTAGGCTTTGGACTGGCTAAATGACAAGAATACATTGTTATTCAGGCCTGTTTAAAATCAGTTTGTTTATTTATTTATTCTTTATTTTATTAACTTTTAAATTATTATTTATTTGTAAACACTGATCGGGACTTCATCGTTTTCTAACCACCTGTTTACGAAATAGTCGAAAAACTGAGACAGCTTGGGGATATCTGGTGCTTGTGAATGGATTTCGAGGCAGCCATCGCAGACATCTTCCGGTCGAAGGAATGCCAGAGAAGCACACATATGATTTTGCAACTTTGCTTCTTCATGTTCTCTGTATTCGGAAGAAAGTCCCAAGTCTTGCACTTTGCTCGAAAGAGATTTCTTAATGTGGAAATGGCAGCCATGAAGTTGAACCGACGGGAGCACAAGGTTTAATGCAGATATAGCAGCTATTTCAAAATCAAAGGTTACATTTTGAGGATTCCATTCTTTTATATTATTTTTAAGAGTGCTGAAAAGACGAATACATGTATCTTTTTTTTTGTTGGGTAACAGTGCAAAGGTCACTGGATAGGTATTTGTTTCATACTTTGAACTTCCAAAGTCTGCATGTATCGTATATATTTGAGCAAATTGTTTGCTACAACATTTGAAGGTCCCACCATAAAAAAGTATCGTTTAGTCTTTAAAGCCTCTCTTCCTGCTTCTAAAGACTATCACCCTATCTCCAATGTTGTCATCGCTCAAGAGAAAACTGTTACCGTCATTCATATTTTGTAGCTGAGGCTCTTTCTGATCTCCGCGTGCTTTGGACCGCTGCTTGTATAATATTCGCTTCGTTGATAGCTGTTCTGGCATTTCAGACACAAAATGACACCCTTGATTGTGGAGGTCACCTAATTCTTCAGTATATATTTTAGAAATCGAAGTCTCTTCGTCTCTTGATCTCTTCTTCTACACGGGTAGCGGGGGCTGTGTGGCGTGGACTGGGCGGTTTTTTAGGTTAGATGGCATCGGGAATACACAAAATGGGTTTCAGTCTCAAAGGGGGCAGGTCAGACACGGGAAGAAAGTAGACATAAAAACCATTGGTGTAACAGTTGTAAATTGTCGTAGCTGTGTTGGGAAAATTCCAGAGCTCCAAGCGCTGATAGAAAGTACTGAGGCACAAATCGTTATAGGTTCTGAAAGCTGGCTGACGCCTGAGATAAATTCGGCCGAAATTTTTTCAAAGGGCCAAATGCTCTTCAGAAAGGATAGAATAAATAAAACAGGGGGTGGTGTGTTTATTGTTGTTACAAACGGTTTATCCTGCAACGAAATTGAGGCAGATACTTCCTGTGAATTGGTCTGGGTAGAGGTTATACCTGACCACCGAAATAAATTAATAATTGGATCTTTTTATCGGCCCCCTGACTCAGACGATGCGGTTGCAGAAATGTTCAAAGAAAGCTTGAATCATATTTCAAATAGGTATCCGAAGCATACTGTTATAATCGGTGGCGACTTTAATTTACCCTCGATATGTTGGCATAATTACGTATTCAAAACCGGGGGCAAATATAAAACATCGTCCGAACTAGTTCTGAATGCTTTTTCTGAGAACTACTTCGAACAGTTAGTTCATGAACCCACTAGAATAGTACGTGGTTGCGAAAATACTCTTGATCTCCTAGCAACAAATAATCCCGAGATAGTAAAGAGCATCAAAACAGATACAGGGATTAGCGAACATCGAGTTGTAGTAGCGAGACTGAATATAGAAATTCCCAAATGCACCAAAAATAAACGAAAAATATATCTATTCAATAAAGCAGATAAAAATTCGCTTCACGCTTTCCTGAGTGATAGTCTCCAGTCCTTCAAAACTAAAAATGCGAGTGTAGATCAGTTGTGGCTTACATTCAAAGACATAATATCAGTAGCAATCGAGAGATTTATACCAAATAAATTAATAAAAGAGGGGGCTGACCCCCGTGGTACACAAAACAGGTCAGATCACTGTTGCAGAAACAAAGAAAAACGCATGCAAAATTTAAAAAGACACAGAATCCGCAAGACTGGCAATCTTTTACTGAAACTCGCAACCTAGCGCGGACTTCAATGCGAGAATCTTATAGTTGTTTCCACAACGAAATCCTGTCTCGTAATCTTGCAGAAAATCCAAAGAAATTCTGGTCATATGTGAAGTACACTAGCGGCAAAACACAAACAATACCTTCACTACGCGATAGCAATGGTAATACTACCGACGACAGTACTGCTAAGGCAGAATTACTAAACACAGCTTTCCGAAATTCTTTCACCAAAGAAGACGAAGTGAACACTCCAGTATTCAATCCAAGAACAGCTGCCAGCATGCGAAACTTAGAAGTAGATGTTCCTGGAGTAGTAAAACAACTTAAGTCACTAAACAAAAATAAATCTTCCGGGCCAGATTGTATACCAACTAGATTCCTCTCAGAGTATGCTGATGAAATAGCTCCGTACTTAGCTATAATTTACAACCGATCACTCAGCGAAAGATCCGTACCCAAAGACTGGAAAGTTGCCCAAATTACTCCAATATTCAAGAAAGGCAATAGGAGTGATCCCCAAAATTACAGGCCTATCTCATTGACGTCGATTTGCAGTAGGATTTTGGAACATATACTTTGTTCGAATATTATGTACTACCTCGAAGAGAACGACCTATTAACCAATAGTCAGCACGGATTCAGAAAGTATCGCTCTTGCGAAACACAGCTTGCCCTTTATTCACATGAAGTGTTAAGTGCCATCGACAAGGGATCTCAAATCGATTCCATATTTCTGGATTTCCGGAAGGCTTTTGATACTGTACCCCACAAGCGGCTTCTAATGAAATTGCACGATTATGGAATATCTCCCCAACTGTGCGATTGGATTCACGATTTCCTATCAGAAAGGACACAGTTCGTTGTAATTGACGGTAAGTCATCGAGTAAAACAGAAGTGATATCTGGCGTTCCACAGGGAAGCGTTATTGGTCCCCTACTCTTCCTCGTGTTTATAAACGATTTAGGAGATAATCTGAATAGCTCCCTTAGACTGTTCGCGGATGATGCTGTCGTTTATCGGTTAGTGAAGTCAACAGAGGATCAAAAGCAACTGCAAAGCGATTTAGACAAAATTTCTACTTGGTGCGAAAATTGGCAATTGACACTAAATAAAGAAAAGTGTGGAGTAATACACATGACCACTAAAAGAAATCCGCTGAACTTCAATTACGCGATAAATCAGTCAAAACTTAAGGTCGTAAATTCTACCAAATACCTAGGAGTTACAATTACGAACAACTTTGACTGGAGAGAACACACAGAAAATATTGTGGGGAAGGCGAACCAAAGGTTACGTTTCATTGGCAGAACGCTTAGACGATGCACCAGCTCCACCAAAGAGACTGCCTACATCACACTTGTGCGTCCTCTCTTGGAGTACTGTTGCCCCTTGTGGGACCCTCACCAGGTGGGACTGACGGAAGATATTGAGAAGGTTCAGAGAAGGGCAATTCGTTTTGTTTTATCACGTTACGGGGGGGAAAGCGTCACGGAAATGTTGCACGAATTGGGGTGGAAATCATTAAAAGAAAGACGTTATTCATTGCGGCGTGATCTGTTTGCGAAGTTTCAATCACCGACTTTTAGTTCTGAATGTGAAAATATTTTGCTAGCACCCACCTACTTAGGGAGACATGACCATCCCAATAAAATAAGAGAAATCAGATCGAAAACGGAACGATTTAGGTGTTCTTTCTTCCCGCGCGCTATTAGAGAATGGAACGGTAGAGAAAAGTTATGAAGGTGGTTAATGAACCCTCTGCCAGGCACTTAAATGTGATTTGCAGAGTATCGATGTAGATGTAGATGTAGATTTACTGCCTTCTGTATTTCTATGCGAGCGTCATCCGGTGGTCCACATTGATGCTCGTTTGAACTAAGCACCTCACAGTCTTTCGTCTCAAGCATTCCTCGGCAATACTTTGTTCTTTGCTTTGAACAGCGCCAAATCACAGTCTCATCTGCTTTGGTTTCCTTATGGTATACGCGTAGCCGTCATAGTGCGCACATGGCTTACCACGGATGGTCGTTGACACTTCCATTTAGAACTTAAAGCACACTGGGAGACAAGATGCACGAACTGAATACTACGCAAGTTAGTCTACTGACAGTGACTGTCTAAGAGGTCAGCCACTGAGTTGGACGAGACCTTCGGGACCGTGAGTGACGAGGAGCGTTCCCAGGGGGGCAGGGACGTTCTGCCCTCGTGCAGGTAGTTTCCAGGAAACTGGGCCCAGAATTCGCACATTTCTGGTTGGGCCCAGAATTCACTGGGCCCAGAATTCAGTGAACCGCCACTGGTGTGTTAGACGTGGCCAACGGGAAAGACAGGCCCCAGCGGCACATCAATGTGAGCGCTGCAAACAGAGGCAACTGCTGCCGCCGGTGCTGACCTTGGGTGCAGCTGGTGTGTGAGCGTCGGCCTCAGTGTTGTCACCCCAGCCGCCGTTCGCGGTGACGTCACAGTCTGGCCCCGGCGCGGTCGTCTTCCCACGTAAGCAAGGTAGTTCCGAGCCGACACGATCGCTAGCCCATTGGCCGGCCGCTGGGACACTGCCCATTACGTCATAGCGGGCAGCCCCTGAGCTAGCGATCGTGCCGGCTAGGAACTACCTTGCTTATGTGGGAAGACGACCGCGCCGGGGCCAGACTGTGACGTCACCGCGAACGGCGGCTGGGGTGACAACACTGAGGCCGACGCTCACATACCAGCTGCACCCAAGGTCACCACCTGGCGGCAGCAGTTGCCTCTGTTTGCAGCGCTCACATTGATGTCAACCACTGTCACGTAGTTGCAGGAGATGCTATCCACAAGGTTTCTCAAATTGATTCCGTCTTTCTACATTACCAGAAGGCTTTTGTCACTGTACCTCACAAACGGCTTTTAATCAAATTACGTGGTTATGATATATCGCCACAAATTTACAACTGCACAGGGTCCTGTCAGAGAGGACACAGACACGTTTTGTAGTAATCGATGGTAAGGCATCGACTAAAACAGAGGTGATATCGTGCGTTCCACGGGGTATTGTTATTGGTCCTTATTAACATAAACGATTCGGGAATCTAAGCAGCTCTCTTAGGTTGTTTGCAGTTGACGTCGTCTAGTAAAATCATCTAATGATTAAAACCAACTGCAGAACGATGTAAATAAGATATCACTATGGTGTAAAAATTGGCAATTGACCCTAAATAATAAGTGTTAAGTCGTCCACATGAGTACAAAAATAAATCTGTTAAACTTTGTTTACAAGATAAATCAATCAAATGTAAAGGCCATAAACTCCAAAAAATATCTAGGAATTACTATGACTTCAGACTTAAACTGTAACGAACACGTAGATAACGTCGCAGGAAAGGCGATCCACAGACTGCTTTTTATTGGCAGAACCTTTAAAAGGTGCAACAGAACTACTAAAGAGACTGCATACACTACGCTTGTCCGACGTTTTTTCGAGTATTGCTGTCCAGTGTGGATTCCTTATCAGGAGAGTTTGACGGAGGATATCAAAAGAGTCCAAAGAAGGGCAGCTCGTTATGTATTGTTACGATACAGAGGAGACAGCGTCACGGAAATGACACAGAATCTGGGATGGGAATCATTACAACAACGGCGCTTTTCGCTGCAGCGTGGGTTACTTACGAAACTCCAATCACCAACATTCTCCTCCGAATGCGAAAATATATTGTTGACTGCCACTTACATAGAAATGATTATCAGAATAAAATACGAGTAATAAGAGCCAAACGGAGAGATTCAGGAGTTCTTTCTTCCCGCAAGCTATTCGAGAATGGAATGGAAGATAAATAGTATAATGGTACTTAAATGTGATTTTCTGAGTATATGATGTAGATGTAGAGGAGTCGCCCCGATGACGACGGGCTCCAGACTTGCTTCAGTGTAGGCGGCGGCACTATGTTCTCGGGGTCGTCCAGAGGAGACAAGGCTGTAAACGTCCACGCCGAGATCGCATCAAGAAACTAGTAGCGTACGCGAGGCAGGTAGAGCCTGCCAGTAATCCATATCCCAGGGGAAGAGGCGATCCCTGAAGAAGTTCACGACCAGTGCTGCCATTTTGGAGGTTCGTGTTTCGTTTCCGACACTAATGTGACTGCACAACGGGAATTGACACACTTTAACTGCAGAATGGTTGTTGGAGCTAGACGAGTGTGACATTCCATCTCGGAAATCGTTAGGGGCCAATATTCCCAAGTTCATAGCGTAAGATCTCTGCGATGAATCAGATGGATCTGTTACAGCCAATTTTGCCTCCCCTCTCTGAAAAGTGCATATTTATTCTGCAAGATACGTATACAGTGTCAGTTGGCACATACAGTTCAAATAAACAATATCCATGTACTTGCAGGTCTCCGCCATGAATCAGATGGATCTATTACATGACCAGCCAGATTTGCCCATGTACTTCACATCAGGACGTACAATGCACTGTTCACGGCACTCCACAAGGATACTCATCTAGTTGTGAGGAGAAGAGGAAAACCAGGTCTCAAAGTGGATTCTAAATACGCTGGAGGGGGTACAGTCTCGGATATATATGACCCACTGAGATACCGGAAGGATTAAATAAGGCCTGGGCCTGTTAAGACCAGAACAAAGGAAATTATGGAAATTTTTAAAAAGAGTTTCATATAATAAAAGAGATTTAACTACTGACGTACTTGGTGCACAAATAAGTTTGTGAAGCTTATGTTCAAACGTCTGTGAAGCTTACATTATTTAACTGCGGGGTCATCAGTCCCTAAACTTACAAACTACTTAAGAACTATCTTATACTAAAGATGGCACAAACATCCATGCCCGAGTGCGGATTCGAACGGCCTCGCGCATAGCAGCATAGCGCCTCAATGCGCTCGGCCGGTCCGCCGCGGCACACAAATAAGTTCAAATGTTCAAATGTTTGTTAAGCTTAAGGGACTTAACTGCGGGGTCATCAGTCCCTAAACTTACAAACTACTTATGAACTACCTACAACTAAGGACGGCACAAATATCCATGCCCGAGGGGGGATTCGAACCCCCGACCGTAGTGGCCGTGCAGACCGTGACTGAAGCGCCTCAGTCCCCTCGGCCACCGCGGCCGGCACACAAATAAGCCTGATGTACATTTGTATAGATAATCACAAACACTTCAATAACACAACTCACTTCTATATTACTAAGATTCTCTATACAAATCAAGGTGTTTAATTTTAGATACGTAAATGTGGTTTTCTTTTTACATAAAAAGATACAGATTTTATGTTAAATTTCCACGTTATAAATTTATAAACTGTTATTTTATAAGAGGTTGGTAGAAACAATAATGGTTGTAGGTTGTTAATTGCTTTGTAATGCTAAGTATATGTGTTACCAGGAAAAAGAAACTTTTGAAAATACCGAAAGAAACTATGGCTGCTAAATTCTGTTTGTTCATTTAACATGTAATCAGTAAATTTTTCTTTATGCTTGAAATGCATTCTCTAAAATAAAACATAATTTGTGACTGAAAGCGAATTCATTTCATCTTACTAAGCTTATCGCTATGATTAGAGTTCATAAATAGCAAGAAATTCGGCAGAAAATGAAATTACTGCAACAACGCGAAACGACGAATTGAAAAGAAAAACAGAACTGCGTGGGATTGTAATGGATTAAAAAGGTAAAGCAGTCAACAATCCGAAGATTGGTTTGAACACCACAGTGCTTTACTAGGCATGGTCCTGTTTGGAGGTGGTATGCCGTTGCCTTCCTCCGACCTTCGAACTGACTTACCCAGCCAGTTATAGGGGGACCTACAGTTTAACGTGGGTTCCGAACCACGGTGCTATTCGGTATTTTTCACATGAGCAATACTGCCAGAGGTGAAAGAAGTGAAAAGTGACAGATAAAAATCCTAGGACCTGGCGGGGATCGTACCCGCGACCTTTGGATTTGTAGTCTGGCACTCTACCACTGTGCAACCAAGGTGTAATGGATTAGCGAGAGCAAAAGCAGTTGAGCGTGGCGAGGTAGCCTGCGAGGCAGGCCGTCCCGCCACACTCGACCTCTCCCAACTGCGTAGCCTACGCTGACACAGTGAGCCTCTGTACTTCGGTAAGATTGCCAAGTGGGGATAATTTCGCTGTTGAAATGCAAACCTGTTCTCAGGTTTTTAAAAACTGCAAATAAAGAAGAATAAACACGTTTTTAACATAATTTTGTGGAAATAACGTCATTTTTATTTCGAAGATTTTCTTGTTTGGTACGTGGTCTTTCAAACTCTCAGAGTGTCTGAATCGGAAATACCTACAGTTGTTTTCATTTTTAAATCGGTAATACGTACTGTTGTTTTCATTTTTTCATAATTTCCATTTATTCACACGTGTGCAGATACTGCTGAATTGTTCTGTAAATGAAAAGTTATCGTTTCACAGCCTTAAAGACTATTTCATGTGTAACTCTATAATAGTCTAATTATGCTGTAAATGTAGTATCTGTTTTATATTTTAAAGTAATATTAATTCCTTTTCTCTCTTTTTCTTTTAGGTGAGTGTTGTCTAGTATTGGCCTCTTTCCATTTTGCTGGTAAGTACTAACTCCAGTACACAGTATCAGATCAACTTCGAATGCAGCTAGATATAAATTTCAGATTAAACTAACATGTAAATAAGGAACTCGTGGGGCGATCTATGATTGTTTAATAAAGCTTATGCAACCAAGATCGCATTTTTCATTTATTATGTTACCGGTTTCGGCGTACTCGACGCCATCTTCAGACCTGTCGTAATTTACATAATTTCACGACATTTTTATATACTAAAAGAGTACATCCAGGTTGAGGCATCGTTAAACATAAAATTAGTAGTCACAAATAAAAAGTATATATCCATCTTCTAAAGGTTTTGCAATGAGGTACTTCAAAGTCTAAGTACAATACTAATTGAAGTCCAGTATAACACTAACTCACTGGACTTCAGTTAGTATTGTACTTAGACTTTGAAGTACCGCATTGCAAAACCATTAGAAGATATATATATACTTTTTATTTGTGACTACTAATTTTATGTTTAACGATGCCTCAACCTGGATGTACTCTTTTAGTATATAAAAATGTCGTGAAATTATGTAAATTACGACAGGTCTGAAGATGGCGTAGAGTACGCCGAAACCGGTAACATAATAAATGAAAAATGCGATCTTGGCTGCATAATCATTATTAACATGTAAATATCTGCGGTTTGTTGTGCCCCTTCCTAGACGCCTTACAAGATTTATAAGTTTAATTGTTAACTTAAAATTGTGATTGTAATTCGTAATGCAATAATATTAATTGGGTACGCTCTTCTAAGGGCACAGCAGAAAGAAAGCAATCAAGAGGGATGTATGTTCTTTGAAAGTGGTCAGCGTAACTGTAGATCATATGAAATGGTGCCGATTGTTGTACGACAAAACTACACTTGCTAGAAATAAGAGTGAAACTTGCATTGCGTAATGAAACAAATCATACCTTTCCCGATAGAATCCCGTCAGGCAATAAAACTGCTTCGTCGCTTGAGCGGAACTGGGGTCGTCTTCTCAGAAGGAGGCGTCGCAGAAGGTTCCTAGGAAGTAGCAGTGAGAGGGGGCTGAGAGGTAATGGATGGACCGCTCCCTCAGCAGTGATATATCTCCTCGGTCCGCTATATTAGATCTGGTGGCGTGGCGATTCCTAAAAGTAGCGGCGCTCTTAATGGCGAACTCTCTGCAGAATATTCGCTGTGATGTCTATTAAACTGAAATAATCAGTCACTATTTGATTACATTAATCGGTAGTGTTGCCGATAAGCTGATTAGGTCACAACATTTTTATTACAGGTCATACTTGAATTACAGTGTGCGTTCAATGGCGCGTTTCGTACATGACCATCATCAGATTTGTATCTGTTTTGTAACGACAGCCACGCGATGCAGATACATGGATTTTGAAAATGTTGTTTCTTGTACACGCATATGTAGGTAGCCTGCTACCTGCTACCTGAATCAGTAAATTATGTTCAATTTTGGAATGATCTCCTATGTGCAGATACATTAAACATATACGCTATGTAGGGATATGAGCACTTTCGGTTATTACACACTTTCTGTTATGGAGTATGATTTTCCACAAGGAAAATCATACCAAATATAAAGAACGTAAAGTGTGCTCTGTGCATAAAGTAATATTACAATTCAATGGAGTAAGTTGCAATTTTCAGTTCCATGTAATGATATGATTAAGTTAGGGCTTTGAACTACAGATTTATACAGTTCCAGTAATAATAACCATATTTATATTTTGAATTCTCTCAGGATTTCTAGAGTACATTGCCATAAATTGTAGGCAGGTAAAATTGTATACATGTTAGGTTGTATTCCATTTGTAGGAAGGAAGGAAGCTTAGGGTTTAACGTCCCGTCGACAGCTTGGTCATTACAGACGGAGCTAACGCTCGGAGTTTTTGCTAAGAATGAGGAAGGAAATCGGCCGCGCCCTGTGAAAAGGACCATCCCGCTATTTGCAGGAGTGATTTAGTAGGGAAATAATTGAAAACCTAAATCTGGATGGCCGGAGGTGGATTTGAACCACCGTTCTCCCGAATGCGAGTCCAGTGCGTTACCACTGCGCCACCTCGCTTGGTGATTCCATTTGTGAATTGCGCTTTACACACCTGCCGTTTATAATCTGGGTGATAGAGAAACTTGCAGCCAACGTTATAACGTCTTTGAACTTTATACAAAGTATCGACATGGACGATCATTGCTTTATTTATTATTATATGCCACTACGAAAGATATGTAACTTAGTTGGTGCTCACGTTATGATGGAATGTTACATGAGTACAACTTGCATTCTGTATCAATATGTTCAAAATGCAATGGAGCATTGATTTTTTTTAGTCATTGACGATTCACATGGTTGTGCATATGTAAACCTATTACTCTCAAGAATGACGACTCCGTTTCCTACATGTACGAATTGATTAAACTAATATAAGTAAAATGAGTAATACTGTGTTTAATTTCATGTAATTATCTGTACCTATACTTGTAATGAATAAATTTGTTATAAACTCTAGTTTATTTTCATTCCTTTGCAACGTACACTTGAAAATGGCTCTACAGCGGAAATTCGGATTGTTACTAAAAACAATAAAATAATAGTCAAATGGCGGTGAAATCATTCAGTATGTAAAAAACGATTCAACTACCTGTATGCCGCATTTATTAGGCATACGGGCAGGGTTTTTTCCCCTGAGAGTGGAATCGGAACAGACACCGAGCCACGGTCCATAGGTATCTTATGGAGCATGTATGTACAGATACCGACATAAGTGTAGCTGCAGAGTTCTCGTAATCACCAACATACAAAATGGGACGTAAAGGAAGTGAGACAACGGTGAAAGAGAGAATTATTGCAGTCAATATGTACAAACAAGGCAAATGTCTTACCGAAATTGCCAGCGCACTCAACAGAAGCAAAACTACAGTGTTCTGCATAATTCAGCGCTTCAAACAAACTAATAGTGTTGTAAACGGGCCTAGAACTGGCGCTCCTTCTAAATTAACTACCAGAGACTGGAGACAAATAATAGAAATGGTGATTTTCTCAGGGAAGCCAAAACAGTCTTGTTCCAACCCGCTACTGCCCGCACCGAAACTAAGTTTATTGTGCGGTAGCATAGAAATGGTGAAGCAGAATCCAAGAATTACTGCATCTGAGATTAGATGATGGTTTGGGGTTGTATAGGTTTAACTGGCGTTGGAGAATTGGTGTTGATAGATGGAATCATGGACAAGTTTGAATACAAGAAGATTCGTGAAAACAATCTTAAGAAGAGTGCAGAGCGACTGGGATTAGCATATGATTATTACTTCCTGCAGGACAATGATCCAAAGCACACTGCTTAAATGTCCAAATGTTTGTAGAGCTTATGGGACTCAACTACGGCGTCATCAGTCAAACTTACAAACTACTTATGAAATAGCTTATACTAAAGACGGCACAAACATCTATGCCCGAGGGGGAATTCGAACCCCCGAGCGCAGCGGCCGTACAGACCGTGACTGGCACGCCGCAGACCGCTCGGCCACACTGCTTAAATTGTCAGGCTTAGGATCGTGTACAACATTCCTCACATGCTAAACACCCCGCCTGTGGTATAGGAAAGAGACAGCGTGGCGAATGGAGATTTGTGTATGACGGGAGACGTGCAGGGAAGAGTCCTCTGCAGTCGGGCTGGTCACTGTGTCCTCGGTGGCGGAGTGGTCAACGCGTCTGCCTAGTAAGCAGGAGATCCCGGGTTCGAATCGCGGCCGGGCACAAATTTTCATTCGCCACAGTTTGGTATTTCATCTAAACCTAATACACTGAAGTCATAACATCGCAAATTGCGATTTATTTCATAAAGAATTAAACCTTGTTACCAGTGCAAACAGGAGCAGCTAAGAATGCAACTAATGTTGAACTCAAAAAATGATCGTATATCAACAATTGTAGTGCAAATCTAAGATGTCAATCTGCGGGTAAGAAAAATATGCTCTTGTACATATCACTCTTTGTTATATTGCATTTGTTTCAATGTGTGTTAGTTTTTCTGTGATGTCTTATATAGCGATGCCGATTCATAAAATCCCCCCCCCCCTCTCCCCACCGCCGGTGACAGCACTGCTCGGCTATTACGAAGTGGCTTTTTCAAAAGTTGGCGTCTGTGTAGGTGTAGATTCGTAGTTACAGGCGTGGTGGTTGGCTCGGTGCAGCATTATGTCCAGTTCGCTATGCCAGTGGGTGGGGGGGGGGTGCGTTTCCCTCTGCGGGCGGCCTGGCTTCGCATTGTCGCGCTCCTGGACACGCCCCCGGACTCGCGCGCCCCACGGTCGCGGCGGCGGGAGGCGCGCTTTCGCCGTGCGTGGGGCCCCTGTCCGGCAGCTTTCTCGCGGTGTCGTAACAGACGCGGCCATTGTGGCGCTGTTACGGAGGGTCAGGGCCGGCATTCGTCCCGCTGACCCAGCGCCGGGGAAAGCGGCACGGCGCGGCAAGGCGCCTTTGTCGGCGAAAGTCCGCCCCCTCCCTTCCCACATTGTCTCGCGACCACTGGGTCGCCTCCAGAAGATGGATCACCTCTGGCACCCTAACTAACGCGCCGGAACATTTCTCGTGTCAGGGTAGCCTTACTCTCTTCCAGGTGGCACATTTAAGCACAATAGAATGTTCCAATAACAATAAAAACCGTCTAGATTGCTAAAATTAAGGTAAAGCAGTCGACAATCCGAAGATTGGTTTGAACACCACAGTGCTTTACTAGGCATGGTCCTGTTTGGAGGTGGTATGCCGTTGCCTTCCTCCGACCTTCGAACTGACTTACCCAGCCAGCTACAGTTTAACGTGGGTTCCGAACCACGGCGCTTACTCGGTATTTTTCACATGAGCAATACTGCCAGAGGTGAAAGAAGTGGA
This sequence comes from Locusta migratoria, assembly GCA_026315105.1. Taxonomy (NCBI): domain Eukaryota; kingdom Metazoa; phylum Arthropoda; class Insecta; order Orthoptera; family Acrididae; genus Locusta; species Locusta migratoria. The sequence continues at coordinate 363,200,900 of CM048746.1, read as the reverse complement.
AAGTGACAGATAAAAATCCTAGGACCTGGCGAGGATCGAACCCGCGACCTTTGGATTTGTAGTCTGGCACTCTACCACTGTGCAACCGAGGTGCAGACTGCTAAAATTATATTTATTTAATATGTCGTTTCGGCATCTGCCATCATCAGATCTAAAAATCTCTGACTTGCCAGGTAAAGTTCAGCGTCAATGACGAAATATCTACCTAGCAGGTACGTCAACTCCTAGGTACCTGCTAGGTAGATATTTTATCTGCAAATTATTGTTAAAGGAAGGGAAGGAAGAAGGATAGGAAGGAAAGGATTGACAGTGGCAGCATTTGGGAATTGATATTAAGCAATGGCGACAAGTGAAAATGTGAGCCGGTTCGGAAATCGAACCCGTGTCTCCCGCTTCGGGCCAGCGGTCACCTTAACCACTTGGCCACCCGTGCTCGCCTCCCGTCCGTCTCAAATTCGTACAATTCGCACGCTATGTTTGTAGCCCCCCAATCGTGAATGTCCTCTTGTACTCGGCATTACCGCATCTGCGGTGAAATAACTGAAGCTAACGCCGTCTTCGCCTTTAAATACTTATTGTGTTGGTGTGGTGTCCGTTCCTTGTTCCTTCACTTCGTTTAACAATTATTTGCAGATAAAATATCTACCTAGCAGGTACCTAGGGGCTGACGTACCTACTAGGTAGATATTTTATCATTGACACTGAACTTTATCGGGCAAGTCAGATTTTTTTATCTGATGATGGCACATGCCGAAACACACACACACACACACACACACACACACACACACACATAGTATGTGACACAAAATTGTAGTCAAACTGGCGATTATGTTATTTTATGTCATTCACATAATTTTATTTTAAATTAATTGTTTCCATGGCAAAGTTTTATGAACAGAATCACCAGATTCAGCTACACAACATTTTAACTTTTTCGTACACAATTTAGATACACGTTCAAATATTTGTCATGCGGCTTTCAAAGTTACGAAAGCCTTTCTGCTTAACCTCTCCAGATCTGGCATCCTATATAGGAGGGTTAGAACTTAAATAGTGGCAACTATAGATTCACAACCGATACAAAAGCCTTACATATTTACACCTGTTACTGTCCTTTAGACACCAGCGTTGTTTCGATCCCGTTGACAGCGATGTGGAAGGTGTAGTATACCGTTAGCAGAGCCTTTTCTGTTTATGGTGTGAATGAAGCGATCTCCTGCCTGTCGAATCTTTTGAACAGTTCTGAAGCGAATACCACAAAGTGGCTCCTTTATCTTCGGTATCAATTCAAACTCACAACAAATAAAGTCCGGAGAGTATGGTGGATTTACAGCACTACCCAGTTCCATCGGCCGAACAGAGCAGCCACAGCTTGCGCCCGCGCATTATGTGCGAATTGATGGGTGGGTTATGCAGAAAGTGTTGCCGCTTCTTTCGCAAAGCTGGTCGCAGGTGATGCTCCAAACTGCATCAGTAATCTCTGCATTAACGGTATCCGTTGTTCCTGTTTCTAAAACATAGTGACACCGTTACGTTAGACCGCTCGCTTACAAGTAACTGTGTTCCCTCAAATGTGCGCACACCGTTGACGTGGGACGGGTGAGTCCAGTTGCTCGGTAGGTATGTCAACAATTTGTACTATCAGCGACAAAGTAGATTCCATTGCATAGTTTGTCCACAGCAGTGTTACGACTATTTAAGTTCCAACCCTCGTATGAGACATCGACTTCTTTTGCATTTATTGAGACTACATTATTTCGATCACGTTTGAGACCCAGTGGCCAGTTTACTGGACCTTTGTCGATTTTTAGTTTCGTGCTTCACGCTGCCCCCTGCCACTAGAATGAAAAACAGTGACGATGGGGGACCCATTGTTGCTTGCTTCAGGCGTGATGAAAGTTGTTGAAATTACTTTATGTACACTCTTATGCATTGTGCACAAGTTCCAATTTGAGACAGGACTGCCGGCCTCGTTGGCCGAGGAGACTGAGGCGCTCCAGACACGGTCTGAACGGCCACTACGGTCGGGGGTTCGAATCTCCCCTTGGGCATGGATATTTGTGCCATCTTTAGTATAAGGTACTTGATAAGTAGTTTGTAAGTTTAGGGTCTGATGACCCCGTAGTTGAGTCCCATAAGCTTAACAAACATTTGAACATTTGAGACAGGACTTCTACAATAAATACGCTGTAACATGCAATAGTTGCCCTCTTTATTTCAAATCCTTAACTACTTGTGGTACACTTGACGGTGAATTGTGGAGTATATATGTAGATGTCATGGTCCCGCAGTCTTAAGTTTGAAGCAATAAGCGTTTATGTCTTTTTGGTTTTCTGCTGATCTCTTTTTTGATCAGGCAGCAGATTGTAAAGGTAGAACGCGGCGCAGCAAGTACGGGGAGCCGGCAGAGCAGGCTTGCAGCACGTCTGCGCTGACAGGAGAGCCGGCCAACGGCAGAGCACGCGCGCCGCGCTACGTGTCACCAGCACGTCTGGCCGCTGCCGCCGCCGCTGCCTTTTACGACCGCACGCCCACCTGCAACTCGAGTGTGCGCCCTCACTTCTCGTCGCAAAGTGGCTACACTCTCAAGAACGCGCCCTCTCGGGAACTGGACACCTTTCCTTCTCCTACACTGGATGCGCCGCTTTTGCAATGCAGCGCTTTACTTCAAGTCACCTGACGCCCTTATTTCACATCTACATGGGATACTCTGCAAATCACATTTAAGTGCCTGGCAGAGGCTTCGTCGAACCACCGTTATACTATTTTATCTCCCATTCCAATCTCGAATAGCGCGCGGTAAGAAAAAACACCTGAATCTCTCCGTTCGAGCTCTGATTTCTCGTATGATGATCATTTCCACCTATGTAAGTGAGAGTCAACAATATATTTTCTCATTCGAAGAAGAATGTTGGCGATTGGAGTTTCGTAAGTAGCCCACGCCGCAGCGATAAGCGCCGCTGTTGCAATGATTCCCATCCCAGATTCTGTATCATTTCCGTAACGCTGTCTCCCCTGTATTGTTGCAATACGAAACGAGCTGCCCTCCTCTGGACTCTTTCGATGTCCTCCGTCAAACCCACCTGATAAGGATTCCACACTGGGCAGCAATACTCCAAAAATGGACGGACAAGCGTAGTGTATGCAGTTTCTTTTGTAGTTGCATCTTTTAAGGGTTCTGCCAATAAAACGCAGTCTCTGGTTCGCCTTTCCCACGACATTATCTACGTGTTCTTTCCAATTTAAGTCTGAACTAATAGTAATTCCTAAGTATTTTGTGGAGTTTACCGCCCTCACCTTTGATTGATCATGTAAACGAAGTTTAACGGATCTTTTTTTCGTACTCATGTGGACGACTTCATACTTATCTTTATTTAGAGTCGATTGCCAATTTCTACACCATACTGATAACTTATTCAGATCGTTCTGCAGTTGGTTTTGATCAGATGATTTTACTAGACAGTAAATGACGGCATCATCTGCAAACAACCTAAGAGAGCTACTAAGATTTTAGTCACGGAACTCATCATATCGTCAGTCAGAAGGCATCCGATGTGGGTCTCACGGCAGACTCTTCTTGGCACTTCTAACAAACACTGCATTCGAACCTGCAGAGTGTTAAGGAGCAAAAGAACGTATTATGGACACAGTAAGAATGATATAAAAAGCAGACTACCACATGCAAAGAAGTCCTAACTGTCTAAAGAAAAAGGTCTTTCTGCATACACTGTGAGATGTATTTAAAATCTTATTGTACTGGCGTACTTCGTTTGATACTTCAACAGCACTAGACATTATAGAAAAAGTTGACATACGTTAACAAAATAATTTCTTCGCTTTCTCGCTCACGCTTAAGAGCAGCATGAGACCTTGCGAAGGAAACAAACGGAAATCTTGAGAGGTGAACAAAACTGTGTTAGGAACAAGCCATATTTATGATAAATTTCTCTCGGGATTCCAGCGGCGTCATGTGTTTTGATATCCACGAGCTTCCGGCCGAAATCTCCTCGGCCATTGTCAACCCGAGAGAATTTTATCAGCATAACTCACCGCGAAACTATGCACTCCTACAAGTCATATTTATGTTTCTTAAGCACTTTGAAGTAATGACTATGTAACTGTAACTTGATCCTACCAGCACACGGCACCAGGTGTGTGCTTGGTGAATTTTCGTGAAGTTGGTGAGCGCGGCAGGTCGTTGGTAGCCCGCCGCTTGGCGTCACGTTGTCGCCCAGTCGCAGCTGCGGCTGCTCTGTATCCATAATCCGAAGGTTATTCCCGAGTCCCTTTGTAATGCTAACTCTTCCACAGGCGGGCAGCACGGGGGCGAATGGCGCCGTCTCCGCCAGCTCAAGTGATGCAACCAATTTGAAAACGTGGTACAACTTCATTTCTGGCACTTGGTAAAAGAGTTATCTGCCGACGCCTTTTCATTCGCTGGTCATCCTATTGGTAACGTCTGACGTCGTAGTGAGCACACGCTTACTCTTTGTTCCCATTCGTTTTAGTTCCTTACAGTGACGATCCTCTTTGTGCGTAACATCGTCATTGTAGGACAGACATTGCATCACGGAATGGTCCTGGTCGCCCGATAAGGTAAGATAATTACTCAACGTTTGCGAAACTAGGGGACCAAACTGCTTAAACACTGCTTCGGACTGACATATACTAAGAACAACAAACACACTCGTGCCCGAGGGAGGACTCGAACCTCCAGCAGGGGTGGAAAAACAATCATAACATAGCGCCCCAGAACGCGCGGAATTCCATGAACCACAGTGATGTGGTTAGCCAAAGTATCATGGAATGGTTCATTCTATGGGCATAAATTAGCGAGAAGTTTGAAAGAGTGTAAAGGAGTCTCCTTGTTACTTGTGGCAAGAACACACACAATTTTTAAATATGCAATACAGATGAAGATCCACATGCATGATGCAAATGTTAATCGTTTGACAATGTTCTTTTTCTTATATTTGCACATGTAACTCTTTATTGTATTGGAAACAGAAGAGAATTGTTATAAAAAATTGTTTTTGAAGATGACACAGTTCATGGAAATCGGTAAAAAAAACAATAAATAAAATAGCGATTTTGGCTGAAGTAAGTGTGTTTTATATAAATTTTGATCGCTCTCCATAGGCATAATATGCCACTTAACTATAAGTAATTTTTTTATCTGCAAGGTATATTGGCTTTATTATTTGCATGACTTTGGCAGGCAAGAATGTGTATAGTGATATTCCTTGCCCGAAGTATCAGCGTGGCCATTGTGCAGACATTTGTTCCACATTATTACGAAGTGTCGTATTCTTGATGTATGGAACAAGTACTAATCTAATCTAATCTCTGTTTAAAAGTAAATAAACCATACAGTTCTGTAAACGGGAGAAACTTGTCTTTCAGTTGGAAACTGAAACTTGTCTTTCAGTTGGAGTTTTTTTTCTATTTTTAAGTCATTTTCACGTCCAGGTCCCCTTAAACCAACCTATGGACAACAAACACATCCATGCCCGAGAGAGGACTCAATCTCCGACGGGGAGCAACCGCGCGATTCGCAGCAAGGAGCATTAGTGCGCTCGGCCATTCTACCGCGACTACTCCTTACCCCTGCAAATGTACGTCTTTTTTATTTATTTATAAAACTAGTGTAATGCACTCCGAAACCGCCCGCTGCTGCTTACATACTCGGCACCTTGGCCTGCTAATACTTCCATCTAAAGAAATAAAAAATAAATAAATAAATAAAATAAAATAAAATAAAAGCCATGCTTGTCAGCTGAGCTGGCAGTACCTTGAATTTGAAACGTACCTCAAGGGTGTCCTGCATTAGAATCCGTGAATTTGCGAGCTGCAAAACGACCGCAGACCTGTGTAAGTTGGTCCTCTGCAGCGTTAAAAACCTGCGGTGGTGTGTGGAGACGTGCTAGCGCGGCGGCGTGGTGCGGATGGTCCGTTAGGCGGGCGCCTGCGGCCGGTTCGCTAATTCTGTACCGGTCCACTGTTTGCGCAACGCCTGCCGCGACCTAGCCCACGTGTCGCTGCCGGCCGACTTACCTCTCCCACACTGCCAGCTACTGAGGAAGCGCCTGTGCGGGAGTCTGAAACGCTTTACACCCGCGATGAACAACTGCAACTTACAAACACACGTTTGCACGACGTACTAGCTAAACCCTGCGTCGTGGCTCACGACGGAAGTCTCACTCTCCGATTTTTCTGATATTTTTAATATTTTATAATACATGAAAAACTAAAGGACATATACTCTTTCATCGGCGGTAAAAATTTTTAAGGGGTGAAACGGTCCCTGCAAAATTGAGAGTAAAATGGAACAAATGCGATAACTTAGTGAGCAGTGAAGTGATTATAATGAGTTGGGTTATGAAAGTATCTTTCGATAAAACACGAAAATCAGCCTAGGTATATTGTAGGGGAAGTGAAAATTATGGAAAAAAACTATCCATAAAGAGTTTTTTCTCCCCCCCCCCCCCTACAAAAGTTACTTTTGATTTAATCGAAAGAAAATCTATAAACACTTCAAAAGGAAATCTAGTTAAGAAAAGGTAAAAAGGTAAAGCAGTCAACAATATTAGTTTGAACACAACAGTGTTTTACTAGGCATGGTCCTATTTGGAGGTGGTGTACCGTAGCGTTCTCCAACCTCTGAACTGTTATAGGGGGACCTACAGTTCAACGTGGTTTCCAAAACACGGTGCTACTCGATATTTTTCACTTCAGCAACACTGACAGAGGTGAAAGAAGTGCAAAGTGACAGATAAAAATCCTCTGATCTGACGGGGATTGAACCCTCGACCTTTGGATTCATAGTCTGGTACTCTACACATAGTGCTACCGCGCCATACTTAGGTTCAGTTCGAGGGTTCCATCCCCGTCTGTCACTTTCCACTTCTTTCGCCTCTGTCAGTGTTGTTGATGTGAAAAATGTTGGGTAGAACCGTCGTTCGAAACCCACATTAAACTGTAGGTCTCGCTCTATCTGGCTGGGTAAGTCAGTTCGAAGGTCCTCCAAACAGGACCACGCCTAGTAAAGCTCTGTGGTGTTCAATACAGTGTTCAGATTGTTGACTACTTTACCTTTAAGAATAGGACAGAACAGAAACTTTTGGAATGTGATGCTACAGAAGAATGCTGAAGAAGAGATCCTGAACTAATGACGAAGCACAGATTTGATTTGAGGAGAGAAGTAGTTTTTGACCCACCTTGAATGGAACAAGAAATTGAATGATTGGTCACTTTATCAGGTCTCAAGGAACTGTCAGTTTGGTAACTGAGGAAGTATGGGTGGTAAAATGTACGAAGGCAGCCCGGCAGTCGCGAATGTAGTATACATTTAGGAGGAGGGAGGGAAGATTAATGTAAATATAAGTAATTTTAAGTAGAATTCCAATGCTATTTTGTATCAGTTTTGCTGCTCATATTCAGAGAAGCTTTTGCGATAAAGCCTCGTTTACTTTACCGAGATCAAGCTTTTTATTGTTGACATTAAATCATAATAAATATAGCTACAAAACTGGCACGAACTTCGTACCATTAACACCCCGCTCTCTTAACCTGTGTACCACAGCAATGCCTCCACGCATCATTCATTAAAATAATTTATGCCGTGCTTATTGATTTCCTTTATATTCATTATTTCGCCTTATAGCAAGGTACGCTGCAGTAACTAGATTCAAACGGATGTCTCTTGCTGTAATTATTCGAAGCTGAAAATAATTGTACATCAAACTAGTCTTTGGACTGAAGATCAATTAAAAGTAATGTGGAAGTGCGGAGAAACTGGTCACAGAGGCAAGGTTCCTTTAGAATATTGTAAACTTGTGTGATGAATGATATTTGCGCAAATATCGGTTTAGAGTAAAATTAGATGTCATCCTCTTGTAAATACAGTTTAATGACGTAGTAATGATACTATCTGACGCTGAACCTCATAACTCGAAGTCCTTGAAGACATAAAATTTTTGGTGTTTATAGTGACTAGTTGCTTTACTTAACTAAGATTTTTGCCGGCCGCGGTGGCCGAGGGGTGAGGCGCTCCAGTCACGGTCTGCACGGCCACTACGGTCGGGGGTTCGAATCCCCCCTCGGGCATGGATATTTGTGCCGTCCTTAGTCTTAGCTAGTTCATAAGTAGCTTAGGGACTGATGACCCCGTAGTTAAGTCCCATAAGTTCTACAAACATTTGAACATTTTTTAAATAAGATTTTATGACACAACAATCATGTAATTTCTTGTAACGTCCATTTCATTTGGTTGTAGGCTGAAACTTTCGTTTGGTTGTTAAGATAGTTTCAACACAGATGCAGCTCCTCCTTTGTGAATATCAGTTGAATGCTTCTCTCTCCTGTTCTGGACGAGAACAGTTGGAGGAGTTTTCATTGCACCCCTGAATCTACACTATATATTTACTCCGCAGATTACAATGAAGTGCTGGGCAGAGGGCATGTAAATTTAATCCCTCGGGCTTCAAACTTAAAACTGATACTTCCTTAGAAAGAGAGAGAGAGAGAGAGAGAGAGAGAGAGAGAGAGAGAATTACTTACAGCTAGCCAGCAAAGTTTAGGAATTTTCTAGTGCACTGGTCGGAAGAAGCTCTCTGGAGAGATTTAAGGCTGTTTCCATACATCGCCGCATTATCCTAAATCGGATGCAGCGCAACGATCTCTGCATAATTTTGAGCGACTCCCATTTATCCTAACATATACAATTATTTTTCCTCGTATCTGGTCGAACTGAACATCAAATACAAACTGTGTGTGTGTGTGTGTGTGTGTGTGTGTGTGTGTGTGTGTGTGTGTATGCAAACATATCATAAAGTTGTAAAGTTTTATTTGAGAATATGGGAAGCTAGCAAAAGTTCTGATACGGCTTGTTTCGAACGAACTACTGAACCAGAACACTACTTGCCTTTCGTGAGATTCCATCGAAAGCAATGCCAATATATTATACCATCTAACTTTTGTGTTCAATATTCCAGCGAGTCGCCCTATAGGGGTCAGCTGTCAACCAATTTTATTTCTCTCTGAAGCAGCACATGTTTGGCGTGTTGCCATTTTCTTATGTACTTGAAGAGCCTGGATAAGTGCGGTTGACTCCGCGCCCATCCCATGTGACGTCGTACATTTCTTACCCGATCGCCCCTTCCATTAAAAGAGATTAATCTGAATTTTTCGAGCTATATAGATGGCATTTATCACTGCAGTCTATGATAACTGGCTATATAGCTTCTGAGAGAATTATACAGGAAATCCTTTACTTGGGAGATAATTTGTCTTCAAGACATGGCTGAAAGCGTGACTATTGTTTGAAATAATTTTTTTTATTCAGGGTGACAGCCAAGATCTCTTTTAATTTTCATTTAGATTACCGGCTTCGGCAGTTTGCTGCCATGTTTGTATCTTTTATTTCATTCCTCAAATACGAAGATGGCCGTTAAACGGAGAAAGATAGTTATGAAAATAACTGACGGGAAACAGAAGACTAAAACGTCATAAGAGGACACATGACACGTAAGTTTTTGTCACACATCATGTGTCATTAAGTTAAAAATCCCTTAACGAGCCGCGTAGGAGTAGCCGAGTGGTCTGGAGTGCCATGTTACGGATCGCGCGGCCTTCCGCGGCGGAGGTTTGAATCCTCCCTCGGGCATTGTTGTGTGTTGTCCTTAAGTTAGTGTAACTTAGTGTAAGTAGTTTGTTGTAAGACCAGGGACTGATGAGCAACGTAGTTTGGTCCTATAGGACATTTGAACATTTTTTCCCTGAACAAAAGTGTAGATATCGACTAAAATAAATAACCCATTGTACAAACTCATGAAATAGTGCATAAAACAATGTTTTTTGTCTATCTCAGGGCAGCACGTCTTTAACATAAAAACGAGGCCACAGATTGTAAGTAGTACAACATCTGTTGATGTATTTATGAAAAAAATCCGAAACCGGTCATGGTTAAAATAAATTAATATTTTTAACCATACTTGTGGTTGGTACCTGTTTTTTTTTTTTAATTATAAACATTTTAATACCACAACCACGTTTCTCAAAATGTCAACATTTGACAAAATGGCGGATACTTTTGATGCCACGGTGTAAATTTTGCCGTCCTCGCTGTGTTGCATTTTCGATGGCCAGCAGTGTATAAAAGTCAAGATATCTCCGGTGTTTCTTGCGTCTTGCTTCAAGCACATCCTTAGAACAGGCTCTCTGGTGCTCGCAACCTCTGTAAAGTCAGCGTGAGACGTGTAGTGACCAGAGGCTGGAGACACGGGCGTCGCGTCGGTTCGCGCCCCTGCATTGGCTGCCCGCGCACGCGCGGCCGCGCACAGATGTCGGCGTGTCTGGCGTTGGCTGCGCGGCAGGAAGCGTCCTCTGCGCTGCGCCGGAAGGCGTCCGCCCCGTGCCGCTTGCTAATTCGCCGGCACACGTGAGCTGCGCGGCAAAGCGAGCCGCGCCCAGCCGCCCAGGTTGCGAAAATCGGGGGGCGGCCGCGGGCTCGCTTCCGTCCACCGGCGCGGCGCTACGCGTCTCTTACAAGGGGAGGCCAAGGCGTTTGAAACGCGGATTTACCGCAGACTTCTTACACTGGTAGTACTCCACGAGGACAACAAAATCTGCAAGCAGTAGCGCTGACTTCTCAAGCGTTATTGAGAAAATCACAAAGTAATTTCGGTCGGTCGTCAAATATGTACCATATGTTCCTGTGCGTGGCCATTTTTGTCACGAAACGGCGGCAGGTTGTCATTTCCATTGCATCTACAAAAGAAATGATGCCCTCGCACGCTGCTCATTTAGAAGTTAAAGATGAAAATATCCACAATGATTCCAATAAAAAATAAAAATAACAAAAAGAATTATCTATACAATGTTATATGCCAGCGAAACCTTGGCACTAAACAGGAAAACTGATCTAGAAAATCTAAAGAACGAAGAAAGAAAAATAATTAGAAACATTTTGGGACCAAGATGGACCGAGAATGGATATAGATTACAGAAAACATCAAAAATTGAAGAATATTCTAACATAGAGATAGACTGAGGAAAAGACGCCTCAAATTCTATGGCCACAATAATGAGACTCCATGAACACAGATTAACAAAAAGAATTGTAAAATACGTAGATTCTCTTGTTACTGGAGGAGAATGGATCCAAAAAGTTAAAAAAGATTTGGAATTAGCCAAAATTACTAAAAAAGAAATAGCTGCAAGGAACAATTTTAGAATATAAGTTGAAAAGTGGGAGGTTAAACCAGAGACAAAAGCACCGAGAACTCGAACAAAATGGAATGAAGAAAGAAGAATTAAATTTTCTCAAACAATGAAAAACTGGTGGGCAAATAAAAAGAACCAGAAGACCAACAAGAACGGAAAATGAACCAGCTTTACTTAGCGTCTTCCACGTGGGAGCTTTACGACTAATAATAATAATAATAATAAATAAGAAAAAAAACGCCAACGAAGGCGAAAAAAAACGGTTAGCGTCCGAGCCCCGTACTCGTTGGTCGCTGGATCGAGTCCCGTTCGTCACTATTTTTGTTTCAGCACAATCATATTCATTACTATTTATATTACAATTGATATAATGGGAAAATACGTATAATCCGATGCACTTTTATTACATTTACAATGCTATTTACGGTTAAAGTCGCACCTCCGAAATGTACGCCAGTTTGCCAACCGTGCGATGTTTATTTCTACAGGCAAGTTAAACATTTCATTAAGCGTCTTCATAATTGTTCTTATTTAATCGAAAGAGGAAGAGAAATTGCTTCTCGTGAAAACGCTATTAAAATACACTCGATCTGCATGACCAATTTTCAGCGCTCGTAACCACAAGAACGTTTTTATCTCATTTTTGCACTGTTTTTAAAATGATGTTGTTTTGTTTGTATTTTATGTTGAATGCCAGGGATCTTAATGGCGAGATGTTATTTTAGTAATAGTTCAGAATGGAATGAAGGAATACTTTCAAAATGATGTAAAATGGACAGTTTGTTAGAAACAGTCGCAATAACTACTGTAAATTTGGCGTTACCGTATTTAGAAAAATGTGAACTTTTTGTTGTTGATGTAAAATATTTTATTAATCTCCTGTTGATGGCAGCGGTCGAAAATAGCAAATAAAAGTAAGTTGTTAGCATTTCCATGTTTACTTATTATAATTATAATATCAATTATTATTAATTGTTGGAGGGTAGGGACAGAGAAGATAACCGTCAGTCTTAATGGTACGAAAGTGTTTTCTTTTACCGATTTTAAAAGCTACATACACACGTGATCATCGTTTTGTTCACACATATATGGCAAAGTACCTTTCTAAACATATAAGTTTCATTGGCCTTCTTCTATAATAATTATTAAAAATCGATATTTCAATTTTCGAGTTCAAGTATTAATAATATGATTACAGATGTGGAATGGTCATGGAAGACTTATAGGTACCCCTTTAATGGGAAAGCTCCTTCCTGTACTGATGACTTTAGTCACACTACTATTAAACTAGTTTCTAATACGTATAAAGTCATTCTTCATTCTACGCGTCATGGGAGATGGTTAACGGCCATGAGAGGACGCAGAGTGTAGGCATTCTGTGACGCTCGTATCTGAGGTGTGTTGCCTATCATCTAGTCATTTGCTACCAGTGAAAGGTGGGAGGCCTAGATAAACCGAAATTTCTGAAATGCTTCTAAAATCTCTTTCCCCGCTCAGATTTCAGATTATCGCATAAGTTGAATGGGTTAGGTAGTATACTGCACAGCTGATAAGTAGATCCTGTTGGTACGGTGAAATGTCCTCATCGCAGGATCGGCGACTACTAAACGACGCCTGACTTTTAAAACATCTTTATGTCTAACAAATATTGTTCTACATAACGATTATTCATTACTGTATCAGTTCCAGCATGTAATAATATGTATTACTGTATGCATTATTATTTTGCCTTGTAAGCTGTTACGAACATTTTATGGTGCTTGATGATGGTCTGAGAATTGAAACAGCTCATAATAAAAAAGTTTTAACAGATTTTCGGCGATGGATAATTATCATTTTAAAGTAATTACGATCTTTGGGATATGATCTTCGAAAAACTACGCTTATTTGGTGGCTCTGATGTCCTCGGCTAAATCTGAAACTACGCTCACTCCCAAGTACTGCCGCCTACATTGGAACCTGCTGTCAGTATTGGAGCGTTGGCCACCCTGTATACTAGCCGTTCCCAATCTGTGGTCCGCGAGAGCGAAAATATGGTCCACACAACATTTAAAAACTTTTATCCAATTTAAACTATTAATTCCTTTTAACGTGCTCGGTCAATTGTACTGTGTGCCCACGATAAATCGACAACTTGTGAGGACTGAAGTGGCCAAAATCGGTATCATTTGTTATATATTCATGTGTTTCCTAGTATTGTGAACGTTTATAGAATTCCAAAATGACCGAAACTGTAAGAAAGCTTTTGGGTGCATCTTGGACTTTGTTTTATTGTATAATAATAATAATAACTTTCAAGAAATCGCTTCCCGCCATCTCAAGATTTTCTCCATGACTTATTTCGCTGAACAACGGTTTCCTGCTTCAAAACAAATCTATGAATTGATTGAAAGTAAGTGAGTTATGCATGTGGGTTTGAGCAGTAGTATGAACCCTCAGGATTACCGAATATCAAAATAAAGCGAAAGCTTTCCAATGTCGTTCCTGTTAACCAAATTTGATTTTGTACTAAAACTTTCTGTTCTATTAGTACTGTTAATACATATTACTTTTGAGTGTAACAAATATGTTGTAAGTTTTGCTTAAAGTTTATTTTTAGACCGACACAGCGTATTTTTCTTGAATCTTATGTTCCATTCTGACAACGAAGAAATCAGGATACTTTGCTCTACAGTGTTCATCCCTTTACCCTTCCGAGATAGGAGATATGATACTGCGAGAAGAATTTGACAGAGTGCTGAAGGACTTGAGTCGAAACAAGGCCCCTGGAGTAGATGATATTCCGTCTGAACTGCTGATTTCGTTAGGAGAGCCAGTCACGAAAAAAAATTTCAAACCTGGTATGCAAGATGTATGAGAGAGGAGAAATACCCTACGACTTCAAGAAGAATATCGTAATTCCAATTCCAAAGAAAGCAAGTGCAGACAAGTGTGAAAATTACAGAACCATCAGTTCAACAGGTCATGGTTGCAAAATACCAACACGAATTATTTACAGACGAATGGAAAAACTCGGGATAGATCAGTTTGGCTTTAGGAGAAATGTAGGAACACGGGAGCCAATACTCACATTACGACTAATCTTAGAAGATAAGCTAAGGAAAGGGAAACCTACATTCTTAGCATTTGTATATTTGAAGAAAGCTTTTGAAAATGTCCACTGACATACACTCTTTCAAATTCTGAAGGTATCAGGGGTAAAATATAGGGAGTGAATTCAACCTAAAAAAAAAAAAAAAGACTGTAGTTTAATAGAGTAGAAAGGCAAGAAAGAGCCGCAAAGGTTAGGAAGGGAGTAAAACAGGATTGTAGCCTTTCCCCTGTATTTTTTAAATCTGTATATTGAGCAAGCAGTGAAGGAATTTAAGGAGAAATTTGGAGAGGGAATTAATGTTCAGGGAGAAGAAATAAAAAACATTGCGGTTTGCTGATGACATAGTAATTCTGTGAGAGACCGCAAAGGATCTGAAAGAGCAATTGAATGGAATGGACAGTGTCTTGAAAGGAAGATATAAGATTAGCATTAACAAGAGTAAAACGAAGGTAATGGAATGAAAATCAGGCAATGCTGGAGGAATTAGAGTAGGTAATGAGACAATAAAAGTAGCCGATGGATTTTGCTATTTGGGTAGCAAGATAACTTCTGATGGCCGAAGTAAAGAAGATATATGGACAGAAAACCGTTTCTAAAGAAGCGAAATTTGTTGACATCCAATATTAATTTAAATGTTAGGAAGTCTTTCTGAAAGCATTTGTCTGGAGTGTAGCATTGTATGGCAGTGAAACGTGGACGATAAGGAGTTCAGACAAAAAGATTATAGAAACTTTTGAAATGTGGTGCTAGAGACGAATGATGAAGACTAGATGGGTAGATCACGTGACTAATGAGGAGGTGCTTAACCGAATTGGAGAGAAAAGGAGTTTCTGGCATATCCTGACTAAGAGACGGGATAGATTGGTAGGACACATTCTGAGACACCAAGGAATTGTCAACTTAGCATTAGAAGGAAGTATGTGGGGGTAAAAATCGTAGACGGAGACCGAGGGACGAATACAGTAAGCAGATTCAAAAGGATGTAGGTTGCCGAACATTTTCTCAGTTGAAGAGATTTGCACAGGACAGGGTAGCGTGGAGAGCTGTATCAGACCCGTCTGTGGACTGAAGACCACAACAACAACCCTTCCGTCTTCTCCTGAATTGAAGATACATCGACGCATCATGCTGCGTGGTGGTTTATAAATCTTCTTTTGTTCGCACGAAAAAAATCGGCACTGTCAGTGGTGCGTTGTTGTCTACTCGCGGGCGTACTTTTAGACGCGTCGTGGTGTGTAACAAAAGGTTTTCTTTTTTTGCAGCATCTTTAGAGTGTGTGTGTGGCCGAAAGAAATCTGCTCGAGCAGGGCGGATATTTGGCATTGCGGATGCACGCTGAGACACCGTTAGCGACTTTTTTGCCGACCGCGGGGTATTGTTCCCCCGTGGAGGAGAGGGCGGGCAGACTTTCTCGGCGGTCCATGGCGGCTGCGTGGGTCCCATGGGGGCCGCCCGCCGCCGCCGCCGCTGACGCTTTGTCCCCAGGGCCATAAAGACGACCCGGCACAGCTGCCGCATTCCATTCGTCCCGCACGCATCGCACCATCCAGCCAATTACTTGTTCCGTTCACATCAGCATCAACATGTGTAACTGCTCATGGTGAGGATATACCGCCGTATGCAAGACACTGCAGTTTCTGTTACCGTTCCCAAACATGTTTCAGCACATTTTGTGCTATCTTCAGTGAGATTTTCTTTGTCTGAAAGTTGTAGTAGTGCTGTACCAAATGGCTTTTTTGTATACATCTAAAAAGTTTTTTTACAAGATCTTTAACAGTGTTGTAGGTTGAATTTGCAGACAATTAACTGTTTTAGTTTTTTTCGAAAATTAGGCCTAGAAATACGATTTTCACAATTTTTTTTGTGTATACATACTTTACATTAGGCTACATTAAGATCACACAGTGGAGTACTTATTATATCTTGTAATAATTTTGTACAATTTGTCGTCTGCAAGGCAAAAGTAAACAGTTTATATGGATCATTTAAACTTTTTATTTTTGCCTTGCAGATATGGATCGTTTGGACCTCGGTTGCACGGTGGTACAGTGCCAGACTACAAATCCAAAGATCGTGGCTTCGATCCGCGGCAGGTCCTAGGATTTTAATCTGTCACTTTCCACTTCTTTCACCTCTGGCAGTATTACTCGTGTGAAAAATACCGAGTAGCACCGTGGTTAGGAACCCACGTTAAACTGTAGGTCCCCCTCTAACTGGCTGGGTCAATCAGTTCGAATGTCGGAGGAAGGCAACGGCATACCACCTCCAAACAGGATCATGCCTGGTAAAGCACTGTGATGTTCAAACCAATCCTCCGATTGCTGACTGCTTAACCTTAATTGATCGTTTTTCAATTTTGAGTTAGAAAATCGTGTCTTTCACGGTGTTACTTATGATCCAATTTCTTTTTCTTGACTCCTTGTTTTGTCGAGTTTTCCTTTTGATTTGTTCATAGTTTGTTTTCTACTTAATATTGGTGGTGTGCAATATGCTAATGTTTACATTTGGCGTATGAATACGGCTGACCGCGCGAGATTCAAGTATTTACTGGGGTCGAGTTGTGTTTATCTCTTGTCAGAAAGGGGAGGAGTGATACAGTATTGTGGACAGGTGTTTGATGTTTACATTTCGTGCGACAGACACGCATTTCGTTTCGTTGAATGTAAAACATCTTCAGTGACCTGAAATGAGAGCTATCTAAAATTTTATTTATTTTCATAGTTCGAAAACGGTTGGTTTAAAAATTCTAAAATGTTGATTTTTATTTTATTTTATTCCTTACGTGAATTTTTTTCTGATATTTTGGCCTGACGTCATGCGCGCCGACGTGTTGTACAGTTCATGGCAGAGAAGATCGCTGTAGTTTCTTCTGCCATACACATGTAAATGCCGCGGAGTTTTCGCTGTTATCTTTATAAGCTAATGGATGCTATTAAATGAGTGATGTATGACAGTGTGGTGAAACGGCTCAATCTGTAGCGTGCCATAGTAGCACACAAATGAGCAGGTTCCCATCCTATCTAGAGCAATCATTTATTTACATAATTTATTTTAAAAATTTGTGAGCGTTTATCTGTATAAATATATTACGGCAACAGCTCTACTCAGCTTTTCCGCGAAGAAACGAATTCCTCGAATTTACGAAGAATATTTATAATGTTTGCACAGCTAACAAATTTGCCTAATTTTGTTATGACAATAGTATTTAACGCTTTAATCTAACTACAAAAACTGTAAAATGCAAATGGAAATATTGTTTGAAATATAATTTTTAATTAGCTGCAACCGTCACTAATAAAATAACACTTTGTGTCATACAACTGCTGATATATAACAGCAAGTAGTTAATAAGGTCTACCATCCTATTTTGTAAGTAAAAACTATAATAAGGCCCAATATTCCATTTATATACTTTATATAGATTTATTCACGGATAAAGGTTCGTTTATAGGTACCGCTTGAAAATGAGCGAAAATAGAAACCGGTTGCGCAATCGATAAAAAATGTAGTAAACATAGCTCCGACAATCATTTAATTATACTATACATGTTATTTAAAAGTCGTTATATTTTTTAAACCAAATAATAGAAATAAATTGCTTCCCACAAGTAGGACCGAACCCTAATAGTTGCATGGCGAATTGACTCGCTACTACGTGAGCTATTTCACCGTGCTACTATGCAGACCACTTTGGCTAGTATATATGGTACACATGTGCTACGCTTAAACTTTTTTCTGGATAGTGCGCTTTAAAACTTTTATGAGGGGAACACCCTTGACGTATACTAACAACATAAGAAGTCGCATCCCGAACTGAATTTTCGGGACCGGAAGGCCTCCTTCTTAGTTTACTTGAAGCGATTTAAGTCCAGTGAACAACCAACTGCTTCGCTGGTCTCTGTCTTAGTTTAAGTGAAGCAATTTAAGTCCAGTGAAAAACAACCAACTGCTTTTCTGGCCGAATTTCCATAGTGTTTAAGGGTGCTCTTACAAGTGTATGTGATATGGCACCTATAATTTGGAGAGTAGGAAATTATTATCTTTTACAATATGGTGTGAAAGTATTTTAAGTTTGATATGCCATCTTATAGTACGTCTAAGGCCGGTCATGTAAACGCAACCGTTTTGAAACGTTCTTGACTTGTCAGATTGAATTTTCTTATTAAGAATTTTCGGCTCATACGTACAAAGTGACATTTTATGCAGTGAAATGGAAGTATAAATATTAGAGTGAGTAATGACTGTGTATATAAGAAAAAAAAAAAAAAAAAAAAAAACAAAAGAATGTGCTGACTTAAATCAGTTAGTGAATCAGCTGTTTTTGAGCCGCCATATTGAGTGGTCTAGGAAATCCACGTGAGGCTATAACATGTAAACACGACTATCGTTTACGAAATTCAGTTGTTGTCTTCCGGAATATGTGTTGCATGTAAACGTAGTGAGGAATCCACGGCTGGCCACTCTGTCTGCCCCCCCCCCCCCCCCTAACGCTGCACCAGTCGAGGCCACCCATCAGGCGGTGCGCGGAGCCGTCGCTTTGTGCCCCTGACTTTCTCGTCCGCACTCTATGCGTCTGGCCGCCTCATCCGCCAACAATGCCCCCATGGTGCGACCCCCGCCCTAAGCCACCACCGTTGCCTTCTAAAGAATAGACCTTTTCCCGCCACTCGTGGATTACCGTTGGCGGACATTAAGCGCATGTGCCCACTATTCTGGAAAGATTACTTCATCCATTTTTCTACAAACAAGATTGCTGTTGTGAAGATTTTTCCTTCAGAACCGGTTTTCACTTGGTCAGTGGGTCGTATTATCACGTCTGTATTCATAAGCACATCGAACAAAGGTCGCCCGCTTGGAGACAATTCCTCAATGCCTCCTTGCATCTAGTCTTCATAATGAACTGAAAAAAAAGTTCTGCAATTTCCTCAGGCATGCTATACGTAGCTCAAGCTAATCATTGATGTAGACAGAAAGGATTTAAAGACATTATGTGCCTATGGCCTATGAATTATATCAATGGGGAAAGCTGATAGTGTTTGCCAGACCGAGACTCGAACCCAGGTCTCCTGCTTACTAGGTAATTGCGTTCCTCACTAAGCCCACAGCTGCTGGGTCAAAATGGCGTGTGTTCTTCCGAGCATGTCCGAAAGTGTAGTCACGACACACACACACACACACACACACACACACACACACACACACACACACACATAGTCGGTCACTAAACTCTACATAAATCAAATTTTGTAGTATGTTTCGTACAGCCTAGATGCACAGAGATAGACGTGCAACTCTGTGCCTGCGCACGTGTCCACAGTAACGTAAACAAAGTTCTTCAGACCGGTATCTTGCACTGCAAGCGTGATACATGCAGCAGTATTTGTTTACTGCGGTACAGAAGACTACATATATTTCGAGTCTGTCGTTAGTTGTAAGTGGGACATTTGCAGTGAACATAGTGTAAGTGGTGTGGTTTCTTTGTATAATTGAAATGTATTGCACTACATAAGTCGATCGCGTAACATGAATTCAAAAAGAACAGAAATACCACTGGAGGTGAGAGAAATCATTATTTAGCTAAAAAAAAAAAAAAAAAAAAAAAAAAAAAAAAAAAAAAAAAAAAAAAAAAAAAAAAAGGGGGCTTTTCACTGCGGAAAAGGTGGCCGAGGAGACTGAGGCGCTTCAGTCACGGTCTACACGGCCACTACGGTCGGGGGTTCGAATCCCCCTCGGGCATGGATATTTGTGCCGTCCTAGTTCGTAAGTAGTTCATAAGTAGTTTGTAAGTTTAGGGACTGATGACCCCGTAGTTAAGTCCCATAAGCTTAACAAACATTTGAACATTTTGGAGTTCCGACACACCATTAGAAAAGTGAATGCGGATCGTAGAATTACACCTACGAAGTAGGCATTAGATGTTACAAACGCTAGTAGACATAATGTTCAGCCCATAACAGTACGGAGACTGCTGTACAATCGTGGGTCTGCAAGTAGAACAGGAAGAAACCGTTCATAAGCAAGGTAAAGGAACAGAAGCGCGTGGAATTTGAACTCTCCGCCGAAAAAAATATTCCACATTTTGGAATGCAGTACTTTTCGCGGATGAGATGATTGGGGTCATTGTCTTGCTGAAACACCCAGTCTGTTCCTAGTCCTAGTTTCTCAAAGAAATGTTCAAATGTTTGTGAAGCTTAAGGGACTTAAGTGCGGGGTCATCAGTACCTAAACGTACAAACTACTTATATTGAAGGAGGATTCGAACATCCGAGGGGGAACGGCCTCGCGCATCGGAGCATAGCGGGTAAAGCCCTTTTGATGCCAAAATTCGCTGGCGTAGTAGAGGCAAGTGATGCGAGGAGCGAAGGCAATATATGAACAATAAAGCTGATGAGCAGTACATTGCAGTAGTACACTCGGGCTGCGAGTATGGCAGTTGACGGCTCACTGGTGGCGGCTGTGGATCGAACGTTAACACATGCAGTAGATGTAGCGCACCAGGTACCCTCTGAGCATGAGCGGCAAGACAGTAAAAGCCCTGCCGTAATGACTGATGCTCTTGCAAGATACGGGCTGCTACACCGCCCGCTACAAATCTCGTTGCCCAAGCATTATCATTTTACAACGCCCACACCGGAATATATCCACCTTAAACTTTCGCCCCATACTGCTCTTCTTGCTTTTTTTGCTTTTCTGAAGTACATTTACTCCTTTAACTGCCATGTTTTGTTTTTCAGTTCAATACACGCGCTTTGGCCATAGACAGGTGTTCAACCCTAGAACAGTCGGGCTGGGTCCATGACACCCATTAGTTTCTACTTCACTCTGAATTTATATACTTATAGTCGCCGATTTGACTCGAGTGCTCTGCTAGCTTCCTGAAAGGTTTTTCATTGTTTAGTCATTCTTTGGCAGTCCTTCAAAAAGTGCGGGTGTGTGAGAGAGCCAGCGCGACCGTTTACGTTACTAATTTCTGCCAGTGCGATCCAATTTTTATTTGGTGTTTCATTCAGCTTCAAGTTACTTAGTGAACTATTTATGATGCTGTCCTAACGCCACATTATCATTGTCAATTGTTTACAATATTAAATTTTATGCGATGGTGAGAGTGAAATTGACGATTCTGTCGCGGACCCAAACTTCGAAATAAATCGCGATTATGTCAGCTATAGTGGAATAAGTGGGATGAAGGGGAAGATGCCATACGTGCAAGGACAGCAAAAGTAAATGGTTCTGCAAAGTTTGCAAGATATGGGTATGCTTGGGCGCATGCGGAAATGGTTTGGGGCGACTGTTAGGAAAAGTGATGATTTTAGAGGACAATATCGTACAAACTATTCATTATATTCACAATTTAGATTTATATTACAAAAATCCAGTTCTACAAATTATTCTTATTTATATTTGTATTTCAATCGAATTTACTTGTATTTCCAGAGTACTTACATTCCAAAATTCATTCATTCGTTAAGTTTGCATTTCACAAAACGCACAAATTCCACCATAAAAACCATGCATATAAATAACCTAGTCACATGGTTCTTAATTTTGCTAATGTCATAAAATCTCCAAGTATATGTATAGTTTCAGAACACGTTTAATAAGACAATTCTGCACTTTTTTTTGAAACCAGGAGTGAGACTGCCAGTTCAAATTCTTATCAAAGCCTACAAGTTAATGATCTTCGGTACTTTCTATTATTGATCTTCAAACGAGAATAACGTTTTTCACGAATATAATAAGAAATATGGACACTATTTTCCAAGAAAATTTATTGACGCATGGAAATATTTCAGTTGACAAAGATTTCTAAAAGAAAATTAATTTCACAGCATTTAACATATCTTCGACTGTGTGCTCTGCCTGCATGTCATTAAGTTCAAGTTCCAGCTCCTCCAGTGCTGTGTCAACATCACCAGCTACTAGTTACAACAGCAAATCGAATCGAGTCTCAATTTTCTTATACTCCTGAAATCTGGTTGTAAATTCAGCCTCAGAACTCTGTAGATGATCCCTAATCTTACCACAACCACATTCTGGCATTTTCTGTTTTCCTAGAAAAAGGAAATAACAAAAATTGCCTTCATTTGCTGCACTTGCAAAGAGAACTTGTTTCGATAAGAAAGCTTTTATGTATGTCCACATTTCATGTGACCATATACCTTATCAATGTATATATGCTCCCAAAAGACAGTTGACAATTTCAATGTGAGCGCATTAAAACGCTCGATCCCTTGCGGGAATAGTGTAGTGTGGCAGCAAGACGAAGTAATGGGTATGGGTATTACCATCGTAGTGTGCTACAAGTTGAGAAAATGTGGCATGAAGGAAAGGAACCGCTGGCGCCAACCGGGAAATCCGGACTGGAATTCCGGTCCAGAACAAACTTTCAATCTCGCCGTTGAATTAATTTCAGTACTTGTGACGGTCGAGATTTTTCAATATTTCGAATTCGTGCAATTACGGCCGTTAATGGCAACCCCTTGAATCTGTTCTTTCGGATATGTCCGAAAGTACAGAAACCGAATCAGTACATGACAGTTCTGTCCGCGCAGAAGGAATCCGCATTGCGCTTGCGTGTGACGTCCATCCTAAGAGAAATTTTCCCTTGCGCGGTGAAGGAAACCACGTTTCTCCGAAGATTTAATTGGCAATGTCTTGACGGACCGCACAAAATCCTTTGGCCGCTCTTTGTCCACCACTAGGTTACGGCCCTTCGCGGACGATCAAGTAACAACTCGACAAAGTTTCACCGCAAACGGATAAAGTGTTTACGAACACGTAGAGAACAAATATAAACAGATTTTAATTTTCGTTCAGAGAACAAGATGGCAGTTTGTTAGTTTGGCGTCTTCCTCCTCCCATCTCGGAAAAGTTTCTTGCGCCCTGTCGCATGCAGCCGTAGGTGGACCATAGACTTACAAAATAAAAACTAGACCGGTCGCTGGCGCTACTGTCGCGTCCCCACATTGAATGTGACAGAAGCCGCCATTTGCAGGGAAACCGTGCGTAACATGGTTCGTTTGTGTGCTGCTTATAATTGTAACAGCCAGAACGGAAGGAAAGACGAAGACGGAAATAAATGTTACATTTCACAGATCAGTCTTTACTTGTATACCATATAGTATTTTCATGGGTAAATAAGAAATCATGAGCGTTTGTTTTTGTTTAGGTTTCCTCTTACAAATGATTCCCTAAAACTGAGAAACGTTCTTTGGTGCATATCAAGTACTTATATTTTATTTGCATATAGATTGCTAAAAATACTAACTTAAGCTGACTGAACAACTAGGCGTATAAGAGGTATTTATCGCATACCAGATACGATGCAGAAGTAGGTCGAATAATTGTTTTTAGACACTTAACAGGTGGTGATTGTACTTCGTAAATGGTCATTACTTGATCGAATGTTGCATACTCATCCACTTTGTGAAGTACTATCTCTGTTAAAAAGTAATGTGCGAATGAAATGCGTATTTAAAATGTTATGCGTTATTACAATTATCCATACCCAAATTCGAGGAAGTTGAAAGAAAAATTCTATGTAATATGGAAAGGAATGTAGACAAAAATGTGATGTGCAAAAATAAGCGTGCAAAACGTACGGAGTAGTCGGCAAAAAGTAAACGGGGCGTGATAGAAAATTACGTGAATTAAAATATAATGGCACTCTCTGCTACTTTACGTTTCATGGAATCATCTTATGTAAATATCTCGATGAAAAGTCGATCCACCATATCAGAAAAGGGCCTTACATTCTTAAATTTCGTGTCTCTATGCAGACGTTATTTCGAAAATTAGGAAAGTTCCAATCATTTAAGGATAATTTTTAAACAGACTGCAGTAATCAGTAATTTTTTTAAACAAACATGCGTTTAAATTGTGCTTTATTTTGCTCTTGTTGCGTCTCATACACTTCAAATCACAATCCCAGTACTAGAACTCTTCCCTGAAAATGGCGGCGATCAGCCGCTTCAATTCGGGGACAGTTCCCTCGCTTTTCTGCTACGGCGTGGTAGGGGCTTGAGGTGGACGTAGGGGTGTGCCCGCCGGTGCCTCGCGCTCTCGGCCAGCAAGGCATCCGGCGTGATTGTCGCAGCGGCGCGGCGGCAGCTGGCTTTTTTAATTTGCCGCTCTGGTCGGCCATCTTTGTGGACGTCGTAATTAGATCCATATGGCTGGCAGCGCGCGGGCTTCGCCGAAACCCCGTGCTCGAGACGGCACTAAATTACATCCTTTATGCCGGCGCTGCGCCTAATTCCGGCCGTCTGCTCCATTTTATGAAATACAAACGGAGCGGCGGCAGCGGGCACGAAAGCACGCGGGGTCGGCTTCGTGACGCCTTCAATTTGTGGTCCCGCCGCGCCGGTGGGAGTTGCGAGATCTTTTATGTGGAGAACACGATCTTTGCCATTGCAGAGCATCTCTGAATTCCGAATCACTTGAGCCACGGCGCAACTGGGAGAGGCGTAACATCGTTTCCTTGTAGTGTTGCACGCCCTTATGCCTGTAGTCTAGTTCTCACAATATGATCGTCCGAGAGCGGGCGGGAGGAGGCGTAAAATTTAGCACGCCCGGCGCAGTTCCAAGCTTACTGCAGGTAGAATTGCGCTCGTTCGTTTCTCACTCAAACGATGTTCTGTAAAGCCCAGAATTTACACTTCAGTATCGTATGCCACTTGTGCCCAGCTGTTAATGTTCATGCTTTGTGTGACTTTTCAAGCTTTCACGGCGGATCTGTTGTAAATACACTTCGCGGGTTTGCCGCCGGATGACATTGTGAATCTCCCACAATATTTCGTCGACCCAACTGTTCGACATCTTCAGGTGGGGGTAGCTGTCAGTACTTCAAGGCGCGACTGATGGTAATTGCGTGGCAGCGACGGTATTTATCAGGGCGTGTGCAGAGATTACGCATGCGCGAGAGACCGTTCAGTGTTCGTCGGCGGCGGCGCTCATGGTGCCCCCTGCTGGGAGCCGAGGAGGCGTCTTCCGCGCATGCGCCGTGGGCAATGACTGTGCTGCCGGACGCTCCTGTGGTGGAAATTGGAACTAAGTATCTGCGTTGCGCTCCATTCGTTCGTGTATACGTTTTTCTCTTTTCTCCTGTTTTGTTTTGATTGCAGCCAATACTGGATTCCAGGCTGCGCTCATCTGGAAACCTGCATCCCTGTTGATAAGATTGTCCGCCGTACGGATGAATATGGCCTACTTAAAAATACTGTCCCAAAATGATGACACTGACGATAGAACTTCCGGTCTCTCGCGCGCGTAATCTCTGCACACGCCCTGATAAATACCGCCGCTGCCGCGCAATTACCATCAGTCGCGCCTTGAAGTACTGACAGCTACCCCGACCTGAAGATGTCGAACAGTTGGGTCGACGAAATATTGTGGGAGATTCACAATGTCATCCGGCGGCAAACCCGCGAAGTGTATTCATGCTTTGTGTTTACTGCGGCGACACTGGCATTCTGGGTTATAACACACTCTGTATTTAGAGCTGTAAACAGTCTGACTACTCACTGGTAGTAAAATCTCGTTGAATACCACAATTGCTGATAAACGTTTAGCCGGCCGCGGCGGCCGAGGGGTCTGCGGCGCGCCAGTCACAGTCTGCACGGCCACTATGGTCGGGGGTTCGAATCTCCCCTCGGGCATGAATATTTATGCCGCCCTTAGTATTAGCTAGTTCACAAGTAGTTTGTAAGTTTAGGGGGTAATAACCCCTTAGTTAAGTCCCGTAAGCTCTGCAAACATTTGAACATTTGATAAAAGTTTATAATTTCGCGTGAATCTAGATTCGTCTCTAGCACTTTGTTATTCAGAAGATTCGATGCTTGGCGATTCTGTCGTTACCAAACAGTCACACACTATTTAAAGTATTAATTTGCAAAATGTCTATCATAATTCAGAATTTTATCACTTTCTAATATCGTCACTGATCGGTAAATCAATTATATTTCATTCCAAAAGATCGTTCGAAAGTTCTGTCCACCATAAATATTAACACTCATAGGTCTGGTCCAGTTCAATTTATATTCTGAAATTAGTTTATGATAAATGATTGATGTGGAAATAAAATAACTCCCTTTCGAGTTATTTAGTTATCCTCACAACATTCTTTTAATATCATCGAGCAAATAATGTTCTTAAATAAACCTATCCGCGTGTTTTAGACCATCCGCCCAATGTTCAGTCTCGATAAATTAACACGAGCGGCCTTCATTTATTTCCTCGCTCCGTACTAGCCTTTAACATTTAAATCGCTTTCTAATTCAAATATTTAATACGCACTGCAGTTAACACTTAATAACATTCGATAACGTTGGATAACATTCGATAATGTGTAGCAATCGCGGAAATTTACCTTGTATACTGTTTACACAGAGAAAATATCCAAAACAGTTCATATTCTGTGCTGATACCCTCTTCTTTACTTTGCACCCATGAATTTAAATATGAATATCCATCGTATAAAATTTTCAAATATGAATATACAAATATAAATACTTTAATAATTCCATATAAAGTTAACTTCCCATAAATAAAACACTCACAGTGCTAATTAGCCTAATAACAACCACTGTGTTACTTCCGTATCGAACAGAGTTCCTGTATCTACAGATAGTCTCCGCGCCTGATACTTCTGGTGCCAATGTTTTCTCCATTTTCTATTCCACTTAGAAATGGTGCGCGGGATAAATTATCTTCGGAGGAGCTCCGATTTTTTTTTTTTTCTTATTTTCGTAGTAATCATTTTACGAGATACACGTAAGGTTGTAATACGTTGTTCTTCTCGTGGAACATATGCTACAGAATGATGAGTATTTTCTACTAATTATTCGTGAAAGTATATTGTTTGAAAGTATATACTTTGCACAGACTATCAGTTCAATGCATTAACAGTGAGAGAGTCGACGCATAGTTTTAACGGAGAAATTGTATTCCAAAACTGACAATATGGCGGACAGGTTTCAATTGACTTATGTGCTTGGCATAGATAATGCCATCTTTCTTTATTCTAACCTACTTGCTGGCAATGCTGTGGCTATTGCCACGTATATTAAGTGGCCGCGTTACGACTCGTATACGTGCTGTCTACGCGGTATAAAACGATGAAAATACTTTGAATGTACATGTAAAATGATCGCGGGCCGCGGTGGCCGAGGGGACTGAGGCGCTCCAGTCACGGTCTGCACGGCCACTACGGTCGGGGGTTCGAATCCCCCTTCGGGCATGGATATTTGCGACGTCCTTAGTCTTAGCTAGTTTGTAAGTTTAGGGACTGATGACCCCGTAGTGAAGTCCCATAAGCTATACAAACATTTGAACATATAAAATGATCTGATAAAAGAACGAAACGAAGAAACTTTAAAAACAATTTTTATTTTAAAGATAAATTAAGAAACCCTGAGACGGTTTTTCGTCTCAAATATGTCCATGACATTGAAGATGAAGCAATTAATTAAAATTGTGATGCGGCCGGGAATCGAACCCGGACCTCCATGCTTACTAGGCAGACGTCTTACCGTATTTTTTTTCTTCTTTGTGACGTGGAGGGAACTCGTACTTAGACTATTCCGAGGCGCCTTATTCGTTAGTGGTGCGGTGGTCTAACGGTAAGCCGCGGTGGACTAGCCGACCGGTCTAAAGCGTCTCGCTGCGGAGCGCGCGATTACACGCCGTGGAGATTCGAGTCCTCCCTGGGGCATGGGTGTGTGTGTTGCCCTTAGGTTAGTTTACCTAGGTTTAAGTAGTTTGTAAGCTACGGACTGATGACCACGCAGTTTGGTCCGATAGATTTACAAACATTTGAACATTTTTTTGTCTAACGGTAAGACGTCTGTCTAGTAAGCATGGAGGTCCGGGTTCGATTCCCGGCCGCATAACACATTTTAATACATTGCTTCACCTTCACCTTCATCTTGAATGTCATGGACTTTTTATTTCATTTATTTATTTTTCACGACGAGCTTATTTCGCTAAACCAGTGAACGCGCGGCCACAGTGTGGCCTGGTACCTTTGCAGGTGAACGCCCCTTACAGATAGGCAGCGCAGTGTATCAGGTGGCAGTGTAGGCAGACGCCGCGGTCACAGTTGTCCTCGGCGGCTCCAGCTGTGGCTGACAGATGCTTGGCGCGGGCTGGCTGGAATTAGTGGGGATTCCTCGGCTGTCACAGACGGATGGTCGGCGGCGCGTGATTCACGGCGCCGGGATCACTTAACGCCAGCGCCCTCCCCCTACCACCACTCCCCCACCTCTCACCCCCGCTGCTCGATTATTCCGGACGCGCGCTGTCCGTCGCCCTCCATTAGGCCGGCCTTTCGATGTGACGTGCGTCACCACCTGCCTTCCCAGAAATTGCCACCTTCAGGTCGCTTACCGTGTCCAGCAGACGCAAGGTGCCGGTCAAACCTACAGAGTGAAAGTTATTGAACTATAGTGCCATTCGTTCTCTATTGTTCCTCTATTGTTCTTAGGTTGTTTGCAGATGACGCCGTCATTTATCGTCTAGTAAAGTCATCTGAAGATAAAAACCAGCTGAAGAACTATTTAAATAAGATATCTGTATGGTTTGAACACCACAGTACCATACTAGGCATGGTCATGTTTGGAGGTCGTATGCCGTTGCCTTCCTCCGACTTCAGAACTGACTTACCAGCTTAGAAGGGGACTTACAGTTTGACATTGATTCCGAACCACGGTGCTACTCGATATTTTTTACATCAGCAACATTGCCAGAGGTAAACATTGCTGTAAAATTCGGAAACATTGGGAGTTTAAACGTTATCGGATCATAGGAAAATACGGTTTAGTGCTTTCCCCGTTTTCAGTTCTTTGCCACTCAATCTTCCATTTGTTACTAAACTCCTCTCGAAGTTTCTTCTTCGCCGGACTTGTAGGTATTTTGCTGTAGCGTATCGATTGTCGTGATCGATCCGCTCTTTTAAGCGAGATTGTCAGCTAGTTCATTTCCCCGTATTTCTCGGTGTGATTTAACCCATTCGAAACTCACCTGCCAGTTGTGTTTGATAGCCAAAATTCCAAATCCTGGTGACTCACTGAGAGGGTCCGGCCGCCCTGCTAGCTGAGGGCGGAGTTGCCGAATTCGACTGAGGGATAATCTGACCTTGTTGTGCAGCCCTCCTTGAGCTCGTTAAAAGTTGCCGAGTTGGAGTGCACTCGTCGTGTGCAGTCCATCGTTATCAGCCCGGCAGAATCAGGAATTCGGCGCACGTGCCGCGCGAGGCAGTAGGGAAGTGGGTCGGTGGCAAGTGCATCCCAGTTGTGCTGCTCCCGGGAAGCTGTGTAGGAGGAGTGCTGCCGCCAGTCGACACTTCTCTAATCCGCCCCACTGAAGGCCACGGAACTTGGGGGCCGGCTGACCTGCCGATTAATCCACCACCAGCTGTTAGGATCAGTGGGCGAAATCCATTCTTCGCCAGTTTGTTCCTTCGGCAAAAAAACATTCCTGTCATACATTGGTCTGTATTTTGCTTAATTAATGAACTATTTGTTTGTCTAATTAGCGAATCCTATCCTGAGCTACAGACAGACTTGTCATTCATTATTTAACCGAACTCATGTTATGGATACATATTACAATCAGTCGATGGTAGGCTGATTATCTTACTTTAATCGCAGACATTAAGATCAGTTTTTTATATTAACAATGCAGACACGCTGTCACGTACAGACACAAACCGGAGCACACTCACATACACAGACCTAATAGTTTCCGATCGTAATTTTATTCTAATTTCACATAGATAAAGCAGTCGACAATCCGAAGATTGGTTTTGACACCACAGTGCTTTACTAGGCATGGTCCAATTTGGAGGTGGTATGCCGTTGCCTTCCTCCGACATTAGAACTGACTTACCCAGCTTAGAAGGGAACTTACAGTTTAACGTTGATCCTTCAGGAGAAACTGCTGCTGCTGAATTCCATTGATGAAGAGGGAAGGAATCCTCGTCCTGTATAGGCCGGTGTGTGGCGTATGGCGCAATACACCACACCTGGTCCTATATAGGATGACGATTTCTACCGTCCGCATCAGTCGTCAGCGGGAGTCAGCAGCAGCAGCAGTTTCTCCTGAAGATGGCGCACAGATGGATGCCGAAATATTGAGTCAGCTAGATCAAATTGATCAAATGTTTGTATAGCTTATGGGACTTAACTATGGGGTCATCAGTCCCTAAACTTACAAACTACTTATCAACTAGCTTATCCTAAGGACGTCACAAATATCCATGCCCGAGGGGGCATTCGAACCTCCGACCGTAGTGGCCGTGCAGACCGTGACTGGAGCGCCTCAGTCCCCTCGGCCACCGCGGCCGGCTGAGTCAGCTAGATTTCAAAATCTGGCAGCACACCCGAAGAAACTATGAAGAATGATTACGCCGGGAAAGAGATGAATGGGTTATTTGTAAGAAAATTTTGTGTGAAACATGGTGAGCTAGATGTTGGTTGCTGTGGAGAGGAAAGGGGTGGTGTTTGGTGGCTGCGGCTACTGGCTGGGCCGGACCTCCTGGTAGCTGGAGCACAAAGGGCGGGGAGTCGCAGAGCTGTTTACGGCGTCTGCTGCCGCCGGCGCTTTGTCCGGCTTTGGCGCTTCTGAAAACGGCAGCCTCCGGCCCGCATCCCGCTACGGTCTCGAGGGGGTCCTCTGGGGATTCCCCACCTACAAAGGCAACCCTCTCCTGCTATTCGGCCTCCCCGCCTCCCCATGTTGACCGCGGCTCGCCCAGCCTCCTCGCAGCCTCCTGCTGCTCGCCAGATAACGTTCCTCGCGCTCCGCACTACTCCTCTTCCCAAAAGATTGGGCTAATTGAAGGCCATCCAGTAAGGAATTTTACTTATTCGTTCGTGATCTAGTGCTCTGCAAAGATTCACCGTAAAGCACGTAATTTACTCAAAGGTGACAAAGGTCAGTGCAAAATGTGCATCAAAGTGACCTCTCCAGTTTGTCCCACAAGTGTTACCTACGATTAATATCGGACTGTGTAGGTGGCCAAATCATTCGCTGAAACCGCCCAGAATGTTTTCAGAACCAGAAGCGATCGATTGCGACACGGTGGGATGCCGCATTTCATCCATAAACATTCTATCATTGTTTGGAGACATGAAGTTCACGTATTAATAATCTTCAAAGGTGAAGAGCCAAGATCGCAAAACATTTATTTTATGGCGACCGGTTTCATTGCCACCATCATCTGGTCATGGTGGCATCGCCCACTGAAACCGGTAGTCATAAGTATTTTGGAGATCTTGGCTTTTCAAGATCGCCTCAACAACCTGCAATGTCAGGTAAAGTTTATGTATGGCTGTAGATGATTCCCAAATAGCGAAATATAACCATTTTAATCAATAATCTGTTCAAGATTAACATTCAAAAATACAGCTCATCGGTTTGCAAAGCTAGAGGTTCATTACTTACCACGGTTTCGGCTTCAACTAAGGAAGCCATCATCAGAAGTAAACCTTTTTAGTTACATGAAATGAACAATGGTTCTTGAGCAGCTGAGCTCACTTTCAAGTTTCAAATGTAAAATTACATGCGTCAGGTTTAAAAATCGGAACATAATTCATGTAACTAAAACTCGCCGCTATGGGTCACGTGTGTAGCCAGCCAGCACTGTAGGTGGCATCTAACTGAGGACAAAAAATCGAATGTTGGTAAGTCTATCGGACCAAACTGCGTGGTCATCAGTCTGTAGCTTACAAACTACTTAAACCTAGATAAACTAACTTAAGGACAAACACACACACCCATGCCCCAAGGAGGATTCGAACCTCCACGGCGAGCAATCGCGCGCTCCGCAGCGAGGCGCTTTAGACCGCGGCTAACTGAGGACACTTCCATTGCAACCAACACAGTGACACTCTGACCCGACGGGTAATAAATATGGGTTAAAGAAATGATTATTAGTATCGATTATGAACAAATTAAATACACGCAGATTGAAATGATGACACTCTCTTATCTTTTCAATACAATAATTATTACTTTTGTTCTTGCCGCGGTAGAGTGGTCGAGCGCTCTAAGCGCCTTTTGTGGAGCGCGCGGTTGGTCGCCGTCGGAGCTTCGATTTCTTCCTCAGGCATGGATGTGTATGTTGTCCTCAGCATAAGTCAGTTTAAGAAGTTGGTAAACTTAGTGACTGATGGCCGGCCGTGCGGTAGTAGCCGAGCAGTCTGGAGCGCCACGTTGCGGATCGCGCAGCCTCCCGCGTCGGACGTTCGAATTCTCCCTCGGGTATGGATGTTTGTGTTGTCTTTAGTATTAGCTAGTTCATAAGTAGTTTGTAAGTTTAGGGACTGATGACCCCGTAGTTAAGTCCCATAAGCTTTAGAAACATATGAACAATTTGATTGATGGCCGCAGCTGTTAAGTCCCTTAGATGTACAAACATTTGATTTTTGCTTATATTCGTCAACTAGCTAAAAACCCGGCGTCGCCCGGGCAATTATTTACTGCGAATTGATCCATTTGTTCTTCCCTTTTCTCTCTCGTACTCTCTCTCTCTCTCTCTCTCTCTCTCTCTCTCTCTCTCCGCCCATCTCCACCTTCCCATTTCTCAACCAATCACCTCCTCGTCTCTCTTCAACTCCTCCCCCAACTGTTCAGTCCATTGCCTCCTCCGCCTGTGATATATCTTTTATACACACTGTATTAGTTTTTCAATTATTCGCAAAAAAATGTTTGGACAGCTGTACGTTCCGTTCAGTGACGCGTGTAGTAAGTTACGGACCGGTGTAGGCGTAGTTTGTGGGTGGTAGATGGAGAAGTGTGGTACCGCGCGTTGTGGAGGAGTAAGCACACGTGTCCCGGAAGGCGCAGCCGCGCGTGACGAAGGACGGTGCGTGTCGCCGTCGCCAGCTCGCGGCGCGCTCTGCCCCTCCGTCGTGAAGGACTGCTGCTCCAGGTGCGGGTCAACGGTCCCTCCCTGCCCCTCTCTCCACTTACCACTAACTCCAAAGTATAGGCGCCACCATTGAGAATCGGACTGCCTAGCACATACGACCTAAACGTAGCTGCCTCGTCAGCGGAGTGTTTCGCACCGCCGTAGCTGCAGGAGGACACTCGTAAAACTGGCTGTACAACACAAAAGGAATTGCGTCGTATACAAGGGCAGTAACTGCCTTAGCATTCCTCGTGCCAAGGATGTTGCGGTGAAGTGGCTGAAACGCAAAGAAAGGCTTCTTTTCCTTACAAGGAGACCACACGGGTATCAGATTTTACAATTATTCCATATTTATGGTACGTGAAGTTCAGAACTTAAATAGCAATCAGCCAAAGACATTCGACGCGATTCTCAAATTCTTGAGAAAATCGACTTTGAAGGTTTTAAAGTACCTGACGTAAAGAGTTGCAGTAACTGTCGGTGTATCTTAGGTGGTAGCATTCTGGCCTTGCAACCGTAGGGTCGATGGTTCGAATACTGCCGTGATGGATTTTTTTTCTTTTTGTTCGAATACTTACACAATTTTAATATCTAAGCCTAATGGTAATTTTTACGAAAAAAGTACGTTTTCTGATTTATTCGTAATTTTCTCTATTCTATAAAAAGTCGTCGATGGTGTTGGAAAGTCATCTCCGTAGCTACTAATAGCGTTCCAAGCAGCTAACCTACTCAACCATCCTTTTAGGTGACGAGAAGGTGTACAGCTCGTCTACATACACATAAAGAAAAACTGACAAAACACATGGTATTAAAGATTCCAAAACGCAATATGTTTTATATAACTGAATTTGAAAAGGGAAAATAAATGTAACAGCGGGATTCGAACGACTTTATGGTTCTGAGATCAGAACGCTACCACCTGTTCCGTTCTTTGCGGTCGCTGATTGTGTTTGTTCGTGAGGGTTGCGTCTACTTGCAAAAATTCAAAGTCGATTTTCTGGAGAATTTTTCAGAATTGCGTAGAATGATTTTGCCTGATTGTTATTTGAGAGCTGAACTTCACGTACCATAAATATAATAAAAAACTTGTAAAAAGATATAAAACAGCCAAGATCGCTTATCATCAGTTTTTATTAATGACGACCGGTTTCACTGAACTATGTCAGCATCATCAGGTCAAATAAAATATTTTACAAGGCCATAATCTTGTAATGTCAAATAGTTGTTATATAAAACGATTTACAGTGCATAGGTGCACTATGTCATTATAATAAAACGTAATTAACACAGTGAGTGACAAAAGTGGCTTTTGTCACTCACTGTGTTAATTACGTTTTATTATAATGACATAGTGCACCTATGCACTGTAAATCGTTTTATATAACAACTATTTGACATTACAAGATTATGGCCTTGTAAAATATTTTATTTGACCTGATGATGCTGACATAGTTCAGTGAAACCGGTCGTCAT
Organism: Locusta migratoria; assembly: GCA_026315105.1. Classification (NCBI taxonomy): domain Eukaryota; kingdom Metazoa; phylum Arthropoda; class Insecta; order Orthoptera; family Acrididae; genus Locusta; species Locusta migratoria. Next base: position 363,166,197 of record CM048746.1, on the reverse strand, counting down.
TAATAAAAACTGATGATAAGCGATCTTGGCTGTTTTATATCTTTTTAAAATAATATAAGTGGATCGCCTCCTATAACATAAACCAACTCAAAATAAAAAACTTCTAACTTCCAGTACCCAAATGATCTCCTTGTTAGACTCTTGTACTTTATGTTCGACCGACTCACTGTTTCACTCTGCTAGGGAACTTCAGAACGGCGCGTTCTCCGCTGCAGAGTAACAGATTCATGCTCAATCGTACAGCTGCCTGTTATCAATAGCGATTATAATATAAACGTGTACAGATAGACACAAAAAATTATTGTAAAAAAATCAACAGCTGTTAAACTACTTGTCTACGTAGCTTCCGAAATTTTGTCATATCGTGGCAGAAGTTTTTGTATGCCCCCATCATAGAAGGTTGCCGCCGGTATATTCTACCATGTAGTAATATGTTCTATCAGCTCGTCATCATCGTTGAAGTGTTGACCACCAAGGACAGATTTTTGGTGTAAGAAGAGATGAAAGTCGTCAGGACTGTGTGAACCAGTTCAAAAACCTCATACAGGCGTCCACTTCTTTCTTCATCGTGCACTTGATCATGTCCTTCATTGAACATCCTGACCCATCTTCTATTGAGTCACTCATAGCACTTGGTCCGTAAACTTTGCAGATTTACCGAAGAATTTCTTTTGTTTTTACTTTCTTTGCACTTAGAAAACGAATCACAGATCTGATTTCACAATCGGGGGCATTTTCAATTATGGCTGACACAAAAGAAGCGCTACAAAGCATAAGTCAGCAGCAGTGATCTGAGAATGGCGTACATGTCTCCTCCTTGAGTCAGAGTAACTGCCTCTCATGCTCGGAACTGCCATCGTAGCGCTGCAGCGGGTATAAATAGAAATGGAACTTAACTTTGTGGACGACCATCGTATTAGCAGATATTTGTTATATAAAAATCAATGTTTGTATGTTTCTTCGTATTTTATACGCTGCCATATCGTTCATCCGATTGCGATGAAACGTGTCGTCATATTGGTTGCACTTTCGCGAAGTTTGTAGGCAAAATTATACTACTGTACGGGACATAGTTCAGGAGATATGACGTCGTGAACACTGAGATATTGAAAAATTGCCGTTTTATGGAATGACGTTTAATTTTACTCCTTCTTTGCTTCTAAATTTATTGGCAGCATATTTTACAAACAGTATCCATTTATGCCAAAGAATGTAGGTACAAAATTATTTCCCGGTACGACTTATAATTTAGAAAATGTAGGAAATATTACGTCATAAACACGGAGACCTGTGGGCAATGGCGCATCATGTTTGTTCGTATTTTTTACACTGCCACACCGTTCGTGCAACTGCGGTGAAACTTTGTGCACTGGATCTTCAAAAGCCGCGCGGGAGTAGCCGAGCGGTCTGGAGCGCCACATTGTGGATCGCGCGGCCTCCTGCGTCGGAAATTCGAATCATCTCTCTGGCATGGATTTTTGTGTTGTCTTTAGTAGAAGGTAGCTCATAAGTAGTTTGTAGGTTTAGGGACTGATGACCACGGAATTAAGTCCCATAAGCTATACAAACATTTGAACATTTGATCTTCAAAACAAGCGGAAAGTCACTGTCTACGTAGAATTTTGTATGGCGCATGGCAAAGGGTACTTTGCTAGAGAACTTACACAAATTCTACGGTTTATTCCGATTTTTCTGAAATTTTGTTCACCAAACCTTCGAAACAAGAGGAACACCACCGACTACCGTTATATAAATTTTCCACAGATGGAGCAGTAAAATGAGGAGTTCGACAGGGACGAAGAGTAGATTGGTACGGAAATGAGAAGATGGAGGTGGGCAGAGAGGGGTAGGAGATGAACAGAGAGAAAGAGAGCTGAGAGGAGATTGTCAGAGAGAGAGAGAGAGAGAGAGAGAGAGAAAAGGGAAGAATGGAATAAATAATTACCCGGTAGTTATCGAATATAAGCAGTAATTATTGTATTGAAAAGTTCACAGAGTGTCAGAGAGTGTCAGCATATCAATCTTCGAGTATTTGATTTGTTCATAATCGATACTAATAATTATTTCTTTAACCCGTATTTATTACCCATCGCGTCACAGTACCTACTGTGTTGGTTGCAGTGCAAGTGTCCTCGAGAGTTAAGTGCACCGTTGATATTCTGCAGGGCTTCTTATCCGCGCTGTTACACGTACGTCGTATTTCCTGTGTACGAGAGGCTGGTGTATTACTGTTTCATTTAAGTGCTGCCATTTCCGCGATTTTCCTCCAAATTACGTGTAGGTTATTCTAAGACGTCGTTTGAAACTTTCGCTCCATTTTGTCAGTTGTGTTTATGTTCCACATGTCATAAATATTGTAAGCTATATTTACAACTGTACATTCCAAAAACTTATTGAGTCGACAGTGAATAGTGCTATTAAATGTTGATGATGTGTTTTCGATGGACTGTTTCGATGCAACTCTATGGTAGCTTTTCTGCGTGTTCCTCTTAATTTCTGTAAAATTAATTCAACTTCCATCATTTTAAAGCCCTTACCGCCTTGGTCTGCCTCTACAGTTCCATGTCAGAGTTGACATTCCTCGTAACTTTGTATCAGTCGAACGTTTCCTCTTATCTGTACAATTCACCGTCTGCGTTCCACCCACAGGTAGAAACTCCAGATAGTTATCTTACTAAAATACTTCCTGTTACTTAAATTTATATCCTTGTTGTATTTTATCAACAGACGAAATTTCAAGCCAAGCACAAACCTTAAGTCGCAGAAGCAGCTTACCGACTGGATTAAAAGTAATTTACTAAGTTCAATTAGTTTGTGTCATTTAGTAACTAGTTTTTTGGCTTACTAAATAATCGTCTCTGTACATTTCAGAACTAAAAGTATTCAGATGCTCTTTAATTGTAAATCTTAGCTAAGCTTTAATCCTGATATGGTGTGGGAAGGAGAGAGAGAGAGGCACCAGCTAATATCGGGTTATACGTGAGAGAATGTTTTCAGAAAGGCTGTGAAGCAGTGATTAAATTGCGTCAGACAAACCGCATCCGTAATTGTAAACTAATGGATGGAACTGCTGGAGTCATTGGTCCTTACTCTTACACACTCCTTTATTTTTGCTAAGAAACACACACACACACACACACACACACACACCAATGACCTAACCACCTGTGGGAGCGGCCATGTATTTCTTTGCAAGGCGCCTCAGACCGCACAGCCATCCCCGCATGGCCGCGTCGGTACAAAAGACCATCTTGTATAATGGATTGATTGCCAACAACGGTCACCGGTATTTAAAAGATTTAGTTTACACGATTACACAATTGCATTTCAGTGACAAGTTGGCTATTTTCTTTTTTCTTTTTTTTCTTTTTTTATTTATTTACTTATTATTTCCACACGACAGGTTTCAGCAATCTACGTCCCTGTCATCTTGTCGTAATGCCTCAACATCTCAATCAATTCCGTTACGACATGATGTGTTTATCGTTTTTAATCCATCTATAAAACTGAAGGCTGTAACAGATGAGGGCTGTCAAATGGGAACAGTCAAGGCTGGAAATGTTACAGTTGCTAAAATATTATTCTGTTGAATCCAATTTTTAGAGTTATTTTTAATCACCATTACAACAAGAGGTTACACATTTCTGTGTATTAATGGGAGTTGTATCTTCATTTCTTCATTGGACGTCTGAATCACACTCTTGCTTGCGTTTCAAGCATAATTACATCTGATCATCATACAAAAGGTAGGAATATTTTAGTTACAAAAAAATTTTCAAATGTTTGTAAACCTATTGCAGCAAACTGCATGGTCATCAGTGCCTAGAATTAGAAACTACATATACTAACACTAAGGATAAGACAAACACGTACCCGTGAATTGAATCTCTGGCGGGAACGGCCGTCCACTCCGTTTACACGGGCTCCCAAAACCTGATTTCCTAAACAGATTTCCCAAATCCGCTTTTGTTTGGCCACGTAAACACTCCAAAACCAGTCCTGAAAATCCACATCTGTAAAGCGGTCTTCCAGTTCCACGATCGACTTTCGTGTCCATGTAAACTCAACCGTTTTTGAAACGGTCGTGGCTCGTCAGATTGTTTTTCTTGTTAAGAATATTCAGCTTATATGGACAAAGTGACATTTTATGCAGTGAAAGAGAAGGGTAAATATTGTAGTGAGCAATGAATCTGTGTAGTTAATTAAAGAGTAATCGCGATTTTGCTGACTTATATAAGGAAATGAATCAGCGATTTTGTTGCCGCCATATTGAGTGGGCCAAGAGATCTGCTTCATGCTGTAGAATGTAAACGCGACAGCTTAAAACGTTTTACGAAATTCGGTTTTCGTCTTCCGGAAGATGTGTTGCATGTAAACGTAGTAACAGACAACGCGGCCATTCCGCGCGGCTGTTAGTTCAGATTAGACTTGCGCATAATAGTTCGCGATCGGGAGCGCTCACTTTAGTTCGCGGCTTTGCCGCGAACAAGTTAGTTTTTTTTTTTTTTAGTTCGTCGGCTCCCTGTGACGGCCGAGCGGCGTGGTCTGCGCATGCAGGTAGAGGGATAAGTTCCCCCACCTAGCTGCTTCATGCGCTTGCTGCTTGAGCCGCTAATGATATCACGCAAACTAAAAGAAACAGTTTGTGGATAATTTCTCGCGTTTAGATTTAATCTCTATATCTTGGCATTATGGAATTTATTAGTCAGATATTGCAGAGTGCAGAATACTTCAAAGCAGAAATTTTGTAGTACTGAACTATGTAATCTAGCAGGCATACGCTAACCTCTAAATAGCTCTCATCAGCAGAACGCAAACACGTGATTTTTAATTCTGTTCGCGAACTATCGCGCATATTTTAGTTCGCGACCTAACGCGCATGTTTTAGTTCGCGACCTATCGCGCGTATTTTAGTTCGCGACCTATCGCGCGTATTTTAGTTCGCGACCGGGAGCTCTCCTTTTAGTTCGCAGCTCGGCCGCGAAGTAGGTCGCTCTTTTTGTTCGTCCACTCATTTTGGCTTTTCCTACCGCTACTAAAACTACAGCTGAGCTGCATCTCACCTCGAAATGAAGGCAACTGGCAGAAAGGAATCACGCGATTCTGCGCGCTCTCGCGTCCTCTTGCTGTTACCCGACAGTCTTCGGAAAAGGAGCAGACGAACTAAGAGGTGAGGGATCTGGAAACTAGTTCGCGCAGTTCGCCTGTGGGAGCGCTCTTCCGAACTAATTCGTTCGCGAACTACACAAGAATAATTCAGATTGTCAAGAAGCGTAGAGTGAACGATCTTATGGTTCACTTACAGATGGCGACCGAATGCTCAAACGCTTTAATATTCGCAGATACGAATGGGAATAAATGACGTCCACATCAGAGACTTACGGATGTGGTTCGGGTACAGGTAGTATATGTGGCTGGAGTCTGGATTCTGAGTTTGCGGTGAACACAAATTTTGAATGGCGCCACGTCGTCAGCTTTGTTGGTTGGAGCGCTATTTTTCGCAGACGCCTGGTGATTGAAGACGCCGTGCCACTGTGCTTTTGAGGTGGTTTCTGCCGGGCAGGAAGAGACTGGGTGGTGTGGCAGCGGCAGCGGGCCGATGGCGTCCCAGATAGGGCCGAGGCGCGCCGCCCGCCTTTCTTGGTCCCCCACCCCCCAGTGGGGCGCGGTATGCCATTGAGAAGCAGGCCAGTGGGTCAGACGGCTAGGGGAGGGGAGGGGTGCAAGGCCGCGCGCGGACAATGCCGCCCAACCCTTCCCTTCCTTCCCTCCCCATCTCCCGCAGCTGCAAATACCGCCGCCTCCCCAGAGGACGCCCCTGCCCGCTTTGTCCCGCGGGCTTTCCCAGCCTTTTAAATTAACTGCACCTTTCCGCCCACACAATGCACGACACTAGCTGGCCATTGCTAATCCGGCGGCTCTCTAGCCGCCGGATTATAAGTTGAGAATACGTCCAGAGACAAATCCATTCTTATTATTCAGGCTATGAAGTCCAAGAAATTGCGAGGAGAAGTGTTGACTTTTTTCTATTTCTTCAACTTTCAAATGTTTGTATAGCTTATGGGTCTTAACTACGTGGTCATCAGACCCTAAACTTACAAACTACTTACGAACTAGCTAACACGAAGTACGGCACAAACATCCGGGGTTGGAACACTTGCGCGGAGTGACACTTGCGCGGAGTGACACTTGCGCGGAACCCGGGACCCTTGGGGCGGCTTATGGCTTTTTCCTGGGTACAGGCACACCAAGAAGTCTAGCACTGCTGTTGTCAAGTTTCCACACTGTCAACATAACACGAAACTCAGTGAAACTGCACAACCCTTTCAAAGCTGAAGAGCAATATAGTAACTTGTTCTAACTACATATTAATTCGTTGAGTGTTCCTCCTGAAAACAAAAAACCAGTGAAGTTATGGACTTGAAGCGTTTTGTGTTGCTAAATCTTTACATAGCAGACATGATTTTAAAATTTGGTTGCTATCGCCAAAGCAGACTAAACGTTAAATTTTTGGGTGTAATCTTCGCCGTGTAGACTGTATGTTGTAGAAGTCTACGTCGAACCTAATTAGAATCATACCTCTGAGGAGAGAACGTTGTTTGCACTTCTCCTACGTTTCCAGTTGCCGTGCTGTGCTACGTAACGACATCGCACCGTTCCACTTTACCGAGAGCTATATATGTATTGGTGTGATGTTTGTTCTTTCGAAATAAGACATCACACCAATATATGTATCATTTAGACGCAAAGATTCTGGGTTCTGTTTTTATCGCTGACGCGACTAACAACGTTCGACCTCGTGTGTAAACAGTTAAAGGTTATGAGTGCCACTGGAAAAATGCATAAGTAACACCTGTTGTTTGAGACTTGAAGATGACCTGAAATTAGCCGAAATCGATATATCATAATAAACATAAGGTGTAGCTGTCTATATTTCATAATGCTATTCCTAACATATTTAAAAGCTGCTCAAAACCACCTACAAAAAACCTTTATAATGAGATTGTATATAATTCCACGATCAAATTGTGTTTTAGTTGTTTGTAGTAATACACCCAAAGATCTGCCCTTGCTTTTAGTGCCTTGATCAGCTGTTTATTTTTAGAGGTATTACTAGGGACAGGAAAAATTCGCATTTGCGATAAATGCGAATATAGATGCGAATTCTGACTCAAAATGCAGTAAATCCGAAATTGTAGTTAGCAACGGTTGCGCTCAATTCCGATTTCATCACATTTCTCTTCACATGGTGCTGTATTGTAAATCGAGTGATATTTGTATGACGTGTTATCTCCCTGTTGAATGAGGCTATGATATCTCCGGGCCGTTACTACAGCTCCACCTCGCTCGGTGGGCCTTTCCCCGAATACGGCACAGGTAGCGGCTGGAGAGCGTGGAGTAGGGGTGGTGTATCCCTACTTCTGGAACACCCTGTTCACTACCTGCAGCGTCCGGGTCTCCGCGCAAGTGTCTACAAATTCCCTTTCCGCGCAAGTGTCACTCCCCGCAACTGTCCCAAACTACAAACATCCATGCCCGAGGGGGGATTCGAACCCCCGACTGTAGTGGCCGTGCAGACCTTGACTGGAGCGCCTCAGTCCCGCGGCCGGCTTCTTCAACTTTCTACCCAAGTTAGTAGTAGCGTACTGAAGCCCGTGTTCAGGATCTTGTTAATAAACTAAATTGCTTACTGCTATTTTGTCAAAAACTGACATTTTGAACCCGTGATTGTGTATTAAATAAGGATGATTCCTACAATAAAGAAAACAGCAACTAACCACTTTTCACTATGCTATTTATTTACTAAAAAGCGCCGTTATCGGTTTTAAACTTTTCAGTTCATCATCAGACGGCTGTTGACGTCCACATACATGTAGTTTACATTTCGCTCAAGCACATAATTTTGTTTGTGACGAAAAATCCTTGCTTATGTGGTGCCCTACAATAAAAAAAAATGTTATTGCTTACTCGAGCGCAAATATGACTCATAATACTGAAAAATGTTTTAAACAAACGTGTTATGGTAGAATTTTTCTTGTTATTCATTTACTCACTTCGAAAACTCAGTTCCATTACGTTGTACTGCTGATTACTGCAGTTGCTGATGCACTCAGCCATTTGTGAATCACTTATGTCTCTTATGTGGTGCAACATATCGCGATTAACCACACATATATGTGTGTATAATTTCTGAAAATAAACTTTGTACTCTGATTGATTGTTGCCAGCATTGCAGTACCTGGGAAGCAGGTTGCTAGCCTTACTTGCCCAGGGCCCCACTGGGTTTTACCCCTAACGGTTGAGGGACTAACCGATGGGGTAGTCTTTGCCTTCTGAGCACAAAGGTGACCACGACTCAGAATATGTCCGAGATGCCCAACCTTATTGCTAAGTAACTGGTATTCCAACTGTCAGGACCACTTACTTGGCCACTCAAACGTTCCCTGTGGTTCATGAACTAGGACATGACTACAGGAACCCATCTACTAATAGATGTGAACAATGGCAGGATGGTGGCCATAATGAGGAAATCAAAGAAAAACTGGGAATGAACAACATAGATGAAGCAGTAAGAGCGGAGAGACTGAGATGGTAGGGTCATGTTATACACATGGTAGAAGCATGGTTACCTATGAGACTCATGAGCTCGGAAGCGGAGGGTAAGAGGAGTCGAGGTAGACCAAGAAGAAAGTTCTTAGATTCGGTGAATAATTTTTGAAGTGAAAGGCATAACAGCAGACGAGGCATCAATGTTAGCATTGAATAGGGTATAATGGAGGAATTTTGTTAGAGGTACTATGTTCCAGACTGAACGCTGAAATGCATAATCAGTATGTAATGATGATGATGATGATGATGATGATGATGACGATGAACTTTGAACGTCCTCATTTGCCTGTAAGCCTGTTTGGGTAAGATACCAACAGATGGTAATGTTTAATTCAGCGCAAAGTTCCTAGCGATTGGAAGCAAGCGCAGGTGACTGCCCTTTATACGAAAGGAAAGAGAACTGACCTACGTAATTACAGGCCAATATCGTTGACATCACTTTCCTGTAGAATATAGTAAATTTCGTTGAGACGGATAAACTTCTTTCTATGAATGAGCACGGGTTTAGGAAACATTGTTCGTGTGAACCTTATCTTGCCCTTTTCTCACATGACATTCGGCGAGACCTGGATGAAGGGCAACAGGCAGATTGTGTTTTTCACGATTTCAAAAAGGCATTTGACGCAATGCCACACTGCAGACTGCCAACGAAGATATGAGCATATGGAATAGGTTCACAGATTTGTGACTGGCTGAAAGACTTCGTAAGTAATAAATCTTAGTTCATTGTTCTCGAAGACGAGTGTTAATCAGAGACGAGTGTATCGTAACGCGTGCCCCAGGGGAATGTTATAGGATCGCTATTAGTTTCTATCTGTATAAATGATCTGATGGACAGAGTGACTTGTAATTTGCTGCTGTTTGCTGATGATGCTGTGGTGTATGTGAGGGTATTGCCTTTAATTGACTGTAATAGGATGACTTAACAAAATTTGTAGTCGGTGTGAAGAATAGCAGCTAGCTCTCAATGTAGAAAAATATAAGGTGTTGCAGATAAGTAGGAAAAACAATCTAATAATGTTCGAATACCATATTAGTAGTGAGCTTCTTGATGCAGTCGCGTCGTTCAAATATCTAGGCGTAACATTGCAGAGCGATATGAAATGGAACGAGCATGTAAGGACAGTTGTGACTTACGGAGGACAGTCGACTTCATCTATAACGAGACGGCATATAAAACGCTTGTATGACCACGTCATGGATATTCCTCAAGTGTTTGGGACCCACAGCAGATCAGTTTAAAGGTAGCCATGGAAGCAGTTCAGAGGCGAGCAGCTAGGTTCGTTACTGGTAGGTTCGACCAATGCGCGAGTGTCACAGAAATGCTCCAGGAATTCAAATGGGGATCGTGGAGGAAAGACGAAATTCTCTTGGAGAAATTCTGTAAAGGAAATTTAGAGGGACGGAATTTGAAGCTGAATGTAACGTTCACATGTTTGTAAATATCTGGGACTCAACTGCTTGGTTATTAGTCCCTAGCTTACAAACTACTTAAAGCAATCCAACCTAAGGGTAACACATACACCCATGCCCGAGGGAGGACTCGAACCTCCCGACGGCGAACGAACGCGTGCACCGCAGCACGGAGCCTCAGTGCGCACGGCTAATCCGCCGTGACGAAGCTGACTGTAGAACGTTCTTCCCGCTGCCTACTTACATTTCGCGTAAAGATAACAAAGGCAAGCTAAGAGAAATTAGGGCTGATACAGAGGCATATAGACATTCTTTTTTCCTCTGGTGAGGCGAGAGTCAACAGCCGTAATATATTTCATAAAATGTATCTTTAAAACCATCGGCTGTTTATTAAAAACATTACATTTCAACCAGTTTCGGTCAATAGACCATCTTCATGTATAAAAATGTATTACCATTCAGTTTAACAACTTTTTATCCATGAAGATTGTGAATTGACCGAAACTGGTTGATATATAGGGTTTTTAACAAACAGCCGATGGTTTTAAAGATTCATTTTATGAAATTCTTTTTCCCTCGTTCTATTTGGGAGTGAAATAGTTAAGGAAACGCCTAATAGTGGTATATTGTACCCTCCGCCACACGCCTTACTCTGGATTGTGGAATATATAAGTGAATGCATCTCTGTACGCGATAAGAGCAAGACGCATGTTACGTGACGTTTTTTATTGCAGTCCATCAATACCACCACCTCTTAAAATAATCCTGAACCACGCTGTATACCGCGAGCTCGAGTACATTTGTGCGGAGCAGGAAGGCTGCCGGCGGACCTCGGCGGCAGGAGTGGGAAGTGAAGGCGACGTGGCAGGCACCTGCGCGCCGCGCCGCGCCGTACGGAGAAGCGGCGATACGCCGCCTGCTTTACGGCTTTCCGCGGCCCACGCATCGCCACACACGGTCGTAAACGACGCGCCCGCTCTACGTTTGCCGCCACGGCACGTTTTCGCGTTGCGGCCCTTTTTTTCTCCGTCACACACTCCGTAACCCTATGTTCGGTTTACTTTCCATGTTATGAACTGAAGCAATCTACTTTTTATATACTAAATGTACCGATAGTGTACAGGGAGCGAAAGGTGATGTACAACAGAAATGGGACTGTAGTTAAAACTCTTCCAACGGTACGAAAGGGAACCAGTAGTCAGTGTCAGGCAAATACGCCACAGTGTGCAATCTGTACGTCGTATCAAGGTGCGCAAGACATAAGAGATACTTTGAGTTAAAGTGCAGGCGACCCATGGAATACAGTGCCTGATATTTGCACAATTTAATGTCCAGGGTTAAGTTTGTAAACAGTGAATGTGTTAAATCCAAGCTGTGTGCTTTCGAGGAAAGTGCACACTGGAAACGGTTTCTGATCAACAATACCCCTTATTTATCCATTTCAGGCTCTGCACCCACAATTTTGCGGTTCTGGTTTTGCTCGCTTTACTTCTTTGTCATTAATGCTAGGAAGTTCTGGCCTGTTTTAGTTCCATGTTCCTACACTGTGTGGAACCAGCAGTCTGCAAACTTTCAGAACACGTACGATGGTGGCAATACAGACTTGTTGATATCCTTGTTTTGATATGTGAAGCTATCATATCTGACAACCAATTGATTTTATATGATCGTGTGATGTTGTTATGACATTTCTTTCACAGGCATGTTGCTGTAAGATGGTGTAGATCATAAAAATTTGTAGTGAAGGCCCGAAACAGCCAGTTGGGTGCGTACAAAATTTTTGAAAATAATTTTTTTGTAATAAATATGTATTTTGTATATTAAATGTCACGTCACCTACAACCTTGGGACTGAAAGTGTTGTTTAGTTTATGGTACAATTTAAGCCGCACACAAAATCAGTATTATAATTTAAACCGTAGATTAATTTACAAAACAGACTAAAAAGTCATGATAAGAACACTGTACAAAACTATGGAGATATTTGTAATAAAAAAAAAGACGAAAAAGAAGAGGTATTATAAACGCAATAAGATACAAAGTTCAGAATGTTCAAATGTTTGTAAATGTTTGCGTGGTTATTAGTCCGTAGCTTACAAACTACTTAAGCTAAGGTAAACTAACACCCATGCCCGAGGAGGGACTCGAAACCCCGACGGTGGATGGTCGCGCGAACCACAGCACGGCGCCCCAGTGCGCACGGGTAACTCTCCGCGGAAAGAGATACAAAGAAACGTAAAATTGTAAAATATAACTAGGTACGTAGATGATCAAGTAAAAGGTAGAAAACTAGACTAAGAGTGTCCAGTTGTTGTAGCCATTGAGTAGCAGGTGTAGAAGTTCCACAGAAGGCTCTATTAGGGCAGCTGATGGTGACGGCGGCATTGTTTGGAAGGATTCACCACAGTCACAGCTTGGAGAAGGTCGTAGAGCCCCAGGAGTGCATTGCGGATCCTCCCCCCCCCTTTTTTTTTAACTACGGGGTCATCAGTCCCTAAACTTACAAACTACTTATGAACTACTTACGAACTAGGACGGCACAAATATCCATGCCCGAGGCGGCATTCGAACCCTCGACCGTAGTGGCCGTGCAGACCGCGACTGGAGCGCGTTAGTCTCCTCGGCAACAGCGGCCGGCGGATCCCCTTCTCCCATTCAGACGGATTCAGACGGACCCAGATACGCCACGGGAGGTGAAATCCGGGCGGGGGCTGCGTGGGATCACGGATACCTCTTATCACATGTTACTCTGTGCTCTTACACAAGCACCAGAACTGCCCCCGGATGATAGAACAAAGCTCTCTAAACGGATCGTAATTGAAAAGAAAGTCAAGGGAGTATTGCAAAGTAGGTTGGGATATGACACCCCAAATCCAAGTAGCGTTTTGTTTGGAAATCAATGAGACTTTTGTGGTTATCGGTCCCTAGGCTTACAAACTACTTAAACTAAATTCAAGTAACCCAAGGACAAACACACACACACGCCAGAGGGAGGACTCGTATCTCCGACGGAGAACATCCGCATCCTCCGCAACAAGGCGCCTTAGAACGCTCGGCCACTCCAACGCAGGCCCAAATATCGGTCCTGTGACGATTCAACATATAAGTCTAACATTTATAACACTGTAAAAGTGTCTCTACTGTATATTAGGTGGACATAAATAGTATTCGCTGAAACCATCTGTGAAACTTGTGATGGCAGTGAAAAATACATTAAGCAGTGACAGCACATTTTAATGTCTTTTCAGACGTCAAATCTTTTTATGAGGTACAAAAATGCTACTGGCCTCTTAGAAATATTACCGCAACATTAATCAGTATTTATTCCAACAGTGTCTCATGTCTTAATATGCAGGAGTTTTTAACACAGCAACTAGAGAAACGGAGCATGGAAAAACTGTCACTGGTATGGGTAGAGTACAAATGTTCCAGCACTTCACGTATGAGAATTTTTCTGAGCTTTTGGAATTTGTGTTACGTCTTCCTGGTGCAAATACAATACTGGAGCGTGTCTTTTCTCTTTGATGAGTCAGCTGAGAAAACTCAAAATACAAATCTTAAAAGTGATTCTGATGTAATTAATTTGAATTACAGATGTTCAGAATTGTACGACTTTTCAAATTAAAGAGAAAATTCATTTAACCAATTTTTCATTTATGACTGAAGTTTAGCCGGCCACGGTGGCCGAGCGGTCTGCGTCGTGCCAGTCACGGTCTGCAACGGCCACTACGGTCGGGGGTTCGAATCCCCCCTCGGGCATGGATGTTTGTGCCGTCTTTAGTATAAGCTAGTTCAGGAGTAGTTTGTAAGTTTAGGCACTGATGACGCCATAGTTGAGTCCCATAAGCTCTAAAAACATTTGAACTTTTTTTTTTCTTTCTTTTTACTGAAGTTTGGAGGCATAAGCAACTGAGCATTGAAAGCTGTGTAAAACTTACCCAAGTAAGATTTTTACAAACTTTTAATATTTGAACAAACCGAATGTAATATGCAGCATTGGTCGTCACTAGATGCATCATCATTATAACAGCAGATCAATTTCGATCACATAGTGACCATTTTCAATGCACCTTCAAACAAAAAATCAAATGTTTGTAAATCTATCGGACCAAACTGCGTGGTCATCAGTCCGTACCTTACAAACTACTTAAACCTAGGTAAACTAACGTAAGGACAACACACACACCCATGCCTGAGGGAGGACTCTAACCTCCATGGGGGTTCGAATCCCCCCTCGGGCATGGATATTTGTGCCGTCCTTAGTCTTAGCTAGTTCATAAGTAGTTTGTAAGCTTAGGGATTGATGACCTCGTAGTTAAGTCCCATAAGTTCTACAAACATTTGAACATGCCAATGTGGTGCTACAGACGAATGATGAAAATTAGATGGGTAGATCATGTAACTAATGAGGAGGTGCTTAACTGAATCGGGGAGAAAAGGAGTTTCTGGCATATCATGACTAAGAGAAGGGATAGATTGGTTGGACACATTCTGAGACATCAAAGATTTGTCAATTTAGCATTAGAAGGAAGCGTGTGGGGTAAAAGTAGAGGGATACCGAGGGACGAATATAGTTAGCAGATTAAAAAAAAAAAAAAAAAGAAACCGGATGTTGAAGATACTAAATGTTCAAATGTTTGTAAATCTTATGGGACTTAACTACGGGGTCATCAGTCCCTAAACTTACAAACTACTTACAAAATTACAAAATAGGACGGCGCAAATATCCATGCCCGAGGGGGGATTCGAACCCCTGACCGTAGTGGCCGTCCAGACCGTGACTGAAGCGCCTCAGTCACCTCGGCCACCGCGGCCGGCCTTGAAGCCGCGGTGGAAAGGCCGAGCGCTCCAAGGCGCCTTACTTCGGAGCGCGCAGTTGCTCCCCGTCGAAATGTTCAAATGTCTGTAAATCTATCGGACCAAACTGCGTGGTCATCAGTCCGTAGCTTACAAACTACTTAAACCTAGGTAAACTAACCTACGGCACACACACACACACACACACACACACACACACACACGCCCCTAGGAGGACTCGAACCTCCACGGAGAGCAACCGCGCGCTCCGCAGCAAGGTGCTTTAGACCGCTCGGCTACTCCACTGCGGCACAAGCAGATTCAAATGGATGTAGGTTGCTGAACGTATTCTCAGATGACGAGACTTGCACAGGACAGGGTAGCGTGGAGAGCTGCATCAAACCAGTCTGCGGACTGAAGACCACAACATCAACAACAATAATATTGGCGTGTGGTGATTATTTTGAAACACGCAGAGTGTGTTGTTTACGCTTGGTGGTAGACGTGCTCGGGAGATTCCGCCGCTGCGGGCGGCCGTGAGTGTGGAGGCCTAACGACCCAGATAGCGCCCGAGGGCGGAAAGATAGGCGGCGGCGGCTGCGGCTGCGGCTGCGGCTGTGGCGGTGTCGGTGCCGGCCGCGGCGGTGAGAGTGTTGGGCGTTTGTTTACGCGTCCACGTGGCCGGGCGCGCGGTCGCTCACCCGACACCCCAGCGGCGCCCCGCGGCCTTGGGCCCTGCCTTGCCTTGCCTCGCGTTCGTTCCTCCCGGCAGCGCCAATGACGGCCGCCGTGGGCCTCGCACTCATCGCGACTCGTCGCCCCGTTAGCTAAACTCACACTGCTGCCCTCTCCCCCCAGAGCCACCGTAACACACTGGTAGAAAAAAAAAATGTTGTTGTTGTGGTCTTCAGTCCGGGGACTGGTTCGATGCAGCTCTCCACCCGGGCTCGTCCGAACGGGGCAACTTCTACCTGTTGGCGATAAACGGAACACTTGAACTGGGCAATTGTCCCCAAAGTGCCCTTGAGTGGCATGCACGAACTGGGCAACTTACCTGCTCCGGCTAGACTGTCAGGCACACAAGAACTCGGCAACTCCTACCTGCCCCTGGCAGACTGACTGCACAGTCTCGCAAAATGCTTCCAAATCTTTACCAAATTCAAATGTTGTCAAGCTTATGGGACTTAACTAAGGGGTCCTCGATTTTTTAAGAATGTGTCCTTACAAATCGATCCATTCCTTTAGTCAGGGTATGCCAGAAATTCCTTTTCTGCCCAATTGTGTTCAGTACGTCTTCATTAGTTACATGATCTATCCGCCTAATCTTCAGCATTATTCTGTAGCACCACATTTCCAACGCTTCTATCTTTTTCCTATCTAAACTACAGTGCTATTCATAAAGAAGGAACAAGTTTCAAAGATTTATATCTTCCAAACTGATTCTTTCGTTAGTGGGGAGGTGTGGGCAAGTTTGGAGCCCTTACTCTTACGCAAATTAGTACATAGTGACTACGAGTTTGAGTACTGTGGGTAGGGTAAAGCTGGAAATTTGTAATAAAAACCATTTATGTTTCTTTTTTCGTCACAGTTGCACTATTTAGAAGTTGGTAACTAGTTTCGTACTTGTTCTTCCATTTCCAAACCATAGGCCTTATTCCAACCGTAATAATACATTGCATGAAGCAAATGACTGATAAAATCTTATTACAATGATTACATTGAAATTAAATTGTAATACATTACATGATTACATTGAAATTTAAAATAGGTTAAAATAGATGTTGCGTTCACGGGCCTCCAACATGTGTCTGACGGCAGGCGTGCTTTGGTAGTCCTTGTAGGTGCGGTCATCACTGTGTCTCCAGTGGTGTAGTGGTAAGCGCAACAACCTAGAACGCAGGAGACCCGGGTTCGAATCTCGGCTGGGTACACATTTTCAGCTTTGCCCATTCGCAGTTGAAGTCATATATTCTGTCAATACGAAAACAGTAGCTTCTGCAGGATCAGAAGTGACGACTGTTCTTTCGGAATAGACGATATATAACCATAATTCCAATGTTCTTGGGCAGACAACAGTGTAAAGTTTGTACATGAAACAGCTCCCCTGAAGACTTACTTCTGATGTGTCATATCCCTTAACAAAGTCTATAGGCCTTTACTGTTCATGGAGAAAACTGTGACAGGGCCAACCAATCAAAAAATGGTTCAAAAATGGTTATTTCCTCAACAGGAAGAGGATTCAGAAGGCTTCATTTTTATTCAAGATGGTTCTCTGCCTCATTTCTGTACCAACATACCTGTTTGACCCCATTCCTCAGCGTGTTGGATTGGATAATGTTCAAATGTTTGTTAAGCTTATGGGACTTAACTGCGGGGTCATCAGTCCCTAAACTTACAAACTACTTATGAACTACTTACTAACTAGGACGGCACAAATATCCATGCCCGAGGGGGGATTCGAACTCCCGACCGTTGTGGCCGTGCTGACCGTGACTTGAGCGCCTCAGTCACCTCGGCCACCGCGGCCGGCGATTGGATGAGGAGCAGCAGAAGATTAACAATGGCCTCCCACGTTTCCGGACCTCACACCTTGTGACTGTAATCTGTGGGGTTATGTAAACGACAGTGTTTCTGATCCTACTGTTGCCTGACACCTTTGAAAGTCTGCTACATCAAATTGTTGACGCTGTGAATTTGATAATGAGAATCCAGCTGCTTTACATGTGGCAAGTAATGACCCACTGTTTCAATATTTGCCATATTTGCTAATATCGAATATACAAAAATTTGACAGTCTCTTTCCAGGAACGTTGCAATTGTGTGTCTATCTTTCATTGTTTGTAAGTCATAATATTTTAAATCTGTTCCTTGTTTTTGATAGCCCTGTATTAATCGCCAAAGTTTCACTCCCGTACATGGCAACACTCCACACAAATTAATATTCGATGTAAGCAAATTTCCTTTTTTCATAAACGCTTTTCTTCCCATTGCCTTTCCGTTAAAAGAAACACCATTTTAAAAAACTGGGGGACATTCAATGCCACCAAAATTACCACTCCATCAGTAGAGAGCTGGAGGGGGTCAACTTTGAAATTTCCACTCAGAACTTTGCTCACATTGGGTACCCAACATTCTTCCTAAACACACAAACACACACACACACACACACACACACACACACACACACACTAAACGGCTACGCAGTGCACTTCAGTTTTTGGCACGCTACAATGAAGAAGGCGATGGTTTTCTTTCTCGGATAGTCATAGGGGATGAAACAAAACGGCAATCAATGGAATGGAGGCACACTTCATCGCCAACGAAGGTTAAGCCTAAGCCAATCTTGACAGCTCGAAAAGTCATGTACACCGTTTTATGGAACAGAAAAGGCATTCTGCTGTTTGATTTCGTATCACAAGTCCAAAAAACCAATGGGCATGGTAAATGCGAGACCATTAAGAAATTACAGCGCGCAATGCAGAACAAGCGCCGAGGATGACGGTTAAAAAGTGTTTTTTTTTTCTTTTTACGATAATACCCGACCTCACACGGCGAATGTGACCAAACAACTCTTAGGAAATTTCACTGGGACGGGTTTGATCATCCTCCGTACAACCCGGCCCTTGCACCTATCGACTTTCATCTCTTCTTACACCTAAAATGTGTCATTGATGGTCAACACTTCATCCATGATGACGAACTGAAAGAACATGTTACCACATGTTTGAATACACAGGCAGTAACAGTCTATGACGAAAGCATACATAAACTTGTGCCACACTGAGACAAGTACCTACAAAATTTCGGAATCTATGAAGAAATGTAGTTTAACAGTTGTAGATTTTTGTACAATAAATATTTTTTTCTGTAACAGAACAATTATGTTTTATATAACCAAACGGAGCTTACTTCGTGGGCATACCTCGTAAATACTGAAAAAAAAGCACGATTATTCCGAACTTGATTGGTTTTTCCCACCGATAATCGACAGTAATGGCGGAGTAGACCGCTGGTGTTTGTTTAATGCAAGGCGGTCTGCACCGGCAGCAGCGTCGCAGCGGTGTATAAATGTAGGCGCGAGGTTTTGCGGCCGGGTCGGGTATCGGGTCAGTAGGAGCGGCGCGCAGGTGTTTGGACAGGTGCGGCCGCGCAGCCGCCTCCTCGCCTCGCAAACAGATCCGCCGCGACCACCGGCAAACACCGCTCTCCACTTCCTGGACCACCGAGCAGACATTCCTGGCCGCCGGTCTTCATCCCTTCTCACACCAGCTGGATGCTCGTTATCTGCTCAAACCAAGTTGCCTATTCTTTGCAGGGGCATTACCACAGGAGGTGGGGGAGGGGGGAGGTATTAACAAACTGTTGCGTGAATTTACAAAAAATCTGAGGAGATTATGCTAGAAAAAATTATTTTAAATTTTACTAACATCTGAAATTAGTCTTAACTGTATATAACTTTTCTTGCCGTTAAGCAGTTTTAATACTTTATTCACTGTACCATTATTTCTTGGTTTCCTCGTTCTCTTTGTCGCCGCGCGGGGGAGTAGCTGAGCAGTCTGGAGCGCCACGTTACGGATTGCGCGGCATCTCGCGTCGGAGGTTCGAATCCTCCCTCGGGCATCGATGCATGTGTTGTCCTTAGGTTAGTTTAACTTAGTTTAAGTAGTTTGTAAGTCTAGGGACTGATGACCAACGTTGTTTGGTCCCATAGAATTACAAACAAACATTTGAACATTGCCCCCCCCCTTCCACCGCGCCCGGAAATAAATCCTATATTTCACACAGACTGAGATATAGAAATAGGGGCAAATACAAATGATTTGCTCTGAAATTGGAAATGCAAGTATATTGGGTACCATGTTTTGCTGTTATTTTTAATTGCCCTATTGTTTTGAAAAGAACTGTTAAATAGCTTAATTACAAACAGCTAACGTCACCGAGGCTTCGACGGTCGTTACGGAGGTTATCTTTAGAGTGATCAGTGCAATATGTCGTATTATACGCTCTTATTTTCGTGACAGATGACTGTCGATGTAATAAGCTCGAAGTAGAGTGTCCTCTTGAGATTCTTGCCTGTCGTATGTAGGAAGGTAAATTGTAGGCAAAAGCAAATTCGCAGCTTTCTCACAGGGTTAGCAGCGAGAAATCAAAGGTTAAGGGAAGTTGTCTTATAGCCGCTTGTTTAAACCGTTGAAAGTGAGTGGTGCGGATGCGCTAGTTGGCAAACACGCACGCGGTCCGTTGGATGGGATTGCTGGCAGCCAGCCCTCGGCAACGTTAGTCATGCTCGCTGTTCATGTTGGCTCTCCGTCAGAGGTTCGAGTCCACACTCCGCCATGAGTGTATGTGTTGTCCTTAGTTTAAGTAGTTTGTAAGCCTAGAGACTGATAATCACACTGGTTAAGTCCCACAGATTTAAAATATTTGAACTTTTTTTTCGTGTTCCTAGGTCGTTCTCCTCTGCTGCTTTTGTAAGGGCTGCCGGGACTTTGGAAAATTGATAGGTCGTTGGTGTTGCTGTGGATGGCTTGTGTTGCCCCAATCGCTTAGAGTTTGCATGCAATCATTCAGCAGATACACTAGTCAAGACAAACTGTCACGATACGCGGAAGTAGTTGGCAGCGGGTGGGCCACACTATAATTTATTCAGAAGGGAGGTCCTGAAGAGGGCGTGACATCCTCGATCAGTCACTTTCATATTCCCCCTTTCTTTTCACTCCCCCTTCGGACCGTCAAGCCCTCTGCCCACTACTCGCGGAACAGTGCCTGAAGCATTATCTCTGGCTGTAATTCTAATGGACAACTGAAAGGAAGCCTGAACTTTGCCAGTCACATTGTGCTTCTACAGCATCAAGTATGCATTTGATTGTAATAAATGTCTCGCGTGCCATTTAAAGTTCTGGGATCTGACTGTGAAAGTAAATAATATCCTTATAACAAAAGTAACAGTGCAGGAATATGATTCACGAGTTTCTCCCGGGGTATTTGATAATCAAAATATCCACGGTGCACTGCCGGTCTATAGTGTCCAACGGGCCCAATATTTCGGCCATCATACATGTCGCCATCATGAGGTGAACTGACGGATTGAGCTCCTGGAAACGCGCCGGCACGGAGATCCACACGCTACGGCGACTCAAAGGGAACTGGGTTCTAGCCCGGTAGCGGGCGATTTAAATACCCTCGGCCCGCGGAGCGACCCCTCCGCGGTCCGCGCCCCGCGCCGCGGTCGCGCAGTGGAACCGATTGCGACGACCTCTTGAGATGACGTAGATGTCAGGGGTCTGTCCGCCGTGGTCGTCACTTTGTTACGCTTGATAGATTTACTCTTAATTAATCCAATCGCTGGTCCCCAAGCCACAGTCACGGTTTATGAGGTCATCAGTTGTGCAAATTTGAATGGCCTCTCTAACGACGCAGTCCCAGTATCTCGACGTCTGTACCAGAATCCTGGTGCGTTCATACTCCATCACGTGATTCTCCGACAAACAAAGTTCAGCGACCGCCGACTTGCTCGGATACATCAATCGAGTGTGTCTCTGGTGTTCAACGCATCGATCATTGACGGTACGCATCGTCTGTCCAATATATGACTTTCCACACTGACACGGAATCTGGTACACGCCGGCCTTCCTCAAACCGACATCATTTTCGGCGCTCCCAGCCAACCTGGTGTTTCTTCAAAATGCAGGCGACCTTCCCCGAGATTGCGCCGGTATATGGAACGAAAGCAGTTCCTTCATCCTACCTCGTGTTTTCATACGTTACCACGGGTTGTGCTGTAGTGGTTGGGTGTAGAGCCCTCTGAATCTGCAACTCTGAGTACCCATTTTTTCGGAATACAGTTCTCAGGTGTTCCAATTCCTGGGGTAGACTCTCTGCTTCGCAGATAGTGCGCACCCCATGTACTAGAGTTTTAAGTACAGGAATAGTTAAGAATATGTAGTTCCACGAAGCTCGCTGCCAATTTCCGTTTGTGCGGCGCGGTGTCGTGGAGCTGGTGGTGACACGTTGGCTGAGTTAGCGAGAGCGTGTGCTAGAAACTGAAAGTGCGCGCTGGAGAGTCGGAGCAGAGGCTCCAGTGGCGGCGGCGCCCGCAATTCCAGCGGTGGGGCCGGCCCAGCTCCCAGCTCCATTTCAATAACCGGCTTGGCGGGCCGCCGCACCGCCTCCAGCAGCCCGCTGCACCAACGCCCACTGCCGGCGGGTTCTCCATGACAGAAAAACGCCTCAAGTGACGCCCGTACTCTTTCTATTTGGTATTGAGCGGCCTCTCCACCTACAGTATAGAGGGGATGGGACACCCATTTAATAATAAAACATAACGTAAGGGCTTCCAAAAATAACACCAACACACCCATATGGCCTGTCGTCAACACCATTCGATCGTTGAGATATGAACTCACGGAGCGAATGACAAGAATCTAGTGTACTCACTGTATCCATCCTATCATGTGGCTCAAAATAATTAAAAATCAGTCTATATCGCTTTCATGTATTTCCTGGTGACACTTTTTTTTCTCAAAGATATTATTGATGAATCTGAAGCATTGAATTAAAATTTGTGGTGCGGCCGGGAATCGAACCCGGACCTCCATGCTTACTAGGCAGACTTCTTAACCGTTAGACTTCCACACCACTAACCATTAAGGCGCCTTGGAATAGTCTATGTACGATTTCCCTCCACATCACAAACTTTAATTCAGCTTCTGTGTTCCAAAGATAATTGCCACTACTGCCAAGGCTCTCCATGCAGCGGAATCCTGTTAAGGTGATATCGACAGGATGGTCATTAGAGACGGAGCTTACGCTCGGTTTTTTGGGCAAGGATGGGGAGGGAAAACGACAGTGCCCTTTCAAAAGAACCAACCTGGCATCTGCGTGGATTGATTCACGAAAATTGTGGAAAACCTAAATGTAGATTGCCGAAGATGGATTTGAACCACCGTCCTTCCGAATACCAGTCCAGTCAGTGCGTTTCCACTGCGCCACCTCACTCGTTCCTCTGTGTTTTTTTTTTTTTAATTAAAAAGCAGCAGGACTTTAAATGAGATATAAATGAATTAGTATTTTCTGTTGACCTGTTTAGATCTTCTAGAAGATCAAATTTGTTCAAATGATTGTAGTCCTAAGGGACCAAACTGCTAACGTAATCGCTCTCTAGACTTACAACCCCTTAACTAACTTATGGTAAGAACAAAACACACACACCCATGCCCGAGGCAGGACTCGAACTTCCGACGTGGGGCGGACACACACATCCATGGCCAGAAGCCTTAAACCGGGCTTCCCTTCCCGCGCGGTTTTCTCAATATCATCCTCATACCATGCTGGAACATGCAGCGTTTCCTGTTTCAGCAGTATCTGACGATGACCCTGTAAAAGATTGAAACCGGTTACCAGGGTATAAATAAATGCGATCAAGGCCGATGTTTAATTAACTTTTAATTCCTTATTACCGAAGTTTTAAATATGAAAGATGTATCTTTGAGGTGTTATATTTGAAATATGATGACTGATCATATGTATACCTCCAACAAAGTGATACATGAACATAAGCTTACATAAATGCCATTAAAATACAAATGGTCTACATTTCCAGTACGAACCATTTTTTTATTTTATTTTTTTTATTTTTTTTTTTTTTTTTCTAACAGCAATATATTTACGAGCAGCGAAAAGACTTCTGTCTGCCTACAGATATGAATATATTGTATGTCAGACAGCGCGTGACCAGCTCATATCCGGAGCATCTCTCATGTGGAACACAGCCTTGAAGTCGCCCATTTGGGCATGTTTCAGTCGGTTGTGGGACGCCACTGGTATCGTACATCGATCCCGTGGTAACTAAATCCGCGATACGTGTGCAGAAACGTTTTTTGTCTTATTCCAGCAGATTTGTAACTACGTAACATGTCACACAGTTGTTACTGAAATGTTACATCGCCAGTTGTGACGTCTGAGACCGCTTGCAGTGTTATGTTTCGGGAATTTCACCTTCCTTGAAAACAGTGATTCTGCTATGCCCCCATGACAGTAACAGGAGCAGCTGGCCTGCCGTGTATATAAACACCACATCATAAAACTAGTCACTTTTAGAACAACGTAGCGTCGACTTACAATTATTTCATTATTTCCCAATTATGAATTGTTCGCTGTTAGTTTTACTAGCCACAGTACAAAGATACTGACATTAATAACTGGTACTTAAAGTACCTCTGCTAAAAGCAGTACCATTCGATTGAGCTTGTAGAGAAGTTCGAAGACATTATTTCCACTTTTCTTTCAATACGTGGACTAGTCCTCTAATAATACTCAAGGCAGTGTCAACTGGTTGGCATTTTGTACTGTAATAAATAAATTGGTAATAAAGTCGAGAAACATTCGAAGAAATCTCAATCCATTCGGTCAAGCCAATAGTTTATGACCATCGATTTATTACCCGGATCATTGTAAGGCTCAAAATGAAGGTATCATCAAACCGATAGAGGACTCTTCTTTCTTGTTTATGACTTTCTGCAGTGCCCTAGTTAGATACTAAAGAGAGGTATTTAACAGTCGAAACCGATAATTCTTTAAAAAACTGCTATCAAGACAATCTGATGATTCGACATATCATAGCGTTTGATTAGTCGTTCATAATATTATCACACTGAACCGGAATTCGAAGGCTGGTCGTTAATATAGCACAACACTTTGCACTTAGAACACGTTTATTGCTAACAGAAGCGTACACTCAGTACAGACTGACTCCTGCTTGGAGTGCTCCATTATTTATGCATAGGTAGGATTTTCTAGACCTTACAAGTACATCAAACATAAAAAACAGGTAGATTCTAGAAATAGTAAATACAAAGAAACAAATTTTTCTGCCCGTGGCGGCATTTGAATTGGGGACCGCAAGCACAGCGATCTGCGATGCTAACCACTTCGTCACGTGTTCTGTCGGAAGACTCGTCGCAGTATTTTTCATTATATAGGCCACTCTTTTCATCACTGTAAGGGTAGCGTTTATATTACTCATTGCTTTCTGTGCTAGCGTCAGGGAATGCATTTTGAGCAAAAATACCCTTTCACGATATGTAGGAGTACCAGTATTACATACGAATATAGGAAGCTTACAATCATAGTTCGCCTTGAACCTTGTCCATCAACGTCAGACACATCGGCTGCGTTAGCACTTGTTTTGCGTGCCTGTGTCTGTGTGTGTGTGTGTGTGTGTGTGTGTGTGTGTGGCAAGTTAAAGTTTGTCAAGTATTTGCAACGAAAATAGGTTAGATAACTCGATTGTCTACGACATGGGACTGGAGATATTTCGTGACATTTGCATGACCTCTTAAGGCTAAGGAAAGGTCAGAGAGCAAGACGTTCCTTCGGGTATTTTGTATTAGAGTGTTTTGTGCCTTGTCTTCAGAAATATTGAGTGAAATACATTTTGTAGGCGGTGTTGCATTATCTACTTACGCATAGGTTTTGAAAAGAAAAAGTTTAATGTACAATTGTTTCGTAATCTAAATTATTGCAGAGTACGAGCCTCCTATTACTTAGTTTCCATGTTGAGTTGTTAATTTACGTGGTCATGTATCATCTGCTGGAATGGGCATAAATTGGCAGAACTAAAATTAGGTTGGTAACGCGTAAGGCGATCGTTCGGAGATGAATATTTATAACTCTCGAGAACTGTGCGCGTCCCTTTCAATCAGTGACCACATATAGCTGTGGCAAGGATATCTTTCCTTTTTAAATATACACTGCGATGATGAAAGAAATAGATTTAATACACAGAGTGTAAAGAATTTCTTGATCGTCATTTGTAATTTTACTGTATGATCTCACTCGTTGTTAGTTTTACTCTAACATCAAATAAAATCAAGATTCTCCAAGGTTAGTGGTGTAGTGTCGATCCATCAGAAGGCACGCACGCTTATATGTGACGTACTTTGTTCAAACGTTTGTAAATTTATCGGACTTAACTGGTTGGTTATTAGTCCCTAGCTTACAAACTACTCAAACTAAGTTAAACTAACCTAAGGACAACACATACAAACATGACTGAGGGAGGACTCGAACCTCCGACAGCGAACAGCCGCGCTACGCAGCACGGCGTCTCAGTGCGCACGGCTATTTCGTCACGCCTCACATCATGCTGTTAAGACAAAGCCACATAAGAGTGAAATATGCTATTTTGATCTGACATATGTCTAGCAGAGAATATGTTAGCCGATTTTACACTATGGACAAAATTCATAACAAGGCTTTATCAAGAGGGAGAAAGGCTGGAGAGACACACAGGCTGAAGAGGTACACGGAACAGTAACAAGACACTGTCAGTAAGTGGAATCATCACTACTTCCTAAGTCGGTTCATTGACCTGTAAGTGAAAATTGTATAAAATCATGTAAAACATTTCATCATTTATTTGATAATGGTAGCACAGTTCGCCGGAACTATTTAAGCAAAGAACCATTTATGTGATTTTTTTGCGATTTTGGCTGTAAAACTTATTAGTTTATGGGAGTGTGTTGTAACTTCAATACTTACTTATTATCACTACTTTGTAAAAAGTACGTCATTGGGTTTTGCATAAAGACTGTCTGTAACACCCCTAGGTTTTTCCCCCTTTTGGATATATGCCATATCTGGTAACCCTGCACGTGTTACCTGTCTTCGAGACTATCGCGGTGCCCTTTTTCAACAAATATTCAGATGTTGACCTGTTGGAGCAAACTGTTGTGCTCATCAGTCCCTAAACTTAAGAATCCACTTAAACTAACTTACACTAAGGACACACACACACACACACACACACACACACACACACACACACACACACACACACACACACACACCTAAACATACACACACTTGTAAGAGAGAGGACTCGAACCTCTAGCGGGATCGACGACCCTGTCCGTAGCATGATGCGTTAGACCGTGCGACTGTTCAATTTTTCGACAGGTTAATGGTTGTCCACATACAGCAGTATAAATATTACTTCGAGATACTCGTGTAACGAGCAAGGTCTCCAGACCTGGCCGTTATAGAATATGTGTGAAACCCCTAACACCGACGGTGTAGTGTTAGTACTCTGGGTATCAAGGAGCAGTTACAACAGTTGTGGGTTAGATAGTCTCAGGAGAGAATACAATGTTAATTTGCATAACACTGTCTCAGGAGAAAACAACGATCTTCCTTGATATTTGTATTGTAATAACAGTATTGATCGCAGAGGGAAAAAATTAATTTTGCGTGTTTCAACCTAACATAGGTCATCTTCAGAAATAATAATAAATACATCCCATGTTGCCCTGTAGGACTGCCGTGGCTGTATTCTGACCGTAAACAGTTACAAATTACGGCAGTCCTACGGAGTCCAGCACCAGCCACATGAGCTGTATTTATTATTATTTCTGAAGATGACATACGTTCGGTTGAAACAGGCAAAATAAAGTAAAAAATTACCTCTGCGATCAAGACTGTTATTACAATACAAAGAGGATACAGCGGCCTTCTCTCAACCCAACTGAAGAGTACAACCATCCAGGCCAGAGGGGGGTCCAATGTCAAACTAATGTGTAGGGCCATACTGCCCAGTTAGTTGTGCTGACGTCCTGTTCAATCATTTCGCTACCGGCTCCCCTGGTGTGTGTTCTGACAGGCAGCCTTTTTTTTTTTTTTTTTTTTTTTTTTTTTTTTTTTTTTTTTTTTTTTTTAACTGTTCCTTCTGATACACTATGTAATATCAGCTTTATGGATCCTGGCTGGTTAAGAGGAGGTTCTGTCTGCCTCGGCCGAGACGTGTCCGCCCGGGGCGTACACGGCAGCGGTCAGCGAGTGCCACAGATCCGGCCCCACCGGACGAGAGCGAGTGGTGAGCGCGCTGCGTGGCCGCGGGCGACTGCCCCGGGTTACGCAAGAAGCGGCCGCGGAGAGAGTTCAAGGCTGGAGCTGGAGCGAGCGCTGCCCTTGAGGCGCTCCTCCACCACCGCGAGCACCAGCCGCGGCCGCAGCCGCTCGTGAAATTGCACCACCTCGCCGTCAGCCGCCTGCCGCCTGCCGCTCCTGGGTTCGTTGCCCCCTGGACGCTGAGCCAGTAGAGCCGGCGACACTGCGCGACGCCGACCTCACCGTCTCCTGGGCCTGTGCTCAGTCCGACGGCTGCAACACCACACTTGAGATACAGCGCTGATGCTGCGTACAAATGTCTCAACTCACGTCCACAGTAACAGCGCGTCCCAAATCGTCCCACTGCATACATCTTTGGTCACCCTCTTAAAAGAGCACACTGGCTACTTTGGAGCGATGCGTATTGTCGCACTGGTACCAAGCACTCTGGTCTTCATCCACCCGTGATGAAAGTCACAGCATTGGAGTGGCGTGTATATGCTAGTCAGTTGCATGCAATCAGTGCTGTATAGTGGTATCGACGTGGAAAGAGGATGAGCGATCGAATATTTTCCAAAATATTGTTGGACTAATAGGGGTCTACGTCTCAAAGATAACGAGAAACCAGTCAATGGCGTGCCATTTACGTTTATTGATGCCTGGTTTCCATCCTGAAGTAGATCATCTTCATCTACTCCATTGGTGGCGTGTGGAGAGGATCAGGCGCTGTAGAAATCTCGAGCCGGTCACAGTTACAGCACCTGAAGGAGTCCACAGCGCCTGTTCCTCTCCGTCAATCTGAAGATGATCCACACTAGGATCTAAACTGGTCGTCAGTAAATATAAATGGTGAAATCTTGACTGGCTTTTACTTTTGTCTTAAAATTTGCTCACAATTAGGAAGGCGATCTTACTTCAGTTAAAATGAAATCATATTTTGCCAAGATCACCATAGTGTTTTTATTTTTACTGACGAGCAGTTTCGGTCCATAAAGGTACCATCTTCTGGTCTCCGATAGGATGTTAAGTTCATGTACAATGCTTGATGCATGTACAAACATCATTATCGTAAAGATATCACGTTAGTACGCGCCGGTGACCACACTGTAAATGAACCTGCTTGATATGTTAGTATATAGGCACACAGTGTCCAGTGTACCTATAAACAATGATGTACCGGCCTCAGCTGTGTAATACGGCGTCCAGACAGTGGCCGGAAAAAGATTCTAATCGACATGCACAGTAGAACAATTTTTTTCGAACCCGACCGAAATAACTACTTAGATGAATATGGGTCCATCTCAATTATTTTCCGAGCGAACACCGCGAAGGAAACTGTACAAAGAGCCGTGCTCATAGCGACACGTCTTCAGTAGGGGATAAAAATAGAACATCTCCACTACACACCTGTATGTCTGGATAATTCGCACTCAGGTGGGAGGCTTCTACGGTAAATCCTTCCGGTTGTGCGAAGCTTTTAAGTCAGGAGTGGCGTAATAGTTCCGCAACTTCCAAGTTAGTAGGAGATCTGTATTCCAACCCCTGCTTTAGTACATTTCATACGTTGCTTTAGTCTACATATGTACAGTATAGGCAGGGCCGCGGTGGCCGAGGGGACTGAGGCGCTCCAGTCGCGGTCTGCACAGCCACTACGGTCGGAGGTTCGAATCCCCCCTCGATGGATATTTTTGCCGTCCTTAGTGTTAGCTAATTTATAAGTAGTTTGTAAGTTTAGGGACTGAAGACCCCGTAGTTAAGTCCCATAACCTATACAAACATTTGAACATTTTGTACAGTATAGATGTTTCGGACATAAACAAGTCTCTGAACAATATACTTTGAATAAAGACTTAAGCCTGGGTTTGAGACTTTGATCCCCGTTTCGTTCTACTATTCCAATAGATTTGGAGAGTATCTAAAAAGTTATTAGAGTTTTGGATGAGAAGTAACATGCTCTGAGGGGTAAGACGTTTGGATTGAGGTGAGAGACGTGCCAACATCAATCCTTGGGGTGTGCGAAGCCACTGAGTCAGGGTGGCTTAGTGGTTTGCGCACTAGATCCTCCTTCCAACCTGGACCGTACTATTTATTTATTTGTACTAATCCTAAGGTGTGTAGTGTAGTCCGACGAGTCGCGATTTTCAAGTTAATCTACTCGCCAATGGGGCGTTAACTAACGGCATCTAGAATATCTAGATCACTTCTCAAGTACTTCTTAGATGTTGTTTAGAGTGTTTATCCCACCCAGACGTGGGCCCATACATTCAGGCTGTCGTGAACGCGAACCAGTAAGTTAATTTCGACATTGACGGTCACCCGGTGTCGCCATATATCTTCAACTTCTTCGTCTTGACGATTATCTGAACCCATGGCCGTTTAATGTGCACATCAGTTCTGCTGAACTGTTCGTGACTTATCATTCCTACAGTTCAGGTGACGGTGTACTTCTCCACATTTTTCAGCTGAGTCACGATCCAGAATATATCAAAAATCATTAAGTTATTGCTCATTCAGGTTATAGGAAAGCTTAAAAACTCCAGGAAGTTCAGTAGTGGCCCCTCGTGACATGTTTCTGCTCTACTTAGAATTGGAATAGTCTGTTGATGCTCGTCAAAAATCTAAACCGGTTCCTATTTAAGTAAAACATTTTTTTTAAATAGCTTTGCGATACAGACTAATTGTTTATTCTAAATTTCAATATAAATCGTTGTCATTCCAAACGTGTTATCAAAAATGATTTTAGTACATAATTCAATTTTGCAGCGTTACGTCGTGGAAATGTCAGCAGGTTAAACTGGAAAATATGACATTCAAATTACTTTCTGGTGGATCTTCCGGGTTGTATGAGTAGGCTCCGTCCATAAATTTTCGCACACAGTCGCCAGAAGCACCTCCGAAGACCTCCGGCGTAAGTGTGGACGAAACGTCAAGAACGGAAAAATTTCATATACCGCGGCCCAACAAACCTTCAGATCCGCCAGCAACTATTAAAGCCTTCATTTTATAACCAAATTACTGTTCGTCCTGTTTACTACCAGGGGGTTACTTCAGAAGCGAATTCTGTGCGTCTGCCACTTCTGTTTATGAGGTCTACAATTTCAAACTTGTAGGCGGTAATTGGACGATATGAAATGTGAACTCTGATGACTTATTTTTGCATGCATGAAATAATGAAAAATTTTATTGCCTTTTGCTCGACGTACCCACCCTCATTGTTGTGTGGCGACCGGTGAGAAACGTTTTGCTATATTTGGTCGCTGTATATCTTTCTCTACTCTTTAGTTTTGTTGCCATATACCAACAGAGTGACTGAAACATAATGTGAGTAGTTTAGGTTGTATTGCGTTCCTACGAACACAAGATATATGTACAGTTGGCGAGTAAAGCTTTTTATTATAGAGACCACACTGTTGATGGCGTTCTCGCCAGTGAGAAGAGCGGTACTCTAAAGATTATCTCCGTCCGTGGCTCTGTTTGCGTAGCCACTAGCATCGGTGCGTTTCCAACCTAGCGCGCGCTATAGCAATATCGTAAGTTTTCGTAGGCAAAGGGGCGACGGAGATTGGGGTTTAACGCCCCATCAGCGACGAGATAAGAAAAGTGTTATATACTCGCATCAATAAGGCGCGAAGAGAAAGTGCAATATCGAAAGGGATCTCCTGAAAATTTCCTAAGCGATTTAGGTGTACCAAGGAAAAACTATGCCAGGATGGGTCTCGCTACAATCTTACTCATTTCCCATATGCGAATTTATTTTCTGAACCAAACCACCTCGTTTTTTTTCTTTCGGGTAGTAGTACATTTAAATGAGATTTTCTTACAAATCGATGATCTGGAAATATATATGAATAAATATGGATTCGTATGATTTTATTCGGTACAGTCCATTATGTAATGGTTTTGATGATTAATGAGGGGTACTTAGTCTTTTTTGTTAACGTCCTCCCTCAGCATGTAAAATCGTTTGGAAGTGCTGTATTGTAGCTGGTTCCAGTTGTTTTTAGACTTCAAAGAGTCACTAGTTCTGTGCCGCCTATCTTGAAAGGAAAATCACTTATTAAATTAGTGTGTGTTGCCCTTCTTAACAGTTTATTATATGTTATCTTCTTTAGGAGGCAAACTTTTGCAGACAATTAAAGGGCTTTACGTAGATTTTCAGGCAGCAGTTAGAGTAGATGGCAAATTAAGCTCATGGTTCAGGTTAGTTTCAGGGGTAAGACAAGGCTGTAACCTGACACTACTGTTGTTCATACTATTCATGGATCATATGTTGAAAACAGTAGACTGGCAGGGCGAGATTAAAATAGGTGAAAACAAAATAAGCAGTCTCGCATATGCGGATGACTTAGTTGTAATGGCTGATTCGATTGAACGGTTGCAAACTAATATTTCAGAGCTCGATCAGAGGTGCAAGAATTATGATATGAAGATCAGCATCTCCAAAACAAAGGTAATGTTTGTGGGAAAGAGATTTAAACGGATTGAGTGCCAAATAAGAGGAACAAAGTTAGAACAGGTAGACAGTTTCAAGTACCTGGGATGTATTTTCTCACAGGATGGCAACATAGTGAAAGAACTGGAATCGAGGTGCAGCAGAGCTAATGCAGTGAGTGCTCAGCTAAGATCTATCTCTTCTGCAAGAAGTAAGTAAGTACCAAGACTAAGTTAGCGGTGCAACGCTCTATCTTTCGACCAACTTTGTTGTATGGGAGTGAAAGTTGGGTGGATAAAGGTTACCTTATTCATAAAGTAGAGGTTACAGATATGGAAGTAGCAAGGATGATTGCAGATACTAATAGATGGGAACAGTGGCAGGAGGGTGTCCATAATGAGGAAATCAAAGAAAAACTGGGAATGAACACCATAGATGAAGCAGTTAGAGCGAACAGACTGAGATGGTGGGGTCATGTTACACGCATGGGAGAAGCAAGGTTACCTAAGAGACTCATGAGCTCGGCAGCGGAGGGAAAGAGGAGTCGAGGTAGACCAAGAAGAAAGTACTTAGATTCGGTGCAGAATGATTTTGAAATAAAAGGCATAACATCAGACGAGGCATCAATGTTTGCATTGAGTGGGGGATCATGGAGGAATTTTATTTTAGAGGTACTATGCTCCAGACTGAACGCTGAAAGGCATAATCAGTCTCTAATGCTGATGATGATGATCTTCCTTACTAAGCATGCTTTCAACAGAATGTCGGTGAACTGAAGGAGTAATTTACCCGAAATGTGAAGAAATGATGGTTACATAACAGTTACTCAACCATATGCTTACCAGGTAATTTACATACTTTCATATCAAATTTGCAGCAGGAGTTCTACGAGTAATACGGAGGCCACACACAGTACCTCGGTTTATACACTTTTTTATATAGATATGTGTAGTTCAGCAATCAAATATCGACGACGATGAAAAGAATTCGATGCAATCCTCAAACGTCTTCCAATATGTGGACTTTTGGAATATTTCGAGTCCCTGTGATTCAGCAAAATAAGAACAGTTTTTCACTCGGTCAGTTGACTCTTTGGTAAGATTACTGGTTGTTGCAGGTTTATATATATATATATATATATATATATATTGTTTGTTTAGATTGTCTTAAGGCATCGGTATCGCTAAAGACAGGTAAACACTGGATGGCTGTTTAGAATCTCGTTTGGGTCGTTATTTCTTTCGTTATTTTTGTTCATTTTGAATACGTACATCATTTATAAAAAATGAACAAATTACTTAATAACGGCGTTGGTGAATTTTGTAATATAAGTTTTTTTAAGAAACTGTCGCTGAATGTTTCAAAGAAGAAACAAGAGTACCGAATTTTAGACAAATGTAAGATTCCAGTGTTGGGGTGAATATCAAATTAATCTAATCCCAAAAGTATGCGTTTCGAAGCATAATTTGCTGCTGTGACATGTCATACATTGGTTGCCATTCATATTGGTGCGTTGCTCAAAAAACATAAACACTGTAGTTTTGACATTATGCGTATTACGCGCTGGGAGCACTGCTGTCTAATCATGTGACGAGGCAGCCCGAGAACTCATGAGGATACGCGAATCAGTCCCATGGATCACCAAAGAGTACCCATGCGCCGCGCGGGTGTGGCAGCGCGCTCTAAGGTGACTTGCTGCGGAGTGTGCGTCTGATCCCAGTCGGAGGTTCAAGTCCTTCCTCGGACAAGTGTGTGTGTGTGTGTGTGTGTATGTGTGTCGTCTTTAGCGGAAGTATAGGAACTGAATGACCAATGCTGTTTGATGCCATAGCTTAACAAACATTTCAACATTTGAATACCCATGCTTGTACTAGCTGGATCGTGACGTCTGGATAAAGCCATTCATGCAGGCGGATGACTGCTCGGACTCCCTCGGAAGAGGGGGTTTTAATGTCCCGTCGACAACGTTGCATTTGAGAAGGACCACATTCTCGGATAGTTTTTGTCAGGAATTGGGAAGTAAATCGGCCGTGTCCTTCAAGCAGCCATCCCGACATTTGCCTTTAGTGATTTCCTAAAATCAAGAAGGTAGGAGGCGGGTTCGGGCCGCCATCCTCCCGAATGAGAGAGAAGTGTGCTAACTACTGATTCACGTCACTCGATCGTGAGGCAAACAGGGCAATGGGGTCTGTATTATGGTACGCAGGCTATCCGCTTGAGCTTTCATGCTCCCAGTCATTAACATCTTCCAGTAGATTGCTGTCCGTTTCACAGGTCATTGTTTGTGCTCCTTGGTTTGAGAAAGGCGATATGCAAGCGGATGCCGTAGTTAAGAAAATTCGCCTGGTCTGATCGCGAACGAGGACATCCGGAACGCTATCGGGCGCGTTTCCCGCAGACACAAACCACCGGCCCGTATTTTTCGGATCGTACTTGACCTGTCTGCCCAAATCCTGTGGCACCTAATGCCGAAACCTATCGAGGGAAGTGTGGTATCTGTGAGACGCAGAATCGCTGATGCATTGTGTATCAAAGCTGCACCAACACGTTGGTGAACTGGTGGTCGAAACGTTTTGGCTGCTTTTGTGGTTTATTTCTCTCTCTCTCTCTCTCTCTCTCTCTCTCTCTCTCTCTCTCTCTCTCTCTCTCTCTCCCCAAGAAGATGGTTTAACGCTTTCGTTAACCCAGTGTCGTTTCTGGACAACAACGAATTAAAAGTTGATTTATACTGTATTTTGTGCATCAATCCTTAATGTTGCATTTTTGTTGATGAACAACATGTTTCTAGTACGAAATTTTCTCGCTTGGTACGGCATGTAGCCAATTCTGAGGCATTAATCTGTCCATGTTGGAGGTTGTGTTGCATTGCCGTCTGTACGTGGCTGAGAGTGTGGTTTTTTAAATTTTATTCCAGTAGTGAATTGTCTCGTTTTTGGTGCTGTGGCGAAGATAATGCTAGCATTATTGATCTGTCAGTGTTAACTATCAACAAAATAACGCCCAAGTAATAAAATACCTCGATAGGAACGTCTGTGTTGTGCATCAAATACATGACAAAAACAATAGTTCGACCATAAAAATTTAAAACACACATTTTGATGTTTACTACACTGTATTAATACAGAAAACACCGAATTTAAATTTTTCCAAAGCTGATTTCATAGTGTGGGGCTGAAAGGGTTAAATGGCACAATAAAATAACAATTTCTGTATATGAGGTCCTCCTGATATGCAAAACACCCAAACAAGTTTCGGTACCTCTGTGCCATCATCAGTGGGTTTTCCATTTATTTATTGCTGTGAAAACAAAATACATTAATTTCAGTACTGTACGTGTCAATTTAGGCCTATAAGTAGTAAGGGTTTTTTTTTTTTTTTACGTTCTGTGGTCATGTGGGAGTTACGTTAGCTCCTATGTAACGTAAGAGCTGTGAGAATCTGGCGATGACAATACGGGTTGCAGCACGTGATATCGCGACCCAGAGGTTAGCCCGGCAGGGGAAACCCGATGAAGCGCGCATGCGCATGCGCCGGAGCCGGCCAGGTGAGAGTGGCAGCGAGATCCGTCTTCTGCGAACGCCGCGCCGCGTCGCGTGTGTAAGTAGGCCGCGCCGGGCTCCTACTCACATCCGCCGCTGCGGTTTGCCCATTCGGCGCGCGTAAAAAACACACGCGCGCTCTTACCGGATGTGACTTGGCCAACCCACTGGACGAAAGTCATAATTCGGAATTTTTTTCACGCGTCTCTCGGTGTATTGTAGGCGCAAGTGAAATGTTCTCTTTTACACTCCTAGAAAATGAAAAGAGAAAACCATGGTTTCGTCGAACCAGCATAGGGAAATTTTATTGACACATTCTTGAGGATGTATACATCACACTATCATACAAGCAGAGGCACACGCAACCCAGTGCAGTCACCGGAACGTGCGCAATGTAGGCGCTAGTACCGTATATAATCCTCCTTTGCAGCAAAGCAAGCAGTAATTCGCCCATGGAAACAATCGTAGAGGTGCCGAATGTGGTCTTGTGGAATGGCCTTCCATGCATTTTCCACCCGATTCCTCAGTAGGGCCACATTTCTTGCCTCTCATGCAGACCGTCCGACATGACGTTTCATGCGGTGCCAAACATGCTCAACGAGGACAGATCATGCTGGTCATGGGGTCATGTTGGTCACAGTAGTTGACGTACACCTTGAAAAGTACGTTGGGTGGTACGGG
Source organism: Locusta migratoria (assembly GCA_026315105.1). Classification (NCBI taxonomy): domain Eukaryota; kingdom Metazoa; phylum Arthropoda; class Insecta; order Orthoptera; family Acrididae; genus Locusta; species Locusta migratoria. Next base: position 363,129,841 of record CM048746.1, on the reverse strand, counting down.
ATGCACGTAGACGTGCAAATGTCCTGTTAGAAAAGCATATCGCCTTGTTGGTGCAAGAGTGATGCAAGACGGTTTGAATGGTGGTGTCAATGGCCCGTGCATTGTTCTGTGTTTCTAGACGATAACGAGAGGAGAACGGCCAGTGTAGGATATGGCTCCCCACACAATGAAGTACGATCATACATGCCGTTGGGATGCTCTCCGCTCACACTCCAACATCATCCCTCCTCCAGTGGTGTCACGATAGTCGCTAATGAAGGGACGAATGGTCACGTGTCGTCTTCAGTGATGAGAATCGCTTCTTCATCCGTACCAATAATGGTCGTACGCGCGTGCTGTGTCGTGCAGAGGAGCGCGAAAAATCTGGAGTGTACGCGACAAATGCAAATGGGGCAGGTGCCTTGCATCACGATGTACGGAGCCATATCCTATACTAGCCGTTCCCCTCTGGTGATCGTTGAGGGAAGATCAACAGTGCACGGTACATTGAAAGCGTCATTTAACCCGTCTTGCCACCGTTCATGCATCAACTAGGCGATTTGGTTCTCCAGCAGGACAATGCACGTCCACACGTATCCCGTACAACCGAACGTGCTCTGCTAGGTGTACCTCAACTACCTTTCCCATCATTATCCCCTGATCTGTCCCCCAGTCAGCATGTTTGGCAACGGATGAAACGTTATGTTGCGCGGTCTGCATGGGTGGCACGAAATCTGGTCCAACTCAGCCACCAGGTGGAAACAGCATGGCAGCCATTCCGCAAGACTACATTCGGCACCTCTACGATCGTCTCTCTGCGAGAATTACAGCTTGCATTACTGCAAAAAGGATATACAGGGTACTAGCGTCAACATTGCGCACGCTCTGATGGCTGCACTCATGTGCGTGTAGCTCTGTATGTGTGATCGAGTGTTGTATACATACTCAACAATGTGTCAATAAAATTTACGTCTTCTGGGTCGACGAATTCAAGGTGTTCATTTTAATTTTCCAGGAGTGTATTTGATTGAAACCGCTACTGCTCCCTGTATCTTTCCAGCGTCTCGTTTTCTAACATTCTGCCAAACCCCAGATCCAAATCTGCCTTGCCGTTTTTCATCAGTATCAGGAAAGTATTACATGTATCTTCTTTGTGTCCCTTGAGCAACGGCGCACTCACCTTTAATGACGCTACCTGACGATGAATACAACCCAACGTGGTATACATTACGGCTGCAGGGCACTCTTCCTTTCGCCCCCCCCCCCCCCCTCTGCCCACAGAAGGAATGCACCGTGTGTCTCCGCATCAGTTGTACCAGGCTAACCGATAGTTTCTTTATTGTACAACCAGCCTCCCTTACATTGTACTTGTCGACCTTTAAATATAATAAATAGGTCATATCTTGTTTGCACTCTGAGTCCTTCATTCTGAGGTAAGTAGAGACTTCCGGTCTCATTACCCGCAATAGTGACGGAACATTCTCCTGTCGTTGAACTGGTTCTCCGTTTTCTCTGTGAAAGTGATTTTTTTCAAATGTTCAAATGTTTGTAAATCTCTGGGACTTGACGACTTTGGTTATCAATCTCTAGGCTTAGAAACTACATAAACTGATTTACCGTAACGACGACAACACACACACACACACACACACACACACACACACACACACACACCTGCCCGAGGGAGAACTTGAAATTCCGACGGCGAGCTGTGGCGTGCTCTGCAGCAAGGAACCTTTGAACGCGCGGCCACTCCTATACGGCGGCGGCGGCGGAACATGAGGATTGGAGTCGTAACGTATGCTGTTCACAGACGAATCAAAATTTTGTATTCATCCGGACAATCTTTGTTCCATCATCTGGAGAGAACGTGGAACTCGGAACAATCCTGCTTTATGTGCAGGGAACATCATTATATCTTTGTGGTCGACGAATGTTTCTACGTAGTTCAGAATGGCGTTTTGACTGCTCATAGATATAGAGGCGAGATCCTTCGACCTGTTATTGTGCCCTACGCCGGAGTCATAGCAGATGCGTTCCTTCTGGTGGGCGATAACAACCGTCCCCACAGAACTGCAGTGTTGGACAACATGCTTGAAGGTGAGGGAATTGAAACAATGGTGTGGCCAGGTTGTTCAGCGGACTTAAACCCGAATGAGCATGTCTGGGATGCACTTGGGAGATGCATTGCAGCCAAACAAGCACCTGTCATGACGATTTCATAGCTGAATATTGCATTCATGGAAAAATGGCCGGCCGCGGTGGCCGAGGTGACTGAGGCGCTCCAGTCACGGTCAGCACGGCCACTACGGTCGGGGGTTCGAATCCCCCCTCGGGCATGGATATTTGTGCCGTCCTAGTTCGTAAGTAGTTCATAAGTAGTTTGTAAGTTTAGGGACTGATGACCCCGTAGTCAAGTCCCATAAGCTTAACAAACATTTGAACATTTTTGAAAAATGGCAAAATACCGCTCAAGAGCTGATTGATAACCTCATACTGCCCATGCCAAGCAGATGTGCAACTGTGCCGCAGTCCGAAGTGATCATACACCACATTAAAGGACAACAAGGATGACTTTTTCCATTATTATGGTAGCTCCATGATGCCTCGTGCTAGGTAAACGCCGTGTAAATCTCGAGTAAAGAGCTGAGGCAGCAAAATATCGTATTGGATCACACACACAATTTAAATTGTAACCAATGTCTGAAGAAAAAACGTTTTTTTGTGTTTGATATCTCACCTACGTCTTTTGGGCGTAATACTACGATATGGAAGCAGCGGTGTTAGTATTTTGTTTTTAACGGAACACTTTTGCTCCTTAAGCTGTATGTTGCTGGTTAGGGGGGGGGGGGTTAAAGGTACCAAACTACTCTGGTCATCAGTCCCCTGTATGTTGCGCCCTCGGTGCGTTACGAAAAGGCCGAAATAGTGGTGAGTGTGTCGCAGTGGGCTGTGCCCCATATAGCGGCTGCGGCCGCAGCCACGGAATGTTTCCGACCAGTGACCTGTGTGACGCGCCGGCTATCGTGGAGGAAAACCCGACCAGATACGCTAACGAGCCCGCGGTTGCATAGTGGCCGATCTCGCCAGGCAGTAATGGCCGCTTACAACACGCAGCAGGCAGTTACCGCCCACCAACTGCTTGTCTTTTACCTTTTACCTTTATTATTTTTTATTCTACTGCAAGCACTTGCAGTTGCTCATGTACTCTGCAGTTCTACATGTTCGCGCAAGTTTCATCGAGGTCATCTTGTCATTATTTGCTTCCAGGGCCGTATCTAAGAAGCAGGTGCAACATGTGCAGCTGCAAACGGCGGCGAAATATATGGAGGGCGGCAAAAATTTTCCAACGAAAAATATTTTTGCAATTTTATTTTAAAGTTAATTGAATCATTATTATTCAGAGTTTCGATTATAGCATTAAATTGTAAAATTCGGATTAAAGTTGTTGTGTTTTATTAAATCAGTTTAAATCCCTGATGCCGTGGGGGGGAGGGGGAAGTGTAAAATAAATTACTGCACAGGGGCGTCGCACACCCTAAATATGGCCCCGTTTGTATCACCCAAGGCAGTTCTATCGATGGGGTAATTATTCAGAAACTGGGGACGTTCAGTTCAGTAATCTTTCCAGAGAAATAGGGGCGAGAGGAAATTTTTAACTGCGTGATATTGTATGGACCAGCATCAGATGGTAGGGTATTCATTTGATTTTACTTTTTGTTATTGAAAAGAGGCGTCATGAATCATACAGCCGTAACACTAGCTTTTAATGTCCCACTGAACTAACGCGGTCGGCCGCAGTGGCCGAGCGGCTGCTACGATCGGACGTTCGAATCCTCCCTCGGGCATGGATGTTTGCGTCGTCTTTAGTATAGGGTAGTTCATAAGTAGTTTGTAAGTTTAGGGTCTGATGACCCCGCAGTTAAGTCCCTTAAGCTTTACAAACATTTGAACAACTAACGCGTATTTTTTGATTCATTTTGTAACTAGATGAAAACCCAACGTTGCCCTAAACTTACAAACTACTTATCAACTACCTTATACTAAAGACAAAAACATGATGCCCGGGAAGGGGGGATTCGAACCCCCGAAGGGGAGCGGCCTCGCGCATCGTAGGATAGCACTTCAATGCGCTTGGCAACTCCGACGCGGCATCCAAAATATCTCTGGAACAACTACAGCTAATGTGAAACACTTTCACCGGTATCGATGTAAGGCAGGAGCTCATGAATGTAAACATTTTGAAACATTCTAAAACTAAAGCTCACGTGTCTTTTAACACAAAGTTGTGTTTTGTTAAATGGAAATCCTATTGTATTTCATCAGGAATCTGTAGCACGACAAAACACACAAACAATGGCGCTGATTGCATCGCAATACGCCAAATATATCCCGAGATATTGCGAAGCGAAGTTGATGCTTGAAATACGCGAAAAGTGAAACGTCCTATGACTCAAGCGAGAACCCCAAGCTGCTCAGGACGTGCGATATTCACGCTTTTCGCGTATTTCGAGCGGCAAATTCGCTTCACAATATCTCGGGATGTAATTAGCGTATTTCTATCCAATCAGCGATACTGTTTGTGTTTTGTCATGCTATAGAATCCTACTGTAATAATGAGGTATCCATTTTAAAATACATAAGTTTGTGTTAAAAAGCACATGTGCTCCCGTTTCACAATATTTCAAAACATTTACATTCATGAGCCCCTGCGCTATATTGATGCCTGTGAAAGTCGTTTTAAATAGCTGTTGTTGTTCCAGAGATATTTTGGGTGGTCAAGATAAATAGGACACGCTGCAAATACTAAAAATGTAAGAAGTTATAGTTGAAATGTCCCAGGACCGAAGGTTGAATGTTATTCCTAAAACCAGTATTTTTAGGCGCCCCCCCTCCCCCCAAAAAAAAGACAAAGATGTGTACAAGGGAACAGGACTGTACAAATCGGAACTGTCCCGCCCAAATTGGGACGTCTGGTCACCTAAAATCAGAGCATAAGTTACTGACGGAATAAAATCGAGATTTAAGCATTCATAACGGTACCAATCGATGTCGACGTCGAATCTTTATACTAGCTCTGATGTAATGTATCTCCGCCTCCAAAGCCCCCCCCCCCCTCCCTCTCCACAGCACCTGACGCCAAGCACGCGCGTCGTTAAGAATGGAGAGTGCTGATGTGTTGCCCGTGGCCTTGCTTTGCTTTGGCTGTGAGCACCCGCTGGCATACATTACCCCGATGACAAAAACGCGCATAGTTGCGCCAGCAAACAGTTGTGCAACGCGGGGCGGCTTAGGCAATTGGGCCAGTAATGGCGGTGGCAGGTGTCGGCCTGATGCGGCGTGATGGACACCTGGCGAGAATGCCGCCGGCATATGCGGGGATGCGCGCCGGAAGCCAGACCGCGCCGCACTGCGCATATTCATGACCTAGCCACGCGACGCGCCACTGGGCTGCGTCTCGCTCATCCCACACCCCTTAATCCTTTCAGACCTGAATTTTTCCTCTATCAAGGAAATTATTTTTAATGCTGTAATACTCTCAAGTTAAATTTTCAATGATTTTAGAAGCAAGATTTATGCAATCATATGCATCCATTTTCATACTACAACACTGCGTATACTGAAAACTAGGCTTTTTTAAGGACTAAATTAATTAATTTTGTAGTACCAACTGTTGTACTAAATAAACTGAACGTTCAATAACTACATCGCAAAAAAACTACTACATTCAGTTGTACAGTGGAATATAAGTAACCCACAATTTCCGTGTTATTTGAAGTTCGTAAACCGCTGCTCAGTGCAACACTCGCTTCTTAATATTTTTATAGTGATCTTCCGCAGGTGGCAGTAATTGTGCATGATAAAATGATTGAACTCTCCATTGAGAAAAAATGCTTCTGAACCATCTTCGAGACCGTAGAAGTTCAAAAATGTTCAAATGTTTGTAAAGCTTATGGGACTTAACTACGGGGTCATCAGTCCCTAAACTTACAAACTACTTATGAACTACTTACGAACTAGGACGGCACAAATATCCATGCCCGAGGGGGGATTCCAATCCCCGACCATAGTGGCCGTGCAGACCGTGACTGAAGCGCCTCAGTCTCCTCGGCCACCGCGGCCGGCACCGTAGAAGTTATGTACACAATTGTAACCAGTGGGTCCGAAAGGGTTAAACAGCGAAGCTTCGGCGCGGCGTGCTAATCAAAGAAATAGTTTCCGCCTAGATTCAATAAGTTCAAAATTTTCTCTATCCTTCACATTTTTCCTTCTTAATACCACAGTCTTAACATATACAGTCGCGACACTCACTGCTGTGAAAGATGTTACCAACTGACAGTTGCAACGACACGAGAATAAGTAGTGATCGAGTGTAAAATGGTTGTCTCATTATAATTACAGCATAGTTGGCAACTGGAGAGTTTACTTTCATTAAACATACAAGCAATCACTCTTCCTTGAGCAAAACAGCATTACAGCGTCTTAACCACGCATCATACTTCAGGTATATTATACGAGATAGTATCGCAAGTTAATGTCAATACGTTACCAGTACGCCAGAAAACAAGCTCTATAAATGAGGTGCTTATACTGTGGTGTGTGTGTTAACGCTATTTTGTGTAAACCGTTTATTATTTGCTACAATCTACCTGCCACACTAATGGAAACCACCACCTGAAACAGGGCGCAAGGTCAACACAGCTGTCCTGCTAATACTGCCCATCAAAGTTCTTACTTTACCTCACAGTGAGGAAATCCAGTCTACAAAGTAGACAGCACTCCCCGCAACACCAAAAATAAAATAAAATAAATAAATAAAAATTGATAGAAAGAATAGAGGGAGTTTTGTGCTAATACTGCGGACAGTGTGGAACCCGGCATTGAGGATGCAGTGGACTTTCTTGAGGTAGAGCCTCCAGAGGCAGAGTAGCGATGCAACAAAGTAGTACAAATTTGAACTACCATGCATACCTAAAACGCCACATTTGGATGAATGACAGCGAGCCAGAGTAAGCTTCTGAAAGTAAATAGAATGTAAAATTTGTTTTTGTTTAGTTGATAAATATGAGGAGGACGGAGAAGAGCGCGTTGGAGACTTGAGTGCACGGTTGGGACAGAATCACCACCACCACATCGCTGTTGCAGTGAAAGGAATGGAGACTGTAAAAAAGAAATACGCAATGCAAGTGACGGTTTGCTTTAAGAGAGGAATTGTTTTAATAGGAGTATTATTTTTCATCCGCTTCCACGAAATACACTGAAATTATTTAAAATTGCATAGATTCCTGGAGTGCGGTGTGCATACAGCGGACGCCACCGAACTTCAAGCACGCTATATTAGTAGAACTTACCTCAAGCAGTGGTAATAGGACGTACATTAAAGGTAGGAGATTTAACCGTATCTTTAGTGCTCGGGTATTATATTGCTGCAGACGTAGGTGTAAACTAGATTTGGTGTTTTATTTATTTATTTCGGAAGAAAACTGACCCTTCCTGTAGTTCATTGGTTCAAAATTAGAAGCATGTTTCCTTAACAGAAACAGCGACACCTACTTACGAAACGTGAAACCAAGTTTTTTTTTTTTTCCTCCGATGCTCAAATATCGGTCCCTTGCAGCATCTTTTTTACACTTAAATACACTCCAACTGTTGCTAATTTTTTATTTTTATGTCAGGTAAGAGTCATATATTAGGTGGGGGAACAAGATACTTTTTCGCTCCCCCCCCCCCCTTCCAATATTCTGAATACGGGTCACCTCCTCTCCCAATGTTCAGACACACTGTTACTTGGCACACCATTCGTTTACACTGACATTGTGTTTACATGGGACTGGCTGGCTGAGAGCCGAAGTGGAGTGGCCGTGCGCTCTAAGACGCCTTGCTGCAGAGCGCGCGGTTGCTCCCCGCCGGAGAATCGAGTCCTCATTCAGGTGTGTGTGTGTGTGTGTGTGTGTGTGTGTGTGTGTGTGTGTGTGTGTGTGTGTGTGCTGTCCTTAGGTTAGTTAGTTAAAGTTACTTTAAGTAGTTAGTAAGACTAAGGATATAACCAGAAGAGTCCCAAAGATTAACAAACATTCGAATATTCATTGGTTGGTTGAGAGATTAGGAAAATCGATAAAACGTTGAGAGAAGGTGCTCAAACGCAAAGGTATCTGTCATTGTAGTTCTTTATACAATTATTCTTGCCACCGCAGACACCTCTACCCCAAATAATATTTGGCGCCTCTGTATATTAGTAATCGACTGAAATCTCCGTCTCGGACTGATGAATTCACTCTTGGCCAAGAAGTATAACCATGACGAAAGAAGATGTGATGTTCATTGTTATGTGAGAAAAGATAACTAATTGTGTGTTAATGTGCCATTTTCTAAAGAAGAGGTGCAGAATATTGTTAAGAGTCCTTAAAGAGAATATGAATCTCCTTGAAGAGGAGAGCAAGAAAATAAGAATAACATATATTTATACACGAGTGGAACAACGATATTAACAACCAACTGCTACCTCGAACGCGAACAATTAGAGAAGTACTTTTCTTTGTGTTTTGATAAAATCCTGTCGATCTTGAAGAGGTTCAGAACAGGATAACGCTCTCTTTTGCATTATAGATTGTGTGAAGTATTCGTATGTTAGAATCGCGAAAGTCAAAGGTTCGGATCAAAGTTAGTTTAGCTGAATATTTCACAATAGCGGATGTTTCATTGCCACGAAAGCAACAAAGTGGTAACACGTTTCATGATGCTGCCCCTGATAATATAATTATTTATAAAAATATTTCTTTGAAATAATTCATACTGCAGCAGTCCCTTTTTAGTAATATTTTAATTACACGACGCGTTTCGGCAGCAAGCTGCCATCATTTCACAGTGACAAGTTCATTATTGTTTGCTTATGTTTTGTGTTGTGGGTTCGAGTAAGATTATGGTTGGACATTTCAACCTGTTCGCGAATATACAGCAATTTTAGTATTTTTTGTGATTATAGCTTCTGGATTATTATACTGTTTTATTTAGTTACAGTTTTGTTGATAATCTTGTGACCTGGCACACACTACACAAGAAGACAGTTATAGTAGTGTGTGCCAGATAACAAGATGATCAACTAAAGTGTAAAAAATACAATAATATAATAATGCAGAAGCTACAATCATGAAACATAAATATTAAAATGGCTATTTCTCCCTGAAAAGTTTAAAATGTCCTACCATGACCTCACTGGCACCCACAACACAAAACATGCCCAAACAATAATGAACTTGTCACTGTGAAATGATGGCAGCTTGCTGCCGAAACGCGTCTTGTAATTAAAATATTACTAAAAAGTGACGACATAACTGTAGACTGGGATACCACTCGTCTGCTTTGACCCTTGACGTCATCAAGATGTAGGAAAACCAATGTACGGGATATCTTACTTCTGTATTGTAGATACAAATAATCTGTAGTTATCTATAATAACAGAATGTATCCTCGACCACAGGTCTTAGCCCAGAAATTCGCGCCTTCTGTACTCACATAAAAAAATATCTCGGTTAACATTTTAACAGATTAATATTTTGTGTTTAAAAAGTGATCTGTAGCTTCTCTCTGATTGTTAGGTGTAGGTTAACCGAGAGATTTCTTTTTCGCATGTGAGCGCTGAAGGCGCGAATTTTTGGACTAAGACCTGTGATCGATGGTACATTCTGTAAACAAACTATCGTCTTTAACTCAACCACCACATACTCACTCACGTCTTCTACAAACACGCATACACCTCAAAACTACCGCGATGCGATGACGACACGTGTCAAAGCTGACAGGCGGTATCCCCGTCTACAGGTGAGCCTAAGTGACTGCAGCAGTATAAATTACTTCAAAAAAAATTATAATACAGTCTCAGACCTCATATCAATCCATACAAAATGGATAAATTTATGTTAAATATAATTAATTTTCGCAGTGAATCCATTATGTACACAGTTGTTGACTAAAAAGAGAAAATTTGTTTCTTCAGTGATGGTATGTCTTGGCTGTGTGGCTCCGTAGCACAGTGGTAGAGTGCCAGACTACAAATCCAGAGGTCCCGGGTTTGATCCCCGCCAAGTCCTCGGATTTTTATCTGTCACTTTCCACTTCTTTCACCTCTGACAGTGTTGCTGATGTGAAATATACCGAGTAGCACCGTGGTTCGGTACCCACGTTAAACTGTAGGTCTCCCATAACTGGCTGGGTAAGTCAGTTCGAAGGTCGGAGGAAGGCAACGGCATACCACCTCCAAACAGGACCATGCCTAGTAAAGCACTGTGGTGTTCAAACCAATCTTCGGATTGTTGACTGCTTTACCTTTAAGACAAGGACAGAATAGAAACTTTTGAAATGTGATGCTACACAAGACTGACGAGTCAAATATTTTATTTCAAGAGAGTAGTAGTTTTTGACCCACCTTGAATAGAACAAAAAATGGGATGATTAGACACTTTATCAGGTCTCAAGGTACTGTCAGTTTGGTAACTGAGGGAATTGTGGGCGGTAAAATGTGCGAAAATAGCACGGCAGTCGCGAATATAGCATACATTTAGGAAGAGAGAGGGAAGATTAATAAGTAATTTTAAGTAGAACTCCCGTGCTACTTTGTATCAGTTTTGCTGCTCATATACAGAGAATCATTTGCGCCAAAGCCTCGTTCACTTTACCGAGATCGAGATTTTTATTGCTGACATTAAATCATAATAAATATAGCTATGAAAACTGACACGAACTTCGTACCATTAACACCCCACTCTCCTAACCTTTGCACCACAGCGATGACTCCACGCTTCATTCATTAAAATAATTAATGCCGTGCTTATTTATTTCCTTTATATTTAATTATTTCGCTCTGTAGCAAGGTACGCTGCGGTAACTAGATTCAAACAGATGTAATTATTCGAAGCTGAAGATGCTTGTACGTGATAGAATAAGCAGATAACTGCATCAAACCAGTCTTTGGACTGAAGATCAATTAAAAGTAATGTCGAAGTGCGGAGAAACTGGTTACAGAGGCAATTAGAATATGGTGAACTTGCGTGATGGATGATATTTGCGCAAATATCGGTTTAGAATAAAATTAGATGTCATCCTCTTGTAAATACATTTTATTGACGTAGTAATGATACTATCTGACGGTGAGCGTCGTAACTCGATGTCCATGAAGACATAAATTTATGGTGTTTATAGTGACTAGTTGCTTTACTTAACTAAGATCTTATGACACAACAATCTGAGCGAAAGATCCGTGCCCAAAGACTGGAAAGTTGCTCAAGTTACTCCAATATTCAAGAAAGGCAATAGGAGTGATCCCCAAAATTACAGGCCTATCTCATTGACGTCGGTTTACAGTAGGATTTTGGAACATATACTTTGTTCGAATATTATGAACTACCTCGAAGAGAACGACCTGTTAACCAGTAGACAACAAGGATTCAGAAAGTATCACTCTTGCGAAACACAGCTTGCCCTTTATTCACATGGAGTGTTAAGTGCCATCGACAAGGGATCTCAAATCGATTCCATATTTCTGGATTTCAGGAAGGCTTTTGACACTGTACCCCACAAGCGGCTTCTTATGAAATTGCATGCTTATGGAATATCTCCCCAATTGTGCGGTTGGATTCACGATTTCCTATCAGAAAGAACACAGTTCGTTGTAATTGACGGTAAGTCATCGAGTAAAACTGAAGTGATATCTGGCGTTCCATAGGGAAGCGTTATAGGTCCCCTACTCTTCCTCGTATTTATAAACGATTTAGGAGACAATCTGAATAGCTCCCTTAGACTGTTCGCGGATGATGCTGTCGTTTATCGCTTAGTGAAGTCAACAGAGGATCAAAAGCAACTGCAAAGCGATTTAGACAAAATTTCTGCATGGTGCGAAAATTGGCAATTGACAGTAAATAAAGAAAAGTGTGAAGTAATACACATGACCGCTAAAAGAAATCCGCTGAACTTCAATTACGCGATAAATCAGTTAAACGTTAAGGTCGTAGATTCTACCAAATACTTAGGAGTTACAATTACGAACAACTTTGACTGGAGAGAACACATAGAAAATATTGTGGGGAAGGCGAACCAAAGGTTACGTTTCATCGGCAGAACGCTTCGAAGATGCACCAGCTCCACCAAGGAGACTGCCTACACCACACTTGTCCGTCCTCTCCTGGAGTACTGTTGCCCCTTGTGGGACCCTCACCAGGTGGGATTGACGGAAGACATTGAGAAGGTTCAGAGAAGCGCAGCTCGTTTTGTTCTATCACGTTACGGGGGGGTAAGCGTCACGGAAATGTTGCACGAATTTGGGTGGAAATCATTAAAAGAAAGACGTTATTCATTGCGTGTGATCTGTTTGCGAAGTTTCAATCACCGACTTTTGCTTCTGAATGTGAAAATATTTTGCTAGCACCCACCTACTTAGGGAGACATGACCATCCCAATAAAATAAGAGAAATCAGATCGAAAACGGAACGATTTAGGTGTTCTTTCTTCCCGCGCGCTATTAGAGAATGCAACGGTAGAGAAATGTTATGAAAGTGGTTAATAAACCCTCTGCCAGGCGCTTGAATGTGATCTGCAGAGTATCTATGTAGATGTAGATGTAATTTCTTGTAACGTCCATTTCACTTGGATAGATAAAATCTACAGTATTAATTATAAATGGTGAGACAGACTCGAGTCTTGGTTTGTAGCAGTAGGTTTTGGCTTGCAGTTTTCAGTGGTCAGGCAGGCACTGACATAACGGGGTGTGTATTTGGCGAGTGCAAGCCAAGGCCGCGTGGGCCGCACCAGTGGGGCGTTTTGTCTCGCGCAAGCAGCAGCCATTGTCAGCCGCTGGGGACACCTCGCACAGCCTTGCATAACTCGCCGTCAGCACTGCTGCCTCAGCCGAGCTCTGATTTCTGTCACCAGCACTCCTGCCTGCCCCCATCTGATCCCGCACGTTCCCAACCTCACGCGATACATTTTTCTCACCGCTGACAACAGTAGTTCACCTCATGTTAACCCTGTTCTATAACCAGGTTACCTGAGTAACCCAATGAATGTTTTGTTGTACAGTCACGGTTGGCAACACTAACCGTGGGTATATACACAACTGTTGCTGCAAGGTATTCTAATTGTTTCTAACTACAGTTGCTACTGTTTCACAGCGTTGTGAAGTGTGAATTATTGTGTAAGCTTTGTTACTGAGTACATCATTTCTACATTCTCATGGATGATAAGCTGCAACTCTCCAAATCGGAATACAGCAGATTAAGCAATGAAGTATATTAAAAAGTTATTGACTGGAATGAAAATTTCACTCTGTAGCGGAGTGTGCGCTGATATGAAACTTCCTGGCAGATTAAAATTGTGTGTGTGCCGCGGTGGAGTAGTCGAGTGGTCTAAAGCGCCTCGCTGCGGAGCGCGCGGTTGCTCACCGTGGAGGTTCGAGTCCTCCTTGGGGCATGGTTGTGTGTGTGTTGTCCTTAGATTAGTTTACCTAGGTTTAAGGAGTTTGTAAGCTACGGACTGATGACCACGCAGTTTGGTCCGATAGCTTTACAGACATTTGAACATTAAAATTGTGTGCCGGAACCGGAACTCGAACCTGGGACCTTTGCCTTTCGCGGGCAAGAGCTCTACCGACCGAGCTATCCAGACACGACGCACGATGCCGCCTCATAACTTTAATTCCGCCAGTTGTGAGGCGGCATAGTGAGTCGTGTCGGGATATCTCAGTCGGTAGAGCGTTTGCCCGCGAAAGGCAAAGGTTCCAGGTTCGAGTCTCGGTTCCGGAACACAATTTTAATCTACCAGGAAGTTTCATATCAGCGCGCACTCCGCTGCAGAGTAGTATGAGCTTCTTTACTTTTAGCAGTTAAACATAAATTCACTTCGTTGAAAAGCGTCGTTATTGGGCTTCAACAAACATTTCTGACATCTGATTGACTATTCATAACTCACAATATCTTCTATTATCCCTCTTGGTTTGGTATACACTTGACATCAATAAAATAGCTTACTGCAGTCAGATGTGGCGTCGTTGGAGCTACGAAATGTCAAGAACCACACGACAGAAATTTCTACCTTTTTCATTTTTACGAGAGCTTAGGGGTTGTTACGCAGGAAATTAATGTTCTGCAGAATATGTTTTTCTGAGAGGCGAAACTTTCATGTAATAAAACCAGTATATCAGAGCTTGATGTTTTACCCCCAAACGTTGATAGCGGTTACCGCCACCTGCATCACCTGTTGAGGGTGCAGTGCGTCCTCCTGTCGTGAGGTGTGCACCTGCAGGACACAGTACTTAACCTGCGACATCTGGGGTCGCAAACTGTCCACCACCGGTCTTCCTCTCATTGGAATTCGAGACAAGCGTCGCCTTTTTACACATGCGTTTCCTGTGTCGTGTTCCGTATTAATACACCCTTCTGAAGAAGTTATTTGAAATTTAATGTGAAAAATTAAACCAACTATGAAACAGAAGCTTGGTTTGTATGGTAGCTTGATTACAAACGCATTGTGTGAGATGTGCGTTTGCCTTATACCGCCCACAGAAGTCTCCATTTCAATTTTTTCCTGATCCAAGACATTTTCAGGTATTAGATTCTCCATGACAACATCTGCTACTGTTTGTAAACAGTACTATGTAAACAATCAACGACGCGTCCAAACTGCTCTGGAGCCCGCACCAGCGTTCCTGGTTGAAATTTCGCTCGCTAGAGGCCGCTCCTCAAAAGTTTTAAATTTTCTGAGTTCTTTTATTTTAATTACTTGACCTTGCTTTCTCTACGGCATAACGTAAATTTCATTCTGCTTTTGTACAGTACCTTTTTATATATGTAACATTCTATCTTGTACTATGTAATTTTTGTAAACTTATTGCTACACATTATATGCAGGTTTGTCACACTTGAAAAGGGCCTAACATAGAGGCCGAAACCGCTAGTGTGGGCTTAAATAAAGCACCAATATATGCAACTGGAGCTGGACTTTCATTAAATTTTCAGGTATGTAAAATCAGATTTAGTAGCAGAAAAATTAGAAGAGTCAACTACGGATCTACTCCAGTTCTTTAGGATTTTTGTTGGGCTCTAATCTACGCCATACAGGTTTACGAGATTAATAATACAGTATTTTGACTTCCGCGGGAAGCGTTCTTCGCTTCATCGCGTAGCTCTCTCTCTCTCTCTCTCTCTCTCTCTCTCTCTCTCTCTCACACACACACACACACACACACACACACACTGTGTTGCTCCGGAGACAAAGCAGTCATTACGAATCGTTAAGTAACACTGAATGTAGCAAAACAGCAGGTACACTGGAAATTATGCGTTTTAGTTTCCTATTGGCAGGTAATAAAGCGACCAAGAAGAGCTGTCGTAACAGTCTAAACAAGCGAAGAAGTGCTCTGAAAGCTGTACAGTGACGGGTAGTCTGTTCTGAAGAAAACACTAAATATACTATTTTGTAGCAATTACTGTTGCAGTTTCCAGAGAAAAAAAGAGGAAGAAACAAAGCACAAGGACGTCATGAACAAATGCAGTCACTAATGCGTCATTTGTTAACAGCCAATCTAACATAAAATTAATGATTAGTATACATTGTTTTCATTGGTGAAACATCACCCTCTCTAGACAAAGCACGGTACTTCTTTCTACTTCTAGCCGGTTTAGTGTTTGAACGCTAATCGAGAGTTTTTCTGAGCCTCAGAACTTTCTTATCGCTGCTGATGATCTTCTTTCATCTCATATTAGTATAAACCCATGGGGTGGAGATAACGTGTAGTTAATGGTCTACTCGTATGCATCAAAAATACCGTTTAACTTGAACAACAGCGACTGTGTTATGAAATAATGTGTACCGCTTCAGCCACTTCTGTCTAAAATTTATTACACATATATTGGAACATTGTGTATGGGAAACAGAGACCGTAATATCCGTCTAAAAGTTAATGAAAAGAACAGAAATAAATCAAATCATAGCGCCATAAAGGCCTGCTCTTCGCCACTCTCTCCAGTAGCCATCAACGGTCTGCTGATGCTACCACGATCGAATCTGTTCACTGCTCAGCAGTCGCTGCTCGATCGCTCATCGCCTCGGCATCAACGACGAATAGGTCTGATGATGGTCTCAAAGTAGGTTATTCTTATTTTGAAAAGTGAATATGATGATCTACCAAGAATAATAAGTCAAAATATTGCTTCGAGCTGGTTTCAGTTACTTTCTAAGAGCTGTATCTCTGTACCCAATAAAAATTAACCACACGTTATATGGCATTTTATTGCAATTCGTCTTTATTACCATATCCTAAAATATTTGCTATTTATCTTGAAACATCCTGTAGTTAACAGGTAATATATTTGTTTCCGGTGAGCATTATTTGAAGCTTTATCTCAGTGAAACGTCTATGGATAGACAGGCTTTCATAGACACCTGAGTTTGTTCATCGCAAACCTCGCGGACTGGAAGTATTTATTGGGATTTTATAATGAGGACGTTTACACTTGTGAGCGACGTAGTTTCTCATGAACTGCACGATAACAAATACAATGGCATTCTAAAATACATCCCGCGCCGGAGGTTCGAAACCTCCATCGGTCATGGATGTGTGTGTTGTCCTTAGGTTAGTCTAAATTAAAGTAGTACTAGGACTAGGGACTGATGACCTACGTAGTTTGGTCCCATAGAATTACAAACATTTCAACATCTAACATACAAATAGATGTCTTAAACATTACAATAGTCATAATATAATAACGGACAGTCTCGAAAAGTGATCTTAACTCGGCGATTCATTTGCTCTAAGTTAACAACAACGAAGATAATAAATTACAAGTAGCAGGTATTTTCTGTGATTTGTCAGAGCCATTTGATTGTGCGAACCATAATATCCCTTTAACTAAAAAAGAATTCTATGGTGTCACGGGAATCACTGCAAAATGGTTCTAGTCGTACCTCGCTAACAGGAAACAAAAGGTGTCAGTACAAGTGACTAGTGAATTAAGCCGCCAGTCATCATCAGATTGGGAAGAAACTACATGTGGTGTCCCAGAAGGATCCATCGCCGGTCGCGGTGGCCGAGGGGACTGAGGCGCTCCAGTCACGGTCTGCACGGCCACTAGGGTGGGGGGTTCGAATCCCCCCTCGGGCATGGATATTTGTGACGTCCTTAGACTTAGGTAGTTCATAAGTAGTTTGTAAGCTTAGGGACTGATGACCCCGTAGTTAAGTCCCATAAGTTCTACAAACATTTGAACATTTTGAGGATCCATCGTAGGGCATTGCTTTTCCTTGTGTATATTAATGACCTCTCATCAATTACACTGCCAGAAGTAGAGTTCGTTTTGTTTCCAAATGATTCAAGTATTGCAATAAATAGACTGTCGAGCATAGTTCTAGAAAGGTCTGCTAATGATATTTTCATGAATATTAAACTTTGAAACGACTCACTTCATTTAGTTCAGAACATGTAAGATATTTCCATACAGCATATGCATAAAGTATGAAGATGAGCAGATAGAACAGGACGACAGTATAAAATTACTGGTTTTCAGCTTTGATAATAAATTCAGTTGGAAGGAGCACACCACAGAACCAACGACTTAACAAATCTGTATTGGCAATACGAGTGGTATCAGACATTGGAGACATAAAAATAAAAAAGTTTGCATACTTTGCTTACTTTCATTCCATAATGTCATAGGGTTTAATATTTTGGAGTAACTCTTCAAGTCAAAGAAAAATTTTCAGAGACTAAAAGCGTGTAATACGTACTATTTGTGGAGTAAATTCGCGGACATCATGTAGAAGCCTCTTCAAAGAACTGGGTATATTAACTACTGTCTCTCAGTATATTTATTCCTTAATGAAATTTGTCATAATAATATATCCCTTTTCCCAAAAAAAAAAAAAAAAAAAAAAAAAAAAAAAAAAAAAAACACACAAAAAAAAACAAAAAAAAACAGCTCAGTTGATACATACAATACTCAGAACAAAAATGTTCTACAGAAGGACTTAAAAGCTCTTACTTTAGTTCAAAAAGGGTCCACTATTCAGGAAGACATATTTTCAATAATTTATCAACAACCATAAAAAATTTAGCTACAAATAAGTATCGGTTTAAGAGGAGCGTTAAGGATTTTCTTGTGGCCAACTCCTACTCCACTAACGAATTTTTAAATAGAACCAAATGATGTATGTGTTTATATTCAGAGTGCCAGACTACAAATCCAAAGGTCGTGGTTTCGTGGTCGTGGTCCTGGAAATTTTATCTGTCACTTTCCACTTCTTTCCCCTCTGGCAGTACTGCTCTTGTGAAAAATACCGAGTAGCACCGTGGTACGGAACCCACGTTAAACTGTAGGTCCCCCTATAACTGGCTGGGTAAGTCAGTTCGAAGGTCGGAGGAACGCAACGGCATACCATCTCCATAACAGGACCATGCCTAGTAAAGTACTGTCGTGTACAAACCCATCATCGGATTATTGACTGCTTTTTTTACCTTATTATTAGTATTGTTATATTATCAGCTTGTAAAAATGTAGTATGTATCTGTATTAATATTATTATACGAGGCGCGTCCAGAAAGTAAGTTCCGTTTGGTAATAAAATGAAATTCTACACAGATAGAGAAGAAATTTTTATTGCACAAAATTCTACAACTCTTATACAACTTTTCCAAATAACTGGCGAAATTTTGTAGGCACTTGTCAAGGTTTTGCATGAATCTTTCACAGAAGGCTGCCGCCTGTGTATTCAACCATGTGGTAACAGCTGCCAATCATCGCTGACCACCAAGGACAGATTTTAGGTGTAAGAAGAGATGAGAGTCGATAGGAGAGAGGTCCGAGCTGTATGGACGACGATCAAACAGGTCCCATTGAAACTTCCGTAAGAATTGTTTGGTCACATTCGGTGTGTGAGGTCAGGCATTATCGTGAAAAAAAAATCTTTTGACAGTAATCCTCTTCTTACACCTAAAATCTGCCCTTGGTGGGCAACACTACGCCGGCCGCGGTGGCGGAGGGGACTAAGGCGCTCCAGTCACGGTCTGCACGGCCACTACGGTCGGGGGTTCGAATGCCCCCTCGGGCATGGATATTTGTGCCATCCTAGTTCGTAAGTAGTTCATAAGTAGTTTGAAAGTTTACTGACTGATGGCCCCCGTAGTTAAGTCCCACAGACTATACAAACATTTGAAACATTTTTGGCAACACTACAACGATTATGACGAGCTGAAAGAACATGTTACCACATGGTTGAATACACAGGCGGCAACATTCTATGAAAAAGGCACACAAAACCTTGTACCATGCTATGACAATTGCCAACAAAATTTCGGAAGCTATGTACATAAGTAGTTTAACAGTTGTAGATTTCTGTACAATCAAAATTTTTGTGTATCTGTACCCGTCCGTTTTATATAACGAAACGGAACTTACTTTCCGGACGCCCCTTATAAAAATAGAACGGGTTTGAGGAGGAAGCGGGGGGGGGGGGGGGGGGGGAAGTGTCACAAGAATTGCTGATGTGGAATAATTGCTTCCAGTGTGTTTCATTGTAATTGCTGAAAGAGTGCGCCCACGGTGGCTCGTGGTTGAGGCTGCTGTAGTGGTAAGCAGAGAGTCTCCGGTGGGCAGCTGTGGGGGAGCAGGCCGGCAGGTAGCGGGCCCCTGTTTGCCGGAGAACAAAGGGGTCACTTGTTTATCGCGAAACGCTTGCCAGCGCGCGACCCGCTCGGCCGCAGCGCCGGCTGAAACGTAAGCCGCGCTTATCTGCTTACCGGCCGGCAGGTGTTCTCCCTGCAGAGCACTCACGGTTTTCTCTACGTACCGGACCTACCACAACGTTCCTTGCGATCCGGCGGCAGAAACAAACGCCGCGTTACCTCACTGCCGCGTTTAGAAAGTCAAATGAGCTGTCGTATTGTCGAGGAAAGTCTCCAGCCGACGAACTCCCACCAGTTCTGTGACACTGCTCGATTAATGACATGTGTAATGCACGGCTGCCTCACTAGTTGCTTCATTTATACTGAAATGTAAAATACGTTTGCGAAGTGCAGAAATTTTAGCATTACAGTTTATAAATACATCAAAGAGACTTTAAAAAGGCGTATGATTCAGTAGGCAAGCAAACACAGTTTCAAATTCTTGAGGAAATTAGATATAAAAGCCAACGAACTAGTAAAACAGACCCTAAAAACCACAACATCCAAGGTCAAGTTCAGAGTAAAGCTGCCGCAGTCCTTCAAGATCAATACCGATATTAGATAGGGAGACGGAATGTCTCCTATGCTCTTCTACCGTGTACTCGATAAGGTGATCAAAAAGTGGCGATAAAGAATGAAAGGAGATGGGATACGACTGGGCTGCAAGAAAAAAGGAATACGAGTAGATTGCTCTGATTCCGCAGATGATATTGTCCTACTGTCCGAATTATTAGAAGCAGCAGTTAACTAAACCACAGAGGCAAGCAGCTAAAGTTGCCCTAAAGATCTCTGTCGAAGAGACAAAATATATGACAAAGAATCATGGTCGCTCCTGGATGGATGGCAATAGAAGGAGGGAAAATTTAGAAGAAGGATAAATTCAAATACATAGGAGAATGGATAGACACTGGACTCACAGAAAAGGATGCAATGGAAGCACAAATAAACAAAACTAATTTAGCATATAAACTGAGGAAGAACATCTATAATAAGAATAATACTTCTATCAATGAAAAATTGAAACATTACCAGACAGTGGTCCGCCCAGAAGCATCCAGCAGAAACACAGAGCGAGAGAGAGAGAAACACAAAGTTCAGCCTGGAGTGATTGGGCGACTAGAACTGGTGGAACGGAAAATATTAGGACCTCGAAGAACAGAAGATGGTCAATTTAGAAAGCGATCCAGCAAGAAACTGTATTCCAATATAGAAAAAATATCCAACGTCATCAGCAAAGGAGCATGTTCTTTGGAAACATTCCCAGAATGGACCAGGGGAGGTTAACGCAGCAAATTACACAAGTCTTGTCGTACAACAGAAGCAAAATATGGCGGATCCAAGAAGTACAAAGATATCTGGAAGAAATGGAAATAAGGGAACCAGAAATACACAACAGGGTGATTTTGAAATTAAAAAAAAAAAAAAAAAAAGAAAAAGAAAGAAAACAGGCCTTTGCGAATTTCCAGGGCAGAACTAGACCGATAACGAAGTCGTCGCGGACAGAAGAGCGAAGAAGGATGCAAAGTATGAGAAGGAAAGAATATTGGGAAAGGAGAAACAACAGAAGAAACGAAGCTGATATGAATGAACGCGGTCCTAAGATGGCCGAAACGAAAGAAGAAGAAGAAGAAGAAGAAGACCAAAGAGAGTAAACACACACACACACACACACACACACACAGAGAGAGAGAGAGAGAGAGAGAGAGAGAGAGAGAGAGAGAGAGAGAGAGAGAGAGAGAGAGAGAAACAAAGTTCAGCCTTTTCATCTTCAGAATATACTGAGTCTGCATATTAAACTGATGTGATGATTTCAGCAACAATTTCTCAGTCAGCTGTGTTTGTTGTTTAGTTTATTCGCTATGCAGTTTAGATGTCTTGAATCACTTCATCTCAGATATATAAGGCATTTAATCGCATACACCCTCAAATATATCCTGTTCCTGTAGCACGGCATACACTTAGGTGGTAAAAATAAGACAAAAGATTTTACTTGTGGATCTTATATATATTGTGTTTTGAAAAAGCGGAGGGTTTTTTTTTTAATATCATTTAGAGTTATGAATCAGAAATAGAGAGGAAACCTGAAATATAAAAATGATAACTTCAGCTTGTGGTGCCGTTCGTGGAATTTAAGTCACTAAATTTTAGAGTGGTATCGTCTGGAATGAGGTGGCGAAAGACAAATTATCAAACTCACACTGTTTGTGTAACAATCCTGTCGGGTGTTAGTGAAACTTCTTAATACAAATTGCTGTTTTATTTAATTCTCTTTTGTAATTCATAAGAAGGTATCTCTAAGTGCAGTAAATTCGCACATACAATTTTCATTGCACTTCCTTGAGCAAGTGTGTTTCAGTAAAAGGATCGCCTAAACTAACCTGAAAATTAATCATAAAATGATCCTAATTAACTTTCCTCAAATATACTGAAGTCAGAGACTCTCAGAGACTCTAAAAGGCACCTTCAGTCTCCATGTGACATTTGTACTCACCTATGTAGGCCAGGTTTACTTTTTGTATCTTTTGGTAATCCAGGATGATTTTAATCATAAAGCAGTTTGTTTGAATAGCACTTCACTCAATACGGAAAGTAATTAATACAAAATGATTTCACACTCCGCAAACTAGTACTTACAAAAGCAACAAAAACTAACCAACAGTCACAACAACCGAAAGAAGAGGTACTTATTTGTTACTTAACAGCCGCGGTGGAGTGGCCGATCGCTCTAAGGCGCCTTGCTGCGGAGCGGTTGCTCATCTTTGGAGGTTCGAGTCCTCTCTCGGGCATATATTTGTGTGTGTGTGTGTGTGTGTGTGTGTGTGTGTGTGTGTGGGTGGGTGGGTGGGTGGGTGGGTGGGTGGGTATGGGTGTGCGTGTTTTGTCCTTTGGTTAGTTTAAATAGTTTGGCCACATTAGTGTGGTGCAGTAGGTTTACAAATATTTGAACATTTATTACTAAACAAATACCAAATACAGAAAAATGTAGTTGATATGTTGAATAATATAAAATACACTGCGCAAGAAAGGGCAAGCTAGTGAGACTGTTGTGGTTCGAACAGTGTAACTAGATTACCTGAATCTTAGCGCAAGGGCACTATCGATCTCCCACCGAAGAAAAGCTGAAAGAGACGCTTTTCACTGCAGTTTGACCCCGACAGGCACTTTGTGCGACGTGCAAGTCAAGATTTATTGCTCGTGCATGTCAGCTCCCATCATACACTGCCCTGCATGTACAACCATCTAAAATACAGAAAAAGTGGGAGGCAACGGTAAGCTACTAATTCTGAAATTATGTAGTTGAAAATTTAAATGTTCAAATCATGTAAACATTTCAGTTCATTCCGTGGCGGAGGCATGACATACTTTGAGAAGCCAATGGTCATAAAGTCTACTGTGAAAATGACCTCCTTAATTGTCAAATAAAAATAATTTAAAAATTGCCTTTTACGTAATTCTGGGTGTAACAGTATCCTCCTATGCTCGTAAAATCGAAGTTTACTGATAATGCTGAACAGTGAATGTAACACCGTAACAAACCGATATCACAAGCTTCAGGAAAATATAAATTCGCGGCGATGCAAAATTAATACGTTCGCTACTGGCGGAATTACTAAAATTCAGACTCACACGATTTGCTGGAAAATTAAGCAGTCACCTCAGAGAATATTTCAGCTCCCTGGTCTAGCACCAGCTCAGTCGACCATCCACACAACAAGCGACTCTCCAGTAGATACACCAACACTTGCGGCTAGTTCCAGAGTTCGACGACAATCAAGTCAAAACCCGGTCACAAACGCGAAAAGACAGCAGTATAGAGAACTCTAAAGCAACACTAATGAGAGACTACGATATAGATCCCTTTTATGACCGCGCCATTTGTAATCAATAAAATAAAACATTTAGACCTCTTTTGCTTTGGTCCTCTTCAAAGCGATTAAACTGACCCCTGCAAAAATGGCCATAGCGTCGGCTTTGTAGTTGTTTGTTAAACGATGATGTGTAATAACACCTAAGATTATGTTATTGAAATTCACACTGGCTCGTAACACACTCTTATCTCAGACTTCATAGTTCGCATGTAACTTTTGGAATAGTAATCAGTAAACATATCACAATTTATATATTTAGCCTTCCTCTTGAGGGAATACTTTTAGCAAAAAATCTTTACTTTCTTGCTTTGTGAAGGTGCCACATATTTGCTTAGAGTGTTCGAGTGTGGTAACCACCATGTGTAAATATGTTCCGCAAAATCAGAATGACCATCATGTTTTTGAACATACAATGTTGATAACTGCTGACATGAAATACACCAAGGTTACTATTTTTGAAATATTCAGTATGTTGTTTATGGATTACACTTTTGTCTATAACCACTTATCCATCTGTATCCTTGGAGACTTTAGCTGCGATATGCCTGTATAACACATTCTCACTTGCCCCTGTTTGGCTCCAGACGTTGTCATCGGGTATGTGTAAACGGCAAACCGTGGTAGCATCGGCAGTCATTGACTCCTGACGACAATGGCGTAGTTAGCCATGGAAAATTCGAGACCTTTACTTGAACTGACGCGTCTTGTTAATGGACATACTTTGTACATAGATATTGTCCCTTTTCGTCATAAATGAAGTTTCATTAATATATTCCCTCTCCTTTGGTGTTATTTAACTGATGAGATTTTCTTAGCGGAGAGTACAGCATGCTATGTAGATCCGTTGTCTCATGTCTCTCTACCTATTAACGTGGTACGATGTTTAGCTATTTGTAAACGGTGTAACGCTACTGAGTCTTATTTTTATTTCTTTTTTGTTTCAGGTGAGTCTCCAGTAACCATAGCTCCGTACATGTAAGTACTGCTAGCGCATTTAAAGAACAAAAAGATATAATTAGCCATAAAACTTAAGCTGACAACATGTATTTGAAACGTGGCTGCCCCATCTTCGTTCCTTTATTTATTCGCGTCCAGCTTTAAAAGAGTCGCACTAAGACTGAAAAATGTACCGAATATCGCTAGTCTAGTCGCTAGCTAGTCTAGTCGCTCTGGCAACTGGGTTACCTCACTGCAACTCACAGCTGTACTGCCGCCACTACCTCGTTTCCTACCTGCCAGACTTCACAGACGTTCTCCTGCGAACCTTTAAGGACTAGAAGTCCTGGAAAAACGATATCGCAGACACGTGAGCTACTAGGAGACCTCCCCGTCTCGGAAACTCAGTTCGGGCTGGGACTTCACAGGGTTGTATTCTACCTCAAGGGTGTCCACTCATAGAAGTCCTAAAGCACACTAAATAGAAAATTCCAAGAAAAGGGGGTCTAAAGTTTTAATTGCAGCACATATACAACTGGTAGACTTATAAAAGAAGATTGGCGCAGCACGGTGGATAAGCGCACGTGGTAACGTTTTCGCCAGTCATGTAGACGCTCCAGGTTCAAACCAATTTTTTAAAAACTATATTTTAATTTTTATTATTTATTTGACTCTTCCTGACCGTATGCCTATTTGTATACATACAATAGTGCTGCTTTTCCATGAAGAAACCGGTTCCTCGAATTTACAACGAATATTTGTAATCTTTCCACATCTCACAATATCACCTAATTTTGTTATAAAATTATAATTACAATAGTATGTAATGATTCAGCCTACGTACTGTAAATTCATTTGAAATTATTCGACTTTTTACAAAGAAAATATAAGTAAAATATTAATTAGCTGTAACGATCATTTCATAAATCAAATTTCTTTGCGATGTAGTTGATAATATTTTATATCATTAACTTTATTTAAAAATTGATATCATGTTTTAGAAAATAATATAAATACAATGTTTCCCACGAGTAGGATCTAACGTCGAGCATTCACCTGATAGACACGAACGCTACTGCCTGAACTATTTGGCCACACTGTTGCGCAGAACTCGTTGGCTAGAATGAAGATGTATACGAGTTGAGCTTAAACTTCAGAGCCCCTTTTCTCGGTATTTTATGGACAGCGCGTTTTAACACCCCCTTGACACGCGAAGTCTCTTCCCAAAATGAATCTACAAGACCGGAATGTCTCAGCACTGTGGCTGTTTCCATAATCAAGTTTTCACTCTGCAACAGTGTGTGCGCTGATATGTAACATGCATTCGGTTTAAAACTGTGTGTCGAATGGGAACTCAAACATGCGGAGCGCATTATCCTCTTCTGTTAACAATCCCCTAAGTGCTACTTCAGCAAATATTGAGCAGAACGCATGTGAAGAGCGGAATGTAGGAGATGTACTAGCGGATATAAAGCAGTGATGAAGGGTCTTGAAACGAAGGCTGTTTAGCACCAGTCGGTAAAGCTCCTAGTCGCGAAAGCTAAGGTTCGAGTCCCGATTCGGACCGTTTTTATTTATCAACCAGGAAGTTCCATATCGTCGCACACTCCACTAAAGAATGAAACTGTCAGTTGCGCTTTCTCTCTCTCTCTCTCTCTCTCTCTCTCTCTCTCTCTCTCTCTCTCTCTCTCTCTCTCTCTCTGTACAAATCATTCTGTTTTGTTCAGTGCAGAAGAGTGTGCTACAATCAGACGCGCCACAGAGAGACGAATGGAAGCGGACTCACAAGGAGACAACATGTATGTCAAATTTTGACTTTTTTTTTTTTAATGGTACATGAAGTTCAGAACTCAAATAACAATCAGCCAAAGCCATTCCATGCAAAAGTCAAAAATTCTCAAGATAATCAGCTTTGAAGTTTTGCAAAGTGCACGTAAGTACCCACAGCAAAAACAGTTGCAGCATCTGCCGGAGTAGGTCAGGTGGTTGCGTTCTGGCCTCACAACCATAGTCGGTGGTTCGATGGTTCGAATCCCACTGTGACATACTTTTTTTTTTTTTTTTTTTTCGTTTTCCAATTCACTTAGTCCATATAAAACATTTTGGGATCTCTAATTCCACGTGTTGTGTCAGATTTAGTTTGTGTCAATAGACGAGCTGGAAACCTTGTCGTCACGTAAAACGACGGTTGAGTAGGTTAGCTGCTTGGAAAGCCATTAGTAGCTATGTAGATCACTTTTCAAATACAGTGTCGTAGCTTTTCAAAAGACTGAACAATCAAATCCTACCGTCATCAACTATTAGTGAAGCCAACCTGTAAAAAATGTAACTACTTTAATCGTTTTCTATTGAAACCATCATTATTAACGACCTTTTATAAAATAAAGGTAGAAGAGTTTTGTTGCTTGGGCAGTAAAATAACAAATGATTGTCGCAGTACAGAGGATATAAAATGCAGAATGGCAATGGGTAGAAAAGCATTCTTGAAAAATAGAAATTTGTTAACATCGAATATTGATTTAAGCCTAAGGAAGTCCTTTCTGAAGGCATTTGTATGGAGTGTTGCCTTGTATGGGAGTGAGACATGGACGATAAACAGTGCGGACAGGAAGAGGATTGAGGCTTTTGAAATATGGTGTTACAGAAGAATGCTGAAGATTAGGTGGGTGGATCGCGTAACTAATGAGGAGGTACTGAATAGAATTGGGGAGAAAAGGAATTTCTGGCATACCTTGACTAAAAGAAGGGATAGATTGGTAGGACACATTCTTAGACATCAAGGAATTGTGAATTTAGCGTTGGAGGGAAGTGTATGGGGAAAAAATCGCAGGGGAAGACCAAGAGATGGATACAGTAAGCAGATTCAGACAGATGTAGGTTGTCGCTCTTATGTGGAGATGAAGAGGCTTGCTCAGGATAGGGTATTGTGGAGAGCTGCATCAAACCAGTCTCCGGACTGAAGACCACAACAACAACACATAAAATAAATTACGAATAAACAAAAATACGTGCACTTTTCATAAAAATTACCGTTAGATATTAAAATTGTGGACGTGTTCGTACACATCGGGAAAAAAATCTGTCACGACAGGATTCGAACCAGCGAGAACTACACGTACCATAAATATAAAGAAATTCCAAAATCGGATACGCATGCGGTCTCCTTGTCAATTCGTTCCTTATCGTATGGGGGTAGGGTGGCGCCGCGGCCGTGAGCAGATAACTCCTCCTGTTGCACAACGCTAATGGCTGCGCTGCCGTACGTCACGGAATTCTAACCCACTCATCTCGTCTGAGATATCCACAGCTGGAATCTTCTGTCCAAGTTGCGTCTTTCTTCCCGCGGTAAAATACGATCTCGTCCAAAGTTACCCATATCCAGATAACGATACCCATAATTATTATTTTTTTTTTCGGACTTCCTTTCGGTAGTTTATGTAATATACATATTCGGATCGGCCGATATTTTGTAGCGAAGGGTGTCTGGGATACCGCACATAAAATATCACAACTGGTTTAGGTCCCTTGGCCAAGCAAACCACAGTAGTGAAAACTTGATGGCACATTAAAACTGTGAGCCCGTCTGAGATTCGAAACTGCTACCTTGAACGCACCTTTGACAGCGAAACATCGAGGTTTTTCGGTTGTATTTTGATAACGGAGAAACTTTTCCGAAAACGGAAAAATGCCGTTTCTAGATAAATGTCTGAAGGATGCATTGTAAATATGTGAAGAATTAGCTGTGTTTACCTTTTTTAATTATTTAGATATTTGCGACTCACGGTGCAAAAAAGGACTAAAAATCGGGATTTCTGATTTGTGCAAAATTACTATCAGTTCGAACCTCTACTTCACGTATGATATGAAGATTAAATTTGACATGCATGTAGCTTATAGGTAGAAGACGTCAGCTAAGAAAGTATTTTCCGATAAGACAGATTTAAGGTGCATGGCGGAGGATGCAGACTGACAAAATCTACTGTTTCACTCCAAACTTGACGAGGAAGGTCACCGTATACCTAAAGTTTCATACGGTTCATATATGAACACTAGGCCAAGGGCTATCCATAACACTCTGTCCCTTTTCTCTGTGATCAATAGAAACCGAGATATGGACGCCTGAAAAATTGCGAATTCTCACGTGCTGTTTAGGAACGTGTATGACTAGCCATTGAGTACGACGACGTGAACATGCGACAGATGGTGTGAATAACACAATATAAAAGTTGTTTTGACCATAAACTACAGTGAATATTTTTTGAAAACGAGAGTTTATTATACTGAGAAAAGAAATTGAACTAGACGTATTATGATCAATTACGGACAAGTAAGGGGAACATTTCTAGGGAAGCAAACGATTCGAGTATCGCAGAAACAAATTCCACAGCTGTAATGGACACCACAACATAAATCAAGAATTAAAACAAACAATTTTTAGTATGTATTTATTGGTTAGACTCGGAAAATACACTTTGGCCATACTGATTATATATGAAGGTAACGTAAAACAGTGCTTTACTTGGTATGGTCCTGTTTGGAGGTGGTATATAGAGAGTATAATACGCCGAGCTGAATATTATAATTAGGTTCAATTGTTAGAAGACGAAGAATTGCATCTATTTATTTTAACGAAAATGAAATGTGTTTTGTAAAACTGCAACTGCAGTGGGAAACACTGGTTACTAGTATGTATTTAAAAAAATTACTATCGATACTTCTGACATTTGTCATCTTCGGATGCTTACTTTTCCGTTGTGCGGTGTCTGCCCTGTTTTCATTGAAAACCGAGCGCTCCTTCTCTGCAGTTGCCTTGAAAATGGATGAGTGTGCTCCAAGCGAAATAAGGGCGGTCGTCGGCTGCATACGCGTAAGTTTGTGTGAATACTCAATACACCGGGACAAGCTCAGGTTTCATATTACGTAAGAAAAATTTATTTACAGATTTATGTTATTGTAAAAACATAATTTAAAAAGACTGATTAATCTAACAACTATTATATTTCGCACATAAACAGGAGAGCTTAAAAATATAATTTCCATAGTACCCATTGAAAGTATTGCAATGAATATAAATGTAAATACCAATTTAATCAAAAATACACACAAAGAACTTCCGTCACCACTGATTTACATCCGCCAATACATCTCCTACATTCTCCGAACTTCACAAACGTACTTCTCCATATCTTGCTGAACTAGCATTCTTAGAGTAAGATGGTGAAATTATGCTGCACTAGCTATAATATACTGGGTGATCAAAAAGTCAGCATAAATTTTAAAACTTAATAAATCACGGAGAGGTAAAAATTTGCACACATGCTTGGAAAGCAGACAGATATTTTTCGCTTCATCTGATCAGGAAAGTAATAATTAGCATAACAAATTAAGACAAAGCAAAGATGATAATCTTTATAGGAAATGCTCAGTATGTTCACCATCATTCGCCAACAATAGCTGCATTCAAAGAATAATGTTGTGAACAGCACTGTAAAGCATGTCCGGATTTTATCGGATATTATCTTTCAGCATCCCTACAGATGTCGGTCAATCACGATACACTTGCGACTTCAGGTAACCCCAAAGCCAATAATAGCACGGACTGAGGTCTGGGGACCTGGGAGGCCAAGCATGACGAAAGTGGCGGCTCAGCAGACGATCATCACAAAACCACGCGCCGGCCGCGGTGGCCGAGGAGTCTGAGGCGCTTCAGTCACAGCTTGCACGGCCACTACGGCCAGGGGTTCGAATCCCCCCTCGGGCATGGATATTTGTGCCGTCTTTAGTATAAGGTAGTTCATAAGTAGTTTGTAAGTTTAGTGGCTGATGACCCCGTAGTTTAGTCCCATAAGCTTAACAAACATTTGAACTTTGATTTTGAAAACCACGCGCGCAGGAGACCTTCCACGCGTCTAGCAATACTTTTAATTTTTTTTATTTATTGGTTATAATAAAAACCAATATCATTCCAAGCATGTGTGTCAATTTTTACCTCTCAATCTACATTATTACGTGATTTATTAAGTTTTCACATTTATACTGATTTTTTGATCACCCGGTGTATATCGAATACCAATGGCGTTTAAATCTCAATCACAACAGTAACCTCTGAGGAATTATTGAAAAGTAACATAACTTCTGAAGTCTGGGAAAGCCAATCATGACAAAACTATTTCCCCTGATGAGTAAGATGTATGCGACAGGGGAAATACCGTGAGACTTTAAGAAAAATGTAATAATCCCCATTCCAAAGAGAGAGAGTAGGCGCAGACATATGTCAAAATTACAGAACCATCAGTTTAATGAGTCATTGTTGCAAAATTTTAACACGAATTATTTACAGAAGGATGGAAAAGCTGGTAGTAGCCGACGTCTGGGAAGATCAGTTTGGATTCAGGAGAAATGAAGGAACACGGGAGGCAATACTCACCTTACGGCTTGTCTTAGAAGATAAATTAAGAAAAGGCAAATCTACATTTCTAGCTTTTGTAATTTGTAAATATTGCATCAAGCGCTCTACAATTTTTTGTGAAAGAACTGCAATCCTGTGCGGTAAAAGTCATAAAATTCTAGATTTTTAGAAGAAACGGAAATGTTGTTTTATGCATAAGATGCTCGGGGTCAAATGTTCAAATGTTTGTCAAGCTTATGGGACTCAAATACGGGGTCATCAGTCCTTAAACTTACAAACTACTTATGAACTAGCTTATACTAAGGACGGCACAAATATCCATGCCCGAGGGGGGATTCGAACCCCCGACCGTAGTGGCCGTGCAGACCGTGACTGGAGCGCCTCAGTCCCCTCGGCCACCACGACCGGCGCTTGGGGTCACCACGGTGCTACTCGACACTTTTCACATTAGCAACAATGCGAGAGATGAAAGGAGTGGAAAGTGAGAGAGAAATATCTCGGGTGTTATCGGGAATTCCCAGTTTGGCGCTGTCCACTGTGCTTGGGACCGCACAGTGTGCAGTCACTGTGCCTCAGGAGCGTCGGCTCCAGCACCAGCACGGCCTCGGCCTCGGCCTCGGCGCCTGCTGCTGGCTGGTGGCTGGCGGCTGGTGCCGACCACCGCCGCGATCCGCCGTGCGCTCATTACGGCTTCCGGTCGCAGATTTCCGCCCGCGATTGCCCGCTCTCAGACACGCTCCTGTTGCCTGGAAACGCCCGCCGTTGCCACATCTCGAGCTCCCTTTTTATATCATCCCACTCCTCCCGTCCCCCACGTCTTCTTTTATTCACAGGAGGAACAACTTCCATCTCGTAATAAAGCCGTATCCTTGTTTCTTCTTGCGCTACACACCAAGGCGAGCACGATTCTATGGACAAGTAAATTTTGGAGCCGCGGCCAAGCACATTGAGGCGCTCTCCTACGATGCGCGAGGCCGTTCCCCGTTCGGGGATGGGCATAGACGTTTGTGTGGTCTTTAGTATAAGTTAGTTCATAAGTAGTTTGCAAATTTAGGGACTGATGGCCTCGTAGTTAAATCCCTTAAGCCTGAAAAACATTTGAACACTACGGTCGGGGGTTCGAATCCCCCCCCCCCCTCGGGCATAGATATTTGTGCCGTCCTTAGTCTTAGCTAGTTCATATGTAGTTTGTAAGTTTAGGGACTGATGACCCCGCAGTTAAGTCCCTTAAGCTTGACAAACATTTGAACATTTTTTTGAAATTTTGGAGATTGGCCCTCTAGTAGCAGATGGACATCAAGACCACACAGTACTAGGTGGGGTAGTATTGGCCGTGTTCCCTTTTAATTAGGTTCGTACAGCAAAAAAGATGCATCCTCAGTGACAGCTGCAGTGGCTCTGGAAGACAGCTGCAGGATACATAATAGCTCTCCAGTATTACGCGGTTGCGTTAGGGGAAGAAATAGTGCCGCACGGAGTCGAATGTTTAAATGTGTTGTAAACCTATGGGGCCAAACTAGTATGGCCATCAGCTCCAAAAGTGTTCAAATGTTTGTAATGTATCGCACTCAACTGAGTAGTTATTAGTTCGTAGCTTACAAATTACTTAAACTAAGGGAAACTAACCTAAGGACGACACAAAGAACCATGCCCGAGGGGGGACTGGAACTCCGACGGCGAACGGCCGCGCGCACCGCAGCATGGCGCCCCAGTACGCATGTCTAATCCGCCGCGGCGCCATCAGCTCCCAGACTGATAAATTACTCAAAGTAACTTACACGAAGGAAAAAGAAACCATACCCTAGGGAGGACTAGAACCTCCGACTGGAACGGCCGCCCGCACGCGGTCGTGCCGACCCCACCTTGTACTGGATAGGTTAGGAATATTAGTGCTTCTAATGAAAAATAATACCATCAACTAGGTTCAATATATTTATTTAGCAACCAGTTTCGACGGTCAATGTCGTCACCTTCAGGCCCTTAAAATAAGAAACCTGCATATTTCTGGGTTACACTCAATATAACTGGTACCACACATTCGTCCAATATAATGCTTGTTGCTGTAATATTGGACGAATGTGCGATACCATTTATATTGACTGTAACCCAGAAATATGTAGGTTTCTTATTTTAAGGGCCTGAAGGTGACGGCATTAACCGTCGAAACTGGTTGCTAAATAAATATATCGAACACAGCTGATGTTATTATTTTTCGTTACAAGATATACAGCTGAAGCCCCTGGTCCGTAATTAAGATGGACAAAGTCATATCAGTGTTTATGTTGGCGGTACATCATTCTTTACACAACTTTTTGCAACCCTGAGTTCACTACTATGCTTTCGACTATCGATTTGACGAATGCATGTCATCGACGCCTGTGAGACCTGCTTGCATTTGGAACAGTCATGTTGTATTTCTTTTCCGTATTACAACTTATGTGTTATGAAAGAATGTCAATGCAATAGCGCACTGATGTTTGTCAGTACTATGTCACTAAGTGAGATTTAATGTAGTAATGTGACAATGGAAAAAAACTATAATTAGTCTCCTTACAAATGCGCAGCTTGCTTAGTAACTACTGCGGTCTTTTGGTTAAACGTTGGAGTGTGGAACGAACGGTAGAATATTCGTGCCCCAGTACATGCTAATATTTTTTATATCACCTGCGAATTTACAACACAGATTCAGGATCTTTATTTTTTATGTAATTTAAGTATATTGTGGAATATTGGATGCTGTTTAGACATAGGAGTGTGATCTGTCTTCTCATCCAAATCAAAATTCTCCCTTACATGTACAACTTCAATTTTAAATTCTGTTATTTAAGAAACAGTTGCGGTTCAGTATAATGCACTGTCTATCTCCATGTTTTGAATTTCAAATCTCTGGAATCACAACATTAACATTACTCAGCAAGTAAAAAAATTCGAAGGACTGGTTATTCAAAGACCAATTAAATTTATACTGTTGCTTGTTAAAACAGTACACTGTTTCCCATGAAAATCATATTTTGCATAGCTGTAACTGCTGAAACTCGTATCAAACACATTTTGAATCTAAGACATCGTGCTATGGACTAGTGGGCGCTCCCACCGGAAGTTCGTGTCCTTTTTTGGGTATGGATATGTTTGTGTGTTGTCCTTAGAGTGAATTTAAGTAATTTGTAAGGTTAGGAACTGAAGACGATAACAGTTTGGTCCAATAGATTTACAAACATTTGAACATTCTTAATTCTCAAAAATGTTCGGCTGCTCTCTAGGAACATGTCACGATTTTCCGGTGTATGGTTTAGATTGTCCTGTCACTCACATCACATCATTTAGCGATCCACAAATCGATAGTCTAGTTTCTGGTGGCCTACACAGCGCCACTACGTCACGATTACGTCAGAACCTGCAAAAGTTGTGTCAAAGCTGTTCTACCCTTTTGTTGGTTCCACGCAGCGTCAACTCATCAAAACTCCTTGAAGAGTCAACGATGCTTGTTGGATTTGCAGTAGGCAGTTACGGTTTTCTTCACTCAATAGGACACGGTGTTTTACAAAATGGTTGTCTTCGACGTGGTTGCGTCGATGGGACGGTTACCCCAGTGTTCACAGCGTACCGATTCTGAAACAGACGGTATTCGAACGGGAAATTCAGTAGTCTGTTACATAACACACTCTAATACGTAAGATAAACTTCTAAAATTATACGGTTCGTCTTTTCAAAGGCGTATGAAAATATTCTACGGAAAAACGGATTTATCGCCGTCTATATGCACAATATCATCTTCGTCAAGGCAGAAATCTGTAGCTTATGACGTCTCAGTGAATTTTCGGAGCCCCCAATGTCTTCATTTTACAAGCTCCCCGTCGCGGGTTCGAATCCTCTCTCGGGCATGGATGTTGGTGCCGTCTTTAGTCTTAGCTAGTTCATAAGTAGTTTGTAAGTTTAGGGACTGATAACCCCGCAGTTAAGTCCCACAAGCTTTACAAACATTTGAACAAGCCGAAAATCGCGACACGTCTACTGTCCAGTTTCTGTTTTGTGGTAGTGTGTGTGGTCCCTATCCATCCTTTTATGATCACTGTTCTTACGGCTTATGACGTGCCCGTGATTGGTTATACGATTTCTAGTACACGTGTTGAGTAACCACACCGAAACACCAACAAATAGGGCACCTCTAAACACAGAAGCACGTCTGTGCTGTAATTTAACATTTCCACATCGATCCACCTAATTGCTTCATTCCATGCCGCCGACTGGCTCATGCACATACCTTTACTCCCTTGACTTACATCATAAAAGAGGTAAGCAGTGATACACTATCTTTTTTTTTCTCAATCCATGATGTCTTAACAAATGTCCTATCCGGCCCCTTCTGCATCTCTATTAATTCTGCAAGATCCTTCACATTACTTTTGAGTGTACCTAATTGTCAGTGTATATCTGCAGCACCACATCTTATACGCCGCAATTCTCTTCTTTCTGTTTCCTTAGTGTACATAAATCAATGTTGTTTCAAACGTACGTTCTCACAAATTTCTTCCTCAGATTGCAGCCACTTTTTGATACTCTTGGACAGGTGCGCCCTTAACTCTCATTCCTCGCTTCGTTACAGTTCTCATTTTGTAAATGTCGACCGTTAGATTTTGCGACGCCGACGCGTCCGGTGAGCAGTGAGTTTTCGTCGCTCTTGTGAGGAAATGAAACTGGCCGTTCGGCTGGCCTGTTGTTTGCGCGCCGCGGGTGTCCGGCGAGGCAGCGGAAACGGGGCGTCGAGTGTCGGTATGAGCCACGCAGCAACACGACATCACACAAGCTGCCCAGCTGGCACCCTCCTCCTGCCCTCTGCTTGCTGCTGGCCCGAACTGAGCGGCCACGTTCATGCTCTACATCTGATATTTCATGGCGATTTTATACGTGTGCGAATTCGCATTTTCCTCTCCATCGTGCGACTAGGCTGATATCACTCGTGTGGGTACGTCTCGAACTACAGATCTGCGGTCCGAACTCCTCACCACGCCAAGACATTTCTGTTACGGAAGAGTTCAGTTAGGGCAGCGCTTTCGTGCAAAGAAAGGAAGAAAGGGACGTTGCATTCGCGGATTAAGATATTTCTCATGGAATAGGAACACTGCCGCACGAGGCATTCAACTGGATGCTTCGTACGCTGCATCTTTCACGTTGAGAACAGTTTTTACCTTTTAAGCACGAAACTGCTTACTAAGGAACAGGTATAGGGAAATTACTGTATGGTGACGAATTACAGTGATGATAATATTAACAATATTTTCTCGCAATACCGAATTTCTTTTAGCGTCACTGTATAAGGTATAGATGTTCTACCAAATGCAGTTGACTCATATGTGCAGTCAGTGTGGCATGGGTCGGTCCTGGAGTCGTGATAGGGTAGCCTAGTGGTTAAGGTGACCACTCGCGAAAAGCGGGAAACCCGGGTTCGAGTCCCGGCCCGGCACAAATTTTCATATGTCACCATTTGGTAGAACATCTTTACCTTATACTGTGACGCTAAAAGAAATTCGCTATTACGAGAAAAGATTGATAAGGTATCGGGAGTTTTATCCATCACAACACTCTTGTAGGACTGGAAATTTTGTCGAAGTCCAGGATGCAAATGTACAGCTACATACTCTACAAATCACACCAAGTGCCTGGCAGAGACTTTATTGAACTGCCTTAATAATACGGGGTGTCCCAAAAAGAATGAGCCAATTTTAAATAGAATTATTTATCAGGAAGAAGGGCTGAACACCAATAAATTGCATACTACGTTACAAAAGACAGAAGTTTATAAAAATCCTTCATAAATGTTCAATATGTCCTCCATTGGCTGCACAGACGACATCTAGCCGATATCCGAATTCATCTCAAACAGACCGTACGGTGTCTTCTGTCACTGAAGCTACAACAGCTGATAGTCTGGATTTTAGTTCATCAATGTCACGAGGTAAGGGAGAAACGTAAACACATTCGTTAACATATCTCCACAGGAAGAAATCACATGGTGTTAAGTCAGCGGACCTAGGAGGCCAAGAGTGTAAAGCCTGGCCTCGCCCTATCCAACGTTGAGGCAAGTTGCCATTGAGGGAACTGTGACATCTAGCGGATTTTATCCGAAACTCTAGATCGATCACATCCAGGGATTGTTTCAGTTACCTGTCTCAATA
This sequence comes from Locusta migratoria, assembly GCA_026315105.1. Taxonomy (NCBI): domain Eukaryota; kingdom Metazoa; phylum Arthropoda; class Insecta; order Orthoptera; family Acrididae; genus Locusta; species Locusta migratoria. The sequence goes on along the minus strand of CM048746.1, from coordinate 363,092,773 downwards.
TTATTTCAAGCTAAAATCGGGCCATTCTTTTTTGGGACACCCTGTATTTCTCTACCGTTTCATTCTGCAATGGAACGCGGGAAAGAGGAACACCAACAACTTACCGTTTTCGATCTTATTTCTCTTATTTTACTATGACGACCATGTCTCTCAATGTTGGTGGGTGCTAACAAAGTATGTTCGCATTCGAAAGAGAAAGTTAGTGAAACAAATTTCGCAAACAGATCTCGCCGCAACGAGTAACGCCGTTCCCTTATGATTTCAACCCCAACTTGTGCATCATTTCTGTGACACCTGCCATGTATCGCCATAGTACAAAACGAGTTCCCTTTCTCTGAACTTTATTTTCCATTAGTCCCACTTGGTTAGAATTCCACAATGCGCAGCAATACTCAGAAATAGGTCGGACAAGTGTAGTGTAGGGAGTTATTTTAGTATTGTAAATGCGACATAAAGTCGCCGAGGAGGCAGGCGACCATGATGAAATGAATTGGTAGTGCTGCGAAAAACTGGTTAGGTCGAATTTTTTTAAATTATTTTTTAATTGCAGGTCACACTTCTTGTAAAATTCGACTTCAATGACGCGTTACGGTATTATCACCATCAGATTAGTATCTCCTTCGTGACGCAGACACATTTACGGAAATACACGAAGAAAGTTGTTACATACACACACATTTACAGACTACGAGACGTTTTTCAGTCTGCAAATATGTGTGTATGAAACAACTTTCTTAAATCCATGTATTTCCGTAACTGTGGCTACGTCACAAAGGAGATACTAATCTGATGATCGCAATACCGAAACGCGTAATTGAAGTGGCATTGTACAAGAAGTGTGTCGTGCAATAAAAAATTTTGCGACCTAACCAGCTTTTCGCAGCACTAACAGTTCATTTAGTTTCTTTAGTAGAACTGTTGTTACTCCTAAGTGTTCTGCCATTGAAACATACCCTGTGTGTTCTTACCAAGTAAAGTTGTTCGTAATTGTAACTCCTCGATTTTAGGTTAATTTATAGCCTTTATACTTTGATTTATCGTGTAAATGAAGTTTAACGGATTTCATTTAGTGCTCGTGTAGATTACTCGCAATTTTAATTATTTAAGACCAACTGCCGGCTCTCCTACCGTGCAGATATCTTATCTAAATCATTTAGCAGTTAATTTTGATCTTCTGGTGACTTTGCTAACCCCCAACGACAGCATCAGCTACGAACAGTCTAAGAGACAAAGAACAGTATGGGCCCTATAACATTTCTTGGGGAACGCCAGCAAAGCTCGACTAGCGCATTCTCGCTCTGACGTGCGTCCTGCAGTACTGAATTTCTAAACAAGAAAATATTTTTTTCTTTCGTTAAATCATTAGAGGTCCTGGCAGCGCTAACGATAGAAACAATAATCAGTCGCGTGGCAATAAAAACTATAGTTGCAGCATTTGCGTAACACACGTCTAAAGTTAAGAGTATTATATACAATAGCAGTACAGCGAGTCCGATTGCGATGCTTTGTGTGCAGTGGCAGAGCTGGTGGTGCTTTACTGCATCCTGTGGCGGACCTTGAATCAGAGGATGGCCGGATGGCCATTGACGCTTTTGTACCAGTTTCTGACCATTTGCACCGCCACGGGCAACAAAGTTCATGCTGTTACTACAACGTAACCGGAAATTATGACATTGTATTCACTTTGCAACTTATTCTATTTTAGTTCCTTTGTACGGGATATTCAAAATTATGTGGCCGTTTTAGAGTCACAAGTTTAGTTTTACTGATAGTATCACTGAAGGTCATAATGTCAGTTCTGTAGCTTTTATAGTTTACTGTCCTCCAGTTTCGTATTTAATAATGACTATGATCAGACACAACCGTTATCCGCACTACGTCACTCTGGCTACATCAGAGACTTACATTGCCGGCCGCGGTGGCCGAGGTGACTGAGGCGCTCCGGTCACGGTCAGCACGGCCACTACGGTCGGGGGTTCGAATCCCCCCTCGGGCATGGATATTTGTGCCGTCCTAGTTCGTAAGTAGTTCATAAGTAGTTTGTAAGTTTAGGGACTGATGACCCCGTAGTTAAGTCCCATAAGCTTTACAAACATTTGAACATTTTTTTAGAGACTTACATTGCAGAAAATGTTCAAATGTTTATAGAACTTATGGGACTTAACTACGGGGTCATCAGTCCCTAAGCTTACAAACTACTTATGAACTAGCTAAGACTAAGGACGGCACAAATACCCATGCCCGAGGGGGGATTCGAACCCCCGACCGTAGTTGCCGTGCAGACCGTGACTGGAGAGCCTCAGTCCCCTCGGCCACCGCGGCCGGCTAACATTGCAGACAGGCATGTCACCATTTATCGTTGAGTGGTTGCTTAATGACACTGCAGTGTCGAGGTTACATTGCCTTAAGAACAACGTTTGCTACGTTTTACAATCGCTTTGCCTTATCTACCACTAAACAACAGTTATTCCAAATACTGTGATTCGGTCACGAGGGATTTGTGCGCTTGTTGATAATATTTGTTATTGGACAAAACCGAGTATTTTAATCAGTAATCAGATTATAACTGCAGGCAGAAGAAGAAGGAAGGAAGATTAGGGTTTAACGTCCCGTCGACAGCCTGGTCATCAGAGACGGAGAACAACGTTCGGGTAGTTCTGGTAAGGACGAGGAATGAAATCGGCCGTGCCCTTTGAAAGAAACCATTCCGGCATTCGACGAGTGATTTAGGGAAATCACGGGAAATCTAAATTAGGATTGTCGGAGGCAAGTCGACCCCACGTCCTTCTGGATACGAAGGGCGGTATCTATAAGCTATAATGAGTTGTCCAGACGGAACTTTGGCATTATAACAATTCGCTTGTTTTATCACCCAAAATGATAATGCTTCATCAACAAATAATACAATCCAATGTAGGAGAACCCTGGCAATTTGATACGCATTTCACAGGGAACACGAGGCAGAATTAAAGTATATGGTGTGGAGGGAGACGAGCTTTAAGACAGTCCGTATAGTTGCTTTGTCTACAACGCGGTGTTAGCTCAATATTCTAAAGCACCTACCTAGTAAGTAGGTCCCGGGTTCGAATCCCGGCCACCGCATAAATTTTAATTCATTGCCTCTCCTTATAAACGTAATGCTTTGGTAATGCTTTGTTCTTCCTACAGGGACAAGTTGTTAAATTATATAAGATTTATTATGCGTACCCTTTTTACGTGCCTTTCGCGTCTTCGTTGATTACAACTGCTAGTCAGATAAATAAACTTGTCTAAGTGGTGGTTCACTGCATACACTTCAGAATACAAGACCTACAAGCCAACGATGCAGGTTTTATTGTGGACTATTAAGATGTCGCGAAGGAAGTGACGCTAGTGTAATGTGCTCTCCCGCGTTGAATATTTCGACGTTATTACAACGAAGTGAAGAAACTTGACATTGCATAAAACTCTTCAAACAGGTTCTAGAGAAGCCGATATAATACAAGAGACGTGGCGAAAGCGCCGTAGAGAGCAGTAATGTGACAGAACGACAGTTAACGCGTGTATTTTGGAGGTGAATTACAACCTCTGTAACTTTACGTTTTACTTGATAATCGCTGCTATTTCGGGATGGGTTTTCCAAGTGTGAATGAGGCATTACGTTAGTGAAAGGATCGTCAGAGAAATAATGGTATAGCGGACGAGGAAGAGGCACGGACAGGCTTCTATTTGGGGAAATTTTGGCCCTGAGTTGGGCCTCAGGTGAGGGGCCTTCGGTGCAGGCGCTCTTTTTGCTGCTTCTGGGCATTACTCCGCCTCACTTCGGTGTTGACCTTGAGCCAGGCAAGTCCAGAGTACAGCCGAGCCTTTGCGTCAGCAGAGCCCGCTCCAGAAGATCTAATACACTGCGCAAGTATACAGCTGCTGTCCACTGTGCACAACTACTAAAGGTGAAGCCATCTCACTCTCATCTTTTCCTCATCAACTCGATACAGTTGTTTTAATATCGGGTGTGGAAATAAAATCCGCTACCAGTCATAATAATTGGTGGTTTATTAAAACACTACCGGTTTCGGGCTTGTGACCATCTTCAGGTGTTTACATTCAGTATTGTTGACTGTATAAAGAAAACGTAAATTACATTGTGCTTATCACACAGATATACATACACAAGTATCATATAGATATACATAAACATAAAACAAGTATAGTCTGTGGTGGAGTGATTTGTGTTAAGGCTATACGTGTACTCACATATAAGTAGGGTATCCAATTCGTGTTCGTACATTTCTCATGGATATCAGTTGAGAATAATGCAGTAACAGCAACATAATCACTCCACCACATACCATACTTGTTTTACGTATGTGTATATTTATGATACTTGTGTATGTATATCTGTATGAAAACTGTATGATAATGCAATGTAATTTCCGTTTTCTTTAAACAGTCAACAACACTGAATGTAAACACCTGAAGATGGGCACAAGCACGAAACCGATAGTGTTTTAATAAATCACCAATAATTGTGACTGGTAGCTGATTTTTTTTACACAACCTATAAGGCACAGTCACGCAGTTCTTCAACATCCATAATGGACAAAATTCACTGTTTTAATATCGTTTTTAAGACTAATTTGCTGTAAGTGCAGGAAATGCAATTCGTATGTGCGTCAAATTAACTACGTATTTCTGATTTCTGCCGCACATAGAGAGATAAATTTATCGTGGACTTGCCGGCCGCGGTGGCCGAGGGGACTGCGGCGCGTCAGTCGCGGTCTGCACGGCCACTAAGGTCGGGGGTTCGAATCCCCCCTCGGGCATGGATATTTGTGCCGTCCTTACTCTTAGTTAGTTCATAAGTAGTTTGTAAGTTTAGGGACTGATGATCCCGTAGTTAAGTCCCATAAGCTATACAAACATTGGAAATTATTTTTTATCGTGGACTTCTCTCTCTCTCTCTCTCTCTCTCTCTCTCTCTCTCTCTCTCTCTCTCTCTCTCTCTCTCTCACACACACACCTGGCATGTCTTGCCAAAATGTTCAAATGTTTGTAGATCTTATGGGACTTAACTACGGGGTCATCAATCCGTAAACTTACAAACCACTTATGAACTAGCTAATACTAAGAACGGCACAAATATCCATGCCCGAGGGGGGATTCGAAACCCCGACCGTAGTGGCCGTGCAGACCGTGACTAGCGCGCCGCAGACCGCTCGGACACCGCGGCCGGCATGTATTGCCAACATACACTCTGTTAAGTTCTTAACAAATGAAATGTGAAAAGATAAAAAATGAGTTACGGCTATAGACACACATGAATAACACGTTCACAACGTAAAAATAAGAAAAAAACTTACTCATATGGATCAATTGTGCGACGTCAGATTGACCATACAGGAAGGACTGTAAAATTAAAATCTGCAAGACGATATAACTGTAAGTAATCACATATTTCCTTTACAAAATAGTCGTTAACTGTTTATAATCTACAAAAACAACATTCCTAGTACCCACTTAGTATGCGTTAAAGAAAAGAGGCGATATGCGTCTGAGAAAATAAATACGTTGCAGCAAGAAAACGGCGTTTTTTTAATGTCAATAAAGAATAATTTAAATTCCTCATCCATGTGAATTAAAGAATAATTCGTGTCTAGTTTTGTGACTATATTTCCACAGTGATCATTTTAGGAATGACTGGCCGGCCGCGGTGGCCGAGGAGGCTGAGGCGCTTCAGTCACGGCCTGCACGGCCACTACGGTCGGGGGTTCGAATCCCCCCTCGGGCATGGATGTTTGTGCTTTGATATAAGTTAGTACATAAGTAGTTTGTAAGTTTAGGGACTGATGACCCCGTAGTTAAGTCCCATAAGCTTTACAAACAGTTGAACATTTTAGGAATGACTGCAAACACAATAGGTCTTTATTTAGACCAGGTGCGATACAGGAAAACGACTAATTGACCACTAGCGAGGATTTGAAGCAAAGCGAAACGCGTTGTAGTCGACAACCTTCTTATAGTTGCATAAAATGTCATAAGTAGGACATTACTGACGAAAGTGATATTTTAGAAAACTATGTATATATTTATTATTAAAAGCTGTAACTAGATATATGGCGAAAATTTTTTGAGTTCTTCAGAAGCAGATTTACGATCTTTCTTTCTGGCAAATCGTGTACCACCATTCGAACAACAAAAGCGCAGATTTTCTGTTTTCTCTTCATAACGGTGTTTTACATGTAAATCTCGATAAAACATTAAAATATTCCTGAGTTGGTACCAAAGTAACATTATTATAATCCTATATATTTACAATTTAGTGCTACGCATTAGTTTTTGTAACATTCGCCTTTGCTTGGTTAGACGTGCATTGTCTTCTTGTGAAGGACCGGTTCTGGAGTTGTCGGTTACGGAATGTTGATTGTACTTATTTATCACACAATCTTAAATGCGAAATAGTTTTATTTTTCTCGTAACATCACCCTGATCTTCCATAAAGCATAGAAGAAGCTATAACGATTGAGCGTTTTGCCAAATGTTTATGTGATATTTAGGTGCTTTGTGTCTTAGCGATAATTTCTCTATAGCCTATATTTACTTAAATTAGTTTTTAAAGTGGTTGAACACATGCAGAAATATATATTTTAGTGGTAGGAGGTAGAGGGATTAACGTATGAATCAGAAGAGTATTCTTTTGATTTGTGCTAAACACCTGAAGTTTTTTTATATGAAGTTACTGAAACGAAGATCATGAAGAAGAGATATTAAAAAAGAAAGGTACAAAAAAATTTTTAATGAAAGGATTTACAAAATGGTATGTGCATATGTAAAAAGAGAAAAAAATATTTCCACTAGAGAGTTCAGTTGAAGAAATGAAAAGTATTGCATTAAAAGACGAATATTAGCAAGAATATTAGAGAGAAGAACCAGGAGGAATTTTTTTAAGGTACAATAAGGGACACATCATTGTAGAATTTAGCATATATTTTCGAGGAGCGGAAAGATTATCGTAAAGATATGTAATTTTAAGTAGACACCCCAGGATATTTTGGAGCAGTTTTCTGCCTATTTTTAGAGGATGATTTGAGCTGGAAACCCTTTTTCATTACTGAGATCAAGCTTTTTTTATTGTTGACATTGAATTATAAAAAATATATCTATTAAAAAAATCTGGCATGAACTTCACACCACTAACACCCCATTCCCCCACACTAATATAACGAAGTATGATTATCTACCGAGGCGATGCCTTGACGCATCATTCATTAAAATATTTACCTTTTTTCCTGATATTAATTATTTCCAGGGAAGTGGCACTGGCACACAAAACCTAGGAAATTAGATTTGATGAAATACATCAAAATGTATACAAAGTAACAGATGTGGAGGAAAGCATTTATTCTAAATGGAAGTCAACAGGGTTAAGTATATCTAGGGAAATAAATAAATCGCGAGAGCTAAAAAAAGATAATAAAAGATAAAAAATAAAAATAAAATAGAAAATAAAGTAAAACAAAATTAAAAAGGAAACTTATGAAAATTCGTCTTAAGGTTGGGTCAGGATCCGCAACTGTAAAAACTTTTTATAAAATTATTTATTTTTATTTTCTCTTGAGTTCTATGACTAGTTTCGGACGAGACCGTCCATTTTCAAACAATTAACCCTGGTTTTAAACCGTAATAAATCCAGATGCATGTAAAAATGACTGCTAAAATTGTTGTATATTGTAAAACTCTGTAGATACATGATTGGTTTTCATTTAAAATGCGCTAGAGGCCCGTACAAGTAACACCAATTTAACTGCTATTTTAAATGAAAACTAGTCATATATTTACAGAGTTTTTTAATCTACAAGTTTAGCAGCCATTTTTAACAAACGTCTGGATTTATTACGGTTTAAAACCAAGGCTGATGGTTTGAAAATGGACGGTCTCATCCGAAACTAGTCACAGAACTCTGTGGAACTGCGACAGGAAAATAAAAATAAATAATTTCACAAAAAGGAAGCTGCCTACAAATACAGCACATTAAAAGGAAAAGAAGCTGCAGAAAAAGAGATTTTTAGAAGAGTGTAAAATTTGGATGGGATGACAGAGGCAGATGATGTAATAAAATCAGCGTGAAATTGTCTAACTCGAGAAATAAAATAATGATGAAAATATTGGATGAAAAGTTACATGAAAATTATATTTCGAACGAAGTGATTGGCTGTGTAAAGACTGCGAACTTACAAAACGTGTTCGGAAACTCGTCCCGCGGTAGGCAGCATACCAGAGATTTAGGCACAGCCCCCCCCCCCCCCCCGGGCCCCCCTTGGTAGAAGCGGCCTAGTTCAACTGACCCCTGAGAAGCTGGGCGGCATTGTCGGGCCCTGCGAGGGGGCCCTTTGAGCGGAGCGCGCACCCGCGGCGCGAGGGGTGCCACCTCTACTTTCACTGTGCGAGCCGGCCCGTGACGTCATGGCCGCGCTTACCTGCGCGCCACCTACCGCCGGCGGAGCACGCAGTCGGCTGCTGGCTTCCGTCGCGGACGGTTGTGTGCGGAGCGCGCGCGTGCCAGGCTTCAGTTCGCGTCCCCCGCCGTGCGTCGTGCTTCCGCCTCCCCTCTTGACAAGTGCACCGTCACCGCGAGACTGTGTGGAAGGTGTTTGCGTGTGTGTGTACATACCCGCTGCTGGTGGACTGTGGATCCGACGTGCGTCGAACTGTTGTGTGCGGTGTTTTAAACGACTGCCGGGAGCACGGGTTCGCGCGTCAGGTGTCCGGTTATCGTGGCAGTTTGGAGAATTCGCTAGGAGTGTTCGAGATACGGGAAGCGACCGAAGTGGCGAGGATTTCGACTGGAGCGGTGGAGATATAGCGCGGGCGGGCGGACACCTGTTGAGGTTGGCGGGGGCGCGCGTGTGGGCGGCGTTCGGAGATGCGCCGGGCGGCATGGAGCGCGGCATGAGCGTGGTGTCGGCGATGAGCATGTGGTCGCGCGCGGGCGCCGGCGTGCTGCTGCCGCCGGGCCGGCTGCACGCGCGCGCCGCCGAGGGTTGCGACGGCTCGCCCGAGGTCAGCTCGTCGTCCGTGCTCAGCCCCGCGCACTCGCTCACCTCCTCCATCGGCGAGGTGGACATCGAGTTCTGGGACCTGGACATCAACAACTCGCGCGGCGCCGTCGCGCTGTCCGCCGTCGCGGCCGCCGCCTCCGGTCACCGCTCGTGCGGCTCCAGCGCCAGCTCCGCCTCAGGTATGGCCGCGGGGAGCCACTCGCGAAGTAGACATAGGCGCCGGTAGGTGCTCTCGTGTTGCCGTCCGTGTCGCGCATTGAAATCTCCAACAATAACACCCGAAAACGAAAACTGAGGTGATGGCAACAGCAACTGCTCACCTGGGTACTGTGTTGGATCCAGGGCGAAGGTCTACAGTGTCAAGATACCACCCCCACAAAAAATTTTTTTTTAAATAATAAAAATTCTTTTGTAGACATTCCTTATTTTATTTTGAGTTTATGTTCTAGGAGGCGATCCAATTATGATGTTGTAGAAAGATATAAACAAGCCAAGATCGCTGATCATCAATTTTTATTTAAGACGCGGCCGGTTTCGCTGAACTATGTCAGCATCATTTGGTCCAACAGATCGGTAATTTGGTAGAACCCGTGAACATCGAAGAAACGGCATTGCCATCGATATATGTAGAATGTTCGATATAGTGTTTCTGAACCGGAGATTCGGACGCTACGCGCACTTACATATTAAAAAAAAAAAAAAAAAAACCTTCTTGTTTAACCTATACCTAACCTCCTTATAGTACGCTGCAGATCACTTTTTTTAAGTCAAAGTTAGGTTAGGTATAGGTTAAACAAGAATTATTTTTTTTTTTTTTCCTCTTTTAGTACGTGAGGGCGCGTAGCGCCCGAATCTGCGGTTCAGAAACACTATTTTGAACATTCGATATATATCGATGGCAATGCCGTTTCCTTCGATGTACACGGATTCTACCAAATTACCAAATCATTTTACAAGGCTATAATCTTCTAATGTCAATCGGTTGCTATATAATATAATTTACAGTGCGTAAGTACACTATGTCATAATAATAAAACATAATTGTCACAGTGAGTGACAATAGCAAACTAATGGCATAGTTCAGCGGAACCGGTCGTCTTAAATAAAAAAATGATGATCAGTGATCTTTGCTTGTTTACATCTTTCTACAATATGTTATTTTATTTCTTTACAAGATGACCTGACATAGCCGGGTTTGGAGGCGATCCGATCGATTTATAGTTTTCAAAATGAAAAGCCAAGATCGCACATTAATAATTTATTGAATGACGACCGGTTGCGGTGGACTGTGTCACCATCATCTGGTAATATATATGTAACAAGCTGGTCATCTTGTTAAAAAAAAAATGGGTGTAAAATAACAAGTGCAACATTGACTTAGTCACTGTATAAAAAAAAAATACACAAGTTAAAAACATGACAGCTTACGAAAAATGTATAACATAACCCACCTCAGATATCCTCACAGTATATTGTTCCCTTATATCCAAGCGTTTTTTAACACCCCTCCCCCTGCATTTATGCGACTCAAATAACACACTGTTATAGCCACAGTTCGCATACCACATTCCGGTCGTAGTGCAAAGTGAAACACTGATTGCACACTTCGATATCACACTGTGTAAATCATGACATTGTCAAGGATCCTATTATAGTTCTTAAATTAACTGCGTGACAAACATGGTTTGCAAAGATTTGGAGATATATTTTTTTAAAAACACTACTTTACGGAACTGCAATTACTTCATTATTAAGCTAAGGAATTGTGGTATTTTGTCTACGGGATGTGCTATTTACTCGTGGAAACAAATTATAAGTTATTACTATTATTATTACAATTAAATGTACCCCCAAAGACTCACCAATTTCAAAAACAAAAACGTTTTCCAAATGGGCAAGGCAAGTTTAAAAGGATTTACAGGAGATTTAAATTTCATTTGAGGACATTCAGGATCGAAAAGTTTTCAGAGAAGGTCAAAATTACTAAAAACTTTTTTCCGCTTACTACGCCAGTTCCACGTCCTGCCAGAAAATGGTCAGATGAGATAAAGAAACACAGTCAGCCAAAATGAAAATCTGCTGGGGAAAAGAGGAATATACCATCAGGAAAGAGAAAGAAAAACGTTTCTGGTCCACAGCAGGCCGAAACGCAAGCAAGCAGTTACACTAATATGTCATACATTATGAACAAGATAAATTTAAAATAATTACATTAACATTATATATTTCGCCGTTATTAAAATCGTACACATATAGAATATGCTGAAAGGGGGTATGATACCAAGGTATATTTTTCTGAAAAAGAGGGGGACGGGCACGGGGCCGAAAACAGCGACCTGTGACCCACTCCAAAATCAAACCCTCGACCCGCCGCTGGTACCGATCAGGGCGTACCGCTCGTCTGCTTCGACTCCTGACGTCGGCGTGTTGTGTGTGAATATTCAGCATTGGCGATCAGCATTTTTCTTCTGTCACGAATGTGTTGAATACGGTGATGCCACCCGTCGGCTTTGACCAATGACGTCATTGACGGTGAGACAAGAAAAGGAAAAAAAAGTGTGGAAAGCGATATTCCTATACACGAAACAATACTCAAAAGGAAAAACTTTCCAGTAAGCAAAAAGAAACTTAGCTTTGCAGTAGTGTTCAGCCGAGACGTTGCCATTATCAATGATCATTGTTTCGAGTGATTAGTGTTTTTTAATTTTATAGAATGCTTGCTATCGAAGTGGATCGCTCTGCGGCTAGTTACGTGCGTTTTATTGTTAATAATCGGTGGGTAATCTATTGACTTCTATTGTCTTGAATTATGATTTAATAGACTTCATAGTCAAAGCTACGCAAAGGAAAATCAGTCACACCCATTTAGAGATTAGTTCTCGAAGTATTTTGATGAAGATATTCTGACGTATTACGCTATTTCTATAACTGTCATTTATTTATACAAATAAAATTGTTGATCTTTTGTCCTCGCTCATCTCAGAAATACGTGCTACATTGATACTTAACGCGTATTTCACATTGCACTGCAATGTCTACAATAAGAAACTTTCAACTAATTTCTACGAAACTGTCATGTAGATACGTACTAATACTGTGATGGCATTACAGTAAATAATGTTTTTTGTAAGGAAACAACATTTTTCCACGTTTAATTCCGTAGACCCGCACCATTCACAGTATTCACTTTCCCATTCATTTTGTATCAAACTGAGCCACAGCTAGGTTTTGTTAAATGTCCTTCGTTGCGAAAAAACTTCTGCATACCGCCGTTTTTTAGGGTTCCGTATCTCACTTCGAAAACAAAAAAGGAAACAAGTCACTTACAAGGGAGCAATCTTCTATAGATCTCTGAATACGTTTCAATGTTTTGTTTTTCATTGATCGAAATTCTTCAACGCTCCTTTCACAGGTTCTTTACAAGGCAATTACAGACATGTTCAGTTGATAATCTGTATTGAATGCGTAAAATGAAGGTGATGGTGTGTAGAAGAGAGAAAGAGCTGTGTGTCATACGGAGTGTGCACTGAATGTTGGTTACACCCTGACAAGGCTTTTAAACAGCTAGACTAGAAGTAAAAACAAAACTTCACGTAACTAAGCGAAAGAACGCTTCTCGCTTGCTGACTTGCTAAGAGAACTTCTGAAAAGATGGTTGTAGTGAATAAACAGTAACTCAGTATAAAAAAGTACAGCACAGAAGAGCAGACGCCACCGAGTTGTCTTTCCTAACACCCAAATATAGCTAGGTAAATGGACTGCGAATTTACTGGCATCTTAATTACGTTTATATGCACTAATTAGTTCTCGATTTGAGATTTTTTTCTACTGTCAAATCCTCTCATCTGTAGAATGGCCCTTTTGAGATACCTCATCATGTTCTTGTTTTAACGTTCTCATGTTTGGAGTTAGTACCAAAGCGCCCACGGTCCCTTACGATCTGGAAATGCGACTGGAGATATCGCCCTCTTCAGTATTGCGGATTATGATGTTCTTCATAATATACGTCTGTCTTAAAAGCATAGTCTGGATGGCTAAAATGTCTTCGCTCATATTTATTATATTTCCTCTCGTCCATGAGACAAGTATTCACTGCTGCAATAACTGCAACCACATTTATCAGGTTTTATAGTCATATTGGGTATGATGCTCTTATTGTCATCTGAACCCTCTTGCCCGAACAGTGCTACCTTTTATTAAAGAAGATTTTTGTCCCTCTGGAGAGACATGATTTTTAAGTCTAACCTTATATTTCTTGGGTACGTGGAGAAAAATGCGGCGTACCACCACTTACTTTGTGTATAGCCTTCTCCAATGAATTAACGATAATAACGACTGCAGAATCTAGTTAGTTATAATGTTTGAAGATAAAAGAGTAGCAATAAGTGTTCGGTTTTGTTGACTTAATTTTTTATTTGCAAATTTCTTTTGTCATTTTTGTGTTTAAAATGAGAGAAATTGCAACCGTGACGGAAAAGCATACGGAGAGAATTTGTTAAATTTGCAGCAGTTAGCTACTATGCGAACTATGGTGATCGCTAAGGTACGAAACTGTTCCTAAGGCCCATTAACATTTAGAGATGCCTATATTATAACGAGCTTGGCAGGCCTTGTTTATCTAGTATTCCGTGAGCTTTGCACGTGCTGTAGCGAAGCCACAGCTTTGCCCGTCGTTCCCGGTAATTAACAGGCCCTGATGGCACAGCCCACCAGAATCTCATGAATAAAGTGGCCTTTTCATACTGTGCGCGTCGCTTGGGTACTTTTAGCTGTTGGTTGTTGAGCTTAAGGCTCCCACAAGAGAAACGGCAATTTGCATTTTGTTTATTTCTAGCGTAAATCGCCGTACCTTGCGTCTATTCGGGTTCAGTGGGGTACTCAAGAGCCAATACGTTGTCGCCTGCGGCAAGCGGTAAGAGGCAGTCACCATTCAGTGGGAGTAAGAATAGCGCGAAGGAATTGACACTGATTAATGAATTCTTCTGCTTCAGTGTTCAACCCCGAGGTCGGTTTGCAGCAGAGCGGCACTCCTCGCTTGTGTCTTCCTTCCTCTTCCTTTCCACGTAGCCCTGTGTATTGCATACAGCATCATTCACTATCTGTTGTATGTATGACATCCTTGGTCGACCTCGGCGATTCCTTCACTTAATAGCTTCGTTCGAGTTGCGCTGCTGACGGTCAGGAACAGTTTGAGGCGTTCGAGTGGCACTTCTGACTCTTGCTGACGATATCTGACTGGCCAATCTGGTGTTCGAGTGGCGGAGCTGATAGTTGGCGACCGAACGTTTAAGTCAGAGGATTTTCGTCAAACTGTTTTCTGACTAACTCCAAAGCGTTTAACAAGCCTCGGCCAAAAGACAAGCCTGCACATTTACGAAGAGGTTTGTGTTCCAAGTCTTCCATTTTCTCTTGATTGAGGCTGAGTTTGTATATTAGACAGGCATTCTTTCAACTTATGTGGCCTTCTAATACAGTACGTCCCCTTTTTATTACACCCATACATACTATAAATGAAAGGTGTGGAAATTTTCATAACACGAATTTAAAGATGAATTCGTATGTTTTTACAGTTTGGATTGTGATATATTCGCCTGAAAATGAAGTAAAAATAGTCCTACTGAGATTTTCTGTGCCATCTGTAAATGAAGTGATTGACACATAAGAATAATATAGTTCACAACAGGCATTAGCAGTGATAGATTTTTATAACCTACATATGTGCCACTATAGCGTCTCACAATTACTGTTCCGTGTTTCTCCTTGTGGTTATATATTATGGAAATCTATTAGTGCCAATGTGGGCGTTTCTACACGAAATGTGTAACTTCTGGGAAAATCATGTACGATGATAATTCTTGCAAAACACCTGCAAATTTTTGTATGTTTCATTTTTTAAATTTTATTGTAACTCATAATAATGGGACAAAATGCATATGAAGTTGTATGTTACCAAATATTCCTTTCACACACAACTATCCTAATTTACCTCATTTTTGTATGAGGTTTTGTCAGGTTAAATTGGCTACATTATTTATAAATGGAGAGACATGTTTACGTATATTTTGCGTTTTGTCGAAGTTTATAATCAGAATTTAATCCACAATGTATTTCTAATGGCGGAATGCACACTGTCCGTCGCCGGTCCGCCACCTCACGTCAACCTGAGCTTTCTCAAGAAGAATGTTTTGAAGGAATGGTCGTCTGGTAACATCGCGACTCGCAAGTTAACCTAGTTTCGTCACACGAATTTTATACTCGACAGATACACGGTTTGCAGGCAAATGTGTCTTGTTAATCTTTATTATTATACTTTGGTTTAACGGTAAATTGCAAATGTTTCATGACGACTTAAATAGTTTTCTCAATTGAGAAATGCATAACATATCGCCAGTCATAACTTCACTTTCAACATTGGTATTTGGCAGAGAGAAAAGATGCCAACTAGCGCTATGGGTGGCCAATATGCGAAACAGGTGAAATAAGCGTTCGAGTTGGCTTCGGAGTTGGCAATTGTCAAAAAGCGCGCATGCGCAGTAGAGGCCTTCCAAATCGTCAGCAACTGTCAGGAACTATCAGCTTTTGGGCCACTCGAACGAACCTAATAGCTCCTCCTACTTTTGTTCCAGGATCTAGTTTCCCGTAATCTTCTAAGCACCTCTTCATTTGCTACTGTTGTCTCCCCAGCTGATCTTCTTCCTTCTGTAGCAACAAATCTCCAAGGCTTGTAGTCCTATTCCGTCTTGATTCCACTGCAGTAGTGAATAAATAATAATAATAGGGAGACATTTAGAAAGTAGAAACATTGTTAGGAAAATTCTGGGACCATGATACATACAAGATGGATACAGACTGCAGACCATCGAAACTGACATCAGACATAGTGAATTATGTTTATTGGACACTTACAGGGAAAGTACTTGGGCTCCAACAAACATATCTGCATGAACGTTTGGTTACAGGAACATTACGTACCCCAAAATGTACTGGTGGGTGTGGTTTTTCTGCAGTCATGCTCTAGATAGCACTATAGATGTAATTGTAGACGCCAGACTCAGTGCTCAAATCTTAAATGTAATTGGGGAATGTCAGTGAAATGCCCCGAGCAATGTGAATGACTATAAAACACGAGTACACAGTGAAGAAATGCAAGTTCATCGTGCGTTATATTTGCACATTCTATACTATCAGGGTTGAACGACAGGTCAGTGACACTTTTGAAGTTGGCCATTGGTTCCTATCATCATGATTATGGGTTAGTGTTACAGCAGTATGTTTTTCTAACTTGCACTCATATTTCTGCACTATAATAGACACCAGAAAACACACGAATGATTCACTTTGTACACCTATATCATCTTCACGGAGAAAGGTTCTTTGTAACTTCATCTAGAAAAACCGCGATACATTAGCAGGATTGATTACCAATCGCTGACCCATCTGACACCTCAGTACACGAATAACGTCACAAAATGCAACTTCAGAGGCTCACTGCACCCTCCCAACTGGTCCCGATGGCGTATCGGCAGGTCAATGTGCAACGCGGCTTGGCTCAAGCAGAGACCTCTAACGGACGACTGCAGAGTTTTGCAGATACGGGAGTACCACTAGTGAGTGCAACAAGGGACCTATAAGTGATCTCTCATACGATTTTGGTGTATTTGTGTTTGTTCGATCCCAAATACTTTCCTTATTAGACAGATTACGTGGAAACAGGTAATGTTAACGTCTGTTGGACTACCGGACATCACTTAAATCAACTATAGCCTGGGTAACTGAACTTATGAAGGATTTGACACAAGCAAAGTTTGACATAACAATCACATCAGACAGGGATACATTCAGAAAAAAAGTTGATAAGTGGAAGTTTACTCCAGAGACGAAACCAAAACCATAGCGACCAAAGTGGACGGAAGAAAGAAAGGTCTTGGGAGAGGAAATGAAGAAATAGTAGGGAAATACAAATCTTAAGATATATTGAAAATCATCTTATCTTTCTTGCTTGGGAACATCCACTTATAATGTAATAATAATAATTGGGAGTTAAGAACGGTGAATTGATTAAAGCTTTATACCCTCCGGTTAATATGAATGTTGGATGCTGGTGCTGAATGCGCTGATATTCCCATTTAAATGTTTTATAGAATGCGTGAAATAGATTCATGCTTGGCCTCTGTTTAATTCATATACCTGATATATTATGGTCGCCGTGAGTTTCACTTTTGCTCGTTTTGCCTCTTAGCTGTCAAGCAGCAGTACTGTACCCAACGATGACTAACCTTTGTAAGCTGCAATCGCTGACGCAAGCGACAAGTCACGTGACGTCGCCGATTAGATTTCTCGTTGTGCTCATTAGAATGCAGTCCAAAGGGATGGAGAGGTGACAGCGTACATTTCCGTGTTATACGCACTTAACATACTAAAACTCTTATCGAGTACTATGGAGTGAGCGGACAGGTTTTTCACGGTAGGATAAAGATCGTTCTGGTGTCGTTTGGAATTTTTTTGTTCTTGTTCCCTATCATAATCAACACTGACACACACACACACACACACACACACACACACACACACAATCATTCTAAAACACGAATCATCGTTATGTAACACGTTAAATACACCATTTGTAAAGAAATGCCACTTTGCTATATGAGAGAGAGATTAATCAGGCCGATGAGGAGCTGTTGTGCTAATCGTGGCCTCACAGTGAAGAGTACTGCTAAACTTTGCTTTTAGTCGTCAAGTGTAAAGCAAGCGCGGAGCCTGTGGTGGAGGTTGTGCCATTTGATGCGACCGCGGCTCACTTTCACAGCGACCAGAGACCAGTTGGGCAGCCGCAGGCGGGCAAAATGCTAGCCGCCCGTTGACACGTCCGCTCCCGCACGCTCCCCGCTGACGGCCAACTTTCATGTGCCGCGGGAATGCAGCTGACCTTTGCCAAATGAGATGGTATTAGCCGGTGAAAACGGGAACCGTTCTGCACCGCCGTACAGCTGATAGCCTGTGTGCGACAAAGCGAGGATAATGGGCATCAGTCAGGAACCTCGTCGCCGCGACAAAAAGTCTTTTTATGTAACCTTATACCAAAGTTTAACTACTACAGTGGATTTCCACTTGCCCACTTAACGTTTACTGCAGGAGGTAATCTTTTGGTATCTTTTTAACCGGTTGCTTCGAATTCTCTTTCCGAATAAACGGGTATGTTATGTAGATAACCTGAAGATACTGCATCGAATGAGGCAGCGCAGTGTTGAAACACGGAAGAACAGGTGATTAGGGGCTCAGTACGTGATGCTAAATAACAACGTAATACTTTTTAAATGGCGTAGACCATATTCTCGTCCTTGATTTGCGATTTTGTGTTCAAAGGCCGTAGCCATTGACGTCCTTATTCATGTACTGTGGTTGGATCGCTTCTAAAACTATTCATCAGTCATTTCTCATTTGGTAATGAAGAGCAATACCGAAGTATCGTGGAACGATGATTTCGTAACCTAAGGGTTCTCCAACAAATCAGAGTCTGGCACCCGTCTTTCCTATGATAAGCATTACTTGAGCGTTTCATTTTTGTCACTTTCCACGAATAATCCAGGATATTTAAGATAGTTCGGCCGACAGGGTTATACACAGCATGTTACGTTTGTATGTAAATGATGATAGCTACTCTTTTCTACCGTTGAAACTCTCTATGGAAGAGTATCATCCTAGCATAACCTCTTTGAGTATCCGATACTGACACGATAGCGATAACCAAAGCAAGGAAGAAGTTGTCAACGTGGCATAGGTAGGTAGGTATCTTAGGGTTTAACGTCGAGTCGACAGCGTGGTCATTAGAGACGGAACTAACGCTCGGATTTTTGGGTAAGGATGGAGGAGAAAAATAGGCCGTGCCCTTTAAAAGGAACCATCCTGGTTTAGGGATTTAGGGAAATCACGGAGTACCTAAATTTGGATGGCAGGAGGTGTATTTGAACCACCATCCTTCCGAATACGAGTCGAGTGTGTTACCACTGCACTACCTCGGTCGAGACTAGTGCATACGATTTGCGACAGCATTAACGGAGTAGTATAAGACAGATGAGAACGTGGCTGACGACAGACGCGCCATGGTATTCCGCGCAGTTGTCTTGTCGAGTGTGCTCGGATGGCATATTATATTGGCCAGCATGTGTATTAAGGAGGCGGTCCGATTTCGAAATCCGGTCCGGCGCAAATTATCCCGGTCTACATCTGCATAGATATTCTGCAAGTCACACTGAAGTGAATGGCAGAGGGTTCAATCGAACCGCTTTTATGATATTTATGCATTCTCTAATGGCTCGCGGGAAAAAGGAACAGCTAATCTTTTTGTTTTCGATCTGATTTCTCTTATTTTGATGATGATGTCTTCTTATGTATATCTGTTCGCATTCGGAAGTTGGTGAAACAAATTTCGCAAATAGATCTCGCCATACTAAACAACTCCTTTCTTTTAATGATTTCCACCCCGACTCGTGCATCTTTTCGGAGACACTATCTTCCCCTATGTCGCGATAAAACAAAACGAGCTGCTCTTCTCTAAACTTCCTCTAATTCGTCCGTCAGTCCCACCTGTGGATCCCAGAATGCGCAGCAATTACTGCAAAATAGGATGCAGAACTTTAGTTAGGCACTTTCTTTAGTTGTATCTTCTGTTATGCCAATGAAACATAGTCTGTGCGTTGCCTTCCCTACAATATTTTCTGTGTGTTCTTTCCAATTTAAATTGTTCGTAATTGTTATTCCTAGATATTTAGTTGACCGTCTGTAGATGTGACTGATTTATCGTTTAACTGAAGTTTAACGTCAGTAACGCCTGGTTTTATTGGGTGTCTCTTGACAGTCTCTTAGACTCATGGGACTAAAGGAAGCAAAACCGCAGTGGCTTGTGCTGGTTACGGCGCTATCAGGCGGTACGGCTGCTGAGTTGGGCGGTGTCCAGTGGCCGGCCGGCGGCTGTGCTGTGTGGAGCCGGATGGTCACGGTCGAGGCGCCTGCAGGTGCAGGTGCGGCGGTGACCCAGATAGCGCGGCCGCTGGGCGTGCCTTCCGGCCGGGGTCGCGCCCCCATTCCGCGCCGCTGCCGCTGTCGCTTTCTTCGGGATCGCTTTCCGTCCTCTTGCGCAATTAGCGCCGCCGCTGACCCGACCCTCTCCCCGAGCCACGGCGACGCGCCCGCCTTTACACTGGCGGGAGAGCGGTAGCCACAGATACAGGCGCCGGTATGGCGATATGAAACAGTGCTGAGCTGCCACAGCTAACGTATGTACTCCGGTGATTCGTGCGAAATAGTCTTGTGTAGTTCGCGAACTACGTGAACTAGTTCCCAGATCCCTTGCCTATAAGTTCGTTCGCTCCTTTTCCAAAGACTGACGGGGAACAGCGAGAGGGCCACGGTGGAGTAGCCGAGCGGTCTAAAGCGTCTCGCTGCGGAGCGCGCGGTTGCTCGCCGTGGAGGTTCGAGTCCTCCCTGTGGGATGTGTGTGTGTGTGTGTGTGTGTGTGTGTGTGTGTAGTCCTTAGGTTAGTTTACCTAGGTTTAAGTAGTTTGTAAGCTACGGACTGATGACCACACAGTTTGGTCCGGTAGATTTACAAACATCTGAACATTTCTGAATAGCGAGAGGACGCGAGAATGCACAAAATCACGTGGTTCCCTTCTGCCAGTTACCATCATTTAGAGCTGAGTCAGTTATTTATACAAAAAAGTATTTTTATTCACCAAAATAAACGCATTTAGCATATTTTATAGCAAATGATTCTTCATGATGTAATAAATAAATTGTTTGTTTGTTTATTTGATGTCTAATTGCCCAAAAATACGGGTAATACCACACGCTTGGGCAACTATCATTATAAACGAAAGAAAGAGCACTTACAGCAGCGGTATCAAAAACCGAAAAGAGGTAACGAGTAACGCTCTGTCTCGGGAATGGGAGCTGACGAACTAAAAAGAGCGACCTACTTCGCGATGTTAGCGAACTAAAATAAGAGCTACTGGTCGCGAACTATTATGACCTACAGGAAATAGCGAGAGGGCGCGCACCAGACTTAAAAATCACGTGCTTTCCTTCTGCCGATGAGAGCCATTTCGAGGTGAGCGTCTACCAGCTAGAGTGACATGGTTCATTGCTACAATACTTCTGTTTTAAAGAATGTGCACTCTGCAGTATGTAATAAATTTAGTAATGCCAAGATAGAAAGATAACTCAAAACTTAAACGCGAGAAATTATCGACAAACTGTTTCTTTTGGTCTGCGTGATATCGTTAGCAGCTCACGCAGCAAGTGTATGAAGCAGCTAGGTGGGGGAACTTCTGCCTCCACCTGCATGCGCAGACCACACCGCTCAGCCGTCAGTGGGAGCGGACGAACTAAAAGAGCCAACTAGTTCGCGACAGAGCTGCGAACTAAAGCGAGCGTTCCAGCTCGCGAACTATTATGCTCAAGACTAGTGCGAAAAGCTTTCCGGGATAGCGGTAGCCACAGGAGGGGCGGCGGTATGAAACAGCGCTGCGCTGGCACAGCTATCATGTGAACTCCGGTGATTCGCTCGAAAGGCTTTCCGAAGTAGCGATGGCCGCACGCAGGACTTCGAACGCATAGTTGTATACTTGGAGCTAGACGCATGTGATGCTACAATTTGGAGATTGTAAGGAAATCCAATATTCATAGTGTCAGGAGTGGGCCGAGAATACTAATTTTCAGGTATTATCTCTGACCACGGACAGTGCAGTTATAACGAAGCACCTTGGGATTTTTTTAAATGTGTTTATTTCCGTCGTTGCAGTATAATTGTTTAATTGCGTGTTTCGATCACTTGGATCATCTTCAGTACTAATTAGTACTCAGCCAGACGAGTTGCGGACGCAACTAAAAGATCTGAAGATGATCCAAGTGATCGAAACATGTAATTAAACTATTATATTGCAACTGTTGACGGAAATAAACACATTTAAAATAACACAGTGCAGTTTCGGACACTGTCCAGTCAATCATGCCGACTATAATAATAAATGTTGGGGATTTATTACCATCTGCTTGCATTACGGAACCTCCCGATACCACTGTTGCATAATAATAGATATGAATGTAATTAATCTGTTATCATTTACTTTTCCAAAACTTTTGTTATTCCTTTTTCTAACGTGACTAGCTGAAGTTATTTTCTGTTACTTGATGTCGCAGAAGTTTGTTTATTTAGCAAGTATTAATTAGTTCGTGCCTGATGTATGTTGTTAAAGTTCAGATAGTATACCAATTAGTATTTCTGATAAAACTAAGTAAATTCCTTTCTCATAACATTAAAGTAGGTATTACGGTGTTAGGAAAGTTTTGCCCCTTTAGTTTTTTGTGTAATTACCGTTAATTACGAAAGTATTGTTGATAAACTTGTTTCTTTAAATACGTAAGTGAAATATTATTACTTTAACTGAAATTAGTATACCTATTTAATCAGTATTATTTTCGCTACTTTTTACTATAGACAGTTGTATGTAATTGTTTACTCTTCCATTATAATTAATGTAATGTACATAATTAACAATACGTAATTTCCAGTATCATTGTTTGAACCTGCATGTTAAAAATTCTTCAAAGTTAGGCGTGTGGAAAGTGTTTCTCTACCGTTATGATTAATCCATATTTATGTCACACTGTACACATCGAACTTTAGTAGTCCGCACACGAACTGTGTAAATTCGAAATTATTGCTGTGTGGAATGTGCATGTTGTTGTGGTCTTCAGTCCGGAGACTGGTTTGATGCAACTCTCCACAATACCCTATCCTGAGCAAGCCTCTTCAACTACACATAAGAACGGCAACCTACATCTGTATGAATTTGCTTACGGTATCCATCTCTTGGTCTTCCTCTGCGGTTTTTACCCCACACACTTCCCTCCAACGCTAAATTCACAATTCCTTGATGACTAAGAATGTGTCCTACCAATCGATCCCTTCTTTTAGTCAAGGTATGCCAGAAGGAATGTACATACCTGGCCATATTAATTGTAATTAATTAGACTTGTAAGCTGACCATAAATGGGGACAACTGGGCACTAATGAATCATTAAAAGTGTCAAAGAACTGAAATTCTGTGCGTTGCTTACGTTATTTGTAACGGATTAGTTTTGCCCCTGAAATTTCAGCAAGCCGCTACCGACAGCAACGATCTACGAGAACATTAAAAAGACGACGAACTACGACCAGGTATGCCACACCGTAGCTCACGACGTGCACTTCTTGACCGCGAGCAGCGGCGTTTGCGTAGTCAGTGACAGCAGACAAACAGCACTCTGTGAAATAGCCGCAGAAATCGATGCAGGACGTACGAAGAACATATTCCATATGACAGCACTACACAAGTTAGAATTAATGGACTACTGCAGCAGAGGACTGGGTCGAGTGCTTTTGCTAACAACACATCGCCTGTAGCGACGCTCCTGTGCTCATCCAGCAGCGAATATAGTATACTTTTCTTGGGGGGGGGAGACAAGATTAATGTAGAGATAGGTAATTTTTAGTAGACACACCGTGATATTTCGTATCAGTTTTGATGCTCAGTTTCAGAGATTAATTGACGCTGAAGCCCTTTGTACTTCACCAAGATCAAGCTTGTTTTTTTATTCACATTTACTTAATTTACATATCGTAGGGAGCGATGTTATTGTATCAATATAAATAGAAATACAATATCGCAGTTTTTATCTTTTATTTATTTCAGACGACCGGTTTTAACACTCAGTGGAGTCATCTTCTAGTCTGCTACAGTTAGAATTTAAATGCTTATTAAAGCGCTCCATATACTATTTGGGTGTGCGGCTCCCTAGCACAACGCGTAGAGTGGCAGACTAAAAATCCAAAGGTTGTGGGTTCTAGAATTTTCATCTGTCACTTTCCACTTATTTCACCTCTGGCAATATTACTGACGTGAAAAATATCGAGTAGCACCGTGGTTCGGAACCCACGTTAAACTGTAGGTCCTCCTATAACTGGCTGGGAAAGTCAGTTCGGAGGAAGGCAACGACATACCACCTCCAAACAGGACCATGCCTACTAAAGCACTGTGGTGTTCAAATCTATCTTCCGATTGGTGACTGCTTTACCTTAGCTATAAAATTTGGAAGGTTTTCTGGTTGATAGTCTACACACAAAATCTTGCTCTGGTCGATAATCAGATATAAAATGGACGGCTGGTTGAAATTAAAACAGTGAAAATATATAAAATAAGAACCACCATATTGCACATGTCTGGCTGAGCACCTCCATGAAACTGATTAGCGGCGTCGCAAATACTACAAAGGTGTGTGTAATTTCGGACATTTTGCATTCGTATGCAAAAGAAAAAAGATCACGCCAACTATATGTTTTATTATTCGGGTGGATATTCCGGTCTACGGCAGGGACGACAATTCGAAGGGAAACTTTCAAGTGAACATAGGCTTATACCTGTGTACCTTAACAGTAAGAGAACTCTTGCTATATCTCTAAAGATATGCACTGAGACCATGTTTACTTTTCCCTTAGTTAGCTTTGTTTTACCATCGTTACAAAATATCGAAAGCAAACAGTTTGCAGTAAAAGAAGTTTGTTTTCACAGTACCGAACATGTGGTGCTCATAGAGCTTAAAGTATGTAGTTGAATGCCTTTGTTTACTAGTCGTTTTTAACTACGAATGGTCTTTTCTATGATATCCCTCAAACTTGAATATTCCTTGTGGGACATCTCTGTATGTGTATTACATCGTTGGAAGTTCTATTAGGTTGTTCGCGAATAATACTGTTGTAACAAAGCGTAGAAAAAGATACAAAAAGGGGGATATAAAGAAGAACAGCGCATTTCTTCACCGGTTCCTTTAGTACTGTGAGGGCATCGTGGAGATTCTCGCATCATCTTCTGCAAGCGGGGCGTCGGCATGGCGGTGTAGTTTACTGTGAAGGTTCAGACGGCGTACGTTCCTAGAAAAGCTAGCAAATAAACCGCTTCCTCGTACTTGTATTTGCCGAACAACTTTATGAAGCTAAAATAAGAAATGCGGTCTCTACAAAAACCGTTCTTCTCGCGCAGCATTTGCCACTGGAAAAAGAACTGGGCGATAGTGCGCCATACATGTGGCTTGCTCAGTGTAGGTAAGTTTGGAAAATGAATTTATTTAAGATATTCGTTTAGCCATTTTCGATCTCAGCTCATTTTTCAAGAACATGCTTGATGTTTCTTATTACGTATAGCTTAGTTTTCTGGAAGAACAGCTGAAGGGAATGGATAGTGTGTGGAAGAGAGCGTATAAGTTGAACATCAACAAGAGCAAGACAAAGATAATGGAATGCAGTCTTAGAAAATCAGGCGATGCTGAAGGAATAATGTTAGGTAACGAAACAATGAAGGTGGTAGATGAGTTATGTTACTTGGGTAGTAAAATAACATATGACGGTCGCAGTACAGAGAATATAAAATGCAGAATGGCAATGGGAAAAAAAGCGTTTTTGAGAGGTGGGTAGATCGCATAACTAATGAAGAGGTACTGAACAGAATTGAGGAGTAAAGGACTAAAAGAAGAGATCACTTGGTATGACACATTCTTAGACACCGAGGAATCGTAAATTTAGCATCGGAGGGAAGTGTGTGGGGTAAAAATCGCAGAGGGAGACCAAGAGAGGCATATAGTAAGCAGATTCAAATGGATGTGAGTTGCCGTTCTTATGAGGAGATGAAAAGGCTTGCTCAGGATAGAGTAGGGTGGAGAGCTGCATCAAACCAGTCTGCGGACAAGACCATAACAAGAACATTGTTCTGTAGATGTAACTGGCCGATACACTGCGTGCAGTAAAATGACAGACGGAGAAGCCATTAGTATTGTAAATTATTTCGAAAATAATCGCCATAATTGTATATAGACAGGACAGTGCATCTCTTCGCCCGAAAGAAATTGACAACCATGGACGTCTAATTACGGTATTAAGGAAACATGTCATTTTTTTTACGATGTTGATTTGTTGAAATCCCCCCCCCCCCGAAATGAAATCCTGTCTACACCTTTGCTTACGAATAAGTTGTTATGTGCGAACTGTAGTTTGTTTTTAGTGAAATCTGCGGAACGAAAGCTTACTATCTTTAGTCGACAGAGACGTGAAAACTTGTAAGTAATAAATGCCATTAAAGGAGCGCCAAGTTGTTGTGCCACAACAGTTCTTCAAAGCGCTAAATACTAAAACGCAGTAGTGATGTCCGCTAAAGTCTAAAGTTAAGCGTATGCTAGTAATGGGTCGTGGCCGCGTGGTGAGGCTTGCGCTCCTAGCGCAGCCGTTGGCTGAGTGGGCCCGCGCATCAGCGGCGGCAGCTGCTGCAGGACAATAGACAGCCCTGCCCCCCGCCTAGGCTCGTGGGAGCCGTCGCCTAATGTTAGACTAGCGGACACTCAGCTGTGCGCAAATGGCACGCTGCGTGACGTGGCCCTGGCTCCTGAAACTGCAACACTAAACAAGGTCCAAGTGTCTGCTTTTCTTACAAGGATATTACATGGGCATCCGATTTTAGAATGTGTTTACATTTATGGTTCGTGAAGTTCATAACTTAATTAACAATCAGCCAAAGGCATTCGACGCAACCGTCGAAAATTCTCGAGAAAACTGACTTTCAATTCTCGCAAGTACACGTAAGTAGCAATAATTAAAACAGATGCAGCATCTGTCGGTGTAGTTCATGTGATAGCGATATGCCTTCACAACCATAGAGTCGGTGTTTCGATTCCTGCTGTGATCCTTTTTTTACCATTGTTCTCGAATTCAGTTATATAAAACATTTTGGTATCTCTAATTCCACGTATTGCGTCAGTTTTTGTGTATATGTGACGAGCTGAACACTTTGTCGTCACGTAAAACTATGGTTGAGTAGGTTAGCTGTTTGTAAAGCCATTAGTAGCTATGGAGGGTACTTTCCAAAACAGCGTCGTAGCTCTTCACAATACGAACAATCAAATACTACCGCAGCAACTAATAGTGAAGTCAATATTGTAAAAAAATGTAACTTTTTTTTAATGGAAACCATTATTAACAACCTTTTATAAAATACAAAAAATTACGAATAAATAAAAATACGTGCATTTCTCATAATAATTACCATTAAATATTAAAATTGTGTAACTATTCGAATAGAACGGAAAGAAAGTCTGTCACGGCAGGGTTCGAACCACCCACCCCATGTGTGTTGCGTTACGTTGTTTGGTTGGCATAGCCGCGGTGGATTAGCCGAGCGGTCTAAGGCGCCTTGCTGCGGAGCAGGCGGTTGCTCGCCGTCGGAGGTTCGAGTCATTCCTGGGGCATGGGTGTGTGTGTGTTGTCCTTAGGTTAGTTTTCTTTGGTTTAAGTAGTGTGTAAGCTACGGACTGATCACGCAGTTTGGTCCGATAGATTTACTGACATTAGAAGAATTGCTTGGGATAGGGGGACAAAACTACTGAGATTATCAGTCCCCCGGTGGGGAGGGGAAGGAGTGAGGATAGGAAAGGAGGGGGGAAAGGAAATGCAGTCCGGAAAGTAAAGAAGGGAGGAAGGAAGACTGCATTAGCGTGGGACCCCTGTGTTCGCCACGCACGTGCCCCCTCAGGGCCCCTATGTATGTAACGCGAGAACAGTACCACCTCTACATGCTGTAAGTGATGTAAATAATTGGTACTTACGTGTACTTCCAATACTTCAAAGTCGATTTTCACGAGAAGTTTTGAGTGTTGCGTCGAATGATTTTGGCTGATCATTATTTGAGTTTTGAACTTAACGTACCCTAAGAAATTATAAACTCCGATACCCATGTGGTCTCCATGTAAGTAAAAGTAGTTTGTAAGCCGAGGGACTGATGACCATGGCAGTTTGATCCAATAGGTTTACAAATATTTGAACATTTGATTTCAGTCGACATTTGGATCCCAAAGCAAGGGTCCAGCAAGACCCCATTTGGACAGTGTTGAACGAACCGGGTGCACTAGGACAGTTCTGAAGAAGAGGCCGTCAGACAGTTGGAAACGACGGCTACTTGCAAATGTTGGTAAAGACGCGGAGTGGCGCCTTGGGCGGCGGTGTGAGATGAGCGTTGCCTGCGCCTGGTGATCAGCACGGCGTGCTGCGTGGGAAGGCGGCGCGAGGCGACGCGGCCAGTGGCTCAGCAGGTCGAGTCCGTGAACCGGGCTCACCTCACCTCACCTCGCCTCGCGTCAGCCGGCTCGCGTTTCCTTTCACCGCCGCGATCCGGCCATTCGCCGTACCGCATGCACCGACACCGCATTCCACACACACATACTCCAGCCTCGAGCGCGCACCTCGTCTTCACGTCGTTTTTATGTATCTGTTTATTTATTTTTTAAATACTGCTGACGCCCTGGAATGTAGCATTGTATGGGAATGAAACGTAGACGATAAGGAGTTCAGACAAAAAGATTATAGAAGCTTTCTAAATGTGGTGCTACAGAAGATGATGAGGATTAGATGGGTAGGTCACGTAACTAATGAGGAGCTGCTCAACAGAATTGGGAAGGAGTTACTGGCTTATCCTGACTAAGAGAAGGGATAGGTAGGTTGGTGGGACACATTCGGAGACATCAACGAATCGTCAACTTAGCCTTAGAAATAAGTGTGTGGGGTAAAAATCGTAGAGGGAAACAGAGCGATGAATTCAGTAAGCAGATTCAAAAGGATGTAGGTTGCCGTTCGAATTCTCAGATGAAGAGGTTAGCATAAGTCAGCGTAGCGTGTAGAGCTGCATCAAACCAGTCTGCGGACTTCAGATCACAACAAAACAACACTGCTGACACCGTGTTTTCTGTCAAGTGTGCAGAGTAGATGCGGACACAGCATCCACTGAAGAATCGAGGCCAACGAGAGAGACAGGCCGCGGCGCGCACGTCATATCACGTGATCAAGTGAGGCCTGAGCCGGCGCGATCGCTAGCGGATTGGCTAGCTGGTATGAGACAGTGGGCTGTCACGTGATATGAAGTGCGCGCCGCGGCCTCTCTCTCTCTCGTCGGTCTCGGGAAGAACAATGTGACGTCAGTCAAGCGTGCAGTTGAAATACGCTTTGCGGGTGTCACCTGTGTGTTACCATGGACTACACGTGTCTAATCAGAATTCGAAGTACCGGACTTTTATTTATTTATTTATTTATTTTTATTTTATTTTGTGTGTGTGTGTGGGGAGTCTGAGAGGTGCTTTTGGCGCCTTGCAACAGTGCTCTGGTCCTTGCTCAAAAGTAGGAGGCAAGTCTCAGATGTGCCAGCTGTCACCAGTGCCACATCGTAAACAGCGCTAAGTATCTGAATTTAATTTGTGTCAAATTTAATTTGCCAGTCTAGTTCATTTTCGGTAGTACTGTTTTAAGAGGTTTATTCCCGCGTACTTGCAGATTTCGTTTGTACTACTGTTTTAATTGTTTATTCTATCGAATTTGATAAATACCGTTGTGTTTAGTCTTCGTCTTTGACCGGTGTATTTCAAAACAAGTCAGAGACCGTTACTAAGCTCGTTATCAGTCAGTCCAGTGCCAGCTGTCACCAGTGCCACATCGTAAACAGCGCTAAGTATCTGAATTTAATTTGTGTCAAATTTAATTTGCCAGTCTAGTTCATTTTCGGTAGTACTGTTTTAAGAGGTTTATTCCCGCGTACTTGCAGATTTCGTTTGTACTACTGTTTTAATTGTTTATTCTATCGAATTTGATAAATACCGTTGTGTTTAGTCTTCGTCTTTGACCGGTGTATTTCAAAACAAGTCAGAGACCGTTACTAAGCTCGTTATCAGTCAGTCCAGTGCCAGCTGTCACCAGTGCCACATCGTAAACAGCGCTAAGTATCTGAATTTAATTTGTGTCAAATTTAATTTGCCAGTCTAGTTCATTTTCGGTAGTACTGTTTTAAGAGGTTTATTCCCGCGTACTTGCAGATTTCGTTTGTACTACTGTTTTAATTGTTTATTCTATCGAATTTGATAAATACCGTTGTGTTTAGTCTTCGTCTTTGACCGGTGTATTTCAAAACAAGTCAGAGACCGTTACTAAGCTCGTTATCAGTCAGTCCAGTGCCAGCTGCCGGACTCAGTTTTGTTGATTCGACAGTGTAGTTACCACTGACCACAGTTAAGTCAGCAGCCAGCCGCCTTCATTAGAGTACTAGGCTTCTTTAAAGTTGTTAATTGCTGTTAATTGTATCGATAGGATGGATAGGATGTGTGCCTGCTGTGTGCGGACGCAGGAGGAGTTGGCCGCGGTTCGCGAACAGCTGAGCGTGCTGTTGGCTACGGTCAGCCGTCTTCAGGCTGCTGTCTCGGGGTGCAGCGATGGTGGGGAGTCTGGTTCGTCGAGTGGGACACCTCAGGTGTCTCACTCTTCGCTCTCTGTCCCTGCTACCGAGGCACCTTCAGGTGTACCGGACGTCGTCGAGCCGCCTTCTCCGCAAGGGGAGTGGCGGGTTGTACGGCGTTCGCGTCGCTCGAGGCGGAAGGCCAATGTGGAGGCTGGACGTCCGTCCGCGCCCGTTCGTCCTGTGAGTGAAAGTGTGGCCACTCCTTCAGCAGGGTCCGAGCAGGTGCACGGGGGGAGGGGATTATTAGTTATTGGGAGCTCCAATGTCAGGCGCGTGATGGAGCCCCTTAGGCAGATAGCGTCCAGATCTGGAAGGAATTCCAACGTGCACTCGGTGTGTTTGCCGGGGGGCCTCATCCGAGATGTGGAGGCGGCCTTGCCGGCGGCTATCGAGGGTGCGGGGTGCAGTCGACTGCAAGTCGTGGCTCACGTCGGCACCAATGACGCTTGTCGCTTGGGTTCTGAGGACATCCTCGGGTCCTACGAGCGGCTGGCGGAATTGGTGAAGGCTGCTGCATTCGCACGTGGGGTGCAAGCAGAGCTGTCGATTTGCAGCATTGTTCCCAGGGTTGATCGGGGTCCTTTGGTTTGGAGCCGAGTGGAGGGTCTGAACCAGAGGCTTCGCCGACTCTGTGACAGTCATGGCTGCAGATTTCTGGATCTGCGTTATCGGGTGGGGAATTGTAGGGTGCCCCTAGATAGATCAGGGGTGCACTACACTAAGGAAGCGGCTACTCGGGTAGCAGAGTACTTGTGGAGTGCACATGGGGGTTTTTTAGGCTAGGCGCTAACTCTGATGAGCACTCGACTGTCAGAATTCAAACAGCGAATTCAGGCCACGTTCGGAATAAAAATTCGAACATAAAAATATTAGCCGCGAACTTACAAAGTATTAGAAACAAAGTTCCCGAATTTGCAGCGCTGCATGGAAGTTATTGCGCTCAGATAGTTTTAGGCACCGAAAGCTGGCTAACTGATGATGTGGCAAGTTCAGAAATATTTAGCGAAGCATGGAATGTATATCGGAAAGATAGATCTGATACAACTGGAGGAGGAGTGTTCATCGCTGTGGACAAAGACATTGTTTCTACTGAGATCGAGGTTGAAAGTAACTGTGAAGTTATCTGGGCACGCATAACAGGTCTAAAAGAAGTAAAGTTAATAGTTGGGTGTTTTTACCGGCCCCCCAGTGCTGCTGTAGCAGTTTTAGAATCATTCAAGGACAGTCTACACCAGGTAGTGCATAGGTATCCGGGCCATGCAATATTAGTCGGAGGTGACTTCAACCTTAAGAGTATAGATTGGGACCTCGCTAGTTACATTCCAGGCGGTACAGACAAGCAGTCTTGCGAGCTACTTTTGGACACATTCTCCGAAAACTGTCTTGAGCAGTTCAACCGGCAACCCACGCGCAATGGAAATATTCTAGACCTTATAGCCACAAACAGGCCTGACCTTATTAACGATGTCTGTGTAGAGACAGGAATTAGTGATCATGACATCGTCATAGCGTCGATGGTGACCAAAGTTCATAAACCAGTCAAGAAGGCTAGGAGCGTGTTTTTGTTGGGAAAAGCCGACAAGCAAATGTTACGATCGCACTTAGAAAATGAATGGGCATCGTTTAATTCTGGGACCATGGATGTAGAGGAATTGTGGACTAAATTTAAATGCATTGTTAATGAAGGGTTAGAGAAATATGTGCCAGTAAAGACGATTAAGGATGGAAAAGATCCACCGTGGTATAATAATAATGTTAGAAAGCTGCTGAGAAAGCAAAGGCTGTTGCATTCTCGATTCAAAAAAGAACACGCAAATGGTGACAGGCAAAAGTTAGTAGAGATTCGCGCGTCTATAAAAAGATCGATGCGT
The DNA here is from genome assembly GCA_026315105.1 of Locusta migratoria. Taxonomy (NCBI): domain Eukaryota; kingdom Metazoa; phylum Arthropoda; class Insecta; order Orthoptera; family Acrididae; genus Locusta; species Locusta migratoria. The sequence continues at coordinate 363,060,511 of CM048746.1, read as the reverse complement.
GAAGCATACAATAATTATCACAGCCATACCTTAGCAAAAGATCTTTCCGAGAACCCGAAAAAATTCTGGTCCTATGTAAAATCGATAAGCGGGTCAAAGCCCACTGTGCAGTCACTAGTTAATCATTCCGGGGCAGTAATAGAAGAAAGCAAACGGAAAGCTGAAGTTCTAAATTTAACCTTTAAGAAATCTTTCACGCAGGAGGACCGCACAAATATACCATCATTTGATCAACGTACTAATTCCGAAATGTGGGACATAGCAATAGGTATTTCCGGTGTAGAGAAGCAGCTGAGAGAGCTAAATACGAAAAAGTCTGCTGGTCCGGATGGAATACCAGTTCGGTTTTACAAAGACTATTCTGCGACATTGGCCCCCTACTTAGCTTGCATTTACAGCGAATCTTTAACTCAGCGCAAAGTTCCTAGTGATTGGAAAAAAGCGCAGGTGACTCCCGTGTATAAGAAAGGAAAGAGAACTGACCCATACAATTACAGGCCAATATCGTTGACATCGGTTTCATGTAGAATTTTGGAGCATATTCTCAGTTCGAATATAGTAAATTTCCTTGAAACGGAAAAGCTTCTTTCCATGAATCAGCACGGGTTTAGGAAACATCGTTCATGTGAAACTCAGCTTGCCCTTTTCTCACATGACATCTTGCGAGCCATGGACGAAGGGCAACAGGCGGATTGTGTTTTTCTCGACTTCAAAAAGGCGTTCGACACGGTGCCACACTGCAGACTCCTAACGAAAATGCGAGCTTATGGAATAGGTTCTCAGATTTGTGACTGGCTGGAAGACTTCCTAAGTAATAGAACGCAGTACGTTGTTCTCGACGGCGAGTGCTCATCAGAGACGAGTGTATCGTCAGGCGTGCCCCAGGGGAGTGTGATAGGGCCGCTATTATTTTCTATCTATATAAATGATCTGATGGACAGAGTAAGTTGTAACTTGCGGCTGTTTGCTGATGATGCTGTGGTGTATGGGAGGGTGTCGTCTGTAACTGACTGTAATAGCATACAGGTTGACTTAGACAAAATCTCTAGTTGGTGCGAAGAATGGCAGCTAGCTCTCAATGTAGAAAAATGTAAGGTGATGCGCATGAGTAGAAAAAACAATCCTATAATTTTCGAATACAGCATCAGTAGTGAGCTTCTTGATGCGGTCGCGTCGTTCAAATATCTAGGCGTAACATTGCAGAGCGATATGAAATGGAACGAGCATGTAAGGACAGTTGTGAGTAAGGCAGACAGCCGACTTCGGTTTATTGGGAGAATTTTGGGAAGATGTACTTCACCTGTAAAAGAGACCGCGTATAAAACGCTTGTTCGACCACGTCTTGAGTATTGCTCAAGTATTTGGGACCCGCAGCAGATTGGTTTGAAAGAAGACATAGAGGCGGTTCAGAGGCGAGCAGCTAGATTTGTTACCGGTAGGTTCGACCAATGCGCGAGTGTCACGGAAATGCTCCGGCAACTCAATTGGGGATCGCTGGAAGAAAGACGACGCTCTTTTCGTGAATTTCTGTTAAGTAAATTTAGAGGGCCGGAATTTGAAGCTGAGTGTAGTACGATCTTGCTGCCGCCTACTTACATTTCGCGTAAAGATCACAAAGACAAGATAAGAGAAATTAGGGCTCGTACGGAGGCATATAGGCATTCTTTTTTTCCTCGTTCAATTTGGGAGTGGAATAGGAAAGGAAATGCCTAGTAGTGGTACAGTGTACCCTCCGCCACGCACCTTACGGTGAATTGCGGAGTATGTATGTAGATGTAGATGTAGATGTGAGTTGAGCATAAACGACCGTTCCTAGCAAGCTACCTAAGGGAAACCTCTATTACTAAACAAATATCCTGGTTCGTGGTACACTACTTGACGACCTAACGCAAACAAAAATTTAATTTTCAGTATTTCGCTTAATTATTTCCCGAAGTTAGAAATAACGAATCTGCTCATTGGGATGTGTAATCTTACCATGCAGGTTTAACAGAATAAGAAAAGTATTACGGTTGGATAGTACTGTATACGTTGTGAGGAGGTGTAAATCACGGTCTTACAGTATTTCAAGCCGCGGTAGAATAGCCGTGAGCACTGAGGCGTCCTGCTGCGGTGCGCGGGGCTGTTCGTCGTCGGGGGTTCGAGTCCTCCTTCGGACATGGGTGTTTGTGCTGCCATTTGCGTAAGTTAGTGTAAGTAGTTTGTAAGCCTAGGGAATGACGACAAAGTCGCTTAGATTTAAAAAAATCAAAACGAGAGTAATTTGCAATTTTATTCTCGATTATGAGCTTTACGTAAAATGTTATAACACATTAAGTTATTTTCATAGAAAGCGGAGTTTTGAACGTGTTTAATACGCGGGAGTTTTGATTGTTTACAACGTCGTGGGTTGTCTATGCTATTGCTTACAAACACTTCCATAGGTAAAGGCATAAACTGATGATAGAAGGTGTTAAAAACACACGCCTATAACGTCAAAGGTGAAGTAAGACAAGTTATTCGCACTATAAATATTGTGTGTGTTGAAAAAATTGTGGTCATAATTAACGTACACGGCGCATAGTTTGTTTTTCTCTATATCGCTCGCAGAGTTGCATTGTATACTTGTACCGAAAAGCATAAGGATTGTAAAACACGGACTCTTGTCTATTATTTCTACTCTGCAGCCTGTCGTCTAGATACGGAGTGGTCACCCAGAATGACACTTAGTGGTCTTTCCTTTAGCTGCAATGTTATTTAAAATGATGTGAGAGCAGGATAGCTAGTTATTGAGACGTAGCTTTAATGTTGAGCAATATTTCAACAAACTGTACTCAATGACTATCACTTTGGTTTTAAGTAAAGGCTTTTGGGTTTAACCCTGGATTGCTACACTTATTTTCATAGACGGGTCTGCTACACTGGGGGACAGGTGTACCCCAAATAAAAACGGATTTTTAAAATGATTAAAAATAAATTTTATTTCAAAGTAATACATTAAATTTAAATCACACTTAAGAAAAAAAGAAAAAATGCCCAGAAAGAAACATTTAATAGAAGCACTGGGGTACAGGCGTACCCTTAGTAGCATTCCAGGGTTATGAAAGGTGTAGACACCAGGGAGTCACTTATGATGTTACATTTGGTATATGAAGCAAAACTTACAAAAAAATGTTCAAATGTTTGTTAAGCTTATGGGACTTAACTACGGGGTTATCAGTCCCTAAACTTACAAATTACTTATCAACTAGCTTATACTATGGACGGCACAAATATCCATGCCCGAGGGGGGATTCGAACCCCAGACCGTCGTCGAAACTTACAAAAAAAGGGCATGTTCATACGATTTGCCTCACTGGTAAAAGCGTTCGACATTGTATACTGGTAGAAGAGGCTCAAAATTCTGAGAAAAACACAAGGGGAGGGGGTCGCGTTGTAGGGGAAGAAGGATAATACACGATAAGTACAAAACCCAAGAGTAAACAAAAGAATGGAACTCGAATACCTGGAATTGGACTTGGTATGAAATAGGTATGTAGTCTTTTACCTTTACTGTGCAATCTTTACATTGAAGAATCAATCACGAAAAGTTTAGGGGTGAAGTTTGTAAAGCACTACTGTCAAATATAATACCTTTATATGGCGTTTTGACTTTTACGTTAACCAGCATTTTTGAGTGAACGTTAGGATGTCTGTAGATTTCTACACTACGACGTAAGCAAAATAACTGCAATTCAAAGACAAAAACAGAATATGCGTAAAATTGTGGCGATTATTTCGCTGGCCGCGTAACCCTGTAGTTGGAGGCGTGGGCCCGGCACGTCACGGAGGGTGCCGGGCACATTCCCACGGCGTTTCTCTGTTTCGCAAGCGCGGCGCAGAGTCGGCGTCGCCAGCGAAAGCCTGCCGGCCGCCAGGGCGCACTGCAGGCCGCCGCCTGTGACGTCACCAGACGGGTTTCTCTGGCCGCTGCCGCGGGGCCGTAACGCGAGTAGCGTGTCGCTCTCCTGTAGGCGGAGCCTTACCAGTACAGCACAGAGCTCAACGCACTGTCGCCGGCCCGAAACCACGGAATAGTGGTCCACTGATTTATCATATTTCGCTAGCTCACCACTGGTAAATATCTATATAGCCTTTACACCAAGTGAGTCGCTGAGATATGACAATGCAATCCGTTGCTTTCATGTCACAAGGTCTTTCCAAGCAGTTTTACAAACTTCGAGGACACCAAAACAAATTGGAAGTTCTTATAAACGTGTAAAAATCCTTTGATTTAGTAGACATATCTATAGTCTTGATCGTAAATTTTTTAACTGTGGTGACCGGTTTCAACTCATTCTGAGTCATTCTCGGATCAGTTTACGTGTTTGTCAATATTTGTATCTGCCAACCGGCAGTATAACCTTCCAATAATCAAATTACAACTATATATATATATATATATATATATATATATATATATATATATATATATATATAAGAAGAAAAAAATTAGGTACAAAATTTGAAGAAAACCACGTTTGGTTCTTGCACGTTTTTGACACATGTTGGTTACAAAATTTTTGAAGAACATTAGCTAAAATAAGACATTGCTGGTTAATATTCACTGACAGTGCGTTGTACATGAAACACGTTTTTGAATTCTACCTTCAACAGCAGTTCATGGAGTTAGAATTCAAAAACGTATTTGTAAATACCATATGTTTCATGTACAAGGCACTGACAGTGCCTTTTAACCAGCAATGCCTGATTTTAGTTACTGTTCTTCAAAAATTTTGAAACCAACATGTCACGTATGTGCAACAACCAACGTGGTTTTCTTCAATTGTTATACCGCAATTTTTATTTTATTTTTTTATAACTTGTAATTTGGTGATTGGAAGGTTATACTGCCGGTTGACAGATACAACTATTGACAAACACGTAATCTGATAAAAGGATGACTCAGAAATGAGTTGAAACCGTTCATCAATGTTAATAAATTTGCCATTAAGACTATAGATATTGTCTACTTAACCAAAAATATTTGCACTGCATCTCAGACACATTGTCAAATAACAAAAATCGTTTGTTTCCTAAGTTTTCTTTATGAAAGCTGTTATTCGTCGGCTATCCAATTACAATAAAATAACTCCTGTTATTTTTGTATCCGTATAACTCGTATACTAGACGGCATTTATTGCCATGGCGACTTATCTATATACGTCTACCTTCAACGCGTCCATCGTGCACATACCCTACACGCACTGCCTGAACTGGAAATTTTCCATTAAAACGTGGCACTATATTTATTTCATGAGTAGACATACACAGTTTTAATGTAATGGACTCAGGGTTGCGTTGCTCTGTGAGATCGCGTGGCATTGTGTATCTTCGCATTATCGTGACAGTATTCGTAGCACTACAGAGTGTCAATCAAGGAAGACAACGCATACCTATTCCAGAAAGAAAGAGCTGTCAAAGAAGACATAGGTATCCTATCGGCACAGGTCAGGTGGCGTTTGTATTTGATACAAAGTTCAGTTTTTCCGATATTTTAGCAGCAGTATCGTCTGCTGTGTGCGCAGGACCTTACGCCTGCAGATCACCCACGAACTTTTGTGATTCATTGTTGCACAAAATGCCAATCCGTAGCTAGTATCTTCACTTTTGTTTACTGGCGAAGCAACAATTGGAAGTAACACAAAAAGAAATTGCGAGAACCAACACATAAGGGACGGTTGCAGCGCCCTTGTCACAGTAAAGGCTAGATACTGGCATCAGTTTAAGGTAGCGTGGGCTGCAATAGTAGGTGACTGGAGGCACTCTACATAATTGCAAATACTCTTCTTCGATGTGTCACGAAAGCTTGCAAAAATCGTTAAAATGGCGGGGTGTATTAAATAAATGTGACAATCCATGACTTCAATGCTGTGAAACAAGTCGATGTTTTGAACATGTGTTATGAGATGCTGTGTTGGTGAATTCCAGTCACTACAATTTTGAACTTTCATGAATAATAATAAACCGAAGAATTTTTGCAACTGATTGAGATTTTTTGTAAGAAACATTTCCCAATGGCACCTGTCTATGCCACTTTTGAGCGATGTTTCGTGGATTTACCGCGCCTATCTTGCCGTTTTCACACAATTTCTCTTGTATACTATATCCTCGGTTGCACAGTGGTAGAGTGCTAGACTACAAATCCAAAGGTCGCGGGTTCGAACCCCGCCAGGTCCTAGGATTTTTAACTGTCACTATCCACTTCTTTCACCTTTGGCAGTATTACTCATGTGAAAAGTACCGAGTAGCACCGTGCTTCGGAACCCACGTTAAACTGTAGGTCCCCCTATAACTGTCTGCGTAAGTCAGTTCGAAGGTCGGAGGAAGGCAACGGCATACCACCTCCATACCAGGACCATTCCTAGTAAAGCACAGTGGTGTTAAAACCAATCTTAGGATTGATGACTGCTTTACCTTTACCTTTTTACTTCATTGAACTATCACTCCTACAAGAAACGTATCGCTCGTGAAAGGTTAGGTCTCTAATGGCCACGCTATCGACGGGACGCTAAACTGTATCCTTCGAGCCCCAGTTCCCCACACAATTTTTAATCATAAGAAGAGGACATATATTTTTACGGTTATGCGCCCACACCAAAATGTTTGGATGCAAACTGATAGTCGTGAAGTTGTATTGCTCACCTTGTGTTTGGAGGTGTCTGCTACTTGTCGTTCTCATGTGGCTGGCCTGTGGACCGCCGGCGGGCAGCAGTGAGGAGCCGGCCAGTGTTCCCCGGGGCGTCACCGCGGCAGGCCGTGTCGCCAGGCGCGGGGAACCTGTTTGGTGGCCGAGGCTGGGGGATTGCCTTATCTGATGCACGGCCGCCGCCGATTCCACTGTCCTGGCCTGCCCGTAGGTGACGCAACCAGCCGGCCCTCGCTGTCGGTATTTTCCTTGTCCAATTGTATTATAATGACCACCGGTCATGATCGTACGTCGAGTGTAGCACCGATACATAGCTACAATTGCTGATTTTGGTTCGGGACGCGTTTCTCAACAACGATGGCGTTAGCGTCCTTTTTCCTTAGAACTTGGCATACCACGTATTTAACCGAGATTTCACTTTCGGTAGACTTCATGGGAAAGTGAATTCGTGCCATATAAAACTAGGTAGCTTCTCATACATCGCCACTCCGTAATTTGCGCCTTTGTGTTCGAAATGATATCGATGGCGGCGGCGATTCAGAGATGCTGTAACTCTCTTAGAGGAACGGCACCACTATTGGTTGCAAAAGATAGGAGTGGTGCTACTAACACTGGAACAAACGGCCCAGTGAACGGCTTCGGCATTTATACCGTATCGCTACGACGAACTTGCTTAGTTCTTGGAGTCTTTGTTTATAGGCATTATGCGCAGTTCACTTGACATCGATGAAGACTGCTGGTACTGTATACCTCCCTTACCTAGTATGATAGTAGCCGCGGTGGAGTAGCCCAGCGGTCTAAAGCATCTCGCTGCTGAGCGCGCGGTTGCTCGCCGTTCAAATGTTTGTTAAGCTTATGGGACTTAACTACGGGGTCATCAGTCACTAAACTTACAAACTACTTATCAACTACCTAAGACTAAGGACGGCACAAATATCCATGCCCGAGGGGGGATTCGAACCCCCGACCCTAGTGGCCGTGCGGACCGTGACTGGAGCGCCTCAGTACCCTCGGCCACCGCGGCCGGCAGGTTGCTCGCCGTGGAGTTTCGAGTCCTCCCTGGGGCATGGGTGTGTGTGTTTGTCCTTAATTTAGTTTACCTAGGTTTAAGTAGTTTGTAAGCTACGGACTGATGACCACGCAGTTTGGTCCGATAGATTTACAAACATTTGAACATTTAGTATGGTAGTAACGTGCCACACTGAAGCACGTATACAGTCATTTTCCCTCGTTAAATGTTGTTTTCAATCCGAAGATTCAAATGAACCCGGTCTCCACAGAGGCCTATCTAGTGCGAACCTCTACAGTAAGTTCCGCAACATGCATCCATTTGAACCTGCATGCATAATCAAGCCTTAAGGTACAATTTTTACCCGTCTCCCCCTCAGTCGTCGCCCCCTTGCGTGCTTTAACTCAGGGCTCTCCAAAAACTCCATCGCGAAGTACTGGTACCTTTCTGTACATTTTTGGTAGATCGCGTTGACGTACCGATTGGCTAAGCTAGATTTCCTCACTTAGCTGACGCTCTAAGACAGCGGCCGTTGACAACAACTATCGATCGTTTCTTGCACAACTGCTATTGTCAGATTTATTTAATAGTGAATACACCGTAGGTATTTGTATATTATATTTTCCATGTGTGTGTGTTGATAAATTTGATTCCGTAAATACATATAATAGACTTCTTCGAGCTCTGCAAAATTTCGTCTCTTTTTCCCTAAACACCAAATTTCGGTACAGCGTCCACGCAAAGTGAAGGTAGTGTTCAACTCTTCGTATCTGCGTGATTTTTCTTTTTTAAGCATGTAATTCACTAAAACTACATAAACTCAACGGTGAAGACTTTGAGAACCTTATTCGAATTACAGCCATTGCCTAGTTTCCACTTAAAAAATTAATTAATTTAAAAAAATTTAAAACTTGTTCAGAACCAAAAAGAGATCTGTTCTTCTCGAGAAAGTTAATAAGTATGATAAATTTGTTTTTACGTACATTATGTATTACTAACGACACTTCAGTTTCTTTGTTGAGTGCAATTGAGTTATGTATGATCGCATTACTTTTGTTGGAGCTATTTTCGATTTCAGTATAAAAACTACTGAGGTATCTTGTGGTTCTGAATGGCTCACTGTAGCATTTGTAAGGACAGGTGATGCTGAGCAGGGTGCTCTTGAATCATTCTCACAGAGGGACATTATTGCATACCGTAAATGGAGCATTGGAGAGGTTCCCAATCGTGATTATGGCAAATCGTATATTCCTGCTGATAAACCATTGCGTTTGAAGACAAGAAACAGAAGGCAGCTGTCTGCTAATGGAGTTCATGTATGGGTGAAACAAGGGGTAGATTGGTAGGAACAACGAGGAAATTTAGTAATGGAAGAAAGTGTGTGGTGTAAAATTCTCAGAGGGAGAATAAGAGAGAAACGTTATAAGCAAACTGATACGGATGTGTGTGTTGCCGTCGTTATTGCACAGCGCAGAGTAGGGTGGAGAGCTGCACCAAACCAGTCTCAGTACGGAAGCCCCAAGACACACAGTTCTTTCGGTTGGAGCCTCGCAATTGGATTAACAAACGGCGATGGCAGCTCAGAAGCTTCGTGAGTTTGGCACTGCCGCTTTAACCTGTTGACCAGGGCCGGTTTTAAGGGGCGGAGGGGGGAGGGGCCTAGGGGTGCTGTAGAACCGACGCTCCAAATGCACAAGGAGCCTCCACTCTGAATTTTTAACACATTTGTAAATTTCCATTAGGTTAAATATCATCTAATGCATATCGTAGAACCAAATGTTTTCACTTTACATTCCTACAGCACTGGGACAGTAATATATTAGGCCGGCCGCGGTGGCCGAGGAGACTGAGGCGCTCCAGTCACGGTCTGCACGGCCACTACGGTCGGGGGTTCGAATCCCCCCTCGGGCATGGATATTTGTGCCGTCCTTAGTTGTAAGTAGTTCATAAGTAGTTTGTAAGTTTAGGGACTGATGACCCCGTAGTTAAGTCCCATAGACTCTACAAACATTTGAACATTTTTTTTTAATTTATTAGGCCTCCGTGAAGTCAGCATGGTAGCTGCATTATTTTTTTCTGGCGCCGGGTTGTTAGATAATTGGTGTCGACTGCCGCAGGCCACGCTCGTGGGTCTGGTCGAGCAGCGGCGAGTGTGACGTGGCGCGGGCAGGGGCGACCTTCACATCAGAGATTCGCGGCGCGCCGGCCGCGGGTGCAAAGAACGCATTACGGCGACGTGGGGACGGGGACAGGCGTCGCCCCCCTGTGCCGCGTCACCGGCCCACACCCGCCGCTACGTCACGCCAGGTCCTTGCCCCATAACTGTCCACACTTATTTGTTTGCTCGCTGTTTGACAGGAAACGAACCCCCAACCGACCGCGGCACTCCGATCTCTTGAGGTCCTCGAGCAAGTAGTTCTGTAATACGATATGCCGATGTAGTCACATTGCAGTGTCCGAGGAAGGATACTTTGGTACATCAATGAAATTGTTATCTTCTCAGACCACGATCGAGGTTAAGCACTGCAAACCAGTCTTCAACCCCATGGTTGGTTTGATCACGACAGCGCATTACTAGGCATGGTCGTGTTGCTGGTAGTACACTCTACCATTCCGTGACTTCCGAAATACTTTACTCGGTCGGTTGCAGGGGACGTGCGGTATACGTAGACCCTAAACCACAGCGCATGATTATTACATGCAGTCTGCGGTGCTTTGCTGATGACGGTGCGGTGTGGAGAAAGGAGTCGTCATTGAATCACTGTAGCAGGATGCAAGATGAACTTGGACCAAATTTCTAGGTGGTGTGAGGAATGGCAGCTAGCTCTGTATGTAGAAAAATGTAACATGATGCAGATGAGTAGCAGAATATCTCGTAATGTTCGAATACATCATTAGTAGTGTGCTGCTTGACAGTCGCATCAATTAAATATCTAGGCGATATGAAATGGAACGAGCATATAAGGACAGTCGTGAGAAGGCGAATAATTGACTTCGGTTTATTGGGAAAATTTTGGGAAGGTGTGATTCGTCTGTAAAGGAGACCGCATATAAACCGCTTGTACTACCCCGTCTCGAAAATTGCTCAAGTGTTGGGGATTCGCACCAGATTGCTTTAAAGGACATACAGTCAGTTCAAAGGCGGACGGCTAGGTTTGTGAGTGATAGGTTCGATCAATGTGCGAGTGTTACCGAAAAGCTTCGGGATCTCAAATGGGAGTCGCTGGAGGAAAGGCGACGTTCTTTCCGAGAAACACTGTTGAATGAATTTAGAGGGCCTGAATTTGAAGCAGATTGCAGGAAAATTCTGCTGCTGCCAACAGGCATTTCGCGCATAACATCAGAGACATTGGGGCTCTTACAGAATCGTACAAGCATTCGTTTTTCTTTCGTTCTACATGGGAGATGTACAGGAAAGCAAGTAACTGGTAGTCGTTCTAGGTACCCTCTGCCACGCACTTTTGGATGTATTGCGGAGTATGTATGTATATGTTGATCTGTGGATGAAGATATATGCAAAATGATTGCCTATGCTAGTGGCACTAAAGAAGTAATAAATTAAAACATTACGCCTGTTAAAAATTTACGGCGTACTGACAAACTTAGGTGGCAATCATGTCCTATCTCGTGAAGTGTGTACAGTACAGTGATATATAATTTTACTGCTGCAATCTATACATTTTATAAAATAGGTTGTATGTGGGTATCTGTATGTATGTTCCACGTTTTCTCGTAAACTACTGGACCGATTTCAACCAAACTTGGTACACACATTGCTTTCTCAAAAATCAAATGTTTGTAGAACTTATGGGACTTAACTACGGGGTCATCAGTCCCTAAGCTTACAAACTACTTATGAACTACCTAAGACTAAGGACGGAACAAATATCCATGCCCGAGGGGGGATTCGAACCCCCGACCGTAGTGGCCGTGCAGACCGTGACTGGAGCGTCTCAGTCCCCTCGGCCACCGCGGCCGGCATTGCTTTCTATCAGACAACAATCGCTGTGGGGATAAAACTACCTACGACACATAGATCAGGAGATATGACGTCGTAAACAATGAGTCCCAATAACTTTCGAATCACAGGTATCAATAAATATTGATTGTAGTCAAGTTTTGGATTACATTAATGTTATGCATCACTTGCATTTTATTACTGTTTTTCTTTCTTTGGATATTGCACTTTATCTTCATGTATACATAAAAACTTTGAGTTTTTATTTTCGTTTGTAATATAAGACTGAAAAATTGTACATATACCCGGGCAATCCCGATTTTAGCATTTCTAATAATATTAAGTTTTTAAATTATATTGATTATATCATATAATAATGTAAAATATTTAATTAATTACATTAAAAATTTTATTATATAATCATTTCTTTTGCCCTAAAAATAAGTAGCTTATTATTGATAAATGTATAAATTTGAATAATCAGTTAATATTAATTAAATATAACTTATAAGGTAGTTAATGATATATATGGATACTGTCTAATGAGTGTTGCGAACAGAGGTTGTAACAGGGAAGTAATCTAATAAGTTTGACAGCATGTAGGTGACGGAAAGTTTTGATAGTTGGAGATCATATTTGAAATTCCCTGAAAGTCCGTAAGTGTTCAGAAAGGAGTAATAGTTGTTCAAAGTTATAGTATTTTAGCACCCAATGAAGTCAATTTCGCATTGTAATACCTGGGAGCGCGGGAAGAGCCGAGCGGATCTAGGCGCCTTGGTAAGGACAGCGAGCTTCTCGGCGGCGGGAGGTTCGAGTCCTCCCTCAGGCTGTGTGTGTGTGTGTGTGTGTGCGTGCGCGCGTGGTCCTTAGGTAGTATGGGATGTTTGTAAGCCTAGGGAATGATAGCCAAAGTAGTTTGAGGTTTGTGACTTTTAATGCAGTGATCGTTTCGACGAAACCTTGCCAGTCTCATTCGGTGCCGGCCGCGGTGGCCGAGGGGACTGAGGCGCTTCAGTCACGGTCTGCACGGCCTCTACGGTCGGGGGTTCGAATCCCTCCTCGGGCATGGATATTTGTGCCGTCCTTAGGATAAGCTAGTTGATAAGTAGTTTGTAAGTTTAGGGACTGATAACCCCGTAGTTAAGTCCCATAAGCTTAATAAACATTCGAACATTCGAATTCTCATTCGGTACAGTTAGACTCTGCAGCTGCAGCAATGCAACATCAATTTACATCGTGACCATCAGTTACGTTGAGGCAGTTGTTCAAATGTTTGTAAATGTATCGGACCAAACTGCGTGGTCATCAGTCCGTAGCTTACAAGCTACTTAAACTAAGGTAAACTAACCTAAGGACAACACACACACCCATGCCCCAGGGAGGACTCGAACCTCCGACGGCGAGTAACCGCGCGCTCCGCAGCGAGGAGCCTTAGACCGCTGGGCTACTCCACCGCGACTGGCAGTTGTTGATGGATGATGTAGCATCTTCCAGTAGCCGAGCCCTCGCTTTGTCCTGGTGTATTTGAGCGGCGGTGCTGGTGCGTGCGACAGGGCGGTGGGCTCGGGGGCGTGGCCTGCGGCGGTGGGCGCCGGCCGCCAACTGGTTTGCCGCGCGGCATTCCCACCGCTGCCAGCGTGGGGCATGCTCGCCGCCTGCCTGCCTCTTACCGCGCCGCGCTTACCCGGGAGCGGTCCGGTAGTCGTTTTGGAAACACGCCCAAGGAACTTACTTTTTACTAACAGAAATTCTTTTCTAGGCAGCCGGCTAACGTGGAAAAGGGGTACTTCGTTAAGATTCTGGACACGTATTGTACACCCTCAAATACTGAAACGTCCATCAACTGAATAAAGCAACTCTGGGTATTAGACCGTGTCATTTTTTAAACACTTATCAAATGAATTGTCGACGTTTCAACCACTGTACAATATGTTTTTTTTTTCTTTATTTGGCCTTCTGAGTGTTAACTCAGTGTGGACATCTATCACACACAGAGGAAATGTACATATCTTTAAATAAACAGAAAAAACATAAGTACATTTAGTCTTATTGAATCCATCATCGGTGGTGGAACGGGACAGCGGCTGGTCAAGGTCTGAAGGAACTGAGGTAACAACAGGCGTAAGTATAATCAAATATTTATTCTACTACAATCAGTTTCGGCATTCTCACTATGCCACCTTCAGGTCTCTACATCGGAGCATGATATCCAAAAATAGGGATACTAAACTGGATTCGTGGATTTCGTCACTTACTTGGAAACAACCACCGCAACAGGGTATACACACAGCAGCATCCAACAGTTAATCCCCCCCCCACCAAGAGGACCACTGGACAGTGGTCGAAACGTCGGCAGATGATTTGCTAAGTGTTTAAAAAATGACGCGGCCTAATATCCAGAATTGTTTTATTTAAAATGACACGGCCGTGGAAGCCTACGATGTCCATCAACTGTTTTGTATAGAACTTCTCTCGGAAAGAACTCAACTAGTACGAAACATATATATTATAGCCATAAATAAATGTATAACAGCATTGTTTGGAAGCGGACCAATGAAGTACGTATAAACCCAGAAAGGAACAGATGTTTTTGTTTGTCAGCAGCCATGTTACTGGCTTGAAGCGCACCGCCACGTATTTATCTCCTGTGGCAACCTCTTCATTTCAAAAACTGTTGGAAAATGCTGCTATTAAAGTTGCGCTTCAAGTTACTGAGGACGTAGAGTGTTAATGGGGAAACTCCTTATCGACCATCGGATTGATAATGGGTTTGTGCTTTCGCTTCCTATGTTTATGGTTATAGTTGGAAGTCGTAAGAACACGAGAAAAAAAAGTGGAAAAATATGAATTGTAGAAGGGAAACATCTGGAAGGCTAATACGTCTTGTGGGTAGTAATTACGCGTCATCAACACGAGTTCCTCCGCCAGGTATGCGCGGTAGTATCGCCCTGACACGTTCACAGTAGCCAAAGAGACGTGTCTGAACCCTACTGAATTTACATCGTTATCGACGCCGCACAGTTATTTTAATATTCGGATGATAAACATTACGTATTGGTTGCAAAGTGGCGGTAATGTGGTGGACCAGGGGGTTGGGAGTGCGGCGACGCGCCTGACCTTGTGGCCCCGAGCCACGGCGGCTAATCGCGGCCTAACGTATTCGGCCGGCTCCATTAATAATTCTTATCGCGGCCGCGCTATGCTAAACAGCGCGGCGCGGCGCCCGCATCGCCGCCAGCGCTTTTTGGAAGCCCGCCGCGACCTCCCGCCGCCTGCCAGCGACGCCTGCTGGTGCGTGCCTGCTCGCCAAACCGTCTCCAGGGCAGCGCGCGGTAGGTACCCAGTTGCCACTGACTTCAGTAAATTCATCTCACTGCCGACTGGTTAGCATTTATTGGGCTTACGATGTTCGGTATTCTAGAGAGCACAGTACCGCGTCTGTAAGTTTCGCATACTATTTTCAGATTTGAAACTTCCTGGCAGATTAAAATTGTGTGCCGGAACCGGGACTCGAACCTGGGACCTTTGCCTTTCGCGGGCAAACGCACTACCGACTGTGCTATCCCGACACGACTCACGATGCCGCCTCACAACTTTACTTCCGCCAGTACCTCGCCTCCTACTTTCCAAACTTCACAGAAGCTTTCCTGCAAACACGCAAGACTAGCACTCCTGGAAGAAAGGATATGGTGGAGTGCGCTTGCCCGCGAAAGGCAAAGGTCCCAGGTTCGAGTCCCGGTTCCGGCACACAATTTTAATCTGCCAGGAAGTTTCATATCAGCGCACACTCCGCTGCAGAGTGAAAGTTTCATTCTGGAAACATCCCTTAGGCTGTGGCTAAGCCATGTCTCCACCATATCCTTTCTTCCAGGAGTGCTAGTCTTGCGTGTTTGCAGGAGAGCTTCTGTGAAGTTAGGAAAGTAGGAGGCGAGGTACTGGCGGAAGTACAGTTGTGAGGCGGCATCGTGAGTCGTGTCGGGATAGCACAGTCGGTAGTGCGCTTGCCCGCGAAAGGCAAAGGTCCCAGGTTCGAGTCCCGGTTCCGGCACACAATTTTAATCTGCCAGCAAGTTTCATATCAGCGCACACTCCGCTCCAGAGTGAAGTTTCATTCTGTTCAAAAAGAGTTCGGGTTTGCAGCCGGTCTTCATTCTACGATATTTTAACTTGACACCTGCCATTCAGGTGAGCCATAATGTTCGAATACAGCATTAGTAGTGAGCTTCTTGATGCTGTCGCGTCGTTCAAATATCTAGGCGTAGCATTGCAGAGCGATATGAAATGGAACGAGCATGTAAGGACAGTTGTAAGGCGGACAGCCGACTTCGGTTTATTGGGAGAATTTTGGGAATATGTACTTCACCTGTAAAGGAGATCGCGTATAAAACGCTTGTACGTCCACATCTTGAGTATTGCTCAAGTGTTTGGGACCCGCAGCAGATCAGTTTAAAGGAAGACATAGAGGCGGTTCAGAGACGAGCGGCTAGATTTGTTACCGGTAGGTTCGACCAATGCGCGAGTATCACGGAAATGCTCCGGCAACTCAACTGGGGATCGCCGGAAGAAAGACGACGTTCTTTTCGTGAATTTCTGTTAAGTAAATTTAGAGGGCCGGAATTTGAATCTGAGTGTATTACGATCTTGCTGCCGCCTACTTACATTTCGCGTAAAGATCACAAAGACAAGATAAGAGAAATTAGGGCTCATACGGAGGCATATAGGCATTATTTTTTCCTCGTTCAATTTTGGAGTGGAATAGGAAAGGAAATGCCTAGTAGTGGTACAGTCTACCCTCCGCCATGCACCTTACGGTGAATTACGGAGTATGTATGTAGATGTAGACGAAGATGCTTCTTTTTTTTTTTTTTTTTTTTTTTTTTTTTTTTTTTTTTTTTTTTTTTTTCTCCTTCATTGGGTTTTAATGCCCTATTACAAGGCAGGCTGATAGCAGCCTATGACGCTGCTCTACAGCTGAGCGAATGATATTGTACAAACGAATATAAAATTAAAACATGGTGATTAAACGGCGCTTTTTAAATGACAGTTTGAAAAATGTAGTATGTAAAAAGTACAGACAGTGGAAAGACACATGGTTTTTAAAAAAATACGTTGCCACGGTGGCTAAAAACACTCATTGCAGACGACTAGACATAAAGTGACGGTGACATTGGAGTAAAAGAAACAGCTAACATTGATTACCCAAGGGCACGCGCACAACGTTAAAAACCACGAAGAGACGAAACACTAGATACACGAAGCACTGAACACTGTTAAAACACTAGCACTGAACTGGTCACGCGTGGGGGAAGGGGAAAGGAGGTGGGGGGGGGAAGGGGGAGTGGAACCGGAAGGACGCCAGAGGAGGCGGAGAAGACGAAGACGCTGTCAGCTTCGCCTTACTTAACACGCTGGTGGTATTACCGCTCATGCGTCGAAGACACGGTGACAGAAGGACCACACCGCCCGGTGGCAGCGCCCTCGCTGGTGGAACTGCAAGGATCAGCTGCCTTCCGATACTGCCGCTGGCCGCAGTTATCGGAGTCTTCTGGCGTCTTCGTTTAGAACAAATCTCGGAGATGACGGGATTCCACGCGTTATTCAGCTAGTAGCCGCTGTCGCGGTTCATCAGATTTTCCGCAATGCGTATTTTAACGGATTATTTTTATAATGGAGTCACAGAAAGATGTTGTTGTGGCCTAAATTGATGTTTTATCATACTCCATTGTATGTCCGTTAGAAATACGATGCTCAACTGCAGACTTGCTGGGTTGCAGAAGGCGAGTGCAACGTTGATATTCAGTACACCGTTCTTCCACGGTGCGTGTTGTCTGTCCTATATAGGCCATACCACACTCGCAAGGTATTTAATAAGGAAGGCGAGAATTTATAAAATACCTTGCCAACTGAGGAGGATGTCTGGTACACATCCTGACTTTGGGTTTCAAGGATTATTCTATCCGACTATCACACAATAGGTGCGAATATTTTAGTTACAAAAAATGTTCAAATGTTTGTAAACCTATTGTAGCAAATTGCTAAGGTCATCAGTCCCTGGGCTTACAAACTACTTAAGCTAACTTACACTAAGGAGACCCTCCCACACATACACACACACACACACACACACACACACACACACGCTGGAGCGAGGACTTGAACTCCCGGCGGGAACGGCCGCCCATTCCGTTTACATGGGCTCCCAAAACCGGATTTCGTAAACCGATTTCCCAAATCCGCTTTTAGTTGGTCATGTAAACACTCCAAAATCAATTCTAGAAATTCACTTCTGTAAAGTGGTTTTCGAATTCCATAGCCGATTTTCGTGTCGATGTAAACGCAGCCGTTTTTGAAACGTTCTTGCCTTGTCATACTGTTTTTTGTTAAGAATGTTCAGAATGGACAAAGTGACATTTTATGCAGTGAAAGGGAAGTATAAAAATTAGGGTGAACATTTAATCTGTGTACTTTAGAAAAATAGCGGTTGTGCTGGCTTAAATCAGGAACTGAAAAATGTTTGTTAAGCTTAATTGACTTCACTACGGGGTCATCAGTCCCTAAACTTATAAACTACTTATGAACTACCTTATACTAAAGACGACACAAACATCCATTCGAACCCCCGACAGTAGCGGCCGTGTAGACTGTGACTGGCGCGCCGCAGACCGCTCGGCCACTGCGGCTGGCTTAAAGATTCCACAGTTCCTTAAAGCAAATGTGGCGACCATATTGTTCGTCAAGATGATTTTCGGTTATCTGTTTAATTTGTTGCCTTTGGTACTCGGCCCAGTGATCTACATTTGACAGTTTCATATGATCTGATGATGCATAACCAGGACGCAATGCGTAGAAAATGCCACTCTGTTTCTGAATCGACCACAACTTCAGTAGTTCGCAGACACACTGTATGGTAGTTGGCAGGTGGCGATACTTGTTATGACACTCCTTTTATAGAAAATTCGAGAACACCTTGTTGCCGAGAATTCGCCGATACGCAGCGTAGCGAACACTTGCTGAAGTAATAGACCCTGGGGGATCCTGACAAGGGACTCCAGCTAGTGCTTTAGAGTAGCCACCGTATTGGTACGTGGTGATGACTAAAGACTGCCGTACGTATGAAGGTACGCACCCTGGCAATGTTTCGTTCGCGGATGAGTGTACTTGCAGAGCCGCGATGCGCAAGCGCAGTCCCCCCCCCCCCCCCCCCCCGCTTGTGAGGCGGTGGGCGGTCGCACAGTGGGGGACCTGTTGCTGCGCTGTTCGCTCGGAGTGGCGGCTCCGCCCACGCGCGCCTGCGGCTAGCGGTCGGCCAGGCTTCGCGGAAGCGCCCGCGGCTGCCAGCTGCAAGCCGCACGCACGCGGCCAGCCAAATGGAGAAAGAAAAAAACCGCAACACCACTAGTCTGCAGACAAGGGAAACCCTCACATGTAACATGGGTCAGTGGACTTATTCAAAGATGAAAACAGAAAGAAGGTGGCAAAAGAAGCAAGGTTAGTTAACAAAACATAAACAAAGCAAAGGAATTGACATGTGAAAACGTCCAAAGCGGAACGTAATAGTCATAAAAATGTGGTACTTGCGTAGAAGAAATCATAGGTCCTTAGGCAGTGAAACTTTGTAGATATCGATTTATGCGGGGGGAGAGACTTCAAGCTACAGCTACCACGCTACCGTTCGACAATGTCTCTGGTGCTCCTGTAAGCGGCGTTTAATAATTCTCTCTTATTATGTCTTTATCACTTGTTTGACCATTTCTGACCATGTGCCGTTCCTAATCCATCAAATACCCCCCCCCCCCTCACTGTTTCAGGCCCTGCACGCACAATTGTGCAATTTTGGTTTTGCTCGCTTTCTTTCTTTTTGATTCAAACTAGGAAGTTCCGACCTGTATCACACAATCGTGGATGGACTGCAGTAACGTGCGCAACGAGTTTTACTTCCGTGTTTTTACACTGTGTGGCACCAACAGTCGGCGAACTTCCAGTACACTTACAATGGCGGCAAGAAAGGCTTGTTGACAAGGCGTTTAATTTCCTTGTTTTGACATGTGAAGGTATCATATCTGTCAGCCAGTTGATTTTACATGATGCTGTGATGTTATTATGTCATTCCTTTCAAAGGCATGTTACTGTAAGATGGGGGCAATTATAAAAAATGTAGTGAAGGCCCAAAACAGACAATTGTGTAGGTACAAATTATTGAAAATAAATTCACTTTCTTTTTTGTAATGAATTATTGTATGTATTTTGTATCTTAAACGTCCCTCCCTATATTAGTGTCCCATCAGCTACAACCTTAGGGCCGAAAGGGATATATCGACATTATTATGAGTCCGTTGTTGCATTCGTAGCACCGGATACACCATCTGACGGCCAAAACTGAAACTTTATTTCAGCGCAGAACCTTTTCCCATCACACGTTACCAAGTCTCGCTGCCATTCGTTACCACAACCCACACTACATCTCTGTAACTGCATGTGTAAAAATATAATAAAACTACAACTGGACGATGTCTGTATGTAAGAAATATTTAAGAAAACTTAATATGGGGCTGTAACGTAAGCTCAGACAATTACCCCTTTAAAATTCTTATATCTTTCTCTTCCTCGTATGGTTGCAAGCGCATCACGGTTCTATTAATGGAGAAGTAACATGATATGTAGTACATGTTTCATGTTGTTTCCGCATATAAGCAGTGGCGGACCAAGGCTGTCGGAGGCCCGGGGCGACAACAAAACAAAATGAGGGCCTCGGTCCACTTGGAAGTACATGTATTAATATATAAAAAAAGTAGCTTTTGATATTTATAGTCTCCCCCTCAGGGCGAGCGACACGGGACGGTCTAAAGAAAAAGTAGCTTCCGAGATTTGGTCCCAACACGAGAGGCCAAGGCCGCTCAAAAAATAAAAAAAAGTAAAAAAAATAAGTAAAACAACTTGGTTTCTAGGTTTTTTGAGCTCTCCCCCAAGACGAAAGTCACGGGGCGGTCCGCCTCCCCCCCCCCCCTCCCCTCCAGTCCGACACTGCCTAGAAGCCAAGTAACCTATATGTACATAGGTATTTTTCCCCTTTGTATGGAAAGAGGGAAATCGGAATCTAAAGGACATACAGAATAACTGCATTAGGGACATTTAAGTGTTTTTTGTGGAAAGAATTTTACTATATTGATGTTGTTGTTGACGACGACGACTTCTTCAGTCCCCAGAATGGTTTGATGCAGCTCTGCAAGCAACCCTGTCCTGTGCAAGTCTCTTTATCTATAATCATAAAAAAAACGGCAAGCTGCATCGGTTTGAATCTGTTTACTGTATTCGTCTCTAGGTCTCCCTCTACGATATTTACCCTACACACTTCCTTCTAATGGTAAGTTGACGATACCTTGATGTCTCAGAATGTGTTCCATCCCTTTTCTCAGTCAGGATATGCCGTATTCTCCCAAATTCCGTTGAGAACCTCCTCATTACTTACATGATCTACCCATCTAATCATTCGTCTGCAGCACCAAATTTCAAAAGCTTCTATCATCTTTTTTGTCTGAACTCATTGTCTTCCACGTTTCACTCCCGTACATTATGGTCAGGTTTAGTAAGTTTCGTCTAAGGATCATTTCATTATCTTGAAAGGAAAATCAGGCCAGGAAAGTTGTATAAGACTGAACTACAAAAACCGTGATAGAGATGATATATAATATTTAAAATGTAGTATTTGGAACGTTTTGTCATAATTGATAATAAACTTGAGGATTTTTTCAAATTCACTCGAGTTACAGATGCACTACTTGTCGACTAGACTGAATAATTATAGTAGGACAACACTCAGAGACAAATAGGTGCAGTAAGGGTGTAGGTGGTGGTTATAAATAGTGCATTGAAACTATTTCAGGTGCATTGCCTTTGCTTGCGTTCTCCTCATTTTGAGTTTACCCGCGCTGTGTGTACGGCTGCAGGTGTCGCGTGCTGTAGGTGTGAGGCGAGGCTGGGTGAGGTGAGGGCGTTATTAATGGCGGTGTCTGGCAGCGGGATGTGCGCCGTGTAGGCAGTGCGGTGAGCGACGGCCCGCCGAGGAGATAGCCGGGCCCTAATGAGTCCCGTGTCGCCACGTCTCACACACAACACCGCTTTCTGCCGCAGACGCAGACGCCGTGCTTTGAGCACGGTCCTACGTGCTTGCGTGCTCCTCCTCCTAGCGTTCCAGACACCTCCACAATCTCAGCCTTCGATTTGCCTCACAGCTTGCCAAACGCATTATTTCCTGACCGCTGAACGACTTCGGCAACCAACAGGCTAGCTGCTAAAAATGTTCAAATGTTTGTATAGCTTATGGGACTTGACTACGGGGTCATCAGTCCCTAAACTTACAAACTACTTATCAACTAGCTAATCCTAAGGACGGCACAAATATCCATGCCCGACGGGGGAATTCGAACCCCCGACCGTAGTGGCCGTGCAGACCCTGAATTGAGCGCCTCAGTCCCCTCAGCCACCGCGGCCGGCTACTAATAACAGAATATAATAATTTTGGTAGTGTTGTTTATACGAGTTTAAGGATTTACTGCCGGCCGCGGTGGCCAAGGGGACTGAGGCGCTCCAGTCACGGTCTGCACGGCCACTACGGTCGGGGGTTCGAATCCCCCCTCGGGCATGGATATTTGTGCCGTCCTTAGTATAAGTTAGTTGATAAGTAGTTTGTAAGTTTAGGGACTGATGACCCCGTAGTTAAGTCCCATAAGCTTAACAAAAGTTTTTTTTTTTTTTTTTTTTTGAAGGATTTACTCTCATAATATATTTTCAAAACTATTTAAAAAGTTGTGATCTCCAGATTCTAATTGGTCGTTCAGAATGGATTTACTATGTTGCTTACAATTTTATACACGTGTACATTTTAAAGCGTATCCAGTTTTTTACCTTTTGTTGCAAATTACAAGCTATGACTCATACCACAGTCTGGATGATTTTAAATGATCGCCAAAGATGTGCAAACTATACAAAAGTTGAAACTTCCTGGCAGATTAAAATTGTGTGCCCGATCCGGGACTCGAACCTGGGACCTTTGCCCTTCGCGGGCTAGCGCACTACCGACTGTGCTATACCCACACGACTCACGATGCGGCATGCCTCACAACTTCCGCCAGTTGTTAGGTGTTCTGATCCATGTTTGGTAAATGCTGCTTTCAGAAGAAGAATAAAATCATTTCACTCTGTTGCTGCGTGTGCGCTGATATAACAAGTCCTGGCGTATTAAAATTGTGTGCGAGACCGGGATTCGAACCCGCGACCTTCGCCTCACTCGGGCAATCGCTCTATCGACGGAGCTAACGTCCTCACAGCCCTTGTGGCTTTCCAGGGTAGCTAAGTCAATAGAGCACTTGCCTGCGAAACGTTAAGTTCCCGCATTCAGTTTTAATGTGCAAGGAAGTTTCATCGCTCTGCGTTATTCAGCGCAGCGACAGCGACCGAATTTTTCGGATAGCACTGCTGGACCTCTCCACTCGTAATGTCACTCCTATAGCCGTACACTTTAACCTGGAGCGACAACGCACGCTAGTGAAATACTAATGAGATGTTGCTGCTAAGTATCCTGGCGAAAGAAGACAGTTAACAACGCCACATCTCTCCGACCAACGGAGAAGAGGTGCAAGCGTAAGTTTCATTATGACCGGGGTTAGGGTTACTGAATATCTAGAAACAGTGAAAACGACAGAAAATACAAGCTCGACAAATTTCGTTAGGATTGGAAACGTTTCAGTATAATGACTCCAGGTTTGTTCCATAGAAGTAAGAGGTCCCATCTACTCTCCCTATCACGTCCGTAAATGTCGTAATTTCTACTGATTGCTTGCCTTTCCTCGATGAGCGTCACAACGAATGTTTCATAACTTCACAAGAATTCCGGTGTGTTCTGCTTGTGGTCTTACGGCTAGCGTCGCTGCTGCCTGGTTTGATTCCCAACCAAGCCGGACATATTCTTCGCTCAGAGACGGATCGTTCCTGTCGTCCAATCATGATCACCTAATAGTGGCCAAAAAGTTACCTAAGTGGCGTCCAATAGAGGTACTTCCGTCAGGCAGCCGAACTAACCAAGACGGGGTCCCCTGGCCAATAATTAATAGATTCAGTATACTTCATAGACATCTAAATTTCAATTCCGCTATACACGCGGTGTATTCCTATACATGTTTAGCAGGTAGCGTCTTAGTTGAGACAACTGCTGTGTGAGACTCTGAGGCGGCGTCGGCCGTCGCGCTGGTGTTCTGGCGCCACGGTGAGTGGCTCTGGCTGGCCGTCACAATGGAGTAGCAGCGACACAATGCGAGGCCACCCCAGTCCGAGACCTTCCCGATAACCGCCGGTCACAGGAAGCGACCGGCCGGCCGCCGATACCATCTCCCAGCCACGTCTGCTCTGCTTCCAGTTGTTCAGGCCTGTCACCCGCTCCACATCGGGGTAATGAACAAGTCTCTAGAAGCCTCGTCCCCCATACTGGTGGTTTACTTTAAAAGCTGTTGCCTGTTTTGTCGCGACATACAGCAAATTTGTTTCAGTAATCGCTACGTATACAGTGACTCCAAAGTTAGAGTTTTCGTAAATGGTTTTCACAGTACAGTTTCTTCGTTGATCACATAAACATATCTGTTCTGGATATGTTGGGCTGTCTGCTACTGTTCATTGTCCACAATTGCTTTTATGTCCGTGTAATTAGCCTACGTCAGTAGTGATTGGGTCGTCATACCTACTCGCTTTCTGAAATGTTAATATGGACGGAGACTTCTCATGTGAAGTGAAGGTGAAACACTACTTTCTTCAGGCCTTCATTTAAGAGAAATGCAGCTGATCTCCA
This sequence comes from Locusta migratoria, assembly GCA_026315105.1. Classification (NCBI taxonomy): domain Eukaryota; kingdom Metazoa; phylum Arthropoda; class Insecta; order Orthoptera; family Acrididae; genus Locusta; species Locusta migratoria. The sequence goes on along the minus strand of CM048746.1, from coordinate 363,036,042 downwards.
ATAATTTTCTCTCTCTCTCTCTCTCTCTCTCTCTCTCTCTCTCTCTCTCTCTCTCTCTCTCTCACACACACACACACACACACACACACACACACACATACTGTCTCACTCACTCTCTGTCTCTTTCGTGGCCTAGTGTCTCGTAGACAATCAATGATTAATCGCAAACGACTGAGAATGAGAACATCTTTGTTTTTCGAATCTTTTCTAACCAGTTAACATCTATTCTTCTATTCTCCTTCTCCTCCTCTCACTACTGCTTTTCTTTTTCTTCTTCTCGGGACTGATGACCTAGATGTTTAGTCCCCTCAAAATCACAACAACTACTACTACTCTTTCTTCTCTTGAAACGTTCAAAGATTTGTAAACCTGAGGGTCCAAACAGCTGAGGTCTTCGGATTTAGAGTTCCAAACTACTTTAACTTACGCTTAGGCTAAGACATACATGCCCGACGGGAGGGACTCGAGCTTTCGACGGCAGCGCCCGCGCAGTCTGTGAAATGGCGCCTTAGTTCATGCGGCCATTCCCATGCTGCCCTTCATTTCAAATCTCACGAAATTTACGTCGTCTTGAGACGAAAACAAGAGGAAATGACTCACACTCATGGTCTGAATGAACTGGCGCTTGGTAAAGCCGTACTTCATCGTACTTGCAATGTCCATTCTTGTCCTTTAACAGTACAGCGAATAACTGTTTCCGAAATTAGCTCGTTTCCTACTAGCTATAAGCGTGGGGCAAAGCAGATGATGTTTTGCATAAAGGCAACAAGTAGTGAAGTATGGAGACAGCATTGCCAATTTCAACACCGGTCCTCCTCATAAAAAAGAAAGACGTGCGCATTTACACTCACTCTCATACAACGCCGCAGGTTGTTGTTTGCCGTTAGCAAGAGGCTTGTTGCAAGCTGTCTAGTAGGGGGGAAAAAAGAGCAGGACGGATGTGGGCAGTGTACAAAAATGTGCGTGTGTTGCAAGGACAATCCAGCAGACTGGCGAGGCACTAGCCGCGACAGACAAAGCGCTGGACGCAGCTGCGGCCGCCCGCTACCTGCCCCCAAGGGTTATCGCGGCCGTTGTCGCCGGCTCCGCGCTTATCCACATCATCTCGCGCCTTTCGCAAGTCTGCCCACTCCGCCAGGGTCACTGGATGTCTGACAGGTGACACCAGCCAAAATGTCCGCTCGGGTTTCTCTGGACTGAAATGTGGACCGACACGAACACCGTCAATTTTCCACTATACAGCACAGTACAAAGGCTTCCGGTATGATATTTTCACTCTGCCGCGAAGGCAGCGGAAGCAAAGGTCCCGGGTTCGAATTTCAGTTCCGGCACACAGTTGTAACCGGCCAAGAAAGTTTCTGTACAAAGGCTATTCTTACCACATTCAGTCAGTCATCCTGTCGTATGAAGAGGGATATTCCTCCTACCCAACCCTTACCCCAAACACACATCCTCCGTGCTCCAATCTTGTAAGAGATATAGGTTGGTCTCTAGCAGTACCGGTGTGAACCGTGTGTTCACTGGTTGTGTCCTCCCGCGTAGCTCAGTGGACAGCATCGGTGACTACCACGCAGAGGGCTCGGTTCGATTCTCGGCAGGGGCTGAGTGTTGTGTTGTCAAATGTTCAAATGTTTAAACCGAACTGACGTCTTTTTTAATCCAGTCACGAACTCAAACTCGTTTCTTATTCTTTTTATGTTTAGTCTTATGCAGCGACCTCACACAGAGAAGCAATAGCTCCGCTTCAGCCGGCCGCGGTGGCCGAGGGGACTGAGGCGCTCCAGTCACGGTTTGCACGGTCACTACGGTCGGGGGTTCGAATCCCCCCTCGGGCATGGATATTTGTGCCGTCCTTAGGATTAGCTAGTTCATAAGTAGTTTGTAAGTTTAGGGACTGATGACCCCATAGTTAAGTCGCATAAGCTATACAAACATTTGAACATTTGAGCTCCGCTTCAACTCTTACAGCTACCAAAACTTTCATTCTACTGCGACTACGGCACTCACAAAACAACGAAACTGAAGTGTATAGTATTGGCGCCGTGTCTACAGACATGCACGAAACCAGTTGCGCGCCATTTATTTCATGCAACGAGTGTCGCAACTTAGTGTCGTCGTGTAGACTAGCCTTTATTTAGTGTAGCGCACATGTCGCTGCGAACTTGTCGTACTGTTTGCACTCTATGCGTATACGTACTGATGCGGTTGTGCTGGGCAGTGTGGTGGAGCAACTGCGCCAGTGGCTGTCTCGAAGCACGGCACGGGTTCCCCTAGGTCGCTGTGACCCCAAAACTTGTCGACGGCGGCGGCGTGTCCTGGTCGGCGCGCTGTGTGTGTGTGACGTGTTAGCGCGGCGAGAGTGGCGCGCGCCGCCGCAACTGGAGCGCCGACTTTCCTCGCCACGCCTACGGCCCGCAGCCCAACCACCACTTCGCAAACCGCGCTGCTCAGGCGCTCGCTGCTGGCGATATGCCTTGTGAAGCGTGTGCGCCTTATCCATACCAAATTCAAACGTTTGACAAGCTTAAGGGACTTAACTGCGGGGTCATCACTCCCGAAACTTACAAACTACTTATGAACTGGCGCGGCGGAGCGGCCGAACGCATTGAGGCGCTATACCGCGATGCGCGAGGCCGTTCCCCATCGGGGGTTCGAATCCCCCCTCGAGCATAGATGTCTTTGCTGTCTTTAGTATAAGGTAGTTCATAAGAGGTTTGTAAGTTTAGGGACTGATCAGCCCGCAATTAAGTCCCATAAGCTTAACAAACATTTTATTTTTCTATTTATGAACTACCGTATACTAAATATGACACAAACATCCATGCCCGAGGCGGGATTCGAACCCTCGACGGGGAACGGCCTCGCGCATCGGAGCATAGCGCCTCAGTGCGCTTGGTCACTCCTCCGCGGCTTATCCATACCATTATATACGTTTATAATACAGGGTGACACAGAAGAACCGGAACATTTAGACAATCCGATAACATTATAAGTGATGAAGGAAAGATATTTAATTCATAGTAATTGAAATCTTACTACTTTTTCATTTACTCAAAATTGATGTAATTTTTCTTGAGGTAGCCCCACAAGTAAGAAAATCACAAACGAATAAATCTCTCGGGGGGCCATGGAATGTTACCGAAACGTGAGATCACACTGTTACCGAACAATTCTCGCAAGCGTGCCGTAGATTTCCGTGCTGTGTCTGATGTCGCTCCGCTGTTCAAACCAGGCGTCATGTAAGTTTGGTAGTTCAATGCGGGTGTAACGAAACATCTCCACGTAACGATCGGCATTCACAGCTGGTGTGTTCCCATGTTCATTTGCGGGAAAAATGTCGGATAAATCCCATGTGATGAAACATCACACTACACTGTCACTTCAGTAGCGTGTAAAGGACAGCGATCAATGAGGAATCTACACAGCCGATTTCAAGACTGTATTCGTACAGGGGGACGCTATCTGTAGGACGTAAAGAAATAAAAATAAAATTGATAAATGACATCAATGTTCCGTAAATTACAAAGTTGTAAGATTCCAAGTGCTATGAATTACATTTCTTTTGTTCATCACCTGTAATTTAATGACATGTCGAAATGTTCGCGTTTTTGTGTGTCACAGTCTATTTGTACATGTATACTACAATGGCGAAGCCAGGATTTTGGTCTGGGGAGCAGAGTTTATAGAAGTTTTATGGCATGGTACCTCTCAGCTGACGTAGACAGTCATACTTCCCTGTATTGTTGACGGGCGTGGAGTGTTAATGGTGTGAAATTCGTGCCTTTTTATATAGCTATACTTTTCATGAATTTATCCGCTTACTGTTAGAGAGGACACAGTTTGTAGTAATCGATGGTAAGGCATCGACTAAAACAGAGGTGATATCCGGCGTAGTGTTATTGGTCCTCTTCTGTTCCATATCTAAATAAACGACTTGGGAGAATATCTGAGCAGCTGTGTTAGGTAGTATGCAGATGACGCCGTCATTTATCAACTAGTAATGTCAGCTGAAGATTAAAAGCAACTGCAGAACGATCTAAATAAGATAACAATATGGTGTAAAAAATTGGCAATTCACACTAAATAATGAGAAGTGTGAAGTCGTCCGCATGAGAACGAAAAGAAATGCGTTAAAATTTGTTTACAAGATAAGTGAATCAAGAGTGTAGGCCGTAAACACCACAAAATACCTGGGAATTACTATTACTTCAGACTTAAATTGGAAAGAACACCTAGATAACGTCGTGGGAAAGGCGAACCAGATACTGTGTTTTATTGGCGGAACACTGAAAAGATGCAACGGAACTACTAAAGAGACTGCATACACCACGCTCGCCAGTCCTCATTTGGAGTATTGCTGCTCAGTGCAAATCCCTGCCGGTTTGAGGAAGCCATCGAAAAAGTCCAAAGAAGGGTAGCTCGTTTTGTATTGTCACGATACAGGGGAGACAGCGTCACGGAAAAATACAAGATGTGGGATGGGAATCATTACAACAACGGCGCTTATCGCTGCGATGTGGTCCACTTAGGAAACTCCAATCACCAACATTTTCCTCCGAATGCGAAAATATATTGTTGACTCCCACCTACAATAGGTAGAAACGATAATCAAAATACGAGAAATGAGAGCTCGAAGGGAGAAATTCAGATATTCTTTCTTCCCGCGCGCTATTCGAGAATGGAATGATAGATGAATAGTATAAAGGTGGTTCCATGAACACTCTGCCAGGCACTTAAATGTTATTTGCAAAATATCCCATGAAGAAGTAGCAAACCTGATACCAATTATCGTGCCACGCCTATTTAAAATTACTTTACGTTAACCTTGCTAACCCCCCTCCCCGCCAAAGTATATGCTATATTTGCCACTGATTCCCCAACAACACATCTAGATCCTCTTTGATTCAGACTGGTGGCAAGTAGTAGTTACAGTCTGCAATGGCAGAGACACAGTATTGTTTTGATCATCTTCCTGACTTCACTTAAGGCTCTATTTTCTCTGTACGAGGTGTTTTGCAAGTAAAATTAGCTGTGATACCTCTGGTCCTTCTCTTCTCGGTGTTTTATTTTGGCTGACCAGCAGTAACGCAGCTAATGGAACGCCAAGTAGCGATCTCCCACGATATCTCCAGTAAGCTGTTGGAATGGTTGCGATTTCCGGCAACAGTGATGACAAGCCACGGCTAGTCGGCGAATTTGTTTTCCACGTAGCGTTAGTCAGAGCTTTGTGCGTTGCCGCCTCCGCGGCTGACCGAGTTTGGAAGCGCGACCCGGCTGGTAGGCAGGTACTCTGGATGGGTTGCGCCACCGCGCGCAACCGCGCCCCCATCCGTGTGAGGCAACCGCGCAGCCCGCTTCTGCACGCTGGGTGTGGGAGAGAGTATTCCGGGAAGAGTGCCGCATCGCTGGTGGCTGCGGCAGCGGCGGCGGCGCACCCAGCGGCGGAATGCCTGCGCAGTCAAGGGCAGCGGGCCAGTGATTCAACGCCGACAACAGCCTCCGCTGGCCGGCGTGCCATTGTTCCTGCCACCGGCGCTCACCCACGCAGGCCCCACTGACATAACCGTGCGCTCTCTCTCTCTCTCTCTCTCTCTCTCTCTCTCTCTCTCTCTCTCTCTCTCTCTGTCCCTCCCCCCTCCATAGCATTCACATCTCTTTAAACATCAACAAATAATACAATTCCTTGAGGCAACATTGTCTCGTTATACGAAAGGTGTTAAACATAAGGAGACAAGGATGGGGCCCCTCCACGCCCACACCAACGTGGTGACCATCACAAAAGTTCTACTGTCACCTCCGTAATTAGGTTAGTTTGCTAAGGTGGATCACGGGATGTTCAAAAAAATTTTCAAATGTTTGTAAAGTCTATGTGACTTAACTACGGGGTCATCAGTCCCTAAACTTACAAACTACTTATGAACTAACTAAGACTAAGGACGGTACAAATATCCATGCCCGAGGAGGGATTCGAACCCCCGACCGTAGTGGCCGTGAAGACCGTGACTGGAGCGCCTCAGTCCCCGCGGCCACCGCGGCCGGCATCACGGGATGTGGGAACCGTGATGTTATCCGTACGTGTGGGCACGAACACCCATTAATACGGTGCATCTAGAGATAGAATTGGTCGAAAGGTATACGAAGGGTAAAGGTATGTAAGGGCAGAGGAAAAAAAGTGCCAAGGCAAGAGTAGGTATGAAGGGCAGTGGGGGGAGGGGGGGGGGACTGAGGCGCTCCAGTCACGGTCTGCACGGCCACTGCGGTCTGGGGTTCGAATCCCCCCTCGGGCATGGATATTTATGCCGTCCTAGTTCGTAAGTAGTTTGTAAGTTTAGGGACTGATGACCCAGTAGTTAAGTCCCATAAGCTTAACAAACATTTGAACATGATGGGCAGTAGCGGTGTGCTATCTGCGACAGATCATGCAAGGTTTGGTAATGTTAGTAAAGGGCATATCTCAGTACCGTTAACTTTGCTAGGTTCATCATGAAGAATCAGTCCGTTTGATGCGAGGTTCTGCTGCAGCTGAGTTCCTGTGTAGTCTCCTGGGTCGGCTGCTGCAGAATACCCGTGAACATCGGCTATGGCAGAATACCTGTAACATAGCCAAATTTATCATGGTAGTTAGGCAGTTCGGTCATAGAACTGGCTAAGTGTGTGGGGCTGTTTAGGTTTGTTTGTGCTTAGTGCGCTGAATATGGTTTCCCTGCTTTGCCTGTAGGTCGGCTCTGGGCTCAGCTGGCATTGCCAGTCAGTTTGCTGTTCTGCAGGGGTTTGCCATGTTCATCGTGTTTGCGAGTTGGTGTTCCCTACCACCGTAGGTGGTTAGTCTCTGAGGAGAAGTGTTTTGGGCGGCATTGAATTAAAATTTATGCTGTGGCCGGGATTCGAACCCGGGACCTCCTACTTACTAGGTAGTTAACACAGCCAAAGCAACTACACGGACTGTCTTATAAAGCACGTCTCTCTCCACATCGCGTACTTTAATTCTGCCTCATGTTCCCTGTGAAATATGTGGTGTGGAGGGAGACGTGCTTTAAGGCAATCCGTGTAGTTGCTTTGGCTACAACGCTGTGTTAGCTGAGTGATCAGCCGGGCGCCGTGGCTAAGCGCGCCCGGTCAGAGGGCTCAACGCTCTTTGTAATAAAAAAAAAAGCTGAGCCAACAACACATCGAACAAGAACGAACAAAAATGATCAGCGTCCGCAACAAAGAGAACTACCCGTAGAACAAAAAAACAAAAAAAGTGGTCTAAAGTAAGTAGGAGGTCCCGGGTTCTAAACCCAGCCACAGGATAAATTTTAATTCAATGTCTCTCCTTATGTTTAATCTCTTTAAACATTTTAGGAGGTAGCAGTATACACGATTTCGGATCCGCGATCCGCGATACCACCCGTCGGCTTCGACCAATTACGTCACATCTGAGTTAAAGACAATAATTAATTTACAAGCAGAACATAGATTAAGATTTTGTATTTAGAAGTGATTTGTAACTTCTTTCTGATAGTGAGGTATAGTTTAACAGAGAGGATATTTTTATTTCGCAAGTGACCGCCTAAGGCGCAAATTTTTGGGCTGAGACCTATGATCGATGGTACATTCTGTTGTGGTAATTTGTAATTTACGAGGATAATCACAGATTATTTATTATCTACAATACGTAAGTATTACGATATTGCCGCTGCGGAGTGGCCAAGTGCATTGAGGCGCTATGCTCCGATTCCTCCCTCGGGCATGGGTGTTTGTGCCGACTTTAGTATTAGTTCATAAGTAGTTCGTAAGTTTAGGGACTGATGACCCCGCAATTAAGTCCCTTAAGCTTCACACACATTTGAACATTTGAAAACAACCATTCATCTGTGACCCCCTATAAACAATGGATATGTTGCACGTAAACAATCAGTAGAGAGCACTAAGTCTGCCTTGCTTTGCTGTGACTACAGTATGAGTCAAATTATTACAATTGTGTCTTGCTTGTGTTACATAGTTCAAAGATGAAATCTGTTTGAAAGCCGTCGTTATTGTGTGGGGACGCAATCTGATGACGGTTTCGTTTTAGCTGATATTTTTAAAGGACGTATTTTAATTGTGTGTGTTTTAATGGTACCCATGTTCTGAACCTAATTTTCGATTTCTTCTTTTCCAGGTGAGTACCCAGTGTTGAATGCCTCTGCGCCATGCAAGTCTTACCTGGTGAGTTACATTCAGTTTGTCTTTTCGTTCCACAACGATTTCCAAAGGTTAACATCTCGAAACATTGCAGAAAACTGTACAAGAGCTTTGGAGTTAAAAGTCAATTTTTAAAAGCGACTTTCTTAAGAGGTACGGCATTTTCTGTTTATAGTCATATTTACATTCGGCTCTGACGATATCCCATTTTGTGGATATAAAAAGGGACTGTTGGTAAGTAGTCTGTAGACGGTGGTGGAGCATGCATGATGCCAGGGCGAGAGGTAAATACTTCTATGTTCTGCTTAATTCGGAATCGCTTTCCCCGGTTTCTAGGAGTTGTACAAGAGTCTAAGATTTCTGATAACGAAATCGTGCTTTGAAATTAATCATTTACTCATATATGGGCTGGGGAAAAAGTAATGACAACTATTGTTTTTCTTGGAGATGACATTATTGACAGAGATGCTTACCGTTACAAACTTTCAATATAACCCCCCTCCCTCCCTACCGGCAGGTATTTGTGACCTTTTGCCAAATGTCTGAACGATGAAGCCATTTTTCCACGTCATGATGAATTCTTAATAAAGCAAATAGAGAAAGCCGGCCGCGGTGGCCGGTCGTTCTGCGGCGCGTCAGTTTGCACGGCCATTATGATCGGCGGTTCGAATCCCCCCTCTGGAATAAATATTTTTGCCATCCTTAGTATTAGCTAGTTCATAAGTAGTTTGTAAGTTTAGGGACTAATGACCCCTTAGTTAAGTCCCATAAGCTCTATAAACATTTAAATAGAGAAATTCTGTTAGCGCTGCTGTCCTGTGCGTGCATCGAAGTCTCCGACGGAGATTGCTCGTGACAGTTTTATTGCGGTTGCCGCTCCTGTAGGGAATATAAACTAATGTAGGCGACTTGCATCTACATTCATTCAAGTAAATAAAAAGCAGCCGCTGTGTGTTGGGTCACAGTGTTACTGGTACTTTGGTAACGAAGTTAATTAGAGACTTGTCAGATCGAAGAGTTAACTTGTCTTTACGAGTGACGTATTTAGAACGAAATACCTATGCCCGGCATTAACCAACAAAATACCTCAACTATAGACGGACTTTGCTTCAGTCCTAATGGGTATCTGCTTTTTATGCGCTGTTTTATTGCGGCAACAAGAGAGTTAATGTTCCGTGGGCCAACGGCTGTGGAACTGATCACGTTTGAAGATGACCGTTTATGATAACAAAAGTCTGTAATTCTCACGAAGAAGGGTGGAGCTCATATCCTCTTGGAGTACGATGGAGACCAATAAACCGTTGATTTGATTAGGGTTAACTACTCGTAAGCTGAACCGCCCACGTCTCATTTTTTTGTGAAGTAATAAAGGCAGAGCAGGAATAGGCTATAACTTAAATGGCCACTTTATTGCTCGAAGAAAAAGATTTTCTGGTGCGTTTCGTATTGAGCCGCTAATATGGTTCCCCAGAAGTGAGTGAAGTTAGGTGCCCGATGTACGACACGGGATGCAGTCAAAGTGGAAAGCTTATATCATCTGTGGCGGACGAAGTACACGTGGAAGAGGGTCTGGTCCTGGTCCTGGTCCCGTGTCAGTCACTAAGAGACGAGTCAGAGCGTGGAGTTGGGGCCTGGCGGCGGGCGCTTCCTCGTGGCGTGTCTTGTCGCGTCTCTTCACGCCCACACGCCTGCCGCCCACCTATTCAGCCGGATTACGACCCAGCCTCGCCTTACAACATAACTCAAGACTCGGCGCGCAGCTGCCTCCTAGCAAGCCTCCGCTGACTTTGCCGCACACGGATGCTTGCGCTGTTTATTTGTACTTGGCGTACTCAGCACGAGACCCAATTATGCATGCGAATATGAAAATAGTGAAAAGTGAAAAAATAACAAGTTTTAGACGAGGCAGCAAAGAGTGATGAGAGCCTTATACGATAAAAGGCAAGTACATCACGGAAGGACATTTTGTAATGTACCGCCTCGCGGGAGTGGCCGCGTGGTCTAAGGGATCATGCTACGGACTAGGCGGTCGCTCTTGTTGCATAGCCTCAAACCTTTTCTAAATGTACCAAACGTTTCACACTGACCTCTTAAAATCATAATAATACTTTCTAAGGTCCATAGGTATCTGCCAGTAACAACTCGTTCGTGATAAACTTAATGCTGGCCGGGTAAAATTAAACTGAATCGGAGAAGTGTATACTTGGGTATTCAAAGGGAAAAAATGTATTCCTGTGAGCTCAGTGGTTTTCAGAAAAATAACGTGATTCGTTTCCGGAAAGCTTTCGACACTGTACCTCGCACGTGTCCCCTAATAAAACTACTTGCTTATGGAATATCGCCACAATTGTGCGTTTGGATTTGTGGTTTCCTGTCAGAAAGGACACGTACATTGTAATTGACAGAAAGTCATCGAGTAGAACTGAAAACTGGCGTTCCCCAGGGAAGGGCCGCTACTGTTCCTTATTTTTTGTTCGCAGATGATGCTGTTATCGGTTAGTAACCAGAAGATCAAAAGCAATTGCAAAATGATTTACATAAGATATCAGCATGCTTACTAAACATGCGAGAAGTGTTCAAATGTTTGTAAAGCTTATAGGACTCAACTGCGGGGTCATTAGTCCCTAAACTTACAAACTACTTATGAACTAACTTACACTAAAAACAGCACAAATATCCATGTCCGAAGGGGGATTCGAACCCCCAACGGGGAACGGACTCGCGCATCGTAGCACAGGACCTCAATGTGCTCGGCTGCTTCGCCGTGGCAGCGGAAAGTGTGAAATCATCCATATGACCACTAAAAGAAGCCCGTTAAAATTAATTTACACTATAAATCAGTCAAAATTACAGGCCGTAAATTCAACTAAATACCTATGAGTAACAATTACAAACCACTTAAATTGGAAAGAATACACAAAAAATATTGTAGAGAAAGCCAACCAAATACTACGTTTCGTTGGCAGAGCACTTAGAAGATGCAACAGCTCTGCTAAAGAAACTACCTGTGCGTCCTATTTCGGAATATTGTTGCGCATTCTGGAATCCTCACCAAGTGGGACTGACAGATAATTTAGATAAAGTTCAGAGAAGGGCTACTCGTTTTGTATTTTCGCGATATAATGGAGAGAGTGTCACGGGAATGTTACACGAGTTGGGACAACGTACAGCAAACGGACACCGACGGATGGTACGTTTAAAATCCGTCAAGGATGTTTAGTTTTGTAAGAATACTGACATTTTGGAAAGAAATCTCAATCTTGTAGTGTAAACGTTTTTTTACTGATCTATAGGGAATGATGTAACCAGTGTTTAAGCCAGAAAACGAAATAACGTCGCAAAAGTGAATAAATCGAAATTTGTGAAAAATACTGCTCGTAGAAAAAAGTATAAATTATGCTATTAATGAATGTTTTAATAGTGAAGAATATTTATACGGAACTATTAAATTTTATTTTTGTTATTTTTTAAAAGTAACTTACAGAGGCGTAGAATCACGCCTTTCATATCTTATCTATACTGCACTAAATTGCGAGTATAGATTTGCGTATTTTGCAGATTGATATATCAGATTAGAATACATCGGATTTTATGCGTAATCCACACTCCGAATGCCTTTTCAAAATGAAAGTCATTGCTCAGTGGGTCCTTAATATGGAATAGTTAGAAATTTAGTAACTCTTTCTGAGAAATACGGTTTCTGGGTTTTGTTTTTATTTTTTTCATGCAACTAAACCATCTCTAGCAGTCAGCTTTGCGCAGGGGAACGCTGGAGGCATATCCTATAATTACGTCTGTAATAGGGAATTGTTCACTCATTTTATTTTAAGATAAATGAACTTTACCAGTTCGTTGTAATTCATTCAATTCCATCTTCTGTTCAACATCTTCTTAAACAATGCACATTCCAGGAACTGATTATATAAATCTTAGATTTGCCAGAATTAATAAGTACATATATTTCTGTGATTTGCTTACTGCTATTGTTTTTGTTTATTTCTTTTATGCATCCATTTTCAGTTTCACTGCGACCAGGGGTTCTTTCCCTAAACAAATATAAGCTTCTTCAAATGTACAAACATACACAGTCTGTATTTGAAAAGAATTAGAGAACTAAGTAGAACAGATGAGTAATGAAATGCAGAACCTGCTTGGGAAAGTGGCCTGTTCAAGGTTGAAAGGTTATGTTTTTAATCTCTATTGTTTGTTTCTGTGGCAGGATGTTGTCGCATTTTTGCGGATACTGTTTTAAAGGTCGTCGCATTCTTCGACCTCGAGTAGCATAATGCGACAAATGCGACTGCGACTTAAACCCTGGATGTAACCCTTCAAAACTGTTGCAACTAATGTGCTCGTGGAAGGTAAGCTGAAAGGATTTGTTCTAGAACGAACCGCAGCTGACAGGTTACATAGACCGGTCGGCGACTGTGCGGAAGGCTAGTTGTGTTTTGCAAGAGGCGGCGGCGGCCGGCGGAGGGTTCAATGCCACGGAAACAGCGAACGTGAGCGCGCGCCCACGGACTGCGCATGCGCGCTGCGCCGAGGACACAGTGACCCAGCCAGCCGCTGGCCGCCGGCCATCGCCGGCTCCACTGCCACTGTCTAGCCACAGCCCAGTCCTGCCAACCGCAGGGACGTTTGACTCTCTTTTTCCAAACTGTAGGGACGGATTTCCGATCTCTTTGCAAAATGTGAGGAATTTTCTCAGGGACGATGCAGAATGGAAGTACCTTTCATCTTTCTTTTCTTTTTCCTTTTTCTTTTTCTTTTTGACACGTCATGTGGAGACATGGTTGGAACGGAGTTGGCAACACTGCCGGCAACTCTCCTAAGTCATTTTCACAAGGCACGTCCAAGGCAAGGTCTTCCGGGTGCCTAAACAACTGAGTACATAAAGACAGTTGACGGTATGCGAAATTACTTCCGTACTAGCTTCTATACGCGGTACTGTCCGGGTATGTACGCATTTTTCCTTTCTTATATTAGCAACGAAAATAAAAATTCGGAGAAGATTTCATCTTCTCGTATTCGTGAAAACAATTATAAATAATGCCAAAGATATTGAAAATGAGGAGAGGCGTTGAATTAAAAAAATCAATACCTTTGGTATAATGAGACAATGTCTGTCTCAAGAAACTGAAATATTGTTGATAAAGAAATATGCATTATGTACAAAATTATAAGTGCAGTATCCAAAGAAAGAAAAATAGTAATAAAATACAAGTTATCTGTAACAATAATTTAGTTCAAAACTTGACTATAAACAATATTTATTCTTAGTTGTTCAGGAGCTAGTATGAATAAATTCTTTGGTGAACCCGGCCACGCCCCTAACCCAAAACGATTGTTTTTTGATAGTAAGCAATATGTGTACCTTGTTTAGTTTCAATCGGTCCATTATTTTAGGAGGAGATGTGGGAAATAGCATATTACGTAGCAGTTATTCGGAAATTTCATGGTTCGTGACGTCATATCTCTTAGAATATGCGTCGTACTATGATGTAAATTTGAAGCTACATTCAGTGGTATATGTGCCTAATGTCTGCAAAATATGTCGTGAATTGTGTTACCAGTAAAGACGTAACAAATCGAAACCTCATGTATATAATGCGGTATTTCATGAACCAAATAGTTTGACTTCACATGTCATGAATTTTATGTCTGTGATATAATATCGAGGGGACAATCACTGGTATGTATGTGTACTGTTTGTGAAATGACTCTCGAATACATTATCCAGTGTGGAAGTAATAACTTGTAACGTCATGCCAGATGCTGTAGATATACATGATGAACATCGAAAAAGTACTAACCGATAAACTTTTTTCTTTTCATCATTTTGTTGGAGTTGTCAGCGAGAAAAGTTTCTTAAAGATTTGAAATTATGTTTAAGGTTTATTTCAAGTCGCTAAGTGCTCTCATTGTCAAATAGTTGACGAATAAAAACACGCTACTACGCGCCACAAGATGGGTCACTTTTCATTGTTTATGACGGGATATCGTATGAACTATGTATCGCAGGTGATTTTTGCAACCATAGCAAATGATTCCTAACCTTAAAGAATATTTCTACCACATTTAGTTGCAATCCGTCCATTAGTATAGGAGCAGTTGTAGAATATTATCGCATGATGCTGCCGTTTATCGCGACTGTCATCGTTTATAACGTCATATCACCTTACGTATGTGTCATAGGTGGTTCTTACCTCGACAGCGATTGATGTCTTAGAGTTAGGAACATGTGTATCAAGTTTGGTTGAAATCGGTCCAGTGATTTAAGAGGAGATGTGGAACATACATACCCACATACAGACTATTTTATAAGATGGATTACTGTAACTGAAAGGAGTCATTTAAACTTACAAGGCTCGTTTCCAATCTCCGCCTACATACATACACTGCAATGGTGCGTGGCGGAGGGTACCTCGTACCACTACTCTTCCACTCCCTTACAACGATGGAAAAACGAATGCTTGTATGCGTCTGTACGAGTCCTAATCTCTCTGATCTTATCTTTGTGGTCTTTATCCGAAATGTAAGCTGGCGTTAGTAGAATCGTTCTGCAGTCCGTTTCAAATTCCGACCCTTTAAATTTCTTCAGCAGTGTTTCTCTAAACCAACATTCAGCGACTCCCATTTGAGTTCCCGAAGACGAGTTATGTATCATTGGTTTGGTGTGTAGTGTGTACAGCTGGACTGGTGAAGTCAAGGTACGGGCTGACCAGGTGATGGCTACTGTAGTGGGCTTGTTTGCGGCTGTCAGCTCCGGCGCGGCTGCGGTACCGTTGTATGCTAACTGCTTTGTCGGCTTTCCCTCTCCACTTTCCCTTCCTTCACCTGTTGAGGAGCCCCTTTCAGGGCTATCTGTACCGTTTTCCTCACACTCCCTCATATATTGGAACATCTCTCTCTCTCTCTCTCTCTCTCTGACGTATGTGCTTCCATCGAGCGATTGATGTTTTTTTTATTATTGTTTTTATTTTTTCGTTCTCTGCCTGTTTACACGGATTCGTCGTAAGACTGGCATCAATCAAACCTTCTGTAAGGAGAAATGTAGTGTCGATGAGCATAACTTTTATATTGCAGAATTTGAATTGATTGAAATATCCTTTGTGGAAGCCCCTGTCTACGAAAGAAAAAAAAATTGTGGCCCTGCTGCTTAATTCACGATTCCTTGATGTCTCAGAGTCTGTCCTGCCAATCAATTCCTTCTTTCAGTCAAGAAGTATGCCAAAAATTCTATTTCTCCCCCATTTAGCGACATCAAAAACCAAAAAAACTACGCCCCTGTTACAACCAATTTTCGGCAACGACCGAGTCGTGCGGAGTGATAGCATGGTCTAAGGTGTCATGCTAAAGGGGTTCCCGCAGAAGGTTCGAGTCTTCCCTCAGTGTGTGTGTGTGTGTGTGTGTGTGTGTGTGTGTGTGTGTGTGTTTGTGTGTGCGTGTCTTTGTTTCTTTTGCCCTAGGTTTACAAACATGTGATCATTTTTGCGACGATTGTGGGAAGAAATTGTTTTACGTTGGTATGTTTGCCGGATAACAAATATAGTCAAGCCGAACCAAAGTTAAAGGTAAAGCAGTCAACAATCCGAAGATTGGTTTGAACACCACGGAGCTTTACTAGGCATGGTCCTGTTTGGAGGTGGTATGCCGTTGTCTTCATCCGACCTGCCTTACCCAGCCAGTTATAAATGTTCAAATGTTTTTATGGCTTATGGCACTTAACTACGGGGTTATCAGTCCCTAAACTTACAAACTACTTACGAACTAGTTAATACTAAGGACGGCACAAATATCCATGCCCGAGGGGGGATTGGAACCCCCGACCGTAGTGGCCGTGCAGACCGTGATTGGAGCGCCTCAGTCCCCTCGGCCACCGCGGCCGGCAGCCAGTTATAGGGAGACCTACAGTTTATCGTGGGTTCCGAACCACGGTGCTACTCGGTATTTTTCACATGAGCAATACTGCCAGAGGTGAAAGAAGTGGAAAGTGACAGATAAAAATCCTAGGACCTGGCGGGGATCGAACGCGCGACCTTTGGATTTGTAGTCTGACATGCTACCACTGTGCAAGTTATAACACTCTTTATATGAGAATTTGATGTTATTCGTCAGACAGTGATCCGTCTAGCGATTCTGTAAGTTGCCCGAGTATTTTTCTGCACGGTTCCAGAGTTGTAGTATTTGCTGTAGCGGCGCGTCCGGGGCAGTGGCCCGTCGTCGCGTGCAGAAGGGCGTGCATAATGGGAGTGATCAGGTGAGAGCGGCGGCCTCGCTAACCCAGTGCGGAGCGGGCGCTGCACGCAGGTAGGAGGAATGCACCCGCCCGCCCGCCGCCCCGACGGGTTTTTTGTGCCGCTATTGAAATGTTGCCCCCTGGCCGCCCCACCGCCGACACATCTAAATTTATGCTGATCGCCGCGCCGCGCCTCGCCTACCTGCTCCCCCCTTGGCCAGCTTTGTGGAAGAGGGCGCTGCCGGACAGTGGACGTCCTATCTCTGCTCTCGTCCTCGCCAGCCATCACCCGCCATCTGCGCCCCGTTCTCACAGTAGCCCAGAGCCAGCTGCTCACCCCACTTACTCTTCGTGTGTATTAACATCGCCGGAAACAAGGGAGGTTAGTTCCACCACCCACACTGCCTGCCGAAAACGTAAAATAACTACAAGAAATGGTCGGATGTCAGTGTAACTACGTACTTGTTAAAGCACCATCGGTGGTTGTGTAATCATTAGACTAAATGTGGCCTCAAGCGTTCAATAATACTGCCAAACTAAATGTCTCTCTCTCTCTCTCTCTCTCTATTCCTTTAGTCGATTCCGACTCTTCGTGACCACGGGCATGGATATTTGTGCCGTCCTTAGTTGTAAGTAGTTTGTAAATTTAGGGACTGATGACCCCGTAGTTAAGTCCCATAGACTCTACAAACATTTGAACATTTGTGATGCCATCGATCCACCTCATCCTCTGCCGGCCTCTTCTTCTAATGCCTTCGATCTTCCCCAGCATTAATGCTTTTTTTTTTTTTTTCTCTTCTCTCCTTCTTCCACTGAGGCACGTCTTAAGCATTAAGAAAAGGTAAAGCAGTCAACAATCCGAAGATTGAACACCACAGTGCTTTAATAGGCATGGCCCTGTTTGGAGGTGGTATGCCGTTTCCTTCCTCCGACCTTGGAACTGACTTATCCAGCCAGTTATAAGGAGACCTACAGTTTAACGTGGATTCCGAACCACGGTGCTACTCGATACTTTCCACATCGGGAACACTGCCTGAGGAGAAATAAGTGAAAAGTGACAGATAACAATCCTAGGAGGACCTACATTTTAAAATGGGTTCCGAACCACGGTTCTTCTCTTTATTTTTCTTACATGAGCAACACTGCCAGAGGTGAAAGAAGTGGAAAGTGACAGATAAAAATTCCATGACCTAGCGGGGATCGAACCCGCGACCTTTGGATTTATAGTTTGGCACTGTACCACTGTGCAATATGTGTCCAAAATGTCAGCTTTTGTCTAAATATTAAACCTTCCAGGGAGCAATCTGGTTTTGTTTGCTCTAATAGAGACCTGCTGGTTCTCTTCGCCGTCCATGGAATTCCAAGACTTTTACTCCAGCACCAGAAATCAAAGGAGCCTTTCTAATGGTCCAGGTCTCAATCCAAACATCACAACTGGAAAGGCCGTGTCCTTCACAGTTCGTATCGTTTTTACTAAAGTTACGTCTCTGGACCTTACAATCTTTTCAAAGTTAGACATCGCCTTTCTACCGAGCAACAAACGTCTCCTGATTTCGTGCCTGCAGTCCATATCACCAGAGATCTGGGAACTGAGATAATCGGAAGGTAACACTACCGTCATGGATTCTCCTCCTATATCCCATGAATTAATTGGTGTAGTGGCCATAATTTTTTTTTCTTCACATTTAGTCAGATACCGGCCTTTTCACTTCCGTTTTTTACCTTCAGCAAGGGAGTCCTTAACTCTTCTTCACTTTCTGCCAGCAGTGTGATATCATCTGCATATCTGAGATAGTTTACATTTATTCCAGCTATTTTAATTCCCATCTCTTTTTCATCTATCGTGGCTTTCTTCATAACGTGCTCTGCAAGCAGACATAAGAACGAAGACAATACTAAGCCTTGCCGGACCCCTTTCTGAATCTTTAATCATTTCGCTGTGCCATACAAAGTTCTACAGAGTCTTCTTGGTCAATGTATAAACTCCGTATCATGAGGTGATCTGGTACTCCCATTTTATTGAGTACGTCCCATAATTTGTTGTGATCGACGCAGTCAAAGGCTTTGGCATAATCAATAAAGCAGATGTACCCGTCTTTCTGGAATTCTCTTCCTTTTTCCATACTCCACCGAAATACAGACCATTAATAAAATCTCTTAGAGTTTCAAACCGCGCCATGTTGTTTACTGACCACGAGCTTTCGCCAGAAATCTGCCATTGCCAAGTCATGAGCGTCACTAGTCTATGAGACTCCATCGGACAGGAAGATAAGAATTAGTTGCAAGACTTGTAGCTACTTGTTATTCAAGACACACCAGGGATCTTTGTCAGAATCAAGATGCGTCTGAATCTTCTTCGATGGCCGTCAGTTTCCGCACACTTTGTAAGATGCAGCGTAAATGGTACGTTGATTGTGTCAGTAATGGTATTTGCAGTTAACTTTAGCTAATGTAAATACTCGGTAACTGGTTTAATTGCGATTATTTCCTTAAGCTGGCTTTAACCATTCGAGGTTGCCTACCTATATAACATCACACACCACGCACCGCTTTGCAGAGATTGTATGTAGGCGTTTGCTACTCTTGCCGGAAATAAGGGTGAAGAGACATCGCAATGCCAAGATCGAGAATTATGTAATTAAATGCTCTGTGGAGAAAAGCAACACTATGGTGGTAACCAGAGGCGAGAAAGTAGGCAGTACGGGATCTCGAATTGGTGCAAAACCTCAAAAATGTAGGAATTGTCGGTATGGAGAATGTTCGTGTGGATGTAGCAATTAACAAAGGATACAACAGAGAAATTCATTTTACCTGTATGTGAGAGGCTTATTTTGGAAAGAGGGGGGTGGCAACAAGTAAGAAAGTGCTGTACAAGACGTACTTTAAACCGATGCTAATATATGCATCAGAGATTTGACCAGTGACGGGAAGAGAGTAGAATTGAAGCGAGTGAAATGAAATTTGTAACATGTATGTTAGAGAAAACGTCGAGAAACATAGTGAGACGCACGAAATTGGCCGTGCGGTATGTGTATGTGTGTTGTTCTTACCATAAGATAAAGTAGTTTGTAAGTGTAGAGGACTGATGATCACTACATTTTGGTCCCATAGCTTTTCCAACATTCAAATGTTTTTAGACAGAGTGAGAAATGAAGGCGGTAGTGTAGATGAATAATAGAATCGAAAAGGGCATATTAGAATCGTTTGTGCAGACAAGAAGAATCAAAGATTGACGGATACCTGAAAGAATGATGGGGACGTACACTGTGAGCAAGAATGGTTGGACCAGATTGAGGAGGAGGGATCTGGACTGTAGCTGTGGAAATAATGTATGTTGGGAAGATAGGGGAGGCCGAGGGGACTAAGGCGCTTCAGTCACGGTCTGCACGGCCACTACGATCGGGGGTTCGAATCCGCCCTCGGGCATGGATATTTGTGCCGTCCTTAGTTGTAGGTAGTTCATAAGTATTTTTGTAAGTTTAGGGACTGATGACCCCGTAGTTAAGTCCCTTAAGCTTAACAAACATTTGAAGATAGGGGAAACTGGAGAAGTACTGATCCGCCCACTTTACCTGACGCTGGATAAGGAGGAAACGAAGATAATGTATTACTGAATAGGTGGCACAAGCACATGGTACGGTTTCACGCAGGAATCTGACAAAATACAGTGTTTCGACATACTTCTAACGTAATTCCGAAAATGGCTTAAGCCAAAATTCAGGGGGGAAAAAACTGTAGTGTAGACTGAAAGTAACATTAATGACAACGATGACCGGCTCGTATGGTGATTTTGTGTAATTATAGACAGAAGCACGAATTTCGCCGAAACACTTGAGAGTTAAATGGAAGCAGATAGTCAACAGCTGTGTGAATGGGCGCCAACGTAAAGCAAGTGTGTAATCTGGAGCAGGCCGCCGGTGCGCAACCGCATCACTCCAGTAAGCGAGCCAGGCCCACTCCAGGAATGCGTACAGAAGCCGCCTCCGCCAGAGCGGCCTTTCCTTTTCTTTTTTTCTTGCCTGGCCGGAGGTAATTATGCAGCCCCCTACAGGTGGGGGCGATTATCCCTAATTTAAATTTCATGATCGGCCCTGTTATCACCACCTCGGCGAGCCATACACGGCGGAGGGGCGGGAGGCTAGGAAATCCGTAGGTAGCAGTCGCGCGGTCTCAGTAATGAATGTAGAGAATAAAGGGAGGCGGCTAGAGATTGGGAGGGGGAGAGAGAGAGAGAGGAAGAGTTTCGTTTGGTCTGCCGCGGCGTCAGCTGCCCAGCGCCGGCGCATGAATCGCTCTCCCTTTTTCTAATGAGGCACCGACAAGAATAAACGTTCCTGTGTGTGAGGGAGGGGGTGGACAGAGTTTGTGAGGTGACCAGGAGGCCGTGACACAGGCTCACAGTGCACCCTCAATGGGTAGAAACTTATGTCCCGTAGAAATGATCGCGCGAAATTCGGCAGCTTTGTATAAAGAAAGCCAGAACTTGTTGTAAAAAGGGCTACTTAGAATAGTTATTCTCCATTCTGGGTGTAAGCTAGCGCGACGAAGAATATTCGCTTGTGCAGAGGACCCCCCCCCCCTCTCTTGGCCAATGACCTCACCCCCTCCCAAACTGAGAATCCTCCCCCCCCCCACCACCCACACCACACACACACACACACACACACACACACACACACACACACACACACACACGAGATATTAGGTCCTGTTATCCCATTTAATATTGAAATTAAATACCTCTTACTTCATGTTTTGTAAATTATTTTATAAAGCACTCTCCCAGGCTACCAAAATTACTAATTTTTCAACCTACTCCCCCCCCCCCCCCCAGAAATTTCAATGACGTACTTTGCGTCATGGCTCCCGCCCCCTCTGGACACCTTTGGCTTAGTCTGTAAGTTGTTGTGTGTTTTTTTTTTTTTTTTTTTTTTTTACGCTCTTCTCTCATGTACCAGTGACTGGCTTTCCTTAGCTCTACGTTAGATAGCAATGAAGACGAATGAGCAACTAATGGTGTTATGGCTAGCAGAAACCAACGAAGAAAATTTTTTAAAAGTGCACTTACTTCCACAATTGATATATGTTGCGCAATTTCAGGCTGAATCTTACGTTCATATCCGCAGGTGATTGCCATGCGGTGACCCATGTTCGATTTTCCAAACGGCCAGGCATTTTTTATTGGTGGGAGAATCGGAACGGGCTGTACTCAGCGATCTACATAGCGGTGTGCTGATATGCCACTCCAAGGCGTATACAGTGATGCCACTGGCAGAGGTGGACACGGCTGTCGGCCAGAACCTGTCTTTACACGATCTTCATATTTCAGTGCTGCGGTAGACTGGCCGAGCGTTTCAAGGCGTCTAGCTGCGGAGTGCGTCGCTGCTCGCCGTCGGAGGTTCGAGTCCTTCTTCGGACAGGGGTGTATTTGTTGTCCTTAGCATAAGTTAGTTTGTAAGACGAGGAACTGATGACCAGAAACATATTTCACTGTAAACTCCTCTTATTGTGTTACGTGTACACACGACAGTGGAACTGGATAGTGTTTGTATGAGACTGGTTACTCTGTGCAATTACGAATATCATCTGAAGATGGGTGGCAGTGGCTGAATCCGGCAATCTTCACCTACAAAAACAGAGATCAAAATACTGGAAATGTGTTTCTTTAAAATAGGGATCCTGACAAGTAAGGAGAGCTAAGAATCGTTTGAAATACGACACTAGCGAACAAATAAAAATGTGGAGGTTTTCTGCGGAATGGGCGTGAGTAGAATTGTTCGATGCTGATTATAAAACTGCCGAAGATCAAAATCAGTCATTAATATGAATAGGTATATCACCATGCTATTAAGTAAATTTGCATCATAGCAACACTGCCAGTCTACAGTTATTTAAAATTTCACCATAGACGTTATAAAGATACATAACTTTCAACAATTTATGGCGTTGTATTTACCTTAATCTAAAATGCCTGCTAATCTCGCTGTATGAACAGAAAGATATGAGCTCAGCATGATGGAGGGAGGTTTATCGGGCCAGTAAGATCCCTGAATTACGGCATCCTTGGAGAAACGAAGGAAATTTGTGACCTGTTCAAAGGAACATGCCAGCATTCTCCTATAACGACTGAAACCAAATATGATAGGAAATTTTTCTCTTATCGTTGCGTTTTCAGTGCCGTTGTCTGTGCAACGTCTCGTTCGATAGCGAAATAAATATTAGGATTTGACGTCCAGTCGATGAAGAGGTCGTTTGCGACGACAGTTTCGGATTGGGGAAAGAAATTGGCTGCGGCCTTTCAGAAAGGCGGTGCCGGTCAGACGTGGTCTGTACCATAGCCATAATAAGTCGACTTAATACTTCTTGAACGCGTGCTGCTCCGTTACGTCAACTCCAGTCATTCTTAATAATTTCAAAAGTAGCAGAAGTTGCTCACAGCTGGTTCTTTTTATTGACGACCAGTTTCGGGCTTACCTGAGCCCATCATCAAGTCAAACCAACTCAGTGTCATCACCAATATACAAACGATACATCACATGTACAAAAAAAAAAATTATAATCTTTTTTTTTTTTTACGTGTCATTATTCCACTATCAACGCCAGGCATAACTCAAACCCGAAATTGTCGTCAATAAAAAGAAGCAGCTGTTTGCAACTTTTGCTGTTTTTGAAACTATTAATAAAAATAGGAAGTTGCTGTCCAGAAACCATCTTTACATGTTGGAATTTCATTGTTGTGTGTTCGACTTGAACCATTTGTGTTGGTGGGACGTCACAGGAGTTGTGTAATTGAGGTGGGCTCCAGAAATGAGCGCCATCTCCTCACAGAACGCGTCACAAAGTGTTTACAGCTCGAACCTTTCGATTGTGGAGGAGCGTTGATGGCGCGATGCATACCAGTGTCTCCGTCACCCGCCTCGTGAGTCCTCGTTATCTCGGCCCGTTTAAATGGGACTAGCGCAATCTGTACCTGCGGCGCCGCAGCCTGCATTCCGACTTAATTGCCGCTTCTCGGCTAAAAAGGTACGGATTCCAGCGATCCACACAGGCCGCTCAATTAACGGCAGCTGGGTCGGCTATTGATGGGGCTATTTATACAACGCGAGAAGCACAGTTGAGGGGGGATCCTCAATGCTTCAGAGACGTGAAGCAGGTACACAGGTGCGGGAAGACTGTTCGGCGACTAGCACAGCCGTTAGTGGTACCAAAATTCGCAGGAAATTGATCATAGTCCGAAAAACTAACATGTTAATACCGGTTTTATCTGAATTTATGTTCTGTGTGGAAAAGGCATTGGGGTGATGCGAAAAAGTGCCAACTGATCCTACGGTTTTACTATAAATTACATAAATATAAGTTTGATTGTTTTCAGGTCTCAAATCAAATAAATACCTAAGGATTTCAGTTGTGAATAAACTTAAATTGGTACCATCACATATGAAATACAGAGGGGTTGGTTAACAAAAGCATGCAGTTTATCAGAACATTTAAATGGTACTACCAAGTTAGTATTAAAAGTTTTAGAGGACTACAGTGTCCCAGAACTGTGACATGTTGCGGGAACTTCAGGTTATGTTGACTAGTCAAATAGGGAAGCAGTGAAGAAGGTCCTGGTAAATGACTTTGGGCACTGCCCCGCTATACGTTGACAGAGATTCGTTGCTGGAGGTCTCCGTTATGGGTGGTTGGGGCCTTGCTGCTTTGAACAATTATTATGAGCAGCGCCATTGTTACGCAATATACGCTGTGCATGTCCCCAACAAAATTATGCGTTTTACGACCATTGGTACCCTACCTGAATATATGAACTACAGGAGCTATAACATCTTTAGATCTGACTCAAAAGCTTTGAGACCCCTGTGAAGTAACAAGTCCGCTGAATGGCCCGATAGATGTACCCTCAATATCACAAGTAACACTACGAAAGGGGCACTTGCCTATCATATAAGCGAGATATAGAGTGTTTTGGCATCAACAGCGACAGGTGGAAGGCACGGGCTAGCGTGAGACGTGACGAAAGATCTATTAAGGCAGAAAAAGCTTCGCAATACTACCACTATTCCTCCCTCAGGAGCTGAATATACTTGAGGCAAATGCGGCAAATGCTGCCCTTGGCTTGATAAGCCATACGAAAATATGTAACTCATAACCACAGAGACACCGCCCAAGATGTTGTGGCCAATAAGTCTATCATATTTTGACTAGACTGAATTAAAGTCCAGGAAGAGGAAATAAAAGCTTTGCTGTTTGCTGACGACTAAGTAATTCTGTCAGAGACAGCAAAAGACCTGGAATAGCAGTTAAACAGAATGGACAGTACCTTGAAAGGAAGATATAAGATGAACATTAACAAGAGTAAAACGAGGGTAATGGAATGTAGTGTCAGAAAATCATGTGATTCTGAAGGAATTAGATTAGGTAACGAAACAATAAAAGTACTAGATGCGTTTTGTTATTTGGATAGCAAGATAACTTCTGATGATCAAAGTAAAGAGGATATAAAATGTAGAACGGCTATGGGAAGAAAGGCGTTTGCGAAGAAACGAAATTTGTTGGCATGCAATATCAGTTTAAATGTTAGGAAGTTCTTTCTGAAAGCATTTGTCTGGCGTGTAGCATTGTATGGGAGTGAAACGTGGACGATAAGGAGTTCAGACAAAAAGATGATAGAAGCTGTCGAAATGTGGTGCTACAGACAAATGATGATTAGATGGGTAGATCACTTAATGAGGAGGTGCTTAATAGAATTTGGGAGAAAAGGAGTTTTTGGCATATCCTAAGAGAAGGGATAGCTTGGTGGGACACATTCTGAGATATCAAGGAATCGTCAACTAAGCATTGGAAGGAAGTGTGTGGGGTAAAAATCGTAGAGGGAGACCGAGGGAGGAATACAGTAAGCAGATTCAAAAGGATACAGACTGCCGTACATCTTCTCAGATGAAGAGGCCTGTGCAGGAGAGGGTAGAGTGAAGATTTGCATGAAACCAGTCTGTGGACTGAAGAGCACAACAACAAACAACATATTCGAAATCTGAATCGGGGAGTGGCACTTGGGTAGTGTTGGTAGTGAGGAATAGGGCGGAATGAAAAGGTGGTTACGTGCTGGGCTTCGGCAGTGTAGTGAGCCTGTGGCAGCCCTTGCAGAGGGGAGTTCCCCCCGCGGCAGGTAGGCGGTGCAACCGCGGCAGAGTTGCGCAGGCCCTGCTGTTTACGGGAGGTGTCGGCCGTTGAACCTCGCGCCGCCCGCTGCCTGGGCGACCGCGGCTGCCTGCGTGACCGCCGCCTTATCGCCGCACGACGATTGAAGGATGCTGCCATTATCGCACGCACCGAGGACACCTTAGCGCGCCACACGGACACCACCTACTGGCACGCCCACCTCTCCGTTTCGTAATCTGCACTCCTCTGCTCCCATTCTCGGCCTGCGGGCAGTCCTCTAACCCTTCGACAACGTTCGGCGAAACTGACTTCGACACCGCAGTCGTCAACATTGGGGAGGGGGAGTACGAAATGTACACTGGTGTCCAAAATTAAAACAACAAACTGAAACTTTGCAAGGTTGCATGTACTTAAGTACTGAATATTATAAACAGGTTATAGTAAAACAGCAGTAACAGTGTACAGAATAGAGTGGAAACAGTTCCAACCTGCATATAAGGGGTGCGCGAACGCTCGCGTGCTCTCTCTCTCTCTCTCTCTCTCTCTCTCTCTCTCTCTCTCTCTCTTTCTCTCTCTCTCTCTCTCTCTCTCACACACACACACACACACACAGAGAGAGAGAGAGAGAGAGAGAGAGAGAGAGAGAGAGAGAGAGAGAGAGAGAGAGAGAGAGAGAAACAAGCGCGCGCGCGCGTTCCGACAACTAGTTAATGTTCTCAATATGGCGTGTGAGACCATCACCTCTGGGAGCAACACACTCCTGACAAATCATGGGTCACGCTACGAATGGTCTTACCAATCTCCTGTTGACACAATACCGCCTATTGTTCTTACAGAGCTATTCGCTTCTTCGAGGCTGATTGGTGGATGCGAACGTGATACAACACATGATGTCCCTAGTGCACCACAGACTTTTTTTTTAATACATTAAAACAGTCTAGAACGCAAAATAGATTTTTTTTATTATTAGTCTAGTTTTGTGATTGCACACTTTTGTGCTATGTATATATTTTTACTGAATGTTGAACTGAACCAAAATATGATCTCATATGAAAGCAGTGAATGAAAATAGCCATACTAAGCTAATTTACTGAGATGTATTACCAAATTTTGCACTGACCCTGATTGCACAAGTAGCTGGACTCAAACGTTTCTTCCAATTAAAAAATGTTCAAGTTCTCTTACCGTAGGTGACATCGGTTAAACCCGCCAGTTCACCAGAACAATTTTATGAAGGGAAGCTCGAACGGTAACATATTCGCTGCCCCCCTCCATTACGGATTCTCCTCGGTATACGTCTCTTGTTGCAGTCTTTGCATGCAGAACTCGTATTCCGCGTTCAAATGTTTGTGAAGCTTATGGAACTGCGGGGTCATCAATCCCTAAACTTACAAACTACTTATGAACTAGCTAACACTAAGGACGGCACAAATATCCATGCCCGAGGGGGGATTCGAACCCTCGGCCACAGCGGCCGGCTATTCCGCGTCCCCTCAAGATGGGAATCAGTCGAGAATACATCTCGTTGCGGAATTAGTTTGCGGGTTGTACTAGTCTTAATTAACGTCCTTACACACAAGAACGAAAAGCGCACCTGTTTGTAGTCAGTTTTCACCAAGTCGCACTTATAAAACGGGCTAATGGACAATAAAGCGCACACGAAAGATACAGTCGTTATCCAAACAAACAAAAAAGGCGAAACCGGATTCGGCGAAGTGTTGGTTATCGGTATCGGCGGTGCTGTCTGTTTTGATTTGCTCGCGCGCTGGCGCAGCGTAACTAGGCCAAAACGCTGGGCGGCGCGGCGGCGTGCGCGCGGCGGGCGATAAGCGAGTGGAAAATTTGCCGGCGCGCTGCCAGGGGGCAGGGCGGTCGCCCGCGGCCGCCGCCAGTAGCGCAGCCACCCATGCGCGAGCCGCCCCGCAGCCACCGCGTCTGCTGCTGCTGCTGCCGCTGCTGCGACTGCAACTGCGAGCCGCACGCCAGCCCCGCTACAGGTACGTCCTCCCTACCCAGCCTTCTCTTCACGCAAGTTGAGGTCGTCCATTACATGACTAGGCACACTGACTTAGGATGACGACGGTCGTGCTGTCCATGTGTACACCGATTCCCGCTATGTTAAGCACTGTTCGCCTTGGCTAACACTTGGATGGGTTACCATCCGGGTCTGCCGAACTGGGTGCACTCGGCCCTTGCGAGGCCAGTTGAGGAGTTACCCGATCGAGAAGAAGCGGCGCCGGACACGAAAAACGACACTAGGGCGGGCAGTGTGGGGGCGCTCACCCAACACCGCCTAGGAGACAACTGGCCGTGGCTACGTCACACCGAGATGACGCGGCAGCCAGCTGACTGGCTGGCCGCGGGGGTACGCCCACCGTCTCCTAGCGGCCGGCCATTCAGTTAGCGACTGCGGCGTCTCGGTATGACGTAGACAAGGCCATAAGTGAGGCCTCGTGTTGTAGGCGGTGTTGGCTAACCACTTCTCCCTACCGCATCGATTGATACTTTCGGGCGGAGGATAACACGGTGGCTGGTCAGTACCTGTTGGGCCTCTCGAGCACTGACAACGGAGTTACACAAGTGCCGTGCAAGAGTCCACAAGTTCTTGCTACTCCGGAGGCAGGAAGTTCTAGTCTGTCAGTGGATGCAGGATCCATAGCACGGAGACTACGTTGCATGCTATCTCGGTTATGCTAGATGTGGTTCAAATCTGGGCTACAAAAAGACCATCTCAGAATTTAGACCTTCCCTGCGAGTTCCAGGAAGAGCTTGATTTCTGGCGAAAAAACTTTCAACTGGTTTGCTGCTACAATCTCTGCAAGATCTGGAAGGAGGTCACAATCAAGAGCCGCAGGTGAAACTAATTTCCGGGCGACGTCACACCGATGAGGCGACACAATGTTGATAACCGTTGTTCGGAATCCACGTTAAGCTGCAGGTCTGTCTATCACTGACTGGGTAAGTCAGAACGTCGGTGGAAGGCAACAGTGGAGATAATCCACGAACAGTACAACACACCATGAACCATTCGAAGTCCCTTCCAGAACAACTATAGGGCATTACGAACCGGGATAGTGCACTGCAGACCATAACAGACACACCACGTTGGGCCTTCAGGCAGTCAAAAAATGATCAAATGTATATAAAGCTTATGGCACTTAACTGCGGCCGGCCGCGGTGGCCGAGGTGACTGAGGCGCTCCAGTCACGGTCAGCACGGCCACTACGGTCGGGGGTTCGAATCCCCCCTCGGGCATGGATATTTGTGCCGTCCTAGTTTGTAAGTTTAGGGACTGATGACCCCGTAGTTAAGTCCCATAAGCTTAACAAACATTTGAACTTAACTGCGGCGTCATCAGTCCCTAAACTTACAAACTAATTATGAACTACCCTACACTAAAGACAGCACAAACATCCATGGCCGAGGGGGGATTCGAACCCCCGCCGGGGAATCAGGCAGAACACGCGGGTTCACGTGATAACAGTCATTTCAAAGCGTCTCCCACCGGCATGGTGCAGTTACAGTAGTGATTCCTCCGGCCAAAGGCCGTTCCACAATTGCCAGAAGATTGTCGCCAATCATCAGGGACTATCCCTGATGTTTGGCGACAAATGCACGCCGTTGTGTCCGATGATGTTGTGTTACCTAATGCTAAGTCAGTGTATATCTGTCTACCGACTTACCGTTCGGCCCACAAAATCATCCTTTAAAGTCGTGGCATATTCGTAAAACCAGTTAAAATTACAATGGTTTGCTTGTAGGACAATGTTATCATTTATTATCATGTAACATAACACACAATCAGTAATAGCTACTTATCAGTAAATTTATGATACGACTTAAATAATTACTTCGTGTAGTGACCTAAGTATCTAACTGGGGAGAGGGGACCTACAGCTTAACGTAGAATCCGAACCACGCGTCGTTTCTGGTGACTCCTCACATTGTTGAGATATGAAGGCTGGGCTAAAACGCAGACTGAAAAAAATCCGTGATCCTATCGGATTTCGAACTCGCGACCTTTCGGTTTCCAGTCTAGTGCTATACCCGAGTCATTTTTTTTTTCCCACTTCCTTCCGTTTGGGAGTTCTTTGCGGACGTATGTTCGTTTTGTTCGATGTTGATTGTTGCATTGTTGGCTCAGGTTTTTTATTACAGAGACCACTACGCCTGACACAGATGGGGTCAATTGATAGCCCACATGCTGCGTCATCCAGGAATAAGGCGTTTAGTAATGCATTGAAGTATGAGGACGAGAGACCGTGCAGTAAGCATTTCTTTGAAATTTGCCAGGTCATTGGTTTGGAAGCACTAAATAATTTTGCGAAAATTGACAAAATAAGACTTTATACATCATAGAAAGTTTTTAACAGTGATTCCATTAAGGATAATTTTATTTAGGCAGTAGCGTAGATATGTTTATTCTTATGGGTCAGGGTGGCCGGTAAGGTTTTCGTGCCGGCCGCGGTGGCCGAGGGGACTCCAGTCACGGTCTGCACGGCCACTACGGTCGGGGGTGCGAATCCCCCCTCGGGCATGGTTATTTGTGCCGTCCTTAGTATAAGGTAGTAAATAAGGAGTTTGTAAGTTTAGGGACTGATGACCCCGTAGTTAAGTCCCATAACCTTAACAAACATTTGAACATTTTTAAAGGTTTTCGTTATAAGTTCACAATTGTTATTCAGCTCAGCATCCTCATATATTACCGACTTGAAAAGAAGCCTTATTTATATGGCTCGCGGAGTGGGGGGATGTGAACGGGGTTTGACTCCACCTCTACCCCTACTCCCCCGTTATCTACGTCCCTGATTTCCTGGTGATTGGTTGGCATCGGCCGCTGGTTAGTTATTGACCACCTGCGACCCATTAGTTAATGTTTGTTTAGAGGTATTCGGATAATTAATTTTGACCCGTAGGATTATTAATCCTCCCATTTGAGCGTGTCCGCTGTCCACAACCTCACACAGAGTGATTAAGACTACGTGTTCGTTGCCCACTAAAAGTCCTGTGTGGGAGGGGGCTAAACCATTCATTTATACGGTCAGTCGGTGAAAACGAACGCCCGGCAATTAAGTTCAGCCAGTGACGCTCCCCTGCGGCTGTGGTCGTAAATAACTCCATGGTACTCACCGTCCGTGACCAGCACTAGCGACCTAGAGTCCTGGCTAATAATAATAAACACTTTTAATTCGTTCCTAAAGCAAAGGTTGCGAGCGCGGACCATTAATTTTCTTCCTTTTATGCCATCACTGCTCCTCGGTCCATAAATCCCCTGAGCTGACTCGAAGCTACCGAAAGGCTGTACTCTCCTGCGATGAACGGTTCGTGGCGCTTACCTTCCCGGAACTCTATCACAGTCAACGTTTTTAATAGGCTGTCTGTACAGTAGAAAGCCCGTGATCACTTACTGCTATTGTCGGTAGGACCCAGGCTAGCTTACAACTTGTAGCGGCTAACGATCTTTATCTACCTGAAGTAGAGTATGGTTAGATGTTTGGTCATGACCTCTCATAGTGATTCCTGTATGTGGATGACGTCTAGCCGCCTTGAAACGTCACTCTTCGGTTCGTGAAAGCTGCAGTTGTGTTTCGACCCTTATCAGAATGACTCACTGCAAACAAGCGACGTCTCTCGTGCGTGAATCAGCTCATTTCTCTCGTGTAAAGATTTAGTAGGCTTTACACCTGACACCTTCCCAGATGGACTGACGGAGGACGCCGAAAACAGTGAAGAGCACTAGGGTTGCGAGTGTCCTGATAAGTTAGTTGGGCTGGCAATTTTTAAAAGATAATCGCTTTTCTTTGCAGCAAGATCTCCCCGAAATCTCAGATACCAAATTTTATTTTATTAAATCACACAGACATAGAGAGAAATTACCAGAAATAAATTTTTACGAGCGCTGTTAGAGAGTGGAACTCGGGAAAATGATGTAATGGCTCTGTACACCAACCGTCCATCATCCGAATGTGGATACTAATTAGATGTAGATGCTCGCCGCACTCTGGAAATTATCATCTAATAATATCTTAGGTCCCTGAATGTGGAACTTCTTCTTTCAATTAGGGTGAAGGTTTTCGTATAAACGTTTTCGTGTTATAATTTCTTTTTCAAGCTAATAGTCGTCTGATTGTCCTTACTTTAGAATGTACTCCCAGAAGCTTTAATTTCCCTCTTTGCATGTTTACACGAGTACCTCTGTATATGTTTTGCAAATAAAAGCCGCGCGGGAGTAGCCGAGCGGTCTGGAGCTCCACGTTGCGGATCGCGCGGCCTCCCGTGTCGGAGGTTCGAATCCTCCCTCGGACATTAATGTTTGTGCTGTCTTTAGTGTGAGTTAATAAGTAGTTTGTAAGTTTAGGGACTGATGACCCCACATTTAAGTCCCATAGACTTAACAAACATTAGAACATTTTTGCAAATAAAAATAGGAAAAGTGACCTATGTCATATTTAGATAATGGGATATAGTCATTCTCAATTAAGTCATTGAAGATTTAGAATCCGCACCACGACACGTTACGAGCAGCATTAAAGAAATACACAGAAGAGACGCGCGCAGATTCTTTATTTTTTAACAAGAAAGAAAACATACTGAATTAAATTGGTTCAATGCTGAACTGTACACTGAAATCTGCTTCAGTACAGAATTCTGATTTAGCCTGATCAAAGGAAAGACACAAAAAGGTCACTTGCAATAGAAACTTAAGAAATGTAGGGGAACAGTTTAATAACTAAACGTGAATTACCGAAGACGGATTTGAACGCTGCTCCGTATGATTTCGAACCAAGTAACTTAGTTTATGTCTGAATCTCTTTGAATTCGTGTTCAGCGACCTTTGGATTTCAGCTTTAGAATAGTCATCACAGCAACTGTTGGTATAAATGTTACTGTACATTCACATATGCTGGCTAGTCGAAATCGATTTGTAACAAACCAGATCGCTAGCAACTGATCGTTGTTTCCCTCTCATTATTCGCACGCTTGGTCGATTGTAAAATGAGGCTTAAAAAAAAACTTTTTAAATTAATTTGATTTTTCTCTTTTACATTTGGTTATTATAAGAAAGCTTCAAATGATTTTTGAAATGAAGATGATGACTATTCTCTAAGGAAAACCGTTAGTGGAAAAAGGTGTCTGTCTGTCAGAAAATACGCCGGCCGCGGTGGCCGAGGAGACTGAGGCGCTCCAGTCACGGTCTGCACTGCCTCTACGGTCGGGGTTCGAATCCCCCCTCGGGCATGGATATTTGTGCCGTCCTTAGTATTAGGTAGTTCATAGGTAGTTTGTAAGTTTAGGGACTAATGGCCCCGTAGTTAAGTCCCATAAGCTATACAGACATTTGAACATTTGATTTTCAGAAAATATACTAAGTGATTTAGTACTGACTGATTTGGCAGTAGAGGAAAAAGTAAATGGGAAAGCTTGGAGCGGTAAACATTGTAAGGCGCAGGATGTATTTTGTGCGGTGGGTGTAGCAGATGTGCAGGAATGAAGACATTCGCCCACCATAGAGTAGACGTTAAAAGAAAGTAACCTAGAGTGTTGACTCTTAGTGATAGGCGGACATCGTCATCCACGTGATCTACATGAGAGTCGATGGAAGAAGATGGTTCGGTGATTGGAAACTCCCTCTCCTCCACCCCCCTCGATTCACTCTTATCTTTAATTCCGGTCGCACTGCTTTATCTTTTATTTCTTTGAATTTCTCCCGACGATGTAGCAAGATTAAGTTGCAGCAACCACGGACAGCTTTAAACGCCCTAGTACTGCCGGCGGTGATATTTCTCATGTCGAATCGTCGTAAATTTGTCGGAACTGTAATTGGAATAGCCGCCTTCCGCCGTACCTGCAATCTTGCTGACTCATGCCTCCCCCATGTGAATTACAACTTTGATACGGCACACGAAAAGAACCGCTTCCGCCCTTCTGCACTACGTTCTAATATATTCCATTTATTTTCTTCCGTTGCTAGAAGCCCTCGGCGATCGGGCTGTGATTTACTTCCGATTCATTGTCTACCTGTTGAATAGCAGGGAAAAGTCTTGTGCAGTACTTTTTCTCCAAGTAAATTCTTAGCGCTGAGAAAAAGTTCACGTCGAGTTTGGTTGTCTTCTGGCAACAGATTAACATTTATACGTTCTCTCAAAAAGTACTGTGACGTAGTAGGAGAAGCTGAAGAAAGGCGATGTAATATTGCAGACAAGGGAATTAAATTCTTTCGTTCCAGTTCTGTTAAATTTATTACATTGACTGTAGAACTGCAAATAACAGGGACTGAAGGAACGCCTTTCAGTGCATGGAAGAAACTGCAGGCTGTCATTCATCGGAACTTAGGTGTTGCGGTGATGTAGTCACGTCGAACACTACAGCTGTACAGCACTGCAACTGTTACACCAATATTGCACACCGACAGGCGGTTAAACTAAAATGATTATCTTAGCAACTGCTAACTTTGTTTTGTCCCACTGCTCTATACTGATTGTTAGCACCCAAAAGGTTGCGTTTAATACTGCCCTACGAATTTCCAATCGTGCATTTGATGGGTTACTCAAAACGCTAAATAGACCTAAACCGTTCCTTTAGGTACGCTAACGAAAACATTTCGATTGCAGAGCAGAATTGGCAGTCTCCCGTATCCTTACCGCCTTACCGCGTATTTCTAGTCCGTTAATGCTTTTAAACTTTTGACCTCACACCTAACGTAACATTCAGTTCCCTGCTACTGAACTTTATCTAATATGTCTCAATCTTATTGCTTATTGCGGGGAATGCAGTCTTACTTTCTGCGTGGTAATCGTAATTCAGCGAATCTCCTCGAGTGATCTAATATTTCCTCAAGCATCAATCACCTTGTCAGCTCGCGTATTGCGGCTGAATCATTGAGCAAGCACGAGTCTGTTTTACGGTGAAATCAAATGTTCAAATGTTTTTAATCTATGGGACTTCGCTACAGTGGTTATCAAATGTTTGTGAAGCTTAAGGGACTTAACTGCGGGGTCATCAGTCCCATAACTTACAAACTACTTATGAACTACCTTATACTAAAGACGACACAAACATCCGTGCCAGAGGGGGGATTCGAAACCCCCCCCCCCCCCGACGGTAGCGGCAGTGCAGACTGTGACTGGCGCGCCGTAGACCGCTCGGTCACTGCGGCCGGCCAGTGGTTATCAGTCCCCAGGCTTACAAACTACTTAAACTAACTCAAGGACAAAACACACACACACACACACACACACACACACACACACACACACACACACACTCCCGAGGGAGGATTCGAACCTCCGAAGGGGAGCACGGCGAAATCGTCTGATTCTGTAATCTGTTCAGTTTCGTAGCGCTAGTAAGATACAGTCCATGATATGTGAGTTTTACTAATATATGGCTGTGGTTGTCAGAAACTAATATGAATGTTGGATGTTCTATGTAACAAAAAAACAAAAAAAAAAAAAACAAAAAAAAAAAAGAACAAAAACAATGCAGTGATGGCAACGCGGTCTGAGAAGCATCTCAAGGATTGCGTATGCAGTCACACCGGAGTTTATAGAGTCCTCGATCGGCCGTGTGTGTGTTATGTCCTTAGCATAAGTTAAAGCAGAGTGTAAGTCTAGTAACCGATGACCCTCAGCAGTTTGATCCTTTGGGTTTAACATTTGAACATTGAACAGAACCTAAATGCTCAAAGCTACCTGGAAATTCTGCAAGAGTGGTGTTTCTCTTAGTTCTGAATGAAGACGGCAGATACTCTCCTACTCTTTCAACAGGGTGGGGCTCAACCGCACTAAGCAGTAGTTGTTCGTCAGATGGTCAGTTTCCTGGTCATTAGATTAGTCTACACGATCCTTTTGGAAAAGGGGGGGGGTTAAAATGAGAGTAAAAGATTTCGTCTGTTTCGGTGTCTTTATAGTGCACAAGGAAAGGAAATAGCTCGCAATAAGTGTTTTGAAAGGATGTTTTAAAATCACACAGTAGCGATATTTCTGCCCTCGGTTTCCATATTCTCCTGCCGCTAGACGTTTGCAGCACGTCTCCTGCGGACTTGCCGCGCCGCACCCCGTTGCCCTCTTGCAGAGATCTCGCCCTGGCAGATAATGGAGAGGCCAGAAGGGGGGCTGGCGTGCATTAGCGCTTCCTTTGGCCGAACGTTTGCCGGAAACCCGACGCCGACTGGTTGCAGCGTCCATTAGGACCGCCAGAAACAGCCAGTAACGCTACACGGCAAGCTCGCTTTCAGACTCGGACCCGCCAGGTGTTCGAAACATCTCCTGCACTCTTCCCAAATCTGCCTTTCTCAATTTCTTCCGGCCTTCTGATGCCTGTCAGAATAATTCTTCGTGACAAAATGAGTACTAACGCCGAGTGATGTCCATAAATCCAAATGCCTGGATGCTTCCTTTAAAGAGCAGGGCCGAATACTTTTCACAGCCTTATCCAAATAATACAAGCGTGAGTACCGTCTCTAATGACCAAGCTGTTGACGGGACGTTAAACCCTAAGCTTCCTTCCGAAATCCTAATTTTCGGCGGTTCACACCGCAGCCGCTAAGTCTCGCGCCCGGGTTATTAAGGTTTTCCCGAACTTTCTCATTGGTTGTATACCGCGCACAACCACTTCTTGTATACATCACTCTTCCGTTACTGCTGTTGCCCTGTGCTGCTCCCACGAAGACCGTGAAACTCCGTCCGCCTCTTCCTAATACTTGTACCAATATTTTATCAATTCAACTTGTCGGCATTTTACACACATTCCTTTCTTCGCTGATTCTGCTGAAAATCTCTAAATTTGTTATTGTTCCACCCAGTGTTAGAGAACCTTCCATCCTGTTCTTTTCTGGTTTTCCCACTGCCCGTGATTAGTTTCTTACGAACTTCTGCATTCCAAACGAGCATTCATTAGGACCTATGTTTAACCAGGTTGATTACCTGTACAATTATTTGCGAGAAATTCCTACTTCATCGCCGTTACCTCTTCCACCATGCGTCATTTTGCTCCTAAAATAGCAGTATTCCTACACAATGTCTATTTCGAGGTTTCCAAGTCTTAATGTTTACAAACGACATGTAAGCGACTTGATTCAATTTTATACTGGTCCTCTGCATAGGTACGCGAGACCTCAAGTACTCAACTCATTTCGTGCGTGGATTCCCCTCCCGGCCCCCTCCGTTGTCATTTACTACTGATTTCGCCTGTAGTGTTTGATGTCTGGGAAAATGCCGAGCTCTGCTGTGGTTCAGAATCCACGTTAAACTGTAGGTCAGGTAACTGGATGTGTAGGTGAACTGAAAAGTCTGAAGGAGGTAACTTGAAAAGGGTTGTGCGTATAAAGTGCTGCGGTATTCAAATCAACATCCCATTTAATGACAGATTTACTTTAAAATTCACCAATAACGTGTAGTGCCTTGAAATTTAGATTTGGAAATTATCACAGCGAATTTTAGAGAAATTCTACTGTTCATTCTGTCTGTACAAGGGCTACTGCGGGCTTCAAACTTTTTATGACTTTTTGGTGGATTCTGTATCGTTTTCTCGTCCTCGGCTGAAAATGAAGTGAAATAAATAAGTAAACCAACAAACCTTATTTCCTTCAGGTGGAAAAAAGAATCATGTTGATTATTTTATTCTTTTCACTTAATCCGTGAAACCCTGTGCAGAGTAAGAGTCAAATGATACTATACACGGAGTTCAGTACAAATGGATTCACCGGTTTGAACTTGCGGTGGGGAGTGCCCTCAACTCTTTAAAGAACGCAAATTGCAGTTCTTTGGCAGAAACACAAGTGCTGACAAACTGCACATTGCGGCGCAGATTTAAACCGGTATTCGATAATAAATAAAAATTGTGATCCAGTCGATGTTTGTTTACATATTATAACAATAGGGATCACGGTTCTTATAACATGGCGTCATTCATGTATATTGTTTTGTGTTACCCACTAAAAGTTTAGACGATTGCCGTATTTTTAATGTGGCTTCACAGTTTAAGAGACTGTTACCAACGTTTTCAAAAAGGACAATATTTTCTGCTTACGCTGTTATGTTAAATATATTTACATTGACTGACTGTTCATTCGGAACTTGATAGAAAATTTTATACATTTCCATTAAATGTATTTCTTAACGATCGGTTTTTTACTACTGTTCCATTCTCAAGTCACAGGTGTAACAAGAAAATCTTGCTAAAGACGGTTCTCTAAATTATGTCGAAGCCAAATTATTTAAGGTTTCACCTTTCTACGCGGCGCACAAGTATGATACATAAGAAAACACGGTTGACGCGAAGGTTGTATTTTCTTAGGAGGAATTGAACACAATGTTTCTTAGAACGGAATGTTTCCCTAAAAGTTCAGTAGTGTTATAGCAGTTTTTGTTATTACAGGTTCTCCAAGAAAAGGCGAGTATCTGAGACTGCATTTGTAAAGAAACACATTAAATAAAACATTATCATTGGTAAAATGCATGAGCTAACACAAATAGAGTTATATCATTTTCTGCGCAAGAGTAACGTCTGCAGCTTTCTTTAGGTTTACTCATGGCGCTACATTATTTCTTACTTAGTTTAGTTCCAGTTTTTTCGTGTCTTTACGCTACTGCCACCAGCATTTGTTTGTTCTTCTGCGGACTGTTGTGCAACTGATAATCCTGTCGGATAAATAGCCGCTGCTTTTCACAACACTGGCAGGGCTCAAAGACCTGTCGTCACTGTTTGCGGTGGATGACAAACACGGCCCGCTGCACTTTGTAGGCGGCTGGCCACTGTTTACCGTGGACTCACGGTCAGCTGACGCAGGCGACTTGCCCTGTAGACATAACTGGCTATCTTCTTTGCGACGGCTGGTTACGCTAACACGACCGGATTTCAGAGCGAGCTGAGGGCGCAGAATTTGCGCGTGGTCGGACTGTGGGAAGGCCGTGTGTGGGTTTGTAGGGGGGTCCAGGCTTCGGTTATTGGCGGCGGCGCTGGTGAACAGGTAACGGTGCGTCCCGTGCGTCCTTTTGTCGGCTGCTTCCGCGCTGCCGACAGCTCGCCAAAAGAGCCCGAGCCCGCCTCGTGTTACGCGCCTGACCCATTTAAGAATGCGGGGACCGGGGCTTTCTGCTGCTGCGACCTGCACAGGAAGTCTTCGCTGTAACATTTCTGGGGCGTCCCTATACAGGGTATCCCAGGTCGCTGTTCAGGGATATCTGAAACCACACCCCTCAAAGAAAAAGAAAAGAAAAAGAAAAATAGCACTGACGTGTTTTACGGCCCACTTTAGATTTGTAGTTTTATAAGTTTTTTCAAACGTTTTGTATCAAAATAATAATCTAAATAATAAAAAATTAATTAATACGAGTGTCTGAAACTCTTTTGGGAAATTTTTTATAGTGGCGGGTTCCGAACCACTGACCTTCAGCACCACAGTCCAACGCATTACCCACTACGCTACAGCAAACAGATAAGAGTTAAGTGCTTTAATTTCCTACTATTGATGGCCGTTGTTAACTGTTGCTAATATGGCATTTGTAGACACTAGATTATCATTTATCGTACGAAGAACGACATGTTTTTGTTAATTTTTCAGTGCGGCATTGCTTTGAAATGACAACGCGTAAGTTACAATAAGAAAATCATCAAATACGCAACGCAAGATGGCGTATGCCACAGAGTTCTGGGCGAGGAATGTCACGTGACATCTGTGAACGGCTGGTTTTCGTTAATTCAATGGAGGGTGTCAAAACTCCGTTATTTGTGCAAATATCTCTCAAACGATACGAGATATGAAAAAAGACATCAGGGAACAAAGTTGTAGAGAATTTTCTACTCTACAAATTCGTTTATTCATTTGAACGGTTTATTTGCAATTAAAATTACTTTACAAACGACATTTTTTGGTATTACTAACGTATTTCTTGTCCGAAATATTTTAAAAAGCGAGGTTCTGGTCTCTGGTAGGCAACAATTATGTCTATAAAATTTGGTGCCGATCGGTTGAACGGTTCGACCTAAAAAGTGGGAACACGTTACAGCCAGCCAGACATCCCAAAATCGCCGTTATTTTTGCAAATATCTCTGCAACGATACAAGATATGAAAAAAAAAAAAAAAAAAAAAAAAAAAAAAAAAAAAAAAAAACATAAGAGCAAAGTTGCAGAACATTTTCTCCTCTACAAATTCGGTTATTCAGTTTTCGTGTCAGATGAATGGTTAAGCCGTTATTTTCATTTAAATTTAGAGCTGTCAAAAGACAACCGCAAAGGCCCACTTTTAGTGCTACAACCGTAACCTAAAGTGAGACAAAAAGAAAGAATACTTCAAGCTGTTATAGCCGTATTCCGAATAGTTTCCGAGATAGAACACATTGTAACTAATTTGCGATATTATTCATTACATTCTTTTTCACGTACAATTCTAGGTAAACATTGGAACAGGGGTCGGCAGCATGTCGATCACGATCTACTGGTACATCGCGAGTGCGTATTAGGCAGAACGTGTGAGTACTGAGAGAGCAGAAGAAAAATTGTTGAATAAAATTGACAGTTATTTTTCGCATCAGTCCAAATTTGCGGGTGTTCAAGATACAAGTTCATTTTACTTTTTGATAAATGCGTACAACTATTTTCAACATCTGCCTTGAACCTTCATAAACGTTTACTCGCATTGGTTCAATCAGCCACTACCTGCGCGCCATTCGGTGCTACACTATTTGATTCATCTTATGCAATGTGTAGTGTTGGTTCGGTACGTGTTCGGAGGAGGTGTCAAGTTTCATACCTCGTGCAATTCAAGAAGATTAGAATATCAACAAAAATGTTCAAATGTTTGTAATTTTGGTCATAAGTCCGTAGTCTTACAAATTACTTAAACCAAGTTAAACTAACCTAAGGACAGCACACATATCCATGCCCGAGGCAGGATTCGAATCTCCGACGCGATCCGTAACGTGGCGCTCCAGACCGCTCTGCTATATCGACGTCTTTGGAGCGGTAAACTACGATCTTTTGCGTTTTATAGTGTGTGCACGGGATATTTTCTGACTTAAGATAATCAAAAGCTTTCTTGCACCAAGAAGAAATACCATCATCAAAAATTGTTTCTCACCACCTATTGGCCCCTAAATCACTAGGAGAATTATTTGTATTAGTGTTGCACTTAGAATGAAGGCCTAGTTTACTTCTTCTTACTGTGCTGTTATTGTTTTGAAATATGAATTTTATTAAAAATTGACGCAGACAAGGTTAACTCATATACACCAAATATCAAGCACACTGTTAACTGAACATCTACTCAAGTTTCAGGTTAAATGTAAAATAATATTTGTGAAATATTATGGAATTTTTACGTTTTGAACAAAAAATGATGATGTACAAAATTAATGTTGAATATAGTTGTTTTCACGTATTTAAATATTAAAAACTAGAGAATTAGTGTATTATTAAAAGAAGTAGATCCCTTCGATACAATGGTATGAAATAGATCGCCACGGCTTTGTGGTTGCCTACTCCTGCATTAGAACATGCGCATTAAAACAGTTAACCGATGCATCTCTCTGTCTCAACATACGCTTTTTCACTCCTGTCACGCCATACCAGAAAAAGAGATTAGAAACCTAAACGCTCAAAGCGGTTGGGTGCTGTACGTTACCAGCCAAAAACATTGTGAGAAACAATTAGCAGTAGGTTATGTGGCCATATCCCTTTCAGACCAAGGTTGTAGGTTATGTGACATTAATATAGAGAGGGAGTTTCAAGATGCAACATACATGCATTAATTCAATACAAAAATTTATTTTCAAAAATTTTGAAACCACACAACTGGTGACTTCGGCCTACACTAGAAAATTTTATGATCTGCACAATCTCGCAGTAACATGCCTTTTGAAAGAAACGACACAATTACATCACAGGATCATATAAAATACACTGGCATTCAGATATGATAACTTCACATGTCAAAAGAAATAGGTTATCAACACCTTGTCAGCAAGTCGTTCTCATAAAAAAATCTGACTTTAGACCCAACACGCATAATTGTGCATGTGCTAATGTTTCAAATTATACTTCCAATAACTTTTTAAAAAATGAAGAATTTAAGAGAGATTTGAAATGGTCTATCTACATTAGATCTTTATCATTAAAATGAAAGAAACAAAATTTATATAACAACAATATAGACAAAGCGTCGAATGTGCGCTTTCTTGCTGCCATTCTAAGTGTACTGGAAGTTTGCTGATTGCTGTTGTAACGCAGTGTAGAAACATGGAACTAAAACACGTTGCGCACGTTACGACAGTCCATCCACGATTGTGTGATGCATGCCCGAACTTCCTAGCTTGAATCACCAAGAAATAAAGCGAGCCGAACAAGACCCGCACAACTGTGTGACCGCGCGGAAGTAGCCGAGCGGTCTGGAGAGCCACGTCACATGTCGTGCGGCCTCCCGCGTCGGGGGGTTCGAATCCTTCCTCGTGCATGGATGTGTGTGTTGTCCGTAGTTTAGTTTACCTTAGTTTAAGTGGGACTTATAACCAAAGTAGTTTGGTCTCGTACAATTACAAACATTTGGAAATTTGAATTGTGTGTGCAGATCCTGAAAGGGATATGAGCCTTTTTGTTTCAAATACTCTTCTTTCGCACATCCGATGATACTGATCGTTCCTCCTGAAATACTGTTTATAGAAGTTGTGTCTAGAGAGGAAATTACGTTTACCCTGGAATATGACCGAATTTTCGTTTTCACTTCATTGGTTTTTAGGGTGATGAGATATCCACGTTCTTAAGTCTGACACAAAACGACTCCAAGCACCGTAGCAGTTAATTACGATGAAATAACTACATTTACTCGAAGTAAAACAGTTTTAAGCTACGGCTGAGAGTCTTCTATTTACCATGAAACCACTGAATAAATGCAAATCCATGGTAGTATTTAACAAACTGGTGTAAAATTGAAAAATTACACACACACACACACACACACACACACACACACACACACACACACACACACACATCATGCGGCTTCCGAATTATTTTCACCATGTGAGTTAAAATTACTTTTGTTCCTATATAGTACGCCCACGATAAGTCTGTAAATCCCTATGATGCCAATATTGTCAGTAATTCAGGTGCAGCGTATCGTGTTGTGCGAACCGAAACAGTTAAAAATCTTTCGGGGCTTGAAAGGCTGACAGAAGTAGCGCATCGTTAGACCTGTTCAAAGCGACTGCACTTCAATATCTTGCTCGGTTCTGCACACTTTGTCATTTTAGCGATGTATTATCCAAGGGTAGCGCGTTGCTAGCTTTCAATTTTTATCTGTGTCCAAAGATAGCGTCTTCCTACTATTAAAATATTATCTGTGTTTTGAGTCGCATACTCAGAGATAAATATGGAATTGTTAGGTCCCACGTCATCCGACGGAGTGGCAACAATGCTAAATTTTGCCGAGTATACAGTGGACTTCTCTCCCACATTCCGTAAATAATCCTCGAGGGGTTTTTAAAAAGCTAAGACAAGCTGGTTCTTTTTTGGAGCGCATGCGATGACGTGTTGTGACGGAAGGTAAGTGGGCGGTGGGCGAAGCACAAGCGCGGAGGGCCCTAACGGTTCCCTATGGCGAGAGTGAGTCACGGAGAGGCGAAATCGTGCGTCGCCGTCGCGGTCGCTTTCGACGGCAGCGGTAAACCAGCAACTGGTAACCAGGCAACCAGCCCGCCGGGCCGGTTCTTCGCGACCGGCTCTGCCGGCTGCCCTGCCTCCTTTAAAGGACGCGCGCTCGCCGTCAGCAGAACGGAAGGAAGCGTCGCATCTGTGTTGATGCTAGGCACAACGTCAACACCGTGTCAACTCACCCACAACGAAAGTCGTGTTAAGAGATGCAGAATGTGGGGAATACAGAAATTCAACGGTAGGGTTTTTCATTGACCGAATCAAAATACGTGATGGACAAAGATTGTGTATTATCCTCGCACTTTTAACTGAGCCCTGAGCAGAGACTGCTGGGAGCGGATGTTTACATTCGGCTCGTAGAACATTGGCTGGTAAGTTAGGCCCCGCCTCCTTCCCCCACTGCAGCCAGCTCATACCGTATAGCTTACAGCTTTTAAATGGAAGTGTAGTGGCTTAATGTGTCGCAGAAGGGACACGAAATTAAGCACCACTTCAATGCAGGACTAATCGAAAACATAAACTTATGCTACTAATTATGAACACTATAAGTAAAAACTTACTGAAATGACGAAGAACGCTCGCGAATCAACAATAAAGACATAATGACGAGGGCGCATACTGCTATGGACGTCGTTAAGGTTGGTGGAGAGCATCAACATTCCGGAGCTGCACGAACGCAGCCGACTACCCTCGATCGCCCAGGGCTCAGGTAACTGTGCGAGGATAATACTAGATTTTTACGAACCGTTCAGTCGTAAATAAATATAAAAACAGTGTTCAACCATTTACTTGCTCGAGAAAACACATGCCTACAAAGCTGCTTCTTACATATAAAGAGTTCCGATCTTGATGAAATTTTCCACATTAAGCCTTCAAAACAAGGAGATCATCACTGTCTTCATAAGATTTCGTTCGGAGCACGGCGTGCAACAGACTTAGACACAGTCCGATTGATTACTATGGAAGTTGTCACAAGTACGCGTGTTTCCTTAGAGAAGGTTTTTACCCTTCAAAAGCCACTATACGGTGCATAGGAAGGGTTAACTTCCAGTAACCCTTAACACCATTTCACAAACCACCATGAAAGTTGGTAGATACACACGTCCCCCCCCCCTTTTCCTTTCTCCAATAAATAACGAATGACAAGATGAAGGGCAGATAAAGGAGTAGGAAGACGAACGACAACTTAAACACAACCGCCGCGGCGGAGTGGCCAATCGCATTTAGGCGCTATGCTCCAATGCTGGAGGCCGTTCCCCGTCGAGGATTTGATTCCCCTCTCGCGCATGGATGTTTGTACCGACTTTAGTATAAGGAAGTTCATAAGTAGTTTGCAAGTTGAGGGACTGATGAGCCCGCAGTTACGTCCCTTAAGCTTCACAAACATTTGAACACTTGAAAACATAACCATTCAACTGTGATCCCCCATAAACAGTGAATATGTCGCACGTAGACAATCAGCAGAGAGCACTGCCTGCCTTGCTT
Source organism: Locusta migratoria (assembly GCA_026315105.1). Lineage (NCBI taxonomy): Eukaryota > Metazoa > Arthropoda > Insecta > Orthoptera > Acrididae > Locusta > Locusta migratoria. The sequence continues at coordinate 362,991,346 of CM048746.1, read as the reverse complement.
TGCTCTGACTACAGTATGAGTCAAATTATTACTTTTGTGTCCTGCTTGTGTTACATAGTTCAGAGGTGTAATCTGCTTAAAAGCTGTCGTTATTGTGTGGGGATGCGATCTGATGGCGGTTTCGTTTCAGCTGATATTTTTAGAGGACGTATTTTAAATGTGTGTTTTAACGGTACCCATGTCCTGAACCTAATTTTCGTTTTCTTCTTTTCCAGGTGAGTACGCAGTGCTGAATGCCTCTGCGCCATGCAAGTCTTACCTGGTGAGTTCCACGACGATTTCCAAAGGCCTGCATCACGAAACAGTGCAGAAAACTGTACCATGGATTTGAAAGTCAATTTTTAAAAGCGACTTTCTTAAGAGGTACGGCATTTTCTGTTTATAGTAATATTTTGATTCGGCTGTGACGCTATCCCATTTTGTGGATATAAAAATGGGACTGTTGGTAGGTCTATACCTGCAGTAAGTAGTCTGTAGACGGTGGTGGAGCCTGTAAGATACCAAGGCGAGGGGTAAAAAGTGCTATGTTCTGCTTAATTCGGAATCGCTTTCCCCGGTTTCTAAGAGTTGTACTAGCGTCTAACATTTCTGATAACGAAATCATGTTGTGAAATTAATCTTTTATCTATATATTTGCTGGAGAGAAAGTAACGAAAACTATTATTTTTCTTGGCGATCACGTTATTGACAGAGATGCTTACGTTACACTCTTTCAATATAACCCCCCCCCCCCCCCGGTTATTTGTGATCTTTTGCCGAATGCCTGGATGGCGTCGTATACAATCTGCGCGTCTATTTTTGTCGACGTCGCGTATTGCCTGCCTGTGGCGCAGGTGAGTGTTTTTCAACCTGTGGGGTCGAAAGTCTTGGTCAGGGGGTCGCGGCCAAAGGGTGATGCAGTAGCGGCATGTTCCATAGCAAACCTACGTTTCGTTACGTACAACTACTGTGGCAGAAGAGGCACTGGCAAGCGACAGGGTTTCGTAAAAGTCGCTTAATTAACCAGTTCTCCGTAGGTGGAAAGTTGACCTTGTTCTGTGGCCCTCAACGAGGCATCGATAGAATAACAGATAAGAGATGTACGTATACAACTTTTAATTTCTGACGTTGGGCCGACCGAAACGCGTAACAATGAAGCTAATTTTCCACCTTATGATGTATTATTATTAATTAAGTGACTTAACAGCGTTTGTGCAGTGTTGGTACAGTTATTTACAATGGTCGTAATCTTCTTGTATGGGTTTGTCACATGTTCAAATTATGTTATGTCAGAAAAAAATATCAGTTAAATAATATTATTTTTAGTCATTAAATAACTATACCTTTTTATTATTGGATCACAGTATTTTGCTGCTTGTTAAGGGTTTCAGTATCTTTTCGAATAAATTCAATGTTTATTAGAACCCTTGAAATATTAAGAAGTGATATATCAGCTGAGATGGTTTTATACTCGCACATTACAAAACGCCATCTCAAATTACGCATTGTAGTTTGTTATTAATGACAGCAAAACCATACATCAAATACGTGTAATCATGAAGTCTTTTTTTTCAGTTTTTATTCGTTTCCGTTACTGCAGCTTTCACTAGATGTGAACGCCTGCGCGTATCATAGATACATCTAAGAAAGAAAATGAAATACTTTGCCTTTGGAATAACTGGCATAGGTTATTACGACTGGGGGAGGAAAGAGGTCGCCGGGCATTTTTACTCGCAAAGGGGGTCACGCGTTCAAAAAGGTTGAAAAACACAGATTTAGAAGAATCAGAAGCTATAAAAATGCTATACCTCCACTAAAAAAAATAAAAGGCAAACTAAAACAACAGGCGCAATGCCTTAAACCGTTTTTAGACACTTTTGTGAACACATTCGACGTGAAGATTTTCATAATTCATTTATAATAGTATATGAATAACGCTGGAGAGTGGGGTACCATAATATGACCATAATGGAAACTGAATATAGGGTGCTTGGCAACGACTACAGTCCTGCTTCTAGCATTAGTGATAAGATGTCAGTGTGACGGTCGAGATCTACAGTCTCGCCTGGTTTAACTAGCGGGTAACCAGAAGTCATCCAGTAGAAGCTACCCTATTGAAAATCTAACTTGAGTAGCGGTGTGTTTGTAACTTTTGGTTATATTTTACTTTCGGGCTCGGCTCTGTAGTGTGCTAATGTTGACAACAAAATATTCGCTTTGCCTGAATAATTAATTTACTGAACAGATAAAGAGTACATATAAGAACCTGTGAACCAAAGAGGAGGAACAGCATAAGTAATTTATTTCATGGTCGACAAAAAAGGTTATTCCTCTCATTCTGTGTGATTCAGTTTTCAAAGACTATTGAAAGGTGGTTGACAACATTGCCTAACTTTGAAGTCGAAAAGCGTCAGTAAAGGAAAATGGCGTAGTGAAAGACTGTGCTTTCACTGAGTAGCAGATCTGTTTGCATTTGCCAAAATATGTTATTGCTGTCTTCAGTCAGAAGACTGATTTGATGCACGCCTTCCCGTCAGCCAATCTTTGCATACCTCCTGGAAAATAATGCCATTTGTACCTGCCTGACGACGCCCTCCTTTCCCCAGATAGTTCAGTACCATTACCTAACTGACGAATGAATGATGCCCAAGAGTGTGAGACACCTGCCGATTACTGCTCCTAGTCAAGTTTTGCCACAAAGTCCTTTATTCTTCATTTCAATACCACTTCATTAATAGTTGTACCCATCATATATGAAGCGTTCTTCTGTTGCGCCATATTTCTTTTCCTGAACAGCGCGTAGTTGAGGTATAACATTTCAGAAGAGACTCCCAAACTACTACTCTCTGTTGGCCTTTTTCCCGCATTGCGTGGTGTCGCAACGGCTACCGCTTGTGGTATGACAGTTTCATGCATGGCCGAATACCCTTCCTGCCATCACCCTCTCCCCTTCTTCTCTTGAAGTATTAGGCAGGAGTTGCCTGTTACGGGAGTCGACTCGGTCGGGGTCTTACTCTATCTCTTCTTCCATGGCTCTTAAAAAAAATCTTGCCTTCATGGGAAGTCTCTCACTTTCCACTCTTTCTAGATGTTTGTTCCATTTTCTTCTGTACTCCCGAATTTTATCATTTAGGCTAAAGATTTGCAGTTCGTTTCTAATGTCTTGATTTCTTAGCCTGTCTCCTCTTGTGCAACCTTTGACTCCTCTCAGGAATTTCATTTCTTGCGCCTGAATACGACTTTCTTACTAATCACCCAGGTGTCACTTCCATAGAGCAATGTGGGAACTGCGACAGTTTTGTAGAATTTTAAACGAGTGCCCATTCCTCTCCGGTAAGAAATTAGTGTTCCCAACTGTCTGGCATAGAATTATACACATGTGAAAATGTGAGGTTTCTCTAAATCTTGTAACAGAGGCGAGACGGTGGTTCAAGCGATCCCCCCCCCCCTCTTTGACCATCGAGTTTAGGTTTTCCGTGATCTCCCTAAATGGCGGGATGGTGTCGTTTCGAAGAGTACAGCCAGTTTTCTTTGCTATTCCCGAATGGGAAAAAAAGTAAATATAAAATAAAATTACCGAGTGTGTGCTCCATCGCTAATGATCACGATGTCGACGGGACGTTTAAACTCTGACTTCCTTCCAGCCTTCCTTCCTCAAACGAAACTTGGGTGCCAGCACGGTATTCATTTTGTGGGGTGTAGGAAAACGCCTAAAAACCACATCCAGTCTGACACGGCTCGCTATTCCGCCGGGCGGATTCGAACTGGGGCCGGCGCATCTTCCCATCCCGGAAGCGAGTTCTTCAACTCGCTCGGCCATCCGATCGTATCCAGAAAAGACTGTTCTAACAATTGAGTAGTATTATTATAGTGGGTGTTTTACGACGAGTGAATATGAATGTGAGCCGGCAGTGCGGGGCGCCGGCGCGCGGTGGGAAGTTCTCAGAGGAAAGTGCACGGCAGGCAGCCGGCTGTGCGAACCGGCGGCGCGCAGACGCTGGCCAGCGGACCGAGACCACTCTGGCGGTCACGTGGACGCGGTTGGCAGCCCTGCGGCGCGCGGCGTTGCCACGTCCACCTGCGCCGCGCCGCCGCCTCCCGTGCTCTTTTAACCCCATTTGCCAAACCCAGCGCCACTGTAAACAATGCAACATTTTATTGTGGCCGCCATCGAGGAGCTTACACTTTTCATTTGAATCTAGGGTCTCCTCGTTACGACTCTTAACCCTACACCGCATGGTGTTGCCGTTTGGAAACGCAAATTTTTCTTACTGTTTCAGACATACTTCTCGTTGTCAGATGGCAACACCATGCATATCGTATACACTGGAGTCTGTTCTAATCATTTAGTTGATCGTTTCCTCCATAGAAGGCAGCGCAATCATGAATTGAGGAGAAATTTAACAAACAGCTCTCCATCGGATTTTACTCACTGTTGAGCATTAATATAATTACAGACTAATACGACTTCTGTGCAGTAAAAAAAAAATAAATAAATAAATAAATAAATAAATAAATAAATAAAAAAATAAAATAAAAAAAAATATAAAAAAAAATGTTGTTACTGCCATCTAATCGGAGTACAGAACATGTTAGATACCAATATTTTCCTGCAAATTGACGTATGTTTAAATGAATTATATTTTTCCTCTGCCTACGTGAACATCTTCTGATGCGCCAAAATAAAAATTCATGCAGTGTAGGGTTAACTCTCCGTTTGTGTGGCATGGTCTCTTCAACATTGTTCATAAATTACTTTTCAACCAATATCGTGTGCGAGCTTTTGTGCTGTATATCTTTCTCATTCGCGTGGCTTTATTTAGTCTTTTTGGTAGCGGCCTTCTTTGAGTTGCAAAGTGTAGCTAGGAGCGTTGCTGTCATAGGAGGAGGTACAGTACAACATAACTAGGGTGTCAGTAATACAATAAGGTATGTCACAGAGAAATTTATTTGATGTTAAAATTGTGGAGTTCTTTGTGTTAACATTCATCACGAATGTACAGTGCGTTAATGATGAATATAGGCAAAGTCTGAAAATTGTTTTCCGAAACCAAACGATAGGTAAAAGGACATCATACAATAAGCTATTCTGAAAAATAGGAAAAAATATCTACTTCTTTACAAAATGTCTACACAGTGGAACCTTTCTTAAAGAGCATAATTCGCTTCTGAGTATTTCCTGAAAGCAAAATATATTTTTCTTTCGTAAATCATTTAAAAATGGGAGAATGTGATTCATTCCGAAAAATACACAGAAAAAACTCCGTCCAGCAACTTAAAAGAAAGCCGAAGCAAAGAAAAGAAGATATGTTTCCTTTTAGATAACACAGTTTTGTTACGGTACTTAAGGAGGTGTTGCCTCAATATTTTTACTTCGAAGGGGGTCGTGTATTCAAAAAGGTTGAAAAACACTGTCCTAGACTGACTACAGCCTAAATTTGCAGTGCTAAGGTATTGATGGCTGTAGTTAAAACGCATCCTCATCCTTATCACGTTATAGTTGCAACATGATTAGGATTTTGTGCTTTTATTTAGTCATATGGTAAACAGATTTGTTGTATTATATTCACAGAATGTAGGACATCAACTGCAAATGGGCAAAGCTGAAAATGTGTACCCAGCCGGAATTCTAACCCGGGTCTCCTGCTTTCTAGGCAGTTGCGCTGACCAGTACACAATTGGGGACACAGTGATAACCACACCTGCAAGGACTACCTAAGCACGCCTCTCGTCAGATACAAATTCCCAGCTTCAGCCTGCTCACAGTACTCAAACTCTTAGTTTTGAAACTAATTCCCGTAAGAGTAAGTGCCACAAACTTACCCACCTCTCCCCACTAACAAAAGGATCATTACCCATCACCGGCATATTATATATATATATATATATATATATGTTCCGAAAGAACAGACTTCACTTCTGAACCTGCAGTTGTTGTTCTTCATATTCATAGAATATATTACATCAAATGCCGGTGACGGGCAATGCTCCTTTCTTTAGTGGGGAGGGGTGGGCAAGTTCGAGCCCCTTACTCTTACAGGAATTAGTTTCATAACAACAAGTTTGGGTACTGTGGGCAGGGTGAAGCTCGGAATTTGTATCTGACGGGAGGCGTGCTTAGGTAGTCCTTGCAGGTGCGAGATCACTGTTTCCCCAGTGGTGTAGTGATTAACGCAACTGCCTAGAAGGCAGGAGAACCGGGTTCGAATCCCGGCTGGGTACACATTTTCAGCTTTGCCCATTCGTAGTTGATGTCATATATTCTATGAATATGAAAGAATAACAACTGCCGTATCAGAAGTGACGTCTGTTCTTTCGGAACAGACGCCACATGTATATAGATTTGTTCTACACTACTTTGGAGAAATCACCTTTTTACTGGAGATGCAATAAAAAACATACCACGTCTTCTGCGTACGAGAATTTTTCGAAATCTGCAAGATTGTACGCAGATGGCTTACATATGCATGAAAAGAAATTTGAAAAATGAGACCCTCTGTAGAAAAAAATGTGTTGAAAATACTGAATTTTTGTTGAAAAGCTGTGAATAAGTAAAAATGTGAAATAATTAGTGACTTTCTGTGTTCCTCGAAGTTTCTTAGATATACTGTGTAGTTTGAGGTGTATTGCCTAAGTACCCTTAGTTTTTTCGTTGTTGTATAGCTGCATTTGTACATATCTATTATTTGGCCAATGAATAACAAATATTTGAAACTTCCGGGAAGATTAAAATTGTGTGCCGGAATCGGGATTCGAGCCTGGGACCTTTGTCTTTCGCGGGCAAGCGCGTTATCGACTGTGCTATCCCGACACGACTCACGATGCCGCCTCACAACTTTACTTCCGCCAGTACCTCGCTTCCTACTTTCCAAACTTCACAGAAGTTCTCCTGCGAACCATACAGAACTAGCACTCCTGGAGAAAAGGTTATGGTGGAGACATGGCTTAGCCACAGCCTAAGGGATGTTTCCAAAATGAAACTTTTACTCTGGAGCGTAGTGTGCGCTGATATGAAACTTCCTGGCAGACTAAATTGTGTGCTGTGCCCATGGCTAAGCCATGTATCCACCATATCCTTTCTTCCGGTAATGCTATTTCTGTGAGGTTTGCAGGAGAACTTCTGTGAAGTTTGGAAAGTAGGAGGCGAGGTACTGGCAGAAGTAAAGTTGTGAAGACAAACCGTGAAGCGTGCCGAAATAGCCGAGTCGGTAGAGCGCTTGCCCGCGAAAGGCAAAGGTCCCAGATTCGAATCCCGGTTACGGCACACAATTTTAATCTGCCAGGAAATTTCGTATCAGGGCACACTTCAATGCAAAGTGAAAGTTCCATTCTGGTAACAAATATTTGTTCACTTTTCATTTATTATCACAGTCACTGCAATAAAGAAAAACGAGTAAACAGTAATTTTATTCGTGTTTGTAATTGAAATACGAATAAACAGCACGCTTTTCAGTTGTTTGTTTTGGTATGACAGACCAGCCTCACCATACTTAGAATATAGTGAGCACACCTGTTCAGAGTTAATAGGTCTACTTAAATAACTGGCTTCTTAAATCTTTCAAGGAGAAACGTAACCTTATAGAGGGAAAGCTGACAAATAAATTCAGTCAGTATTGTACAAGCATCACTCACGTGTTCGTAATTACCTTTTCGACGGGAGTATTTTTTATTCCTTCAGTAAAAAAACCGTCTTGATTGCAAATTGTTTTATTCTGTAATTAATGACGCGTTTCGCCCTTTAGCAGGGCATCTTCAGATTATCTGCGTGACAGAATTTACACAAAATTACAAAGCGGAATTACAAAACGGGTATAATAGTACATGAGATTATTTTGTGTTAAGAATACAGTATAAATGGTAAACGAAGTTTACAATGCGCTCTCCGTGGTGTGATACCGTAAGTTGTTTTGCGGTGTTTCTAAGTTTCTGGAATGTTTTGATTTCCTTGTAGCCCTGCAAATGATCGGGTAACAACGAATTACAGTTGGAACATACTCGGTAAAGATGCGAGAAACATAAAACCATCAAAGACCACCGCAATGCAATGTGTTGTATGTCAATATTTGTGCACGATGTAATCATTCTAATTATTATGTCATTTAGAAATATTGAAAAACAGTCCACAGCAGTTTCCGCAGATTTTGCGATAGCTTTCACAACAGAGAGATGAATAACAAGGTCTACATTTCTAGTCCCTCTGTTGTGACTAGGACAGTTTTCATCAATTTTGTAACCTTATCCTTGCCAATAAAAAAAATCGTGCTTGCTTCCATTATCCGCTGCACTTGCTTGCGGTTCGACCTCCAGGTTGTCTGTATCCTCCGTTTCCGTGTCACTGTGATGAGAGAGAACTTCACAGCTGTCTGCTTTCTCTTCATCCCCTTCTCCTCCTTCAAAAGTTTCGTCTAAGACCTCTTCCAGAAGCTTCCGCACTCTTTCTTGTTGTATTTCATAACGATCCATAGCTGTTTTAGCTGCACAGAGCGACAAAATACAAACAGCTGCTACGGAACACAACAGTGCGCTTTCTCGCAGCACTGCAACATGAAGATAAGCGGGGTGCCGACAACACCCCAAGCCACATTGTTGCGCGTTTTCTTGGAACTTGCGCTTCCGCTGTAGATTCTATTGCTACTCAAAACTTTCATATTGCGTCCTAGAAAGGTACCAAAGAACATGACGTTATACTTCTATCCATTATGTAATAATCCACTGACAAAGATGACTGGGGTGTTCTGAATAACCCACGGGACCGCCTAAGGATTAGGCCAGAGCTGCCCACAGGGAGGGGGGTCATGACGCACACTGCGTCATTGAAATTTCTGGGAAGGGGGGGGGATGAGTACTTTTCGTCAGCCTGCGAAGGGGTTTATACAATAATTTACGAAACGTGAAATAAAAGATATTTAATATTAAATGGTAAAACCATTTTCATCTAATATATAAAGCAGAGTGTCCGTATATTTGTACGTGTTGCATACAAATCGACAGTTTTGTTCCAATCTTTATGAAATTTTGTACACGTAAGCTTCAATCCATGAGGACGGTCGCCGTAAGTGTAAGAATCACATACGAGATATGACGTCATAAACAATGAGATGCGCGAAAAACCGCTGCATTTTGCGACAATGATGCCCATTTTCTCCTAAACCATTGGACCGATTTGAACCAGATTTGGTACGCACATTCCTTACCGTGAGGTAACAATTGCTGCATGGTTAAAAATCACATTCGGCACATGGTTCCAAAGATATTGCGTCATAACCAACAGAAATCGCAAAAAATGCCATATAATGGGGCGAGACTTTACATATACGCTATATGAGAATGAGAGTACTTAGCGACTTGCAACAAACATTGAACATAATTTCAATCCTTTATTAAACTCTTTCTCGCAGACTACCATACCAAAATGATGAAAGGGAAAAAGTTTCTCGCTTACTACTTTTCCGCTGTTTACGGAGTAAAACTACGGCTTTCAGTATGACATAACAATTTATAATTTCTACCCTAGAGTTCGGAGCCGCAGGAAATTTTACAGACAGTATGCAAGCATATAATTGAGTTTACCTTCTAATTTGTATCACAGTATGACACGCAGTTCATGAGATAGGAGCACATAAGCAGTACGTTCATGGAAAGCCGTCCCATCACGCACAAAGTTTTAAGCTATTACTTCTTTGCTACTAATTATATACCCAAGAGATTTTACAGACTTACAGGCCTTATAGAAATGTATATATACCTAAAAATGGCAGGAATAAATAAATAAATACCCGGGCAGCGCCGGGTTTTCAGCTAGTAGGTAATAAACTAGGAATCAAAGACCTAATATCTCGGGTGTCGGGGGGGGGGGGGGGGTTGGTCGCTGTTTGGGGGGGGGGGGGTTGAGTCATTTGCCAAAGTGGAGGGGATGGGCTCCTCTGCAATAGGCTTTGTTTTTAAACAAAGCCCCCCCCCCCCCCCCAGAACAAAATCCTGGCAGCGCCACTGCTCTCCTACATCTTCCTTTGGACGCAAATTGGCAACCGATTTCGATAATGCGAAACCCAACCAATAGTCTTTCGTGGAAGTTATAAGTTTTCCCCCGGTTGAGATCGAGTCTGTGATAACTTGCCACAAATTGTTAGACCTCAGAGTCAGAATTAAGCAATGTTCTGATGCTTGTCAGTAGTTGCTTGGGACAGAATCGGCCTAGTTGCATCTCGGCTACTATTAGTGCAGTCACATAAAACTTTCCGCGATACCTGTCTAATGTGGCTGGAACATGAAACGCACGTGTTGGCCAGGAATTCTATTGTCAGTTCGCGCACATTCCACTGCAGCTGCGGGTTCTTATTGCCCTTATCGGAAGAAGAAAAATGAGGGCAATGATATAGCAGGCAATATCTCTGAGTCGACAGTAAATGAAACTCAGGGCGCCTCTTTTGTTTCTGAGAAGCTGCGTCGGTTCGCGATACGCCGACGCCCCCCACGCATCCCGACCCAGTTGCAGCTCACGGGAAGCAAAATATGAGTGGCCGGCGAGCTGACGTGTCTGCGTGCGTGACGCGGCACCTGACCTATTTGGCGCAGTTTTATCTCGCTGCTCGCGGACGTGCCGGCTCCGGTGTCGTAATAAATCGCAGAGTTTCTCGCCCGGCTGAAAGCGAAGCCCGCGCCCCGGCCGCCTAATGGCAGCGTCGCCGCTTGGCTAAAGAGGTCTCGGAATTGCTTATGTCTCTCACGTGTGGCGGCGGAAGGCTCGCATGCGAGGACAATGGCACTTTGTCGCCGGCTCGACGCTCTGGGTCACACAGTGTTTTCGGGCTTGACCATCGCCCGCCGGAATTCGCACAGTCCGCACAAGGTTGCTTATCGGAGGCAGTGTTCACCTCCAAGCCCTTGTTCTAGTGGCGCGTTGAAATTAATTGTTAGCAACGAAGCGACCTTTATTATCACGAAAGGGAATTACGATCCGCCTTTAAAAAGCGCAACTGGATCTGAATTTCCTTTAAGACCCAAAAACGTTTCGACGTTCTTATATCAACATTGGTTGTTCCCTATTTCTTGAACAGCAACTTCATTCGCCAGTTTCCAGTCTTTTAATCCATCTAATGTGAGACTTAGGTGAAAACGTGTAGTACCAACGTTTTGCGTAGTAGTTGTTTCCATTTGCCTTTTTGTAATCGTTGCAAGGCTGTGACGTCATAGGGAAAGACATCAGTTGTGTCGGGGTATTACCGTATCATCATTATCATGTGATGTGGCCTCTTTGAGTCGGCGTATAACAAAGGATCCCAGTAGGTTCTTCTATATCTTCCGATCTTGAGCTTTCCGTTGCCAATTGAGTCCTGCCATCTTTCTTAGGTCTCTGTCCCATCTGTCTGGTGGTGGCACTCCTCTAGGTCTTTTCTGGTGTATTGGGCTCCAGTCTAGGACTTGTCTAGATCGTCTACTATCTTTTATTCTAGCAATATGACCAGCCCACTGCCATGTCAGTGTAGTCAACCTTTCCATACTATCGGCGATCTTTGTTGTTCGTCTTATCTCGACTGCTCTCTTTTTGTCTTTTGTGTGTGTGTGTGTGTGTGTGTGTGTGTGTGTGTGACCCAGCATTGATCTTTCCATTCCTCTTTGGGCTACTGTTAGTTTCCTAACAATAAACTCATTTAAAGACAACGTTTCACAACCAAGTTATTACTGGCAGTATAGATTGATCAATTTTTTCAGCTCATCCGACATCTTAGATTTCAAAAATGAAAAGTGTCCTCCGTAAGCTTGCCAGCCCAATTTAATTTTCGTCGTAATATTTCCGGTTTTAGATCTCCTTTCATGTTTATCAGTTTGCCCAGAAGACATATTCTGCGACTCATTGCGGCAGTGTACTACCAACCGATATTCTTCCCTCAGGTGTCAGCCCATTGATCATGATGTTGGTCTTATCAATGTCCAGTTTTTATTTCAACTTCAGAGCATACTAATGCAAGTTAGTTAACTAATACTTGAAGTTCTATGTCATTGTTATTACCGTATAGTGTACTGAAAATGAGTCCCGGTTTCTTTACTATTTTTTCCTCCTAATTTTAAAACTGGATCTACAAATGTTTGACTTTGGAAGATTAGCAGGTGTTGATGTGAAACAAATGTTTGCACAAAATTATGATTCTAGTTCCTTCGCCATTCTTCAAATGGTTTTGGCGTTAATATGGTTCATTTTAACGTACATATCTTTGAGGTGGAAATCAGAATTGTAAAATTATTATTATTATGTAGTATGCTTAATGACGGATCCAAGTATTCAGCCTGTTCCTTCCATCCCTCGTGTTGAATTATTGTTGTTTCTCATCTTACAGGTCCTTTGATCTTCTCTTAAATGACATCATTTGTAAGCCCAACGAATTTATGAGTGCCCGATACAGTTGGCCTGCCTCTGTAGAAGTTTATCATCAGAACATCTTCACTTGTCACCTGATCTGCCCCTTTGATCGTCTCTGTTCTCCTTCAACACCTTATTTCAAAAACTTCTAGGTATTTCGTCCCTTTTCATCATGTTTCACGTCTCTGTGCTCCATAGCTTGTACTACAGCAGTTTCTTTGCTGATCACCGGAGCCCTCTTCATAATGAAAGCACTGTAGTGATTGTTGCTTTACGTTCGTCACCAACTTTGCCAAGTATATGACTCGCTTTACAATCTCTAGTTCTCGGTTGTCGTCAGACTACAAAGACAAGCAAAGGATAGGATCGAAAGAAATGGAGGAACCTACTGAGATCCTACGAGACTGATTCGGTAAATAAGTTGCAAACTGAGGTAGACACGCCAGTAATGCGTGCTTCACCTTTCAGCTGACTCCACCTGTAAATTTAAACACTCGAACCATCGTTCGAGAATACTTTAAAAGCCTGGAGCTTGACTGAGTGAGAAAGCGCATGGTATCACACTGGACTCGCATTCGGGGGGGATGGTGGTTCAAATCCACCTCCGGCCATCCAGATTTACGTTTTCTGTCATTCCCGCCGAGGCGGATCAGCCGTGCGCACTGGGACGCTGTGCTGCGGTGCGCGCGGCTCTTCGGCGTCGGGGGTTAGATTTCCCCCTCGGGCATGGGTATTTGTGTTGTCGTTAGTTTAACTTAGTTTAAGTAGTTTGTAATCTACAGACTAACAAACCAGCAGTTGGCTCTGATTGATTTTCAAACATTTTTTATCGTAATTTCCCTAAGTTCCTTTGAAAGGTCACGGCCGATTTACTTCCCTATGCTTAACCAAAAATCCGAGTTTGAGCTCCGTCACTAATAACCACGCTGTCGACGGGGCGTTAAACCCTAAGCTTCATTCCGTCCTGTAGCTTGTAATTTTTGTGGCAGCGTTTGCATCCTATAAGTGACGCTCTTTAGCTGTAACTTCATTTGGTTTCTTAAACTGCTGCAATCCACAAGACGGATGTCATAGTGGTAGAGAATACCTCTACACAGCCCGCGGTACTGGCGTGTCTACCTGAGTTTGCTACTTATTTACTGACTCATCCTCGTATCTTACACGCCGAGTCAGAGGCATTTCAGTAAGTAATAGAAGTGATTGATAATGATGAAATGCCCTTTATTGTTGAAGCTCAGCTGTGTGCTGGGTTGACGCTAAGTGTTGTTCTGTACTTGTTGGGTCACAAACAAATTGTTTGTACGAATGCCGTCGACGGTTGTCTGGTCTCAGTGACGACCTTAAACCTGGCCACTAACCGTTTGTGGGGATAGTTAATCTATGTCTCACCAATTTCGTCTAGTTGAAGCCTTTGCCAATTTTCCTCAAGTTGGCAGTACTACGCTTCAGTACTTCGTATTATCCGTGGACTTTTGTGAACTGTGCACGACTGAAGTTCCAGAGCGAAGAGAACGTCTAAAGTCCCTTCGGCCTAGGCACGAAAACGACGTTCGTGACCCAGATACGCTTCAGCTGATCGCAAGCAGGCCAAACGGAGCGAGACGTCACACGGCGCAAAACGCCGATAAGACGAGATCTGCGGCCGGCTATCGGCAGCTCTCATCTAATCCTCGAACCGGCCGGCGGTGGTAAATACGATCGCAGATAAGGTATAATGACCGATAAGAGGAAGGAACGGTGTGAAGGTTGGTGGTCGCGGCGTGCAGTGTGGTCAGGGAGAGAGCTCGGCCGCCATGGTGCTGCCCCCGCAGGAGGCGTGCTCGGGTGGCGCCGCCACCGACCTGCTGTCGCAGCTCGCCTTCGACGCCGTCGACATCGCCTGCATCGACTTCGACTCCGAAGACGCCTTCCCGGAGGTGCCCGAGTGCGCCGAAGCCGGTGCGTCTCTTCTGGAACGTAACATCACGCGCGCTTTTGTGTGAACAGCCACGATGCCGATAGTCATTTTTGTTTGTTTCTTTCCTCTTCCCAAGGCAGAAACTGAAATGCTTATTTAAAAACGGGTAACTGCTGTGAACCAGAAAGTTTCATCTGCCAGAGATCGCTCGTAAGTGACTTCTCTTAAAGTGCTTCGAGTATCCGTAAGTGAAATGATTTTATCTACTACTACTATAACAATTTGGCATACAGTACAAGAAATACGGTACAGATATGGACTACAGCTGCCTTTCTTTTGGAACTGATTAGAAATACCGTTATACACGCGAACATGAAGCCACGCGAAACTGACCGGCGGAGAAACAAAGCAAGTCATGTTATACTTTTGTACTTTTCCTCTCGTCGACCTCTACGTTCGTTTTTCCCAATTCTGAATGTTGTCTCCTCTTATGTGATCTAGCCGTAAGCAGATATTGTTAACCACTTAGCCCATACTATGACAGACGCAGGGCTGAGTGCTCGTGAGTGTCTCGTCGTGGCGAAATACAGCTCCACGGTAGATTGGCCTAGCGCACTAAGGCGCATAGCTGCTGAGCGCGCTGTTGCTCCCCGTCGCAGGTTCGAGTCCTTCCTTGGACATGCATTTATGTCTTGTCCTTAGTTTAATGTAAGTAGTTTGTAAGCCTAGCGACTGATAACCTCAGTAATTAATTCTCACAGATTTACGAACTTCTTTTAATACTGCTCACAGTTTAACATTACATCTGTCGCGACAGTAATCACCCTTTGTCTTATTTATTTCCTACACACTATTCCTGGGACTTATCATTCAGGTATGCCTGTCACATGTAACACCAATAGTGTCTGAGGCAGAATTAAATGAGCACAAGTTTACAAGTCTCACCGAGAAAGTAAGTTTTCCTATTAAAAATTAAAAAAAGACAACATAGTTAAATGAAATACTTTTTTGGTAACAGGTACAGCAATGTTTGAGCTGTTTTCGACATAGTCATCAAAAGAATTTAATATGTATCGTGGGGTAAACTTTGGAATTCCTGTGTGCTAAAAGTCTACCGTCTGTAAATGGAATAGTCGTCTTCGACTCTTGGTGAAACAATGCGGAAAGTGCATCCTGGACATCTGGTTTAAAGTCCTTTTCAGACATTTATTCCTACATTATCCCGCTTGTTTTAACAGTACATCTTTTGCGTCTTGGAGATTTAATTACAAAAATTCGTCAAATATAGATGTTTTGGGTCCCTGTTGTCAAATCGAGTAACATGTTTCTCTTCAGAGACACTATATTGGTGACTTGGTGCAAGCACAATGTTCTTGAACTTCGTTGACATACCACTCGACGAAACGTGTAAGCAAAATATACGACGGTAATAAGTGCTTTAATTCTTCAGAGACGTAAATGCACTTGCTACGGACGGACGCCGTCACACACAGAAAGAAATAACTGACATTTTTTCACGAAAACAATATCTTATCAGACCGCACAAGATTTGCTTATCAGGACATTCGCAATTGAGAGGTATGGTTATTGGACAAAAAGATCCGCTTTAATGTTTCGCCAACTGAAGTAGATTTATTTATTTGTTCAGTAACCTTATCAGATAGGTTTAAAATCAGAAAGAGTGCTGTTTTATGTAGCTGCGGTGGCACGGGTTTCACTCGGCTGTGTTGTATTGAGTTTTTTGTCGATCTGTATCTAGTTCTACTGCATTGTTTTTCACATATTTGTTCTCACAAACTGCAGGTGGCTCAGTGAAGATAACGAGCTGCATTTTTCTGTAAGTTCTGCAAGTGAATAATCACGGGTCGTCTTATCACCTCTTATACTTCGACTTGCAATCCACAGTTCTTCAAATTTTATTGGTTTCATTCTGTGTGATGCGAACAACGCTAGACCAGTCTTCTTCGCTAACTTATTCAAATATTCTTGTTAATCTTAGGGAATGCATATAGAATCATACTGATGTAACTTTTCATTCCTCAGTTAAAGGCAACCGGTTTGAAGCTCTAGCTTTATTAAATTTTTTATTTATTTACGTATTTTTTTCGTCCCTGCACAGTATCGCACTATCTGTAGCTACACCGTAAGGGACAGCCAGTTTTACAGTAAGCTGTGCGTGACAGAGTATTTCGCATTCGGAAGTATGCCATCACATTTCACCAGTAACACCCAAGTAGTACTACAGGCAAGAGTGGATACCTAGCTAAGCGTCCTCCACGTTTTATTACTTCCTACGAGTTCGCCTTCGTTCGTGATGGTGCGAACCTTTCTGATCTCTTTGACGCGCCATTTTTATGGCGTTCATAGTGCAAGTTCATTGTTGTTGAACATTTCTTGGATGCCGAAAGTCATCTGAATGAAATTCTATAAGTAAGTGAAGTTGTTAAGTTAGAGTCATTTGTATCTGGTTTTAAAACAATCCGATTTTACGGTTTTCTGTTGGTATTTGGCGCAATCTCAGTAAATTCTTGAGACGATACGGGGTGCAAAAATGTTCAGATGTTTGTTAAGCTTTTAGGACTTAACTGCGGGGTTATCAGTCCCTAAGCTTACAAACAACTTATAAACTTATACTAACGACAGCACAAACATCTATGTCCGAGGGAGGATGCGAACCCCCAACTGGGAGCGGTCTCGGGCATCGGATCATAGCGCCTCAATGCGCTCGCCGCGGCTACGGTGTGCATTGAAGTTATAAAACCTCTGACTAATCATACGCAAACTATAAAACGTCTGTCACTTCTCGACATAATGTCAATATAACTAAACATTTTTCCACAGACGACGACGCCATGGTGCCATTGCCGGTACGAACGCTACTTTAGGGGTCTACTTTGCCATTGGAAAATTACTTGCATTGATCTCACTGGCGTCCATGTCTGATCCACTGACACAATCAATGAAATAGACCCCCCCCCCCCCCCCACATTCCTTCATCACGCGTTTACATTCCATAACAATACGCCTCACGCGCAGCCTTACAATCATCCGTCAGCATTCGCGACACCCACTTGGGGGACACTTTTCCAATTTTCAGGATTGTGCGCACATATCCCTCAGAAACGGCAAATTTGTAGGCTATGTGTTCTACAGTCCTTCGGCGACCCTCGAAAACAATTTTCTCCATTTGCTTGATCATCGGACGGGCTGGTGCGAGCCCAAGATTGTCTCGGTGCGTTGTCAGTCCCTAGGCTTACTAACTACTTAAACTAACATAAATTAATCTAAGGGCAACATAGACACCCATTCCCGAGGGAGGATTCGAATCTCTGACGGAGAGAAAACGCGCTTTCCGCAGCAAGGTGCCTTACAGCGCTCGGCCATTCCACCGCGACTCGGTGTGTTGCGACACTACGTCCTTGTGTTCTCTGAATTGTCGCCAGCCGCGGTGGCCGAGGAGACTAAGGCGCTCCAGTCACGGCCACTACGGTCGGGGGTACGAATCCCCCCTCGGGCATGGATATTTGTGCCGTCCTAGTTCGTAAGTAGTTCATAAGTAGTTTGTAAGTTTAGGGACTGATGACCCCGTAGTTAAGTCCCATAGACTTTACAAACATTTTAACATTTTTTTTTTTTTAATTGTCGCAGACACGAATGCACATTGATCACAGTCGTGACACCATCACCATACGTCTCATCCAACTGGCGGTGAATTTCAGTCGGTGGCACACTGTGCAGATGGAGAAAACGAATGATTGCACGCTATTATGCTACGTGCCGTTAGGTTTCCCAACTTCTGAACTCTGAATTCCGGGAGAAAATCAGTTTTTCGGTGTCTGTTATAAACGCTGTCATGAACGTGTCTACCATGCAGTTTTGTTGCCATGACCGGCTCTCAAATATTCAAACTGTTCATCCATTATTCGGAAAGATAACACTTAGAGGCTTCCAACAAAATTCCGTATTTAGTTTCAAAAGTGCAAGAGTGATTCTATTTGTTATCTACTCCGGTGAACAGGCATTTACAATAACCAGCTTAGGCCTACGTCCACCGTCAAAAGTTATCGACTCTCAAATCTACATTACATAAATACTCTGCAAGTCACATTGGAGTGCATGACAGAGGGTCAAAGATTGATTTTGTGATCTTTATTTGTTGTAAAAACAGCAACAGCCTGAGTTGATGCTGACGCAATAACTGGTTTCTATTCTCCCTCCCGATTTCAACACTGACTACGCACAAATCAAAACACTACTGTTTCCAGAATTGGTAGTTTGCAGCAATCAGTTGTCGTTGATTTTAAATCTTTATTTAAGAAGATCTAGATTTCGGCTAGTGGCTAGGCATTATCAATGCAAGCATTTCAGAAAACGATGTTAAGTATTTAGTTGTAGGTCATGGGTTGGGTAAGACGATATACAGTCGTCACAGTTACTGATGCGACCTTTGCATCTAACATATTAATAATAATAATAATAATAATAATAATAATAATAATAATAATAATAATAATAATAATAATAACAATAATAACAAAGAAATGAGATACAATTTCGCGATATTTAATTCCAGGAGAGTCCCGGCCATTGTGGACGGTTAGCAATCCTACGTGCCGTACTGTGCTGCCTCCTCTATCACGTACTCACGATGAGTGTGCGCGTATTTTAAAACAAACCGCATGTTTCTATCAGTAGCCAGCCCTGAGAAAAAAATATCGGAGGTGTTATATATACCTTATTTGCTCGCCTATAGTGCCCGCATTTTGCCAATTCTTTTACTTCTGAAATTTGGGCGGGTACTGTAATCTGAAACTTCGCAAATTAGGTAGTACATTGGGTTGGTTCAAAATGGGCTAAATTTGGTAATCATTTTATCACACTTTATATGAAAAGTTTATTTTATTAAAACTTTTAATATAATATACAAGTAGTATGTTGTTCAATGTGTCGGTTTACATTGGAAAAGTGCGCCAGTGTTACGCTCTTCTTACGTCACAGATCGTGGCTAGCAGAAGACATGTGCTGTTACAAGGAAATACGAAAACTGCAGTTACACGAGCTGCCGCACGGACACAAAGACTAGTTCCAAACTGGACAACTCTGAAGTTAAATGAAGCCATTACCAGTACTCATGCTGGTATGTTGTTAATAGTATAAATCTGAATTCACAGTAACGCCGGGAAAATGGAAGCCTTGCAATACTGAATGGAAAGGGGCTATTCAGCTGCCATTACCATTGTTCCGGGAGCAAGTGGCAGGCAGTGTTACCGAATTTCATGTAATTTAGTGGTGCCTGATTTCACGTAAAGCCTCATTTTTGAGAATTTTTAAATTTCGCATTTTGACCGCAAAAATTAACCCTTTCATGCGTTGCACCCTCAAATGACACTTAAATTTTGTCTCATTTCTGTAATCTTTTACATTCGAGGTGACCGTAAAAGCACAGGTATCTCATATGAGGTCTAATGATGAATGCTAGACTGTCTCATAGGCGGCAGTGTTAGTCGTTGGGCTAACAAAGAAATGGTAAGCAGAGACTACAAGAAAGAGTAGAGGCAGGCTTTTAGATGAAAGCACATTGTTATCTGTACACCGTAAAAAAAGAAAAAAGCCTGTCATTCGGTAAGCAACGAATTACGCGTCGATGGGATGTAACACTAGCCATCCAAGTCAGGTGATGCCAATGCCAAGAGGTGTCATGATTGGAACTGCCGACGGAAAACACGTAACATTTGAGAAAAGTGAAAACTTGCTGTGTGCCCTGAGTGCCTGACACAATTTCAATGTACGAAAAATACAAAACAGTGTACACTCTCCATGTATTCTTTGATATTATTAATAAATGTTCCATGTAAAACGTAGCAGTTTTCGTACTCATTTCAGTACACCTCCCTGTTGGTATATGGAATTATTTTTTAGATAAGTTGTGATGAATTATGCACAAGATAGGCCTTTAGTAATCAGATAATGTATCCGAAATTTTGTTCATCGTCTGGGTGATAACTCGTGCATGAGAGGGTTAAAGGGGGCCGGAGCCGGCCGCGGTGGCCGAGGGGACTGAGGCGCTCCAATCACTGTCTGCACGGCCACTACGGTCGGGGCTCGAATCCCCCCTCGGGCATGGATATTTGTGCCGTCCTTACTATTAGCTAGTTCATATGTAGTTCTTAAGTTTAGGGACTCATGACCCTGTAGTTAAGTCCCATAAGCTCTACAAACATTTCAACAATGTTAAGGGCGGGGTGGGGGCTGCTGTAGGCGGTGGGGTACCGTGGCCGAGTAAATACGGTAACTTGAACGCTGCTCGTAGTAGCGCAGTAGTGACAGCCGGGGCACCCCAGCCTTCCGCGGTAGTGGAGGAGGGCAGTGGGAGGGGAGCGTGACGCGGGAGGTCGGGTCGTGTGGGCAGGCGTCGGTCGGTTCCTCGACCCCGTTCCCGGACCTTGCGTAACCGGGTTCAGCGCCTGCTGCCGCCGCCCCGGCCTTGGGTCTCGGGTATCGCACGACGCGGCCCGCCTGCGACTTGGGTTTCGCCATCAGCTGACTCGCCGGCACAGGTAGGCTGCACCCACGTGTGTGGCGTTCAGCATAGTACAACTCACCACTCCACACCTCACGTGCAGCTGCTATAATTTTTATTTTATTGCGCGTCAGAAACATACACGAAAACACACTTCATTCAATTGTTGTCCGATCATTACAGTTTAAATAACATTTGACCAAAACTTGGCCTCTTTCAGTGCCTCTACTGTTGCCTCGCGAAGGTTATCTTCTGATGATGATGATCGTGTGGCATTTATGACCGTTAGACCCCAACTGGGGTCGTGTTCAGCCTGCCTGGTGCAAGTCTCTTTATCTGACGCCACTTCGGCGACTTGCATGTCAATGATGATGGAATGATGATGAGGACGACACAACACCCAGTCCCCGGTGGAGAAAATCTCCTACCCAACCGGGAATCGAACCTGGGCCCCCTGCGTGGCAATCAACCACGCTGTCCACTGGACTACGGAGGCGGACGTTATCTTCTGAGCAAGTGGTTGGTCGACGTTGGAGCTTGTTCTGCACAGTCTACCTCCCCTTCCCTAAGTCGCACTATATATTGTTTTCTTCTATGCATTTCCCATCTTGCCAGACTGACCGGAGATCTGCCTACTCCAGACCTCATACTGTTCAAGGATTTCCAGGTTAGTTAATCTTTCAGTCCTCCATACGCTCAGCCTTGCTTTTTCGGAGGTCGTTAGTATCTCCGATATTTGAAGGAAACTTTTCTTTGGCCTTAGTTGTTGTGGATAAGGTTTTTTCCTCATACACGGATTCTTTTTGCCTGCTCCAGTTTCTTTCTTACCTTCTTCGCTGCTACTTCTTTTTGAACAGGAAAGCCTCTGTGTTGAAAGGGCCTTTATCGGCTGATGATACATTTACTTTTCGCCTAATAAATTTAGGATGTACTCTTCTAGAACACACTTCCTTACATTATTAAGCTTACAAAGTCACAACAATAAGGAAAAATATTAACCTCTATTATCAAATTCAGCGACGAATAGAAGTAATTGGTTGACGTGGACAATCAGTTGTTTTAAGGAGGTGGGGTACTGGTAAGGAACTTCGCATTTTTCCCCAGACTCACAATCAGTACCACATCTCTAAGCTTTCATGAATTCGTAATACGGAAAGCCAAGTATGATCCTAAATAATATGCAACACTGGGTCTAAAATTTGATGAATTTCTTTTAAAAGCACATACTGCTCCAAGGGCTAAGACTAACGCTACAGTTTGCCGGTAAGCCTTTGCTGAACGCGTTCAAATATTCCAACTTCTTTCCATCCACTGCTAAGAAATGTCAACACTTTCTAACTTGCAAAAAATTTCACTTGTATTTTTAAATTCATACGAAACTTTATGTTGCTTATCCAACCGCCCTCCTCCTTACAAACTGATGAAAGCAAAATATTTGATTACCATATTTACGCTGTTTAAGCGGAATGTCTTCAGCACCTATCACGACGTTTTAGTTTATTCCTTTTTAGGCAACCACTCTTTCCGCAGAAATTATCTATATACGAGGGATGGAACTTAACTATTGGCAATACTGCTGAGGAAATACTATGCAATGGACTCTACTACTGTAGCTAAAAGCAAAAGTTGTTGATATTTCTATCTTACCTCGGAACAAGTCCCATGTCACCAGCGTGCGCACAATCGAAGGAAACACTGTCACTTATGAGCGGGAGGTGTAACGGTGTCACTGTGTTTTCGAAACAGGAATAACGATCAAGATTGAATGTGCCAGAGGTCGTACAGCACGGCAGTGTCATCAAGTTCTTCAGATCCCCAGTATGGTGAAACTTATAGTGATTCTCGTGCACGACTGTGATGGTGTTATCCTAATGCATTACGTTCCACCACGGCAAACCGTCAATGCACAGTGTTACTGTTCGTTTTTGGAGCATCACGTGCGACCAGCTTTGCGAAAGAAGTGGCAACACTTACTGCGCAACCCACCCATCAGTTTACACGACAATGCGCGGGCTCATACAGCGCAAGCTGTGGCTTTTCTGTTCGGTCGATGGGACTCGGAAGTACTGTTCCATCCACCATAGTCCACGGATTTAAGTCCTTGTGACTTTTGATTCCGAAGATGAAGGAAGCACTGTTCTAGAGATTCGACAGGCAGTAGACCGCTCCATTCGCACCATCAACAGAACAGGCTCTGCTAATGGTATACCACACCTTCCACAACGCTGGCAATGGGTCTACACAACGCTAGTGACTACTTTGAAGGACAGTAACAGCTGCAGACATGTAACGCTTTTGTACGGGTTGTGAATAGTTGCCACTATTAAACTTCCAACCCTCGTATATCAGTGTACGCACGTGCAAAATTATATCACCGTGCGGCTCTTAGCTCAGGAGATGTGACAGACGCATTAAAACTGCAATCTTGTCCGGGAAACTATAAAATCTTGATAACTATCCCAAATTGAGGAAGTTTGGCCCGGCGGACAAAGAAGCCATCAGGCGCTAGATTGGCGTAGCTGCGGCGGCGCACGCATTGTGAAAGTGACTACAATCGCCGTGCGCGTACGTGTCGAGGGCAGCGAATTCATTTTGGCCGCGCACACCTGAACAGCATTAAATTAAGCGCGGTGACCAAGCACCAATTTGCAAACATGAGAAGCGAGCTCGCTCGTTACCGTCAAGGTGAGCAGGGCCGCAATTTAACGCCGTGAATAAGCTGCAGGCAGCGCCGCGTCCGCAGCCGTTTCCCTCGCCAGCAAGTACTCTGCACCTCGTCCGGCAACACCATGGCATGTCAAAATATTTGCACTACTATACCTGCGGGCAGCGCGCGGTGGTCTTCTGAATTGGCGACTCGCCTATTTACGCTGGCTCCGTCTGGTGGTGACAGCTGACAGAGGGTTCTCTTGCATACTAGATGCTGTGTAGCTGAATTTCGGTGGAAGAAGTCACCGGTGCTAACCGTTGCCCAGAAATCGCCCAATTGCAGTCTCCAAAATCTTCGGGGAGGCTCAAGAACTTTAATTCTCATTAAGAGCTCTCCCTCGTATGATGCTCTACTACAGTGTTTTCAAGCCGGCCGCGGTGACCGAGGGGACTGAGGCGCTCCAGTCACTACGGCCACTATGGTCGGGGGTTCGAATCCCCCCCTCGGGCATGGATATTTGTGCCGTCCTAGTTCGTAAGTAGTTCATAAGTAGTTTGTAAGTTTAGGGACTGATGACCCCGTAGTTAAGTCCCATAAGCTTAACAAAACATTTGAACATTTTTGAGTGTTTTCAACCTGTGGGTCGCGACCCCCAGGAAGGTCGCCAAGTCTTGTCGGGGGGGCTCTGTTCAAATGTTTGTTAAGCTTATGGGACTTAACTGCGGGGTCATCATCCCTAAACTTACAAACTACTTATGAACTAGCTTATACTAAAGACGGCACAAACATCCATGCCCGAGGGAGGATTCGAACCTCCGACGCGGGAGACCGCGCGATCCGTAACGTGGCGCTCCAGACTGCTCGAACACTCCCGCGTGGTTCGGGGACTCTGGAGGAAGTACTTGAACCATAAAATAACTAGGAGCTCAGCAATACAAAAACGTACGCCTAAGTGAAATTAATGTAATGTTAAAATTACGGAGTTCCTTGTGTAACGTAATAATGAATTGGATAGGGTAGGGTAGGGTAAGAGTACGTGTCTGGTAAAGAGTACGCAGTGTCATTTTCTCTACTACGGCAGCACTGAGCAACGATGGAAAACTACATTCAATTGCTGTTTCTATACCGACTTCATCGCACGGCACGGAATGTAAAAGAACTACGCTAGGTTTATTGGTTGTAGCAAGTGAATATAAGTTTTCGTTTTCAAATCAAGTAATATTTACATTGTGTATCGCCGCGGTGGAGTGGCCGAGCGGTCTAAGGCGCCTCGCTGGGGATCGCGCGGTTGCTCGCCGTTGGAGGTTCGAGTCCTCCCTGGGGCATGGGTGTATTTGTGTTGTCCTTAGGTTAGTTTACCTTAGTTTAAGTAGTTTGTAAGCTACGGACTGATGACCACGCAGTTTGGTCCGATAGATTTTACAAACATTTGAACACTGTGTAAAAAAAATGTTCAAATGTTTGGTAAACTTATGGGACTTAACTACGGGGTTATCAGTCCCTAAACTTACAAACTACTTATGAACTACGTACGAACTACTTACGAACTAGGACGGCACAAATATCCATGCCCGAGGGGGAATTCGAACCCCCGACCGTAGTGGCCGTGCAGATCGTAACTGGAGCGCCTCAATCCCCTCGGCCACCGCGGCCGGCACTGTGTAAAAAGCAATAAGCACTATATATGTATGAACAGAAAATAACAATATTTGCTTTAAGAATAACCGTTCTGTGAAGAAAAAGCCATGGTACTATAAATTGCGGAACCGAGCAGTCAGTACCATCTGTTGGTGGTTTTTGCACTATTTGATGCATCGGTTAAGAGTACCCTACTTGGAAGCGGGAAACAGTACGCACAGCCATCCTCTGTGTTTGTAACATGCTCTAAATAGAATATTCCCGTTCAATCCGCATGTCTTCACAGCAGAAGACTTCGTACTATCAATATTACACATCTACGTTTTTGTATATCTTGCTCGTAGTTTGGCCCTAGTTCCTAAACACTTGTAAGCTTCTTCAGGACGTCATATTTACTCTTCAGCTGTACTGTTTTGTGTTGTTCTGCGCCAGTTATACTTGCAGCAAAGTCACGGCATAGCACGTAAAGTCAGGTGGACATACAGTAAGTTTTACTAGTTATAAGTTAGCCTTTTTCTTTCTTCTTTCGTGACTATTATGCAGTTTTTAGTGAGCGTGAAAATTGCAGTATGCACCTTCAGTGTTCTCAGATTTGTCACCAAGAAGTTCTTGTCTCGCAGTATAAAGGCACAAGGTCCCAGCGCTGCTTACATTAAGTATTGAAGTAGGAACTCAATAGGGCTGGTGGAGACAATAGCACGTCGCCTGTGGAAGCTGTCTGCGGATCTCGCTCCAGAGAAGCCGAGTACCCTAAGATGAGCCCGATTCTCTAAGGATTTTGGTATGAGGTCCTTCTCCAGTACAAATAGGGAGCACCTTCAATGTCAGCCTCAATATGTGATGGAGAGCACAGTGCGCTGGTTTGTCTACACGTGTAGTGCCATCTGCTCACAATGGAAGAGGAACCTGGCCGGTGAGGTTTCGGTTGAATCGTTTAAGTTTGAATTCCTTGAGACTTTCTGAGGTGTGTCAACTAGGTAAGTAGTTTCTGTTTACAATAATCTTGCCACATGGTAGCCCCTTCCACCGAAACTAGTTTCAAATCAAATGTTTGTATAGCTTATGGGACTTAACTTCGGGGTCATCAGTCCCTAAACTTACAAACTACTTATGAACTAACTAATACTAAGGGGCACTGGTGTTCGTGATTGGGTTGAAGAAAATTCCGAACGATTTCATTGAATGATTTAGCCATACAGCTCGCCTGACATGAATCCCAGCAAACATTAGTGGAACGTAGCCTCGCTGGAATGGTCCCTTGGTTCTACAAACGTTTGAACATTTGAGTGGAACGTAATCGAAAGTTCATTTCGTGCACAGAATCCTGCACCAGCGAGACTTTCGCAATTACGATCAGCGGTGAGGCAGTATGGCTGAATATTCTTGCAAGGGGACATCCAACGACTTGCGGAGTACACGTCACGTCGTTTTGCTGCACCTCGCGAGACAAAAGGTGGTCTTCCGGTGTCATGTCACCATGAGACTTGAGATATGTAATTCAGTAGTGTACTTTGGCACACAGTATGGTGCTCAAGAAGGTTATGTCATCTACCATCCGTCTCGTGTTGCAACAAAGGCCTAATCGAATGCCACTGCAGTAACGTGTGTTAGCTACCTAGGGCTGTATTCAATGTTGTGTAGGTAAGTCGTGGTGGAGTACCTGAGCGTTCCAAGACCTAGATGCGGAGCGCGCCGCTGATCACCGTCGCAGGTTCGAGTCCTCCTTCGGGCATGGATGTGACTACACACACCGGCCACTAAGACAGCGGCCCATACCGCAGTGCTTGTCGGTGGTTCCGCACTCTGCTTTGGTGCGTCGTGCCGTTTGCCGTTTCCCCGCCGCCGTGCCGCAGAGGAAATCGCCTAAATCTGGCCGCGCGCTGCTAGACTGGCGCCGGTTTCGCTAGCTGCAGTCGGCGCGGGGTTTCTTTTCGGGTGGACGCGAGTCATGAAGAAAGTGTAACGGTCACGGCTCGCGACTGCCCCCGCGTAATCCCTTTACGTAATGCCTGCCGGCCGGAAGGATTTCTCACTTGTCTCTGACCCGACGAGACTGATCGTGATCGACTGCGTGAACGCTGCGCTGTCGAAACTGGAAGAAGTGTCTAACCAAAAGAAAGAGAGCTATTCTACACATTACTTCCGATTAACAGATCCGTTCTGATGTCATGGTTCCACGATTGTTTCAGTCGTAATCTTGTGGGGATTCCCTGAGGGAACTTCCATTTAGGCCATCTAATTGTTAGTTTGCTCCAGTCAGCTACAGTAGAAGTAAGGTGGATGAGCAACGTTGTTGCTTCTGTCTACTTGAGTACTACACTGCTAGCCATCATAAACTTAACAAGAATGACCGTATGTATGATGGCAAAACTTGCTTGGGGGATAACGCGTTTCATAAAGGTTTCATGATTGAAAATACAGTCCCGTGTTAGGTTCAGATGCTGACCAAATCGGTAGTGATACTGCCATTGTGGGTATAACCGCTGCTACATGCCGCGGCATTGAATCAAAGAAGCTGTGGATGTGTTCTTAGTATATAGCAGTCCATGGTGCTTCCACATGTTGCCAAAGTGTATATGGTGGCGCAAAAGGTGATTATACCGGCCAGTTGTTCCACAATCATGGCCGGGTGTCTCCAATGAGCGAGAGATCGGGAAGCAGTGGAATCCAATTTGGGGGGGGGGGGGGGGAGGGTGCAGGATCCATTCCTCCCCCGGTCAGAAACATGGGTCTCATTTATCCCGAGCCCGCAAGGTTCCAGAAAATGACGGGACTCATTCATCTCATGACCCGTTTAAGCAGGTAGCTTCTGACGAACCGAGACCAGAGTTTGTGACCAGCCCTTTATAAATACTCCAGCCAAGCATATGTTCTTACATCAGTAAAGTGAGAGTGAGAATTAGCCCCCAGTAAACTTTACGGTCAGAGTAAACGTACGGTAATATCGCTTTGGTTCTTACCATCTAAAGGTTATGTTTTACTGGCAATCAATAAATTTGTGCAACATTTCAGCAGTTGGTACATAAGCGTGTTTTATACAGCGTCGAGTAGCAAACAGAGGACAAGGCAGGCTAATTTTTCTCCTAAGGAAGAAGAAATTCTACTTTGCGACGTTTCACATCGTTACGAAGTGTCGTATTCATGATCTATGGAACAAGAACTAAAAAAAAAAAAAATTTAAAAAAGCGATGTTCAAGTCTTGTGTTGCAATGGTCGTTGTGGTAAGACTATTGACTAGTATTCCTTTCTTTATTGTGACTGTAAGAACTGGCACCACGTATCCAGGTCGCTGCTGATATCCAATTGTAGTCAGATTACACATTGCGCTACAGCTGCAGTAATAAAGGAATAATACAGTACTTTTATACATAAAGAGATACGACTGTGATTATGTGTTGTTTGCGATGTGACCCAGAAAGTTAACTTATCGTATGAATTGAAGATAAATGATAGTACTGAGTCCCAGACAGGCACCACGTGACTCTTATCGAAAGCGTCACTCCCCGTTGTGTCTGCGTCAACACTTGCAGCCATTGTGGTCAGCGCTACACGGTATTCCTAACACTTCCTTTTACTAAGAAGATCTTCAATTGAAATCGTCATTACGTGCCAGTCCGCGTGATAATCCTTTGTCTCAAATGACCTACATCTCGACATCACATTGAAATT
The DNA here is from genome assembly GCA_026315105.1 of Locusta migratoria. Classification (NCBI taxonomy): domain Eukaryota; kingdom Metazoa; phylum Arthropoda; class Insecta; order Orthoptera; family Acrididae; genus Locusta; species Locusta migratoria. Next base: position 362,962,635 of record CM048746.1, on the reverse strand, counting down.
TTCTCACACCGTGGTAACAATAGTTCACTAAAAAAAAAAGAAGAACGTATTTCATTTATAACACTTCATTTACTCGTGTTTTCAGGGACCTACTTTCTTTGTCTTCTGTATATAATTTAAGTTTTCGGAAGCGCAGCCTTATTTGAAAATCAAAGATGGACGATGAACAATACAAAGAAATAGAAGCTTTAGACTAATGTTGAACATTAGAAGAGCAGATCGAGTGAAAGGAGAGGTAGATAATTGAGAAGAAAAATTTTTCCAAACAACTTTAAATAAAGCAGAATGCTGGGACCTACCCTGAGGAAACGAAATCTTGACGAAAGCGATCAGCCGGCCGCGGTGGCCGAGGGGACTGAGGCGCTCCAGTCACGGTCTGCACGGCCACTACGGTCGGGGGTTCGAATCCCCCCTCGGGCATGGATATTTGTGCCGTCCGTAGTATTAGCTAGTTCATAAGTAGTTTGTAAGTTTAGGGACTGATGACCCCGTAGTTAAGTCCCATAAGCTTAACAAACTTTTGAACATTTGAGACTAAGGTAGTGCCGTATGTTGTTGTTGTCAACTTTTCAGCGTTATGTAGCACGCCTTTACGTAATACAGTGGAGCTGCAGTAAATTCGCTATTGCAAATAATTTTCGGTTGATATCCATCGTGATTACGAACAGCAGCTGTAGTGTAAATTTGCGATTTATTTTGATCTAAATATGAACCAGCTATTTTCATAAAATGTTTTTTATTCTAATACAACAATCTAACGTTTCGTTTGTTTTTCCTACCAATTATCAAAATTGATCTCCGAAACGAAAGTAATGTCTGTGGGAAAGAGATTTAAACAGATTGAAAGCCAAATAGGAGGAACAAAGTTAGAACAGTTATTTTCTGTATATTCTCACAGGATGGTAACATAGTGAAAGAACTGGAATCGAGGTGCAGCAAAGCTAGTGCAGTGAGTGCTCAGCTAAGATCGACTCTCTTCTGCAAGAAGGAAGTCAGTATCAAGACTAAGTTAGCAGTGCACCGCTCTATCTTTCGAACTACTTTGTTGTATGGAAGTTTGGTGGATACAGGTTACCTTATTCATAAGGTAATGGTTACAGATATGAAAGTAGCAAGACTGATTGCAGGTACTAATAGATGGTAACAATGGCAGGAGGGTGTCCATAATGAGGAAATCAAAGAAAAACTGGGAATGGACACCATAGATGAAGCAGTTAGAGCGAACAGACTGAGATGGTGGGGTCATGTTACACCCATGGGAGAAGCAAGGTTACCTAAGAGACTCATGAGCTCGGCAGCGGAGGGTAAGAGGAGTCGAGGTAGACGAAGAAGAAAGTACCTAGATTCGGTGCAAAATGATTTTGAAGTGAAAGGCATAACATCAGACGAGGCATCAATGTTAGCATTGAATAGGGGATCAAGTAGGAATTTTATTAGCTGTACTATGCTCCAGACTGAACGCTAGTAAGCATAATCAGTCTCTAATGATGATGACGATGATCGAAATTCAGTCATTTTGCCAGAACCGCCACCACATCGTCTAGCTACACGTGTTACAAAGAAATTATGGTGTTCTTGTAACATCTCCACTGATTATGAGCCTGCAATGGCTTGAAAATCAGGTACGAAAGAATAAAACACACTCATAAAGGCAACTGGCTGCTCATTTATACCGAAATAAATTTTCAGTTTGTAAGTAATATGTACGCATTTGTGAATGAGAATCAGCATTAGCTACACAATTTATTGGTGACGTTTGCAAGTTTCCCGGACCGTAATCCGATCACGGATTTTCCGGTTCTCGCGAGTGATTGCCATAACTACTTCAGCCATGCGGACACACTGTCGCCCCTCGCTGTTGTAGTGTCCCCCCGCCACCCCACCCCCTCCGGCTCTTGCTTACAGGCTACAGCTATACCCATAATTCCGCAAGAAGTCGGGCGCTGTTTGTGCATCCGCCGTGAAATTGTCTGAAAATGAAGTTAAACGCTGAGGTGTGGATTATTTAAAGGCCGTTTAGATTGAAGGTAATGAGTTAGCGACGGTGTGCAGGGCTCCAGCGTCCCATGGGCCTGCGGCTATCCCATTAGGTGGAGAGGCTCGCTGGAGCAGAGAGCTGCTGAGTAATGGAGTCCACGTGGCGCAATGCCGGGCCTTGCGAAACAGTCGCCGTTTCTCTCTAGCAGCCGCGCCGCCCTGGCCTCTCGCGAAAACCACACACCTCTGCAATCCCCACGCGACAAATCTCGGCCCCAAAAGTTCAACCGCCCATCTTCTCTGGCTGCACCCGAAGATCTTCGGGTTTCAACGCCGATAACACATTATTAGGTAACAAGCGTAGAACATTGGATGATGATACCTTCTGCGTCAAGTTTCGACAAGACGATGCTGACAGCCGAACGCCGCTGTTGTGAAACAGCCGTTCACTTTGCTGCAGCTCCGTTGCTCAAGGGATAATTTTTTTCAGCAAAATCACCATTGTCGGAGTACATGTACGTTTCGGTGAGAAACTATGGTAGAAACGCTTGACGAAATACACTAACCAACATTCTGCACTTATACATGTGCATAGGAGTTATAGGCTTTTGCACTCACACACACACACATACACACACACACACACTTGCCGATGACGGGCAATGATTCTTTCTTCCGTGCGGAGGCACTCCTAGGCCCTTACTGTTACGGGAATTAGTTTACAATAACTACCAGTTTGAGCTGTAGTGGGTAGAGGTAAAATGGATAATTTCTATCTGATGGGAGGCGTACTTGAGTCATTCCGTGCAGGTGTGGTGATCGCTATGTCCCCTGTGGTGTAGAGGCCAGCGCAACTACTTAGAAAGCAGGTGATCCGGGTTCGAGTCCCGGTTGGGTACACATTTTCAACTTTACCCATTATGTCATACATTCCGTGAATTTTTATTTTATTTATTTGTTTTTAAATAGTTGATTTCTTCTTCTTCTCCTTCAGTCTTATTCCTGCCGGGACAATACAGAATCTGTTTGTTTCTTCTGGTGCGGATAATTATTTCGCTGTTTTGCTCTTTGCTGGACTCCATAGTTTTTACACTACTGACATGCCAACTCTCCCGATTTAGGTGGGAATCTCCTGATTTTTCACTTTCTCTTCTGCCTCCCAAATTTTCCTTTATTTCTCCCGATTTTTAACTTTTATCCTGAAACCTAAGACTCTTTAAAGAAAAAGAAAAGAACAAAAAAATATAGTTTTTTTGGTCAATGGTCATTTATCAGTTTAATCTATATACGTATCGAAATTCATAGAAATTAAGTCGCGTGATACTTTGTATATCTATTTCTGCTCTTTCCCGCACATTTTCAGATACTGGCATGCATTTGGTGTTGAGCTTTTTTGAACGTGATATTTCGTCAGTAAATGCACTGGCCATGTAGAGTACTTTTCTGTAAATTGTTCCCTGATAAAAGTATAGCACACAAATAAAGCTGCGCACTTGTTTTATTCCAAAAATCAATCGAACATTTGGGTTACAGCAAGACCCTTTTGTTTTTATCTTTTTTAGCAGTTACAAGATGGGGTTGCGAGATCATAGTAAAAGATTAAAATCATGTATCTTGAGATTTATACTAAAATGAGCAGCAGTTTTTCATAGTAAATATCTGCTGATTTTTTAAACTGGTTCTCCTGGTTTTTACGTTTTGAAGGTTGGCAGGTATGCAGTACATAATTAACTAAATAAATCAGTCTCGTAAAGTGCCAGACTACGAATCCTGAGGTATCCTAGTCAATCGTAGCATTCTCATCTGTCACCAGTTCCATTCCAGCTGCTATTACTGTTGAAGTGGTTTGTGTTATTAATAACAAATTTCAAATGTGGCGTACCACGTGCAGTAGGACAATGTCTAGTAAGGCACTGAGGTTTTCAAATCATTCGTCGGACCTAGAGCATGTCCTGAGACTCAACATTGAATCTCGCCTGATTCTTAGATACATACATTCTCCGGATGTAATTGACGCATTGCGATGCAACCAACGCCATTATTTTTGTGATTTTTAATGGTATTGATTGCCATGCGCCTCGGTTGCACAATTGTAGAGTGCTAGACTATAAATCCGAAGGTCGTGGGTTCAATCCTCGTCAGGTCCTAGGGTTTTTATCTGTCACTTTCCACTTTTTTCACCTCTGGCAGTATTGCTCATGTGAAAAATACAGAGTAGCACCGTGGTTGGGAATCCACGTTAAACTGTAGGTCCCCCTATAACTATTTGGGTAAGTCAGTTCGAAGGTCGGAGGAAGGCAACCGCATACCACCTCGAAACAGGACCATTCCTAGTAAAGCACTGTGGTGTTCGAACCAATTTTCCGATTGTTGACTACTTTAACTTTTTTTATTGATTGCTTAAGAAATATGAGGTAACCATTTAAAAAAAAAAAAAGAAAAAAAAAGAAAAAACATACTTGGGCGTTAAAAATATTTTTTACGTTTTACACTGTCCCACGGTATTTACTTTCGTAAGTCCCTGCCATACATTCATGGCCGTGATTGTAGTTTTTAATATATATTTTAGCTCCAGAGATATCTTGGGGGAGGGGAAGGGGAATGGAACGGAACGGAACATCCTGCATACTGGGTCGCAAAAATTATTCCAGAAAGATAGTGGGTCCCATTAACTAAAAAGACGCGTCCTCGGCCCAGACGAGATGGCATTCATCATTACAGAATGGAAAAGGAAAGTTTGCTGCAGTACTGGTGAAGTAATTTTGGTTGAAAGAGAGGCAGCGTGCCTGAGGCCTCGCGAGGAGTGTGTGCACGCCGTGAATGGCTGCTCCGCGGAGCGTTGAGGACACGGCGGGGCAGCCACACGGCCGCGAATGCGGGCTTTCTCGACCGAGACTACAGACAGCCCAGCAGCGCACTTCGCACGCTGCGACGTTAGCCCAACACCCTTCCTGTTTCGTAATTGCAATACATGCCTCGCATGCTTTGTATTTTACGACGCCGATTCGGAAAGTCTGTGCCGGTCTCTCACACGCGAATGACTGGCGCTGCTGGAGCAAATATTGTTCCGTTCAGAAAGCTCGTCGCAGTACAGGATGATATTTTTTCTATCGTGTGCAAACTGAAGGCATTCCACGAAGCGAGCATACGGTACAAAAAAGCTCTAATGAATTTATACCCGGAAATGCATGGTGTCCATGGTAGAGACTATTCAATCACTATTTGTTACAAGAGACTGCTGTCCAATACGCGTTGCACATCTCAGTCACAGTTTACCGTTCGTCATATCTTGCCATTGACGATTCAAAGGATTATGTGTCTACATGATGGTGCTGTAACTCGCTTCTACGTTAACGCGCGAATGCACATCAGTCCTGTCTTCCCTGGAGCAGGAATCGGACATGGTGGTCAGTTGAATGGTCTGCTCGTTTACCGGATGTCAACCCCTCCGATTTTTTGTTATGAGACCGTCTCAAATGTATCGTGTATGCAGAGTCCATTCCAGATGTGGAGCAGGGGGTTTCATACGGATTAGCAGGTGGAGTAGCCGAGCGGTCTAAAGGGTCTCGCTGCGGAGCGCGCGGTTGCTCGCCGTGAAGGTTCGAGTCCTTCCTGGGGCATGCGTGTGTGTGTTGTCGTTAGGTTAGTTTACCTAGGTTTAAGTAGTTTGTAAGCTTCGGACTGATGACCACGCAGTGGTCCGATACATTTACAAACATTTGGATTAGCAGGTCAAGGACACCGTCGATGGGTGGCCCGCGCTCACAGGAGCAGAGTTTTACGCAAAAGCCTGTGGCGTACAGATTACTGTACGCCACATTTTAATAGAGTGTACCTTATACCGGGCACAGAGAACAGAAGCAGATTTGCCACAAATTTTAGGCGTTGACGAGGCGAGTGTGCTCAAACTTTTAAAATTTTGTGACATTTCTGGACTCTGGCCTCAGCTTTTAGGGTGGGGATTTTGGTGTATTGTAGATTGGTTGGTTGATATCTTTTCTACCTGCAGGCAGTCAGCTTTCGTCCTCTGCTCTGCATTTTAACTTCATCATCCAAGTTCTACGTTTTCGACAAAAGTTACGATGTTGGCACTTATATAGCTTGTTTCATGCTGCACGCAGGTTTTGTCTCCAGTTGTTGAATTCTGCATTTTATATTGTGTTTTCCTCATCTTGAAAAGAACCTCACTAACACTCGTCTCAGCTGCATTATGCCCGAGCGCTGAAAACCTCGCTGTTGAGCGCTCTCCATTCATCTTCATCATCATCATCATCATCATCATTTACGCAGAAGGAACTTACAAGCCTCTGAATCGCCATAACAATGAATGTGGTGGAAATCGTACCTAATCATCTTGAGATAGAATCTCCTGTCGTCTGGGTTTGCTTAACTAAAAAGTTCTTTTATACACACTGTAAAAAGCATTTTCTATTGTTCACTGTAAATGATTAGCCCATTGAAGGTGCTGTGATATTATTGTGAAAACAATCTTCTTCTTGAAGAACTAATTTATTACAGCAAAACTACTTCTACACTATTTACAATGGCCGCTACTTGGAGGTGGTTTCAGAAGTCCGTTGGAGCAGCCGAGTGGTTCCTCGGTACGGCGTCGAACGGTCGTCGGTGCGGGCTGCTTCTTCTTCCTCTTCGGAGTCTTCCACGAGGCTATCGTTTGCTCGGTGAATGCGAGACTGACTGGCGAATTAAGTGGCTGGTCCCTAAAAGGCAATCGTTGGCTAATCGCGAGCTGGCGTAGGAATACTTCGCTGATTCGAAGCTATGCTGCTACCTCTGTAAGAGAAAGTCCAAATAAGGCACGAGAATATTCTGTTTGTTTACAGTAGCGTGTTTGTCGCGGTATAACGCCTGCCAGCGATTGAATCGGCTGACCATCCGACCTTGAGTTCATGGCGGGCTGCCAGCTTGTTAGGGGTAAACTGACAGTACACATAGAATGGATGGTTTGAGATTTAAAGGGACTAAACGACTACGGTTATCAGTCTCCAGTACACATACCTGGGTAAAAATGGAGAAATACAATGTTTTACTGAAGCCAGACAAGTTCAAATTATAAAAAAAAAATTAATAAATAAAAAAAAATATGGAAATGTCGAACAGTAGCTGAAACTGTTACTGTTGACAAGTATGTAACAAAAGTTCCCATAATAAAGTGTCTTCTGAAGAGAGAAAGAGGAACTTACTCTGCAAATTTAATTTGTACTTACTTGAAGCATTAGAACTCGGTGCCCGTCATATTTTTCCTAGCTGGATTTCTTGCTTTTCGTGAACCAATGTGAAATCATCCGAAGCGGTAATAGAAGTCGCGGAAGCTTTTAGGAATATCATCTGGAACCAACGATACATCTATAACTACAAAATCCTTCCAAGCAACGCAATTTAATAAGAAAATTGATTATGGCTACTACGACTTCGCTGTTCGCGTTGCACTTTCCTCGTTTTCGTGTCCGTCTACATTCCGAGAGCGGACATGTAGGGCGACCGCATAAAACAACAGGGAAAGCACAAGCCAGATTAAGATTCGGAGAATCTCGAGAAAATGAAATTCACTGGAGAGAGAGATGTAGCTCACAGGCGCTTGTTTGACCGGTTCTTGAGTACTGCTCATCAGTCTGTGGCCATTACCAAATTGGTTAATAGAAGAAATGTAGAAGATTAATCGACAGTCACGTGTTACACCACGGAACGCTCTGCGGGTATCAACATCAAACACCATTGACAGACAGTACAAGATGGGCGTAGCGCATCAAGGAGAGGATTTGCCTTTGAAATTCCGAAAACATATTTTCCAATAGCTCTCGCGAAATGATCTCAACAAGAAAGTAACAGACATTAGATTTTAGGCTGTGGTTTATCGACAGTCTTTCTCCCTCGGTGCCGTTCGTGGAAGGAACCCAGAGAGGAGGAAATGCCAGAAATTGTCTGGAGATGTACTGACATTTCTGCGAAGCCGAAGTATTTTCTTGCCGTTGGCTTTGTCTAATTACAACCAGACTGCCACATTCCAACCTGAATCATACCTCGGGATAACATACAGACCTGTCGGGAAAAACAGCCACGTTGTTTTTCCACTTCTTTAGCTACGGCATCTCACAACCAAACTATCACACGAGATCCAAACCTAGACTTCGTCTACTGCTGGACAAAACATACTAAAAACTGGCAAAAGCGAAATAAATTATAAATAAGTTTCATCCCTCGCCCCCCCCCCCAACGTTTCCTATAAACATATATTAAAATTAAATCCTAGCAGAACGTGTTACACTTCTAGAAAAGACACACACTCTTAATTTACCTTTATGGTATCTGTGAAAGGCCTCTTATCCTAGCAAGAAACACAACCAGGCTCCGCAGATCTTTCTCCCCGCCGAAGTTTCAATCCGCACAAATGTTCCAACCACACCCTTAGGGGGTTTCGAAATGTACACGTATACGTAGAAACTATACATTTTGTTTTCTGTTTGCGTTTTCTACCACGTTTTCCATTCATCATGGTTTGTAAATCCCATCAGAGGGAGGATTCGGGAATGTAGAACGATTCGCGGAACACACAAACGAAAGAGAAATTTAATTTGTGTAATGTATTCTGCTTAATGCGTATTCTGCTTAATGCTGTGCCTGCGTACTCCAGTTAAATTTAGTATTATTGGAAAGAAATCTACTACTATGAAAAATGTGCCGCCTCTTCATTTGTAGCATACAGCTGATATTTATAAACTGTTATTAACTTAATACGTACCTGATTACATTGCGGTTTTTCAAAGAAAATATATATACCGACGCATATATTGACTGAATCCTTTTAACAGTGTATTACTTCATATCTATCAGCTTTACAACGAGCACTGCGACTTCTTACTACAAACCCTTGAATCCGTTCACATATTTCGTAACGGCTAAGTGAAGTACGTTATAAACTTTCTTTACAATTGATAAGAGTTTCCATTTAATTGTCGTTTGATTGGGAATGTTAAATATCTTTCCACCACGATACGCAACTCCACCCAGAAAAAATAAATATATTACGCCTAACAGCTCTAGGCCCACGAGTGGAGTAACCATGGCTTTGTTGACTGAACTATTCAAGCATTCGCCTAAAGACGTTCAAGTAAATTGTGAAAAACCTAAATCGTTTTTCTTTTTTTAGCAAACTGCCTAATTTCTCGACGGAAACCATCCATCTGTGTGTTTCGGTCAAGAGGGCCATTGAATTAAGTGAAAAGTGAAACACTCCAGAACATAATCAGAACCAGAGGCGAACAGTGGAAATCGGGGCCGGACTGTTTGCAGTGCAGTTTACGACCATTACTGTCTCACACTCACTCTCGCATGACCAGACAAACAAAGACATGCCAGTCGAAGGCGTTGGCGTCCGTACATCTGTAGGTGTTAATTATGATTCATATTATACACGGATGAAAGCATAGAAAACAAAAATAGTCACCTGTTTATTTAATCTCAGATTGCTCTGTAAGTTATGAAATGACAAAAACTTAAAGACCCGTCATCTCCGTATCAAGTTTCGAAAGGAGATATGAAAGGGACTAGCTTGAGACTTTCCTTCAATTGCTATACTAGATTTAATTAAAATGAAATCTCTGAATTAATGCCAGCAAAACGGATGGGAATTTTTATGTTCAGACGAGATCCAAACATTCCTGGTTCTGAAGCACTGATTACCGAGATTACAACAGGAGACAAGACAGGAATTTTTAATTAAGAGATTTCGCTATTTTAATGCCGAAATGAAAGGGATATATTTGCGGGGGTTGAAAGAGGGTGTTTTTAAGAGATCTAACTATCGATATTTCGTCTGCTTACAACAAATAAAATTCTCTTCTTAAATGAAAAAAAGGGGTGTTGTTCTTATTGTAGAACTCTTAGCGAAAATCTCTTTGTTGCAGCTGTTAATATAATGGCGACGAACAGCGGATCTGAGAGAAAGTCGCTCCTGTTACTTGGGATGGCAATAGCCTTGTGTGTTCGGATAGCACGTTACAAACTGCTTCGAATTTACTTCATTAGATGCAAACTCCATAGCAAAAGGTACAAGGATTACATTCAATGTGTGCTTATTTAAAAATTAACATCACTGCATTCAAAAATTACCTGTTCATCCAATTGCGTTCCAATGATATGCCTGGGTGAGTATTCATCCGTGTTCCCGAAACGAGGAGGAAATATTAAAAGTGGGTACTATTGTCCACGTCTCCCACAGTCTTGTCAAAGAGGGGCATTGCGAGGGAAGGTCACTAACCTTTTCGCCGTGAAGAGCTGTGTAATTGAGCAGCTTCGAGATGTCGTTGCAGTTTAGTTCTTTTTATGGTGCAACTATCTGGAAGAAGTGACGTGCAGAGGTAACGAGGGCTCGAGCCTTTCCTACTGTGCCATCTAATTGTTTGTTCGCCAAGGTTGACAAAACCTTAAGTAAGTTCACTATGTACCAGAATGCTTTCGGACTTCATGATTCATGTTCACGGTAACCTTATCGAGTGAGCCCATGTTACAGTACTACGAAAAATACCTCCGAAACATCAGAGAACTAGCTCCGGCTCAACAACACGTTCCATACACTGCAGGTTAAACACCTCAATGGGCTGTTAATGTGATCGACACCTCGCATCATTTGGGGAAAAAAAAAGAAAAAAATGCAAGATAGCGACTACTCGGATCGTCGTAGCTATATCCAGCGAAATGTTCATTTTCCATATTTCTTGGCCCAATACAACCTTGTTTGTTTGAGCAAAGGCGTTTTGTGTGATAGTTAACTCCAAAGGCCAAATTGTTATTGTATGCATTTCCCTTTGGGGTGTTCGCTCGGAAATCGGTCGGGATGCACCTGCAGTCGATGGTCCGCATTCCTCCGATCTCTGACTGACTTGCCCAGCCAGTTATTGGGTGACCGACAGTCCAACGTGGATTCCGAACCCGAGCGTAATTCGACATTTTTCGCATCAACGAGATTGCCAGAGGTGAAACAAGTGACGAGTGACAGAAGTTCCAGAACTGACCGGGAGCCGCGGCGGAGCGGCCGAGCGCATTGAGGCGCTATGCTACGATGCGCGAGGCCGTTCGCCGTCGGGGGTTCGAATCCCCCCTCGGGCATGGATGTTTGTGCCGTCTTTAGTATAAGGTAGTTGATAAGTAGTTTGTAAGTTTAGGGTCTGATGACCCCGCAGTTAAGCCCCATAAGCTAAACAAACAACACAGAACGCCATTCTCACAGTCATGTACGATACTGCCTGAGCTATATTGCCACTCTGCTGTACGGAACTCGTTGACTAATATATAATCTATATATGACACACCTAAACTTTAAAGCCCTTTTTCTCGAAATTTTCTGGATAGTGCACTTTTAAATTTTTTATGTGTGAACGCCCTTGACATATACTACTAACATGCGAATTCTCACCCCACAGATAATTTTCGAGACCGGAAGGTCTCCATGTAAGCCAATCGAGCCACTCTCGACACGGCATTGATGCACCAACAAATCGTATTGGTGAACATGAAGTTCGTAAACAAATCGTATAGCTGTCATGTCAGCTTGTTGGCCCAGAGTACCGTTCTGGCACCGTACTGTAGAGGTTTCACTACACACAGCCTTCACCTTCGTCGACGGCGGAAGGTTACATGGCGCATGACTCCACTCTTACGCCATAAACGATGGTCCTAAGTGACCACTGTGTTCATTTTAAAACTTTGTTTTTTCATTATGCAGTGGCCGGCTAAGGCTTTTGGAGGTCCCGGGCGGCGGCAAATCAAAATGAGGCCCTCCCCGTCCACTTGAAAATACATGTATTACTATAAAAAAAGTAACTTTTTATATTTGGAGCCCCCCCCCCCCTCCCATTACGAGAGACATGGGCCAGTCTCAAACAATATAGCTTGGAGGTGCCAAAAAGGGACGCCAAGAGCGCTCAAAAAATTGTAAATTTACACACCAAAATGAAGTGATTGCTAGCAGAAATAACGAATATTAATTCTTCATCCTCATCTTTGCCCCATTCCTGCATTACGCGAATGTCGGTATGCTGCTAATGTACACTGTTTCTCTACAATTCCTGTCGAAGTGTCCGATATTGTTAACTACCGGAAGAAAATAGTACACATGAAAACACGACATTGATTTTGATCCAATGACGGCAGATGCCACCGAAGGGGATAGCAGAAGTACTGAAAATTGTTTTTCTGCCCTGCGTCGATTACAAGAGCGGTGTGTGCTCTCGAAGGCAGACGCAGTAACCGTCCATTGGGGGAGAGGATCGCGACAGTACCTCACACGGCTGCGATGACGTTTCGGACCGGAAATCGTTGTCACGTGATCAGACGCACGCAGCTGCACAGTAAACAACACTTTCTAGAGCTTGCTATATTGTGCATTTTGAAAGTAGCTGCTACATGATACGTTTCCTTGTATTAATTTTTGTTTCCTTGTATCAGCTCATGTGTTAATCAACAGTTGGCAAATGCAAACAAGCAAAGCTATAAGACATATTTAATGGAATCACATATTCTTGCCGGCCGCGGTGGCCGAGGGGATTGAGGCGCTCCAGTCACGGTCAGCACGGCCACTACGGTCGGGGGTTCGAATCCCCCCTCGGGCATGGATATTTGTGCCGTCCTAGTTCGTAAGTAGTTCATAAGTAGTTTGTAAGTTTAGGGACTGATGACCCCCCGTAGTTAAGTCCCATAAGCTTAACAAACATTTGAACATTTTTTTGAATCACATAGGTCACCTATCTGTGATTTGCAATATTAACAGTATTACCATTGTAAGTTAAAAATGCCTTGTCCTCAAAAAGTGGGACAAGTTATTACTGAAAAAACTATAATAGCTTTAACTTCACCTGGGTAAATAAGTTCATTAAATTATGATAGAGACGTCTAGAAAAATAAGTTTGGAGACATAGTCCAAGTGACATCAGAAAACCATTTCTCAAATGTAGAGGTTCTTTTATTTAGTTTAAGAAAACATCATTAAAATAATTCATGGTTATGGAGTGACGATTAAATACCATATATAGGTATAAATGAATTTTATGTAATCCAGTCTGTGTCGGCAGCGGACAATATGCTGTCATCATATTAATCTTAGGACAAGCGCTTGAAAACGGTACTGAGATACATCCCTATTCAATGTACGCAAATAATTAACGTGAACACACATGTTCCAACAAATGTTAACCAATGTTTAGTCTTTAACAACAGTCCCGCACCAGCTGTGTCGCAAAAATAGTAATCACGCAACTTGTGGAAGAAAATGAACAGTGATTAGTAATAAACTTGTTATTCATTTGATATCAATAACCGACACGAACGTTCGGATTTAACACTTCCTTTCTATCACACTGAAATGTATAGCACGATATTACTGTTTAAAAGAAGTCCACTATTTGGGTACACCTGCTAATGTTTGGAGCATATAGATACACCAAGCATCACAATAAGGCGCATTTTTTACATACGAATATATAATCGTATATTTCAATCGAAAATGGAATTTTGTTTCAGCTGTTCCCATGTTATTTTGTTAAAGCCAGGTGGATAGCAGAAGCACCTTGTCACGTGATATTGATTTCCGGTCCGAAACGTCATCGCAGCCATGTGAGGTACTGTCGCGATCCTCTCCCGTTCATTGGTAAGGCGCGCGCGCGGTCGCGAGCCATGTGCGGCATTCCGCGAGCGAGGCGCAAGGCCGCGCGAGCCGTCGGCAGAGGGAAGCGCGGCCCGGTCCGGCCTTGGCATTTGTGTGGCCCGGCCGGGCCGCCAGGTGGCCGCGTCTTTGTGCGCACACCCCGCCTTTGTCCGCATCTGGTGCGCGCGGGGTCAGCTGGCTCGCATCTTCACATTGTCCTGTCCTCCGCGACATCTGTACATCTGCATGCGACGCGCCCGCCGGACGACACTTGCCGCCGACTCTCTGCCAGTAACCGGCCTTCCAGCCACCAGGGAAAATTAAAGTTAAAACTTTGTCAACTCGTTCTTTGCACTCGCGCGAAGGTTATAGACACACTAAAATTACGAATTCGAAATATTTTAACATTCGACCGTTTCAGAACATTGTAATAAATCCAAATGGCAAAGATGAAAATTTGTGATGCGCCGGGATTCGAACCCGTATTTTCCGCTTTGGGTCAGCGGTCGCCTCAACCATTTTTCTATAGTACCCAGCGAGATGGCGCAGTGGTAACTCTCATTCGGGAGGAAGGTGGTTCAAAACCACCCTCGGCCATCTAGATTTAGGTTTTCCGTGATTTCCCTAAATTAATCCAGGCAAATGCCGGGATGGTTCCTTTCAAAGGACTCGGCCGATTTCCTTCCCACATCTTTACCCGAACAATCCGTGCGTAAACTCCGCCTCTAATGCCCACGCTGTCGAAGGGCCGTTAAACACTAACCTACCTTCCTTTTCTATAGAGCCCTATATTGTAATTTTTGTGCAGTCGTTTCCGTAATCGCGCGAGGTAAACATTTTATATTTATTATTATTATTATTATTATTATTACTATTTAGTATGTGTCAGTGGCCTGGTGAGTCTTTGCAATGGGCGCCACTTCGGCGATTTGCCTGTTCCTAACCTACCCCAATTACCAGCCGAAGAGTGGGACTCACGGTTTAACATGGAATCCGAACAACGTGTCGTTTCTCGCGACTCCTGACCTCTGAGAGGCGAAGGCTCGGTTAAAACGTAGACCAATGAACCCGCGATCAGATCGGATTTCCAATCGCTAGAGCACCAATCCCATGTATAAACTTCCATGTTACACTTTTACCAGTGTTGGAAAAACTACAGGGAATGTTGTTCTTTTTTCGCAATATCATTTTTGACTACGGTATTAACCAAAATCATAAAAAATCATCCTGTCTTGTGGATGAAAATACATAACTGCTCAAACACTTGTAGACAACTCCGAAACAGCCGTAATTTTAAGATTTTATTTCATTAACAACCATTTTCGCGACTTTAAGGGCTGCATCTTCAGGCTCCCACACACTAGCCAACAAAACCGTGTAATCGATCATGCTTATGAATAGGAGACGCAGTAATAACATGATTTCCGTAGCTATCTGTAATGCGCATGTCGCACCTTCGCACATTAGAAGACAACTAACTTTGATGTATGAAGGTGCCAGATGTGCATTAAAGATCGCTATGGAAACCAGTTATCTTTCGGCTCGCATTTAGATGCATAATCGATCAAACGGTTTTATTGGATCGAGCGTGGCCACAGGAATCGTTATAAAAATAAGCAAACAGGAAATTGAACAGCCCATTTGATCATATTAATTATACAAAGAACCTAAGAAACTTTTGTAATGGGCTTTGCCATGTGCACAGAACAAAAATCGTGTATATGTACCTTTAAGAGTGGTTAACGAAAGTGGATGTTTTCATATCTAAAGGAGAATTAAACGACAATGAAGTACAGGTCTAGCACGATAGGCATCTAGCGGGTAGGATGGCGGAACGGTGAGGGCGACCGTGTAGTCAGCAGAGGAAATCAAAATTTCGCTGTATTGCGATAATGTTATCTCTCGGTGTGGTTGTTTCGCGTATCATCCTGAATTAATAATTGGGTCAAATTAAGACCCTTCAGCTTTGACTAATGACGTCAAGATTGTTGTCTTGTATGCAGGCCGGTATTTAGGGTATGCGACGCCCCTGCTCAGTACTTTACGTAACCCCCCCCCCCCTCCCAACACACACACCCTTCCAAACTGATTTCTAAGAAAACGAAACTGCAGTCAACACAACTTGAATTTTAATATTTAATGCTGTAATCGAAACTCTGAATAATCATGATTCAATTAACATTAAAATAATACGTAAAAATATTTTTTTGGTGGAAAAATTTTTCTGCCCCAAAACTTTGCCGCCCTGTGCAGCTGCACTTGTTGCACCTGCCTAAATACGGCCCTGCTTGTATTAATCGAAACACTGACCATTTTCCTTCTGTTACTAACGTGACACTTTTTACAACAGAAACTAATCAATTTACGTTCACCCATCCACCTACCTGAGTCCCCACGTCTGAGTCTTCTCTAAATTACTGTAATTTTCTTTCTTTATTTACTTTTTTTAGATAGAAAATGTCACAATAAGGAGAATAGGATCCAATTTGGAAGTACTTTTATTAAAGTACCGTCGATTTGTCTAAACCTGTTCGCCTCCCACGTCATGTACTGCGGACTCCTGGATAGGCTTACACACACTCAGGTAGGCTTAATACAGAGAGGCGATCTTGCGAAATGTGGAAAAACCTGTAAGTTGTGTAATGTAAATTTACCTGAACTTTTAACTCAATTACGGAAGGTTTGGTTACGGTTTCGGTTACCGAGCGGAGTGGCGCAGTGGTAAAACACTGAACTCGTATTCGGAAAGATGGTGGTACAAATCCGCCCCCGACCATACAGATTTAGGTTTTCCGTGATTTCCCTAAATCACTCCAAGCAAATGCCGGGATGGTTCCTTTCAAAGGGCACGGTTGACTTCCTTACCCAAAAATCCGAGCACGAGCTCCGTCTCTAATGACCAAGCTGTCGACGGGACGTTAAACCCCAAGATTCCTTCCTCCTACGGTTTCGGCTTCGGCCGCAACTAGAAGAGGAGCCGATATTCGTTTACCGTTTCGGCAGTAAAACATTTTCCGGTCGGGCTCTAAATGGAACCAAGGTAACATTTCAAAAAACTTTCAGTATGTACATCTACATTCATAATCCGCAATTCACCGTAAGGTGTGTGGCGGAGGGTACACTGTACCACTACTAGGCATTTCCTTTCCTATTCCACTCCCAAATAGAACGAGGAAAAACAGAATGCCCGTATGCCTCTGTACGAGCCCTAATTTCTCTTACCTTGTCTTTGTGATCACCACGCGAAATGTAAGTAGGCGGAGCAAGATCGTACTACACTTGGCTTCAAATTCCGGCCCTCTAAATTTACTCAACAGAAATTCACGAAAAGAACGTCGTCTTTCCGCCAGCGATTCCCAATTGAGTTGCCGGAGCATTTCCGCGACACTCGTGCATTGGTCGAACCTACCAGTAAAAAACCTAGCTGCTCGCCTCTGAACTGCTTCTATGTCTTCCTTTAAACTGATCTGCTGCGGGTCCCAAACACTTGAGCAATACTCAAGGCGTGGTCGTACAAGCGTTTTATTCGCGGTCTCCTTTACAGGTGAAGTATATTTTCCCAAAATTCTCCCAATAAACCGAAGTCGACTGTTCGCCTTACAACTGTCCTACTCATGCGCATCACCTTACATTTTTCTACATTGAGAGCTAGCTGCCATTCTTCGCACCAACTAGAAATTTTGTCTAAGTCATCCTGTATGCTATTACAGTCAATTAAAGATGAACCCCTCCCGTACACCACAGCATCATCAGCAAACAGCCGCAAATTACCACTTACATTATCCATAAGATCATTTATATAGATAGAAAAAATAGCGGTCCTATCTCACTCCCCTGGGGCACGCCTGACGATATACTCGCCGTCGAGAACAGCGTACTGCGTTCTGTTACTTAGGAAGTCTTCCAGCCAGTCACAAATCTGTGAATCTATTCCATAAGCTTGTATCTTCGTTAGCAGTCTGCAGTGTGGCACCGCGTCGAACGCCTTTTTGAAGTGGAGAAAAACGCAATCCGCCTGTTGCCCTTCATCCATGGCTCGCAAGATGTCATGTGAGAAACGGGCAAGCTGAGTTTCACATGAACAATGTTTCCTAAACCCGTGCTGATTCATAGAAATAAGCTTTTCCGTTTCGAGGAAATTTACTATATTCGAACTGAGAATATGCTCCAAAATTCTACATGAAACTGATGTCAACGATATTGACCTGTAATTGTGTGGGTCCGTTTCCTTTTCTTTCTTATAAACGGGAGTCATCTGCGCTTTTTTCCAATCACTAGGAACTTTGCGCTGAATTAAAGATTCGCGATAAATGCAAGCTAAGTAGGGGGCCGGGCCAATGCCAACTGCTATCGTCAGTTTGTGAACACAATTGGTACAATTTTGAACGCAGGCAATACTAGTGTACTTTAAAGTCTTTCACTCTGGAAAGAAATGGATAGTGAAACGATAGAAAGCACAATAAAAGTAACTAGCTGTAGGCGTTGGCGGTGATAGCGAGCTAGCGGCAGCAAGTGGCGGCGCCGCGAGTGACACAGTGGTCCAGTTGGTGCGGCAGGACGCGGACTGCGCTCGGGCAAGGTCGGGAATATTGGCGCGGCGTTGCGCACCGCGGAACTGTGCTGGTAGGGCGGCCGGCCGGCGGCAGGCTGTTGAACCCGCGGCGACGCCCACGCGGGGACAGCGGGACCGTCATTAGCACCTCAGCTGGCGGCGTGAACACCGCAGCCAGGCACAGCAGGCCAGTCTGCCGACGGCACGCGCACATGATACTCGACACGGATGTCTGCCAACGCGCACCGCTCTGCTCGCCTGCCTCCGCCCCAGGTACTGCTGGCAGCCTGCGCCCTCTGACACTGCTTACTACTCAAGCTTTTCGCAGATTTCTGGCTAAGGCCGTGTCCTATGTGGGCGACAAAAGCCACCAAAACCTAGTAGAGAGAAGGCCGCGGCGCTCTCGTGTGACGTTAGACAGAGTAGGTTTCGCGCGCATATCGGACTAGGTAAAAAATGAACATTAACAAGAGCAAAACAAAAATAATGGAATGTGGTCTTAGAAAATCAGGTGATGCTGAAGGAATTACATTACGTAACGAAACAGTGAAGGTGGTAGAGGAGTTTTGTTACTTGGGTAGTAAAATAACAGCCGGCCGCGGTGGCCGAGGAGACTGAGGCGCTCCAGTCACGGCCTGCACGGCCACTACGGTCGGGGGTTCGAATCCCCCCTCGGGCAGGGATATTTGTGCCGTCTTTAGTATAAGGTAGTTGATAAGTAGTTTGTAAGTTTAGGGACTGATGACCCCGTAGTTAAGCCCCGTAAGCTTAATAAACATTTGAACATTTAGTAAAATAACATGCGATGGTCGCAGTACAGAGGATATAAAATGCAAAATGGCAATGGGAAGAAAAGCATTTGTGAAAAAGAGAAATTTGCTAACATCGAATATTAATTTAAGTGTAAGGAAGTCTTTTCTGAAGGCATTTGTGTGGAGTGTTGCCTTGTACAGGAGTGAAACATGGACGGAAGAGGATAGAGGCTTTTGAAATGTGGTGCTACAGAAGAATGCTGAAGGTGGGTAGATCGCATAACTGATGAAGAGATACTGAACAGACTTGGTGAGAAAAGGAATTTTTGGCATACCCTGACTAAAAGAAGGGATCGCTTGGTAGGACACATTCTTAGACATCGAGGAATCGTAAATTTAGCATTGGAGGGAAGTGTGTGGGGTAAAAATCGCAGAGGGAGACCAAGAGCCGCGTATAGTAAGCAGATTCAAGTGGATGTGGGTTGTCGTTCTTATGAGGAGATGAAAAGGCTTGCTCAGGATAGAGTAGGGTGGAGAGCTACATCAAACCAGTCTCCAGACTGAAGACCATAGCAACAACAACAACAACAGCGGACTAGGTAGCCGCTGGGGCACGGCCCACTATGCCGAAGCAGCGAGCCAGTCAGCTATGCGCGCGCGACCTACCCTGCCTGACGTCACACAAGAGCGCCGCGCCCTTCTCTCTAGGTGTTGTTGCAAAAGCGCGCGACAGTTTCGAGCGACAAATCTCAACGGCATATACCATTCGGGCTCTGTCCTACGTGAGCGACATCTGCAGCGCTGCGCGTCAGACGCGACAACGAGCGACGTTTGAACCTCGAACCTGCTTCAATCTAGTCGCTGTCGATCACGCGACAGTGTCCAGTTCGACGTTATAAAGAAGGATGTAGCAAGAATTCTGCGAGATAATAATCCACGAAGTTTATGAACCTGCAAGTGTTTCTGAAATATCAGAATATAAAATTGCTGTTGTACATATAATTAAGAATTTTGATTGGAATAAGAAGTGTCCAAAAATGACTATCTCGTAAATTTTCTTTTGGACTTTAAAGACTACTGAAGTTAATTTAATTGTTTCTAATATGACAGTGTTTTGTTTTTATTCGGAGTGGTTACATTTGTGTGCTTTTTAAGCATTTGCAATAACAACAAACTTACTCGACAGAGAGTGAGAGAGATTAGGACGTCACACGAGACGTGTGTAAAATTGCATTTCTGAATAAAATATCTTGATATAATGTTTCAGATAGTAGCAGTTATATCATCGGCATATCCGAGGTATTTGATATTCACATCCCCGATCTGCACTCCTGATCTCATTAGATGCCATCTCTCGCATTACCTTTTCTAATGCGAAATTGAAAAGCACATAGTCCATCTCCCTGCTGTATTTCAGTCCATTTTATTTTGGCTATTTCGGCAGAAACTCCATCCTCAATGACGGCTGGAGTGGTACTGAAGGAAGAGTTGCCTGTAGAGTAATGGCTGTCATGTTCAGATGCTCGTAAAGCTGTGGGACCAAACTGAAATGCATTAATATCGCACTACGGTCGGGGGTTCGAATGCCCCCTCGGGCACGGATATTTGTGCCGTCCTAGTTCATAAGTAGTTTGTAAGTTTAGGGACTGATGACCCCGTAGTTAAGTCCCATAAGCTTAACAAACATTTGAACATTAATATCGACAACATTGTCCCAGGAGATCTTCATAAACACATTATTGGGCACATACATACTCAAAATTTAATATCATTCCATCTGACAAAATTTTCATTTTCTAATGATAGTATATTAAGTGCAATTTCATCGACATCATCAAACCCTAACCTTTTATCTTGATGCTACACTTCTGCTTTAAGTTCGCTCAGTAATCTACAGTTTCTTGGGTTCTCTGTCAATCTGTTTTTGACATTGTCCTTCTCTTACACCAAACGCTTGTGACTTTTGTCTGATGAGCTGATTCACAGTCACAAAAAACTGTTGTAGCGAATATCAAACATTTAATACCAAATCATAATTGTCTTGAATATCATACCATAACCGTATTCATCTTATCTTCTGACTAAAAGCTTTGAAGCGCTCTTGATGTTCTCTTTGCCTGTTTTTCTTTTCTTTCTTTTTTTTTCTGCGCATCGTAATGAAAAGTGTCTGCCAGCCAACACGGATGACTTATTCTTCAAGTAGTTACTTTATACCAAACCCAAATTTCAATATTAAGATCTTCATTTTTTTCTTTTCAAACGCATTCATGTGTAGCATACAACGTTTTTGTTTACTCTTTACGTTTTTAATAATCCCTAAACCCTTTTCTATTCCTCTTTTAAATATCAGAGAAACGGTGATAACAAGCATGCTTATCTGGCACTATTTTCTGTTTTGAAATATAGTATCTTCTTTTATTATTCAGTGTTTGTATTTCGTGTTTTTCATGTAGTACGATCCGTTATTGACGTCAAATCATCGACAACAACTTTCATGAAAGATCAATCGTATTCGACTGAAAGAACTAAACGACGACAGGCGAGGAAAGTTGCGATTTAATCGAAAGTGATAATGTCGAAGGTTGTTGAGCTCCATATTTCTTTGCTCGTGCCACGAAGTCACAGCGTGACACATGGCTGATGTTCCGGGTTAGTCTCCACTGCGATCAGCTGTTCCGCATGCCGCCATATTAGCGGCTGTTATCACTATTTCGCATCGGTGTGTAACGTTTCATGTAGTGTCACAGTTAATGCTAACCATCATAAGTGAGACTTTTTCGGGCGTACAATGTTTCAATACATTAGTTACTTCTTTGTGGCAAGTTCTATCACTACGTTGCAAGATCGTTTGGAATTAGAGACTAACTAGTATTTCTACAGGCTGATTCAAATGAAGTGTTATGTCCCATCGTATTGTGCTTTCATTTTTTATCATTTCCACTTTTACAGAAAGTTTCATCGAAAGTGAGTTTAAAAACAAAATAACAACAGTAATTGACGAACTGTCATCCTCACGATTTTTGATAAAACTTCTTATCACATTAATGTGGTATTATGGACCACTACCTTAACTGAGATTTATTTATTTCGTACAAAAATTTGGTTTGGAGTAACGTCTCGTACGTAGTTTAATCTGCAGGGCGTTTCTTCAGATAGAACACTACCAAGTCAATAAATAATTCTAGGGCAACGTCATTTCATTTAGTGACCGTGTTTCGTTCGTCTAAATCTTCACAAGACTGTAGGAAATTTTGTGAAATCGTTACTGCATCACAACTTCAGTGCACTTACCCACTATCAGGTTTCGTCGGCAGTTAAAGGATTTGGTTCGCGGGCATTCTCACTCCACGACTGGTATCCCAGGACGGTTCAAGGGTAACTCGCTGTTTAGCATGCTGTTACCCTTGAACAGTTATAGCCGGCACACGAATCACGACGTCTCTGCTTCCTTATTCAGGCCGTACTGCAGCCAGCCGCACGAGGCTGAATGGACTTATCTTTTTTGTTAAGGGTTTAGCATCCACTCGCCAGCAAGGTCACAAGACGGAACAATATCTCGGCTTGGCAAGGACAGCCGAGTGAGTTCGGGGACGGCGTTCTCATTCAACCGCGTGAATTATAACGCGGGCCTGGATCGTCAAACGCTGCCTGGATCTATAACAGCGGTGGTTCTATGGCTATTTTATATTTTGCTAAAAATTGTTAACCCTAGGACGAGTGACCCTGACTCACTTCATTCCACGATCTCTTCCCGATGTTACAAGTTGGTGACATGTCTCGGAAACAGCCTTTTGTGTTGAGAGCTGAGGAGCTGTGTGCGGACAGGGAATACATGTGTTGTATTGACGGGTAATAAAATCGCAGAATTCATAATTCTTGGGTATAATAATTACCTCTGTCTTACTGTGCAAACGATTTCGCGACACCTGAATGCACCCACTACCTTGTGGATGATCTTTGGTATTTAAGAGGTCTTTGTTTTTCATATGCATAAGTGCGCCCCACTCGTGTTGTTGACTCCGTGCGTTTCACTAGTGTTATGCGCCGTTAGTGTTGGGGTCTGTTTTCAATCTTGACGAAGCACAGTATGCTGAGGAGCTTTCTGCGGAGACACGGTTACAAGGGAAGTAACCACGTTTTCTTTTATTACGTTTTAGATTTTTATTGTCTCGGGTTTTAAAGATTCTTGTATAATTTATCTGATGATGAGGGCTTGACCCTTAAAACGCGTCATATTTTAGTGTTTTATACACGATCTATGTGGTTGAGTCTACTTGACAAAATAATTATTTCAGAAAGACTTAAAATGTCAAAAATTTACGTGCAAGTAAAAATTCCGAGAAATCATCCGTTAATTTGTTCATCTAAAGAGTGAATGAAAGAAAACTAATCCATGGAAATAAAGCAGAAAAAAAATCATGCATGTGAAAGACCTGAAACATTGTTAATGTGAAATTCATGGCTGTGTGACTAGACAGTTTTCTCCTGTGCATCTGATGAAACCATACTGTCACACCGTAACAGTAAATATTATCTTCGTATCAGGCCGGACGGCATGTCCTGTCATTCACGACTTTTTACACCAGTTGGTGAGAGACTTGCATTTTCGTGGAACAGTCAGGCGGCGATTTGTGTCAGGTGTGACGAGAAAGTACAATACTGCTTCTCGCAGCACAGTTTCCAGAGCACATTGTTGAACAGTGGCGCCTATGGTAATCCAGAGACATCGTGATTCAGACTGACATGGTATGGGATCATCGAACTCGGGCCGTGGATCGATGAAAATGTGTCCGCAGGTCAGATGAATCTCATTTCTTGTTACTCCAGATCGATTGTGTCCGGACACCCCGTCAATCAGATGAATTGCTGCTCGGCAGGCGGGAACAACATTATGCTGCGGCGCACATTAACCTGGCCTTATATAGGACCTATCGAAGGCACTGTGACAGCTGTGAACTACGCGAACCGCGGTGGAGTGAGCGAACGCTCTGAGGCGCGAGAGATTCTTCCCCTTCTGATGTACGTGTGTGTGTGTGTGTGTGTGTGTGTGTGTGTGTGTGTGGTTCTTAGATTAGTTCAAGTAGTTTGTAAGCCTAGGGACTGACGACAATATTGGTTAAGTCCCTTAGATTTGCAAACATTTGAACATTTTGAACTATGTTAGCATTGCTGCAGGCCACCTGCATCACTACTACATGTTTTACGTCATTCTGGACGGCGAATCCATCTTCCATTATGATGATCAGGATCGTGCTATGGTGAAGTCGTGTTGTTCTCTTTATCACCAAAATTACTTGATTTTCATCCGTTAGGACACACCTGGGACGCTTTCGGATGTCATTCCGCGCTTATGTACTACCGGTTACTATAGTTGGACCCACGACCGATGGCGGGTCGCGCATATCTAGACAACAGCATCTTTGCCGGTTTCAAGAGACAGTTTACGCATATATACGTCCTTTGCGCCTGAAGAAACCTTGTAGCACAGTCTAAAGGCTAGTCTACAGTACGACACCAGGTTGCGACACTCTTTGCGTGAAATCAGTTGCACGCAACTGGTTTCGTGTATGTCTGTAGACACGTCACCAAAACTGTACGCTTCAGATTCGTTGTATTCTGTGTGACGCAGTCTTCGTAAAATGAAAGTTTTGGCAGCTGTAAGAGTTGCGACGGAGCTATTACTTCTCTGTGTGAAGTCACTCCATAAGACTAAACATAAAAAGACTGAGGAACGTGTTTCGGTTGCTAAATGGATTAAAAGAAGACGTCGGTTCGGTCGATCAGCGACCTTGGTAAAAGAGGGTGTGGTTGAAGGCCCTACCAATTATTGTAATTATTTTAGAATCACCAGAGCAGTTTACTTAAGAAAACCATACAAATGCAATAAGGAAACATACTCTTATGCGTAAAGAATTGTCACCAGAACTCTAAATTAAAAGTTACATTACGTTTCTCGGCAAGTGGTGATTCATAATCGTCTCTACACTATATGCATCGTGTTCCAAAATCCACAATTGGTTAACCATGACAATGTGGACAGTGGAGTTACTAACAGGAACATGGAGAAACACAAATACTGCTGGACTAATTGATGTAACGCTGCATGCCAGCAGCGATAATTATTCAAAGCAGGCTGCATTAAGAGAATGCTTAGCTAATCACTTTTTTGCAGATGGATCTGTATCGTGACAAAGTAGGCCTATGTTTAGAAGATTTTTTTAAGTGAATGTAAAACCTTGTCACATTTTTAAAAAAATATTTACAAAGAATTGTAAATGTAGAAACTGTCACGTTTTAAACAAAAATATCTAAAATAAAAGAATTCAGCTTGACAGATTTGTGTAGCCTCCTCATGAATAAGTTGTTGTTTATAGCACTAAATAAGGGGAGTTCGGTTGTTTTTACAGTTTTCACGGTTACTTGTGTCTTTCGATATTTTACTAATGCTTGGAAAGCAGACAGTATTTGGTTAATTACGTATAAACAAATATTATTCTTACGGCGCTTTGCCCACCATAGGAGCGCTAGTATCGTTGTAACTGTCAGTTGGTAACAACTGTTACGGTAGTTAAGTGTCGCAAGTAATGGCTCTCGCTTGCTTAGATAGAATTTTATAATTGGATTCTTCTGTCACTTTTTGGTAGAACAATTCCATATTTCAGGTGGAAAATAATCTGTTCA
The DNA here is from genome assembly GCA_026315105.1 of Locusta migratoria. Lineage (NCBI taxonomy): Eukaryota > Metazoa > Arthropoda > Insecta > Orthoptera > Acrididae > Locusta > Locusta migratoria. The sequence goes on along the minus strand of CM048746.1, from coordinate 362,937,017 downwards.
TGTTCTACTAACTTTTGTTTATTTACGAACTAGATAGACTTTGAAACTTCGTGGCATATTAAAACTGTGGGCCGGGACCGGGACTCGGGGCCGCAGGTTCGAGTCTCGGTTCCAGCACACAATTTTAATCAGCCAGGAAGTTTCATATCAGCGATGCAGAGTGAAAGTTTCATTCTAGATAGACTTTGTTACATGCCAGCACCACCAGCGATTATACTTGCATAAAAATAGACCGAAATACACTGAATAGCTCGCTACAATCAAGTTTAATTTTGGTAATGCCTGCGACAGTCGCAGCAGAGCGGTAAGAGCAATACTGAACGCTCATTGGCTACCGACAAATGCGTGACGTAGATGCGCAGACCAAACGTAAACTCGAACGCCGTTGTTCGCGATTCCAATTATAGGATTGCTTGGCCCGGGGTTGAAACCTGTTGCCACCAGTAGCGGATCGAGAGTGGAAATGCACAAGCCTTCCTCCACCCTTAAAAAGTGTTTACGTTGAGAAAGCTCATTCCTAACTGGGACAAGACCCGACTAAAACACCCTGGGTCCGCCACCGGCTGCCACACACAGTACCTTTAAAAGCCCACCGAGTACTTGTTGAAAATTTGCCACTGAACTGAGTGAACAAAACGCTTGTAAGCAGGTGATCATAATGGTTCTGAAGAACCGTGTAGATGATGGTGCGCAGCGTACGTCTGAATTTGGAAAATGCGGCATTTGTTAACGAAAGTGGAGAAGGTGAAACTAGGAGGCGAGTGGAGTGGAGTGTGGTGGGTAGCGACACAGACATACATTACTAGACTGGCAATGCCGTATACAGTATCATTGGTGTCAGTGAAGTCTCGCCGCCATATTTCTGTGCTATAAAGTGCGAGCAGTCGTGTGAGTTATTACAGAAAACAGTCGTAAAAATACGGATGAACTTATGTAATTATGCTGTCCTTAGAGTTTTGACATGGAGGAAATTCGTGTTTTGTATATGGCTGTTATTATTAATCTGTTACCAATTTCATTCAACCTAGGATTTTCTTTCAGTAGTATGGTTATTATAAACGTGTACCCTTATTCTTTTGAGAGTTGTTACGAAATATATACTACGGTCGGGGGTTCGAATCCCCCCTCGGGCATGGATATTTGTGCCGTCCTTAGGATTAGCTAGTTCATAAGTAGTTTGTAAGTTTAGGGACTGATGACCCTGTAGTTAAGTCCCTTAAGCTATACAAACATTTGAACATTTTGAACGAAATCTATAGTCTGCTTTGACGCACACACTAATGAGCCGCGTTTCCTGTTTTTATTAATCTGTTTCCATTTTCGATCAACTTCTGTTTTTCTTTTAATATTATGGCCGTTATAAATGTGTTATTTGTCTTGGATAACACATAGCTTTATTCTTGTTAGTGTCTTTCAGATAACTACTTTTGCTTTAACTGTAGGTAACGGCAAAATTTTATCTATCATCCCGCCGACCTCTCATGATTATGTTGGCAACCTTTTCGCAACACAACAAAATGGTAGAAAGTCTTTGCCTAGATGTTAATGTTTAACTGTGCATAACATGTTTTTCTCATAACACGATTCGAAAATGCAAAAGTGTTAGCTCAAACGCAAATCATGTTCAAACCAAACAGTAAAGCGTACAACGTCATATCGTGTCAGAAGATCATAGGCGAGGCAAGATGGCGGCATCAAACTTCAGTCAGAGAGGCTAGTTTGCCAGTCTAGTAATGTATGTCTATGGGTAGTGTAGGAGGAGCAGCGCGGCGATTCGCGTGCTAGCTGAGCTGTCGCCAGTGCGAACCGGCGCGGCCGAGCGAGGAGCGAGGCAGGAGAGCGGCGAGCGTGCAACGAGTCAAGGCCGCACACTGCCCCCTACGCCAGCCGAGCCGCCTGCCGCCTGCCTACCTGCGCCGTACTCAACTCGGCCACGTGCTCCTGCAGCGCACATGGCCGCTGTACCAGCCGCCTGTGGCGACACAACCGAGTTTAAAGGCCCCTACACGCGCTCCCATTTATCGTCTGACCGACGAACCAACTTAATCTGACCAACTGCACGCAGCGATTGCAGCGCCTCCCTGTTGTGGTGTCTGTTTCTCGAACTGTTCTTATTTTCGCGTGTTCGTTGTCCACACAGCAGACGATCGCAGGCAGGAAGTCGGTCGGGTAGCTCAAATGTTCAAATGTTTGTTTAGCTTATGGGACTTAACTACGGGGTCGTCAGTCCCTAAACTTACAAACTACTTATGAACTAGCTACTACTAAGGACGGCACAAATATCCATGCCCGAGCGGGGATTCGAACCCCCGACCGTAGTGGCCGTGCAGACCGTGACTGGAGCGCCTCAGTCTCCTCGGCCACCGCGGCCGGCGCGAAACAACATTCAAAACATCGACATCTATTTGCAAGCGAAAATTTAAACCGTCAGACAATTTTGTAAGGAAGTAAATAGTCTGTTTACTTTATCTTCTAAGTTTTCCCCCTTACATTGTTAATAACGTCATAAACAACTTAGATTTTCCTTTTTGTCAAGACGTCTTGTGTAAGCATTGTGTTGAATCGTATTACGTACAACATATCAACCATAAAAAGTATTTAATGTTATATATTCCAAACCCAAAGAATATATAGTTTTCCAGGGCATCTTCAAGCCCTCAGAAGCTATAAAAGAAATGTTGGTCAGCTGTTCCTTAATTCGTGTTATATACTTAAAATCAACAAATATCTTGAATTACACATTTTCTAAAGTAGCCTCTGTTCTTCTTCAGCGTCCAAGATATTCACCAAAATCTGTTAAGGCGTTACAAAGTACAAACACTTCACCAACTGGCTGAGAGTGGAGAATTTTCGCTGTCCAGCAGCATCTTCAAAAGCTGCCTCTTCGCCTCAAAATGCCTCTACTGTTTAACCTTGTTGAAATGAGAACGCTATCAATGTAATTGGCTCCAAGCAATTCTTTATAATCAAGCTGGACTTAGCGAAGACTGATAGGCCACATGATTTATTTATTACATTCATCCTTTCCCCAATTTACTCAGTAGCGGATTTTCTTACCCCAAAAGTCCCCCGCCCCCTCCCCCCTAAAATCCCAAAAAATGCGAAAAAGTCTCCCAATCTAGAGTCAATGTGTGGGTGTTCTTTCTCAGACACAAGAACCTGGGGGAAAGCAGTGAAAACATAGTGCTGAATGCACGGCACTGGGATACATCAGCCCCGCAATAGTCGCTTTTCAATCGCAGAGAGAGAGAGAGAGAGGGGGGGGGGGCTCTATTGTTTCGAGCATCGTGATGCTTTGTAAAGATTGTAGACAAGCCATTGGCAAGGCACTGGTGTAGATTGGGACCACGTTTAGCCGGGCCTCGTTAATCTCGATCTCCGTTCATCTAGATGTTCATTTAATCATTTTGATGTAGGTCTTCCGATCTGTGTTTGCTTAACGAAATGTGGTTATTTGATGCGTTTGGCCTGCCTTCAGCAAAACACTGTGTTCCTTCTTATCGTTGCCCAAACAAGTTTCGCCACAGTCGCAGCATTGAGCGGGCTTTTATTAATTTTTGTCCAACAACAGAAAATGTTTTTATAGTATGTACATCGTATGTACAAATCAGAAAACACGAAAGATTTTACATCGGCCTACGTGTATGCCTTGATTTAAACCTTGAAGAATTACGGTTTTTTTAGGGGGTGGCTCCTTTTTCCAGTTAATCATCTGCAGCTATACATGAGGTTGTTTAGTGGAAATTTTACGCATTGGTATTTTTGTGGTTGGGGTAATATTATTTGCGTCTAGGCTAAGAGGTGTGTTTGTTTTCCTTATCTAATATGGTTTGCGTACGATTGTTGCTTGTCTTCATTCTTCCATAATTTTGTTGACTAATCTGTGAATCCTAACGCTGCTAATGCTCAGCCTCTAAGAATGAAGCGATCGACGCAGTGGATTGAAATGAGTATAACTAGGTGTAAAGGTTACTTGAATATTATCTGTAAAATGTGCAGAAAACAGGAGTGAAATGAAATTCGAGGCAAAATCAGTCAAAAGTAGACAATAACGTTTAATCACGTTTCAGCCCCTGAATTAAATTAATCGACTAAATCGTGGAAGAATGAAAAATGTATCGTTAGATAGTAAAAGAAAAGAAAAACAAAAAAAGAAAAAAATCTGACTCGGGAATTGAACATGGACCCCTCGTTCAGAAATCGGATGCTACACTGCCTTGGCGGGATCTTATGCAACAGCACTGGTACATGACCCCGTCACGTCATTCATATTTTGGTCGGAAACGATAGAAGGAAAGGCAGGGGAGAGACTTCAATTTATTTCCAGTGCGCACATTCCCATCATATAGGGCTTTAAAATCAGTGATCTTAACTTAGTCCGTCTCCTTGTTAGTACCTCTCAACCTTTATTTACGAATAGTGTCTTGATGTATTAGTTGATGTGCGGTCCGCTTCCGGAACTGTGTGGGCAGTCACTGACTACCATGCAGGGAGCCCGGGCTCGATTCCTGGTAGGGAACTGAGTGTTGTGCGTTGTCGTTGTTGACATCATGATAACTGAGAAGCGTCAAATAAAAGCACATACACTAGGGAGACGAACAACCCCAAACGGGGTCTCCCGACAAATAAAGCCACAAGATCATTTCCTGAAGATACATAACTGCAAGATTGAGGGCTACTATAGATCTACTAAACCACTGACTTCGGCTGGCGTAATGTGAACAGTCTTGTGAGCTGAAGTCGTAGCTATGGAAAGCGTGGTGGGGAGAATAGTATCGTACAAAGTAAATTGGATACTTTCAGCTTCGCCACAAGCGGCATTGTTTTCCGTCACGCAGCTGCTACTACGAGTTAGTTCGTAGAGGGATTCGTATTAGCTAGGGGTGCGCAATAGCGTAGTTTGCATCCTCTCTCCCCACTTGTAACGTAACACTGTGTTAGGAAAGGGCTATCTATGATGGAAGCTTCGGGTTACAGTTCGAACCCCGGCGGTGGCAGTGGCCGTGAGTTACAGGGCGTCTGCCTGGGCAAACAGATGGCGCCACATCTGCCGACAGCTGTGGCGACGACCCATGCTGCTCAAGCGGAAGTCTGTCGCACCAACTGCGCTCTCTGCTTTAACCGCTCAGGATTGCTACCACAAAGTCTTCGCTGCCGACATTAGCAAAACGGCAGCAAAAGGCCTAGCGAAGGGCAGCTTCAAACCACATATTAGTAAACGCCTTTGATCTGTTACATGAATCAAATATCAAACAACAGATGAAATGCGCCTTACGACTCTTAGTACAGACTCCCGTTATGTTTTAAATGGCAGTGCACAGATTTTGAAATGAAATGTTTGTAGATCTATCGGACCAAACTGCGTGGTCATCAGTCCGTAGGTTACAAACTACTTAAACCAAGGTAAACTAACTTAAGGACAAACACACACACCCATGCCCCAGGGAGGACTCGAACCTCCACGGCGAGCAACCGCGAGTGCACAGATTTTCTCTGAAAACATAACGAGAAAGGAAATGCTGCAAAAAATGTGCACTTTGTGTTCTTCCTCGGAGACGATTTCATCAGTGATAGGTTTAGCACATGTAAATCAGTAGATTTTTTCCCGTTATACTTCTATCCACATATATATAATTCCAAACAAAATATTATTAATCAACAATATATTGGTTTTCTTTCCTCTAAATCATTATTGCAGAAAATATGAAAGTTGTATTTATAGCTTATCAGTTTATAGTTAGAATACCACAGCTAAATCTGAATCATCTGGGACTGCCAAGATTAAAACTAAGCAAAATACTTAATCTGATATCCTCTTTGATTGGTCACGCGAAGAGATTTTCCATACACCAATGACCCGAGCTAATTTATCCATTCACTTTGACTTAAGTTGCCGTTCAAAGTTTAGTTTGTTACAACAATAAACATGACCCAAGGAACAGAAATAGGAGTAAAGCATTGTGAAATATTGCTGGATCACAGGTTGTAATTATGCTCTCAGGCACATGATGCGCGGTTTCAGTGAGTATTTTCTTGTTATCCCTGATCCCTCAAGTCATGGCTTATCATTCACATAACGAACTAGTACGGAATGATATTTGTTCTAAACTTTTCACTCGCTCTTTCTGATCAAGTTAGTCAATAATGCAGTCACTAATGAAATGCCGAAATTTAATCAAGGGCTGTGTATCTAGAAGAAGTGACAATATTACACATAGTAACTTCTGCCATAGATGGTAAGGTGTTTTGTGCTGTACACATGTTGGAAGATTGGTTGTCTAGATAGGGATATTTTTTTTTTTTTTTTTTTTTTTTTTTTTTTTTTTTTTTTTTTTTTTTTGCATACAGAGGGCGTGGGAAAATTTGAAGAAGGGTAAAAAAGCATTACTGATCCCAAAGTTTCACTGCAAACAGGTGTTAATGCCCACATTATGTGTTCCTAAGCAAACAACAATAAATGTAACTTCCTGGCAGATTAAAATTGTGTGCCAGAACCGGGACTTGAACCTGAGACCTTTGCCTTTCGCAGTACTGACGGAAGTAAAGTTGTGAGGTGACATCATGGATCATGTGCGGATAGCTCACTCGGTAGAGCGCTTGTCCGTGAAATGCAAAGGTCCCAGGTTCGAGCCCCAGTTCCGGCACACAATTTTAATCTGCCAGGAAGTTTCATATCAGCACACATTCCACTGCAGAGTGTAAGTTTCATTCTGGAAACAATAAATGTATATACACATGGTCAACTCACAATATAAACTATTAACTAGCCACATCAATTTGTTAAATATGTGTGAGCGTTTGGAAAATTGCTCTGTGGTCTGTGTCAAATCAGTCACCAATTGACAATGACCAAAGAGCTCTCTTTCAAAATCTCATGCACTTGTTGTGGGTGGAAGCTCAAGACATTTGCTCTGTAATGAGAATTGACTGCAGACTTTTTTTGCATTCAAACTTGTAACATGTACTCACATAACTGACACACCAATTTTGTTGTTATTGACAGGCCGGGAGGACCTCTCGCCGCTAAGCAGTCTGAACGGTTACAGCGCGGACAGCTGTGACGCCAAAAAGAAGAAGGGCGCTGCACCGCGCCAGCAGGAGGAGCTGTGCCTCGTCTGTGGAGACCGCGCCTCCGGATACCACTACAATGCTCTCACCTGCGAGGGCTGCAAAGGTACCTGCTCCCTGCCTACTATCTGCAAGATTGTTAAACCATTAAGCATCAGTCGTTGAGACATTTGTCACATAGTGATCATTCTGTTTTTAATTGATGCCCATAATAAAACTCAGGATTGGCTGTGGCAACTATAGACAAGAAATACATTCTTATATTTGATGTAACATGTAAGTAAACAATCTCCAAATATCTTTAAGAAAATTGTTTGCTTCGGTTGAAGCATGTGCAGTAGAAGTTCACAGAGATTGCTTACATCTCAGACATGCTCTGTTTGTAACAAATCTGGGGTTTGGGGCAGGCCAGTTATGGATCTGTACATTTCTCAAGGTGTTTGTGGTGTGAACCACAATGTGGAATTTTTTAACATGTTACGTGTACTGCTTAGTGGTGAGCATTGTGTCTTCCATCAACTATTAACAAATCATGTGCAATAGCTATGAGTATTGTTTGTAGTAGATTCCTGTGAATTTTCAGTGCATCATCCAAACAACAAAGCATTGACTTGTCTGACACTTACAACTAGCACTGGGACTCTTCACTGAACACCACAAAATACTATTATTTCCCAATTCACTTTGTCTCTGCAGCGTACATTACATGTCCTAACTTGAACTCTTAACCCAGCTTCCAGTAATGTCTATCATTTGGCACAGATCCAGAATATAAAGTGGTCTTGAACACATTTCATTGTGTCATCAGATATTCACTCCCTCTCGTTACTGTGTAACCTAATATCATTAGATTGATGCACAGATGTGTAGCATTTTTATTTTGCTTGTTGGTGGTCTGGTTACTATGGATTTTATTTATCAGTTATCATTTTGTTATTTTACAGGGTTGCTATTTGAGTCAAGTTCAAATGACTGTAGATTGCCATTCTTATTCAGAGATGAAGAGCCTTGCATAGTATGGAGAGTTGCATCAGTCTTTAGACTGAAGACAGCTATTTGACTTTACATATTATTATTTTCTCTATAGGAAATAGTGGGTGGAGCTGTGGATACTAGAGAATAGTGACAAGTGGATAATGGGAACATTTTCGACATTTTCTGAGTTCAATGCAGGGGTTATAGTAGCTGAGGCGCTCAGAAACATATGTCCTGTGTGAGGGACTATTAAATGAGCCGGATAATTTCCTTCATTTTTGTTTTTAAAGAAACATACTCTTCCTCAAATTTGTCATAAAGTAACATAATTTATGTAACTCTCATCTTCTTTTTTCTATACTCAAATTCGATTTCCTTCTGTATATTTCTTATGGGGATGTCCTTGTTGTAAACTAAAGTCAGTCGATCAGGCTGTTCTATCTGACCAATTTCCTTCATTTTTGCTTTAAATGAAAGATATTAATTTGTAGATTGTCATTAAGTCTCTCCATCCAGGACAGGGTTTGATTTTTAATCAAACATGTTATCCTTCTGTCCTTGCATTGAATATTTTAATCAGATTGTTTTACAATATCTACAGTTCTAATTAAAATACACAGTTGTTTTTGACCTAACAACACTCACTGAATCAAGCTCTTTCATTTGCACTTATAAACACTTCGATTGTTTACTTCTGAAGAAAGCTATGTATGAACATTCAACCTTACTTCCATTTTTTCCTAACTTTTTTTGTCATTCCACTAACAATATGAAGTATTCGCACGGATCCTCTAGTATTAATGAAGATTGTTTTGACCTTATTGGCTCTCCACATTCTGGAAGACCTTTGGGGTTTCTTGAAGATTGTTTGAACACATTAATCCACATTAGTCTCTGACATTTGTATCTGTTACATTTATTAAGCATGTGTAATTTTACAAACTTATGTACCTACATATGAGAAGGGATAATGGTGGGACACATTCTGAGACATCAAGGAATCATCAGCTTAGCATTAGAGGGAAGTGTGTGAGGTAAAATTTGTAGAGGGACACTGAGGCAAATATAGTAAGCAGATTCAAAAGGATGTAGGTTGCCGAACTTATTCTCAGATGGAAGAGACTTGCACAGGACAGGGTAACATGGAGAGCTGCATTAAACCAGTCTGCTGACTGAAGACCACAACAAAACAACAACAATGTACCTACATAATATATGTTCACTGGTTGCTGATTGCACTCACCAGAGCATACACATATTTACCTGGAATATTTCCATAATTACTACCTTGTATTTAACAGCTGGTTCAAGAGTTGCACATACTGCTTTCATTCTTCTCCTTTCCTGATATGTTTTGCCTTATATTCTATCAGTAGCCAGGTGTTTCTATCTAGCTTTGTGTTGATTTCTTCTAACTTCTGTTATTTCCTAGCAGACTAGAGCAATGTCCATATGAAGGTACCAAGCACTAGAAGGAATCAGATACTTGGAAGTTGCGTGACTTGACCCTGTGGCAACCCAGGAATCGTAGTTTGATTAAATAGACCCTTAATGACTTCAAATGATAGTTTTGAAGGTTACTTGAAAATAATCACAATGTATTCATATAACATTAACATCTATTTAACACAGCCAGACACTTAAAAATTTCTTTTTGTTTTGAAATGAAATCTGATTCCTTTTGGATTACTACACTGAATTAGCATAATATTTGTTTTTCTGTTTCACTTTTCTACAAAAATTAAATTGGAGAATTTGATAGCAGTAAATTCACTCATCCCTGCTCTAAAGAATGTCATTGTGACAATACTAAGAGACAGGGAACTAATGTAAACTCTCATGTTCATTTAGCACATCTGCATAAATTCTTTGAAACATTTAATGTGTGGAATTTGATCTTGGTCAGTATAGTAGAAACAAAAAGAAATATTTCCCAATGTAGTAACATTCTTGTTTTTGATTTCAGGTTTCTTCAGGAGGAGCATAACAAAAAATGCCGTGTACCAGTGCAAATATGGCAATAATTGTGAAATTGATATGTATATGAGGAGAAAGTGCCAGGAGTGCCGACTGAAGAAGTGCCTCACAGTGGGCATGAGGCCAGAGTGTAAGTACCACAATGTGTGCACTTACCAGTTGGATTAAAGTAACCAGGTGTAGTTTATCAACTAATTAGCATCATAACTCTTGGGCACTGCTTATTTCTAAGTTGTTTTAAATTCTTCTCACACACTTCAAATTACTTGTAAATGAAAACTGAGGTATTATTGACAAGTATGGGTTTTTCAGTTTGTGAGTCAGAGTGTTAAAGAAACAACATTTACAGGAAATAGGGAGGGGGAATAACTATAGATTAATCCAGTACCTTAAAGGACATTTTCCTCATTGAAAAAGTGAAAGCCATTTTGATTTTAACAAAAAAGCAACTTAAGGGGATCAAGAAAACATTCGGGTATAAGTGGAATAGAAAAATAAATTAGTAATTGCATTTCTTCTCATATTAATGAGTTTAAATTTATGTCACAGGTGTAGTACCTGAATACCAATGTGCAGTGAAAAGAAAAGAGAAAAAGGCACAAAAAGATAAAGATAAACCTAATTCTACTACGAATGGTTCACCAGAGGTGATGATGTTGAAAGACATAGATGCCAAGGTAAGGAAGCATGGTTTGATAGTTTACAATATCACAAATTCAATGATATTATTGTCTTAACAATATTTGATTAATAGATGTGGGCAATGTACTCCCATTCCTGTCTAACATATGATTCTTTAGAAATCTGTGACTTTGACCAAACTCTGCAATTCACTGTGTATGTAACTATTCATTACATTAATTATGTTTTGGCTTGTATATTTTCAGGTGGAACCAGAAAGACCTTTATCAAATGGGATAAAACCTGTAAGTCCTGAACAGGAGGAGCTTATACATAGGCTTGTGTACTTCCAGAATGAATATGAGTCTCCTTCCGAAGAAGATTTAAGACGAGTTACGGTAAATGTCAAGTTATAAATATATACAAATATTACACACTACTTCATAGCACAATTTTTTAATGGTGAAGTTCTTGTATAAGTTCTTTATTGAACAAGTGCTGTTATTTATTTATCAGTGTTTTATATAAGAATATTTTACGTTAATTTCCCTAATAAAATCTTTTGTTGTGAGCCCTTTGCCATATTATCATTATATATCCATACATTTTTGAGTGTGGAATTTAATAAGAAAATAATTGAAAATCTGATTGTATTATATATTATATCTGATTATTATAAACAGTTTATCCATCGAATATTTGAAATCTTTATCAGTGAAATATGTCTACATGTAACCTTAAAACTTTTACATACGATTCATTTGTATTATATTTAATGTGTGAAACTATAAATTTTCATAATTTTCACTATAAAGAAAATTTTTTCTGACAGTATAGTCAGTTGATTAATAGAAATTCTGTAACTAGATGATCATACAATGTCATACATTGTATATCTCCAAAAAGACCAGAATCTCACAGATGGGTACAATGAAAAGAGAGTATTTTATGGCTGAAAACCCATGTATAACTATTATTTTATTGTGCATGTCTAACCCAATGTGTCATCTATATCCTCTTCATATTCCAACCTGGTTCCATCCATTATAATGAAACCACATTCATGACCTGGTTGTTTCTAACACTATTATGTATTGTTACACAGAGTCAACCTACGGAAGGAGAGGACCAAAGTGATGTAAGGTTTCGACACATCACTGAGATCACAATATTAACTGTTCAGCTAATTGTTGAATTTGCCAAGCGGTTGCCAGGATTTGACAAACTGCTACGGGAAGATCAGATAGCATTACTGAAGGTAGGAGTCGTTATGTTAGTCTTGAGATTATCATGTTTGAAGAATGGAAATGTACAGTTAGTTGTGATACTTCTTTATACTTTTCTGCTAATCAGCCGTTTTATTTTCTTTGAAGGCATGTTCCAGTGAAGTAATGATGTTCCGCATGGCACGACGCTATGATGTAAATTCAGACTCCATACTTTTTGCCAATAATCAGCCTTACACTAAGGATTCCTACAACCTTGCTGGTATGGGAGAAACGATAGAAGACATGTTGCGGTTCTGCAGACAGATGTATGCAATGAAGGTTGATAATGCAGAATATGCCCTTCTGACTGCAATAGTCATATTTTCAGGTATGTCACTAACAGGAAATATATTAATGGTGTATGGCTCAGTGACTTAGTCATTAACTATCAGTTTACTTAGTTCAAAACATATTCAGTCTGAGAATTTTTACTCCTTAATGCTTCTTTCCCTCAGCAATGATGTTTGTATTTGTAAAATGCACAGTAGTTTTGATTCCACATTTAACTGTAGATCATCCTGTAAGTGTGTTGACTAATCAGTTGAAAAGGGAATACCACCTCCAAATGGAGCATGACATATTTTGTGTTGAGGACACATTCACCGTGTGATGATTGAACTTCACCTTATTTGTCAGTCTCTTATGAGTCTTTCTTAAAGACTTGAAGATACAGTGCCTCAAAGCACTAAGCATTTCAAAGTGTCTTAGTCACACTTCATAGGGAGCTGACAGGACTAGTCTGCTCCAGTTTTATAGAGCCTTTGTATGATCCCGACTTGATTAAGCCTGCACAGTGTATGGGTCTGCAAGACCATCGTACATAAAAATGTTGGATGTGGTGCACCACGAAGGGATTCGGTTGGCTATCGGGGCAATTCAGACCAGCCCTATACCAAGTCTTTGCGTCGAGGCTGCTGAGCCACCGCTCCACATATGGTGGCAGCTCCTCACGGTGCACCAGGCACATACGTTATCCACTCCATATATACCTGCTTACAATACCGTTGCTTGGCCCCCTATGGAATGGCTTTTTCGTAATTGGCTTCGAGCTACGAGGCCTTTTGGAATTCGTACTAAGGACTGTTTCTTAGATTTGGGTGTGGCAGGTTTTAATGTTTTACACTGAGGTTGAAGTAAATGTCCACCTTGGCTCCTACAGAGGCCCAGATTAATTTTAGACTTCACACATTTTAAGAAGGATTATAATTCTGATTTTACAATTCAATCTATGTTTTTTTAACATTTTAGATGATCATCGTGATTTTACAGTGGTTTGCATGGATGGATCCAAACAGGGGGACTCTCTAGGCTGCTCTGTAGTGTTCCCCAACCACACCATCAGGATTCACCTCCCCCCTGCATACTTCATTTTCTCTGTAGAGCTATGCGCGACGCTGTTGTCACTGGAGCAAATGCAGTGTGTTTTTTGGCACACAGTTTCTTTTGTGCTCCAACTCATTCAGTTCGCTGCAGTCTCTACAAAATCTGTATCCAGCTGACAAGATAGTACAGCTCATACATAACAGACTGTACTCCCACCAGCAGCAGGGGAAGCAAGTGTCATTCTGTCGGGTACCAGGACACGTCGGAATTCGTGGCAATGAGATGGCTGATCGGGCTACCAAGGAGGCCATTCCCCTGCAGGACACTCTCTCTGTGGTGTGGCAGAGGTCCTTTCATTTGTGGGAGGAATTGTGGCAGGCAGTGACGGGCAATAAACTGCGGTTGGTTAAGCCGACTGTCTGCCCATGGTGAACTTCCTGCCAGTCATTGAGGCAGCATGAGGTAGCCTTGACACGTCTCCGATTTGGACACTGCCCTTTGACACACAGCTATATACTCTGTCAAGAGGACCCACCATTTTGTGATGCCTGTTGCCACGCAAATCTCTGTATGCCACATTTTAATTGAATGTATTTTATATTGTGCTGTGAGGGCAGCAGCTAATCTTGATTATGCTCTGCCTTCTGTCTTAGCAGATAATGAGGCAAGTGTGGTGAATGTATTAAAATTTTGTGTACTTTTAGGACTCTGGCCTCAGAGTTTAGGCTGGAGGTGTTAAATAATGGCTGGCACATCCCTTTTCTATCAGTGATCTGTTCATGATGCGCTAAGAGTACTTTTATGGCCGTGTACTTTAGTTGTCATCAATATTTCTTTGTTCGCTTCGTCGCCCATTCCGTTTGTGTAGTTCTAGTACCTTTTTTCCTGTTGCCTGTTTTTCTTTGTTCACTTTTTCCTCAGGTCACATACGTTGCCTAATTATTTTGTAAGGGTGCTAAAGATCGCACTGTCGTGCGCCCACATCACCCTATCCATCCATCCTAATTAATCTTACAATGGTATGGGTAATTGTTATGAGTAATAAGATAGGTTATTTAATGAGCAAAGACATATGTCGAGCTCTGATGTACTTCTTTGCAGTGAGTTATAAACTATCCTCATTCTATTTTTAATGCCAACCTGTACTTTCCAGTGTTAGTTTATTTAATGTTAAATGTAGTGTACAGTACAAAATCTAGTAACATACTAATTACTGTAAAAGAGAGTAGAGTTCTGAATATATTAATAATTAAGGTTACTTTACAGAATATTTGACTGTGTATCATCTATTTAACTGCAGGGTATTTCATTACTTGTGTTTGAGTGGAATCCTATTCAGCATTGTGTGTGTCATGGGGGTGGACTGATGTAAAGGGGATAAACTCAATTTTACTGGAGTAGTACTGTCAACAAGCAAAGGAGAATCTTGTGACATACAGACAAGCTAATCAAAACTAACATGCATTTTTAAACAGGTGAACGTCACCAGATGAAGAAAATGTGCAAGGAGAGCACTACTATCAGAATATCTCAAACCAAGTGTTTAGTAATATGCAGATGCATAATTGTTAGTTATTGTTATATTTAGGTAAATAATTACTGCCGGCCGAGGGGACTGTGGCGCGTCAGTCACAGTCAGCACGGCCACTACGGTCGGGGGTTCGAATCCCACCTCGGGCATAGATATTTGTGTCGTCCTTAATAGTAGCTAGTTGATAAGTAGTTTGTAAGTTTAGGGACTGATGACCACGTTAAGTCCCACAAGCTCTACAAACATTTGAACAAATAATTACTTTGCCTGTGGCAGGACACTAATTTTAAGCCTTTCTTCATTTTCTGAGCTTTTACAAATTTGTTGAACCACAATTAATTGAAGATTTAATTGTTTTCAGAGCGCCCATCTCTTGTTGAAGGGTGGAAGGTGGAGAAGATACAAGAAATCTACCTGGAAGCTCTCAAAGCATATGTGGACAACAGGCGGCGTCCTAAGTCTGGAACAATTTTTGCAAAGTTGTTGTCAGTTCTTACTGAACTGCGTACTCTAGGAAACCAGAACTCAGAAATGTGCTTCTCTCTCAAACTGAAGAACAAGAAGCTGCCACCGTTCCTTGCTGAGATCTGGGATGTGATCCCATAAACGGCAGTGTGTTCAGCTGGTCCTGAAGTACTAGTCCTTACAATACTGAAATTGACTGTTTTTCATATTAATTTGTTTTTAATGCATATATCTAAGTGGAAGGCAGCATACAGTTTCATACTTTCAGTAGATCCCCAGAGAATAGAGCATTATATATTTTAAGTCTGTAAAATTTAAATTAAAATGCCAATTTGTTTAACTATTGCAAAGTCGATATTATTGTTCAGTGAAACTAAAAAAAAAATAGCAGTTTGACAAAATAGTTAAAATTGCATGAGACAAGAAATAGTGGACGAGACAAACATTTCAGCAGTGGAAATCAGTGCCTACTGCTATGGCCTTTTTTCCATTTCATTAACACATTAAATGATTCCTAATTTGAAGACCCATTATTTTTGTAAAAAATAAATGTTGTCCAAATGGTTGACTCAATTCTAGTAGGTAATGTCTGTTTCTGATGAAGTAACTCAGGAAATTGTGAAAAATATATGGGGTGGACCATGTTTAGTGGGGAACAAATCTGCCTTCATAGATATATGCACATAACACAGTTATTGAGCAACTGAAAATAAATTTGACTGATTTTAGTAACCTTTCCCTTTTTCTGATAAGAAAGAAAAATTGTTTTCTTTCTAATTTTTGTAATTACAGACGGTGTAGATATGGTGCAATAAAGTTTTAAGAGATTCACTATTCTTTGACTGAAATTATGTTTTATAAATAAGTCATATGTAAGCTGAATCACAATACAAATTGTCCTAAAGTACTGAGTACCAATGGACATGTGAGGGAGTATCTGTAAATTGGTCACAGGCAGTTAAATATCTGGGCATTACATTGGATGGAATCATCCTATCATTTTATTTTACTCATGTGATATTCATCTGTCTTACTTGCCACTAGTGGCGGTCAGTTTCCGTTCACTGCTTGGTGTGAATGAAGTAACAAAATTTCAAAATTACCTTTTAAGTAGGAAATACTTATTGTTTAACTGTAAAAATGAAAGATGATACTAATGGTGTCAGCCATCAGTTGATTACCTCTTCAGATTCTTTCACTTCACCCTTTTAAAAATGTTCAGTAAAAAATGTTGTAGTGCTGTAAATGTCTGTATTATGTGTGCTGAAGTTAAACAACTTATTTTAAAAACCCAGACTAAGATAGTATCAGTACCCTTCTGACGACAGCTCATGAAATTGTAATTCAAATTAAGCTAGTGTAGTGATGTTTCAAATGTGCTTATGTAGATCAAATGTGTATCTATTGTCTGTTTCACTTAAATGTTACACTGAGAGCCATGTTATCTTATGTCTGATAATAATTGTTAGTGTATAACTTGTTTGTGTACTGTTCCTACTGTCTTAATGTTAATATGAAAAATACTTTAATGGTTGTGATAGTGATTGACTAAATGGTTTAATTCAGGAGGTGCAAAAGAACGGAAGATTGAAGAAGCATTTTTCACAGGCATTAATAGAAAACATGTTATTCATCTTCCCGTGAACATGAAAAACACCACCAAAATGAAGGCTGTGAAAAATAACTCTTGTTTTGTAGTATGTAAAGGTATTGGGAAGGATCTTCATGGACTTAACATGAGATATAGTGTGTTTAAATCTAGAATCTATATATAATATATTAGGATTGTAGCTGTTAATGTGATTGGAAAAATATTGCTTACTGTTATGGAAATGATTATTTGTTAATTGTTTTGTCAGAGAATTATTTATACAAGAATTAGATTGGGAGGGGCTTGCAGGCTTTAAGAAAGACTGGGATGTATATTTTGAGGAGACATTGAGTCTGGTGCCTTTACAATGAGTTTAGATGAAAAGCAAGAACATTAATATAAACTGTGTGTGTGATGAAAAATTAAAGCTATAAGAAACTTAAGGTGCTGCCTTTACGTACAAGAAATATAAAATGACTTCTCATATGTACTACGCTGTTTGCTCCTGTGGACAACATAAACAGAACACATCAGTGGCATGTTATGTATTGCCAGAAGCTGAGAGAATATAGCCGTCCGTTTTTAAATATATTGAAATATAGTTTCATTTGGAGACAAACAGCATATTTGTTTATGTGGACAGTAGAAAAGTGAAAGTGCTGAACTTTTATACTGGAGGAGTTAGTCAATTAATTTTAGTGATATGACATGTTCAGTGTTTGATGTACAGTGATACGGAAGTGTGTGGCTAGTGCTGGAAGTGTTGAAGTTTTGACAGTTTCTTCGTTTCTTATGGTGAGCCAGCAATGACATTCGGAACAGCTGTCATAGTGTATTGTTTCTGTGGACTGTTACAGCAGCTTTATGACCTGCTGTTTATAACCACTGACAGTGGGCCATTGGGTCCCAGTGTATAATGTGGATACATCGTTTGTTGCCACCATCAAGACTGTTTGGTTCTCAGTACAGATTTTCTTTGTTAATATAGCCTAAAATGGCTGACTGATTAAAATATCTCCTGACATAAAACATTAATTTGTTTTAACCTTCCCATTAAAAAAGAATTTTATGTGAAACTCAATGTCTCAGTGAAGCACAAATATCTTCTGTGGACCATTTCTTCAAACTAGAAATGTTATTGAAAGGCATTTGTGCTTAATGGTAAAATTCCAGCATGATACAGTATGTTTTGATCTGAGACTGGATTCAAGTCTTACTAATAATGTAAGGTTAATTCAGATAAGTGCTTTTAATCATCCATATAAACAAGTAAGAATATAATAAGAATTTTTATATGCCACATTATATCATCATGTTGCCTGTGGTTAATTCCATTTGTTCACATATTATTCATATTGATGTTCCTCATACTTAAAAAGTAGAGGAAATTTTCGTACTTTCCACAATGCAGTAGACTCCAAATGAATCTTTATGGATTAATGTTTTCAACTTTTAAAAAATAAAAAAAACTCTGGTCTGGATCAGATGCATACATTCAATATATTTTATTGCACTTTGGAACATTCAGAGAGTAAACAACACAAATCTATCCAGCTGATGCTTAAATTCTGTTCAATTTTTGTAGAAATATTCATAGTATTTTAGATAGTGTTTTGTTATTGCAGTATTGTGCCAGGTTGCCTTACTAATGTTAAGGAGGGCACTGGGGAGGCATGTTTGTGTCAATGTTGTCATAAACCATCAAATTTTGTTGATGGAATTTCTATATACTTATTGCAAAATGTTAAATTAAAAAATATATTAAAGACATGTTGACTGCAGTTTGCATGGCATTTAGTGTCATTCTGTGTTACGAGGATAATCCCCAGCTCTCCTGTAGAGGCTCAACAAAATGCACTGCCTACGTACCATGAACATATTTTGCATTTATCATTGTATTCCACTTCATTTTTTTACAATAATGACTGTGTTTCCTGTTTTGAGAAATGGTTTTTGGATGCAGATGTCGTTTTCACTGCCATATTGAATATGAAATTTCTTTGAAAATAATTTTGCAGAAGTACATTTTTACTGCCTTGTGACACTGTTAAATGCAATTTTGAAAGTTAGTGTATTTTATGGAGTTTAAAAATGTGTTCAGTTTATATAACACCATTGTATATTGGTAACAGCACAATTTAAAGGAATGACAGTGGTATTCTTCTTTACAAGTGTGCAGGAGTATCAACAAATGTTTTATAATATAAATATCTTAAATAATGGTAGAAAATAACATGAAATGCAACTGAACACAGAATTACTAAAAAGTGTCTGCACAAGGGGTTGCAAACCACTGAAATAATACATAATGAACTTTTCCTGTTGTATAGTGCTTAACTGAGCATGGAATGAACTTTCATTCATGTTGAACAATATGAGATAGCAAATCACTGCCATATATTATCATGCTACTGTCTCTTAGCATCATTGGACTGTAACAGCAAACTGCCCAATAAACAACATTGTTTAGAAGTAGGATATGCACATTCTCAGGCAGTGAATAAAAACAAACACTGTGAACATTTCACATGGCGTATCTTTGGAAACAACTGTCATTTGCAATGATTACATATATACAACTGTAATTATAAAACATTCAAAAATTAGCATCCAGGTTTATTTTTAACATGTCTCACTTTCAATATCATATAGGGGAGAATAGGAAAACTTCAAAAAGCCATAATCCACAAAAGAAAATGAAAGTTTTGCTACTACTTTTGCATAAGCTGTCATGAAACATTTTACTTTGCAGAATGATTTTATGGTAAATGTGTTGTTGTTTTCCATAGTGGGACATTTCTATGTGATGTTTCCAACATGTTGTCTTTACTTTTCTTCTGGAACACTTTATAATTTGTGGAAAATACGCCATCACTATTACATATGGGGAATATTCACTGATCCACTGTTGTCAAAAACAGTTTGTGATGTAGCAGTCAATATTCTAGTAGCCTTTCCCTCAAAGGCCTACTGAAAAGGTTTTTTAAACTTTTCCTTTTGACACAAAGCAGGTTTTACAACTAACATGTAGATTCAAATATATTTCAAAATACAGAAATCCTCCAGTTAACTCCTACAGTGAAGTCCAGCCTCATATTCTAGTGTTTAATTTTTAATAGTTTGCCTTATTAATTCAAAGCTGCAGCAGGTGGATAATAGTTGAATATTGATGTGTAGTCTCAGATTCAGACAGTAGTATTGTTGTGACACATTCAGATTCTTTCATTTATGTAAAATTGTTGTACTGGACAACAGGCCTTTCTTCAATATGTTTTAATCACATTACAAGTATTGGAATTACAAAACTATTTCCTTTCTTGTAAACCATGCTGCCTTCCAGTGCTAGTCCACTCTTCTACCTACAATTGTCAGATTGGGAAGTTCCACTGCTGAATTTTTTTTTTCCGATTTTGAATATGTTTGTATATTCAAGCTTTCTGGAATTAACATTGGCACTATAACCACTATAATTCATTCATATCACAGTTTGCTTTTCTGCAGAACAATGTTGATAAAGCTGGAAAGGACAACAGTCTTTTTGTATGCCACTCAGTCTTTTATGTTGACTTGTTCTCTGGTTACTATTGTCTCTTACATCAACAAAGTGGTTTTACCTAATATTTCCTCTTCAAATGTATTTCTGGATCTCAGTGAAGTTTTTTGATTGAATATGTTGCATTTGACTCCCTAAAACTGAAATCAGTGAGAGACATTTTAGTAAAACTCCACAATAGGTTTAAATAATTGTTTTTATATATGATTTCAAAGGAACAAAATTATATGGAAGCAAATTTAGATGAACTGTTCTGTTTGCTCTTTGTTGCAACAGTGTAAATTGCTGATGGATGGACCACAGGGGGTGAGGGAGGGGAGATAACTGAATATTACCAAAGGTTTTGTAGAAATATCACCACAGGCATCTATTTTTGAGGTATTATTTATTCCTACATATTGGATTATCTGCATTTGTCATGTTTGTTCATTTCTGTCAGTATCATTGTTTTCTTGGAAAAAAATTACTGAAACATTGAATTCTGCTGGTATAACAAGTGGTCCAGACACAACACACACAATTGTTTAAAACATAGTCCTTCAAATTACATGGACACTTAAGAAGCTTATATTTAGGGCTTACCTGTGATCAAAGTTTCAATTGTAATTGTAATACAGCTGTAATTTCTCCTCTACCAAAAACTGATTGGTACAACTGCATTA
Source organism: Locusta migratoria (assembly GCA_026315105.1). Taxonomy (NCBI): domain Eukaryota; kingdom Metazoa; phylum Arthropoda; class Insecta; order Orthoptera; family Acrididae; genus Locusta; species Locusta migratoria. Next base: position 362,915,983 of record CM048746.1, on the reverse strand, counting down.
ACTGATGTACAGTCCCAACATACTGATGATATTGCAGAAAATTAAATACCATGTCCTTGAAACTTACAATTGTAATGTACTATGAGCCAATACAAATGAAAGGGGAATAATTTAACATTTACTACTTTCCCTCTTATTGGCATTAGCATTTTCTCTCAGGTACTAGTGTCTCAATTTATGTAAATGATTAACTGGCTATGCCAATGATCATAAAGCTAGTAATCAGATTCAACGTCCTGATCACACAACATCCAGCTATAAGCTGCCAGATAGCTAAGTACAACAAGAACAGCACTATTGCTTTGCTGAACTGGAGGCAGTCAAGTTATAGTGCTGTATAAAATATTTCATCCATTTTATTCTTCTCAAGGATGATTTCTGAAAGGTTGGAATCAAACCAAGTGCTTCAAGTGATCAGATAAATTGACGGAGTGTCATCCAATGTTCCAACTTTTATATTAATTTTTGTAGTTATTTCTTAATGGATGAACATTTGTAAGCATTCTGATGTGATACTTCATTTGATGTGTACTGCAAATGGGGTGATTGTCTAATATGGATAGTATATGAATCATAGGCAATACGCCGCATGCTGAGTAGGTTGTAAACAACTTCTGACATGCCAAAAAGTGGCTGGTAATTCAGATCAGATGCAACCAAATTTATGACCACCTTGGAGCACTAAGAACTGCTATATAGTCATTTGTTATAAGATTTGTAGCAAATCAATTCTGTTGTGTTTCTTATTGTCATTAAGGGCTTTTTTATCTGATTCCAAGACTTGAGACTCTCTTTCTGTAAATAAATTCTGTTAAACTAATAATCATTGGCCACTGACATTTATGTAAGCAGAAAACCATACAGATTATTTTCTGAAATATATTATTTACATATAAACAATTGTTTGATACTGATGTAAATACATTTCTTTTCATAATTAGATATAAGAGCAACATAATTCAGTTTTTTATTTTTAATACATTCTCCTCGTGCAATATGTACAAATGCAATCTTGTATTTTAAAATTAGATTTTGTATAGAATGTCTTATGATTTAAAATGTAGTGTAATAAACTGAAAAAATCTACTGCTTTTTATATCATCATTTACCTAATGAATAATGGACAGAGAGTGTGAGAGTGAGTGAATGTGTTTTGTGCACCATGACCATTTGAGCCTTGTATCCCTCAAAATTAATTGAACTGTCACTCAGCCAAAAGCTTGATCAAATAAGACAATTATTCACTTTCCACATGAAGGACTTGTTTTATTTTGCAGTTACTCATTAAATGATTAATTTGTTTTTAATTTCAGTAACATGAAGAATCTATTAGATTAAAAACAAATTTAGGTACTCAATTTTTAATGAATTAAAAAGTGTAGTTATTTTTGAGAACTTAATGGATTACAGCAATCTTACAAGTAATTATTAATTCATGTAACAAGGCAGTCCCTGATAACCAGTTTTGGTCACTTACTTGACCATCATCAGACCACATCTGTAATGTTAGTCACTGGTTGTTTTCAGTCAACATTAAGCCTTTAGGCAGTTCCAAAATTACAGATGTGGTCTGATGATGGTCATATAAGTGACAAAAACTGTTTACCAGGGAAATAGAGAAATTGCAATATAAGTCTTAGATTAATAAAAAAAGTGTAGATCTGAATTGCGGTACCCACTTGTTTCCATTAATGGTAATACCGGGTGATTATAATTAAATTTTCCCTGTACATAATGTGAAAACTAATTACCGTGTGATGATTATATAGTGTAGCATTAATTTCAAGAACATGGAGAAGAGAAATAATGTAGAAACAAGTTAATTGAAACACTTTCAATGTGCTGCTACAATACGTCATACTCTTATATACTGGTACCATTACTGATACAGAAGGGGCTCAATATGGCACCCGTGAGTGTCCCGAAGAGTCAGAAAGAGCAGGATTGCATTTTGTACAGTAGAATGAAGCATGCCCTTAGGTGTGCCAGACACCTTTCTTGATACATTGTGGTTCAGATCAGCACAGTTGTGAATGTCCCCCTGGTAAAACCTTGTCTTTCAGGAACCCCACAACCAGAAATCACAGGGAGTGAAATCAGGAGATCATGCGAGCCAAACAGATAATTGTTTCCAAATGTGCTTCAGAGAAGCAGATGATCTTCATCAGTGTTGTTGTCGGCGCTCCGTCTTGCATAAACTTTAGAGTTCAATGCGTCTCTCTCTCTTGTAGGGCAGGTATGACTAGCTTAAGGAGCATATCACAATAACACTGGCAAGTCACACTGTGTGTCTTTGGTCCTCAAGTGCCAATCTGTTCAAAAAAGAATGGGCTACTGATAATGTAGCTGTGACGCCCTACCATATGGTGACATGTTCACCATACAGAGAGACTTCAAACACAGTGACTCAAGGTGAAGATCCACACAATTGGCAATTCTGTGTATTCACCTCACTCGTCAAAGAAAAATGAGCTTTGTTTATCCATAGAATGGCCCAGGGTGAGTCCTCATCAACTTCAATCCTTGTGAGAAAGTGGAGAATGAAGTCGACTTGTAATTGTGTGTCCTGTGGTGCAAGCTGCTTTATGGATCTTGTATGACTATTATTTGAGAATGTTTCAAAGCACCTTCTGTACAGTGGACCACAGGATGTTCCACTGTCACGACGCTCTGCTTGACAATCGGAAACTACTTGCAGTGTTGCCTGCCGTAGCAATAGTGATTTCATCAACCATTTGTGGTACAACCAGTAGTCAGCCTCTTTTTGGAGTGATACCCAGTTCTCCTGTTGATTCAAACTTCATCTTCCTCCACACAGCAAATGGAGAGAGAAGGAACTTTTCCATAATCCTTTCAGTCAGCGATATTCTCAAAGTTCAGCTGCAGCATTGCCTTTGGTCTGATAATAGAGATTTGTCAATAATGTCCTGTTCCTTTTGTCCAAGCTCATATTGAAATGTCAAAAAGTGCTCTGCCACTGCTGAGGTGCCTGAGACAATGACTGATCATGGCACCTGGTAGCCATATTTAGAACTGGATGGTGGTACTATGATGCATGGAAACCATGCACCTCATATTCTGAACATTAATGTTACCAAGTTTGGTATGTGTATGGAAATTAGATTCCATGTTGTAATGTGTTAAATAGGAAATGTTTGGTTATAGTCACTCAGTAATATGCCTGTGTGTGTCTAGTGTTTGGTCCACAGAAGTTACTCAATTATCTGGGCCAATTTAAGGCACAAGTGACATAAGTCACCATTGGCTTAAAAAAGTGGAAGGGGCCCTGTTGGATTTCTTTACAATGCATATCACAATTAGTAGTGAAAACTGACAAATTTGAAAGTGTATGGAGGTGATGGGGGATAGAATATGTGTGAAAGGGTAAGTATCTAGTGTGGAAAAATGTTCTCCAACTGGACCTTGTTAGTACCATATGTAATTTTAGGCAACATAGATGATAGACTCAGATTCAGATAGTATTATTCTCAGTATTTTTAATTTTACACACCCTCTGGTAAATTGGTTTGAAACAGTTTTATCTTTTGTACGAGATGGTAACACTTTGATACTTCCAAACATGTTCATATCAGGAAAGCAACTAGCACTCTGATGTCTCACAAAAGCCAGTATAACTATTCGACAACTCTAAAATTACTAAGTCACCTGCATGTTGTTAACTATGATTCTTTTAAAAGAATACTTGAAGGCCTGAAGTAAATTATGATTGAAGTGCTATTTTTTTCCCCCATTTCAGAGTTATAACTGGATTTATGTCCTATCTGCCAAGTCAGTGTGGTATATTCCGATCTAAGTGCAAAACATTTTTGTAGTAATTCAGTTAATCACCAACAGACTGTGTGAGCTGTATGTGCATGGCAGCAAATTGTGAATTATGATCCAAGTGTTGTGTGCACTCAAACATCATTGTCATGTTCTTAGCTTCATTCTTGTTTTTCTTTGAGGTTGTGTTTACCTGATGATATTACATGAACTAACAGCGTGTCAAATATTGTTTTAATATAACTTGTTTATTGTTTTATAAGGAGTGAAAGTGTTGAAATATGTTGAAAGAAGGGAGAGGAAATAATTTCAGATGAAAGGAAGACCTAAAGAACAATGGGCAGGAATATACTACTAAAAAGAATGCTCATTCCAGCCAAGACATATCTGTGTAAATACAAGTGCAGAAGTATCTCACATACCCAAAAGCTATGACTGAAGGTTTTTACAAAGATGATTTCTGCAGGCAACAAAACTACCTTTTTGACCTAATTACCGTTAAGCCAGTAAACAGGAGATGCCATAAGCAATACAGTAATCGTGATGGAAGTAGGCGTCAGGCTGCAGTTGTTCATGTGCTTCGTAGTGGGGAAATTGTCCACATCTGCCAGTCCTTGGTGTTAGGAAGAGTGCAGTTATTGGTGGATCTAAAAAGAATTGGTAATCCTATTACATTGAGAAAAGGGGTAACTAGACAGGCCCCTGTAAATACATTGTTGAAGGTGAGAAATTAGTGTGCAATCATGTAAACTTGATTCCACGAGAGGCAGGCCACTGTGGGCGAAAGAAGTCTGATTGATTTGATTTGATTTTCTCAGGGAAGCCAAAACAGTCTTGGTCCAACCCACCACTGCCCGTACCGAAACTAAGTTTATTGTGCGGTATTGCTCCCTGTATATCTAGTAAAGCCAACCAATGCCCTTGAACAGTGCAAGGAGTCCCTTTACCAGTTCTTTATTAGACACTATTTCTTCAGGTTTGATTGTCCCAAATGTTCTGTGCCTTTTACTCTCCAATGCAATGCATTTGAAGGTTAGATGTGATGCAGTTTCATCACCATCATCACAGATCCTACATTTAGGGTCCTCTTCTGTTATTCCCATTGTATGTAGGTGTTTTTTGAAATTCCCATGGCCTGTCAGCAATGCAACCATGAGTCTAATCTCTCTCCTGTTCGGGCCCAGGATTGCAGAGCTTCTTTTAAAACATGGCTTTGGCATCATCACCTTGCCATGTTTTTGTTGATAGACTTTGGTCCAATATTCTACATGCTGTCTTCTGAGCCAGTTACATAGCTCCAATTTGATCATTGCCTTGGTGATTGTCAGGACAGGTTCCGGTCCAATAAATGGAGTCTCTGCCCCCATCCTGGCTAATCTGTCAGCATGTTCATTGCCACTGATCCCCGAGTGGCCAGGGACCCACAATAGGTTTACTCTATTGCTTTCCCCTAGCTCCACCAGAACCCTGTGACATTCTGCAACAATTTTAGACCTTGTTGCAGGAGCTGCGAGTGATCTCAGGGCTGCCTGGCTGTCTGAATAGATGTAGATGCTATGGTCTTTGTAGCACCTACGCAAATTCTCCTCCACACACACGCCCTGATGGCAGTGATTTTGGCCTGGAATACTGAGGCCAGTTTCCCTAGAGAGATGACGCTCTCTAGTCTTGGCTGCACTCTGTATACCCTGGCCCCAACGCCTTGGTCTGATTTTGACCCATCAGTGAACCAGACAATATCCCCCATATGGTGTCGAACTATTTTCTATCACTGCTCCCTACTTCCAATTGTTATATTGAAAGTCTTGTTGAAGCAGTATGGGGTTATAATATAGTCAGCTGGCATTTCCCCAACCTTTCCTATATTTACCTCACTCACTATTTTAGTGTGTTATTCTGGATATCCCAAAGAGTTCCAGTTTTTGCCAGTTTTGAGTCTGTATGCACCAGCCGCTGCCTCCATCTTTACCCAAAGCTGTAATGGGGGCATATCCAAGATGGTTTCCATCCCAGCAGTTGGTGTGCTGCTAATTCCGCCTGTTATGGCTAAGCAGGCTAATCTTGGCACCTTACAAAGCTCCTTAGCAGCAACTTGCTGTTCTACCTTCTTCCACCACATGACCACCCCATAGGTGATCCTGGGTCTAATAACCGTGGTGTATATCCAGTGCATACCCTTGGGGCTCAGGCCCCAATTTTTGCCACAAGCTCTCCTGGTACTTACCAGAGTACCTTTTGCCTTGGAGCAAATATTCCTAATTTGAGGGGTCCATGTCAGTTTCAAAGAAGTCTGAAAATGAGTACCTCTCACAAGACCTTAATATTAGTGGGCTATTCAAAGCATTTTTCAAGTATCCAGATCCCCACATCACAGAATGATTCTACTAGAATACTTTCAAAAACATTTTCCTAAACTCTACTTTCATAGGCCTAGAAGTGATACTTGCACAATGTGCGAGATGTTAGTGTCAAAACCTGCATCCTCTTTAGGAGATGAGAACAAACAGAATCTAAGCCAACTATTCTGCTACATTTGAAAGCAGAGCCTACCTAACAGACACCATAAAGACCTAAAACTATTCAATACTTTAACCCCCCTTTATTATAAAACCTTTTTTGGCACTTAGACTGCTATGTTAACCATATGGCATTTAGATCACTATTTGCATTTGATGCTGTGGATACTGATTTGGTTTCATTTTAATAATAAAAAGTGAAATGGAATGAGATTTAATACAGATACCATTTGTGCAATGTGTATTTAGGACTAATTTAAATGATTTTACTTAATGTGGAATATTTATAATTTAAAAGGTTGGTCTCATACAAAAACATCATTATCTCAAAATTTTGAAAAAGGCACTTAGATCACAATTTACTTCATGTCTTGTCTTTTATATCTGATTCATCCTTTGGTTCCAAGTGTTGATAGAAAAAATACTGAGGCACAAATTGTTATAGGTTCTGAAAGCTAACTGATGCCAGAGATAAGTTCAGCTGAAATTTTTACAAAGGGCAAAATGGTCTTCAGAAAGGATAGAATAAATAAAAAAGGGGGTGGCGTGTTTATTGCTGTTACAAACGGTTTATCCTGCAGCAAAATTGAGGCAGATACTGCCTGTGAGTTGTTATGGGTAGGGTTATACCTAACAATTGGAATAGATTAATAATTGGATCTTTTTATTGGCCCCCTGACTCAAACAATGCAATTGCCAAAATGTTCAAAGAAAGCTTGACTCGCATTTCAAACAGGTACCCAAAGCATACTCTTATAATCAGTGATGACTTTAATTTGCCCTCGATATGTTGGCATAAATACGTATTCAAAACTGGAGGCAAATATAAAACATTGTCTGAACTAGTTCTGAATAACTTTTCTAAAAACTACCATACTTTGACAAGATAGTTCATGAACCCACTACAATAGTAAATGGTGCAAAACTACCTTTGATCTCCTAGCAACAAATAATCCTGAGCTAGTAAAGAGCATCAAAATAGACACATGGATTAGCAAACATAGAGTTATAGTAGCAAGCCTGAATATCAAAATTCCCAAATGTACCAAAAATAAACGAGTGATAGTCTCCAGTCTTTGAAAACTAAAGATGCAAGTGTAGATCAGCTGTGGCTTACTTTCAAAGACGTAATATCAGTAGCAGTCGAGAGATTTATACCAAATAAATTAATAAAAGAGGGAGCTCTCACACCCCCACTCCCCACCCCTTGGTACACAAAACAGGTCCGATCACTGTTGCAAAAGAAAAGAAAAACACATGCAAAATTAAAAAAAGACACAGAATCCCCAAGACTGGCAATCTTTTACAGAAACTCGCAATCTAGTGTGGACCTCAATGTGATAAGCTTAAAATATTTTCCACAATGAAATCCTGTCTTGTAATCTTGCAGAAAATCCAAAGAAATTCTGGTCATATGTGAGACAAAGTGAACACTCCAGAATTCAAACCAAGAACAGCTGCCAGCATGTGAAATTTAGAATTAGATGTTCCTGGATTAGTAAAACAACTTAAGTCACTAAACAAAAACAAATCTTCCAGGCCAGATTGTATACCAACTAGATTCCTCTCGGAGAATGCTGATGCAATAGCTCCATACTTAGCTATCATATACAGCCCGATCACTCAGCAAAAGGTCTGTACCCAAAGACTGGAAAGTTGCCCAGGTCACTCCAATATTCAAGAAAGGCAATAGGAGTGATCACAAAAATTACAGACCCATCTCATTGACGTCAATTTGCAGTAGGATTTTGGAACATATACTTTGTTTGAACATTTTGAACTACCTTGAAGAAGACGACCTATTAACCAATAGTCAACACAGATTCAGAAAGCAGCGCTCTTGTGAAACACAGCTTGCCCTTTATTCACATGAAATGATAAGTGCCATCGACAAGGGATCTCAAATTGATTCCATATTTATGGACTTCCAAAGGCTTTTGACACTGTGCCTCACAAGCGGCTTCTAATGAAATTGCACGATTATGGAATATCACCCCAATTGTGCGACTGGATTCATGATTTCCTCTCAGAAAGGACACAGTTCATAGTAACTGACAGTAAACAGAAGTAATATCTGGCATTCCCCAGGGAAGCGTTATAGTTCCCCCTACTCTTCCTTGTGTTTATAAACGATTTAGGAGACAATCTGAATAGCTTCCTTAGACTGTTCATGGGTGATGCTGTCTTTTATTGGTTAGTGAAGTCAACAGAGAATCAAAAGCAACTGCAAAGCTATTTATACAAAATTGATACGTGGTGCAAAAATTGGCAATTAACTCTAAATAATGAAAAGTGTGAAGTAATACACATGACCACTGAAAGAAATCCACTGAACTTCAATTACACAATAAATCAGTCAAACCTTAAGGTTGTAAATTCTACCAAATACCTAGGAGTTACAATTACAAACAACCTACACTAGAGAGAACACAGAGAAAATGTTTTGAGGAAGGCGAACCAAAGGTTATGTGTCATTGGTTGAACACTTTGAAGGAGCAACAGCTCTACCGAAGACTGCCTACATCACACTTGTTCGTCCTCTCCTGGAGTGCTGTTGCCCACTGTGGGACCCCAAAAGGTGGGACTAATGGAAGACATTGAGAAAGTTCAGAGAACGGCAGCTCATTTTGTTTAATCATGTTACAGGGGCAAAACCGTCACGGAAATGTTGCACGATTTAAGGTGGAAATCAATAAAAGAAAGTCATTAATCGTTGCAGCGAGTTCTATTCATGAAATTTCAATCACCGACTTTTACTTCTGAATGTGAAAATATTTTGCTGGAGACATGACCATCCCAATAAAATAAGAGAAATCAGATAAAAAACAGAACAATTTAGTTGTTCTTTTTTCCCGCGCAGTATTAGAGAATGGAACAGTAGAGATTGATTATGTGCCTATCAGCTTACAGACCTATGTTGTTCTTTAGAGTAAACATAAGTGTTTTACATTATTACTGTAGTTGGAAAACTATTTATTGTAACTGTCTTAAACAGTACACTGAATTCAGATCATTAGTAGTGGAGATCATCTCCCTATTTTGAAATACAGATTTAAGTTCTTCCATTGTTGCATGGTTAGCTGAGGAAATACTTTATGGAATACATTACACTATGTGATATGCGATTCATGACATGACGCAGAAGAACCCTGCTTTGCTGATGTTCAAAGAATCATTGTTCAAGTGACTTAACTGAGTCACACTGTGAAGACAGTGATATAACACTAATGTATATGTCTTTTGCATTGTCTGACATAACAGGGCATTCTGGTTGCTCTACTCAACTTGTACAATAAGTAAAGCCACATCAATTTTTGTAGTTAGGTTCCCAGCAAAATTTTTATTTTTCACATAAAAAGTATAAAAACAGTATTTCAGGGCTGTCTATTTTCATTTTCTCTGCTTTGGAATACCTCACTTTCAATCTTCAACTAGCTCTTCAGTTGAAGAAAAAGACAAGCAAATATTTTGTATTGTTACACGATCACATTGGGTGTAAAGAGTCGCTTTAGTGTTGGCAACTATACCTTACTTCCCATTACTTTCAGTTGCTTAGTTGTAGGCTGGGAAAAACACGTCAGACTCATGCTTACAGCTAAGAAAATGTTGATGTAGCTGTGTAATTTTTTATGTAAAATAGTAATGATAAAGGAGGTCCAGCTATACTGTGCATCTAACCATCTAACAAAAGTTATGCCTCGAAGGCAATCAGACATTGTCTCCTTTCATAAATTATTGGTGAGTGAGACCCATTTGTTAAATAAGTTCCCGGGACAGTGAAGTTTCTTTTAGGAATCCTCTTTTTATTTTATTTATTTATTTAAATTATTTTTGTCATAATAAATTTGACAAAATAGTAACAAACTATTCAAACATACAACTCCTCATGGCACTGATTCAGTTAAGAATTAAGACAAAAGCTGTTTCATATAGAATAATTACAATGGTCAAGGAATATCTATAAACATTTTATTATTGTATGGAATTTAGTTGTCTTCTCCGGCCGGCCGAGGTGGCTGAGGGAACTGAGGCGCTTCAGTCACGGTCTGCACGGCCACTATGGTCGGGGGTTCAAATCCCCCCTCGGGCATGGATATTTGTGCCGTCCTTAGTCTAAGGTAGTTGATAAGTAGTTTGTAAGTTTAGGGACTGATGACCCTGTAGTTAAGTCCCATAAGCTTAACAAACATTTAAACATTTTTATTTATTTGTTTATTTTGTCTTCTCTGTGTGTCCAGTTGCCAACTGCTAATCAAATTTGCAACAAAGACAGATCCTACCAGTAGCCACTGCTTCACTAAGGCAATCTAATGCAATTTAATGCTTTGATAATCTTAAGTCAATCCAGGAGAAAAATGTAACACTACAATTTCTGCAACTTACAGCCACACATTACAGCTGGCTCATGAATTGATTTTATTTTTATGATTGGCCACAGTTATGCAAAGTACAGTACAGTAACAGGAAAATTTTGCACTTTTCTGTGGGAAATGTGGCCACTCAACAGTTTATATTTGGTGCATTTTATGCCACATGTTACTGCATATGAACTAAAGTTAAGGTGATATAATTGTTTTTATTGGTGGAAGGAAAGCCCAAACTAAACTCTTTCTATTATCAAGAAAGTATACTGGCGATTGTCCACGGTGAGGTTAGCAGCCGTGCCCTGCTTGCTTGGCTACTGCTGTTCTACATGCATTGTGTTTCTCTTTCCTTGTCCTGCCAGTATAAATCAACACTGGAAAAGAAAACATTACTCAAATAGAAAGACTCTGGGAGTAGTCAGCTGATGTATACTTCTTCAGTGCCAGTTGTAAAAGACTCTGAAAGGCAAATTCCTGTTCTGATTGAACAGCTGGTGAAGCCACGAATATAATACATGGGAATTTTCCTGTTCATCAGAAGCTTCTTCCATTTCTTCAATCACTTTGCCTAAGCCTAAAGCAGAGTTCATTACCCACTGCTCCACCATTAATGATGACATAACTGCCTTCAGCTCCAAGCAATATTTCTTCTCAACACTCATCTATACGAAATTATACAACTCAGAAAAATTGAAATATTGTAGAAATATTATCATAGATTTATTAATTTGTGGCATTCTAGGTGGTCTTAGAAAAATAAACTTTTCACAGTTTCATTTTTAACATCACACACTTGCAGCAACTTTTTTTAATGAGTGCTGTTCAACAGGAGAACTAGCAAGTAAAATATTTGTCATACTTTGTCAGAATAGATATTAATAGTTGTTCCAAAAAATGGAAATTTTGGCAGACTTTCAGTGCAATTTGCGTTTGTTGTGAGAGCTCTTATAACCTATTTTAGTTATAGTTGTTTGGCTTTTGGAGACTTCTTATTAACACAATTTTTAGGAACAGCTGTTTGTAAATGTTGTATAATCTACAATTTTTTCCAACAGGGCACCTATTACATTGACATAAAGAAAATGTTATGTTTGTTAAATTATTTGAAAATTCTATTGATATTGAAAATATTCTGAAACCACATAAATAAAACTTAGGCTTCTTACACATGTGTCAAATAACATTCTTATTCTTTGGCATTGTAATATCCTACCACACTTCATTTAATTCTTGGAAATGTTATGATGAACAGCCATGCCAAACTTTTAATATTTGCCACATGATTACCAAACCATATTTAGTTTATCTAAACCTGTTGAGCAGCATACAGTCAAACTCAATAAAACGAAATTCATGGAGCCAAAAAATGATATTTTTATAACAGGTTTTGTACTGTACCTTTAAGGTCAGCATATACAGTTTCTGTTGAGAAATAACATTAAGTTGTTCACTACATTTATTGGTAATCTTAACTGAGTGTACAGAAGAGTTCACTCATTTTCCTTTCTTTTTTTTCTTGACGACAGACTTATAAATATTGTTTTATCTCTTGTTTCGCTGAAACATGGGGGACTGAAGATGCACACTACAATTTTCTTATTCTAGCTTGCCCTTTCTTTACCAGGTGAAATCAGCCACTCACTAACATGTTTTTAGGATTCTATTTTTCTATCAGGCTAGACATGCTGTTTTTCAGCCAACATTCTGCATCACCTAAAGGAGCTGATTTATCTTCACCTGATATCTCTTTTTAAAATAAAAAGACCCGTGTCTATCCTTAAATCTCTCTGTTACTTGGCTTAAAATTGGAATCACCAAGTAGGGGCTTTTTCACATATGAATGGGCATTAATTGGTATGTTCGTATGTTCTGTGACACATCTAATTTAACCACCACAGTGTAGCACTTCCAAATCATCAGGAACTTCTGTCTTAATTGTAGTTCTTGAAGTGTAAAATTATTCTTATTATCTAGTTTTACAATGTAATTTAGTTTACATTTTCCGGTACCCCAAGACGATACATTACATTACTTTACATTAATGTTATTACATTATATAATAATGGAAAGTCCAGATTGGAATTAATAATATAGTAAGGACAGTTTACAACTCACTGCAAAGACATGGCAACGAGCTGCAACAGGCGCATACAAAAGACACACACACTTTCAGTCATCGGCCATGGCCTTCTTCTGAAACTTCGAATAATCAAAGTGCGGGAGCCGGAAGTGATGGTTGTAGGACTGTGTTGTGTGCCTGTGTGATTGTGTGAGTGTTCTATTTTCTGAAGAAGGCCATGGCCGATAGCTGAAAGTGTTGTATGTGTGTGTCTTTTGTATGTGCCTGTCGCAGCTCATCGCCACGTCTTTGCAGTGAGTTGTAAACTGTCCTTACTATATTGTTATTACATTATTATTTCTTAAACATTATTTTATTTTCATTCTCCATTTTTCTCTATCTGCCCATAAATCATCTTATATATTCGTTCTTACTGGTGGCTCTCATTCCATAATTCACTGGGGCAGTCTTTCCTTTGACATCCTTTTCGTGTTGAAATTGCCACCTAGAAAACTTTCTTCAATTAATTTTGCTTCTTCAGGAATGTAGCTTATGTTGATTTTGCCAGTCCATACTTCCTCACCATGACTATCTGTATCATTCTATGTCTTTCAAAACCTCAATTTTTGGCTATCAACTTATGTTTCAGAGTTCCAATCATTGTCGAAATCTTATTAGCTAAGTTGAAATCATATTTCATCAACTTAAAAACATTCACAGTTTGCAAAAATCATGGAAATAAATTGTGCATGAGCCTCTCAAACTCAACAATGTACAGACTAAAAAAGTGAACACTGGTTGAAATGAAGAAGCTCTTTACATTTTCTGCTCTATACAGCTCCCCAGCAACTACACACTATTGGCTACCTGCTTACCGCCAGCACAGTGTGTAGCGTATCTTCTGAAAATACAGCGCTGAAGGTCCAGAAGTTTAGCAAAGACGTAACGGCAAATTCAGAGTCTTGAAAGCTGAAAATATTACTGTCCGTGAAACTGTGTCTTGGTTCTAATAGGGTGTTGCTAAAATTAGTCGACATCTATGTCTACATGGGATACTCTGCAAATCATATTTAAGTGCCTGGCTGAGGGTTCATTGAACCATCGTTATACTATTTATCTCCCATTCCATTCTCGAATAGCGCGCGGGAAGACAGAACACCTGAATCTCTCCGTTCGAGCTCTGATTTCTCGTATTTTATTATGATGATCATTTCTACCTATGTAAGTGGGAGTCAACAATATATTTTCGCATTCGGAGGAGAATGTTGGCGATCGGAGTTTCGTAAGTAGCCCACGCCGCAGCGATAATCACCGTTGTTTTAATGATTCCCATGCCACATTCTGTATCATTTCCATGACGCTGTCTCCCCTGTACCGTAACAATACATAACGAGCTGCACTTCTTTGGACTCGTTTGATGTCCTCCGTCAAACCCACCTGATAAGGATTCCACACTGGACAGCAATACTCCAAAAAAAGGACGGACAAGCGTGGTAAGTTCTGCCAATAAAACACAGTCTTCGTGTTCTTTCCAATTTAAGTCTGAAGTAATAGTAATTCCCAGGTATTTTGTGGAGTTTACAGCCTTCATGTTTGATTGATTTATTGTGTAAACAAAGTTTAACGGATTTCTTTTCGTACACATGCACACGACTTCACACTTCTCATTATTTAGAGTCAATTGCCAATTTTTACACCATAGTGATATCTTATTTAGATCGGTCTGCAGTTGGTTTTCATCTTCAGATGATTTTACTAGACGGTAAATGATGGATGGCGTCATCTGCAAACAACCTAAGAGAGCTACTTAGATTTTCCTCTAAATCGTTTATGTAAATAAGGAACAGCAGAGGACCAATTAACACTACCATGTGGAACGCCGGATATCACCTCTGTTTTAGTCGATGCCTTACCATCGATTACTACGAACTGTGTCCTCTCTGACAGGAAATCCCCTATCCAGCCCCAAATTTGGGGCAATATACCATAACCACGCAATTTGATTAAAAGCCGTTGTTGTAATGAGGGGAGTAACTAACAAAGTACATGTGGGAAATCAGCTGCGGCCATATAAAATTCTCTCTGTAGTCAGTATTATCATTGTAACAGAAATCGCTGTATGGAGGTTTGACTGTATTTTTTAATACTAGAAGGTACATCTGAAAAGTTTGGTAAATGGGCGCAATTTTACAAACCACACTGGCGAGGATGAGATGCCCATGCTTATATACTGAGGGACATGTCAACATGTGACCCCTATCGTGCAAAGCACCTAGTGAAGCGGTGGTATATGCTGTGATCCAGCTGACAGGGTGAATGTGTGGTTGCAACATGGAGCACAAAATGAATCCTCCATGAACTTGTACCCAAAGGTCACACTATCAACATGGAAGTTTACAAGGGAGTTTTGAAATGACTGCTGCAACACATATAGTGGGTTGAGCTAAAACTGTACCGTAATGGATGGTGGAATTTCAGCACAACAATGCCAGTTCACACACTGTGATCTGCATGCTCAACTTTTTCGCTAGACACGAGGTCACTGAGGTTCCACACCCTCCTCATTCTCCAGATCTTGTGCTGAAATACTTCTTTCTGTTTTAAATTAGCCCTGAAAAGCTCATGCTTCAGAACAGCTTAGGTTCATTCCAGCAGCTGCCAGACTGCTTGACACGCATCCGCAACGTGCGTTCACACTGCCGGCCGAGCCGGGCCGAGCCGAGCCGAGCCGAGCCGGAATGTGCCGAGCCGGCTGACGCCGAGTCGGCATGCGCCGACGGCCAGGGTTCACACTGCGCGCCGGGCCGAGCCGAGATCAGAAAGAGGGTGAAATTCAACTTTTTCGGTTTTCAAGTTGTAAAAACTTTTGACAGTATATAAGACCACGCCACATCGTTTTATCAACTTATTTTTTCCTTAGAAGCTTTGCCATGCCTGCGAAAAAATAAAAAAGTCTACTTTTCATTACGCGAGAGTTTTTAGTTTCGTAACGCTCCACACTCGATTTTGATGAAAGTATTCGGTGAAAAAATCTGAATTTTGGACACGTGGTAGTACAACATCTTAGCTTTCGGATAAAACATTCGCCTTTTCAAAATTCGTAACTGTCGTTTTCGAATGACGCTTTTTGTCAAGTATGCGCACTTGATTTACAAATCGTGCATTGATAAAGTTCGACAGCGGGCAGCTTACTGTTCTTTGCATTTTAGACCATACATTACTGCGAATGAAATGGAGCTAAAAGTATAGAAAAGTTTTTGAAATAGTACTCGCACCGATATCTATCTCCTTTCACAAGTTATTGCGAGTTATCTGAGCGGCGTCACGCCGCGATCGCAAGCCTACGAACTCGGCGGCTGTTGCGCGTAGCGTGAAGCACTGCAGTTAATGATTCACAACCAGAAAGCAATTATGAAGTAAATGGATAAACTCGGTCGCAAATTAAAAATTGCCAGCCGAGGGGACTGAGGCGCTCCAGTCACGGTCTGCACGGCCACTATGGTCGGGGGTTCGAATCCCCCCTCGGGCATGGATATTTGTGTGTCAGTCTTAGTTCGTAAGTAGTTAAGTCCCATAAAAAAATAAAAATAAAAAAAAAAAAATTATATTACCAGGTTTCGGCAATAACTTAAGATTGCCTTCATCCGTGCAGCCCATAGTGGCTAGCTTTTTCCAAAAAAATTCTTTTTAAACTTTGTTACGTAAGCTATACAGCTGAATAGTATATTTTATTATGTGACTTGTTTTGTTTTATATTTTCTGATGAAGGCAATCTTAGTTATCGCCGAAACTTGGTAAAATAATTTTTAATTTGCGACCGAGGGCTGCTTATTTATCCATTGACGTTTTAACGGTCGCTGACAATAGCTGCTATGTTAAAAAAAAATCAATTATGAGGTAATTTTTCTTGGATGCCGACCGATTATAGTGGACAAAGATCTGGTACAGTTTTACTACAGGTCATACTTGAGAGCCATACACTGTTTTTTTTTTTTTTTTCGACACTAGTCAATTAGTGGAATATATATTTCTTGTTTGGAAGTAGCAGAGAGGATAAAATTAATGTAAACTGCGACTTTACTGTTGATCAACTGAAATAAAATATTGTAATATTATACTTAATGGCTTTCTAGTTGGAGATGATAAAAGAAGAAGCTAAAAAATACAATTATATTTATGGATGCATCTACTCCTAATACAAAATATATTCTTATTTTCGCCTTTGTAGTTTTCGAAAAATGTTGTACCACAACATGAAAATGTATACAGTGTGTCCCACATAAAAGCAGTACCCTCACGTCTGAGATTAAATTAAGAATTAAGTAAGTAAAAAAAAAAAAAAACAATACGGAACAGTAGCATTAAAAACTCGTAGTTACCTCCTTATAAGAAATGCTGCCACTGGTGCTTACGGGCATACGTGAGGTGTACCAGTTTTATATGCATCATGCTGTACTATATTTCAGCCCACATCCACGTTCAAAAAACTCTACACAGCTATCAGATTATTATTATTTTATTAGATTTTTTTCCCTAAGGAACCTGTCGAATGGGAACAAAGTTTCGATGAACATTTTACTGACTCATCTGATGACAATTTTCTTTGTCTGGATTATACTACTTTCATTTCGAGTTTTATACTTTAACCGAAAGAAAAATACTCTGATTTAGTTAAGCTTCAGATACTCTAGGACAGAAGCGTGTATCACTTTTTAAAATTTCTTTTTCCTTCTTCGTGGGCTTGTCCGCAGCAACAAGGAATCCCCTCCCACCATCAGCAGAAGTTCGAAGGAAACATGGGGGTGTTAAAAAACTTGTTCTTTGCCGTCTACTTTGAGTCAGCTAACAGTTAATTGAGTTCGTTATTTTAATACTATTGTTCTCACACTGTAGTGACTCATCGGATTAAGCACATAAAAAACAGGTGGTAATGGACTCATCCCATGAATTTCGACTGACATTTAGGTGAGTTTTTCCTTATGAGAACAGCTAAAAACCAAGTCTGAATTTTTTATTCATTTTAGAATTTATAGTAATACAAGAAAAAATAAACCGAACATTTTTTTTATAAATGTTAATAAAAAAAGCAATCATGCAGAGAAACCTGTGTTGAGAACAGGCTGGAGACGTGAGCATTGTTGCCAGATGACATAGAGAGAAAATACCTACCGTCTCACAAAAATGTACCTACGTTTTCCCTACTTCCTCCCTATCACCTCATTAATGCCCCAACATCAGGGCCGTAGACAGGATTTAGATCTGGGAGGGGCTGAATCCAGGAGTCCGGGCAGCAGAGGTTAACCAGTTGATTAATGTGACATATTACAATTTTGAAAAAACTTTAAAATAAATATTTGTCATCATGCTTCACTTGCCAGATATGTTTTTCCAGAGACTGATCGTTACCGATTGGTGGAGTCAAGTGTATATTATGCCGCGAATTCCAAGTGCTCTGTTACAAGAGGATTACTGATTTATCGATCGGACAAGGGTACATCAAGAACCTGTCAGCCATAGAGAGGAACAGCATTAATTAGTTCCCTCAAATGTGCCACTAATTCCGAGTGCACTGTTACACGAGGATAACTGATTTATTGACCGCACAAGGATACATCGAGACACTATCAACCATAGAGCAGGGACAGCAGTAATTATAAGTTCACAGTCAGCACAAAAAAGAAAGTCCGTCACTCTACATGATTCAATTTTCAAAGAGTAATGCTATGTTGACAACGAATATCTAGCGCTTTGTTCATTATAACGTTGGCTGTCGTAAATGTTTTAGCGTTTTCTTGTCAGCATCTTCTCATTTACAAGTACTAACTAGTATATCGTCCTTACGTAAACAAATAAGTCTAGTCAAAAAATAAAACGTCTTTCGTTCATGGAAACAATGAATTTTCCTTGTGCTGACATTTTCTATTTCCAGACATTTTCTAACTCTATTTCCAAACAGACTCTCCATTCCACTGATATATATTGAAATCATCATATTTCGCATCAATTTTAATGTGTCTTAAACAAAGTTTTCAAATTAATATTGTTTTCTATGAAAACAACTATGCCGTCTAAAATATCATTGGCTACTTCACACTTTCCCACAATTGGTCGGCTTCATTTCCGCGTGCTGACGACTGTTCTGTTGCCAATACTACCCGCTAGGCCTGTGTCGGCGATTGTAAAATTTTACCAAAGTACCTACGAGTTGGGAACTTTTCGATGAAAATTCCCCACATGATTTTAATGCTTAAAAATACCTACCTGTACGGAAAATTCCCCATGTCTGGCAACACTGGACGTGAGATACTAGTGCTGCAGAAGCAATACCATAGCCCATTCGGCTCGCGCCGGAAATATTAAACATTTCGAATGTCGTCGGCTCGGCGTGAACCGGCTGAAGCGGAGTCGTCTCGGCCCGGCCGGCAGTGTGAACAGTGGGATTAAAAACAATGTGTTTAATCTCCCGGCAGTGTGAACACGAGACGGAAGAAAGGAGGAAAATCCACGTTCTGATTTTCACGATGAAAGACATGTTGACGGTATATAAGACCATCCAACAATGTTTTATGAATAGGGTTGCCAGATTGAACTCGAGGCAGGCCCGGAGACTAGACGTGCCCCCTTCCCCCTTGGCCAATGACTCACCCCCCACCCCCCAAACCAGGATTACACGTGAATTCTAAAAAAAAAAAAAAAACACACACACACACACACACACACACACACACACTAATCATCTCCTCCCTCCATGCAAGTATCCCCCCCGTGGAACATTGCTTGGGGTGGCCTTCAAATGCCGCAGCTGACCGGCCAGGCCGCCAATTGCTGTGGATCAGTGGATCAACAATCGGCACACTTCAGTCGGCGTGGCAGCAGAAGTGGCGGCAGAATCAAAGCTGCTCACATCAACAGCTGCGCTTCGAAGAGTTGCCGCTTGCGGCTCCGCGCACTGTAAAGGATCGCGCGCACCAAGAAGAGCTTCTCACTGGCTCCATGTGAAGGGGCGCAGTTACCGTCTGCTCCCTGTTACGACCACTTGCTGCCGCGTAAAGAAGTAAACTTGAGGACATAAAATGATTAAACGTAATAGTGCTGTCCTTTCTATGAGAGATAAATACGAGATTATGATTGTACTGAAAGAGATGCCTGTTGTTATAAATACATTTACTGTAAAGTACTTATTGGCAAATCGATTATTCGAATAAACCAGTTTTCCGAACACCCACGTTTCCCAATTAGTTCGGATAATCGACGTTCTAATGTAATATCAATTAAACTTTATACACCGAAGTACAGGATATCAACAACGATCGCGAATTGTATTGTGAATTGATCGACAGTGCTATACTACGTACGGCGATAGTTGAGCTCTTGACAGCTAGCAGCGCAGTTGCCAGGTTCGACAGGGAAGTGCTGTGGCCAGTGACTGGTGCTTCGTTCTCCATTATGTTGTACTTGCGCGAAAATTACTTCACTGTCGTGACATAAGTAAATAACAGTGCACTGCGGGAGATTTGGACAATGACATGATATCTTAAGAACCTGTCATTACTTTTTACAATACAAATTGATTCATTTACGTTTCACGCATTCACCTACTGTGCCCAATGTGTAATTAAAATATACTTCCTACATTTTGGTGAGGCGATCCTCGACAGCAATAAATTTTGAAAAATGCGTATTTGTACACTTTGCTGACCAAATTTGTTCCGCTAACTACTTTCGGTGATGACACCATTTTCAAAGCGTAAAATATGGGGCAAGTTACATTATCTACATTTTCGTAGCTCCAGCTGCACAAAACATCTAATTTCTAGCGTAGTGCAATGCAGTGTGTTTTAACGGTGTCTTAATTTTTATTATGTATTTGAGTCAACTGGATAAGATTAGATGTTTTTTACAGCTTGAGTTACCAAAATGTATATAATGTAACTTGCCCCATATTTTATGCTTTGGAAATGGTGTAAGCACCAAAACTAGTTAGCGGAACAAATTTGGTCAGCAAAGACGTACCTGAACTCGGCCGCCTTCGTTCACCGCAGGCAGTATAGCCATCCACAAGACACTCAAACAGTTGATTTTTTTTTTTTTTTTTTTTTTTTTCTGATTGTACATTTGACTAATTGGGGGCAGACTTCGTCAGATCTTTGTGTATCATTGCGGTCACAAGTTTTACAAACGCAACAAAATTAACTTCTATTACTATATATGATCACCAATCACCTACTAATGCCGCCATTACTAGTTTACCACTAATCGAACCTACACCGAAGCAAATAAAAATAACATTAGTAAAATATTACAGTTATAGGCGCATACCTTAATATTCATATTTTGCTGATGATCTCGCTGCATTCAGAAGAGTCTTGTTTTTAAGAGCCACGTTGTAGAAATCTTCACATCTCATTTTCAAATTCATCTGAACACATATCTCGGCTTTCAAAAGTTCAACAGACATTCTGTTTCTAGCATCCGACCATAATGCACTCATTACACTAAACACTCGTTCAACGTGCGCGTTACTGACAGGAATTGCGAGGACGTGCTGCATTATATTGAACAAGTTTGGTGCATCTGCTTTTTCAAAAAACTCGCTCCTCACTTTACAACAATTAGTTTCCTTCCTATCAAGATTTGATACTACAGGCTTCAAAACAGAAAACTCCTGATACAGTTCGTTTCCATCAAAACTAATTTTCAATTTCTTTCCCATTTTGGCCAAGTCTTTAAATGGAAATAGTTTTGGTTGACATAAGTCTAGCACTGATACAACTTCATACACATTGTGATTCCCACTAAAGCTGTACCATTTACCAAGATAGTTTAATAACCTGTCGTAAACAAGTGTGCACTCGTTTACTACGATATTCTTTTCTTCTTCTGTAAGGTGTTCTAAAGACATATTAACTTCAAATCTATAAAACTTTTCCTCCTTACGACCCTCTATTTGTTTTTTCACTTCCAACATAATCTCGTGAACATCTGTGGAAAGTGTGTCCTCTTTTTCTAAAAGTCTGATTGCTTTACAAAAAACAGGCAAAGTTGCTTTTAAAAAATACAGAAATAACTCTGGTAGTGTTAGCGAATACTCGTTTATTTCGTCTTGTTGTGAACTAATAAACTTCCAAATTAGGGGATCTGTTTTTTCCTCACCCCGTGCTACATAATACATCTTTAAAACTCGCCACATCTTAACAAGACGGTCCACAGCCGACTCCAAAGACAACCATCGCACTACAGTGTGTCGCAGTATTTCGCTGTAATCATGCTGAGCAAACTCGCAAAACGTTTTTAGTTCCTCCGAATTTTTTGATGATGAAGAAAAGTCTGAATATATTTTAAGAACTAGAGTTTCTACATCATATTTTAGAAGCTTGAATCCAAACTTGGCACAGTTATGTAAAATATGACAACAACAATTGGCTTTGATTAAGTTTTCATTTTCTTCTTTCAATTTAGTGAAGACAGAATTGTGTTTCCTGAAATTAACTGATGCATTGTCAGCTGAATACAAAACTACCGCGTGGCTCCCGGAGATCTGGCAACCCTATTTATGAACGAAGTTTCTCCTTACAAGGTTTGCCTTGTCTGTAAAACCAGAAAATGTCTACTTTTCATTCTGCCCAAGTTTTTAGTTTCGTAACGCTCCTCACTCGATTTTTATGAAAGTATGCGGTTAAAAAATCTAATCGTTGGGCACTTGGTAGTAAAACATCTCAGGTTTCTAATAAATCATTCACCTCTTCGTCATTCATAACAGTCGTTTTCAAATTACGCTATTTGTCAAGTGCGTGCGCTTGATTTACAAATCATGTATTGAAAAAGTTCGGCAGCGAGCAGCTTAGTGTTCTATGCATTTTAGACCACACTTTACAGCGAGTGAAATAGAGCTAAAAGAACAAAAAAGTTTTATGAAATGGTAGTCGCACTAATGTCTACCTCCTTTCACGAGTAATTGCGAGTTATCTGAGCGGCATCATGCAGCAGCCGCAAGCCAACGAACTCGGCATATGTTGAGCGTGGCGTAAACAGCGAGCACAGAATTTGTGCTCGCTGGGCGTAAAGCACTGCAGTGCCGAAAAAATTATTTGCTGGCCTCGTATGTTGGTCCCTCGTGATGTGTTAATAATCAGAAAATAGCTATACCCTAAGTTTTCTTGGGTGGCGGCCGATTACAATGCACGATGATTTGCTATGGTTTTGTGTAAGGTAATACTTCACTTAAGATGTATACAAGTAGTTTGTTGTCCATATCGTACAATTGATGGAATACATATTTTGTATTTCGAACTACAAGAGAAGAATAAATTAATGTAAATTGCAAATTTGCTGTTGATGAACTGAAATAAAATTTTTTGAAATTCTACTCAGTGACTTTCTAGTTGGAGACGATAAAAGGAAAAAGCCCCAAAATATACTTTCATTTATTGATGCATCTACACCTAAGATTACTATTACAGTATTTAGCATTCTTTTAATTTTCGCTTTTGTAACTCTCGGAAAATGTTGTACCACAAGGTGAAACAATTTGTGTACAATGTCTCACATAAAAGCGCTATCCCTCAGACCGAGACTAAAGTAGGAGTGAACTAAGTAAAAAGGAATACAGAACAGTAAAATTAGACACATATAGTTACCTCCTGATAAGGGATGCTGCTTCTTATGGCCATAGGGGTACGTCAGCTGTGCCGGTTTTATGTGGGACACGCCGTACTATGTTTCAGCTCATCTCCACTTTCAAAGAACTCTACGCGGTTCTCAGAATTTTTATTTATTTTGTTAGGAAGCTGCCTGATGGGAACTGCTTTTCTATGAACATTTCCTGAATCAACCGATGACCATTTTCTTTGTCTCCATGGTACTTTCATATAATTTTTTTTTTTTTTTTTTTTTCATTTAAAATAGAAAAATGTGCAGATTTAGTTTAGCCTCAGACTCTGCAGATCAGTAAGGATGAGAAGTAGGTGTATTTTGTTTCACGTTGTGATTTGTTTTTTCCTTCTTGATGGGCTTGTGGCCAGCAACAAGAGATCGCTACCCACTGTCAGTGGAAGATCGAAGGAAACACAGGTGTGACCAATACTTGTTCATTGCCGTCTACTCCGAGCCAGCTAACTGTTAATTGATTTTGTTATTTTATTACTGTTGTTTGCGTACCGTAGTGATTCATAGAATTATAAGCACATTAGAATTATGTGGCATGGACTCATCCCATTATTTTCGACTAACATTTAGGAGAGTTTTCCCCTGTGTGAACAACATTTCAGAATTTTTTTATTCATATTACAAAATTAATAGCGATATAAGAAAAATAATCATATTTCCATAAGTGTAATTGAAAAAAACATCATGCAGAGAAGCAGGCTTGAAACGTGTGATATTTGTGCTGCAGAAGCAACACCGTAGCCCAATAGGTTCGTGCCGGCACCGACTCGCGCCGGGAATATTAGAGATATCGAATGTTAACTGAAGGAAATACTCTCCTAAATGTTACTCTATATTCATGGGATGAGTCCATTACCACCTACTTGTTATTTGCATAAAATTCGACGGTTCACAACAGTGTGAAAACAATAGTAATAAAACTAGGTGACCCGTGCATATGTGAAATAGAAATAAGTTCAAATTCAAATGTTTGTGAAGCTTATGGGACTAAACTCAGGGGTCATCAGTCCCTAAACTTACAAACTACTTATGTCCTAGCTTATACTAAAGACGGCACAAAAATCCATGCCCGAGGGGGGGATTCGAACCTCCAACGAGGAACGGCCTCGCGCATCGCAGCATAGCGCCTCAATGCGCTCGGCCGCTCTGCCGCGACGAGAAATAAGTAAAATTAAATATCTATCACTAAAAGTATATTATTACAGACAGTAACAGTATACAGAATATAAGCTTGTACTTTCTTAAATTCATTTCATAACACTTATTTAAAATCAATTGTAATTATAAAATAGAGTCTTTGAATGTATAAGAAAGATAGAGGACACGTGCGAATACTTCGCACCGTTAGTGGAATGACAAAAAAGTTGGGAAAAATGTAAGTTGAATGTTCACGCATAGCTTTCTTCAGAATCAATCATTTCAAATGTTTAAAAATACAAATGAAAGAGCTTGATACGCCGAGTGTTGTTAGGTCAAAAAGAAGTGCGTACCTTCATTAGAACGGAAGATATCGTAAAAGAAACCGATTAAAGTATTCAATGCTAGGACACAAGGATACTACGTTTGAATAAAAATAAACGAAGGAGAGACATCAGTTAATTCTGATATTTGATGACAAATCTGTGGATGAATACATTTTAGCACAAAAATGAAGGAACTCGGCCGGGTAGTGTAGTCTGGCCGACTGACTTTAGTTTTCGTAGGTTCTTTTAATGTATAACAAAACCAATGAACTTTTAACTGGCTTGTTGAAGTAGAAGGCAATCGATCTTCTGCTGACAGTGGGTGGTGATTCCTTATTGCTGAGGACAAGGCCATCCCTCCCGACCCCGAAAAAGAAAAAAGTTACAGACGCTTCTCATCCTTTACTGACCTATCCTGCAGTGTCTGAGGCTAAACTAAACCAGCGTATGTACAAAATTCGGAAGTACCATCCCGCAGACAAAGAAAATTGTCTTCAAATGATTCGGCAAAATGTTCGTAGAAACGTTCGTCTCAAAAGGAGACTACATCGGTATCTGATTTTAGAATTTCTTTATATTTATGGTACGAGAAATTCAGAACTTAAATAACAATTAGCCAAAGCCATACAACGCAACTCTCAAAATTACACGAGAAAATCTACTTTAAAGTTTTGCGAAGTACACGTAAGTACCAAGAAATCAGATACTTATCCGTCATTCTGGCTGAGGTGGCAGCGTTCTGACCTTCCAACTATTAGAGTTCGTGGTTCGATTTGCACTAGAAGAGATTTTGTATTGTTTAGTTTTCTAATCTTAGATTTTTGGATCTCTAATTCCACGTGTTGTATTAGGTTTTGTGTTTAAACCGTGTCATCACGTAAAACGATGGTTGAGTAAGTTAGCTGTTTTTGAAGCCATTAGTAGCTATGGAGATGAATTTCCAAAAACAGTGTCATAGCTCTTCACAAACTGAACAATCAAAGACTACCATCGTCAACTAATACTGAAGCCAATACCGTAAAAAATGTAAATTCTGTTTTTTTCTCACTGTAGGTTACGGTAGTAACACTAAAAGTGGGCCTTTGCGATCGTCTTTTGACAGCTCAAAATTTAAATGAAAATAACGGCTTAACCATTCATCTGATACAAAAATTGACTAACCGAATATGTAGAGGAGAAAATTCTCTACAACTTTGCTCTCTTTTTTTTTCATATCTCGTATCGTTTCAGAGATATTTGCAAAAATAACGGAGATTTGACACTCTCCACTGAATTAACGAAAAACAGTCGTTCGGAGAAGTCACATGACATTCCTCGCCCAGAAGTCAGAACTCACTCTCGCATATGCCATCTTGCGTTGCGTATTTGATGATTTTCTTACACGCTGTCATTTCAAAGCAATGGCGCACTGAAGAATTAAGAAAAACATGTTCTTCATACGATAAATGATAATCTAGTGTCTAAAATGCCATATTCGCATCAGTTACCAACTGCCATTAATAGTACGAGATCAAAGAACTCAGCTGCTAACCACTCTTATTAATTAAATAGAATTGTGCATATGTAAGAATGCTCCCTCGAAAATGCGTATTTGTTCTATTTCGTGAAAATGCCGTGAAAATGGCGTGAAATACGTAACAACGAATTGAACAATGGTCTTCTGAAGCATATGCGCGTAAACTGGGAGAATACTGTAATAATGAACATCCTGCACAAAGTGGTGATACAGGTAGTTTCGTATATAAAGGAAGTCCCAGGTTTCTGTGGAAAGTGTAATTCCTTTATCAAACTAGGGTTAAATGTTCAAATGTTTGTACAGCTTATGGGACTTAACTACGGGGTCATCAGTCCCTAAACTTACAAACTACTTATGAATTACTTACGAACTAGGACGGCACAAATATCCATGCCCGAGGGGGGATTCGAACCCCCGACCGTAGTGGTCGTGCAGACCGTGACTGAAGCGCCTCAGTCCCCTCGGCCACCGCGGCCGGCAAACTAGGGTTACCAGACGTCCTCTTTTACCCGGACATGTCCTCTTTCTTTTAGACCCTAAAAATGGTCCGGCCGTGTTTTTAGCAAAATGGGTTAATGTCCTCTTTTTTGCGTTATGCAACTGTTTCAACTTGGAAATGCGTAAATACAACTCTCTGAAGTGTCACAATCACTAAATCTAGATATTTAACCATTCTTCAAACAATGTCATTTTCCCCCTAGAACTCTCTCTTCTCTATACCGCCGATGCGCTGAGGTAAAGCTACTTTAGAACAATTGAAATAACTGGAAATTGTCGTGGAATACGAGCTGCGAGGCATTCAATTAAGAACACAGGTCTTGCAACAATGCAAAATACACCGGCTTCTGAGAATTTTACGTTAGAACAATTATTTACAACTGCTTAACTCTCAGTTGTCTTTTGGTTGCTGTGAAGGGAAGCAGTGGTCACGTTTAATCGAAATCATGCCAAAACGCCAATGCGTCTTTAGTGAGGAATTAAAAACGATTTCTTGACTTGAGGCCGGGAAGAAACAGCTCGGAGGCAGAATGTCTTATCTGCCCGCCTGGTACATTCGTTCAATTGCCATCAAAAGTAAGGTTTATTATCTTGCAACCGTTTGTGCGTAAACACCAATTATGAGAGTGGAAATACGGTTAAAATCGTTCAGTGTTTATGCCCTGAATCATTTATGATACACCGTATAATTATTATTTCGCATGGGTGTTGGACCTAGACGCTCACCAAAACACGGGTAAACACAAAACGCGAGTTCGTACTGCCCCATCTTCCTCCAACGTTGATGACATTTTCTCAAAAAAGGATGCTAAACATAGTGAACTGGTACGTGCAGCAGTAGGCGCCGTATCGTTTCACACGGTCAAACATCATCAAAGTTTTAAATCAATGGACTGTACAGGAAAATTACAGAAAGTGTTATTCAAAGATTCAAATATAGATAAAGAAATGTCATGAACTCGCACCACAGAATGAGTATACAGAAAGGAAATTCCCGCTGCAGTCTGTCGTCCAAAATTTAGTGCGCATGCGCGGAATCGGCCATCTTGAAAAGCAGTAAACGTGTGATTACTCCCTACTCTGTGGCGTGGTAATGCGCCGTCTTTGTTTGTTAATTGTGTATTTTAACAGCCTGAATCGCATAAAAGTAAACAAGTTTTTGGTACAGTGTAGTACAGTGAGAAGAAAGAACCGTGTGTCAGTAGTTGGAGCTGTTCCGTTTTTATTATGAGCAGCAATAAAAGAAAAGGCGGCCGATGGTGTTCAGCACCTAATTGCCGTAATAATTCGAATACAAATAAGGATATAAGTTTCTTCACCTTCCCAAAAGATGCTGAGCAGTAAGTGAACGTCGCTATATGTGTAGCGAAAGTTAAATGTTATCAGTTTCGAATGAGACCAATGTGTGCATAATTATTAAAAGTAGCCTTACTTCTTCTCTTGACGATAACTCTCGCTGTTGCTGCAGCAGTTCAACAGCATCGAAATGTTGAAGTACATTTATATTTTATAAGTTTAACGTTGCAGGGAATAATATAAAATGAATGACAAAGAATAGTGCGTAAGTAGGCAGGTAAAATTTTACTTACGGCATTGGAGGTGTAGTGTGCTAATGTTGGCAACGAATGCTCTTCGGATACTCAAACAAATAGATTAAGTGGAGTAATTTTTCTTCTTTGCTGTTCCTGCTTTGTGGTTGATGGATTCCTCTATATCCCCTTCTCCGATCAGTAAATCAATTACACTCCTAAAGCAAATACAACTTTTATATATGCCCAGACGTCATTAGTTCTGTGTAATCACGTTGTACTGCTAAGTCTGACTTAATATTTTGTGCGAATTTATTCGTGTCAAATAAAACCTAACAGTTGTAAAGTCACTTTCTTGTTCATAACTAATTTCCCAAATATAACTCCGCGTTATTTGGGATTTTTCTAGAGATAAGCACCAAATAAAACGATCATCGATTCCACCGTACATTTTCGTAGTTGTATTAAAATTTAGGCCTATTTTTTTCGTTGGATTACAATTAGGTGCAAGAAGAGAGCGCAAAATAGAAGAGAGCATAATGAAAAGTCGTTTCCTTTCGAAAAAGTCGGTGAGATTAGCTGCAGTTCGTAAAAAGTCCATTTCCAACCAAAGCACTCAGTGGCTATAGTTCCGCGTTTACTGCTTTTCAATATGGCGTCGAGCGCACCGCTTGGTAACATACAGATCAAAGGCGCCGCCCCCAGCTTTCCCTTCTGTATACTCCCTATTCTGTGCTCGCACTAAAACAGAAACAATTGTTAATTATGTATTGTCACCCCTCTCTGTTAATGCGTCTATTGACGTTTTAAAGGGTATTTCATCTTTTGGTGTTGCAATAGACGGCAGTAACGATGGCTTCTACAAAACTGTTTCCAGTTCTCATTCAGTAATATGACGTAAAATCTGGAGGCATTTAAACAAAGATGAGAGAACTTAAAAGCACGCCAAATGAAAAATCTGAAACGATTGCATCTTACATATGCGATACTCTTAGAAGCAGAGGTATTGATAGTAAATGTGTTGCTTTCTCTGGGGACAATACCAATACCGATTTCGGTGGAATCAGTGGCATTGGTGAAAGGTAACGTTTTCACCCACACACACACACACACAAAAATTTAATGAAGCATAGTTGGCGTAGGCTGCCCTGCTCACGTTTTACATAACTGTATTCAGCATGATATTGATGCAGGGATCACTTTAAATATTTTTAATATTGTGGAATCAACATCTAATTATTTTTCTGTTTACACAGTGCGCACGGAAAGTCTTAAGGACTTTTGTGAATTTGTAGACATACGATATACGGAACTACTGGGTCATTCTAAGACTAGGTGGCTGTATCTTTTCCCTTGTGTTACATGAGTAATTGAAATGTATTCTGCACTGAAATCATATGTCTTGTCTCAGCATGAAATTCTAATTTTGATTAAAGTGTTTTTCCAAGATGAGCTTAGTGAAGAACGATTATGGTTTGTCCATTCTCTGATGTCATTGTTCACCATAATATTTTAGCTCTAGAAAAAAGAGAAAAATTCACTTGTAGAAATGATACATATTTTTGAGTTTGTTTTGAATGTTCTTCACGAAAGACAATTACAGAGTTTCAGATCTTTAAAACTAAAAGAAATTTTGAGAAAAAAGGAATGAAGGTTATGATTCTAATTGCTACATGCTAGAAGGAGAAATAACTCATGTGTATGATTGAACAATTAAATATCTTAAGAAATGATTGGTTCAGTATCAAGACTTTTTGTGTTTAGGTGGATGTGTTTGAAGAATGTTCCAAACTGGCAAGATGTTGAACAAACAGTTCTGTATCTAAATGATAATCTTAATATTAAAATAATGACATACAGTTGACCAGCTCTGCAATTTTCAGAAGTTTTTGACAAATCAGGCTATGTCAATGGAAATCAGTTGTCAAATGACACCTGGTGTAAATATTTCCAAGAGACAAACAATATTGCTTGTTTCTCAGAGCTGCTTAAAATGGCACAATTTTTCTTTGTTATACCAAGTCACAATGCCAGTGTGGAAAGGATTTTTTCATTAGTAAATAGTCAGTGGACCGAAGTTTACTCACGATGATTCTGTTACTGTTTGTATTAAAATCTGTCTCATATTATTGCAACATTGTATGATTAAATAAACTTATATGAAATGCTTCAGCTGCAAATCATACAGTGCAGTACACATAGTAGACTTTGAAAGTCTCTCCTTTATCTGTAGGCTTTCTGATGTGGGAGTGTTGTGTGATACCCAAAAATAAGACGCTCAATCTATGTCTTGCTGGGGCTCGACAATTCTGTGTGTTGTCTGCGTACCACACTTAGGAGTTTAAGATCAAAAGCTAGTGGAATTTTCGATATACATAAATTAAAAACTTGTTCAAAACTTCATACAGTCACCATTGTCACTTCACACTGCGCCTGTTTAGGACCAAAGAGACATAACTACAAAAAGAGTGCTTCGATTTTCCTAAACCACTCCAGGCAAATGCCGAGATGTTTCCTTTGAAAGGGCACGGCCGATTTCCTTCCCCATCCTCACCCAAAAAAGGGACTGATAACCGTAGTAGTTTGGTCCCTTCAAAACTTCAGTCCCCCTCCCTGAAACCGATCAACCAACCAAATGTGGGAAAATGTTCAGCACTTAAGACGAAAAAAAGTGGTGAATTGTCGAAATGTTAGGACTTCACTATGTAGTCATGTAATTGGTTCCACGGGGGTCAATATTTAATGCTTATTAATTTGTAAGAAGATGAACAAATACCGTAATATGCATTAGATGTTAGTACAAACAAGGTTCTTATAACATAGGACAGTTGGGTTATAAATACGATTTCGTCGTAGCTTCAAAATTCATATTTCTGTAATTTTCATTTTGTACATTTGAAGACCTTATGAAAACAGTATATCACATCATTTGAAAATGAAGGTAGAGATCGTTCAAAAATGTTCAAATGTTTGTATAGCTTATGGGACTTAACTACGGGGTCATCAGTCCCTAAACTTATAAACTACTTATCAACTAGCTTATCCTAAGGACGGCACAAATATCCATGCCCGAGGGGGGATTCGAACCCCCACCGTAGTGGCCGTGCAGACCGTGACTGGAGCGCCTCAGTCCCCTCGGCCACCGCGGCCGGCGTAGAGATCGTTGAAACTAGTATTGAAAATAAATAAATAAAATATAATAGGCAATAGCGAGTATGGCATTTGACCTTATTTGTATGAAGTCCTTAAAATTATTTACCATTTCCGTTCCTGAACCGAAAAAAATACCTTTCTTGGTGTTCGTTAGGACCACAACATTATATACGTTTTCAGTGACATTATGTAATTAAAACTCCAAATGCAGCTTTAGCTGACAGTTCCTATTTATTACTACAGGCACCTATTTCGTCCTGAATGGAATAATCAGGTTATTTGGGAAAATATGAGAATTTAAGACACACCAAAAACTCACAAACACCAGCTAGTTTCCAACTGCAAATATTAGGAAAATTATAAATTTCTGCATGGAACCGATATAGAATCGTTGATTTATCTGTCAAAGAACTGTCAAACGGTAATTACGAAAATCTATAAAAAAGTAATAACTTATCGTTAGTTATAAAATTCGATGTATTATACTGAAAACATGCACATTTTCACACTTAACCTGATGATGGCATCCCAGCTGAAATAGGTGCCTAGAGATAGAAATTGCCTTATAAGGCAGCATTTGGAGTTTTAATTACAGAATGTCGTAGAAAATGTCATTTCACAAAATTAAACTATTCTTTATCTCCGAAATGTGGACACTTGTTTGCAACGCAAACACCGTCACAATGAGTCAACAATATAAATTTGCAAATAATTGACAGTATTTCTCAAGTTAAGGATCACCTAGTCAGGATTTGATGTGGACAATTGGGGGGATTATAATAGCAAAGCAAGTGTGCTTTAAATAACATCGATTTACGCCCTTGTAATTACTTTGGTACATGAATTAATGAAAATTACTCACGAAATTCCTACTGTGAAAAATAAATTCCTAGCATAAAAACAGCAAACAATTGCTCGCTTGAAGCTTTATTCGATCTAAATGTATTGTTAAGACCTTGGAGGATACCTCAAATCTAGATGGAAGACTGCTTGGGGAAAAATGTGTCTGTGCAGCTCTCAACTGCAAAGTAAAAGGAATGCAAGATTCACCGAATAAAATGGCAACACTAGATGTGTATTGTATCATGCAAATTGCGAGCTACTCAGAGACCGGATAACGCTAACACAAAGTGTGGGAAGTTACTCAAAAGTATAGCAAACGCGCCGTGCCCAGTGCTGCACCTGAAGCTCCGCAGAGCCGCGTCGACAGCAGTCTCCTTCAGAATTCCGTTCCTCACTGCTCCACAAAAATCCTCTTGGAGGGCGGTACTTGTAGCAGCTCTTATCGGAGACTAGTACCGGTTATCAGGTGGTTAAGTTTATATCAGTGGCCCTCTGTGGTACTAATCTCTGAACTACTACATATATCTCTGTTCCACTGAAACAATCGAGAGAAAATGTTACTACTCATAAATGCAGGATGAACACACTATCCGTACCCCTTGTTAGAATGGGTAAAATTTTACTTAAGTTATCACCCGGTCTAATTGAAGAAGTTGTCAGCCCCGTGTCGCCACTCCCGATATTGTATATCGCCAGTGATCACAGGGATATAAATTGCTACGACACCCCAAATAAAAAAAAAAAAAAAAAAAACAACAACGCATCTAACATTTAAGAAAATCAATGGTTCAGAAGAACTCAGTTCGAAGGATTTCAGTCATAGTGTGTGTCCAAGAAAAAATCATGACTAATCACTCGAACATAGTTCATTTAGTCGTTATCTTCAAAGAGTAATATATACTAATTAAGTAGAAAAATTCTGCAATTCGACACACTTTATTGTTGCTGCGGTCGACCAGTAATACTGCTCGGTCGCAGTAACAAATAATAATAAATTTTTAATATAGACAAGATATATTTCTTTTACAAATTACGCTCCCTAATGATACTTCCACGTAACATTAGCGATCGTATGTCAACTATTTGCAGCTACTACAATAATTTACACCGCAAGTTTACTTTAAATTCGACCACAGGGATCGATTTATTGAAAAGAAAAGTCTTATATTTTTCAATACAAATCCTGGCCAGACTCTAAATTTGCAAATACCGATCCTCACTGGTTATGCTATCTTTTTACAACAAAAACAGAAAATAACCTACAGTGCCACCACCACTTTACGGACTCCTCTTATGATTAAAATTACAAAATAAAGGCGAGGGCCGTTTTTCAGGTGTGGGCGAAATTAATCATTCAAAAGGTCTGGTTTCCCACAACCCACAAGAGTCTGCATGTTGATCTTTAATAACAGCCTAGGAAAGAAAATGAATGTAGTCGTCAATAGGTAAGGTTTTACTTTAGCCACTACCCAAATGGAGTACCGTAATCACTTCAAATAAAATAATTATTAAATTGTTATTTTGTTCAGTAGACTTTATGCGGCATCTAATAAATAAAAACAACTTTTCACTTTAATAAGAAAAGCTTTGTATCGGTCATGAAAGTAACTTTATATTTAATTACTCTTACTGCTCTTAGCCGGTGAATCATACTATTTCCACGCATTCTTTTCAAATATGGAACATAAGCAGTATAGATCCAACTTCTCAATAAAGAATGTGAGTGGAACTCCGTCACACTCACGATACTTCGGACAACACGCAGCCTCCGACAGTATCTACCATCAACACTGACTCCCAACTTCAAAAAAATCAGACTATCTGCTATGTCCAAAATTTTAATAAAAATCAACTTACCACTGTATTACGCAGGGTAACTCTTAAATTCCATTACGAATATATCGTAATTATACACCTGGCTAAGAGAAGTTACTCTGTGCACCATCAAACAGATAACAAAAGAAATTCAACCATATGCATGAAATATAACTTTCATGACCTGATACTTCCTTGATTTACGAGTAAATTCTCGTAAAATAAGACGAAGGATTGTGGTCATTACTGATTAATTAATTACTCTTGGAATAAAACCACATAAGATACCGCATAAACTACTAACTGGCGCATCTCAGTATGCAACAAGAATTCCATAAACATTAAATTATGGCACTTTACCCTTGATACATCATCTTAAGATGGCTGCCTTTTCCGTTAATTCGCCGTTCGGTTCTCCAGAATACGTCCGTTCATTATGTAAATCATATTAGATGGCTGATTTACTTTTTCTTTATAATAATCGACATTACTTTGGTAGCAAACCTTGACCTACGGACACATTCATTTTTTTCCCTTAACATAGGGTTTCTTTTTAGTAACACGCTTCTATGCTCCGCGGGCGACCCGTTTATTCTTTGCTTCCGCGCTGTTAGTATGTCCAGGAAAGCGTACGTCGTCTTACTGTGGTCAAGTCCCGCTGCTCCAGTGCGTTCACGTGAAAACGTGCAACAATAAAAAATCTCTAGGTATAAATGTACCATTCACATAAACAAAACAATTTCGTCAACCTAAGTTGCATGCGATATACTCTCGTTTTCCTATCGTCCAGAAGTCATGGCGTACTCCAAAAAATTCTGTACCGCTACATACTCCAGCCAGACTCTACAGTTACTAGCGAATTATGTCGACACAAAATGAAGCTTTCTTCCATAGCCAGCCAGTCACAAAAGTTGCTGCAATTTATTAAACTAAATAAAGAATAAAAATGACAAAAAAATGTCGCATGCGACTTAAAAGTCACAAAATATTTTCATGATATCACACTGTAGATGTACACATAATTTATCTTATTATCAGTTAGGTAAATGTCGAATAACCTATACCGCCTTTGAAAATTTTTGTGTGACTCTAGAAATGTCCTCTTTTTTTGAAGGTCGTCATCTGCTAACCCTAAATCAAACAGAGGGTAAGTGTATACATTGCAAAAAATTACCTTGTTTATTATTTTTTCTAAGCGTTTATTCACTATTTGTGGAATATAGGGTGTCCCTGCTATCTTGTCCACCCAAAATATCTCTGGAACAATAACAGCTATTGGGAAACGACTTTCATCGGTATCAATGTACGGCTGGGGCCCATGAATGTACATATTTGGAAACATTCTAGAACGAAAGCAAATGTTTTTTTTAACACAAACTTAGGTTCTTTTTTTTTAATGGACACCCTATATTGTTTCTTCAGCAATCCATACCATGACAAATCACATAAACAATTGCGTTGATTGCATCTCAATATTCCAATTACATCCCGAGATATTGCGACACGAAGTTGACGCTTGAAATACGCGAAACGCGCGGCTAGTGCTCGTCCTGAGCAGCATGGGGTTCTCGCTTGAGTCTCAGGAGGTGCGCTAGCCGCGCGTTACGCGTATTTCAAGCGTCAACTTCGCGTCGCAATATCTCGGGATGTAATTGGAATATTGAGATGCAATCAACGCCATTGTTTATGTGATTTGTCATGATATGGATCGCTGAAGAAAAAATATAGGGCGTCCATTTAAAAAAAAAAAAATAATAAAAAAAAAGTTTTTTTAACACAAACACATTTGCTTTCGTTTTAGAATGTTTCCAAATATGTAATATATTCATGGGCCTCAGCCGTACATTGATACCGGTGAAAGTCGTTTTACAATAGCTGTTATTGTTCCAGAGATATTTTGGGTGGACAAGATAGCTGGGACACCCTGTATATTGAAAGTCTTTAATTAGAATCAATACATCTACGAAAATGTTTGTCTTTGACATGGTTGCTATACGCTTTTAACGTAGATGCTATTTACCTTTCGTGTCGTTCAGATATGACTTCGTTCATGTTACACTTTTTGCGCTAAAATAAAGAGCAAATATTCTATTTCAAACTGTGATTACGTTTACTTTTACAGCTAAAATCACAAACGGAATAAATGTGGTAATACTGAATTTCACATACCTCTAGTACTCAATACACACACACACAAAGTTAGTACTATCAATACGTCATTTACAACAGGCATTGTAACAGTATCTCCCCGGTTTATGTACATGTGTTAAAGAAGTCTATGTTTACAATTCGTTGCTAGTATGTATTTCATGGCATGTTCTCGAAACGGAACAAATGCGCTTTTCAGAGAAAGTGCTCTTACCTTTGAACAACTCAGAATCTTAAAGAATACAGTTGCGTTCAGTTAACAAGGGTGTGCAGGGCCGGCGCGCGGCACTTTCCGAGGGGCGGCAAATCTGCCGCCCCCCTTTATTTATTTTTGGACAAACTCAACATTCATGCCCAAGAGGGGATTCGAAACCAAACCTCGGAGGGGGCGGCTTCGCGAACTGTGGCATGGCGCCTCGACTACCTGCCGGCCGCCCCTGTTGAACAAGGGGAGGGAGGAGGACTGATTTCTTCCTCACCACGATGGCAGCACCGTCGTGTGTACGCCTGGCGAACAGATAGGGGGATACACGCCAGTATTCTTATGAGTGGAGCGCTGCTAGCTTGTTACGCGCCGTGCGTATACTCACAACTAATTTTGCAGAAGACGAAATCTAATTTGGAAATTCGAATGCAATATTCGATTATATGTTAAGCCTGAATACAATGGATAAAGACGTTGGTAGTAAGCCTGGCGTAAGCTGGGTTTCGACGCACTTTTTTTTTTCAAATTTTTGCTGTCCGTTTCTGAGTTATAGTCGGACGTTTTGATTTTTGAGCCATGAAACACTTCTCTGCACCTGCATGAACAACAATTAACTCTGACCCGCACTTTTTTTTGACAATACTTCTCGCACACTATCACTTGTCCAACATTTATTTACTGTATGCAGTTTACCGTTGAATACATAATCTCTTCACAACCATTGAAAAAATGTTTGTTTACGTTAATTGTAAGTTCATGTCGCGCGAATTTAGCCGAGCGGTCTAAGGCGCTGCAGACATGGACTATGCGGCTGGTCCCGCGGAGGTTCGAGTCCTCCCTCGCAAATGGGTGTCTGTGTTTGTCATTAGGGTAATTTAGGTTGAACAGTGTGTAAGCCTTGGGACTGATGACATTAGCAGTGAAGTCCCGCAAGATTTCATACACATTTGAACATTTTCGTAAATTCACAAGGCTTATTAAACTTAGCTAGATTTCTTCAGTCAGGTTTGACTCCATTTTTGAGCTAGTGCCCAGCAACTGTTTTGTACAAATTTGTAGGAAATGTCACCAATCAGTCGCAATTTTTGTTTTTATTTTCCAGATCTACATATATTTCGGACACGGTGTGGCTGTTCTCAATGCTTTATGTTTACTTCTATATCGTCAAGCTGAACGTCACTGTCAACATGACGATTTAGATGTAAGCACATATTAAAAGCTTTGAGACTGGCCACCCAGTGGCCGAAATATAGGTAGACCTGAAAAGTAAAAACAAAAATTGCGATTGATTACTGACATTTCCTACAAATTTGCTTAAATAAAATTCAACAAACTTTTTGAAAAACAGTAAAAAACTGGGCGGGGGGGGGGGGAGGGCGGCAATTTAGCAGCTCGCACGGGGCGGCACTTGGGCTTGCGCCGGCCCTGAGGGTGTGCAAAAACCAACGAGCTTTAACTTCATATGAGTTGCGATAGGTCCGCCATGTTTGAGGCAGATTGAACTGGCGTCCGCCATGTTTTTTGGGGTATCACGTGACAACTGGTATGTAACACCCTCTCGAGAATTATATATATTTACAGTTCCACGTTTTGAATAAAGATTGACTATTGAATACCGATGTGCATCAAGTTCCGTCAGACTTTATCGAAGCTGCGAATCGACGCGCCTGGTAGTATATTTCCTAAAAATTCGATAAATAAATATCAGGAACCTGTCAGTAATACATTTCCAGTTCGAAGTATAACGGTTAGCTGAGATTTGTAATAACTACGAAAGTGCCGCTGTGAAAATATTTGTGTTAAGTCTAATGCAAGTATATGGTCCAAGCGACCTGCGAAACATACAGTGCACAGTAATTGTTATGACGAACAATCATGACGACAGATTTGCATCTGTTGTTAATGTGTTGTAGAAACTGCTTTCATAAATTCTACTATACATTTATCTTGTGTTTACTAAACGTATTAAGTCTAAAAACTTGCAAAGTTGCAGTCAAATGGTTTGGTTGTGAACTTTGGTGAACGAAATTTGAGTACAAAGACGAAAGTGACCACAAAGTAATGTAGTTAAAAATGCGCCTAGATCATCAGCCACAAACGCATTTCACGTCGAAATAAGGTATCGTTAATAATTTTCATTGTTGCCATGGTGAAACAAGTAACGTTTGGTACGTGAAATTTCAGTACAAAGACGAAAGTGATAACAGAATACTGCAATAAAAATGCGCCTGGTTCAGCTGTCACAAACAGCATTCCATACCATAATAACGTGTCATTAATAACTTTTGTCGTTGCCACGCTAGAGTAAGTACATATTTGTTGCAAAGAACACAGATATATACAAGTGAAAATATTCTAGCTATCACTACTGCTTGCACACTTTGTACTGGTTACATGTCAATCATGCTCGATCAACTACTGTCAACAACAAATGAAAATTTGTTTAAAGAAAGTGTAGATACTCAAAGGTATGATTTTATCAACCACAGGAGAAGAAATATCTCAGAAACAAACTAACTCTAGGTAGAAATCTGAGCATTTTCTTAAATAGCGTTTATGTCAAGGGATTTTCAGAATAGGTCATCTGAAACTCCACTCTTAGGGCAGCTAAGTGCCATTAGTCCGGTAGTCTTGAATTTTGTTGGATTATAGATAGGCTGAGATCAAACAAGGCAAAATATTTGGTGTTTCTGCACGAAGTACTTGTCATTTAATAACTTTGATTCTTGTATTTAAATGATGAACCACTTTAGGCGTATTTCAGCAGCAAAAATGGCAGAGACAATATAATGTAAATACAACTACAACACTTCAAGCTCAACAAGAACATATAACAGAGACTCCTCTCTACTGTACTGACCACCGAAAATATGGCGGCTGAGTTTACACAGGTTGCCGCAAAAGAGCACTGTTACTCATGTGTTAGCCTTCGAGTATAGATATACTCTAAGGTGTTGGCCGCTGTATTACGTTCAAGCTCGTTGGCAAAAACCTTTTAGGAAGCGAGAGCAAAAATAAGCGGGTCAAAGCCCACTGTCCAGACACTAGTTGATCATTCCAGGGCAGTAATAGAAGAAAGCAAACGGAAAGCTGAAGTTCTAAATTAAACCTTACAGAAATCTTTCACGCAGGAGGACCGCACAAATGTATCATCATTTAATCAACGAACTAATTCCGAAATGGAGGACATAGTAATAGGTATTTCCGGTGTAGAGAAGCAGCTGAGAGAGCTAAATACGAAACAGTCTGCTGGTCCGGATGGAATACCAGTTCGGTTTTACAAAGACTATTCTGCGGCGTTGACCCCTACTTAGCTTGCATTTATAGCGAATCTTTAATTCAGCGCAAAGTTCCTAGTGATTGGAAAAAAGCGCAGATGACTCCCGTGTATAAGAAAGGATAGAGAACTGACCCATACAATTACAGGCCAATATCGTTGACATCAGTTTCACGTAGAATTTTGGAGCATATTCTCAGTTCGAATATACTAAATTTCCTTGAAACGGAAAAGCTTCTTTCCATGAATCAGAACGGGTTTAGGAAACATCGTTCATGTGAAACTCAGCTTGCCCCTTTTCTCACATGACATCTTGCGAGCCATGGATGAAGGGCAACAGGCGGATTGTGTTTTTCTCGACTTCAAAAAAGCGTTCGACGCGGCGCCACACTGCAGACTGCTAACGAAGATACGAGCTTATGGAATAGGTTCACAGATTTGTGCCTGGCTGGAAGACTTCCTAAGTAATAGAACGCAGTACGTTGTTCTCGACGGCGAGTGTTCATCAGAGACGAGTGTATCGTCAGGCGTGCCCCAGGGGAGTGTGATAGGACCGCTATTATTTTCTATCTATATAAATGATCTGATGGACAGAGTAAGTTGTAATTTGCGGCTGTTTGCTGATGATGCTGTGGTGTATGGGAGGATGTCGTCTGTAACTGCTGTAATAGTATACAGGTTGACTTAGACAAAATTTCTAGTTGGTGCGAAGAATGGCAGCTAGCTCTCAATGTAGAAAAATGTAAGGTGATGCGCATGAGTAGAAAAAACAATCCTATAATGTTCGAATACAGCATTAGTAGTGAGCTTCTTGATGCTGTCGCGTCGTTCAAATATCTAGGCGTAACATTGCAGAGCGATATGAAATGGAACGAGCATGTAAGGACAGTTGTGAGTAAGGCAGACAGCCGACTTCGGTTTATTGGGAGAATTTTGGGAAGATGTACTTCACCTGTAAAGGAGACCGCGTATAAAACGCTTGTACGACCACGTCTTGAGTATTGCTCAAGTATTTGGGACCCGCAGCAGATCGGTTTGAAGGAAGACATAGAGGCGGTTCAGAGGCGAGCAGCTAGATTTGTTACCGGTAGGTTCGACCAATGTGCGAGTGTCATGGAAATGCTCCGGCAACTCAATTGGGGATCGCTGGAAGAAAGACGACGTTCTTTTTGTGAATTTCTGTTAAGTAAATTTAGAGGGCCGGAATTTGAAGCTGAGTGAAGTACGATCTTGCTGCCGCCTACTTACATTTCGAGTAAAGATCACAAAGACAAGATAAGAGAAATTAGGGCTCGTACGGAGGCATATAGGTATTCTTTTTTTCCTCGTTCAATTTGGGAGTGGAATAGGACAGGAAATGCCTAGTAGTGGTACAGTGTACCCTCCGCCACGCACCTTACGGTGAATTGGTGGTGGTTATATATCTATACCTGTTGGCTGCATAGATATTACCATAATAGTAGAGTCGTAATCACCATAATTTTTTTATTATTTAGATTATCATTTTGGTCCAAAATGTTTGCAAAAACTTATAAAACTACAAATATAAAGTGGGCCATAAAACACGTCAGTGCTATCTTTTTAATTGAAACTTATTATATACAACCGTTTATAAAACATAAACTACAAATAAACAAAAATACGTGCCTTTTTCGTAAAAATTTCCTTTAGATATTAAAATTGTGTAAGTATTCGAACGAAATGAAAAAATAAAAAAAAAAAGGTCTTATGACAGGACTCGAACCGCCGACCCTACAATTATAAGCCCAGAATGATACCACTTCATTTCTGTTCGTTGCGGTCGTTGATCGTGCTTGTTCATTGTTCTGTTTGTTCCTGGCTCAGATTTTTTTAATTATAGAGGGCGCTGAGCCCTCTGACCAGACGTGCTGAGCTACGGCGTCCCGCTAAGCTACGCCGACAGTCACTGCGGATCGTTTAATAAACTCTTACTTATGAATACTTGCGAAATTCCAAAGTCGATTTTCTCGAGAATTTTTGAGAATTGCATCGAATGGCTTTGGTTGATTGTTATTTGAACTTCACGTACCATAAATATAAAAAAAATTCTAAGCTCCGATACCCATATGTTCTAGTCAGACAGCAACACAGTTCATTCTTTCTTTAATCTCAGACGTGGAAGTACCGCATTTATGTAGGACGCACTGTATACAATTATTTTCACCTTGTGGTACCACATTGTCCGAAAGCTACAAAAGCGAAGAGGTATATATTGTGTGATATGAATAGATGGATCTATAAATATTTTTGGGATTCTTCATGTACAACTAGAAAGCCGTTAACTGTAATGTCATAAAATTTTATTTCAGTCCATTAACAGCAAAGGGCGTAGTTTACATTACTTTGTTCTCTTCTGGTTCCAAGCACGAAATATGTAATCCATGAATTGCATTATGTGAAAAAAAAAAAAAAAAAAAAAAAAAAAAAACCTAAGTCAAGTATGATCTGATGGGAATCAGTAGCAGATATGTATAAAACATTCTCGGACTTTTTGCTGTGTCAATTCTTGATAAAATTTCAAGCTTTCGAAGATATCCTCCATCTTATATTGGTCAGTCCATGTTTTACAACAATGTGTCCAAAAATCAGATTTCTTAAACGCATACTTTTCCGTCAAAATAGAGTGAGGAGCGTTACGGAACTAATAACTCGTGCAGAATGAAAAGTAGATTTTTTTTATTTTTTCGCAGGCAAGGCAAAGCTTGAAAGGAAAAAATTTCATAAAATGATGTAGCGTGGTCTTATATACCGTCAACAATTTTTACAACGAGAAAATCGAAAAAGTGAATTTTCCCCATTTTTCGTCTTGACCCGTCCCGTCGCGCTGGCCGGTGGCGTGTGCCGACTAGGCTGAGGCGGCGCGGCTCAGCTCACAGCCCGGCGGGCGCGACGTGAACCAACACCACCTAGATACAAGGCCTGTGCGCTGCCTGTCAAGAATAGTCATAACACAAGCAAACTATTTGCCTTATGTAGCGTTGTGATGAGTTTGGGAATACGTACACGTTGCACACTGTAATGCAGAATGTTTTTCGTGTTATCTATGTGATTCATCGTGCAGGTTTTTACTGGTATGAGACAAAATGCCTAATATGAATCGTCCGTTTCCAAATCGGTAAGATATCTTACTAATAGTTCATAAATATCTTATACGTAAACAAATTTATCTGTGAATAAGATAAATAACATTAAGAACATTCTGAAACACAGTGTGCAACATGTACGAATTCCTAAAATCATTGCAACGCTACATAAGGCAAATAGTTTGCTTGTGTTATGACTATTCTTGACAGGCAGCGCACAGGCCTTGTATCTAGGTGGCGTTGCGTGAACACGGGAGTAGTCGCGACGTATCTTTCTCTCGGCAGTAG
Organism: Locusta migratoria; assembly: GCA_026315105.1. Taxonomy (NCBI): domain Eukaryota; kingdom Metazoa; phylum Arthropoda; class Insecta; order Orthoptera; family Acrididae; genus Locusta; species Locusta migratoria. The sequence continues at coordinate 362,872,757 of CM048746.1, read as the reverse complement.
TGCTCCTAAATACATGGACCTCCTTGCCTAAATACTACTTGACAATAGGGAAAGGAATGGACTTGGCCACCTAACACTACTGAAGGTTACCTAACTGCTACGAAGCAGACGATTCGAGATCGGGTAGAAACTTTCCCTTGAACCTACAATGTGTATTCTCCTCTCATCATCTCAATGTGCATTTTTACTCCACACATTTCCTCTAAATTGACAATTTCTGGATATCTCAGAATGTGTTGCAACAATCAATCCCTTATTTTAATCAAGATATGCCAGAAATTCCCCTCTTTTTCCAATTCTGTTCTGTGCCTGCTCATTAATAATGTGATCTACCCATCTATCTTTAGCATTATTTGGTAGCAACAAATTTCAAAAGCTTCTATTATCTTTTTGTCTGAACTCTGCATTGTCCATGTTCTACAATCACGTAATTCTACACTCTAGACAAATCACAAACATTTAAATTAATAATGGATATCAACAAATTTCTTTTTTCAGAAATGCTTTTCTTCATGTATCCATCCTGTTTATTATATCTTCTTCACTTTGGCCATCAGAAGTTATCTTGCTGCCCAAATAATAAAACACAGCTACTACTTCTATTCTCATTACCTAATCTAATTCCTTCAGCATTCCAAATATTTTATCCCTGCTACCTTGAGAACCACTCCCATGAACCACAGACATTGCCGAGGTGGGGTGGCTTGCGTGCCTCAACGATACAGATAGCCGTACCATAGGTGCAACCACAGTGGAGGGGTATCTGTGGAGAGGCCAGACAAACGTGTGGTTCCTGAAGAGGGGCAGCAGCCTTTTCAGTAGTTACAGGGGCAACAGTCTGGATGATTGACTGAGCTGGCCTTGTAACATCAGCTAATGTGGCTTTGCCACACAGCTTCTGCGAACGGCTGAAAGCAAGGAGAAACTACAGCCGTTACCTTTCCCGAGGACATGCAGCTCTACTGTATGAACATATGATGATGGCATCCTCTCGGGTAAAATGTTCTGGAGGTAAAATAGTCCCCCATTCGGATCTCCGGGCGGGGACTACTCAGGAGGATGTGATCATCAGGAAAGACAATACTGGCATTCTACGGGTCGGAGCGTGGAATGTTAGATCCCTTAATCGAGTAGGAAAATTAGAAAATTTAAAAAGGGAAATGGATAGGTTGAATTTAGATATAGTGGGGATTAGTGAAGTTCGGTGGCAGGATGAACAGGATTTCTGGTCAGGTGAGTACAGGATTATAAATACAAAATCAATTGGGGGTATAACAGGAGTAGGATTGATAATGAATAAGAAAATAGGAATGCGGGTAAACTATTATGACCAGCACAGTGATCGCATTATCATTGTCAAGATAGATACGAAGCCAACACCGACAACAGTAGTACAGGTTTATATGCCAACTAGCTCTGCCGATGATGAGGAAATCGAAGAAATATATGAGGAGCTAAAGGAAATTATTCAGACAATTAAGGGAGAGGAAAACTTAATTGTTATGGGAGATTGGAATTTGGTAGTAGGACAAGGAAGAGAAGGAAAGATAGTAGGTGAATATGGTCTGGGTAAAAGGAATGAAAGAGGAAGCCGCCTGGTAGAATTTTGCACAGAACATAATTTAGTTATAACAAACACCTGGTTCAAGAATCGCAAAAGAAGGTTGTATACGTGGAAGAGACCAGGTGACACCGGAAGATACCAGATAGATTTTATAATGGTAAGACATAGATTTCGGAACCAGGTTTTACAGTGTAAGACGTACCCAGGGGCAGATATAGACTCTGACCATAACTTGTTGGTTATGAACTGTAGACTGAAACTGAAGAAATTACAAAAAGGTAGGAAAATAAGGAAATGGGATCTAGATAAATTGAAGGAATTGCCTTTGGCTAGAAGGCAAATGCAAGGATGTAGAAGAATGTATAAATAGGGGAAAAATAGATACAGCCTACAGGAAAATAAAAGAAACATTTGGAGATAAGAAAAACAGCTCTATGAATATCAAGGACACTGATGGAAAACCAGTTCTCAGCAAAGAAGGGAAAGCTGAAAGGTGGAAAGAGTATATACAGGGGCTCTACAAAGGAAATGAACTTCGAGGCAATATTGTAGGAAGGAAAGATGATGTAGATGAAGATGAAATAGATGATACTGTACTGAGAGAAGAATTTGACAGAGCCCTGAAAGACCTAAGTCGAAACAAGGTCCCTGGAGTAGATAATATTCCCTCAGAGCTACTGAAGTCTCTGGGAGAACCAGCCATGACAAACCTGTTTCACCTGTGTGTAAGATGTATGAGACAGGCGAAGTACCCTCAGACTTTAAGAAAAATGTTGTTATCCCCATTCCAAAGAAAGCAGGTGCAGACAGATGTGAAAACTACAGAACCATCAGTTTAATAAGTCATGGTTGCAAAATATTAACACGAATTATATACAGAAGGATGGAAAAGCTGGTAGAAGCCGACCTCGGGGAAGATCAGTTTGGGTTCAGGAGAAATGTAGGAACACGGGAGGCAATACTCACTTTACGGCTTATCCTAGAAGATGGATTAAGAAAAGGCAAACCTACATTTCTAGCTTTTGTAGATCTGGAGAAGGCTTTTGACAATGTTGATTGGAATAAACTCTTTCAAGTTCTGAAGCAAGCAGGAGTAAAATATAGGGAGCGTAAGGTTATTTACAACTTGTACAAAAACCAGACAGCGGTTGTCAGAGTTGAAGGGCATGAAAGGGATGCTGTGGTTGGAAAGGGAGTAAGACAGGGTTGTAGTCTTTCTCCATTGTTATTCAATTTGTACATTGAGCAAGCCATAAAGGAAAGCAAGGAGAAATTTGGTGAAGGAATTAAAGTTCAGGGGGAAGAATTAAAAACATTGCGTTTTGCCGACGACATAGTAATTCTGTCAGATACAGCAAAGGACCTGGAAGAGCAATTGAACAGAATGGACAGCGTGCTGAAAGGAGCATATAAGATGAACATTAACAAGAGCAAAACTAGGGTAATGGAGTGCAGTGTAAGAAAATCAGGTGATGCTGAAGGAATTAGATTGGGAAACGAAGCAATAAAGGAGGTAGATGAGTTTTGTTACTTGGGCAGTAAAATAACAAATGATGGTCGCAGTACAGAGGATATAAAATGCAGAATGGCAATGGGTAGAAAAGCGTTCTTGAAAAAGAGAAATTTGTTAACATCGAATATTGATTTAAGCCTAAGAAAGTCCTTTCTGAAGGCATTTGTATGGAGTGTTGCCTTGTATGGGAGTGAGACATGGACGATAAACAGTGCGGACAGGAAGAGGATAGAGGCTTTTGAAATCTGGTGCTACAGAAGAATGATGAAGATTAGGTGGGTGGATCGCGTAACCAATGAGGAGGTACTGAACAGAATTGGGGAGAAAATAAATTTCTGGCATACCTTGACTAAAAGAAGGGATAGATTGGTAGGACACATTCTTAGACATGAAGCAATTGTGAATTTAGTATTGGAGGGAAGTGTGTGGGGTAAAAATCACAGAGGAAGACCAAGAGATGGGTACAGTAAGCAGATTCAGACAGATGTAGGTTGCCGTTCTTATGTGGAGATGAAGAGGCTTGCTCAGGATAGGGTATTGTGGAGAGCTGCATCAAACCAGTCTCCGGACTGAAGACAACAACAACAACCACCTTGAGAAATGGAAAGAGTGTAATCCAATCAACACTGACAAAAGCTAAAAATGCAGGTTTCCCTTTTCTTAACTTATCTTCTAAGTAAGCTGTAATATGAGTGTTGCCTCAAGTATTCTTATATTTCTCTTAAATGCAAACTTTTCTTCATGGAGATAGGTTCCTACCAGTTTTTCCATTCATCTGTAAGTTATTCATGTTTAAACTTTTTGGGATTATTACACTCTCCTTTAAGTCTGAGGGTACTTTCTGTGTATCATCCAAGGTCTTCACCTGCTACTTATTTGATCCCCTTGTGATGATACCGGGTCTTAGTTTGATGCCTCTCGAAGTTCTCATAGATCGGCACTCTCGGTAAAGGGTGGGAGAAATATTGTGGGGCAAAACTAATCTACTACAAATAATGTGTAGACAACACTTAGAATTGTAGTTCATTGACACTTTAATGAATCATTAGTGCTCAATTGTCCCCATTTATAGCCAGCATACAAGTTTCATTAACAACAGTTTTTTCAACCCAGTTCCCACATTACACACATCAATAATACAAATTTTCACAGTTTGTGTGTGAAATACAAAAGTTTGATTCATATTCATGGAATATTAACACTTGAAAAATAAGTCTGGAATTACATGTCTAAAACATCTTAGACGGATTATTTATATGTATTGGACTACTTAGTGAACATTGTAATGTAATGATACTATATTTATGTGTTAAAAATATTTGTAATACCAACTGTTGTAAATATGCACGTAAGTAAAATTTAACCTAGTGGTACTTAAATTGTCGGCTTTGACATTTATACAAATAATGATAAATTATCAATTTTGACATTTTGTAATCTAGGTTACATAATTACACTCAGAAGTGGACAATAATCTTCTTGGATTAAATGGTAAATAATAAGCGAAAATGTGTCTAATCAAATGATAGGCTACGACTTATTTTCAATCATAGCCTATGATGGAGAAAAGATTTTTATCCTTGCCATACAGATGATAGTGAATTTTATATATTTTGTAAGGGGATTGGTACGATTTCATTTTTTTTTTTTTTCAGACAGATATAAGCCATGGGTGGGTTTGTATATTTTGTTACAGGTAGGAAGTTAGGTACACTTACACACACATACAGATACACTCACACAATTACAGACACATTTACATTGTGCAAACACATGTCGTTAAGAGTAGACAGGTGGTGGATTTGCAATAGGGGGTATTTGGAGCTACCTTTCAGGGGAGTTCTGAATCTGAAAGCCGTAGATCGCCGTTGGTGCAGGTCAGCGAACATCAGCTCACAAAAATGCTCCATCGACATGGTACGTAAGATGAAGACTCTTGGGTCCCTTCGGGGGTGGGAAGGGGTTTCCAGTCTTTCTAATCTATCGTCTTTCCTTCTTCGGCTCCAAATGTCCCATCGTCTCTTTACTTTCTTACTTCCTTCATGTAAGGTACCATGCTATCTTCCCTCTTTCCACAACGCAAAATGGCATCGCGTCCGGCCTTCTCACACTCTTATCAAGATAGTTTATTTCCACTGATGTGCATATGCTAACATATGTGCATCGAGTAAAACAGAAGTGATTCTGGGAAATCCACAGTGAAGTGTTATAGGTCCCCTACTCTTCCTCATGTTTATTAATGATTTAAGAGACAATCTGACTAGCTCCCTTAGACTGTTTGCAGATGATGCTGTCGTTAATTGGTTAGTGAAGTCAACAGAGGATCAAAAGCAACTGCAAAGCGATTTAGACAAAATTTCTGCACGGTGCGAAAATTGGCAATTGACACTAAATAAAGAAAAGTGTGAAGAAATACACATGACCACTAAAAGAAATCCACTGAACTTCAATTACGCGATAAATGAGTCAAACCTTAAGGTCGGAGATTCTACCAAATACCTAGGAGTTACAATTACAACCAAATTTGACTGGAGAGAATACACAGAAAATATTGTGGGGAAGGCGAACCAAAGGTTACGTTTCATCGGCAGAACGCTTCTAAGATGCACCAGCTCCACCAAAGAGAATGCCTACATCACACTTGTGCATCCTCTCCTGGAGTTCTGTTGCCCCTTGTGGAACCCTCACCAGGTGGGACTGACGGAAGACATTGAGAAGGTTCAGAGAAGGGCAGCTCTTTTTGTTTTATCACATTACGGGGGGAAAGCGTCACGGAAATGTGGCACGAATTGGGGTGGAAATCGTTAGAAGAAAGATGTTATTCATTGCGGCGTGATCTGTTTGGGAAGATTCAATCACCGACTTTTAGTTCTTAATGTGAAAATATTTTGCTAGCACCCACCTACTTAGGGAAAAATGACCATCCCAATAAAATAAGAGAAAACAGATCGAAAACAGAACGATTTAGGTGTTCTTTCTTCCCACGCACTATTAGAGAATGGAACGGTAGAGAAAAGTTACGAAAGTGGTTAATGAACCCTCTGCCAGCACTTAAATATGATTTGCAGAGTATCTATGTAGATGTATTGAAGCCATCTGTATCTCGGACAGTGAACTACTCTTAGTAAATCCGAGACTGAAGTGAACTTAACATAACGTACACACACATTTATTCAGACACAAACACTTTTAAACATAATTACAACAATACAAAGTGTACACACACACACACACACACACACACACACACACACACAGTTAATTTGGGGTATGGTTAGTATGAGTATATTTTGTATTTAGGGTAGTAAGTTATATTTGTTTTTTCCCTTTTCTCATTTTTCTCTCTTTCATTTGTTAGCAATGTAACCCAGCTTACATACGAGATACGAGTCATGATTTTTTTTTCTCTTTATTATATATGAATGAAATATTTTATTCATCAATACACCAATCTTAAAGGGGGGATAAAACGGAGGATCACTGATTGTAATACGAGTGTAGGCTCATAAAATATTTGAAAGTAGACCTCAAGTAGTGAGGAGCAAGAAGTGGTTTTTGACCAGAGGAAAGGAAGGCAGTAACAGGGTGGCCACCAAATCTTCATTTTCAAATTCAAGGTTTTTCCCAGGTTTTCCAGGTTAAAAATAATTATTTTTCAGGTTTTCACGAAACTTAATTTTGCTCAAAGGGGTTAGCAAACAACTATACCGTAAAGAAACTAGTTACATAATTTCAAAAAAACATGTCATCCAAGTTTAACCATGTCACGTTGTAATATACACCAAGCAGTGGCGAATCCAGGATTTACGTTGAAGGGGGGGGGGGGGGGGGCGGCAGAGCTCATAAAAATTGTGAAATTGTACCTCAAACTGATCAAAAAAGAACCAGCTCATATTATGAGGTTTTCCTCGTGGTTTTGGGAGATCTGCAGCCCCATAGACCCCCCTCCCCAGATTCAACACTGACGCAATGTATAGTACAGGGTGTACATTTTAAGTTGACAAACCAGAATAACTAGGAAAAGACAGTATATATTCAACAACGGTTTTCGCCATTATGAACGGCCGGCAGAGGCTTAGAAAATGATACTAAACTTGAACTGTCTCCACCTTTTGGGAGCGGTGTGGGTGGCTAGTGCAAAATTTTAAATGGAAACTCCCATTGTTAATTGCAGATTCAGATTCTACATAGCAAATCATGTGCAGTTTGGTTGATTTTTTTTTTCTTTCAATTGGCAACATGTTGCACTGTAATGGTAAGAATTATTTGCCATATTGCTGAAGGAATGTAAAACCCAGGAAAGAAAAAGGTTAATCATATTGATGATGCTTCAGAACCCAACCAAATGATACCAGATGTACATTTCTTCCCGGCTAGTTCAATTAAATGTTTTGTTGGCAATTCATACAAGGGCAATCTGGACAAAGGTATCACTTTGGAAGACTGCCCTGTCCACTGCGGGGAGAGGGAAGGATCACTTTGGGAATCATTTGGTAGCGTTCTGAAGTATCATGAATATGGTTTTCATTTATTTCCTGTTTAGTACATTTCTTCAGCAGTATGACAAGTATTTCTTACTATTACAGCGCCATCCGTCGTAAAAAAAGGGGGGGGGGAAATATCCACCAGACCATACATGATGTGGGTTAAAGTGCACTTTATGCGGCAGCGGCTAGTCGTCGCTCTCGCTAGGTGAGGAACGGCAGAGCAACCAATCAGGAGTCGAGTTATGCCGGCCAATAAGATTGCACGTTTCATGACGAGTAAATTTGGTGTCAATTTCAAAATTTATTCCACGATTTCGGTGCGGCGTTTGTGTGATTGTAATTGATTTTCCATTTATAAGGGATTTTTAAATAATTGTGGTATTACCCCCGTAAGTGACCTATTATTAATACACCACAGCAATCAACCATAGAACAGGTATAGCATGTTTTAAAATTTTATGATTTGTACGAAACTGTGATCTTTAGAGTGAAAGATAGGTATAGGTTGAACGAGAAGTGTTTTTTTTTTTTTTTTTTTGTATGTGAGAGCACTAGCTCTCCGGTTCAAGCTATCTCGATTGCAAGCATTCTTGGAAATTAGCGCAATTACTTTTACTGATCGAACAAGGGTACATATAAGAATCTGTCAACCACAGAGCGGGTATAGTGTGTTTTATTTCTTTTATGATATGTTCCAAACAGTGATGAAGTGGCATCCATACTGATAGCAACTGAAACTAATTGATCGTCAAAAAATTTTGCATACACCGCTTCGATTTGTTTACATTGGGCAATTGTAACGCTGTTTCTTATTGGCCACGGCATCGTGACTCCTGGTTGGCTGCTCTGCCATTCCTAAACAAACGAGCGCGACGACTAGCTGCTGCCGCATAAACTGCACTCTTTGCCATTTAACATTTTACACTGGACATTCCCCACAAACGGTGGAAACGGTTCAGGTTGAGTATTATTTCCTAAGCCTCTGCCATCCGCACATGCTGGTGAAAACCATTTTTTAATATCTACTATTTTACCGAGTTATTCCGGTTTGTCAACTTAAAATTTACACCCTGTATAATGGACCAAGTTGAGTTCAAGTAGTTGGAGGATACTGTACGTTTTAACGTGAATTGCATTCGTTTATGCAACATAGCCCGTTCATTTATACTAGACTTCTTGATACATTAAAATACAGTCACATCTCATGAACTAGTGATCGAGAACTCAATACATATATTATGATTTACTTTATCTTCATGATATGAAAAACATTTTCACCTCTTTCAAATTTTCATATAGATTGTTCCGAATGATGGTTTTCAGTTTCCAGAACCAATACAGACATATAAGTTTTGCCCTGGAAAACTCTAGCTAAAAGATCAATGAATGTTAATGACCCAGCATGCGTAATAATGCACAATGTTGTTGGCAAGTTCTTGAACTTCGAGATGAAATCAAGAATGCAAAAACATATCTGGAGCAACAGCTGTGTGGTATTTGCATTCTAGTGTCATCTGGTAAAATAACACTCGACACCAGATTTTAATGAAAACATTATTTTGTTTTAATGAATTTGTTTCATTTTTTAAATTCTTATAGTACTAAACAGACAGTGAAATATATATTGTGGAAAGCAACAGACTTCCGTTTATGGAAAGTTTATGTTTCTTGCTTCTTGCGTGGCTGTTCAAAGCACTCTTCCCCATTGAAGAAATATTTACCTTTGCGTTGCACCAAGAGCATAATGCATTTGTTTGTGATTTGGGATCACATGTAACCCATGGATACACTGTCTCGTATGAGCTCTGATATAGAGTTATACTCTGTTTTGACATGACGGACAAACACTTCACTATAAAAAACGTTGAATTACTTCATCTGTGCGGGTACAGGTAAGGTCGATTCACACTAATCACTCTATTGTTCTCTGCAACGATTGTTTCACTCTGTTCCATCTCAGAAAGATGTAGATGGCGTTAGTCACTAAATATATTTAACGATATTTTGAATGTATTGTTATCAGACAGCTGTTAAAGCAATAAATTACAACTGAAAGAAATTGCCTTTTCGCAAAAGTCGCGTACCGTATTACAGAGTTATACTTACATTTTTTTGGAGGACAATTAGCATGTCAAAAACTCGCAATCAACAATGTTAGAACTGTATTTCATACGGGCCCGGCTAGTGCTCACTAGGTGGCGTTGCGTGTACGTTATGCACTTTGAAAACCTATTAACATATAACGAGGGGAATAATCTTTTGTGTTGACCATAAAATACATAATTAATGCTGTTCCTGCTCTCCTCGTAATTGTTACCGCGACTCCTCATTGGTGCTAGCCTGGGCCGCATGAAAAACAGTTCAGCTAACAACAATACGTACATCATGACTGTGTTTACTATTTAAATATTACCAATGTCACGTCAGTCACAGGAATCGTCTATAATTATCACTAACGAACATAGGCGCCGACTTTTGAAAATCTTGGGGTATGCTCAGTGGCGTACCCAGGTATTTCTAAAGAAAAATAAATGCAAAGCAAAGCCAAAAACTTACAAAAAACATACACGCTATCGATTCCATATCACCGTCACCATCACGATTATAAATTGAAGCCCTTTTGTATTTCACTATATACTTTTCCATTTTAACGATTTTCACACGCAAGACATTAACCCTTCTAACCCCAAATTTTATTGATTTCTGAATAAAAATATTTCTTTGCATATATCTATAAATAATGATTGGATTAATGTATATTTGACAGAATTTTTGATTAGTTTTAGTTTTTGGGTGGATATTTTGACAATGCATTGTAGCCAAAGGCTTTGTGTTTCCTCAAGGTAACAGTAAAAAAATCTAGTCATAATTAATTATTGGAAGCCCTGCAATGTTATTTACAATCTTTGAACAAATGGTTGTGGCTAGACGGACAGATAAAGATGAAGGGAGGGAAAGGGTTAAGACGTAATTCCATGCACAGGTGACAGCTCGAAAAGGGCAGAAACTAAGGCCCGACTGCTACGTTCAATTGTTGACAAATTGTTGAAGCCTGAAAATTCAAATTCAGAAAAAAATCTATTACTTTTGGAGAATTTTGTAGAGCAGCCAATTAAAACACAAAGACCCTCACAAGTTGTTATGAGGACTGTCTGTTACTCTGTTTATATAATGTTTTATCTAGAAGGGATAGGGCAGTCTTCGCAGCAAGTATGTCGGCTTACTGGTAACGTATGTGGTTGTCAAAAGGTTATCTCAAAAGATACCGGGAATTAAATTTGTAGTGTAAACATTTTCAATGTATAATACCAAACCCACTTCATTTCTAGTTATTTATTACAATTAAAGGTTGCCGCCTTCAGTTTACAATATTGACTTAACAAGTGGAATTGCATTGACATTCGGACTATTTAGAAAATGGTCACTTTACTCACATGTGAACGTGGATTTTAATGCCTACGAATCCAATTACCCGTTTAAAATAATCTATTGAGAGTGGTGTCTTACAAAAGCCAGCTGCCCATCAATGGGATGAGAGAGAGTCGATTTTAATTACAGTAAAAAATATAACGTAAAAAAAAATTGATATCAAAATTTTCAGTGGGTTATGCCTGGCACACCCATTCAAATTTTGGGGTATGCTTGAGCGATCGAGTAGTCAGCGCCTATGCTAATGAAGCATCACAATACCAACAGAAATAGATGACAGAATACGTAACCTAAAATTATACCGCGGGAACTAGCGATCTGAGCATTTACGCCACAGTAATTTTCCAAACGACTGGCATTTTGTTACTTTTAAATATTAAACTTTGAGGTTTTTCCTTACTAGAACTACAGGAATTATTTGTTTACACTTATAAAGTACATTTCGAACTGGTCGTGTATTTTGAGCAATAGGCTATACACACGGACGATCGCTTAACTCTTAACGTTGCGAGATCTCATGGATTAAAAATCCCGGTTTCTGGCTGAAATTCAAGGTTTTTCCCGGTTTTTTCAAATTCAAGGCTTTTTCCCGGTTTCAAGGTTCGGTGGCCACCCTGAGTAATGAAAGTCGTCCTTTGTAGGTGTAATGTTTTGGTGAGAGTGAGTTGACCTATTAAAGAGACTACCGCTCAAATGGTCTAGTACCTAATGAAATGACTTGATTGAGGTACCTATATAGAAAGGACATAATCTTTATTGTCACCAAACTTTTTTGTTGGTATTAAGCCTACTAAAGGGATCAATAATGTGCATTTCCCTTGCCTGTTAAGTCAATTGAAATCACTTATCTTTTATTTCCCAGCTTTGAGGATCACTCAAGTAAGGAAGGTGAAATCCTCATTTTAGTAGTTAAAGATTGTTATGGCAAAGATAATTCAAAGAAATGTAAAAAAGATTACTTCTAAGATCATTCTCCTACCATTCTTTAGTTACACGAGTATTCCTTATGGGTAAAAGAGAGAAAAATTAAACCTGTCATACAAACTACTACTCTAAAGGATTACTTGAACAAATATAAAACAATTTTATTGTAATATTTAAGTTGAGAAAATAATTCTCTAAAAGGAGACATGATAATTGCCTCTACTAAAATGAAATGTTAAAAATATAACAATAAGAAATGAGTTTGTTATATAGTGTCTTGAGTCCAAGGTGGGGGGTATGTAGTGTAACAAGTGACACTACATTCCTGCTTACCGACTCAAGACAACCATATTTATTAATTTAAGAGATTTAGAATAACAGGGGACAAAATTCTGCCTAGGGTTTTCTGCCTTCCTAGGTGAGAGTACCTGGTGACACCTACTATGGTACTATGGTACCAACCTGTGATGAAAAAGTGGCACAGAGAAGAGAGCATGGATTCATTGGCTTAATAAGTGTTCTGTGCTAAAAAGTCAGAGAGAGAGAGAGAGAGAGAGAGAGAGAGAGAGAGAGAGAGAGAGAGAGAGAGAGAGAGAGAGAGACAGAAGACTGTGCTACTTCAGTTATTGACATTGTTGTAATGTCAGAGAGACACTAATAGTCTGGAACTGAACATATTTTGTATTATAAAGGCGTTGATTATGTGATAGTACTAATTTATTGTACTGCAGAATACAGTCATTTGTTAATTACTCATAACTTTAATTCATTACAAGAAGTCAATATAAAATGGAAAAACCATTTTGTGCTACTTTCTCACCCTGAACAACTTTTGATACAAGTGTCTGATGCCTGTAATATCAAGAAAAAGCTTCTAGGTTGAGGGACAGACTAGCTGGGCCTCATTCTCCTAGGAGCAAACTCAATAACAGACATATACCAAGCAAGATATAAGGACATAAATAATATATATTTTGTAGTATCCTCAGAAGAAGAGATACGCGGTCGTAACACTACAATCTCTTGCATGAACTAATTAATATTTGCCAATTAAACAAACCTGTAGACATCAAATAATAGAAAATAACTTCAGCTAGTCATGCTAGGAAAAGGAATAACAAAAGTTTTGGAAAAGAATGATAATAGACTAATTACATTTGTACCTATTATTATTCAACACTGGTATGGGGAGGTTCAGTAATGCAAGCAGATGGGAATAAATCCCAAATGCTTCATTACACTCTGCAGTCTTTAAAAATTTGTCTCTCAAAGCTACCCATCCTTCTACTGTGTTACTTTCACAAATTTTGGTCAGTCCATGCATAATGCTCCATCTGAAATTCTTGACAATATCTGGTTCCTTCAACTTATCCAGGAAATTCAATAATAGAAAATAGATAGCAACTCACCTTAAATATGATCACTGAACCACAAACAGGAATGTAAAATAGACAGTCACTAACACACAAAGTTTTATACATATCACATGATCACAATCTATGTCTGCTACATTATAAAGTCATATATAAAAATAGAAAACGGATGACTTACCCAAAGGACAGGCTCGTTGACAGACACAAATAAAATCACACACAAACACACATACAAGCTTTCGCAACTGTTGGTCGCGTCTTCAGGAAAAGAGGAAGAAAGGAGAGGAGAAAGGGAAGGATATGGGTTTTAAGGAAGTGGAAAAGGAGTCATTACAATCTCAGGAGTGGAAGGACTTACCTTAGGGGAAAAAAAGAAAGGTAAACAAATACACACACACTCACGAAATATCCAAACGCAAACACACCTAGACAGACATTGCCAACTTCTTTGCTTTTTACAAATGTCTGTCTAGGTGTGTGTGCGTTTGGATATGTGAGAGTATGTGTGTGTATTTGTTTACCTTTCTTTTTTTCCCCTAAGGTAAGTTCTTCCACTCATGGGATTCGAATGACTCCTTTTCCACTTCCTTAAAACCCATATCCTTCCCTTTCTCCTCTCCTTTCTTCCTGTTTTCCTGAAGAAGCAACCAACGGTTGCGAAAGCTTGTATGTGTGTGATTTTATTTGTGTCTGTTGATGAGCCTGTCCTTTGGGTAAGTTATCTGTTTTCTATTTCTTATATATGTTTTCCCACCAGGAAAGTTTCCTTCTATAATTTACATTATAAAGTCAATCTGACAAGGAGTGGAAGCCTACTCGTCATCGCCAAATTTATCCCAATTTATGGTACATGTAAGGCATGGTGAGATACAAAAGTGCCCCAAGTGGGAACTCCAGATGGCCAAGCATAAAGGAAATAAAAAGAGTTTGATACAGATCTATCACCATATGCACCTTAACTGTCCCTGTGATGGCATGTTTAGGAAGTGGTGTTTGCCTCAGTGGTAAAAGATTGGATTCATATTGAGAGTGTCACAGGCTTAACTCCAACCAGTGGCAATTTTTTTTTCAGTTCCTTGGTAATGCGTACACCTACATATTGGTCCTGTAAGGATCCTGAGGACAAGATTAGATTAATTACAGCACACATGGAGGCATTTAAACAATTATTCTTCACACACTCAATATGTGAATGGAATGGGAAAAAAAAAAAAAAAAACCCTAATAACTGGTACAGTGGGGCATACCCTCTGCCATGCACTTCACTGTGGTTTGCAGAGTATTGATGTAGATGTAGACTGACTCACAATTAAATGTAACATCATATAGGTTATTTCATTAATTTATATAAGCCAAAAAAGAAAGGGCATTGGATGAAATTCGGAACTACAAACATTTAAAGAGGGACTGTAGTTAACACATACTTGAGAAAGTCACGTATGTTAATCAATACTTCCATTCTTCTTCAATTGATCAATTACATGTTGTGTATATATAAATAAAAAATAGATGAAGTTTACTCACCAGGCGAAGGCGAACAGGTATGTGACAGCAACATAAATAAAACACAAATGCAAGCTTTCACAGCCATTTGTTGCTTCCTCAGACAAAGAGCAGGGAAGGAGAGGGAAAAGGAAAGGATAAGGGTTTAAAGGAGTGGGTGAAAAGTCATTCCAATCCCAGGAGAGGAAAACAGATGTTGCGGTTAATAGTGAAGTCAGTAGTGTATTCATTGCCAAGGAGCAAAAAAATATTTTCTGCTGGGTGGAATTGAACCTGTGAACCTTTCAATAAAAATCTGATCTCGTACTCTGAGCCAAACACCGCTTTCTAAACAGAGTCTCTCAGGAGCAGTTGGAAGGTGCATATGATGATAGATCCATATAACACTGCCTTTTATTTCGGAAATGCTTAGTCATCTGGAGTTCCCACTTGGTGCACTTTCACATCTCACCAAGTCCTACATGTACCATAAATTGGGACGAATTTGGCGATGACGAGTAGGCGTCCTCTCCTCGTGAAACGTTCCGGTGTCTCCTAGTGTCTTCAATGTCTACAATCATCTTCTATGATTCTTAAACCAAATTTTTGTGATGCTTAAATTTTGGACATCACAGGTAAACTATCTTGACAGTAGAGCACAAAGAAGATGATGCAGCTCATATTTTGCAATCTCTGAAATAATACAAATACTCAATTACCAAGAGCCTTCCTTTTTGTACCCCTTCCCAGTAGTCTCAACATGTATTTTGTCTGTACGTAAATTTTCATTAAATGTTTTGGGGGAGGGGGTATTGCACATACTATGTTTGTGAGCCATGCATAGACAACCTCTATAAACCACAGACATTGCCAAGGCAGGGTCACTTGCATGCCTGAACAGTACAGATAACTGAAAGGACATGCAGCTCTACTGTATGAATATGCAATGGTGGCATCTTCTTGGGTAAAATAGTCCCCCATTCGGATCTCTGGGCAGGGACTAATAAGGAGAATAATGACATCAAGGAAAACAAAACATGCATTCTATGGATTGGACCGTGGAAAGTTAAAAAATTTGAAAAGAAAAATTCATAGGTTAAAATGATAAGGTGGGGATTAGCAAAGTTCGGTGGAAGGACATCTGATCAGGTGAGTACAGGGTTATAAGTACAAAATCAGTTGGGGGAACACTTGAGTAGGTCTGTAAAGAAGCATGTTGGGATTTATTCCCATCTTTTTGCATTATTGTACCTCCCGATACTAGTGTTCAATAATAATAATAATAATAATAATAAAAAAATAGGTACAAATTTAATTAGTCTATCATCATTTTCTTTTCCAAAACTTTTTTAAATTCTGTTTTCTGATATGACTAGCTGAAGATATTTTTCATTATTTGGCATTCTAGAGATTTGTTTAATTAGCAAATACTAATTGGTTCATACCAGAGGCCTATTGTTATAGCGCAGATGTTAGACTCATTAGCATTTTTGTTAAGACTAAGTAAATTCTTTTCTTGTAGTATTATGTTTCACAATCAATGTTAGGAATGTTGTAGCTTCATTAGTTTCCATATAATTACCATTTATTTTGCAATTATAGTTGACAAACCTCTTACACCAAATATGGAAATGGAACACTGTTAATATAATTGAGATTTATATATCAATTTACTCAGTATTATCTATGCGACCTTTTACTACAGGTAGTTGTAATTACATTAAGATACCTACTTAACAATACATAATTTTCAGTGACATTGTTCCAATAATATAAGTAGGTGAGCTTTCATGACACGTAATTAGTTTTTTTCCTTGTTTGATAGGAGGCATAATCCACATCATTCTGAGCTACAATTTGAACAATTATGCTAAAGTTATTCTGTATTAATTGTGCAGAAAGTGTTTCTATAGTGACCATGAACTGATTCTTAATATTCGTGCCAAGTTAAATGTACACCTTGAGAACTTTTGTCAAGGTAGAAGTATTTTACACACAAAGCATTTCGGTAACACTCATGCATGGATCAAATTTACCAGTTACAAACCTAGCTGCCTGCCTCTGAACTGCCTCTATGTCCTCCTTTAAACTGACCTGGTGGGATACCAAACACTTGAGGAATACTCAAGATGGGGTCGTACAAGCAGTTTATATGCGGTCTCCTTTACAGACAAATCACACCTTCCCAAAATTCTCCCAATAAACCAAAGTCAACCATTCACCTTGTCCACAATTGTCCTAATGTGCTCTTACCATTTCATATCACTGGGCAGAATTACACCTAGGTATTTAAATGATGTGACTGTCAAGCAGCACACTACTAATGCCATATTTGAACATTACGGGGTTGTTTCTCCTACTCATGTGAATCACCTTATATTTTCCTTCATTTAGAACTAGTAGCCATTCCTCACAACACCTATCAATCCTATTTTTATACGATTTCCAACACAAAATATATTTTAGGCAAGGCTTAAAAGTGATTTATTCTCATTAAGAAAGGTCGCGCTTATAGACAATTTGTAAAGAGGTACTTTTTTTTTTTTTTTTTTTTTTTAAGTTTTCATAATTTCTAATTCTATCAAGTTCTTTTACCTACCGAGTGTTTATTGAAAACAGTTTTCAGGCTTTGCACTTATTCATCATTAACACACAGTATTATAAAAAAATTGATATATTCAATTCATAATGAATATTACACATGGAACTCCATAATTTTAATTTAAATACATTTCACTTAGGCATAATTTTTGTATCACTGAACCCCAGTTACTTTATGATGCAAGTACTTGCTCCTATGACGGCGAACCTGCAGTTTGAAAAACACTGCTATAGAACAATGAATTAGTGTTTTGTTTACGAGTAACGATTTCCTGATGTCAAAAAGTGTTGGGAAACAGCTTTACTTATGGCAGTGCGAACATATTATGGAAGTGGGAACAGTAGCAGTACACATTTACAGCATTTTTTTCACAAAATAAGCTAAAGCTAGTGTGTGTGAGATGAAATACCTTAATTTACTTGCACGATGACATGTAGCTGTTTGAATGTGCAAAAACCTTCAATTTTGCAAATAATACTATTTGGGTTTGAATCCTTACATAGTATTCTATCAGTAAATAAGAGGGGATGAAAGGAACAGGTACTATGTACTGAAAATCATTCAGTGGCTTTAAGTATATAGGTGAAACATATCTGCAGCGAAGGTTTGTATTAACCAGAGAGAGAGAGAGAGAGAGAGAGAGAGAGAGAGAGAGAGAGAGAGAGAGAGAGAGAGAGAGAGAGAGAGAGAGAGAGAGAGAGAGAGAGAGAGAGACCAACCAAATAATACAAAGTTGATTAACACTTCAAATGTCTTGTTTCTCAAAACTCTTAACATACAGAAAGTCTATATTTCATTTAAAATAGAAATATCACTTGCATCACAGTCAAAATTAATACACCAGTAATGTAATGTTTACATTTCAACATGTAAAAAACAGTTTTCTAAAATATTGTCAGTATTTTTCTACTGATAATACAAAATTAGATAATCTGACTTAATTGCAACAATAATAATCTTTACAAAATTGAACTGTTGTTTAAGAATGTCCATTACTTTGGTTAAGCAGAGCAACCCTCTTTCCTTTGTACTGAATAAAACGATTTAAATTTGTACACACAGTAGTAACAGTGATGTAGTGTTCACCCAGAGACTTCTTCTTCGAGCGCACCTGCAAAATACAAATTTCATTTAACTTCTCTCACTGAAAATTTTAGATTTTATCTATTCTACTATCAAAACTATTTCTTTGTGACCTAATAATATTTTTCAATAACCCATCAAAATTTACAAGTAATAATTAAATTTTCTAAACACGGGGACATGCAACTCACATGTACGACTACAGTTAAAATGAGGATTGTTTTCGCAGAGTTTGTAAGAATATGATACAGCCATTGGAAATAAGTATAAAATGTTTTAGGAAAAATGAAATGCTGACAGACATAAAATGATTATTTGTCATATATCTATGAATCTATACTGAGCAATAAAAAGGCACGAGCAAAATCAATTATTAATTGGTTGGTTTGATTTTGAAAGGAAGTAAATGACAAAGGTTATCAGTCCCTTGTTCCAATCATAGAGAATGCAGGAAAATTACTACAAACAATGTTTTAAAATTCATAAAGCAAAGGATTGAACAGTCAATAAATAAAACTAGCAAATGAAAGACGAATAAAAAGGGGAAAGATGGTAAGAGAAGCCAGAGTGTCTTGGCTGGGTGATCACAAACAAAAAAGTAGAATATCTAGCCCCACTCCCCCCTGTACACGTTAAAATTGTTAAAAGTGTTAGGCAAGTGGAGAAAAGATAGGTAATGGACACTGCATTAAAGCTTAAATGGATCGATACAATCCACTCAAACGAATAAAATTTAAAACAGCATCAGCCATAGAGGCATTGTCAGCTAAAACAAGAATGAATTCATCAGGGAGATTAAAATTCCGCCTCCGAGTGTCTAAATTCAGACATTCCAGCAAGATGTGGGCGACTATCAAACACGCACCACATAGACACTCAGGAGGATCTTTGCGATGGAGAAGGTGAGCGAGCATAAGCCAAGTATGGCTGATACGGAGCTGGCAGAGAACAACAGTCCCTGCGTGGGGTCTGCAGAAGTCCTCCAGACATTGTCTCCTTTATACACCTCAATTTGTTGGGCGCTTATAGGGTGCGCCATTCAGTACTCCAAAAACCTAGAACTTTGCAGCACAATGTTGAACAGAGATTGGTAGATGGGATGCCTATGTTGAGGACAGGTTTATGGGTAGCCTCTTTTGCCAGCCTGTCAGCCAACTCATTTCCTTCTATCCCGACATGTCCCGGAGTCCAAAGGAATTCCACAGAGTGCCCATGTTGTTTGATGGTGTGGCTGGACTCTTGGATTGCGTGGGAAATGAGGAAAAGTAACTGACTACAGCTACAAAACTACACATACACACAAATGCAAGCTTTTGCAACCCAGATGATTCTTCAGGCAGAAGGGAAGGAGAGGGGAAAAGGAAATGAAGAGAGTTGTAAGGGAGGGGGTAAGGAGCCATTCCAATCCCGGGAGGGGAAAGACTTACCTTATATATTTTTCCTGCTAGGAATTTTTCGTCTATAATATTCGCTGCATTGGATTTTCTAACATAACTTATACACACCTTGGGCATGCAAGTCAAAACATCACAAAAAGCAAAGCCTTGGAATATTTTCAGGAATAGCCGCGATTCTACTCCATTCTTCAAGTAGGACAATACCCTCTTCATTAAAAACAAAAACAGATGCACCACAACCAGCCTTTACAAAATAATTTAACACATTCTGTTGCGGTACACAATTCTAAACAGCTACAAACATGTGCATAGCCTGCAGAATGTTATGCCTCACTACTTACTTCCTCTCAAGGAATGAAATTGATCTTCAATCAACCCTATATGTGGCTGTAACAAAATGTATAATGTGTAGTCCAAAGGCAATTAGAAGGGAAAAAAAACAACATTCATATTCCAGAAAAGATGTTTTATTGAGATGTCACACTCATTAGTTCTACCGTATATACTTGAGTAATCCACATATATTTTTTTCCAAATTTATGAACAAAAAACTGGGGTGCACAGATTACCTGAATGATATTACTCCATCTGCAAAACATACTAGGCAGGTATTACTACGCTTTAAAAACAGATCCCTATAGACTGGTATTACACGATAATATTTTCGATCAAATCTTTGACAAAGAAATATTATCAAATATTTGTAATACTTCTTAACATGTGTAATTCTTCATTGTGGTGTTATAAAGGGGTATTATGATCGTCATATTTCAAGATAGCGGATAACAACTTTTTACTGTGCACTGCCTTAGCCACTATCAAAATTGCATATAATTTACTTGACAATGACAGTGACACAACATATCAGTAATTTCACTGTAAAGGGTTTCCTCCCGTCACAAACCAGCATGGTGGAGTAGCGTCTCTTTCCACCAGTTTCTTTGGCAGTGTGGCTGGTGTGTAATTACAGTTGCATTGTTGATGTAAGAATGACTAGTTGCATGTGCTTGTGATACCATCTTATTACTCAGAAAGATGGTATCTATTTAAATTGGGTATTATTCAGTTAAGTACCACCATATTACTCACACCGGTATCCGCACTTTACAAACACACTGTATCTGGAGAAAACAGGGTTACAGTGATTTCTTGCCTCTGGGGTAAACGTTAATTACGGCGTGGCATTACAGTTATGTTCAAACTCATGCACACTTCGATTAGCAACAGCGATGCTAATGCTCAGAGCGATTACATTTTGCATTGCAGTGATCAGAAGACAAGCAACTTTTATAATCAAACATACGCCAAGGCATTACATTTGATGATATCTCTTTGATGTAAATACATGACATATTGAGACTACAAAATTTGGGGGTGTGTGGATTACTTGAGGGCGCAGATTACTCGAGTATATATGGTAGTTTTCTATGTGCTGCATCCAGAAGTTAAAATGCAGTTTGCGTGTCAGCAGCTGCTGCTTGATGTATAGATGTTGGTAGAGGCACCATAAATGATGGAAGGTTAAGGCAACAAATCACAAATGGTGTTCTGACAGTCAATAGGAATGCATATTCAATTTTTTCACTTTGTAAACAGTTTAGCATTATAGAAATAATTTACTTTTTTACGAGTAATGTATTGCAAAATTTCTACCAGATTGTTACTTGGAAAATACATTCTGAAATAGTCACTACATGGGTGGAACAGTTTGTTTTATGTAATGGACATGGAGCACATTGATTCAGCAATAACTGTTATTAGTCATCAATTTCCGACTGTATCCTGTTAAAGATACGTAACTTAACACCCATGTAGTGACTGGTTCCCAAAGTTCTCTTTTAAATATTTTCTTCAGGCCTTTCATTTCTGACAATCTATAATTTTTATTTCTGAAACATTTCAAAATTTTTGTCATCGCCCATCCCTAGTTCGATATATGAACACATTGTTAACAGGTCATACCTTTGATAACATACCACTTCTTCCAAATTAAGTTACACTGTAATTCATCTAAAACATTAATTTTCTAAAAATAAGTCACAATTTATGATTATGTTGTTACACCGGCAAAGAATAATGTTCATAGTGCAAAATCATCAAAACTTTTACGTATCTTCTATAAATGTGTCACGATTTTTGCAATATATTGCTTATAGAAAGTAATCGTGTCCACAACACCCAAATGTTTACAAAGCGAAAAATGTAAAGACACTTTCTTATTTGCTGTCTGAATGTCTATCATGGTTGCCTTCACCCCCACTCACTCATTGTGCTGCTACAAAAGTTTACAGTACAATCAGCAGCAACCAACACTTAATCTGTATTTTAACTCTCATGTCTTTGGGACTAAACACCTGAGAAACCTTGAAAAGATTTCTGACTTTGTCCAGGGACTTGTGTTGTGCTGTAAGTAGGAGGTTATGTTCTTAAATTTTTTACATGCCTCAGATTTTTAAATTGACTTATTATAGGTAGGAGTAACTTCTCAATACCAACACTATTCACACATGTATTCCTAGAACTGAGAAGGTCCCCCCAAAACTGTTTTCCTATCCCTTAACTGTCTGAATAACTTATTTTCTCTCATACAGTTTTTCAATCTCAACTTCTTTTATATCATCATACTTTTTTCGATCTTCTCATCAGCAGTGCTAAAAAATGTTAAAATATTTGTTAAGCTTATGGGACTTAACTGTGTGGTCATCAGTCCCTAGTCTTACAAACTACTTATGAACTAGCTAATACTACGGACGGCAGAAATATCCATGCCCGAGGGGGGATTCAAACCCCCGACCGTAGTGGCCGTGCAGTCCGTGACTGGAGCGCCTCAGTCCCCGCGGCCGGCTCAGCAGTGCTAGTTGCCATATAAACTACTACTGCTATTGCTGGTGTTCACTTCATGCTTTCTTTGTTTCGCCTTCATCAGTTAGACACACACACACACACACACACACACACACACGCACACACACACACACACCTGCATATTACTGACCTTATGCTTTAGTCCTGGCACTAAGCCTTTCAGTCTTTCTACTAACGATATTTCAGCAGCAGCTAAATCTGTTTCATCCTCGGCAAAAACATCCATGATTGTATCCAGTGTTTCAGCTGTTACCCAGAGTTCACTTTCTTTGCTCGCAATAGTCAATAAAAAATTTCCAACAACCTGTAATAGATTAATTAATATTGAGAACCACATGGAAGGGGTTATTTTCATTAGTTGGCAATAGTAAATATGGATGAATTTATTAAAAATAAACGAATAAATAGAAGTATAACAGAATATGTGGCTCTGAAGGACATTCAGAAAATTGCCTAACTTTTAATCCACAAAATTCAACAACACTATTGACACCTTCATGATGTAAATTGCACTCTATCAAACAGTTTGTCAGTTACAGATTGTTGAAAAGGACATTTTAAGAATATTACAGGGTAAAAGAATAGTTACACACGACAAGATGATGTACCTTAATTTTGAGAGTAGAATGAAACAATAGTGATTTCTAATGCATAATCTTATTCAACACCAGATATAACTATGTTTTTTTCTAATGCAACTTCTTTTGAGAATGAATTCATTTTTCCCAGTAAACATTCCTGTATAGTACCACAAACAACTCAGTCATGGAAAATTAACAATTCTTAAAAATATTACCTAACTGGATATAAAAGAATCTACTTGCCAAGCTGCAGCAGCAGAAAACACAAATAAAATAGGTGGAGTCAGTGGCTCCAAAAGCTTGCATATTTTCATATCTCTTATGTGTGTTTTCTCCTGCTGTCTCTTGACAGATTAGATTTTTAAAATATTTTTTCACTTATATCGTACAACTGAGTCAGGAACTATAACAATGAAATTCTGCACGAGTAGATGAGCCAAGTATGCTTTCAAAAAAGTTTACACGAAACGTTTCATTGAAGGTTCCACATTATTATGAATAAAGTTAATTATTATGAATAACATTTAACAAAAATTTTACATGAACATTTTTTGAAATTGTTTTTAGATTATGCAGGATTTAATTATAAATGAGGAGCCCCCAACCACAGCTTGTATGGTGTGTAGCAGCTACAAATTGTCACAACTACTCCACTCACAGCACCATAGTAAAAACATAAGGAAGGCAATTGGTAATGTTTAATTTCAAAGAAACACTCCTTATATTTGAGTTGAGCAGTTATGGATACTACAGAAAACAAATATATATGGCAGGGTGGGGATTTGAAATCCATTACTTCTGTCTGTGTGTGTGTGTGTGTGTGTGTGTGTGTGTGTGTAGTGAATCTAAAATGTCATTGCCCCTTCCTGATTTCTTCATTAGCTTGATTAATAATTTACAACAAAACCATAATAACATACGTTTTGTGGTACTTGTGAAGAAAGGTAAAGCAGTCAACAATCTGAAGATTGGTTTGTAAACCACAGTGCTTTACTAGGCATGGTCCTGTTTGGAAGTGGTATGCCGTTGTCTTCCTCCGACCTACGAACTGATTTGCCCAGTCAGTTATAAGTGGGACCTACAGTTTAATGTGGATTCCGAACTAAGGTGCTACTCGGTATTTTTCACATCAGCAAAACTGCCAGAGGTGAAAGAAGTGGAAAGTGACAAAAATCCTAGAACCTGGCAAGGTGTGAACGTGCGACCTTTGGATTCATAGTCTGGCACTCTACCACTATGCTACTGAGCTGCACAGTACTTGTTAACAGTATGATTTTAGAGAAGACGTACTGTGTTAGCCACAACAATTGACCAAGTAGAATAAAAATCAAGACAAACGATTTGTTAAAGAGAAACAGATTTGGTAGGCAGCTCACAAAGATAACTAAATTACATAATCTGAAATAATATCAAATACCAAGACACGGTAAACAGGAAAGGTGAGATTTTAATGTAACAGATTCACTCATGTTTAACACATTCGATAATGAAAGCTGGGTTTACTTTTTACTATGTCATGAAGTGTACAGGAAAATTAAATCACCCATAGTAAAAACGAGAATGTTTAATTATTCAGTGCAGTTCATGTAACTCATGTATTTGAAGATACAGTAGAACCCAATTTTTACACTTTCCAAGGGACTTCATGAAAATGGTATAAAATGCGGAAAAATGTAAAATGGAATAAATCATGTTTTAAATGGTAAAATATGCTTTTTGTATCACCCTTGCATTTTCGTAGTTTGTGATGTGTGTTCATAGTAGGCACCAAAATACTCACAAGTAAGTTTATTTATTATGTATAAAAGGTTATCCAAATTTTGTACCATTTTAGTGCCAGGTGGCAATGGAACTTAACTTATAGGAAGTAGAAATTTTTGAGTTAATTTCATAATCAACTTTTGTCAGTAAGCCTTTAACTAGCATTCATTATTTAAGTAGTAAAACTTTACAAGTTATGTACTTTTTGTATTTTGAAAAGTTTTGCAAAACAATATTTGAGAATTATGCACATTTTAGAGTGCAAATATATGAATAAATGTTTTTGTGAAATCTGTGCAAGGTCGGCATCTCAGACTATAATCACATTTTTGAGCGTATAATATACCATGCCCCTTTAATGTGCAGAGAAACATATACAAGCAATGTATCAGTCTCGCCATTTATAAAACTTCACAAAAAATACTTAGATAAATATTTGCTTTCACAATACGAATAAATTATCTAAACGCATCACGCAAAGCATGAAAAACTACCAGTTGTTTAAATGAAGCTAGGCTGACAATCGGCGCAGTGGCTGATGGGAGTGTCGACTCAACTAGGCGCGTACCACAAACAACAAAACACGAAATATACGTATTAATAAACACATAGAGTCAATAAACTTGACGGAGTAACATTTATAAACAGTATATTGAAGGTCAAAGTCATGCCAGCATCAATGTCAATCAAGTATTTTTTCTTCATGGACATGATTTCAAAAATGTAAAATGCAAGAAATTAAACATGTTAACGCAAAAATGGGCGTGAATTAACATTGTAAACATAGAAATTTGACGGAACCGACAAAAAAAGTGGTATAAATATTGGGCAAAGATTAAATCCAGGAACGTAAATGTGGGGTTTTACTGTATTATGATTTTATTTGCAAATAATTTGATGTAGAAGTAAAATGTGCATTAATTTACTGGGTTACCTTCAGAGTCAAATTGTCGCCCTTCATCATTCCTAGTATCCCAGTGATTTTTAAGAGGTTTGCTCGAGCACTTGGATCAGAGCACTGCTGCGTCCATTCAAACAATGCCTGGGGAAAATAAATAAATAAATAAGAGAGAGAGAGAGAGAGAGAGAGAGAGAGAGAGAGAGAGAGAGAGAGAGAGAGAGAGAGAGAGAGAGAGAGTTAAAATTTAAGAGCTGTTCTTAGCACTGTCATACAAAGTTTTAGGTTTCAACAACATTATAAACTACACTGTTTTGGTGCTAGAATTCAGGCATTAAACAATTTACTGTGAAAGAAGGAAAATCAAACTATGTTCATATCCCTTTTGGACCTGAGAAAAAACATTTCAATCTTTACCCAAAATGTAGCAGTTTCCAAGTGTTTAGACTTCTAGATTCAGGTAAAAATATTTTTAAAAATTTCAAGATCATACTTTTTTCAAAAAGTGACCCGCACAGTCGTGCTAGTAGGTTTTATCCCACACCAAACAACATACACTGGGTTATTGGACATGTGCTTTTTATTGACATTTTTTCTGTCACATTAAATACAAAATTTTAACAAGTGTGGAATCAAAATTAATAGTTATACAGTGCACGCGCGCGCGCGCGCGCGCGCGCGCACACACACACACGACAACAATAATAATAATAATAATAATAATAATAATTATTATTATTATTAGTAGTAGTAGTATTTTTTGTACGAATTAAACAAAAACAGTATTTTTCTTTCGACATGCACAAACATTGGTCACACTTTATGCACTGTGTCTTCATCCTGCTGTTACACTGTTCAAACCTGCAGCATCTTGGTGATATGTCATCCATAGTAGGACAGTGGCCATAACCGTCTTAATTTTTGTCAATAACTGGTTTCACAGATGGGGTGTAAATTTTCAGTTTTTTTCTTTTCAACATTTTCATTATCATCATCATGACATTCTGTTTGACTTCTCTTCCTTTCTGGCTTTGTTATCAATGCTTGCCCCATGGTCTTTCTGAACTTCAGTAAATCCAAAATAACTTTTTTTGGAATTTTGTTTTCCCTGCAGACTTCTCTGTAATGCAGCCAACTATTGACCGTACTTAAATCAAGGAAGTGAAGAATTAAATTTAGAGTCCATTTCCTTGTTTTAAACCATGTTCTGTAACATTCCGTTTGTTGGTCACATGTACTGGTAGTAATTCCTTACAACAAATGGACAGTCTATTTCGAGATATTTATGCCCAAAATGAGTTTTTGCAGCACTATATAGTAAAAGATTATAAAAAATTTAATATTTGGGGCATTTTTGATACTGATTTATTATCAACATTAACCTGAATTATAATATGATCCTTTAGAAGTGGATGTGGTTTAGTTGTAAACTGTTTTTTCCAGAACAGAAGCCTCCTGCCTGTACAAGAAACAGGCGATTTCTGCTGCACTTCTTCATCTTCTTTATTTCAGTTGCCATCATCACCTGTGTCACTATCATCAGAACTATCACTGTCCTCTAAAATACTGTGCGGTGAAGTACCTGGCAGAAAATCCTCATCATCATCCTCAATTTCGCTCAGAACATCACTCAAATTTCTTCTGTTAAACCCAAACGAATAAATCAAATGTTTGTAAATCTATCAGACGAAACTGCATGGTCATCAGTCCGTAGCTTACAAACTACTTAAACTGAGCTAAACTAACCTAAGGACAACACACACACACACACACACACACACACACACACACACACACGCTCCAGGGATTCTAACCTCCAACGGCGAGCAACTGGGCGCTCCGCAGCAAGGCACCTTAGACCGCTCGGCTACTCCACCGCGGGCAAGGAATAAATATAATATACGATTCTGTGTACTAAAAAAAGAAGCAGTATTATTTGTTTATAGATATTAGTGCAAAAATTTACACTAAGAAGCGCGTAGAATCAATGTTGGCACTAATTACCCTGACCCGCAACGATTGTGCTACTCAAAATAAAAATGTGTAACATACAACTGATGCTTTGTAAATTTGCTGAGGCACTCTAAAAATGTAAAATGAAACATTCTCTGTCTAAAATACTGCAGCAATGTCGTAAAATAATTAAATATAAGAAATTACACTGCTTTTACCTCATGGTTGCATGGTTCTATCTTCTTGTGCAAGTTTACAACGGTATGCTTCTCTTCGATGTGAATGCTACCGACCGCAACAGCTAACAATCAAGCCAGGAACTTCAGCTATTGTCACCACTCAGTGTTAAACCCGAAAGTTGCATTGTTGAGCAGTAGCATTATTAAAACCAAACTCGCATGATTGTGTGGGTCAGGTCGGAAAGGGATATAGATAAAATAACAAATTAACTACGGTGCTCCCTCCCAGACCACAAATTTAGTTACTCCATGGATCATGTAGCTTTCCTCTAGTTCCACGATGACCATGAGTAGCATAGTACTCTTCTCTTATGTGCCATTATTTGTTGTTTTTGTAATATTCTTGGAGACTACAACATTGTTAATGGCTTTGACGAAACAAAAAATCAACATTCACGACTAAAAGAAAAAGAAAATCAAGTACTGATAAATTTGGTGAACTTCTATAGCTCAATTTTTAGATATAAGTCTGGCAGCACTCTTGCACCAATTTTAACAATTTGCAGTGTGGAGAATGGGTCTAATTCTAGCCAATTCTCAGCTAGGGGATAGTATATTTCTTTTACAAAAGCTTGGTTAAATAATAATGAACTTCAGTCAATGTAGGCACGCCATCGTATCCTTTTGAGTGTTTTCAGCCCCCCCCCCCCCCGCCAAACTACCAGTTTTTTCATATCCAATTTAACATTACTGTGAAAACTACTCAAGATAAGCAGTTTTCAGATTTTTTATTGCTAGAAATCAAAAGTTAAAAATTATAAAATTTCCTCAGATTGCTGCTTCATACTTTTCTTCAATATATGTAGAATCAAAATAGCTGGTAAAATAGGGAACTGAAACAGAACTTTGTTCAATAAAAGCAAAGAGCGGTAGACAGACTTAGTCTGGGATTGAATATAAACAACAACAACAACAACAACAACAACAACAACCACCCCCATAGATTCTGAATTTTAGATGAAAAATTGTTGTAATCGAGGATCACATCACAATTTGGGACGACAAATAGTCAGTACTTTCAGTTGTTATCAATTTAGCATCCTGAACCAATCACAAAATTAAAGGCTCAGTTATTATTCCATGTTTATAGTACATCACTAACATCATTGGAATAAGAATCAAATTTACCTTCTCTTTCAATCAACATTGTGAATGATTTCTCTTCTCCTTACATGCTTTCTCCCATCTTCAGCCTTTTAAGATGAATGGAACATTATACCTCACTGCTATTTCCAGACTTGGGATGGTGCCATATAACACAACAGATGTCGGGCGACAACAGCAAGGAACTGCCATATGGCCACACAGAGCCAAGTCTTGCACACCGCACTTGCATATGCGTTATTTAATAGTCCTAAAGGAAACAGGTGCACTTGTGCCTTAACAACAGTTGTACCAATTCTTATGCCATGTGTTTGTTGCTCATCTCCGACTTTGGGATTGTTCATAAATTATCACTGATCACATTTCCTAGTTTCTGTGATTACCTAATATTTCACAGCAGTGGTGATTTTAAGAATAGATATTACTAGTTTTTTTTTCTTTATTAAAAACTAAAAAGATTTAGAGCCATTGCTACAGAAGTAGTCTTACAGGTGTTAAAAACTAGTTGTTCAAACTAAAATACCAGTATCAGTTTTATCCGGTCAGTTTTTCCCATTCCTATATTTCCTCCTACCTGCAACATGAAAATCAACAAAACAGAAGAAAGCAACACTGTTTATCAAAGTTCAGTAACGTCTAGAGTAAGAAAGAAGAAAAGGGGAAAGATGGGCAAGATGGGCAAGGCTCTCTCTACAAAGCAGTTGGAGGTAGAGACTGTGATAGAGGATGTACATCTCCCACCCTACTCCTCCAGTCAGTCTCCCTCAACCATACCCACAGAAGACTAGTGATGTGAATAGGGCAAGTTAAGTACAGATAGACAAAGGAAGGATGTCTAGTAAAAGAGTGGGAAGAAGGTAAGTAAAAGAGACTTTAGAGCAAGGGATCAGGTGGACCACGAAGCTCAGACAGCAATGGTCTGGTTGTGGCAGAGGAGACAAGGTGTTTTGTCAAACCTCCAGTGGGCCCAATAAAGCTAAGGCATCCGCCCTTAGAGAGAGTGGTAAAGTCCCCTTCATGAATAAAATGAACAACTGAGTTAGCCACTAATGCCTC
Source organism: Locusta migratoria (assembly GCA_026315105.1). Taxonomy (NCBI): domain Eukaryota; kingdom Metazoa; phylum Arthropoda; class Insecta; order Orthoptera; family Acrididae; genus Locusta; species Locusta migratoria. The sequence goes on along the minus strand of CM048746.1, from coordinate 362,842,446 downwards.
AATTGCAAACACCAGGAATAGCCAGTAACAAAAATTAGAAGTCTGCTGCAAGGTCAGGACAGTCCAGCAAAATTTGGATCACTGTCAAATGAAACAATGACAGTGCAACATGTCCTTGCGATGGAGGAAATGACCACGAGTCAGGGAGGAATATGGCTGATGTGGAGCTAGCAAAGGACAACTGAGAGCAGAGCTTTTCTCAAACAGAGTAAGATTCACCACAAGTTTGTTAGCTGGTGCACTTCAGCTAACAGGGAGTGGGGGCTGGGCAGCTCAGTGCCACATTAAAACATTTGGCTCAGCATGAACAGCAATGTGCATAAGCTGGATGTTCTGCAATCTTTCTCATACATTATGAAAAACTATTTCACATTTCACGGTCTGGCGATTTTTATATTTCATTAATGGAGAAAGTTACTGCAATACTTCAAAATTAAGTAATCAACTGAATGGCATTCAAAGATTTTCCTATGAAAAATACACGTCACTATAATGTTCTCTGTTAAGTTATACACTGCTGCTTTCAAAATGTACCTAACATACTGCTTTTTCTTTAAGCTTAGGATGACAGCTGTATCTTAATTCTTGATAAAACAGATTGCATTTCATGAACAGGGCTTTTGTCCTCACTTTGAAACTAAAAATCCCTCATTGAAGAAAACCCTTTTTCAAGTTTCAGTCCAAGCCACTCATTAATAAAAACAAAAGAGTGTGCAGAATTCTAGCAAATTGGAACAGAAGACAGAATTTATTTTTCCCTGACTTTTTGCTCATTTTAATTAATATTTCTTTATTTATTGTTAGAAATGTATCATCAGTAATGAGATTTGAGGAAAATCTAGACCTTGTGTTGTGTGAATACTGAGCTTCTTTGCTCAAAACATACCAGAGTTTCAAATATTCACCTCACTAATATTGCAATGCAGTTGAAATTGTGATATAATCAGAAATCAGTATATAATTAAATTAGGAACTGGAGCAAAGACAAGTCAATAGTTGTAAAGAAGCTTAATGTCAATATAAAAGTGTAATTTCTTTATGTCGTAAAACCTACAGCAATTCTCATTTCACCAGATATTGATGAACTACATGTACATCTACATAAGTACTCTGCAAATCACATTTAAGTGCATGACAGTGGGTTCTTCAAACTGCTTTTATGATATTTCTCTACCATTCCATTCTCTAAAAGTGTGCAGGACAAATGAACACCTAACTCTCTTCATTTTTGATCTGATATCCCTCCCTATGTAAGTGGCTGCTAACAAAATGTGTTTGCATTCAAGGGAGGAAGTTGAACAATTACACAACTAGATCTTGCTGCAACGAGTAACGACTTTCTTTTAATGATTTCCACCCTAAGGGGCATTCCACCAGAAGATAGCGTACAGTCAATTGCTAGAAACAGTGACCACATGTAGGAGCAGTGTCGTATACATAGCCAGGTGAGAATTACCTCTTCGTGGCGAAGAGGCCGTGAGGTGGTCAGCCAAACAGTTCGAAGAGTTTTAATGCCCCGAAGTTTGTTCCCTTCAAGAGAAGGCCAATGGGAGCACCAGAGCGATATCACCTGCCCAGAGACACTGATGCGGACATCATCTGATGGGACTGAATAGGTAGCAAACCGAGGGGCGAGGGCTGCATCCTCTGCAGCAGAATCTGCCTTCTCGTTCCCCGCCACACCGACGTGGCCAGGAATCCAAAGGAACACCACCTTGGTTCCACTGTCAATGAGGGAGTGAAAGCATGCCTGGATTCTTTGTACTAAGGGGTGTACTGCATACAGCACGCAAAAGCTCTGGAGAGCACTCTGAGAATGTGAGCAGATGACACTGTCAGAGAGCTTGTGTAACCTGATGTACTGTATGGCCTAAAAGAGGGCAAAAACTTCTGCAGTAAAGATGAAGCAGTGGTCAGGAAGACGATATTGGAAAGAATCATCGCCAAGGATGAATGCAAATCCAAGACCATGTTCGGTCTTGGAACCACCTGTGTACAAAAAGAAATGTTCCCAAAATTGTATGTGAAGGGCAAGAAACTGGCTGCGATACACTGAACCTGGGTAGTGTCTATGGTAAATGAATGGAGTGCAACGTTAACAGAGACATCAGGACAGAGCCAGGGAGGTGAAGGATCCACACCCATCGAGAATGAGAAGGGAGTATGTAGTCAGTCTGCCAAAGTGGCAACCGAAAGTGAACTCCTGTAGGTAATAAAGAAGATGGACTAATTGCATGCTGACGATCCAGGGATCATCGAAAAATACAGCGCAAGATGGATGACTGTGCACAGACGATAACCAGCATGCGTAGCGGCTACGGAGGATTTCCTAGCGAAGGGACAGTGGTAATTTGGCAGCTTCAGCAAAGAGGCTCTCAACAGGACTGGTATAAAAAAGCCCCTGTGGTTAGACAAATCCCATAGTGATGGATCGTGTTGAGAAGACATAAAATGGACGAGCGTGCAGATGAATAGAATACACCCGTAGTCTAGTTTTGAGCGGACAAGGAATCGGTACAAGCAAAGAAGGGTGATCCGGTTAGCTCCCTAGGAAGAACCACAATAGTGCGCTAGTACACAGAGCGGGTGTAACGAGCTGCCAGGTAAGAAACATGGGTTGACCAGCAGAATTTCTTGTCAAACTCTATCCCCAGGAATTGAGGTCTATTAACAAATTGAAGCGGAAGTGGGCCAAGATGAAGGGATGGCAGTTGAAATTCAGTGCACTGCCAGAAATTCACACACACTGTCTTGTCAGCAAAAAAACTAAATCCATTATTGATGCTCCATGAGGAAAGAGTCGAGACAATGCTGAAGGCGCCGCTCAAGTACACAAGTTCGTTGAGAGCTGCAGTAAATCGCAAAGTCGTCTACAAATAAAGAAGCTGAAACGTGTGGCACAAGATAGTCTATTATAGGGTTTATTGCAATAGAAAAAAAAAAAAAAAAAAAATGACGCTTAACACTAATACCTGAGGTACACTGTTCACTTGAGAGGAAGTATTTTACAGGACTGAGCCCACGCGTACTTTAAAAACACAATTTGTAAAAAGTGCTGAATAAAAATGGGTAGGAAACCCCAGAATCCACAAGAATGTAATGCCTGAAGGTTTCACATGCCTCCTCCAAATCGATAACAGCTACTGTTTGCCGCTTCCACAAAAAGTTGTTCGTAACATGAGTTGAAAGGGCTACAAGGTGGTCTACAGCAGAGCGGTGTTTGCGAAAACCATGTTGGGCAATCGTAAGCATACCAACCAACTATTAATCATTCATTCCATCACTTTGCAAATGCTACTGGTGAGGGAAATTGGGTAGTAGCTGGAGCGATGTTTGTCTTTCCCAGGCTTAGGTATGGGAATAATCATGGTTTCGTGCCAGTGACTAGGCAATGTACTGTCCATCCAGATGCAGTTATAGGTTTGAAGAAGAAAATGCAGACCTTGGGGGGGAGAAATCTCAACATTTTTACATGGATGCCATCCGGGCCCAGAGATAAGAGTCGAGAGGAAGAGTGTGTGATGAATCTCCCTAATAGTAAACTCAGCATTGTAGCATTCACCAATCTGAGAAGAGAAAGATATCTCTCTTGATTCCACCGCCCATTCACGAGAAAGGAAAGCGGAAGGGTAGTGTGTGGAACTGGAAATCTGAGCAAAATGATGACAGAGAATGTTAGAGTTTGTTTGTTTATTATTATTTTTTTTTTAGGGTGCACAACTGCTGTGGTCATTAGCGCCCAACACTGCCCATAGTAAAAAAGAACCGGGGTTAGAACTTAAATGGCTTTCGCCATGTTTGCACGATGTATAAAAAGTAAAACTCTTAACAGAATGCGGTTTATCAACTAAAATGTCAGACATTTCAAATGGTAAACATAGATCATGACAGAGACGATTAAAAAATGGACATTGCACTAAAAGATGGTTCACAGTAAATGGTTCCTCACAGTACTCGCATAAGGAGCAGGACCACCATGTAGTAAATACTGGTGGCTATAACGACAGTGGCCAATACGAAGCCGAGACAGAAAAATCTCCTCTCGGCGCGAGATCGAGATGACGTTGACCAGAGATTGGGCACAGGTTTAATGGCTCACAATTTGTTCCCTGACAGGGATGACCAATGGAGATACCAACGGGAGATAATACGCTGGGAGACACCAGCGCGAAGGTCATCAGAGCAAGTAGAAAAGGTAGATAGCCGAGGAAGGAGAACTGGGTCCTTGGCAGCCGTATCCGCAGCCTCATTCCCCAACACTCCCACGTGGCCAGGGACCCACAGAAACGTCACTGTAGTTCCGCTCGTTGAAAGAGAAGTAAGGCAATTGCGGATGCTTTGCACCAGGGGATGGGCCGGATACAGCATGCGAAGGCTCAACAAAGAACTCAGAGTCCGAGCAAATGACAGTCTTTTTGAGCGAGTTTCGCCGGACGTATTGGGTGGCTTGATATAATGCATACAGCTCAGCTGTAAAAATGGAGCTCCACTCAGGAAGACGATATTTAAAAGAGACGTTGCCAAGTACAAAGGCACACCCAACACCCTGGTCTGTCTTTGAGCCATCAGTGTAAATGAAAAAATTGTCTTCAAATTTGAACCGAAGTGCGAGAAATTCTCTCTGGTAGACGAAACTAGGTGTAGAGTCCTTTGGAAGAGAATGAAGGTCAAAGTTAACACGGACTTCGGGGCTTCGCCACGGTGGAGAGGTGCTCTCTCCAGTCGAGAAGATAGCAGGCATTGTAACGCCGAGCTGGCCGAGTAGCGAACGCAAGCGTACTCCCGGCGGTAGCAGAGCAGACGGGCGCATGGCGAAGAGACTGTCAAGTGAGTCGTTAAAGAAAACTGCGTACATTGGGTGTCCTCGCATGGACGACAAACGACTAGTGTAATGGCTAAGTAGGAGTTCCCGACGGTAAGAAAGGGGTAGTTCGACGGCTTCGGCATAGAGGCTCTCAACGGGGCTAGTGTAAAACGCTCCTGTTGCCAGATGGATACCTTGGTGGTGGATTGTATTAAGGCGGCGCAGTATGGACGGTCGAGCCGAAGAATAAACGATGCTACCATAGTCCAGTTTGGACCGAACTATGGTGCGATACAGATGGAGGAGAGTAGACCTGTCTGCTCCCCACGAGGTGCCACTTAAAACCCGCAGCACATTGAGAGAGCAGGTACAGCGAGCTGACAAACGGGATATGTGGGGAGACCAACTTAACTTCCTGTCGAAAACAAGTCCCAAGAACGTCGTGGTATCTACAAATGGAAGTACTAAGGGGCCCAGACGAAGGGACGGGGGAAGGAACTCCTTCCGCCACCAGAAGTTCATGCAGACTGTCTTGTCAGCTGAGAATCGAAAGCCAGTGTCCATACTCCATGTGTGGAGAGTGTCTAGGCACCGCTGAAGGCGCCGCTCCAGGAGACCCGTTTGCTCAGAGCTGCTGTAGATCGCGAAGTCGTCAACAAAGAGGGACGCCGACACTCCCAGTGGAAGGTGATCGGCTATAGAATTGATTGCCACTGCAAATAAAACAACGCTCAGGACCAAGCCCTGGGGGACTCCGTTCTCCTGAATAAAAGTGCTCGATAAAACCGAACCAACACGCACTTTAAAAACACGGTCTGTTAAAAATTCGCGGATAAGAATTGGCAGGCGACCCCGAAAACCCCATGTATGCAGAGTGCGGAGGATGCCCATCCTCCAGCAGGTGGTGTATGCCTTTTCCAGATCAAAGAACACGCTACTGTCTGGCACTTCCGTAAAAAGTTATTCATTACTGAAGTAGACACGGCAAAAAAATGATCCACCGCAGAACGGTGCTTGCGAAACCCACATTGGACATTAGAAAGGAGATGTCGCGTTTCAAGCCACCATACCAGGCGCCCATGAATCATGCGTTCCATCACCTTGCATACGCTACTGGTGAGGGAACTGGGGCGGTAGCTGGAAGGGAGACATTTGTCCTTCCCAGGCTTTGGTATGGGAATGACTATGGCTTCACGCCAGCGTCGCGGAAAGGTGCCTTCTATCCATATGCGGTTGTAGGTGGCCAGTAGGAAGTGCAAGCTCGTTGGTGAAAGGTGTTGCAGCATCGCCACGTGAATGCCATCTGGTCCTGGAGCGGAGGACCGCGAAGACGAGAGTGCATGGAGGAGCTCTCGTATAGTAAACTCGGTATTGTAGCATTCACGGTTCTGAGAGGTAAAGGGCAATGGAGTCGCCTTCACTATCCGTTTCCTAGCAAGGAAAGCTTCAGTGTAATATGAAGAGCTAGAGACCTCTGCAAAATGTCGATCCAGTGCGTTGGCTATTTGTGGAGGATCGACAACGGTGTCATTTGCGACACACAGACCGGGAATCGGGGAATGAGCCAAAGTGCCTGAAATTTTTCTGAGGTTACCCCAAATGATGGAGGAAGGGGTAGACCTGTTAAAAGAGCTCGTGAATGAGCGCCAACTGGCGCGTTTACAGTCGCGAAAGAACCGACGACAATAGGCCCGCAGCCGTTTGTATCGGATGCAGTTGTCGAGCGTGGGCCGTTGTTTGAAGATTCTAAGGGCACGTCGCCGTGCTCGCAGAGCATCATGGCATTCCGCGGTCCACCACGGGACAAGGGGACGACGTGCGTGGTAAGTCTTGCAGGGGATGGAACATTCCGTGGCAGTCAGAATAACTGTGGTAATGTGTTCCACTTGGTCGTCTATACTAGGATAATGATAAGTACCAAAATCCGCCAGTGACGAGTAGAGCTCCCAGTCCGCTTTGGTTAACTGCCAGCGGTGTGGATGCTCAAGGGTGTCAGGCATCATTAGGTGAATTACACACGGAAAATGATCGCTCAAATGTGTGTCAGAGAGCAGACCATTCAAGACGCCGTGCCAGCTGAGCAGTGCAGATAGCTAGATCTATATGGCGGAAAGTGTTTGTGGAGTCCGAAAGATAAGTTGGTTCACCAATGTTAAGGCAGATGAACTGAAGGTGGTTCAGTATATCTGCCAGGAGGGAGCCCATGGACATGGTCATGGGGAGCCCCAGAGGGGGTGGTGGGCATTGAAATCTCCCACCAACAAAAACGGACGCGGAAGCTGGTCAATAAGATCTAGAAGATCGGATCTAGTGACGGGAAAGGAGGAAGGAGCGTAAATATTGCACAGTGTGAAGACAAATCCAGGAAGGTATATCCGGACAGCAACAGCTTGTATTGGAGTACACAAAGGGACCGGTGTACTGTGTACGTCATCCCGAATAAGCAACATTACACCCCCGTGGGCTGGAATTCCTGCCACTGGAGGAAGGTCAAAGCGAACGGTAGTGTAGCGTGGGAAAGTAATTCGAGTACCAGGGAGCAATTTTGTCTCCTGTAGACAGAATATAATTGGGTGATATGTTCGCGTTAGAAGCTGCAGTTCTGTCCAATTCGACCTGATACCACGAATGTTCCATTGAAGAATATCCATAATAGGATAAAATGAGATGAAGGTGGACATCAGCCCGACGAAAGCGGCGAATGTTCGCAACTGGTGGTGTCTGAGACGGGAGGGTCTTGCTCCATATTCTCAGAGGTGTTCACAGCAGCTGTGCGAGTGTGGTCGGCAGCCCAATCTTTGGCTGATGCACCTGGAGAGACTACAGGCTTCCAGGGGATGCCATTGTCACATTGTGAGGAAGAAGGGGGGGGGGGGAAGTTTTCCCCCTATTTGACTTCTTGGAGCCCTGGTGAAGCCCCTTGGTTGGCTCAGATGTTTTGGAAGGGGAGCGGAGGAAATCCTCGCGCGAATGCTCCTTCTTAGACTTACGGGTCTCTATCTGTGGTTTCACAGCTGAAGATGAAGATTTGGAAGAGGTACTCACACTTTTCGTTGAACGTGACGCCATTGTCGATGTAGACTGTTTGACAACTACTGTAGTAAACTGTAGGTCACAAGTCTGTGTGGCCGTATCCCGTGTTGGTGGAGGCGTTGCAACTACAGTACTGTAGTTACCACGCGGTGGGGTCTTAGGCTTACGACTGGCGTACATCTTACGTGCAACTTTTATTGGAACCTTTTCCGTCATACTGATTTCCTGGATGGCTCGTTCATCGGCAAACACGGGACATTCCCGGGAGGAGGCAGCATGATTCCCATTACAATTGATGCAATGGGGGGACGGTGGTGGACAAATCCTCTCATGTGCCTCTTTACCACAGGTGTGACATGTTACCGGGTTCTTCCATGACTGGCTTGTGTGGTTGAAGCGATGGCACTGATAACACCGAGTAGGGTTAGGGATATAAGGTCGTACTGTGACTACCTCATACCCTGCCTTGATCTTCGGCGGTAGAGCCACTTGGTCGAAGGTCAGATACACTGTGCGAGTGGAGACTAAAACATTGCTCTCCTTTGTCACTCGGTGTACTGCGATAATGCCTTGCGCTGCCAGATATTCCTTTAGTTCATCCTCAGTCAGACTGTCCAAACTGGCTGAGAAGACTACCCCTCGGGAATAATTGAGGGTTGGATGAAGCTCTGGGTAGCTATGGAGCAGAGTAGCCTTAAGCAGCCGCTGTGCCTGGGAGCCACTTTCTGTTTCCAACAGTAGTGTTCCATTACGCAGGTGGTTGCAGGTCTTAACTACTGGGCCAGCAATGGCATCAACCCCTTTTTGAATAATAAATGGGTTCACCGACGAAAAGGATTGTCCTTCCTCAGTACGGGTCACCACAAGGAACTTTGATGTCTGAATTTTTCTGTTCAGAGACACTATTGTCCAGTACGTCAATTTCTAGAGACACTTTACATTTTCTTTCTCTCTCTCTCTCTCTCTCTCTCTCTCTCTCTCTCTCTCTCTCTCTCTCTCTCTCTCTCTCTCTCTCTCTCTTTTTTTTTTTTTTTTTTTTTTTTTTTTTTTTTTTTTTTATAACCATCGTGGATGTATCCCCCATGATTGCCAGTGTCTCCGATGGCACGCTCCTTCCTGCTGGGGGCCCCCAATGGAAGCACACCCGCCTTGGGTGATTGTTCCCACCACAGGTCACACCTCCCGATCTACAGACGGAGGGACCAATCAGCGAATCGGGAAGGTATCAGCGCAGGCAATCGCCCCTCCCCTGGCCTGGCCTTAACCAGGGAGTATGCACGCACTTTACATGCCAGCCCGGGGCTGGGACTTACGCATTACCCAGTCACCCATATGGGTGGCCTTCAAGTGGGTACAGGGAGGAGGAAGAGAGAAATAGTAGGAGGAGAAGCCTCAAACGCAGACGCGGAGGCAAATAAAGTAGTGAAAGAAGAGCTTAAGTCAAAAAGGTCAGGACTTCGGTTCCCCGAAGGATGCACAGACTCGGTCCCCAAGAGAGAGGAAAAGGACAGTAGAAGAAGCGTCGTGTAGCACGGAAAGGAAAGAGTGCTACAAAGGCTGGGGCCCCGTGCTCCCCACGCACGTACTCACCACAGAGCGGTGAGCCCCCTGGGGGGAATGTTAGAGGTGTCTACATGGTCATAGTGGACCCTGTAAACAGGGGTATGGAGAGCCCCATTGGGGGTGGTAGGCACTGAAGTCGCCAACCAGCAGAAACAGATTGGGAAGGTGATCGATGAAGTGCAAAAGGTCTGCCCTGGTGCCACAGAGAGGCTAACAGCAACAGCCTGAAGCTGTGTATCTAGGTGAATAGTGCGACTGTGGATATCCTCTTGTATGAGTAGCATGACACCCCCATGAGCTGGGAGTCCGGCTGTGGGGGAGGGGGGGGGGAGGTCAATACGGATACAATTGAAGTGTGGAAGTGAAAACGATCATGTAGGTTCAATTTTGTTTTCTGGAGGCAGAAAATCATTGAAATAGGTTAGCATAAGAAGCTGCAGTTCAGTCCTATTGGACCTGACACCGCGAATATTCCATTGGAATACTGACATAACTGAGATGTCCGGAGGAACCTGGTCCATTAATTCCATTGGTATGTCAGGATCCACCTTGTGGTGGCTATTGTTGGAATGCCCCTGTGGCAAGGAAGGCGACTGGCTCTGGGCATCCCTAGACTGACTCCTACTGCCTTCCTCAAATATTGGAGTGTCCTGTGCAAGTTTCCAATGTTTGGGTACAGATCTTTTGCTGAGCGAGCAGTTTTATATGATAGTTAGGTATGGAGCTACTTCATCAATATACTCTGAAATGAACATAACTGGTATACAACCTGAGCCGTGAGACTTGGTTTCATTTAGTGATGTAAGTTGCTTTAATACTCCAGGGATATCTACTTATTACATGTGCTGGCAGCTGTTCTTGATTCAAATTCAGGAGTTGTTATCTTTGGTGAAGGAATTTTGGAAAGCTGGCATCAGTAGGATCACCATTTGTATCGCATAGTAATATAATGAAACAGTATTTAAATACAAAGAAAATAGTTGTTTGTTGTGATGGTAGATGAGTAAGTTCTGCAGATAATTTAACCATACGACAAAACATACTCCTATTGTGTGCTATTATTTGCACAGTACTTGTCTCAATATCTCTAATCACTTTTGATGTATGAGGAATATTATGAATATTTCGTTATTACTTTATTATCTGCGCCCACAATGGCATACAATATTTATTTCTGAAATTTAAACCTGGGACACCAATTATTAATTTTCAGCCAGCCATATTTTTTTTACGAGGCATTAAAAAATCCAGTTGAGTACTAAAAATGCTTACTTTTTTATATTTTAGCTGTACTAATTAGAAGAGCCAAGGACAATAATTACGAAATTTCAACACACTGCTACAAGTGATTACGCATTACTGATGCGAAGGCGATCATAACACAAGTGAAATTCTTTCCAATTAAGATGAATTTTTAAAACTCGCCTAGTATACACGACAGAGAACAATTGTGTCACAAAATTTTAACCCTTGATAGCGAATACCAATAGTAACCAAAATTACTAATTTTGTGTAGGTAAAAAACATACCATTTAAACTATGAAAACTTGGAACACCGCCTTTTGACTGGTCGCAACACTGCCCTGTTGCCATTCATCGGTTGACCGGCAGCGCTGTGGTTGTCAGTTCACACAAACATCTCCAGCATAATACACATGTGTCCCAGTCATACATTGTCCAAATCATCTGGCAACAGGATAATCTTGCAGGCAATCTAAGCATGGCATCAAGTTTTCATAGATTAAAAATGACATGTTTTTGACCTACACAACATTAGTAATTTTGGTTCCTACTGGCATCATCCACCCCCATGAACCACAGACATTGCCGAAGTGGGGTGGCTTGCGTGCCTCAACGATACAGATAGCCGTACCGTAGGTGCAACCACAGCGGAGGGGTATCTGTGGAGAGGCCAGACAAACGTGTGGTTCCTGAAGAGGGGCAGCAGCCTTTTCAGTAGTTACAGGGGCAACAGTCTGGATGATTGACTGAGCTGGCCTTGTAACATCAGCTAATGTGGCTTTGCCACACAGCTACTGCGAACGGCTGAAAGCAAGGGGAAACTACAGCCGTTACCTTTCCCGAGGACATGCAGCTCTACTGTATGAACATATGATGATGGCATCCTCTCGGGTAAAATATTCCGGAGGTAAAATAGTCCCCCCATTCGGATCTCCGGGCGGGGACTACTCAGGAGGATGTGATCATCAGGAAAGACAGTACTGGCATTCTACGGGTCGGAGCGTGGAATGTTAGATCCCTTAATCGAGTAGGAAAATTAGAAAATTTAAAAAGGGAAATGGATAGATTGAAGTTAGATATAGTGGGGATTAGTGAAGTTCGGTGGCAGGATGAACAGGATTTCTGGTCAGGTGAGTACAGGATTATAAATACAAAATCAATTGGGGGTATCACAGGAGTGGGATTGATAATGAATAAGAAAATAGGAATGCGGGTAAACTACTATGATCAGCACAGTGATCGCATTATAGTTGTCAAGATAGATACAAAGCCAACACCGACAACAGTAGTACAGGTTTATATGCCAACTACCTCTGCCGATGATGAGGAGATCGAAGAAATATATGAGGAGCTAAAGGAAATTATTCAGACAATTAAGGGAGAGGAAAACTTAATTGTGATGGGAGACAGGAATTCAGTAGTAGGACAAGGAAGGGAAGGGAAGATAGTAGGTGAATATGGTCTGGGCAAAAGGAATGAAAGAGGAAGCTGCCTGGTAGAATTTTGCACAGAACATAATTTAGTTATTACAAACACCTGGTTTAAGAATCACAAAAGAAGGTTGTATACTTGGAAGAGACCAGGAGACACCGGAAGGTATCAGATAGATTTTATAATGGTAAAACATAGATTCCGGAACCAAGTTATAAACTGTAAGACATACCCAGGGGCAGATATAGAGTCTGACCATAACTTGTTGGTTATGAACTGTAGGCTGAAACTGAAGAAACTGCAGAAAGGTAGGAAAATAAGGAGATGGGACCTGGATAAATTGAAGGAACCTGAAGTTCTTAATAATTTCAGGGGGAGCTTTAGGCAACAATTGACAGAAACAGGGGAAAATAAAACAGTAGAGGAGGAATGGGTAAAATTGAGAGATGAAATAGTGAAGGCAGCAGAGGACAAAATAGGTAGGAAGGCAAGACCTACAAAAAATCCTTGGATATCACAGGAGATACTAAATTTAATTGATGAAAGGAGAAAATATAAAAATGCAGTAAATGAAACAGGCAAAATGGAGTACAGACGACTAAGAAATGAGATTGACAGGAAGTGCAAAATGGCTAAGCAGGAGTGGCTACAAGGCAAATGCAAATCTGTAGAAGAATGTATAAGAAAGGGAAAAGTAGATACCGCCTACGGGAAAATAAAAGAAACATTTGGAGATAAGAAAATCAGCTCTATGAATATCAAGGACACTGATGGAAAACCAGTTCTCAGCAAAGAAGGGAAAGCTGAAAGATGGAAAGAGTACATAGAGCAGCTCTACAAAGGAAATGAAATTAGAGAAGATGTTGTAGGAAGGGAAGAGGAAGTAGATCAAGATGAAATAGGAGATACTATACTGAGAGATGAATTTCACAGAGCCCTGAAAGACCTAAGTCGAAACAAGGTCCCTGGAGTAGATAATATTCCCTCAGAGCTACTGAAGTCTCTGGGAGAACCAGCCATGACAAACCTGTTTCACCTGTGTGTAAGATGTATGAGACAGGCGAAGTACCCTCAGACTTTAAGAAAAATGTTGTTATCCCCATTCCAAAGAAAGCAGGTGCAGACAGATGTGAAAACTACAGAACCATCAGTTTAATAAGTCATGGTTGCAAAATATTAACACGAATTATATACAGAAGGATGGAAAAGCTGGTAGAATCTGACCTCGGGGAAGATCAGTTTGGATTCAGGAGAAATGTAGGAACCCGAGAGGCAATACTCACTTTACGTCTTATTTTAGAAGATAGATTAAGGAAAGGCAAGCCTACATTTTTAGCTTTTGTAGATTTGGAGAAAGCTTTTGACAATGTTGACTGGAATACACTCTTTCAAATTCTGAAGTCAGCAGGGGTAAAATATAGGGAAAGGAGAGTTATTTACAACTTGTACAAAAGCCAGACTGCAGTTATTAGACTCGAAGGGCATGAAAGGGAAGCATCAGTTGGGAAGGGAGTAAGACAGGGTTGTAGCCTTTCTCCGATATTATTCAATTTGTACATCGAGCAGGCGGTGAAGGAAAGCAAGGAAAAATTTGGAATAGGGATTAAAGTTCAGGGGGAAGAAATAAAAACATTGCGTTTTGCTGATGACATTGTAATTCTGTCAGAGACAGCAAAGGACCTGGAAGAGCAGTTGAATGGAATGGACAGTGTGTTGAAGAGAGCGTATAAAATGAACATTAATAAGAGCAAAACAAAAATAATGGAATGCGGTCTTAGAAAATCAAGCGATGCTGAAGGAATTAGATTAGGTAACGAAACAATGAAGGTGGTAGATGAGTTTTGTTATTTGGGTAGTAAAATAACATGCAATGGTCGCAGTACAGAGGATATAAAATTCAGAATGGCAATGGGAAGAAAAGCATTTTTGAAAAAGAGAAATCTGCTAACATCGAATATTAATTTAAGTGTAAGGAAGTCTTTTCTGAAGGCATTTGTGTGGAGTGTTGCCTTGTACGGGAGTGAAACATGGACGATAAGCAGTGCGGACAGGAAGAGAATAGAGGCTTTTGAAATGTGGTGCTACAGAAGAATGCTGAAGATTAGGTGGGTAGATTGCATAACTAATGAAGAGGTACTTAACAGAATTGGTGAGAAAAGAAATTTTTGGCATACCCTGACCAAAAGAAGGGATCGCTTGGTAGGGCACATTCTTAGACATCGAGGAATCGTAAATTTAGCATTGGAGGGAATTGTGTGGGGTAAAAATCGCAGAGGGAGACCAAGAGATTCGTATAGTAAGCAGATTCAAGTGGATGTGGGTTGCCGTTCTTATGAGGAGATGAAAAGGCTTGCTCAGGATAGAGTAGGGTGGAGAGCTGCATCAAACCAGTCTCCGGACTGAAGACCATAACAACAACACTGGCATCATCTACCCAGGGTAAAAATTTTGTGACAATTTTTCTGCACGTAGTATGTGTAATTCAACACAAGATGGCACAAACACTTTCTGCTCCCAATACACAAAATATGTCAGAAATTAATGAGAGTATACAAAGAAAATTGTTAGAAGGTAGACATGCAATAATAAAAAAACACACACACGCTTAAAATAATACAGTGAAAACTCTTTTGTGAAGTAGGAGTTCATGCATTTACCTCCAGATCTGACTGCGTCATATCCTTAAAACAACTGGGTGTAACTGGTGCACATTTTTGAACAATTGCTCGCATTGCAGCTGTTACAGCTTCCATCAATGCAGTGTCATTGGAATCTGAAGGGGAAAAAAAGAGAAGAATAACAAGCATACTAGTTCAAATGGAAATTTTAGACATACTCTTGGAACTCTTTATCAATATAACTGGTACAGTCCAACCAAGTTAATTGTGCTCCTATGACAAAACAGTGTAAAGGCAGTATGTTGCACTTCTCAAACAATTGTACTGGCATGATAACTTTGACACAAACAAACTTGCCCTGATGGAAAATGACATCATTATTGGAGGGAAGACACCAAGAGATGTAGACGGTTCATACAATGTTCATGTAATCCACAGATATCGTGATACCTTTGACTGCTTTTAGTGAATATCTCCCATAGCTCAATTCTGCCCCTCTAGGTAGTGTGCATGACAGTGCATATTTCGAGCACCGTTTCACCTGAATGAAGGTTCATTCAAATCCCACTCTCGCTTGGAAATAGCACTGTCCAACACCTCTTCAAGAGCATCCGCATCTTCCCCACATTCCTTCAGAATGGACACACCAAAGTCTTAGTACTACTACATTTACTATGTCCTCAGAAATGCACTCCTATCACCATGCAGTATTCAGACCTCAAATATACTCTAGCACATACCTGAACCTGTTCTTCAAAATTATCAATCCTGAAGTATCAGTCCTTACCTTTTACTGCACCCCGAAATTGGGACATGCTGGGAACTGATATACCTAATCTGGAAACTGATACCATTCTTATTATCCTATTGAGAAAAGCTCCACCAATTTGGTTTTGAGCCATAGGGAATACCTGCTGGAGGAAACTGCTACTTGTCATATTTGTTTACCAACAAATTGTACCATTGTGACCCCACTACCAGAAATCCAGTATGACCTCCAGTGGCAGTATCCCATACTTATTCATGGGCTATCTTAGAGCATCCTTCCGTGCCACCCAGAATCACATACACCCCTGACTTTGTTCAGATTTTCTGATGTCATCTTTGTAATTGGTACAGGTGGTGATGACATGCTGTCTACAGTCCTCCAGAACTTCAACTTCTAGCCATTCACTTCACTTGGTCCTCCACAACCCAACAAGCCATCTTCCTAGATGATGAACATATCAACAATGGCTATATCAGCACCTCCGTCTATATTAACTGTAGTAACCACCTACAATACCTCCAACTAGCATCCATTCCATACAAAAAGTCACTCTAAATATACGCAAAGGTTCTCACAGAGGCCTTCACAGACTGAAATTACACTTTAAACAGTTCTCCTATGTCATATCTCCCAGGTAACCTAAAATTTCCCTCATCCCCACACTCCAGCCAAAAAGGTGCACGCCTCATCACTCAGTACAATCCAGAACTGAAGAAACTATATAACATTTTCTGCCAGGGTTACAACTACCTCTTGCCTTGCCCTAAAATGAGCAATATTATACCTACTACTCTCTCCACCCCTTTAATAGTGGTATTCTACCACCTACTGAACCTACACAATATCCTTGGTCAATCCCTACTCCATTTCTGCTCTCAACCCACTGGCTCATGGCTAGCATCCTACAACAGACCTAGATGCAAGTTCTGTTCCATACACACACTTTAACAGTTTTCACTAAATACTGAATTTAAGATTTCTCTTTCCATATTTTATTTTCATTTTTTTTTTTTTTACACAAGCACACACACACACATGCAGACACACACACACACACACACACACACACACACACACCCACCATGAAAGTGTAATTACAGCGACAAGAGAAGACCAATGTTTTTGCTCTTTTTTTGTTAACACCCAAAGATATTAACAGATAATATAAAAAATTAGAGTACATTTGAACAGAAACAGAAATATACAAATAGAAATAGTAATTTGTCATGTTTTCACATCAGCCCCCCTCAGTCACACAGTCACTTAAAAATGCACTTCAACTAATTTTGCAAGAAATGAACTTCACTATCAGATTTTATTGTTATTGGATTTTCATTGCCTGTAGAGTCTGGAAATTTGTCCTGGACTGTCGGTTCAACTGGAGTATCTTCAGGCTGCTTATCATTACGATTCATTAGGTACACTCACAGGCTTTAATTAAACAATGGAGATATTTACTTTGTTTTTTATTTTAACACAAACATTTTTTTGGGGTCATTTCTATTACTTCATATGGCCTTCATATGAAGGCTCTAATGCTGTCTTCAGTCAGTCAACCCACACAAATGCACGTGTTGAATTGTTGAGAACCCATTGTATGAATGATCTTTTTTTTTAATGTTATGTGAGCTTAAATGTTTGAAAGAATAAATAAATCTTACAAAATACCCTTGCTTAACCCTCCGTAATGTGCAGTCTGTGCATTAAGTACTTTTCACAGTTCTGAAACGTCTTCGTGGCAATAACAAGTACACATGCGTTGAAAAATCTAGGATGTCTCTGTGTACGTATGTCCTGTCTGTCACTCATGGAGTGAATGATATGTCACTGTAAAATGATTTAACACTTGCACATCCTATTTTTTAAGGATCTATGTTTTAAATTCCAAAATATCTACTCATCTTAAGTTTTATTTTTGAGTCTTCCCCTTTGAAAAAAGTAGTAATCCTTTTCTTTCATTATTTTTTATTTCATCAAAATGAAATGTTTTGTAATAGAGTGAAGAAAGTTTATTATCTTTTAGACCATCTAAACGACACATATTTCAAAATGTTTCATACAAATTTCCTTTAAGGGTAGGGGCTATTAAAAAATCCTTGAGATTTAAGTTAAAATTGAAATGAAATTTTAATTTATTAAATTTTACTGTTAATATAGTAATTTGGGATTCACCCCAGAATTACCTTCATCACTGGCTGTAACAGAGTAGTAATTCTTTTTAAATATATGTACCCGAGTTGACAGATTATTTGGGTTCGTGATTCAATTCGGGTTTGGAATTCGGCACATGTTTTATTTCAGATTTGGATTCGATTTGGTAAAATTGGGGTTTGACCATCCCTAGTCTTTTGTACATGCCTGTCACAGCTTGTTGCCACATCTTTGCAGTGAGTTGTAAACTGTCCTTATTACTATATTTTATGGATCCTATTCTTGTGCCTCAGTTGCACAATGGTGGAGTGTCACACTACGAATCCGGAAGTTGCGGGTTCAATCCCCGCCAGGTCCTGGGATTTTTATCTGTCACTTTCCACTTCTTTCACCTCTGGCAGTATTGCTCATGTGAAAAATACTGAGTAGCACTGTGGTTCAGAAACCACGTTAAACTGTAGGTCCCCCTATAACTGGCTGGGTAAGTCAGTTTGAAGGTCAGAGGAAGGCAACGGCATGCCACCTCCAAACAGGACCATGCCTAGTACAACACTGTAGTGTTCAAACCAATCTTTGGATTGTTAACTGATTTACTTTTTTTATTCTTAGGCACATGGAAGTGCTTCGCGCATGCACATATGACCGAGTAAGGAACCCAGCCGATGAACGGAGGCATGTCGCGAATTTGTTTAAAGAGTAGTCATAAATATTTTAGGCGGTGATACTATAGACGAATTGCATTATAAATTTCATATAACTTGTGTACCATTTTTATTGAGTGTAGAGATGCAGCTGTCAATGTGAAGGCCAAACAAACTTAGAGCACATATAAATGAAGACATTTTCACTGATTTTTCTGTCAGTTCTTGGTGGTACAACAGCATACTGAGTTCAAAGTACAATTTTGTTTATGTTCTACATGTTCATTTCCACTTAGGTATCCAGTTTTTGGCTTATTACGCCATCTTCAGACTAAGTCGAAAACCGGTTATTTTAATAAAAATCAACATGATAATCTACCAAGAACAAACAAAAGAATCAGTCAAAATATTGAAATTTGCATGTGTTTTAAGTTTGTTTGGGTTACCTACTAAGAGCTGGATCTCTGTAACCAATAAAAATTGGACACAAGTTACATGACATTTTTAATTGCAATTCGCCTTCATTACAATCTCCTAAAATATTTGTTATTTTTCCTGAAACATGCTGTCGTTAACAGCTGAACTATTGGTTTTTGGCAAGCATTATTTGAAGCTTTATCACAGTGACTGGCCTATATATAGACATACTTTTATAGACACTTAAGCTTGTTCATCATATACATAGGCACCTCAAATCACACAGCCAGGAAGTATGTAATTACATTTTATAATGATGTCATTTACAAATGTGAGCGATGGTAGTTATGCATGAACTGCACAAAAACCAAATACATTTCACACTGGCAGTCTAAAACACAAACAAATGTCTTAATCATTACAAAAATCACAATATATCTGACAGTCTTCAAAAGTAATCTTAACTCAACAATTCATTTACTCCAAGATGACAACAAACGAAGTAGACATGTGAAGCAGACAACTCAACAAACGTGTACCGTGTAAACGCTTCTTTGTAGTTCAATGGTCTATCACGAGAAGCGCTGCTTTTTTTTGACGAAATACTGCGTTCAAATGAATGACATAAATCGCAATTTGTGATGTTATGGCTTCACTGTATTCGGTTTAGATGGAATACCAAACTGTGGCGAATGAAAATTTGGCTGCGAATTTGAATTTAGCGGAGGTTGAGACCAGGTGAGCAATGGGAGGAGAGAATAAGCTGAAGGGCAAGTTCCCATCTCCGGAGTTCTGAAAGGCTGGTGGAGGTGTGTTTGCGTGTGGATGTGTGTGTGTATTTGTTGACCTTCCTTTTTTCGCCCCTAAGTCCGTCCTGACACTCCTGGGATTGGAATGACTCCTTTTTCACTTCCTTAAAACCCGTATCCTTCTCTTTCTCCTCTCCTTCATTTTTATTTTCCTGAAGAAGCGATTAACGGTTGCGAAACCTTGTATGTGTGTGATTTTATTTGTGCCTGTCGACGGGCCTGTCCTTTGGGTAAGTCATCCGTTTTCTATTTTTTTATATAAATTTATCCCACCAGGAAAGTTTCCGTATTTGATCGAATATAGGCCGCACTAGTTGTTAGTTTCAAAAATTACACACTCACTTTTATTTTGGTTTGAAAAACATAATAAACTAGATAGTCTTAAAAATGCTACAGTAACAGTTTCACAGAATTGCATATACGTTTTTGTACACGTTTACCCGGAAACGGCACGGGAATACGTGGAAGTTGATATTTTGATATAAATCAAATGTTGTCATTCTGTACCACAGCATACAAAACTGACGACTGGTTAACTCGTCCGCGCGGCCTAAAACAAAAATAGTTTGTAACACACACTCCCTAAGCTCACAAATTATTTTAATTTGATGTAGTCAAAGAAGCTAGACTTCGCGATAAAAGTTTATTGTGTGTTGCGAGAAATTTTACCGTGACGTTTACCTTGGTAACACCTACCGCAATCAGTGATGGGAGGTTAAGATAGTGGAACAACTGATTTGTATAGCTAATGCTAATGAGTTTCAATGCTACCTTTTTAAATAACGTATCTTACTACGACCAGATTTCCTGGTTTCACATTCGTTGGGGGCTATTTCCATGAAACAATGTACATGGAACTCAGGGCTATTTTGCAGCCTTGCAACTGAATCATTTCTGTTGTAATAGCACAACCACAGTTCCTGTTTTGAATTATGAAGTCAAGCAAACATGAGAATATTTACATTTTAGCCCTTGAAATGCACAATGACTCTTCGAACATACCAACAGTTTGTCCTCGCTTACACACTAGCGTCGAACGTTTTTTCGCCAGTGTCAAATTTACGTTGAACTTCTCGTTTTCCATGTCTGTTACTGTGACTAGGCAATTTGAAGCTTACATTCTGTGGTATAACTCTTTCTATATTTTCAAAGCCCATGCCAACGCTATACAGCAGTTTAAACACCCAGTAACACACCTTGGTTCGGCATCCCCTCACTTGGGGCGCATGGATTGGCCTGTCGACTCGCTTTCTTATTCGTTGATTTACAGTTTTGGATATTTGTTTTGAGTTTATTAAAAAGAGAACATTATTTCATTAACATTGTGTATCTGATTACGCAAAAGTTTAATTATACAAAAAATAAAAAAAGTAAAAATTAAAGACCAGTGGCCTATACTCGAGCTCTAGATTCCCCCCCCCCCCCTCCTCCCTATAATCTCGTGTCAAAAGTTTAGGTGCGGCCTATATTTGCACATGGCCTATATCGGCGCAAATACAGTATATATTTCAAAGCAGTCAAGAAGCCTGCTTGGTCAAAAGTGTGGAAACTTTGCAGAACATTCCATTGGATCTAAAACCCAATATCTCAAGAATGGAAAGAGGTATTATTCTACTCCCAAATTTGAACAAAATTTCAACATCCTATTTACATTTCATATTCGCATATGAAACGTAAATAGGATGTTCAAATTTAGGAGTAGAAGCTTCTAACTGCTCTTCTTCATACTTTAGGCATATGCTGGATGGAAACCTCTTATATGTTCTGAATTGCATGTAGTAAGTCTTTTCAAAGTTTAATGTTATTGACAGTATAATAATAGGACAGTTTACGACTCGCCACAAAGACATACAATGAGCTGCGACAGGCACATAAAAAAGCAGCACACATACAACACTTAAGCTATCGGCCATGGCCTTCTTCAGAAAATAGGAACATTCACGTCATTACACAGGCACTTTGGAAAAGTGCAGTAGCCGGATATGACGGATGTGTGCCTGTGTGATTGCGTGAATGTTCCTATTTTTTTAAGAAGGCTATGGCCAATAGCTGAAGTGTTTTGTGTGTCTTTTTATGTGCCGGTCGCAGCTTGTAGTTGCATCTTTGCGGTAAGTTGGAAACTGCCCTATTACTATATTGTTAATTCCTACCAGGACTTTCCATTATTTAATGTCACTGGGTTGGCTTTAAACCACTTACTGATGTCCATGAAAATATCATTAGCAGACCTTTCTAGAACTATACTTGACATGCTATATATTGCTATACTTTTATCATCTACGAACAAAACTAACTCTGCTTCTGGCAGTGTAACTGATAACACGTCATTAATGTACACAAGAAAAAGCAATGGCCGTAAGATTGATTTTTCTGGACACCACATGTAATTTCTTCCCAATCTGATGATGGCTGATGGCTTAATACACTAGTTCCTTGCACTGACCCACTTTGTTTCCCATTAGTGAGGTATGACTAACCATTTTGAAGCACTGCCAGTGAAACCATAAAATTCTAATTTACTTAAAAGGGTGTTGTGGTTCACATAAATGCCTTTGAAAAATCATAGAAAATACCTGCTGCTTGTAATTTATGATCTAATGATTTAATTACATTCTCAATGTAGATGTAAATAACCTTTTCGGTATCTGAACCCTCCAGAAATCGAACTGTATTCTGGACATTATATTATTTGTCGTTGAGAAGCTGCTGTTACTTTACCCTTTCTAGTATTTTCGAGAATGCTGGTAAAAGTGAAATTTGTATGTAGTTTGCTGGTATCCGAGATTTTGTAAACTACATTGCGTACGAACCCTGTTATCTGCTACTAAATGTCAGTCCCGGTTGAGTTTTTGCAATCCACAATGCACTGCACCGTTTGGTACAGTTAAATAAGGCACCTACGGCTGCTGAAAGGAAAGATGAAATAGTCAGCTGGATGAGTTGGAATAACATCCACTCTGAAGTCATGTGAAAATCTGAACTTCTGGAATTAGTAAGACAATACAAGCCCCAGAAGACATAGTATGAAATTTATTCATTGGCAGTGAATCACAGTCCTGAAGTTATATGTTTTCACCTGTAGCACTGCCATCAAACTTGTCTGGGCTCAAATGAAAGCAGATGTTGACAATGATCTTGAGGTTTCCGTTCTCTCGTGCGAAAACTAAAGGTAACATCTTCAATCAATATTTTATGTGTTATATTTGTCCATTTTGCTTTAGAAAAACATCTGATTGTGGAACACATTGTTTAGTAGAATGCTGCTGACAAAAATACTGCAGTGAACCTTGTGCTATCGTATGACTCTTTAGCACCGGCCACCACAGGGTCGAAGGGTGGTAGGGTTAGGTAAGCCACCTCTCCCCCCACCACCCAAGTCACTGGACAATGGTACTTCCTTGTTACTCTGGCAACTGGGCTTCTAGCTGTCAGAGCTATTCTTTCACTATATGCAGTACAGGCACTATTTTTACCTCTGCAAATTGTTAAAAATTCTGAGCAATGGCTTATTTAATTTGTTGCAGCACAGTAACTATCAGAAATAACAAAATGACATTTAGTCCTTTAATGAGCACAAATATCAGACAGATGTGTAAAAACAATTTATCTCAATAGTTTTCCTAAAATCAGATAAGTAACTCACAGCAATTAGAACACCATCACTAGGCAGAACAGTATTACAACAACAAAGCTGCACTCAGTGAGAAAATGCAGTGAGCACATCTGCAGCAGCATTATGGTTAAGTTTACATCAAGTGACTAATTAGAAGCAATGGGATATGAAAAAATAACTTACTTATACATTTATAGCAAGGGAAAAAACCACAGAACAAACGAGCCTGACCAATCACTTATGAATTACATCTCAATGCTTATTTCTAACAACATTAATATTTCACAATTACATAATTATAAGTTTATGAACAGCACATACCTGCTTTCAGTGTTGCTATGTCGACCCACATTTTGTAAAGACCTTTTTCTCCTTCAAAATCTGATATATCAAGGCAGGTTATAAGATTATTTAAACATAGAAGCGCTCGGCACCTCAACACTTTGGTTCTGAAATCAGAAATGTGTTTTGTTGTTCATAGCAGCAGGATAATATGGGTAAATTTCAACAAATAAATAACTGCAATTACTTTATAGACTAGAGGAGGGACACTAACAAAGATGAGGGAAAATAAATATATTCTTGTATCCTGGTTTGAGGCAGAGCTCTTGATTGACATTGCAGTCACTAGCCACTACAGAATGTGTATCACATGGGCTAATAACCTGATCTGTTAAGGCTACTACAATTCCAGTACAAGTAGATTGCTGTTATACTATAAAAACCACTAACATCAACAATGCATCAGTTGAGATCTTTGGATTAAATTAGATTAATACTTGTTCCATAGATCATGAATATGACACTTCGTAATGATGTGGAACATGTCAGGTTAATAAAAGGTGTCTGTACAAGATTACTCTCCATATGGAATATTCTACACTAGTAACAAGAAAGAACTTTTCACAAACTTTCTGGATCTTTCTTGGAGGCAATATTAATATACTAATTGATGGACTCAGCTATTTTTACCAAGAAAATTATGTAACTTTTTTCAATAACCACTCTAGTGTTTTCTGTTGCACATGGAAATGTGAATACTGTATGTTACACAGCAATCTCTACTTATGCAAAATTTCTTTTCCTTTCAAAGATACTAGCAAAACTCTTACTCTCTACAAGTTACTCAGAAATTCCTTTGCAAATTGAGTGTGTGAAAATTTGAAAATGAAAGAGGACCAGCAGTTCCAGCATAAAACAGAGCAAACATTCTGATATAACAGGAAAAAGACGGGAACCAGCTGAAAAATGCTCCTGCTGGAGCACAGGAAAGGCGAATATGCTCTCCGACACAAAAGTATTTGGAACCAGCTGCCTCAATACTCATTCCGACTTCCTCACCAAAATTTTGGCATGCGAACATATTCACACTTTTTTCGGCTGAATGTGTGTAGGACAGAGAGTGCAACAGGCAGAGAGAGTCATATATAATGGAACAGAGAAAGTGTCAGTTCAGGAGAAAGGCATATGCATGAAAACAGCAGTGGGAAGTGAAACGAGATGTCAGAAATCAGGAACAGTGGCAACAACAAACTAAGACATATGCAGATAGTAGCAATTGAAGCAAAAGAGTAAACAGTGGGAAACAGACGAATGGAGACCATATATAAAGCATGAGCGTGCGGCTCTCCAATATTTTAGCATGAAACAATTCGTCCAATTTTTCCCATCCCCATTACCCGTGTGCTCAAGTTTTCCAATCTACAGGTCAAACCCCAATCAAACCATCTCCATGGACATATGTGTAAAAGAGACAATTGTGATTGAAGACAATGAAAGCCGACTAAGTGAGAAAGAAAGGATACTGGTAACAGGACAGGAAGTGAATGGGACAACGTCAGTGGGGCAGAGAGACGATTAAAGTGGCAGAAACACAGCGGCGAGGAATCGCGAGGGAAAGGTATGAAGATTTTGAAAGTTTGACACAGACAGAAAGTGACAATGGGAGAGAGAGCAAACGGACAGAGACATATACAGACACTGACAGTGAGACGACATGCCTGACTATGACTGCTTAACTGGGCAAAAGTATTTACAACGTTATGCACTAAAAGTGTGCGAATATGTTCGCATGCCAAAATTTTTGGTGAGGAAGTCGGAATGAGTATTGAGGCAGCTGGTTCCACACTTTTGTGTCAGAGAAGATATTTGCCTTTTCTGTGCTCCAACAGGAGCATTTTTGAGCTAGTTATAAATACTTTAAAAATATGTGAACCTTCAAGTTTTTTGGTGATTTTCATATAAAAATTTAACTTGTAGCAAAGACTTTTCTTTAGCCTACATTAAAATATATTCTACTATTTTTGAATATTGTTATTCTCTAAGAAACTGCGACAATGTAAGACAAATACTTAAGTCTGCAAGAAAAAAGTCCTTGTGTCAAAAACAGTTTTTTGACCTGAAAAAAGGGATAATCTGCTGGATACAATCATTGGCAATTTTTTTTCACAGTATTTAAAATACTTGGCGTATATAAAAAAAGAATTTTCAGATACATATTTGCATCAATACTTTTTATTAAAATTATGTTTTCAAGATCTATATCAAATTTGACCCATCCTATCTTGGAAATAGTGTAATTTTCATAATACCACTGAAAAATGGTTAAATATGACAAAAATATAGTACTGAAAATGGAAAAAGATTACCAGAAAATAACACCGACAAGTGCAAAAAAATAACATCGATTTTGACCATAAAATAACACCGATTTTTTCCTGTTATCACAGAGATCATTTCCTTCTGGAAGACTCCAATGCAAACTGAACCAAACCACTCAGCCAGCACTTCTTATTCCAATTCCATAACAGGATTGTCCTACAACATCAGAGATCGAGCTACCTGTGAAAGCAGCCATGTGATTTAACAACTCTGTCACAATCACTGTATAGCCTTTTACGTTGGTATGACTACCAAGCAGATGTCCATCAGGATGAATGGGCACCTTCAAACTGTATCCCAAAGCAAGATGGACCAGCCTGTAACACAGCGAGCAGCAGAGCACACCATACTTTATTTCCATTCCACCACCAGCTCTTCTGAACTTACAGATGAGAGTTGTGTGTGCAACACATTCTACAGTACTTCAAGCATCGTGTCTCAACCTAAGATAACTTATCATCCTTACACTCCATGCTTTACAGACCCCTCTTCCCCCCCTCACAACCCTGTACCTCCTAACAATTCATGCCCCTCTTCCATATACTTCTTATTCTTTTAATTTATTTTTATCTTTTTACATTTTCTTCTCTCCCCCCCCCCCCCCCCCCCACACACACACCCCTTCCCATTTTTTATTTTTTCTAAATACCTCTCACTGTTTGTAATGCCTAGTGCTTGACCACATCAAATAAGTCAGTTTCGATGAAAACACGAAGGAGGATATAGGCACTGCGTTTGCTCCATATACCGGCGCACTCTCGGGGAAGGTCGCCCGCATTTTGAAAAAACACCAGGTTGGAACTGTTTTTTGTCTGCCGAATAAAATTCGTGCACTGGTGGGGAGCGCCAAAGATGATCTCGGTTTGAGGAAGGCCGGCGCGTACTAGATTCCGTGTCAGTGTGGCAAGTCATATATTGGACAGACGATGCGTACCATCGAGGATCGAAGCGTTGAACACCAAAGGCACACACGATTGATCTATCCGAGCAAGTCGGCGGTCGCTGAACATTGTTTATCATGCAATGGAGTATGAACACACTAGGATTCTGGTACAGACGTCGAGATACTGGGACTGCGTCGTTAGAGAGGCCACTAGTGACAACCTCAAAAACCGTGACTGTGGCTATAATCTTCGCAAAGCTTGGGAACCAGCAATTGGGTTAATTAAGAGTAAATCTAGCAAACGCAACGACCACGGCGGACAGAGCCCTCTCACACCAACGTCATCTCAGACGCCGTCCCAATCGGTTCCACTGTGCGACCGGGCTGCGGACTGCGGAGGGGTCACTCCGCAGGCTGAGGGTATTTAAATCGCACGCTACCGGGCTAGAAACCAGTTCCTTTTGAGCAGCCGTAGTGTGGGGATCTCCGTGCCGGCGCGTTTCCAGGAGCTCAGTCCGTCAGTTCACCTGATGATGACGACATGTATGATCGCTGAAATATTGTACCCGTTTGACACTATAGACCGGCAGTACACCCGTGGATATTTTGATTATCAAATACGCCGGGAGAAACTGAAGAATCACATCATACACCTCTACGGGTAGGAGATGTATCACAGCATGAAGAAATTTGAAAAGTTGCGCCAATCGTAGATGATGTTTGCTAAGTACTCTTGCTTTTCTAAAGAGATGTCATTCCGAGAATATTTTTCCAAATTTTGCTAAGGTTACACATCACATCGATTCTGCAGCAGCCAAGAGAATTAAGAAATGGGCCAGCCTTGCATTGCTTCGTGAGAGAGTGCATTTCACCCGCCGTAGCCTTGAGTTCATCTCACTGGAACTACTCAAACTGCATTTGCAACTGGCTAGTCAATTCACGTCTTTTTCCTGGGATTGGATTGATGGTGTTACTTCAGTTGCGCCCATAAGAA
This sequence comes from Locusta migratoria, assembly GCA_026315105.1. Classification (NCBI taxonomy): domain Eukaryota; kingdom Metazoa; phylum Arthropoda; class Insecta; order Orthoptera; family Acrididae; genus Locusta; species Locusta migratoria. The sequence continues at coordinate 362,814,817 of CM048746.1, read as the reverse complement.
GGCAACGGGACGTCAAACAGCTAAGCTCTCACGCCTCCTTGACAAACCATCTCTGCAGGTTCCGTGCAAGACTGTCATCAATCTGAGTGGCATGGAGTTGAGTGATTATGCGGTTTCAGTTTTGGAGAAAGGACTCAACTTTGCTATTACCTCCAAGTTCACCCTGGTCGCAGAAATTATTAGTCTCTTGAACAGGTTGCAGCTCGACTTCCGCCTGAATCAGCTGAGGAAATACGTCGTGAAACTTGTCGTGCGTTGACGAAATCCAGCCCATGAAGTCGAACATCATTAGTAAAGAGAGGGCGGCCATTCATGACCTGAGTGAGTGCCCTGAAATTGTTGTCTTACCGGCTGACAAAGGCAATGCTACGGTTGTTGTGTCCCATAAGGACTACACTGAAAAGATGCAGAGCGTGCTAAATGACGATTCCTACCGGAAGATCAGCGTTGACCCCACAAGAAAGGTGGAAAACAGGCCGAGGATGCTTCTCAAGCATGTGGATTTACCGGAGGGTGTTGCAAAGAAACTGCTACCTCAAGGTCTTGTACTGCCAAGACTTTATGAGTCAGATATCATGGTGAGTTCTGACATCGTTTCGTTTTTTACGAGGGTGCCTCTTTGAGAGTCACTAGATTTGATTGGTCAGAAGTTTGACGAAAAGACCACCAAACTCTTTAGGCATGTCTTGACCACCACATATTTTCTTTTCAATGGTGAATACTACGTACAAACGGAGGGAGTCGCCATGGGTAGCCCACTCTCCCCTGTGGTCGCAAATTTGTACAAGGAGAATTTCAAGGAGGGAGCCCTGGCATCATCTGAATGGAAACCTACTTGCTTTTTCCATTACGTGGACGACACTTTCGTCATCTGGCCACATGGTATGGATGAACTCCTTGACTTCCTTACACATCTGAACTCCATACACCCCAACATCAAATTCACTATAGAGACTGAAACAGAGGATAAATTGCCGTTCTTTGACGTCTTGGTCAAGAGAAGAGCTGATATCTCCCTGGGTCATAGTGTATATCGGAAGAAACTCACACTGATCACAAACAGCTGTCACCACCCTTCACAGAGGAATGGGGTACTTAAAACTAGTACACAGGGCGCGCACTATCTCCGACGCAGAGAGTCTACCCCAGGAATTGGAACACCTGAGAACTGCATTACTCAGTGTGGCAGATTCAGCGGGCTCTCCGCCCAACCACTACAGCACAACCTGTGGAGACAGACGAAAACACAAGGGAGGACGTAGGCACTGCTTTCATTCCAAATACCGGAGCACTCTCTGGAAAGGTCGCCCGCATTTTGAAGAAACACCAAGTTGCTGGGGAGCGCCAAAGATGATTTCGGTTTGAGGAAGGCCGGCGTGTTACCAGATTCCGTGTCAGTGTGGCAAGTCATATATTGGACAGACGATGCATACCGTCGAGGATCAATGCGTTGTACACCAGAGGTACACTCGATTGATGTATCCGAGAATGTCGGCGGTCGCTGAACATTGTTTTTCGGAGAATCACACGGAGTATGAACACACTAGGAATCTGGTACAGATGTCGAGATACTGGGACTGCGCCGTTAGAGAGGCCATTGAAATTCGCACAAGTGATGACCTCATAAACCGTGACTGTGGCTATAATCTTAGCAAAGTTTGGGAACCAGCGATTGAGAGCGATTAAGAATAAATCTAGCAAGCGTAACGTACTGACCACCATGGCACATCGACGTCATATCAGACGCCGTTGCAATCGGTTCCACTGCGCAACCGCAGGGCCGGGTGCGTACCACGGAGGGGTCGCTCCGCGGGCCAAGGGTATTTAAATCGCCCGCTACCAAGCTAGAATGCATTTCCCTTCGAGCAGCCGTAGCATGTGGATATCCGTGCCGGCGTGTTTCCAGGAGCTCAGTCCGTCAGTTCACCTGATGATGGCGACATGTATGATCGCCGAAATATTGTGCCCGTTGGACACTAGAGACCGGCAGTACACCCGTGGATATTTTGATTGAAAGTTAGAGAGTCTCATAGTTTTTTAAGAATTAAGTTAAAAGTTAATCTGTTACTCAAAAAGTTAACTTTGTTAATTACAACGGACTTGTGCCCAGCTCTGAGTAGTAGTAGTAGTAGTAGTAGTAGTAGTAGTAGTACAATAATATGGTACCTGTTGTAAACATTCAAAGTTTCTGTGTTTTCTTGCAGTAATTTACACACATTTTCAGGAGGAAAAGCAATTTTCATCCAGACCTTCTGCACCAACTGATTATGCACTACTGCTTCATGAACCTGTAAAAGACAAGAATTAAAACAAGGTACTCGCAACACATTAAACAATAAAGTGATAGACTCGGACCTCTCTCCATAGAAGATATCCCCCAAAAAATCCAATGCATTAAAATGAAACTTATTTATAATCAGAAACATCATGACAAAGTCAGCACAGTTAATGCATTATGTACAGCTAACTAACCTGTTTTGTAAGCTTGAAATAGAAAGCCAATTTCTATCATGTTGCTCAGATTTGGAAAGTAATGATAACCAATGAGGTGTCTAGTGACATCAGTGAAGAGATCTTAATAACATATTCTGACAGTGAATTAGTCAGCCATTGTATAGAGGGGGAGTTCAGTGAAGCGTCAGTAATAAACAAACCTGCATTTGCAAATATGCAGGAAGAATGCCTAGTAGGCCACCTTGTGTGTCTGTAGCAAACATTTGTTGGTGTCTCATAAGTGTAGATGGTGATTACAGATACCAATCAAAGCACAGCTGATGGGAAAGACATCAGTTGGCTACAGAGAAATTCAACATGTACACTGTGTTCTACGATATCATGTTACTAGCTCATTGTGTTACTAATAAACCATTCCACTACCATTCACCAGAATTTCTTTTGGGAAAAAACATTTCGTAATAACCGGTGGTTATGTGCTCCAAACTGGTTGAACAAGCAACCATGAAATTGACACCTTCAGGGACAGAGATTTTGAAACCAAATCAATTATTGCTTCAAAATCACCTAAATTCCAGAACAGAGCAGTCTCCAGCAGAAGCACTGAATTAACACTTTGCCGACCACATGTCTCGAAAACATCTATTTGCTTGGCGCCAGCAGTTCGACATTACTGGGGGATTATAAATTGTTAGTTCTCATAAGTTTTCAACCCCGTTCCCCTGCTTTCATGAAATCTTTGAAGATCTACCTACATAAATAAATAAATAAATACAAAATTTGTTTGATTTATATATATGTTTATTTGCATTTTCTTTGGTATTTCTCTTTCACACGATACGCAGCAACTTCAAGACTTGCAAATTAGATCTGTTGTTATTCTGTCTGTTTTTGGAACATACATGGCAGTTTCTTCATTTTGGAAATACATATTAGTTGGTGTTGCTTTATGTGACTGGAAAGTCTGTCAACTGGATTGTGATGAGGCACACATGACGTAGTGGCAACCTTCAAGTTTTCCTCGGAAGCAGGTATAGGGTATTTTATACATTAATCTGACACTTTCAATAAAAAATTGTGAAACCGAAAGACTTCTGTTATGTACTGAAATACTGACATGAATGGAACACATTAAATAATATAGAATTAAAGAGACACATGCATTTTAAATTCTCACAACAATGGTAAACGCAAACTATTTTCTAAGTACGGGTGTCATAACATTGACAAAATTGGCATTTTTAAAAAAAATGCCGTTTCTTTATATTGTAATTTGGTTGTAGTATTAGTAGGTTTCATTGCTAATATATTCAAATATATTGTTATCAATATATAATTCTACTATATCCTTGACACACTGTATATCTTTGGTTAATATGTTTGGACCTGAGATACTTTAAATTTATTTTAAGGTCTATCCACTGTGCACTGTCTTCTTTGTCTGATTCATCTGAATCAGAGGGCAACCATAATGCTTGCTAAAATCTTCTTTTATGTATTTCACTACCTTCCAACTATTCTGTCTGACTTGATATCCAATTACTTCTTCCCAACCAGCCAAGTCATCTGGTATGACAAACGAGACATTCACACATTCATGATAAATAATCACATCGTCTCTTTCGTTTGCCATGATGAAAGGGCACAAGTACTTATAAAAAACAAAACTTGTTGATATGTGTAACTTATAGTTACCTAAACGAAACATGAACAGAAAGGAAAAGACACTAAAGTGCCATTGCAGACCATTGAGCAATACTATGCATGAACAGCACTGTGGTGTTGCCAGATGTCATATGTTAACAGCAAATTTATAAGTTTATAAGTACAATTTTTAATGTGGACTGGAGAAAGTAGCAAGTTTATATCCAAATTACTTAGCAGATCAATATAAAAATATTCAAATGCTAACGATCACACAGATTGCATATGCTTTTGTTCTGCTCGCTCATGAAATTAGTGTGGTAGTAGCTGCAGTGTTTCATGTGCAATCATTTTGGTGTACTTTAATCTTAATTTTTTCTTTCCCTTCATGTAATGTATGATTAAGAACATCATTCACTTTCTGAACTGTTAATGCTTCCAACAGGACAGGTTGTAAAAAAAGACATATTTCTGTTACATCACTGAAGTCTCTCTCTCTCTCTCTCTCTCTCTCACACACACACACACACACACACACACACACACACACACACACACACAAAGCTCAAGCACATATGATCACTATCTCAGGCCATTTCACTAATAAAAACTTAACATTATTCTGTAATCTATTTCTGAAGGAGAATCACTTCATCTGATTCTTTGAAGATACTGTGTTAGCCACATTTTGTAGCGGCTTAACAACTGTCAATGTGCATTCAGTTTACTTCTGGTTTTCACAATGGAATACAGACTTACTGTTAGGTTCCACCTCTCAAATACAATCTTTAATAAACATTACCTCTGCAGATAAAGTCACAAGAGATGCTTCATAAGATGAAGGTCCATCATCTGGGAGACTTGAGTCACTCAAAATATTATCACTTGTTTCAGAAGAATCAACCTCCATTGAACTATCATCATCATCTGTAACAAAAATGAGACGAAATCTGAATGTGTATAAGATGCCTTAAAATATGCCAACACTAAACACTGTTAAAATCACCCTTGAGAAACTTTGGTTGAAGCATATAGGGCTACTTGGTAGCAAGCCCTTTGACCCTTGAGCTATGAGCATCCTCTTGTGTAAAATATTAGAGAGATAAAATAACAACCAATTCAGATCTCCGATCAGGAACTTATCATTATAGACAACACAGGCATTTTATGCATTTGAGTATGGAATGTTAGTTCCCTTAATTGGGTAGGGGGATTAGAAAATTTAAACGGGGAAATGGATAGATTGAAGTTAGATATAGTGTGGAAAGATGAACAGGATTTCTGGACAGGTGAGTACAGGGTTATAAATACAAAATAAGTTGGGTTTAATCCAGGAGTGGGTCTGATAATGAACAAGGAAATAGGAATGCGGGTAAACTACTACGCAGAGCACAGTGATGTCAAGATATATACACAGCCAACACTGACCACAGTAGTACAAGTTTATATGTCACCTGGCTCTGCCAATGATGAGGAGATAAAAGAAGTAAGAGGAGGTAAAGGAAATAATTGAGGCAGTTAAGGGAGAGGAAATATTGATTGCGATGGGGTACTGCAATTTGGTGGTAGGAAAAGAAAGGGAAGGAAAAATGTTAGGACAATATGGAATGGGGAAAAGTAATGAAAGAGGAAACCGCCTGGTAGAATTTTACACAGAACATAATTTAATCATGACAAACACATGGTTTAAGATTCGTGAAAGACAGTTGTGTATGTGTAAGAGACCAGGAGACACCAGGAGTATAAGAAATATTTTATAATGGTAAGCCATAATTTTGAAACAAGGTTTTAAACTGTAAGACATATCCATGGGCAGATGACTGACCATATTTAATTGGTTATAGACTAGAAAAACTAAAGAAAGGTCAGGAAAAAAAGGAGATGATACCTGGAAAAAACACCCTTGAATATCACAGGAAATACTGAATTTAATTGATAAAAGGAGAAAATGCAGTAAATGAAGCAGGGAAAAGAGTAAAAACGACTAAAGATTGAGATTGACAGGATGTGCAAAATTGCTAAGCAGGAGGGCTAGAGGGCAAAAGCAAGTCTGTAGAAGAATGTACAATTAGGGGAAATATAAATACCACTCACAGGAAATTAAAACAAACATTTGGATACATAAAAAGCAGCTCTATTAATAATAAAAACTCAGGTGCAGAAATATGTGAAAATTATAGAACCATTAGTTTAATAAACCATGGTTCCACAATTCTACAAAAAATTATTTGTAGAAAAATGGAACAAGCGATAGAGGTCAACTTCAGGGAAGTTCCAGTTTAGATTTTAGATGATTGAGCAAGGAAAGCTAAAACGGTATTTCTAGGTTTTGTAGATTTTAAGAAAGTTTTTGACAATGTTGACTGGAATACACTCTTTCAAATTCTCAAGTCAGCAGGTGTAAAATATAGGGGATGGAAGTTTATTTACAATTTGTATAGAAATGAGAAAGCAGTTCTAAGGGTCAAAGGGAATGAAAGGGAAGCATTGGTCAGGTCACGGTGCTACACCGCAGACTGCTAACAAAGGTACAAGCATACAGAACTGGTATCAAAATATGTGAGTGGCTTGAAGACTACTTAAGTAATAGAACACAATATGTTGTCCTCGATGGTGAGTGTTAATCAGAGACTAGGATGTAGTCATGAGTGCCCCAGGGAAGTGTGATACAACTGTTATTATCTTATAACTATATAAATGATCTCAAATTGCTGACATGAAGATTGTTGTTGTTGTTGTCTTCAGTCCGGAGACTGGTTTGATGCAGCTCTCCACAATACCCTATCCTGAGCAAGCCTCTTCATCTCCACATAAGAACGGCAACCTACATCTGTCTGAATCTGCTTACTGTACCCATCTCTTGGTCTTCCTCTGCGATTTTTACCCCACACACTTCCCTCCAATACTAAATTCACAATTGCTTCATGTCTAAGAATGTGTCCTACCAATCTATCCCTTCTTTTAGTCAAGGTATGCCAGAAATTTCTTTTCTCCCCAATGCTGTTCAGTACCTCCTCATTGGTTACGCGATCCACCCACCTAATCTTCATCATTCTTCTGTAGCACCAGATTTCAAAAGCCTCTATCCTCTTCCTGTCCGCACTGTTTATCGTCCATGTCTCACTCCCATACAAGGCAACACTCCATACAAATGCCTTCAGAAAGGACTTCCTTAGGCTTAAATCAATATTCAATGTTAACAAATTTCTCTTTTTCAAGAACGCTTTTCTACCCATTGCCATTCTGCATTTTATATCCTCTGTACTGCGACCATCATTTGTTATTTTACTGCCCAAGTAACAAAACTCATCTACCTCCTTTATTGCTTCGTTTCCCAATCTAATTCCTTCAGCATCACCTGATTTTCTTACACTGCACTCCATTACCCTAGTTTTGCTCTTGTTAATGTTCATCTTATATGCTCCTTTCAGCACGCTGTCCATTCCGTTCAATTGCTCTTCCAGGTCCTTTGCTGTATCTGACAGAATTACTATGTCGTCGGCAAAACGCAATGTTTTTAATTCTTCCCCCTGAACTTTAATTCCTTCACCAAATTTCTCCTTGCTTTCCTTTATGGCTTGCTCAATGTACAAATTGAATAACAATGGAGAAAGACTACAACCCTGTCTTACTCCCTTTCCAACCACAGCATCCCTTTCATGCCCTTCAACTCTGACAACCGCTGTCTGGTTTTTGTACAAGTTGTAAATAACCTTACGCTCCCTATATTTTACTCCTGCTTGCTTCAGAACTTGAAAGAGAGTATTCCAATCAACATTGTCAAAAGCCTTCTCCAGATCTACAAAAGCTAGAAATGTAGGTTTGGCTTTTATTGACATATCTTCTAGGATAAGCCGTAAAGTGAGTATTGCCTCCCGTGTTCCTACATTTCTCCTGAACCCAAACTGATCTTCCCCGAGGTCGGCTTCTACCAGCTTTTCCATCCTTCTGTATATAATTCGTGTTAATATTTTGCAACCATGACTTATTAAACTGATGGTTCTGTAGTTTTCACATCTGTATGCACCTGCTTTCTTTGGAATGGGGATAACAACATTTTTCTTAAAGTCTGAGGGTACTTCGCCTGTCTCATACATCTTACACACAGGTGAAACAGGTTTGTCATGGCTGGTTCTCCCAGAGACTTCAGTAGCTCTGAGGGAATATTATCTACTCCAGGGACCTTGTTTCGTCTTAGGTCTTTCAGGGCTCTGTCAAATTCTTCTCTCAGTACAGTATCACCTATTTCATCTTCATCTACATCATCTTTCCTTCCTACAATATTGCCTCGAAGTTCATTTCCTTTGTAGAGCCCCTGTATATACTCTTTCCACCTTTCAGCTTTCCCTTCTTTGCTGAGAACTGGTTGTCCATCAGTGTCCTTGATATTCATAGAGCTGTTTTTCTTATCTCCAAATGTTTCTTTTATTTTCCTGTAGGCTGTATCTATTTTTCCCCTATTTATACATTCTTCTACATCCTTGCATTTGCCTTCTAGCCACTCCTGCTTAGCCATTTTGCACTTCCTGTCAATCTCATTTTTTAGTCGTCTGTACTCCATTTTGCCTGTTTCATTTACTGCATTTTTATATTTTCTCCTGTCATTGATTAAATTTAGTATCTCCTGTGATATCCAAGGATTTTTTGTAGGTCTTACCTTCCTACCTATTTTGTCCTCTGCTACCGTCACTATTTCATCTCTCAATTTTACCCATTCCTCCTCTACTGTTTTATTTTCCCCTGTTTCTGCCAATTGTTGCCTAAAGCTCCCTCTGAAATTCTTAAGAACCTCAGGTTCCTTCAATTTATCCAGGTCCCATCTCCTTATTTTCCTACCTTTTTGTAATTTCTTCAGTTTCAGTCTACAGTTCATAACCAACAAGTTATGGTCAGAGTCTATATCTGCCCCTGGGTACGTCTTACACTGTAAAACCTGGTTCCGAAATCTATGTCTTACCATTATAAAATCTATCTGGTATCTTCCGGTGTCACCTGGTCTCTTCCACGTATACAACCTTCTTTTGTGATTATTGAACCAGGTGTTTGTTATAACTAAATTATGTTCTGTGCAAAATTCTACCAGGCGGCTTCCTCTTTCATTCCTTTTACCCAGACCACATTCACCTACTATCTTTCCTTCTCTTCCTTGTCCTACTACCAAATTCCAGTCTCCCATAACAATTAAGTTTTCCTCTCCCTTAATTGTCTGAATAATTTCCTTTAGCTCCTCATATATTTCTTCGATTTCCTCATCATCGGCAGAGCTAGTTGGCATATAAACCTGTACTACTGTTGTCGGTGTTGGCTTCGTATCTATCTTGACAATGATAATGCGATCACTGTGCTGGTCATAATAGTTTACCCGCATTCCTATTTTCTTATTCATTATCAATCCTACTCCTGTTATACCCCCAATTGATTTTGTATTTATAATCCTGTACTCACCTGACCAGAAATCCTGTTCATCCTGCTACTGAACTTCATTAATCCCCACTATATCTAAATTCAACCTATCCATTTCCCCTTTTTAAATTTTCTAATTTTCCTACTCGATTAAGGGATCTAACATTCCACGCTCCGACCCGTAGAATGCCAGTATTGTCTTTCCTGATGATCACATCCTCCTGAGTAGTCCCCGCCCGGAGATCCGAATGGGGGACTATTTTACCTCCGGAACATTTTACCCGAGAGGATGCCATCATCTTATGTTCATACAGTAGAGCTGCATGTCCTCGGGAAAAGTAACGGCTGTAGTTTCCCCTTGCTTTCAGCCGTTCGCAGTAGCTGTGTGGCAAAGCCACATTAGCTGATGTTACAAGGCCAGCTCAGTCAATCATCCAGACTGTTGCCCCTGTAACTACTGAAAAGGCTGCTGCCCCTCTTCAGGAACCACACGTTTGTCTGGCCTCTCCACAGATACCCCTCCGCTGTGGTTGCACCTACGGTATGGCTATCTGTATCGTTGAGGCACGCAAACCTACCCCACCTCGGCAATGTCTGTGGTTCATGGGAGTGGACATGAAGATTATAGAGGAAAATATTTCTTGCAGGAAAAATATATATAAAAAGTAGATGAGGTTAAACCTACCAGGCGAAGGAGCACAGGTACGTGACAGTAACAAATAACACACACACACACACACACACACACACACACACACACACACACACGAGACTCGACGGCAAAGTGAGGAGCACGTGGCTTAACGCCAGAGAACATCGCCAAAGATATTACAACATGTCCATGTATGGCCGTAGAAAGGAAAGAGATTCTACTTCTTTGGAAACGAGTGATACGTAAACATTATCCTTGAATCATTCATACAAAGTCGCATTTTTGCCACTTTTTAACAAAAATAGTTGCAATAGTCGCCTCTGGTAAAACATGGTCACAAATAGTGGCATTTTAGTCACCTATGGCAGCCCTGCAATTTGAAATGGAATGAGCATATAAGGACAGTCATGGGGAAGGTGGATGGTCAACTTCAGTTCAGTAGAAGAATTTTGGGAAGCTGTGATTCCTCTGTAAATGAAACGGTATATAATACACTTTTATGACTACGTCTTTAATACTGCTCAGGTGTATGGGATCCCCAGCAGATTGGTTTAAAGGAAGATATAGAATCAATTCAGAGGATACACAAACTCAAATGGAAGTTGCTGAAGAGAAGGCGCATTATTTCCGAGGAACACTATTGAAGAATTTGAAGCGCACTGCAGAAAGATCCTACTGCCATGTGAAGACCACAGAGATAAGATCAGAGAGATTAGGGCTCACACAGAGGCATACAAGTACTCATTTTCTCCCTCATTGTGTATAGAAATGGAACAGAAAAGAAAATAACTACTAGTGGTACTACATACCCTCCACCACACACCTTTGGATGGATTGCGCAGTATGTATGTAGATGTGGAGGACAGTATTGTATAGCTCTTCCCTAATATTATTCAATTTGTGCATTGAGCAATCTGTTAAGGAAAGCAAGGAGAAATTTGGAGAAGGAATTAAAGTTCAAGGTGAAGAAATAAACACTTTGACAGAATTATAATGTTATCAGCAAACCGCAGAGACAGCAAAGCACTTTGAAGAGCAACTTAATGGAATGGACACTGTCTTGAAAGGAGCATGGAATATTAACACTAACAGGAGCAAACCAAGGGTAATGGAATGTAGAAAATCAGGCAATGCAAAAGGAATTTGATTAGGTAACAAAACAATGAAGGAGGTTGATGAGTTTTTTTTACTTGGGCAGAGATATAACATTCAATGGTTGCAGCACAGATGATATAAAATGCAGAATGGCAATGGGAAGAGAAGCGTTTCTGAAAAAAAGGAATTTGTTAACAATGTATATCCCCTCACACAGCCTTAACTAACTACTGCCCATTTGGGTGGAGGAATTTGCCCATTCACGTGATGCCGAGGGCTATGCTAGTGGTAGTATTGCTGCTGGGAGGGTCACCCATGCTAGACATGTCATTTTCACCGCAACCTATCCCACCTCTTCCAGTAATTCTATTTATACAACCCAAACCAAGGTGTAACACTATCCATGCAAAGCAGTGGATGGCACCTAGGAAGATGTAAACTGAACCTCGTGGATACTGGTTGACCCACTAAGTAATCAGCCTTACACTGGTGTCGCTCCACTGGTGTTGACCATTAAATTCCCAACTCACGTGGGACTAAAACAGATAAACACAAAAATTAATAATGAGCAAAATAATGAGGAGGCACCTTTGGAAACCTTTCACCCTGACATCAGGCCCCAAACCGATAGAAACAATCTTCACAAAAATGGATTGGGTGAAAGACCAACCAAAGAGGTGTAGAATGTTGCTGCACAAATGGACTAGATCAAGCTCAAACTCTTGTCTGGCGCAAAGAGAAGGAAACTTCTCAAAGAGCAGATGAGCTAGGAAGGGAAAGAATAGCCTCTTAAAAAGAAATGGAGGGAAACAAAGGGCCCTGGGCCTAAGATCCCCTGAGCTAGACTGACACAGAGCGAGGAGGGCATTCTGAAATCTTATACCTGTAACACACGTGAGGAATCCTTTACTCCCACTCCTACTTCTAGGGTTCACCCCACTCTTAAGAAGCAGAGGCAGGAAGAAGGGAAACAGACCTTCAGTTCTGTAGCCTCACTGTTCAGTATGGTGGTGATCCAACAAGGCCCCTTGCAACTCTCACCTCACAACAGTAAGATGTGATCCACTTTGCCTCCTCAAGAAAATGGGGGTGGTGTGTGTGGGTGGGGTACTCTGGTCACGAGCCCACTTTCAGGAGGACCTATCTAAACAAAAATGCCATCATCTTTGTCTGTGAGGGAGCAAACACAGTAGAGTGGCTCAAGGAGATGGTACCCAAGATATCACCAGTGGAAGAAGCAAAGCTGCTGGTTAAGACAGAAGCAGAACTCCAAGACCGCAAAGGTATCAATTCAGGTGGCCCAAAAATATGGGTGCAGAACTGAAAAGTCTGGACAATGGATTGTAGAGTTATTGACAGAGGACTCCTGACAGATGAACCCTACAGATTGAAGTTTGAGAAAAATCTCTAAAGCAATGTGGGAACAGGGACTAAAACTCTTTTTAGGGTTCTCCCAAGTTGCCATCAGAGTCATCAAAGATATTAAGAGCAACAATGCCAGCAAGCAGGTGGCTGAAAGTACTGCACATCAAACATCCATCAACCTGCATCACAGTAAAGGAGTATTAGCTGCCTTGTGTCACCTCCAGGAAAGACAGGAGACTGATGTGGCCCCGATCCAGGAACCATACTGCCACAAACAGGAAGTATCAGGACCTGGCGGCACTGGAGGTAATTTGATTTATGCAAGAAATCTTAATATCCCCATAACCTGCATTTATGTAAAAAAGGCGTACATTCATGCCAATGGCCGACTTTTGTTCTATGGACTTGGTCACCATCAAGCTGAAACAATATAAGGGAGCGAGTTCAAGGTAATTTGTTGTGGCCTCAACATACCTTCCTTACAAAGACAGCTCTCCTCGTTTCCTGGAAGTGAGAAGACTGACCAACAGTGAAAGTGAAATAACACCTGCTAGTTGGATGTGATGCAAATGCCCAAAACATAGTGTGGGGGGCAACAATGACATCAACAGCAGAGAAATTAGAAAACAACTTGGAAATCCTAAAAAGAGGTAATTAGCCTACCTTTAGGGATAGGATCAGAGAAGATCTAATTGACCTAACTTTTAGTACCATGCTGATGGGGAACTATGTCAAACGATGGCACGCGAAGAGGAAACCATTCCTCTCTGACCATGCATATGCAAGGTGAATCGCCTAACATTACCACTGGAAATATTTCATAAACCACAAAAAATAATGAATAACTAATTCCACTGATCGAACGTGAGGATAGGAGCTGGCGTAATTGGTTAATACAAACCATTAAAAATGCATAGAAGCTTGATTTCCAACACAAACCTATGTTATTTATTTTATGGAAACCTGGTATTAATTTCAGCACACTTGAAAATAGAAAAAGTACACAATGCTGATGGTTACATTGAAAAATGTTTATTACATCTTGAGTTATTGTAATGTAAAGTTGCTTGAAAAGTCAGAAATTCAGCCATCTGTTTTAAGAAGCAACATTCATGATCAACAATCAGCATATGTAGGTGTATGTTTATGAAGAAATGTGAAAATGGTTTATTCTAACTCTGAAAGGGCAGAGATGATAGTCGTTTATGGTGTAATTAGTGACTATCTCAGTGGTTCCACGCAGTTCAAAAACAAATCTGTAAGTTTAATTAACACTGATGTTAATGTACATTTTCTCCAGAGAGAGAGAGAGAGAGAGAGAGAGAGAGAGAGAGAGAGAGAGAGAGAGAGAACCTAATAAAAATGTTAACTAGTAAATGTACTTTGCTATTCAAATCTCTTCTGTACCTATGATAAATCACTGATCTTTTTGTATCCACAATTAATTCGGTTTCTCCAATACAACTGAACTGCTGAGGAGTTACTCTAGTGTCAACTTCAGATTACAATAACTCTGGATGTAATTAAAATTTTAAACTGTAACAAATGACACCGATTAAGAATTTTTTTTCTATTTCCAGTTGAGCTAAAGATCATAACAGTTTTTCATTAAAAGTAGGATTGTGTTACAAAAGCATACTTCATTTTTAATGGTTTGTATTAACCAATTACATCATTTCCTCTCCTCACTTTCAGTCTGTGGAATTAGATATTCAGAATTTGTTGTGGTTTACAACATACATCCAGTGGTAAAGTAAGGTGTTTCACCCTGCATAAGGTTTGGTGTAAAAATGCATGTCAAACTGATCTCAACCTATAGGAATCCCAGGAAAACCAACAGATATGCAGGAAAGACTTAAACACTCAGTTATTCTCCATCAAATGATAGGGAATCCAGCCGACCTAGTAGAAATGGCAGATAAAGTTACATCCGCCATTATAAGCTCATATCTTGAAAACTTCCCAATCACCGGTAGGTGCACAAATAGGAATGTATTCTGGTGGAACAAGAACCTTTAACTGCAAAGGAAATACGTCAGAAGACTGTGTAACCTTGCAAGAAGGAAAGGACAGTGGGCAAGATACAGAGCATGACTGCTAGAGCCAGACTTCATAAAATTCTCATATGAATCTCTATAAATTAATAATGTACATTAAGGAAGTAAATATGGATTTTAGCAGAACAGCACATGGAACACTAAAGGTACTCTTCAAGAGACACTTCCCCCAAAGCACCCTGGTTGAATAAATCAACCAGGACTCAGCCCATCGCATGTTCTTTCTGAACATGTGAAGGAAGGACAGGGAATCAGCCAAGGAGTTTACCAATTTTAAGAAAATATAGTAGGCAGTGGGAGTGATTAAATTTTTCAAGTCACCAGGCCCAGAGGGTATTTTTCCAACTCTACTTCTACATGCAGGAGATGAGCTACTTAAAATCCTGTGTAGGCTTCATAGAGTCAGCCTTGCAGGAGGAATCCCCAATGTCTAAGGTGAGTGAAGGTGGATTTCATTCTGAAGCCAGGGAGACTAGATCAAACCAAGGACATGAGCTCAATCAGCCAATCCTCTGTTGTTCTAAAGACAATAGAAGTTTCAGAGCTCTAAAGAATGCATTTTAGAGTTTGTGTTTAATTGAGGAAGTGAACAGAGGAAAAGGAGTAGGAGGAGACAAATAGTGTGAGACTTGAGGAAAAATTAGAAAGCAGATAGTGGGTGGGGATGTAAGGGGGAGGAAGGTGGGGGGTATTGGGGAGGGAACAGAGGTGGGTGTGGGTATTGGGGGGGGGGGGGAGATCAGAGGTGGGTGTGGGTATTGGGGGGGGGAGAACAGAGGTGGGTGTGGGTATTGTGGAGGGGGGGGGGGGAACAGAGGTGGGTGTGGGTTTTTTTTTTTTTTTTTTTTTTTTTTTTTTTTTTTTTTTGGTGGTTTTAGGGCGCACAACTGCTGAGGTCATTAGCGCCCAACACTGCCCATAGTAAAAAAGAACAGGGGTTAGAAATTAAATGGATTTCGCCATATTTGCACAATGTATAAAAAGTAAAACTCTGTTAACCGATTGCGGGTCATCAGATAAAATGTCAGACATTTCAAATGGTAAACACAGATCATGACGGAGACGATTAAAAAACGGACATTGCACTAAAAGATGGATCACAGTAAAAGGTGCATCACAGTGCTCACATAAGGGAGCAGGACCACCACGTAATAAATGCTGGTGGCTATAACGACAGTGGCCAATACGAAGCCGGGCCAGAACAATCTCCTCTAGGCGGGAGGATCGAGATGACGTTGACCAGAGATCAGGCACAGGTTTAATGGCTCGCAATTTGTTCCCTGACAGGGATGACCAATGTAGATACCAACGGGAGATAATACGCTGGGAGATACCAGCGCGAAGATCATCAGAGCTGGTGGAAAAGGTACATAGCCGAGGAAGGAGAACTGCTTCCTTGGCAGCCGTATCCGCAGCCTCATTCCCCAACACTCCCACATGGCCAGGGACCCACAGAAACGTCACCGTAGTTCTCCTCGTTGAAAGAGAAGTAAGGCAATTGCGGATGCTTTGTACCAGGGGATGGGCCGGATATAGCATGCGAAGGCTCAACAAAGCACTCAGAGTCCGAGCAAATGACCGTCTTACTGAGCGAGTTTCGCCGGACGTATTGTGTGGCTTGGTATAATGCATACAGCTCGGCTGTAAAAATGGAACTCCACTCAGGAAGACGATATTTAAAAGAGACGTTGCCAAGTACAAAAGCACACCCAACACCCTGGTCTGTCTTTGAGCCATCAGTGTAAATGAACAAATTGTCATCAAATTTAAACCGGAGTGCGTGAAATTCTCTCTGGTAGACTAAACTAGGTGTGGAGTCCTTTGGAAGAGAATGAAGATCAAAGTTAACACGGACTTCGGGGCTTCGCCACGGTGGAGAGGTGCTCTCTCCAGTCGAGAAGATAGCAGGCATTGTAACGCCAAGCTGGCCGAGTAGCGAACGCAAGCGTACTCCCGGTGGTAGCAGAGCAGACGGGCGCAGAGCGAAGAGACTGTCAAGTGAGTCGTTAAAAAAAACTGCGTACGTCGGGTGTCCTCGCATGGACGACAAACGACTAGCGTAACGGCTAAGCAGGAGTTCCCGACGGTAAGAAAGGGGTAGTTCGGCGGCCTCGGCATAGAGGCTCTCAACGGGGCTAGTATAAAACGCTCCTGTTGCCAGACGGAGAGCTTGGTGGTGGATTGTATTAAGGCGGCGCAGTATGGACGGTCGAGCCGAAGAATAAACGATGCTACCATAGTCCAGTTTGGACCGAACTATGGTGCGATACAGATGGAGAGTAGACCTGTCAGCTCCCCACGAGGTGCCACTTAACACCCGCAGCACATTGAGAGAGCAGGTACAGCGAGCTGACAAACGGGATATGTGGGGAGACCAACTTAACTTCCTGTCGAGAACAAGTCCCAAGAACATCGTGATATCTACAAATGGAAGTACTATGGGGCCCAGACGAAGGGACGGGGGAAGGAACTCCTTCCGCCGCCAGAAGTTCATGCAGACTGTCTTGTCAGCTGAGAATCGAAAGCCAGTGTCCATACTCCACGCGTGGAGATTGTCTAGGCACCACTGAAGGCGCCGCTCCAGGAGACCCGTTTGCTCAGAGCTGCTGTAGATCGCGAAGTCATCAACAAATAGGGACGCCTACACTCCCAGTGGAAGGTGATCGGCTATAGAATTGATTGCCACTGCAAATAAAACAACGCTCAGGACCGAGCCCTGGGGGACTCCGTTCTCCTGATTAAAAGTGCTCGATAAAACCGAACCAACACACACTTTAAAAACACGGTCTGTTAAAAATTCGCGGATAAGAATTGGCAGGCGACCCCGAAAACCCCATGTATGCAGAGTGCTGAGGATGCCCATCCTCCAGCAGGTGTCGTATGCCTTTTCCAGATCAAAGAACACCGCTACTGTCTGGCGCTTCCGTAAAAAGTTATTCATTACTGAGGTAGATAGGGCAACAAGATGATCCACCGCAGAACGGTGCTTGCAAAACCCACATTGGACATTAGACAGGAGATGTCGCGTTTCAAGCCACCATACCAGGCGCCCGTGAATCATGCGTTCCATCACCTTGCATACGCTACTGGTGAGGGAAATGGGGCGGTAGCTGGAAGGGAGACATTTGTCCTTCCCAGGCTTTGGTATGGGAATGACTATGGCTTCACGCCAGTGTCGCGGAAAGGTGCCTTCTATCCATATGCGGTTGTAGGTGGCCAGTAGGAAGTGCAAGCTCGTTGGTGAAAGATGTTGCAGCATCGCCACGTGAATGCCATCTGGTCCTGGAGCGGAGGACCGCGAAGACGAGAGTGCGTGGTGAAGCTCTCGTACAGTAAACTCGGTATTGTAGCATTCACGGTTCTGAGAGGTAAAGGGCAATGGAGTCGCCTCCACCGTCCGTTTCCTAGCTAGGAAAGCTTCAGTGTAATGTGAAGAGCTAGAGACCTCTGCAAAATGTCGACCCAGTGCGTTGGCTATTTGTGGAGGATCGATGACGGTGTCATTTGCGACACACAGACCGGGAATCGGGGAAAGAGCCATAGTGCCCGAAATTTTTCAAAGGTTACCCCAAATGATGGAGGAAGGGGTAGACCTATTAAAAGAGCTCGTGAATGAACGCCAACTGGCGCGTTTACAGTCGCGAAAGAGGCGACGACAATAGGCCCGCAGCCGTTTGTATCGGATGCAGTTGTCGAGCGTGGGCCGTTGTTTGAAGATTCTAAGGGCACGTCGCCGTGCTCGCAGAGCGTCACGGCATTCCGCGGTCCACCACGGGACAAGGGGACGACGTGCGTGGTAAGTCTTGCAGGGGATGGAACATTCCGTGGCAGTCAGAATAACTGTGGTAATGTGTTCCACTTGGTCGTCTATACTAGGATAATGATAAGTACCAAAATCCGCCAGTGACGAGTAGAGCTCCCAGTCCGCTTTGGTTAACTGCCAGCGGTGTGGATGCTCAAGGGTGTCAGGCATCATTAGGTGAATTACACACGGAAAATGATCGCTCGAATGTGTGTCGGAGAGCAGACCATTCAAGACGCCGTGCCAGCTGAGCAGTGCAGATAGCTAGATCTATATGGCTGAAAGTATTTGTGGTGTCTGAAAGATAAGTTGGTTCACCAGTGTTAAGGCAGATGAGCTGAAGGTGGTTCAGTATATCTGCCAGGAGGGAGCCCCGTGGACATGGTCGTGGGGAGCCGCAAAGGGGGTAGTGGGCATTGAAATCTCCCACCAACAAAAACGGACGCGGAAGCTGGTCAATAAGATCTAGGAGATCTGATCTAGTGACGGGAAAGGAGGAAGGAGCGTAAATATTGCACAGTGTGAAGACAAATCCAGGAAGGTATATCCGGACAGCAACAGCTTGTATTGGAGTACACAAAGGGACCGGTGTACTGTGTACGTCATCCCGAATAAGCAACATTACACCCCCGTGGGCTGGAATTCCTGCCACTGGAGGAAGGTCAAAGCGAACGGTAGTGTAGCGTGGGAAAGTAATTCGAGTACCAGGGAGCAATTTTGTCTCCTGTAGAGAGAAGATGATTGGATGATATGTTCGCGTTAGAAGCTGCAGTTCTGTCCAATTCGACCGGATACCACGAATGTTCCATTGAAGAATATCCATAATAGGATAAAATGAGATGAAGGTGGACATCAGCCCGACGAAGGCGGCGGGCCACAGTGCGAATGTTCGCAACTGGTGGTGTCTGAGACTGGAGGGTCTTGCTCCATATTCTCAGAGGTTACCACAGCAGCTGCATGAGTGTGGTCGGCAGCCCCATCTTTGGCTGATGCACCTGGAGAGACTATAGGCTTCCAGGGGATGCCATCGTCACATTTTGAGGTAGGAGGGGGGAGAGTTTTCCCCCTATTTGATTTCTTGGAGCCCTGGTGAAGCTCCTTGGTTGGCTCAGATCTTTTGGTAGGGGTGCGGAGGAAATCCTCGTGCGAATGCTCTTTCTTAGACTTTCGCGTCTCTATCTGTGGTTTCACAGCTGAAGATGAAGATTTGGAAGAGGTACTCACACTTTTCGTTGAACGTGACGCCGTTGTCGATGTAGACTGTTTGACAACTACTGTCGTAAACTGTAGGTCACAAGTCTGTGTGGCCATATCCCGTGTTGGTGGAGGCGTTGCAACTACAGTACTGTAGTTACCACGAGGCGGGGTCTTGGGCTTACGACTGGCGTACATCTTACGTGCAACTTGTATGGGAACCTTTTCCTTTACACGGATTTCCTGGATGGCTCGTTCATCGGCAAACACGGGACATTCCCGGGAGGAAGCAGCATGATTCCCGTTACAATTGATGCAATGAGGGGACGGTGGTGGACAAATCCCCTCATGGGCCTCTTTACCACAGGTGACACATATGACTGGGTTCTTGCAGACTGGCTGGTGTGGTTAAATCGATGGCACTGATAACACCGAGTAGGGTTAGGGATATAAGGTCGTACTGTGATGACCTCATACCCTGCCTTGATCTTCGGCGGCAGAGCCACTCGGTCGAAGGTCAGAAACACTGTGCGAGTGGGCACTACAACATTGTTCTCTTTTTTTGTCACTCTGTGTACTGCGACGACGCCTTGAGCTGCTAGATATTCTTTCAGTTCATTCTCAGTCAAACCGTCCAAACTGGCCGAGAATACTACCCCTCGGGAATAATTGAGGGTTGGATGGAGCTCGACATGAACCGGGTAGCTGTGGAGCAGAGTAGCCTTAAGCAGCCGCTGTGCCTGGGAGCCACTTTCTGTTTCTAACAGTAGTGTTCCATTACGCAGGCGGTTGCAGGTCTTAACTGGGCCGGCAATGGCATCAACCCCTTTTTGAATAATAAATGGGTTCACCAACGAAAGGATTGTCCATCCTCAGTACGGGTCACCACAAGGAACTTTGATGTCTGTAAATTTTTCTGTTCAGACACACTATTGTCTAGTACATCAATTTCTAAAGGCTCTTTCCACTTTCTTTTTTTTTAGAACCATCGCGGTTGTATCCCCCACAATTGCCAGTGTCTCCGATGGCACGCTCCTTCCTGCTGGGGGCCCCCAACGGAAGCACACCCGCCTTGGGTGATTGTTCACACCCCAGGTCACACCTCCCGATCTACAGACGGAGGGACCAATCGGCGAATCGGGAAGGTATCAGCGCAGGCAATTACCCCTCCCCTGGCCTGGCCTTAACCAGGGGGTACGCACGCACCCTACATGCCAGCCCGGGGCTGGGACTTACGCATTACCCAGTCACCCATATGGGTGGCCTTCAAGTGCGTACAGGGAGGAGGAAGAAAGAAATAGTAGGAGGAGAAGCCTCAAACGCAGATGCGGAGGCAAGGTAAAGAAGTGAGAGAAGAGCTGAATCCAAAAGGTCAGAACATCGGTTCCCCGAAGGATGCACAGACTCGGTCCCCAAGAGGGGGGAAAAGGACAGTAGAAGAATCGTCGTGTAGCATGGAAAGGAAAGAGCGCCACAAAGGCTGGGGCCCCGTGCTCGCCACGCACGTACTCAGCACAGAGCGGTGAGCCCCCTGGGGGGGGGGGGTATTGGAGGGGGGAGAGAACAGAGGTGGGTGTGGGTATTGAGGGGGGGAGAGAACAGAGGTGGGTGTGGGTATTGAGGGGGGGGGGGAGAGAACAGAGGTGGGTGTGGGTATTGGGGGGGGGGGAGAGAACAGAGGTGGGTGTGGGTATTGGGGGGGGGGAGAGAACAGAGGTGGGTGTGGGTATTGGGGGGGGGGGAGAGAACAGAGGTGGGTGTGGGTATTGGGGGGTGGGGGGAGAGAACAGAGGTGGGTGTGGGTATTGGGGGGTGGGGGGAGAGAACAGAGGTGGTTGTGGGTATTGGGGGGGGGAGAGAACAGAGGTGGGTGTGGGTATTGGGGGGGAGAGAACAGAGGTGGGTGTGGGTATTGGGGGGGGGGGGAGAGAACAGAGGTGGGTGTGGGTATTGGGGGGGGGGGAGAGAACAGAGGTGGGTGTGGGTATTGGGGGGGGGGGAGAGAACAGAGGTGGGTGTGGGTATTGGGGGGGGGGAGAGAACAGAGGTGGGTGTGGGTATTGGGGGGGGAAGGGAGGTGGGTGTGGGTATTGGGGGGGGAAGGGAGGTGGGTGTGGGTATTGGGGGGGGGAAGGGAGGTGGGTGTGGGTATTGGGGGGGGGGAAGGGAGGTGGGTGTGGGTATTGGGGGGGAAGGGAGGTGGGTGTGGGTATTGGGGGGGGAAGGGAGGTGGGTGTGGGTATTGGGGGGGAAGGAAGGGAGGTGATGGAGGAGAAAGTAGTTGAGAAGGCAGACAGAAAAGTATAACAAGGGTGAGGGGTGGAGGAAGTGGATGGAAAATGGTGGATTTGGAGGAGAATGCTGAGGAGGGGGGTTCAAGGGGTAACGTGGCTGCAGGAGAGGGCATGGAGGAGGAATTCAAAAATATTGTACGGATAGATTACAGCTCTCCACAAAGACACACGACAAGCTGTGACAGGCACATTAAAAAGACACCTACACACACAACACTTGAGTTATTGGCAATTTGCCTTTGTCAGAAGAAAGAGCATCGTGTGACTGTGAAATGTACCTATGTGAATGCTCTCTTTTCTGACAAAGTCAAGTGGCCAATAGCGTAAGTGGTACTAGAAATTGCTTATCAGTGCAAGTGCAAAGTATAGATTTATATTATTATTTAATAAATATTAGAACTACAAAAATGCAAAGTTGAAAAATATGATGATTTGTCACAGATACCACCCCCCCCCCCACACACACACAGGACTGCAGTCTCCCACCACTGTAGCCAGTCTGCAGGACTCAGCACACCCAATGCACAAAAGCAACTGGTGGTGATGGTGAGGATGAGGCAGAAGGGAGAGGGTATCAGGAAGGAAGGGGAGTGAAGCATGGTAAGGGTGGGTGGGATACACCAGTAATATCTGACTGTCAGAGTGAAAGAGGAGGGGAGAGAGTGTGTGTTGGAATCAAAACATTTGAGACTAGTGTGGGCCGTGAAGGGGAGGGGAGGGGAGGGGTAGGTATTGGGAGCAGAAGGTAGCAAAGGTTTAGGCCTGGGGGACTGTGTGAGCTTAGCATATTTGTGCACAGTGTTCCCATGTGTACAATTCAGACAAGCTGGTGCTTGTGGGGAGGATCCAAATGGTACAGGCTGTGTAGCAGACATTGAATGAGTCACATCATGCATGCTCTGCAACAGGATGGTCCAGCTGCTTCCTTGCTACAGTTTGACAATGGCCAATCATGTAGACAGGAAGTTTGTTGCTGATGAGGTCTACATAGAAGGCTACAATGTGATTGCTCTGCCTTTTATAGGATAGGAAATACACATGTGATTTGGCTGGAATAGGTGATTTTGGGATGTGTATAGGACAGGTTTTACGTTTAGGTCTGTTGCGGATATATGAGACAAGGGGGCAAGGGGTTGGAAGTGGATGGACAAGGACATTATTTAGGTTTGGTGGGCGATGGAATATCACTTTAGGGGGCGGGGTTGGGAAGGATATTTGGTAGGGTATTTCACATTTCAGGGCAGGATGAAAGGTAGTCAAAGCCCTGGTGGAGAATGTAGTTTTAACTGCTCCAGACGTCGGTGTAACTGGGACACAAGAGGAGTGATCCTTTGTAGTCAGACGATGGTTGTTAGGGTATGTGAGGGGTACCTGGACAGACAGGGCCCACGAGATCTGTTTCTGGCCAAGGTATGCAGTGTAAGTAAAGTCATTGAAGGCCTCGGTGAAGCATTTGACATATCAGGAGAGGTACTACTCATCACTGCAGATTTGATAACCATGGGTCCATAATGCCATCATTCAGCTAGCTCCAGACAAGATTGTGTGCCTTCTTCACATTTATGATAGGTGAAGTTTTGAACTTAAATAACAATCACCCAAAGCCAGTTGATGCAACTCTCAAACATTCTCGAGAAAATTGACTTTGAAGTAAGTACCAGTAATTAAAACAGTTACAGCATCTGTCAGTGTAACTCAGGTGGTAGCGTTCTCATCTCGCAATGACAGAGTCGGTGATTCGAATCCTGCTGTGAAATGATGTTTTGAATTCAATTATATGAAGCATTTTGTAATCTAATTTCACGTGCTGGGTCAGTTTTTGTGTATGTGAGATGA
This sequence comes from Locusta migratoria, assembly GCA_026315105.1. Taxonomy (NCBI): domain Eukaryota; kingdom Metazoa; phylum Arthropoda; class Insecta; order Orthoptera; family Acrididae; genus Locusta; species Locusta migratoria. The sequence goes on along the minus strand of CM048746.1, from coordinate 362,791,021 downwards.
GCTGAACACCTTGTCACCTAAAACTATGGTTAAGTAGGTTAGCTGTTTAGAAAGCCAGTAGTAGCTATGGAGATGACTTTCCAAACACAGCCTCATAGCTCTTCACAAACTGAACAATCATTGCTGCCGTTCAACTAGTAGTTAAGACAATACTGCCAATACAGTAAAAAAATGTAAATAATGTTTTTTTATTGAAACCATCGTTATTAACAACCTTTTATGAAATATAAAAAATTATGAATAAACTAAAATACTTGCATTTTTCATAAAATTAACATTACATATTGAAATTTTGTAAGTATTAAAAAAAAAGTTACAACAAGATTCAAACCACGAACCTTTGGTTGTAATTCCAGAACGCTACTACCTAAGCTTTATCAACAGTTGCTGCAATTGTTTTAATTATTGGTAATTTTGTGTCCTTGCAAAACTTCAAAGCCAATCTTCAGAGAATTTTTTAGAATTGTGTCAAATGACTTTGGGTGATTGTCATTTCAGTTCTGAATTTCATGTAAAAACACTCTCTACAATTAAATACCCATGTGGTCTCCTTGTCAGACATATCCCAACTCTGATAAACTGTTTATTGAAGCGCAAGTGATGAATGAACACCTTCGACTACTTATGGATAGAGAGGGATGGCAGTGATGTTAAAAACTTAAACCTATGTGGATTTGGGATGTCCAGTGCTCCCCCCCCCCCCCATTAACACATTGTGGACCCCCAAGTAAGACTCTTGCAACACTAAATTAGTAGCTGCCTTTGCACAACTGCCTTCTCTTGGTAACCATGTAAAATTAACAAGGAAAATTCTCTGTATTGTGCTGCCACATAGTGAGTGAAGATTTAACTATTTGTATGCTACAACAGAGCTTTGTATTTGCTGCTCTCTGTTGAGTCCTACACTGCTTTCGTCTGCTATCTGTATTGCTAGCACTCTGCTTATTCTTGATTAGGCAAATTTACATAAGACCGATGTTTTCAATGCCCTAGAAGAGGAAATAGGTGATTCCGAATCAGACTTTAAAAAAAAATAATAAATGAGGTTTCATTGTTTCAAACGAGGCAGCCAACTCAATTATTGCGTTTGTAGCTAGAAAACTGTACTTTTAGAAACAATTGTTAAAAACAGCAGTCTGGCTGCCCCATCCAGGGTCACTTATGTAAGTCGTGAATGTGTTGCAACTTGATTCTGTTAACTTGTTATTGTGAAATCTGTGACTACTTAGACATTGTCATTTGGCACTTACATGTTATTTCTTGCCCAACACTAATTTCCAACCCCACGAAGAAACAATTTCACCATACAATAATACAATATTTGTAATAGTTTCAAACATACAAGTGAAATACTCAAAGCAAAAGATGTATAATTAAACATACCATCACCTGAACAAATATTTGTCAAAATTTCCAGAGATGTCTGCTGTCCTTCCAACATTGTCTGTGTATCTGTTATAAGCTTCTCCTGTTCCTTCATTTTTGAAGTGTCTTCTAACACTTTGTCATCATCCTTATTCTGAATGAGAGAAGTAGCCAAAGTGTCCAGCACTTTACAGTGATCTACTTCCAATACAGATCCCAGAACAGCAAGGATACGAGCTGTAGAAATCTTTGCTCTTACATTCAAAGCCACACCTGCAGATTTAAAGTGTCTTGTAGAAAAGAACATCATGCGCAAATACCAGCAACATGGTAAAATCACACACAAAAATAACCTCTACAATAATCGCGAATTCTTAACACACATTCTATCTGTTACCGCAAGTTCAAGTGGTACCCCCCCCCCCCTCATGATGTACAAAATACAGATGAACCACTTACATGCAGTAAACTAAAAGGTGAATCTATGTTAACCCCAGTACTGGATTCTGAAGAGCCCAAACTAACATACACAAATAAGAAAAATTAGAGCTTTTGGGAAATAGTAATTCTAAACTAGGAAACACGCGCACAAATATTCTTTGGAACATTAAACATGAACAACATTTTTAAAGGAAAACTGGAACAATTTTACATGAAACTAGATTCAAAGGTGGCCTCCTAATGAAGTCTGAGAATTGCAAACATACAAATGTAAACGAAAAACACAGGGTGTTTCAGATGGTATAGTAAATATTTTAGGAGGTGGTAGTATGTATTACTTGCAATAAAATGACATATAATATGTGTTAATAATATAGTAAGAACCGTTTACAACTCACCGCAAAGACGTGGCGAGTTGTATACTGTCCTTACTGTATTATTAATTACAACCTGTACTTTTCATTATTATATAATGTGTGTCCAATTTTTATCGAGTGCAGAGATACCACTGTTGGTATGTAACCCAAACAAACTTAATGCAAAAGCAAGTAAGGATGCTTAAAATTGATTTTCCAAAATTCCATTACAACTTCAAGGAACTTTAGACTTCTTTTGAAAACATCATGTGCAAGCTCTTATGAGGTAGTCTTCGCATTCTTTGATTATGGGGGAATTATTCGCAATCTGAATGATCAAACCAGCTTTGTTTATTTTGCATGTAGGTTTTCTTTGCACCTCTAACGTGAATTACAATTGTTATTGATTCAGTCATGGATGAAAGTAGCTCCATCAAATAGAGTAAAAATGTGATTACTTGGAAATTCTCAAATATCCAACAATAAAATTATAATAGTCCATCTAGGTGGAAATTCGACATGTGATTGTTGAGGGAGTACTTTTTACTGACTGAATTATGTCTTTTGCTTAATCCACAGTCTGTTCATTTACATGTTCAGATACAATATGACTGTTGGGCACTGTACCATATTAAACACATGAGTAAACACTGGTAGTCTGGTTACGAAATCGTATATTGTATTCACTTAAAGCAGAAGCATATCCATAACAAATATCATAATGGCATACTTAACATGGGGAAATACAAATGACATGTTTACATGCTACAGTAAAGTAGCCTTGGCCAACATATCATAATGAAAATTTCAATGCAAAGAAAAGCATGTCTAAACAATGTGAAGCACAGTACTGCTGACATTCAATAATTATGCCAACAGTGAACGGTGTACCAATGCACAAAATAAACATGCACTGAACTCAGCAGCACCTCTGGACTCAATAAAAATTGGACAATTACCAAATATTTAAACATTTAGACTGTTTCAGTGCACTGAAATAAATCCAAGGGCAAATCTGAAAATTTTTGCTCTACCAGGACTATCAACTTTGAAATAAATCTAATGCAATGTCTGAAATGGTTGAAATATTTGAATATTTCAAAATTTGTAATATTACAGTCATCAATGTCAACAAATGGTGTCTGTTCTTTTGGACATGTCCGAAAAGAACAGACAGATTATCAATAAAAAAAAAAATGGACACATGTTATATGCACATTATATAATAATTTATCTATGCTACCACCTCCTAAAATATTTACTGTTCCTCCTGACACACCCTGCATATAAGAAAGGGCACTCATCACCAGAGGACAGCTTTTGTTGAGAACAAGACCACCACTGAATTTACATTTCTCTTTAAAAAGCTAAATACACAAATCATTTAAAGTAATTCAATATCCATGCAGACATCAGGTTTATGACACACAAAGCAAAATGTTCTAGTATGTCCTAAACTTAAAATCAGAAAATTTCAGATGATGATGATGATGATGATGATGATGATGATGATGATAACTAGAGGACACGTGCGAATACTTTGCACTGTTAGTGGAATGACAAAAAAGTTGGGAGAAAAAAAAGGAAATAAAGTTGAATGTCACGCACAGCTTTCTTCAGTGTCAATCAATGCAAATGTTTAAAAGCACAAATGAAACAGCTTGATCCGCCGACTGTTGTTAGGTTGAAAAGAACTGCGTACCTTAAGTAGAACCAGAGCTCTCGTAAAACAAATCTATTAAAATATTCAGTGCAAGGACAGAAGGATACCGCATTTGAATAAAAATAAAGGATGGAGAGACTTAAGTTATTTCTGATGATTGATGACAAATCTTTGGATGAATTTCATTTAAAACAAAAACTGAAGAAATTTGGCCGACTGACTTTAGTTTTCATAGATTCTTTTAATACACAAGCTAATAAAATTTTTGTGTTAGTTGAATACCTATATTGGGGGAAAACATTTTTAGAAAATTGTTGGTGGCTTTCCAGCACACGGGAAGAAATACAAATGGCTAGAGACTTTCACAATTTTGTCCCATTGAAAGCCAATCTCTCAAATTTGAAAAGGATTTTCCTACAAACAATATTGCTGAAAACTACAAAATAAACTCCTTAGAGAGTTTCAAATAGACCATGCACCAATATTCATGAAAAATCATGAAAGAGAAGATTAAGAAAGGGCCAATATTGAAATAGTCCCTTAAAATCAGTTTAAACATTAAATGAAAACAATAATTGCATATGATTTAGGAAACTCAGTAAAATACAAAGAATCCTATTAAAAATTCTGACTTGATGCCTGAATGTGGGAAGAGATGACGGTCGGGATGATGATGAATACTGATGAAAATCTCAGATTAAATTGACGCCAGAATGGTAAGAATGACATTTGGACAGAAAGAAAAATCTATTTTCAATGAAGTTTGATGATAAACAGCAAAATTGATCAAAAAAGCTTAGCTATAAATGTTAAGGACCAATTGCATCAACCTGAATAAGATTGTCAGAAAAGACCACCACAGATTTCTACAAAGATGTTTAAATACAACCTCTTCAGTTATAACAAGGCCCCCCCCCTCTTTGTTTACAAAAATAAAATGGCAAACTAATCATTATTCAACAACAAAAACCTGAATTATTTGCTAAATATTCAGAGAACCTATGAGGCTGAATAAAAAATGCCTCCTCTGTCATAAAAAGTTAATAATGAACATATACTGTACCAGTGGAATCAGCAGAGATAATATCCTCAATTATTCTATCTACAATACTAGCATCAACAGACAACATACATTTATACCCCATTTGGCCATCATTGAACTCTGCCATCACAACCAGACAGAATTTAACAATTTAAAGCTGACACATTCATTGATTAAATTCACTGGTACAGAGTTTCTTGCAGCTGAAATAGATGACTTACCACAGATAAGCACTCTGAACAAGAGAAATTCTGTTTCTTTTCCCTCTACTTCAAGCAGGCTATGCCACGTTGTTTCCATATTTTGTAGTACCTTAATTGCAATTGGATTGTTTTCTGTTATAGTGTGCAAACATTGTGCTGAAAATAAAGAAAGATACAAATGGTAATTAATTCTTGACAAAGAGGTGTGTGGCAATTATTCTTGCAGGTAGCAAGTGTTGAAAACTTGAAGTTACCAGAGATACAATAACTATTTCAGACAGCAAGTTCTTGATATTTTTAATTATTTTGACAATTGAGATTATTCATACAAAATGGTAAACTATTAAAACCACTCAGGAGAATAGGAGAAAAAATTGTATATGAATGCTATATTATATCTAACTACCTGATAATCCGGCATTGCCCAGTTATTTACTTATCCTCTAAACCCATTAATCAACTTCCTCCTCTCTCAGCCTGTACATCCCCTCCTCTATTCATTTCCTTGTCCTCCCTCTGTTCAACTCTACATCTTTTTTTCTATCTATCAAAATTCATATAAATATGTTAACTTTTGTGGTGATCAGTGATACAGTATGAAGTATAATTGCAAGGTACCTTTTGCCATGCACAATACGGTGGCTTGTGGTTGCCACCAACTTTCCGCAAGAAATCATATACCGTATTTGCGCGAATATAGGCTGCACCTAAACTTTTGAAACGAGATTTTAGAGAGAGAAAAAAATCTCGAGTATACGCCACAGGTTTTATAATTTTTATTTAATTTATTTTTTTGTATAATCAAACTTTTTCTTAACCAGAAACACAATGTTAACAAAATAATGTTCTCTTTTCAATAAACAAACATGCAAAACTGCAAATCAAAAGCGAGATGTCAATCCGGGCACCCCAAGTGAGGGGACGCCGAACCAAGGCGTGTTACCGGGCATTTCAAGTGTTGTATAGCGTATGCATGTGCTGCGAAAATATAGTTTTTTCGGTGTGTGTGTGTGTGTGTGTGTGTAGCAGGAAACGAACGTATGAGTTACATCGTCAAATGTAAGCTTCAGGTTGCCTAGTCACAGTAACGGACATGGAAAACGGTAAGTTCGACATAAATTTGACGCTGACGAAAAAAGTTCGTCGCTAGTGTGCAAGTGAGGACAAACTATTAAAATGTTCAAACAGTCGTTATGCATTTCACGGGCTAAAATTTAAATATCCCCATGTTTGCTTGACTTCATAATCTGAAACAGGAACTATGGTTTTGCTGTTACAACAGAAACGATTCAGTTGCAAGGCTGCAAAATAGCCCCGAGTTCCATGTATTTTATTTCATGGAAATAACCCCCAACAAATGTGAAACCAGTGAATCTGGTCATAGTAAAATACGTTATTTTAAAACATAGCATTGGAACTCAACATCAGCACAAATCAGTTGTTTCGCTATCTTAACCTCCCATCACCGCTCGCTGTAGGTGTTACCGTACCAACGTAAACGTCACTGTAAAATATCTCGCGACACACACTAAACTTTTATCGCGAAGACTAGCTACATTGACTACATCAAATTAAAAATCATTTGTGTGCTTAGGAAGTGTGTGTGTGTGTGTGTGTGTTACATATTATTTAAGTTTAAGGCCGCGTGGATGTGTTAAAAATCAGTCGTCAGCTTTTGTGTGCTGTGGTACAGAATGACACTATTAAATTTATATCGAAATATTGATTTCCATGAATTCCCGCGCCATTTCCGTAAACGTGTACAAAAACGTATATGCAAAACTGTTATTGTAGCATTTTGATGACTATCTAGTTTATTAAGTTTCACAAACCAAAATAAAAGTGAGCGTGTAATTCTTGAAACTAACGACTTTGGGAAAAGGAGTGGTGGTGGGGGGGGGGGGGGGAGGAGGAGGACTGAATCTCTATTATAGGCCGCACCACGTTTTTGTACGCCAAAATTTGGGGAAAAAAGTGCGGCCTATATTCGAGCAAATACGGTATACATCAGCTAACTTTCATTAGTAATGTCCATTTCTCTTGTAAGGTACCCTCTGCCATCCAGCAAATGAAACATTATGTAGACAGTGATCATCCTCTTGTTTTTCTGATTAAGTCAGCAAAATTGTTTCAAGATCAGAAAAAAATGTAGACAGGAATATAATGCTGAATTTTGGAAAAGCCCATAAGTAAATACCCTCCACCATGCATTGTACTAATTTTTATGCAGATAGTGACATTCATCTTGTTTTGAAGATCATGTGTGGCAGAAGGAAGCTTACAAGAGATTTAAAAATTGTTTGTCCAATCATTCTGAAAGCTGGTTCACATATGTATGTTTTTGTGGGGAAGGTTTTTATACTCAAAGTCACCCTATAGTGCATGGCAGTGTACTTTGCAATAAACTCTGACATGAAATTAACCATAAGAGTTGGCAGAATTGTATATTTTTCAAAGTGCTGTTTCCCTTTTTTTCCCTTTCTTTTTTTGGGAGGGGGGATGGAAAAAAAAGATAAACACACACACACACACACACACACACACACACACACACACACACACACACACACACAGAGAGAGAGAGAGAGAGAGAGAGAGAGAGAGAGAGAGAGAGAGAGAGAGAGAGAGAGAGAGAGAGCAGGGGGTGGAGGGAGAGGGGTAGGGGGAGAGGGGTAGGGGGAGAGGGGATGGTTTAAACAAAAAATAAGAATAAATAAATTCATACAAAGCTATTTTATAGCTAATATCATTTGAACAGAAGGTTTGATTAATTTTACAATTGTAAGACATAGATTTCAGAACCAGAACTCTACAATACAGTTAAGATCAGAGAGGCACTACGTCCGAATTTATTGTTTATGAACTATAGATTAAAACTGAAGAAACCACAAAAATTTAGGAAATAAGGAACTGGAATCTGGCTAAATAGATGAAAACCGAGGTGGTCGAGAGTTTCAGAGGAAGCATTAGCAATAAATTATCGAAACAGGAGTAAGTAATACAGTAGAGAGGAATTTTTAGCTTTGAGAGATAAAATAGTGCAGGCCACAGAAAATCAAATAGGTAGACCTACAAGGATTTCTAGAAATCCTTTAGATAACACAGGTGAGACTGAATTTGGTAGATGAAAGAAGAAAATTTAAATACAACAAATGAAGCTGGCAAAATGAAGTACAAATATGTACTGCAGTAAAAAGGTTGACAGGAAGTACAATATTGTCTAAGCAGGAGAGGCTAGAGGACCAATGCAAATCTCTGGAACTAGAGTAAAGATTAAATCAAGAGCTCAGATGGAAAACCAGTACTATGCAAAGAAGGGAAAGTTGAAAGGTGGACGAAATATGTAGAGTGGCTATACCACAGATGCCATGTTTTGAAAGAATCTATTCATACTGTGGTGGTTGTTGGCTTTGTTTGTACCTTGGATACACGAATGTGATCATTGGACTGTACTAGTTTACCCACAATCTTATTTGCTCTTTCATTTTTAGACTTACTTCTACTTCATCCCTAACTGCTTTTATATTTATAATCCTGTACTCACCTGACCAGAAGTCCTGTTCATCTCGGCAAAGAACTTTAGTATTTCCCACTATTAAAATCAACCTCTTTCTTATCAAATTTTCTAACCTCCCTACCTCAATAAAAAATCTAATATTCCACACTCCGATCCACAGAATGCCAGTGTTGTTTTTCCTGATGACGACATCATCCTGAGTAGACCCTGCCTGGAGATCCAAACAGAGGGCTATATTACCTCTGGAATATTTTACAGAAGAGGAATGCAATAATCATATAGGCTTATTCAAAAATTAGACATGATGTCCTCAGGAAAAAATAATGACTTGTTTCCCTTTCTTTGAGTTATTCATAGTAATTGTGTGGTAAAGCTACTTTGGCTGAAGTTGCAAGCCAGCTCTGTTAATCATCCAGACTGTTGCACCAGCAACTTCTGAATAGGCTGCACCCTCTTCAGGAACCACAAGGTAGTCTGATATCTCCACAGATATCCCCCCTGCTGTGGTTTCACCTACAGTATGGCTCTCTGTATTAATGAAGTACGCAAAACTCCCACCTTGGCAAAGCCTGTGATTCATGGGGGTAGAAAGAAGATACAAGAGCTACAATAATGCAAGAAGAATTAAACAGCGCGAGACTGAAGTCAAAACAAGGTCACTGGAATTGATATTATTCCCTCTGAACTGCTGATATCATTGGGAAAGCCAGCTGTGGTGAAACTATTCCACCAGGTGAGCAAAATTTATGAGTAGGTGAAACACCAACAGAATTCAAAAAGACTGCAATAATTCCAACACTGAAGGAAAGGACAGACAGGCACCAAAATTATAGAACTATTAGTTTAATAAGTCATGGTTGCATAACACTGAAACAAATTATTTACAAGTAGAATTTGACCTTTGGAGAAGATTAGTTTGGATTTAGTACATATTTAGGAATGCATGAGGTATTACTCACCTCATGGTTTATCTTAAAAGCTGGGTTAAGGAAAGGCAAGCTTATGTTTATGCTTTTTGTTGATTTGGAGAAAGCTTTTGACGATTTTAACTGGAATAAACTATAAAATTCTGAAGGTGTCAGTGGTAAAAAGTAAGGAACTAAACGTTATGTATTTCTAGTACATAAACAAGATAGTAGCTATAAGAGCCGCGGTAGAGTAGCCAAGTGGTCTAAAGTGTCACGCTGTGGACCACGCGGTTGCTCGCAGTCGGAGGTTTGAGTCGTCCCTGGGGCATGGGTGTGTGTGTTTGTCCTTGGGTTAGTTTACCTTAGACTGATGACCATGCAGTTTGGTCCAATAGATTTACAAACATTGGAACATTTTTAGTTATAAGATTTGTAGGATATGAAAGGTAAACAGTAGTTGGGGAGGGAATAAGAAAGTGTTGTAAATTTCCCCAAATGTTATTCAATTTATACATTGAGCAAACTGTGAAGGAAATCAAGGAGAAATTTGGAGAAGGAATTAAAGTTCATGGAGAAGAAATATAAGACCTTACAGTTCACTGATGACATTGTAATTATGTCAGACAGAGTAATGGACCTGGAAGAACAATTGACTGGAATGGACAGTGTCTTTAAAGGAGACTGCAGACTATAAGATGAACATTAACAATGGCATCACAATGAAGTCTAGTTAAATCAGATAATGATGAGGGAATTAGATTATAAAATGAAACAATGAAGGTAATAAATGATTTTGAGTTTTGGACAGTTGCTCATGGTGGCCAAAGAAGAAAGATATAAAATGCAGAATGGCTAAGGGAAGGGAAGAAAACAATAACTGGGGAAAAAAGCAATTTGACATTGAATATTGATGTCAGTGTTAGGAAGTCTTTTACAAAGGCATTTGTCTCGATTATAGCCTTATATGGAGTGAAACATGGGCAGTAAATAATACCGAGAAGAGGAGGCTAGAAGCTTTTGAAATTTGGTGCTACAAAAGAATGCAGGCTATTGCATAACTAATGAGGTGGTACTGAACAGAATTGTGGAGAGAAAACAGTTCTGGCATATGTTGACTAAACAAAGGGCTCTGCTGGCAGGACACAACAAGGAATTGTCAATTTAGTACTTGAGAAAGTGTGGCTGGTCAGGAATACAGTAAGCAGGTTCTAATGGAAGAGGGTTGCCAATGTTACTAAGAGATGTAGAGGCTTGCAAAGGATGGAGTAGGGTCATGACCTGCATCAAACTGGTCGTCAGACGGAAGACCACAAAAACAACTAATTTTATTGTTATTCATAAGGATCAATGTGAATATATTTATTATTTCTTTGCCAGAAATAATAAAACATTAGTACTTTACATTATTTTGCAAACAGTAATGTGTTGAAGGGATACTTACCAACAGCTACAGCAGTTTCAATTCCATATTTTTGAACATCTAAACATCTGGCAAGTATTTTAATATTTTCTTGGTTAAGGTACGTTAAAGCAGTTGTGTTATTTTCACTGTAACAGAAAGCAATCGGCACAATTTAAGAGTGCTTCAAATTACACATTAAGGGGGGGGGGGAGGAGGAAATGGTTTAATACAGATAATGGTCATAAATAAGCACTTACCACAGGTTAAGCAGAAGATGCACTGCCTGAATGAAAGTATCTGTATATTCAGATACAACTTTCTTGTCAGCACACTCTTGCCAATCATCTGCATACTGGAAGATAAATGGAACAGTTGTTAAAACACAGATAAGAAAAAGGAATTAAAATATGAAACAGGGACATGAATGATAAGATTTAAAAACAAACGTTTTAGGCTATGGATTATCTATCTATACTAATAATAAATCTGTAAATGTAGGCATCTGGCTGTTCACTTAAATCTTCAAAACTAATGGACGAATCTTCATGCGGTTTTCACAGGAAACAAGAGAAAAGTTTGGGTCAACATATAGGCATAATTTTATCAAAGTCGGATCATGGAAACAAAAGATATCGTAATTTTAAGTGTTTTCAGTAACTGGCGTGTCTGTTTGTTCAACTATTAAAAGCCACTTATCTCCAAAACTACTTCATGAATTTGCATGGGGTTTTCACACCTAACTTGAGCATATCGTGCGGTTACATGAAGGCTTCAATAATTAAAATCTGATCAGAGAAAATAAAGATATTATAATGTAATCATTTGTTTAAAAGCCATTGTGTATGTCTATTTGTTGAGGGTAATCTCCAAAAGTACTACACGAACTTTCATGGCTTTCCATACGTAAATTTACAATAGTTTGGAGAGTAACATAGGCTTCATTTCATCAAAATCAGATCAGAGGAAGGAAAGATATCGTAATTTGAAGTTTTGTGTGTATACTATGCTTATAAGTATGGTGTAGTACAGCAAATCTCCAAGAGTACTATACGAACTTTCATGGAGTTTCATAGGTCAACTGAGAGTACCTTAGGGCAACATATAAGCATCATTTCATCAAAATCAGATCAGTGGAAGAAAAGATATTGTAATTTGTAGTTTCTGGTGTATGCAACGCTTGAATTGCAGCATAGTATAGCAAAGATCCAATAGAGGCGCTGTTACATAGCATACCAAATGATTAATAGATGGCGATGCTGCGTTAGAAACCTTTTTCAAAAATCAGTCACATCAATGAGGGGAATAATTCTTTATGTTGATAATGCAATAAATAATTAATGTTGTTCCGATCAATAAATTAATGCCCCCCCCCCCCCCAAAGCGAACACCATAGTACAGGAAAGACAAAGTGAGGCGACGTTAGTTAAATAGTACACCAAATAACTAATTATGGCGTTCCTGAGTTTTTTCATTCTCATAACTGTGGTGTAATACACTACAATAAGGGGTACAATTTTACTTAAGGTGGCAGCCTTGTGTGCTGATGTTGGCAAAGGCCGTTTAATGCTTTGAAAAAGTCCGTCACATAGAAATAAATAATTTATGCTGTTCTGGTCAGTAAATTAATCATCCTCCTAAAGCGAATAGTTCATTGCCAACAATAGCAAACTAAAACACTGCCACCGCAAGTAAAATTTAACCCAGGTAGGACAAAAAAAATTTTTTCTTCCTCGCTGTATCCCATATGCTTTGCAATATCATGGAAATAAAAAAAGTGCATCTTTCGACGGGTATAACCACTAAATGGTACCTAGAGCAGAAATATCTATGGAGTGAGCATTCCGTTCTGTGCATCTTCTCAACATTAAGATGGAATTACCACGTGATAGAGAAATCCATTCTTCCCACGCATTTATTTGCTCTTGCGATTGGTTTGTACCGTATTGGCTGCACTGACGCCCCACCTCCTTTTCGCAGAGCAACCACATAAAATGAAATAGCATCTAAATAAATGTGTCACAGAAGCAACAAGAAAGTTGAGGAAACATCACTACAAAGGGCCATTTACAAACAGTCATCCGTCTTAACCGAACAAAAAAGGACCAAGATAAAGTCATTAGTAGATTTTTCACAATACCACAAGACATTTCCATCTTATCTGTTCTGTTCTGTGCATCTGAATGCTCAATCCAGGAATATTTCTGCCCTGTGCCTGCTATTAGAGGTAATATACACGCGAGAGCCACAAACTCATCAGAAATCTCTCTGTTTTCATAACTGTTTGGTACAATATTGTGATTAAAATTTGTAATTACTCACTTTTGGTATGGACTACATTAAGATAAAGACTTTTCTTTTGCAGAGAGAACTGTATTTAGATTTATAAACCGGCTTTTGAATATATAGTTCTATTACACAAGGTCGATTTCAAATTTGTGCTTTAATATGTGGGGACATGTATTAGCTGAAAGAGTAGCCGATGCTGCTTACACAGTCAAGACAATTCCCTGGAATACTATATTTAATGGAAAGTTCTATACAGACGATCAACTGACGCCATGTCTTCAACGATTACCCAGACTTACTTTATCGCACATTGACACCACCATGTCACCTTATTTAAACAGACATGAACTGCTCTGTTGATTGAATTACCAGACTTCAGCATTCATCGAGTTTTCGATAATAGGGAGTACTGTATACAGAATAACTACATTGTTTCCAGAGCAACATACTAATAATTAAGCATGCACTTACTGTGAGAGATAAACAGTTTATTACTACACCATAGAACCAATACATGGCGCTGTTATTATTATTTCTCATTCCAACAATAGAAGTGTTTTCAGAAGTTTATGCCAAACAGACAATTACACACCGTAGTCTTAACCTTATGAACACAACCTAACATTGAATTTAAGTTGTTCCCGAGTAAATTCACTTTTGTATGAAAAACTTCATGAACCTTCATTGTTTTCGACAATGACTTCTACTTGAATTTGACATCTAGGCTAGGAGAACTGAGTTTCCTGACAGAGCGATCCAACAAGGAATCTGTTTTTGCTGACCTAGGTTCCAGAACCCTAATAAACAATGATATACGCAGGTCCCTTTTTAACAACCATTGCGGAGCACGAGCATACAAGCTACTATTACATAATTTTATTCTTCTCAACTAAGGAAAGAATACTATTGGTGAACAAATATCTTCAATCTACAAGAAACTGCATTAACATTAGCAGCTGAGCACTCCGTAAATTTTGATTATTCAAAAAAATAAATAAATAAATCCCTTTTTATTCTGTAACTCAACACAGGATTTCTATAAACTGGTACTGAATTATAACAAATCATTTTCTATTCATAAACTTTTTTTAAACATCAGTTCATACATATGAAATTATTCATGTATCTTGTACAGTCACAGGCTTCAAAATCATTTTCAGTTTGTGATTTACTATTTCTTTAAAGATTACTAGTATTTAAATAGACATTTTGCCATGGAATAGAAGGAGTTGTCTGGGAGAAACAATTTTAGCTTTGAATTAAAAATTTATTTGCTACCTATCAGATGCTGTATTAAGAGTTCAACAGTACACACGCATCCAACGGATCACAAAGTAGAAGATATAAAGAACACACAGATATCAATTGGTGTGACAACTTTCACTGCATCTGCTTATATGGCCAGAGACAAGATACAAATAGCATCTGTCATTGATGAAAATTGTAACTCCACTTTTATCCCTGTCTTAAGGAAGGCCCCTTACCAACACTTCCTCCTCCTATGCTTTATGTTATCTAACCAGTATATAATTCTTCATCTTTTTTCCCACTTTCACACCTCAGTGTACCCTCTTATTAACTTAGAAGCATATATCTTATGTTCTACAATAAATGTTCTATGCATGCAGTTATTGTTTTTTATACATTGTCAAAATTTCTCACCATTTGTTTATTTGTTGCAGCTCTTCACTGATACATACTCAAGCTGCACACAGCATTTTAAGTATTCTGTGGTAAATCCACATTTCAAAGACTTATTTTCCTTACTATAGTAATATTTAGCATCTACCTTCTGAACCATATAGAACTGCATATCACATTCACCATCTTACAAAACCATACTCCAAGGTCCACATGAGAACAACTTAAAATTCCTCGTGTGACATTTGACCTAGATGTCCGTTCTTTAATCTGTACAGAACCACATTCTAAACTCATATTAAGGAGCCATTGAATCACAGAGTTTCATTTGTAAAGGAGTCAGGCTGTCATGTGATAGTCATAAAACTCTTCATTTAGGTGTCAATTTCAGACTTGGAGTATTGCATAATCTCCTACAATGATGAGTTGTTGAAGATAATCTAAAGCAACAATAATCAATACTCTATCATCAGCATAGTGAATGCTGATGAGTTAACCTTTATGCCTTTTCCAAATCACCAAGGGCCTGCTGAAAAATACACTCTTAGTATAAACTGAATAATAGGAATTATAGTGTGTAACCTTGTCTGACTCCTCTGCAGTGAGCAAGTCAGTGACTTCAATTACCAAAATTAATTTGTGCTACATTTAGTCACAATGGCATCACTGCAAATTTGTACCAAGACAAAGATTGAACCGGGATTTCCCGCTTCTTAGAGAGTTGTGCTAAGCTTTGCAACATCCTAGCATTGTGGCTTTACCCAACTGCATGGATTATTTAGGCACAGCTCGTTTCTCAGTTAAATATTCATCTCTACCTCAGTTAAAAAGATCCTTTCTCCCTTAATCTTGAGCAACATTTCTATGCCATAGATGTATGAGATTGTGAAAAAGTCTTCAAACCATTTATGTATTTTACATTGAATTAACTGGTAATGTATGATTACAACATAAATTCTCTGTAACAGTGGATATCTTCCTCAACTATATTCATTCTTTGGATAATTTCTGTATGCTAATGACGACGTACTCAGTTCATGGCTGTTTCATAATCAATAAAACATAGATCTAAATTTCTATCCTAATCATAGCAGCTTTGCACTGGAACTTTAAGCGTCACTATTGCTAGTCTTATGCCTACATCTTTCCTTTACTCAAAATGTGTCCACAAATATATCAAGTTTTTTCATGTAATATTTTTATTATAGTTGACATAATCGACTTGAGGGGTGTCAGTAATTTTACTATTATTTAAGACATTTTATTATCTTTTATTATCCATCAACAGTTGCAAATGTTTGTGTTCCAGTATGTGTTTCAATTCAAGTACTTGTCATAACACAATCTAGACGAGTTACAGTCACAACTATAGGATTCTGAAGATGATCAAAATGGATCGAAACATATAATTGAACATAAAACAATCCCAACTTTTAACAGACCATAAAAGACACAAAATTGCAGAAATATTTTCAAGGGATGATTCAGAAAACTAATGAATGTGATATTCACATCTCGCTTTCTTCTATTTTTGTTAAGGGACTGCAGGTTAACTGTAAGCATTGGCCTATGTCAAGTTTGTTATGAAGTTCATGAGAGACTGATACAGACTTCATCAAGAAGTTTAATGATTGCAACTGGATATTCATTGTGTCCTGTAGTTTTATTGGTTTTTGAATTTGGCATGGCTTTCTTTGTTTCTTCTTTCATAATTAGAGGTCCTTTTAGATTATCATTTGTAGAAATTTCATCATTTGGTATATCATCTGAAAGAAGGGAGGAAGGAAGATTAGGTTTTAAGGTACCACCAACATCATGGTCATTAAAGAAGGAGCACATGCCCAGAGTTGTCGGAGATGTGAAAGGAAATCAGCTGTGTCTCTTGAAAGGGACCACCAGGCATTGGGAAATCACAGAACTAAAGTAGGGTGGCCAGAGGGGAGGGGGGAGGACATGAATGTCTTTTCATGCATCTTCTCCATGCCACCAAGAATTATTATTTTTGTTGACAACAAGACTTTTTTCTTCTGTAAGTCCCAGCAGTTTCTTTTAACTTCTTATGCTACCTAAAATCATCATGCAAAGCTTACAAGATTTCAATGTCTTCACATGCATGTATTTAAACAAAAAATGATTTATTACAACATGAAAGTGAAGCAATTGAAAGCTTATAAGCTTTCTAAGATAATTTTAACTTGCATAATTTTTTTTGTCCAACTTGTTTCCTTATTTAAGGGAGGGAACAGCTTAGTGTGGCTTGGATGATATGAAGTGTTATGTGGCTTACGTACAAAGTCTGTGATTGACTACTCCAAATGGTTTAGAAGGTCAAATATAGGTTCTCTTCAGCAGGTTCACTAACAATTATAAGACTTTGCAGACTGACCACCAAAGCTTTCTATGAATGTATGCAGAATATTTGTATGACAATCCATCCTGGGTTCGTCGTGATGCACGGGTTCACAAGAGCCACTGCAAAATAAGATGCAAAATCCTAATGTGCCTTGAAGTTTTCAACTCCTATATTCTACTTTCGTTATTATAATCACTGCACTTTTTGCTCTATAATTAGTGATCCCTGGAGCAGTTTATACCTCAGTGTTGCCTGATCCATGAGCTGGATTGTCACAATTTCCACCTGTTAACAGTCTCAGAGTATGAGCTAATCTTCTGTACTCCTACATATCTCCCAACTTTACCTCAGGCCTATGTTCTGAGTAACCTTTCCCTTCTGTTCTTTTTCCTATCTCTCTCCTATCTGAAGAACAAAAAGATTGTGTCCACATTTATTTTCGTGTTTGTTTGCATCTTTTTTGTGTTACTATTGGTGACACAGAGCTGAGGTAACTGCTCTCTCTTCTGAATACCATTTTCGCATCTAAAGCAAGAATTTGTCAGATAAATCTTTTGTACTTTAAGCATCACACTGGGTTGGGAAAAATGACAAATTAAGCCTCAAAGAATATGTCCTAACAAGTCCAGAGTGTTAAAGGTTAGAATAAATGCTACAGTTTTTTCAAAGTGCCACTGACTCTTCCAATAGAGTTCTGAACTTCAGTGACACCCATGTCTTTCGCTCTCCATTATAGTGCACAGGTAACCACAGCTTTATGGAAGTTAAGGATCTTAAGCATGTCAGCCACAACAAGATAATCAATGCCTAGCTTTCCAGAAGCTTAGATACTTAGTGTGCTGCAGCAATCTAAACAAGAAGTGTTCCACTAAGAAGACAATGAACACTTTTTAAAGGGCCAATTTGTGACAACAGGAAAGGGTTGTCTCAGCTCTTCTGATTACGACAAACATGTTATGGTGGACTTGTACCCTGTTACTGTAGTTATAATACTATTTCTTGGACAGGCTGACCACCGAAGCTCTCTGAATGGGTGGGTGTAGGCAGTACTTGCATGACAATTCTTCCTGTCAAGAATAGGTTTGAATTGAAGTCACCTCATAGGATCTCAAGAACCACTTAGGAAACTAATGTAGACTCACACAAAGCCCTGCATGCCTGAACGAGCCTAATTTCCTCTCCTGCGGCATCTTAATTTCAGAGTAGCACTTGCATCCTATGTCCTCAGTTATTTGCTGAAGGTATTCTAATTTTAGTCTTCCCCTACAATTTTTGCCATCTGTAACACCTCCAGTACTATGGAGGTATTTCTCTGATGTCAAAACATGAATCATTTAGCCCTTCTTGTCAGTATTTTTCCCTATGTTTCTTTCTTTGACAGTTCTATGGAGAACCTCTTCATTATCAGTCTACCTAATTTTCAATATTCTTCCATAGCACCACATCTCTTTTTTTTTTTTTTTTTTTTTTTTTTTTTTTTTTTTTTTTTTTTTTTGGTGGTTTTAGGGCGCACAACTTCTATGGTCATTAGCGCCCAGTCAAAAACATAGATTCGCTATGGCCTCAAAAAAAAACGGGGACTGTCAGAACTTCCAGAAGAGGCTAAAAACGAAAGGTAAAAGACAATTAAAGGGGTTAAATATCCTTGGATAAGTTGGCCAAGTTGATAAAACGCAAAACTCGAGCAGCTGCTCGTGTGTCATCAGCTAAAATTGCCTCCAGAGTAGACGGAAAGTGAAGGGCTACACGGAGATGATTAAAATTAACACAAGTCAGTAAAACATGTCGCACTGTCAGCAGTTCACCGCAGGAGCATAGCGGTGCAGGTTCGGCGGACAGCAAGTGACGGTGGCTGAAACGGCAATGACCGATCCGCAACCGAGCCAGGATGACCTCCTCCCGCCGAGAGGGGCGTGAGGATGTCCTCCAAGCGGTCGGGATCGGTTTGACAGTTCGCAATTTATTATTGTACAGTGAAAGCCACACACTGTGCCATTGCGACACGATACTCCGGCGAAGAGCCCGTTGAACATCGTCCGATGGGACGCAAAAGGTAGCCATGCGAGGCAAAAGAGCTGCTGCCTTGGCTGCTGTGTCGGCGGCCTCATTCCCGGGCACACCCACATGGCCAGGAACCCACAGGAAAGAAACGTGACAGCTGTCATCAGCCAGCAACTGGAGGGAGCGTTGGATCCGATACACGAGAGGATGGTTCGAGAAAGGGTCCTTAAGACTCTGCAGGGCACTTAGGGAGTCAGAACATATGGCATAGAAAGGGTGGCGGTGGCGGCAGGTATACAAAACGGCCTGGTGGAGGGCGAAAAGCTCAGCCGTGAAGTTTGAGCACCGGTCAGGGAGCTTGTATTGGAAACGGTTGTCCCCGACGACGAAGGCAGATCCGACACCGGCAGTGCTCTTGGAACCATCAGTGTAAATAAATACGGCATTATCGAACCGCGAACGGAGTTCGACAAGCCTCGAGCGGAATACCAAATCCGGAGTGCTCTCCTTCGGGAGCGAACTAAGTTCGAGGTGTGTGTGAACCTGGGCCTGATGCCACGGTGGCAATGGGCTTTCGCTCAACCGAAGGGTGGAAGGAAGGGTAAAATCGAGCCGCTGTAGCAGGCGGCGAAACCGAACTCCCGGTGGAAGCAAGGCAATCGCAGACAACTGATATTGGCGATCGAGTGAGTCGTCAAAAAATAATCTGTAAGATGGATGGGTGGGCATCGACCGTAGGCGGCATGCGTACCGACACAAGAGTATGTCACGTCGATTGGTCAAGGGTAATACAGCAGCCTCGGCATACAGACTTTCAACAGGGCTGGTATAAAATGCACCGGTCGCCAAACGTAATCCACGATGGTGGATAGAGTTGAGACGGCGGAGAATAGACGGCCGTGCTGAAGAGTATACAAGGCTTCCATAGTCGAGCTTCGACTGAACAATGGCCTGGTAAAGGTGAAGCAGGACGGTACGATCCGCTCCCCATGACGTGCCACTGAGGACACGAAGAACGTTAAGGGATCGGGCACAACGGGCAGCCAGGTAGGACACGTGTGTGGACCAGCAAAGTTTCCGATCCAACATGAGTCCCAAGAATTTTGTAGTCTCCACGAAAGGGAGAGCAACAGGGCCGAGACGTAGAGAAGGTGGAAGAAATTCCTTGTATCTCCAGAAATTGATACACACAGTTTTCTCAGTGGAGAATCGGAAGCCGTTTGCGATGCTCCAGGAATACAGACGGTCAAGACAGCGTTGGAGAGAACGCTCCAAGAGACACGTCCGCTGGGCGCTACAATAAATTGCGAAATCGTCAACAAAAAGAGATCCGGAGACGTCGGCTGAAAGGCAGTCCACGATTGGATTGATTGCAATGGCAAAGAGCGCCACACTCAAGACGGAGCCCTGTGGTACCCCATTCTCCTGGCAAAAGGTATCTGACAAAACAGAGCCCACCCGCACCCGGAACTTGCGATCCGCCAAAAACGCTTGAATGAAAAGAGGAAGGCGGCCCCGAAGGCCCCATGTGTGCAACGTGCGGAGAATGCCCGCTCTCCAACAGGTATCGTATGCCTTCTCCAAGTCGAAGAACACGGCTACTGTTTGACGCTTCTTCAGAAAGTTGTTCATAATGAAGGTCGACAACGTAACGAGGTGGTCAGCAGCAGAGCGGTGTCGACGAAAACCGCATTGGATATTAGTCAGAAGGCGGCGAGATTCGAGGAGCCAGACCAACCGAGCGTTAACCATGCGTTCCATCACCTTACAGACGCAGCTCGTCAGAGAAATAGGACGATAACTGGAAGGAAGGTGTTTGTCCTTCCCTGGTTTGGGGATGGGGACAACAATGGCTTCACGCCAACTTGTGGGAACATGACCTTCAGTCCATATGCGATTGTAGGTACTAAGAAGAAAGCACTTGCTCGCAGGAGAGAGGTTCTTCAGCATTTCAATATGAATGGAATCGGGCCCGGGAGCAGAAGACCGGGACAGGGCGAGAGCACGATCTAGCTCCTGCATGGTGAAGGCGACGTTATAATTTTCCCGATTAAAAGAACGGAAAGAAGGCGGCCGTGCCTCCTCTACCTGTTTGCGAGGGAGAAAGGCAGGGTGGTAATGGGCAGAGCTCGAAACCTCCGCAAAGAAACGACCCAATGCGTTTGAAACATCAGCTGGGTCCACGAGGACCGCGTTCTCCACGGTCAGGCCAGGAATCGGGGAGTGGACCTTGACGCCGGACAAACGGCGTAGGCCACCCCAGACAACCGTGGAGGGAGTAAAACGGTTAAAAGAACTAGTAAAAGCTGTCCAGCAAGCTTTCTTGCTGTCGTTTATGATACGACGACACTGCGCTCTCATACGTTTGTAATTGATGCAATTCTCCAAAGTTGGGTGGCGGCGGAAGGTGCGTAAAGCACGGCGCCGGGCTCGAAGCGCGTCGCGGCAGGCTGCAGTCCACCAAGGGACCTGGACACGACGTGGAGAAGAGGATGTACGAGGTATGGAACGTTCAGCAGCAGTGAGAATAACCTCTGTGAGGTATTCGACCTGACTGTCACAGTTGGGAAAATTCTGATTGTGAAAAACAGCCATGGAAGAATAAAGCCCCCAGTCGGCTTTAGAAATGTTCCAACTGGTGGGACGGGGAGATGGGGAATGATGTAGGAAGTGGATGATACAAGGGAAATGGTCACTCGAGTACGTCTCAGAAAGTGCATACCACTCAAACCGACCGGCAAGCTGAGGAGTGCATATTGCGAGGTCTATATGGGAATAAGTGTGTGTTGTGTCAGAAAGGAAGGTCGGTGCACCGGTGTTGAGGCAGACAAGATCGAGGTGGTGGAGAATGTCCACCAAAAGGGAGCCTCTCGGACAAGGTGCCGGAGAGCCCCATAGGGGGTGGTGGGCATTAAAGTCGCCTACCAACACGAAAGGTGAAGGGAGCTGGTCAACAAGGTTTAGCAAACGAGGAAAGGCAGATGACGATGGCGAATATATATTACAGAGGGAGAAGGTAAATGTGGATAAGGTGATGCTGACGGCAACTGCCTGTAGGTGAGTGTGCAAGGAAATGGGATGGAAATAGACGTCGTCTCGAAGGAGCATCAGAACCCCTCCATGGGCTGGGACACCTTCCACAGGTGGCAGGTCGAACCGCACAGAGGTGTAGTGTGGAAAGTCTGCACGATCACGTGGACGCAACTTAGTTTCCTGGAGGCAGACTAGAAGCGGGCAGTGCAATCGAAGGAGTAATTTTAACTCCTCCCGATTAGATCGAATGCCGCGAATGTTCCATTGAAGGAGCGCCATGATAAAAATGAGAGAAGAAATAAGGATAAAAACCAAGTAGCGAGCGGGGTCACCTCGACGGCCGCTGAGGACCGGATTTCGAGGGAGCACTGCTATCGCTGTCCAGGGGCAAAGGGTCGTGGTCCATAGGTTCGACCGACGCGCCTGCCACCTCCCTGAGTGGATCAGGAGGGGCAGTTTCCACCGCCGGTAAAGGGCCGGGCGCCCGGCAAACGGAGCGTCCCGGTGAAACAGAAGACGGCCGAGGCCGGCAACTGTTGGACGGCGTGACAGATGGGTCACGCCTCGGCGGGGAAGGAGAGGAACTCTTTTTCTTGTCAGCTCTTCTGGAAGAGTGACGGCGGGAAGAGGCAGTTGACGGTTGGGAAGCCTGAGAACGCAGAAAATCCTCGCGGACGGGTTCCTTTTTCAAGGTCCGGGCATCTTGTTTAGGTGCCCGCGGTTTACTAGATGTTGACGAAGACTGTACCTTAGAAGCAGCAGGAGGAAGCGGGGACGTGGAACGGGCAATCTTCGGGCTGGCGGATCGCACAACTGTGTCAGCGAAAGTCAAGTCACATGTCTGGGTACTGGAATCTTTGGTAGGTCGAGGTGAGGTGAGTACCTTACTATATGTACCCGCTGGGAGGACAGTGGGCTTTCGACTCGCCAACAACTTACGAGCGGCAGATGTTGATACCTTCTCCGTAACCCGGATTTGCTGGATTACCTTCTCATCCTTGTATACAGGACAGTCGCGAGAGGAAGCCGCATGGTCACCGTTGCAGTTTAGGCAGTGAGGGGACGGAGGTGGGCAATCCCCCTCATGGGCGTCCCTACCACAAGTGACACACTTTGCTGCATTTGGGCAATGTTCACGGGTATGGTTGTACCTGTGGCATTGAAAACAGCGCGTTGGGTTAGGCACATAAGGTCGGACGGAGATGACTTCATACCCTGCTTTGACCTTCGACGGGAGGTCAACTCTGTCGAACGTCAAAAACACAGTACGAGTCGGTGTCAGATGGTTATCGACCTTTTTCATCACCCTGTGGACGGCTGTCACACCCTGATCGGACATATACGATTGGATATCTTCATCAGACAACCCGTCAAGGGATCTCGTGAAGACTACCCCCCGTGACGAGTTGAGTGTGCGGTGCGCTTCGACCTTAACTGGAAAAGTGTGCAACAACGTAGTACGTATCAGTTTTTGGGCTTGGAAGGCACTTTCCACTTCCAGCAACAATGTGCCATTGCGCTGACGGGAACAGGTTTTGACAGGGCCAGCAATTGCATCTACACCTTTCTGTATAACGAAAGGATTGACAGAATTGAAATCCTTTCCGTCGGTGCGAGAGACAACCAGATATTTGGGAACATTAGGCAGAGTCTTTTTTGGCTGAGGCGAGTCTAACTTACGTTTGTGGGTCAACGTCATGAAAGAAGATAAGGAGGAAGTCATCGCGGAAGTGTCCCCCGTGATTACCGGCGTCTCCGATGGCGCGCTCCTTCCTAGTGGGGGCCCTCTCCGAGGGCTTACCCGCCTTAGGTGATTGTTCACACCTCAGGTCACACCTCCCGAGAACTGACGGAGGGACCAATCGGCACGTTCGGAAGGTACCAGCTCGGGTAATCACCCCTCCCTGGGCCTGGCCTTTACCAGGGGGTACGTACGTGCCTTACATGTCTACCCGGGGCGGGGAATTACGCGTTACCCCGTCACCTGCTACGCACGATAATGCGTGGGTCGGCCTTCAGACACGCACAGGGAGGAAAGAAGAAGAGGATAGGAAAGGAAAAGAAAGAAGGAAAGAAAAGAAGTGTCTCAAACGCCGAGGCGGAGACTAATGAGGAGAAGAAGGCTAGGAGAGTTCAAGGAGAGAGAGACAGAAAACGAAGGGTAAGAAAGGAAGGAACGAAGGAAGAAAAAGCACAACAAGAACCACCGTATCTCACGAAATATGCCCGTCTCCGGGCGAAGGCATAAACCGGGAGGGAAAGTGAAGCAGCCTGGGGCAGAAGAAAGGCTGCTCCGGCTCGGGGCCCCGTGCGCGCCACACACGTACCCACAAAAGAACTGTGGGCCCCCTGGGGGGGCACCACATCTCAAATGCTTCTATTCACTTTTTAGTTTTTCCAATGTCCATGATTCACTACATACACTGTCCTGTTGCCTGCTAGAGACTGTTTTACATCAGCAACCATTCACTCCATTGGCACATAGCACATCTTGCGGTATACTTCCGTCACAGTCCAGATGGTGAAGTAAAACCACCTTTTCTCGGAAAATTGTTCCACCAACACACCTCAACAATGCTTTCTGAAGTATGCCCAAAGTTTATGGTGTAAGAGGTCTAGCAGCAATAGCCAGTTGCCAGGATGGGAAAACTGAGGTCACTCTGCCGGTGCCCAATCACTGCTGGTGGAGCACCCTGGAGAGTGGGGTGGGGTAGAGCCCTCCTCTCCTTAACACTTGTCAACTGACGTGTTGTGGGAAAATCATCAGCCATGTAAACTTTTCCACCTGTCACCAAAGGTGCCTGCAAAAATACTAACTCCTACCCATTCCTACCTCAAGTGGAGGATGAATATATGAAATCATTGTTGTTACCTGCAATCAATATGAGGATAAATAAAACTTCTACAAGATACAACAATCATTGACGTAGCTCAGAGTTAAATAATGCATTCCATGAGTCTCTCTCTCTCTCTCTCTCTCTCTCTCTCTCTCTCTCTCTCTCTCTCATGTGCGGTCTCAGCTGTGACCAAGTGTGAACTTAGTCGGAAGAAGTATATGAAAGAAAGCCATGTAGTTTACCGAAGTTTAAAGTTGTTCATAATAAGAATTCTAGATAATATTTTTCAAATAAGAAATGTCATATGACAATCATTATGCTGAAGTTTTATTTGCATATTGTATTACAATTTCGTTACTATAATTCAATAATATGTTTTGAAAATCCCTTGTGCTTAATAAATTCACCAATCCAATCATCAAATAAAACTAATAAATTATTCCATTGACAAGGAAAGGTGTCGCTATAAATGAGCAACAAAGGAACCCCCTTACAGGTTAAAGGCTAATAATTCTCTCCCATTATAAAACTATATTCTTCACAACTATATTCTTCTACAATCTCAAATTCTGAAATCGGCAGGGGTAAAATATGGGGAACAGAAGTGTATATATACATTCTGTATAGAAATCGGATAGCAATTATCAGTCAAAGGGCATGAAAAGGAAGCATTGGTTGGGAAGGGCGTAAACAGGGTTGTACATTTTCCCCAATGTTGTTTACTCTGTACAGCGAGCAAGTTATGAAGGAAAACAAGGAGAAATTTGGAGGAGGTATTAAAATTCATGACAAAAACATAAAAACTTTGCCAGAATCCCAATGTTATCAGCAAATAACAGACACAGCAAAGGATCTGGAAGAGCACTTGGCAACGGAATGGACAGTTTCTTGAAAGTAGCATACAATATGAATATTAACAAGTCTAAAACAAGGGTAATGGAATGTAGTCTAAGTAAATCAGACAATTCTGAAGGAATTAGATTAGGTAACAAAACATCGAAGGTTTTAGATGAGTTCTGTTACCTGGACAGTAAAATAACATGATGGTCACAGTAGGCCTACAAACAATATACAATGCAGAATGGCAATGGGATGATAAAAAATTTCTCTTTTTTTCAGAAAAGTTTAACATAAAATATTAATTTAGGTTTTTAGGAAGTCTTTTCTGTAGGCATTTGTGTGAAGTATTGTCTTTTATGGTAGTGAATCATAGACGACAAATAGTTCAGACAGGAAGAGGACAGCAGCTTTTGAAATGAGGTGCTACAAAAGATGAAAATTAGGTGGGTAGATTATGCAACTAATGAGGAGGTACTGGACAGAATTGGGGAGAAAAGTTTATGGCATACCTTTACTAAACAAAGGGATCGATTGGTAAGACAACTCTTAGATATCAAGAAATCATGAATTTAGCAATAAAGGGAAGTGAACAGGGAGAAAATCAACCAAGAGACGAATACAGCTGTCAGGTTCAAATAGAAATGGGTTGCCATTGTTACGAAGAGATGAAGAGGCTTGCTCAGGATAAAGCAGGTTGGTGAGCTGCATCAAACCAGTCTTCGGACTGAAGACCGAAACAACAACATTCTTCACAAAATATTCAACTGGATTATGGAATGATATTTTGGTCTTTGGTCAAAGAATGATTTTGTTAGATGATAAAACACACACACACACACACACACACACACACACACACACACCACTACAATGAATGACATTAGAAAAGTATGAGACTATTTGTCCCTCATATGTTTTATTTAGATCTGATCATTAATATATAGGGATGTTAGTTATAGGAGTACTGTGACAGCAAGCAAAAATATTTTAGATTTCTACAATTATTGCATGTATTTTGAAAGAGCAGTAGAGAGAGACCAAACAGGGAGAAACTAGTTTCTTTATTCAATTAATCTGCACTGAGTCACACCCCAACACTAAATAAATTTCCTTGTACAATACTTCTAATCGGTTACTAAATAAATGTCCAAATTTCAAATACATTAGTCTCAAAATTCTCAACTTAAGAAAACTGCAAATAAACAATTAAAATTTTGTAAATATCACAAACATTGACCAAGTCAAATCACAAAAATGGTGTTTAGCAGAGAGCTCATGGGAATTCTTCATGCCAATCACAGATTCTTTGTATTATGTAAGTTACATATTACAAAATATATTGGTTACCTAACAAGGAATGAGAGCTTCCTAATAATTTTTTCTAGTTTAGGTGTATGTGCAGGTACAACATGAAATTATTGTAACTGTAAGTCATATTTATCTTGTTTTCCAATGATGAAGCTCTTAAACTAAAACTCCCAGCCAATTTTCTGTGATAATATTTTGTAGTAATTCGTATTAATATCATACTACTACTCTTAACTTCTGTATGTTTCATTCTCTGTTATAACAAGCAAATTAATGGAAGTGTTTAACTTTTTGTTTTGGTAAATGATGAAGCTGAAAGCACCACAGGGAAATAACATCCTCTCTTCTCTCAGTGGGGTAATGTATCACCCAGTGGGCTAAGTAATACTCATCCATCACTTTAAGCTGCCTAGCTTAGAGTGGTACAGCTAATTCATTTCCACTTCTCTTGTAAAATGTTTAGAGCAAAATTAATACTTCAGGTGTAATTCTCAAATGCATTGATTAACATAAGATGCATACAAAAATAATGATTCTGAATCAACAATTGAGTAATTTATATGACCAGCAAACCAAAATTACAATTATTATTCATCTTCCAA
The DNA here is from genome assembly GCA_026315105.1 of Locusta migratoria. Taxonomy (NCBI): domain Eukaryota; kingdom Metazoa; phylum Arthropoda; class Insecta; order Orthoptera; family Acrididae; genus Locusta; species Locusta migratoria. The sequence continues at coordinate 362,763,223 of CM048746.1, read as the reverse complement.
CAAACAGTACAATTTGCACAAATGATATTTAGGGATTAATATTTTGCAGAACCTAAGTCTAAGAGAGAAAGATAAAACATGAGGTCGTATCTCAGTTTGCAATTCAAATTCTTTTCTTCTGGGCATCAATGGGTCACCCAATGAAAAATATGCTAAAGTCTCTCTCTCTCTCTCTCTCCTCTCAGCCCTTAACTACTAGTAACTACAGAGCGATGTTTTGTAGATATCTGGCATACATTACAATGGAGATTTATACAATTAAAGTTCAATGTGCAGGAAATACCATAAAAGTGTCAGAATTGTTACCAACATCCATATATGTTAACATACAATGTTTTAGAGCTGACACAAACATTTGTATCTGACAGTTATCATCCTATACACTGCAGTCGTGTCCCGACTTGAATAAATGGCATATTTAATTTATGTTTAAGGCTATCAACTTTAGGAAAAGTAAAATATCAATTATTTAAGACAATGGCTATCTAGAATAGGAGTTCTCAAAAGGTTTGCAGTTTCAACAGAAGGCAAGTGTCTTACCTCAAGAAACTGATGAACAAAGGTTCACACCCATAGCCTTCCTACCATTCATATGACACATGGCAGAGGTACCCTGTACCACTACCAGACATTCACTTTCTTGTTCAACTCTCAAGTGGAGGGCGGGTAAAGTACTGTTTACACAACTTTATAAAAACTGTAACTTCTCTGAACTTTTCTTCACCTGCCTTATGTGTAATTATGTTAGTGGCAGTAGAATTGTATTGTTTTGTCATTAGTTGCCATTATGGTTTTTTAAATTTTATCAGTAGTTTCCCCAAAAAAAGGTTGTCATCCCCCCCCCCCCCCAATAACTCTCATCCAAGATTAAGAAGCACTTCCAAAAAGTGTGGATGCTGATTGATTGTACTGGTAACGAATATAGCAGCACTCCACTGAAATTTTTGTGTGCATTTTTTAAATCCAACCTTCTAGTCACCATAAATACCCGTGTTTTAGTCAAGAATGGGGCCCACTGGGGTCTATGTATATTCTCCTTAGATTGAAGTAAATTATTCCCTTTCCCACCACAGGCCTAATGCGTTCATTCCCTTTCATGCCACTGTGTAATGTTATGCTCAGATAATCTAATCAATGTGATTGTCAATCAGCAAACAACAAATTCTGTATTCAAACCTTACACGATTGTTTTATCTGAATCATCCACAATAAGTTATATTTCTCTATGTTCAAAGAAAGCTGCCATACATCACACAAAATAGGACTTGGGTGGAATTAATCCTGTATACCACTTATAGTATAGCAGCATCAGCAAACAAGCACAGATTGCTGCTCGCCCTATCAGTCACATCATTTGGAAACAATAGTGATCCTAGGACACATTTCTGGGGCACACCTGACGTTGCCTTAGTCTCAGATGGGTTTCTTATCACTTAAAAAATCATTGAGTCACATAATGGGAACCTATTCCATATGTTGGGACTATGACCAAGTGACACTGTGTCTAAGGTGTTTTCGAAATGTAGGAATATGGAATCTGCCTGTTGCATGGCTTATAAAATAGCATGTGAGAAAACAGTACCTTACTTCTGTGTGAGCTTTGTTTTCTAAATCTTTGCTGATTTGTGAATAGAAGCTTTTCTTTGTCAAGGAAATTTATTATGTCAAAACATCACAAGACCTACTTTGGGGGTAGAGGACAAACGAGATACTATGGCTTCACAACCTGGCTGGAAACCACAACCTAACTCACTCACTATAGGCTCAGCGAAGCTCAAACATTGTAGGTAGTAAGAATAACCTGACTTCTGACTCACTGAAAAAGATTGAGGCAGACAATTTTGTGGTTTGCACAGAGTAGGGTATGGGCATAGTCAAGGACAATTGCAAATGTAAGAGTAATAAATGTAACAGTTTTGAAACTTAATTAGAAATAAATTCAGATATGGCCTGAGTTCAGTTTGACTGCATATGTGTGGAACTGTTTTAATAATTCTGAGAGTATTTAAAAAGGACTCGAGTACAAGAAATAACAGAGTGCTGTTACATACAAATAAAAAGAGTGAAAAATAGTGATTATGACTACTATCACCCTCCCCCCCCCCCCAACCCTAAGTGTCAGGTATTGAAAATTTTGTAATACCATGACTGTAATGTTGATAGACCTTTGTTAAGAAGCACAGCATGGAATAAAACAAATACCCCTGGATCAAACTTAAAATGCTCTTCACTGAAAGATAACTTTGCATTTTTCCCGCAAATATAGTATTTACACCAGCAGTTTTGTAATTCAGGCCACCACTGTGTGGGCCTCTGCAGCAAGAAGACATCGTTACAAAATGCAAGGGAAGTTCTTCCACAAAACTATAAGCTGTACGTGGTGCAGCACATTTCCATGGTAACCCTAAGGTGTACAGTCAGTCAGACACAACCGGCTACATGAACACAGCTTGTTCGTGGAGGGAGTGGTGTTCATGGCATCCACTGCCGGGATGTTTCGTGAGAGTATGACAAGGATTTTGCACAGTCAATTACGATTTCCCAATTACCAAAGAGAGTCCTAGAAACTTTCCTGAAAAAATTTTGATATTGGTAGCATGTATGTAAACAGGCTGTCAAATGGAGCACAAACTTTTGTATTAACTAAGACTGTAAATGAAGAACAATTCATTATTCCATTTAATATTTATGACATGAAGAGTAACTAAATGAAAATACATAATCCATTTTAGATGAAGGATTTTTGTATTTATTAATGAGTTAACTCAAAATTAACAGCAAGTTTTTGCTCTTTCTCCCAAACAAGACTTGTGAACTTCACAGGAGAGGTAATGAGTTAGATTGAACAAGAAAAAAAAGGAAAATGCTGTACAACATAACATCCAGGTTTCTAAAGTAAGACAAGTAACACTGGAATATGTTTAGTGACGTTTCCTCTTACAAATGATACTCTGTTTTTTTAAACAATAAAAAGGGACACAACCTAAATAAATCAATGAAAAACAGCCAACTGCTTTGTTACAGAAGCAATCTGACAATTCATCTCAGTCCAGTGGCTAGTCCTATGACTTTCTGGCCATCAGTTTATTAACTTTCTGGACAATGAACCTTCTCTGTCCAGCAGTCTCAGTACCTTCATCTTCTTTACCGTGCTTTTGCTTTAAAGTCTTGTGATTCTGATCATTGTGATAGTCCAGAATTATTCTCTTGTTAATGTCGATATTTAAGAAACCACTAGCTGATTTCTGACTATCATATAATTTATATGTAGCTACTAATGACTTTATTACTCTGATAACCATTCACTCTGTATCTAAGGGAAAAACCTTGCTCTTCAAACAGTCTACTATGGCTCAAAATGTCAACTTTCTGAAGAAAACTATACAAATGCTAACAGATGGTATCACCACCCAATAATTTCTCCAACAATGATAGATTCTTGTCTCATTTCACTTATAGCTTTCACAACTTTATTACAGTCCTAAGCACTAACCCAGTTCTGCAGAGCATTTGGAAGTCTACTCTCACTATTTCTTGGTCTGCTATGTTCCACAGGTAAATCACAAAAGATTATGTAGTTACAACACCCAACTTCAATGATGACTTTAGAAGAAGCTTTCAGCATATTTTGATCGAAAAGTCTCTGCACTTAGACCTGAAAGTTTATAAATTGTTTGCAGGCACTTTATGTTTAGATCTTACAGCATAACATAAGTTAAATTCTTTGACAGGAATAGATATAGAATAAGACTAGCATCATCTTCAACTTTATATTACACACTGTTTTTGTTGCATATAATACACATACTGATTTTGTGGCAAATAATACAGCAGACTTCATTTGCTTCTAGTATAATGAAGGGGCTACATCAATGACCACATTTGTATCAGAAAATACCTGAAACACCTTGTTGGTGAAAACCTAAAACATGAATGAAACATTTTAAGATAGATTTCCAACTATAGACCATGTTATATAAACTAAACTACAAAATTTATTTGCTTACATAGCCATATTGTCCACAGCTGCTTTACAATAATTGAAGGCATTTCCAACCACCTTTGCAATTATAATGGAAAAAACAGCAATGTAAAACAAAGGATTACCTCAATACTTCTGAGCATATGGTGTTTCCTGATGCGAGGCAAAATTGGATGTACCATACCATAAGTAACATGAACATCTTTTGTAATACCCAGTTTTTAGATGTAGAAAGCTAACCCAGATTGTAAATATGGTACATTTGATTATAGACCACTGATTTTTACTTCAATAAAATTATTTTCTTGCAATTGCAAAGACTGATTGATTGAAATTACCTTCAGTAGTTTTAAAAATCTAAAAAAATTAGGCTTCTTGAAAGGAGTATAAAAGAAAGGGAGGCTGAGATGTATAAACCAACACTACAACGAGTACAAATAAAATGGTGCTTGTACTATGTTACTGTGAGCTATTACCCCCCTATTAACTTACGAATACCCTGAGATTTTTCTTTCCTGAAAGAAATATAACAATATGCAGCATACAAAGTGCCAATGACTAAAATTTTCTTCCTAGTATTACCTATACTTTCTCTCGAACATATGAAATACTTTTGGAATGCGAAAATGTACTGTAGTACATAAAATGCCTATAAAATGATGCCCAGTAAAATATGTTTGTGGTGAGATACAGGCACAACTCAACGAATCTGAGGCCTCTGACCTGCAAAGCAATCCTCGTCCATGGATAAATAACAAAAATTCACATATTTACACCATGTATAGACCCAGTTTGAGGACAGATTGGAGATCTTAGATCAGATTGGTAGGGCCTAGGGCCTGCACATTAGTGGTAAATGCTGAATCTCAGTTCAGTATACAGGATCCTTCAGAAAAATCTGCAGAACTGTTGCTCAGTTTGTAGTGTTACTGGGAGAATTGTGAACTATTTGGGAATGTTTCTTGGTTGATGACCGTAAAGATCAATACTAGATCACTCTTTTGGATTAAAATTTTCTTCTTTCTTCCCTATATAGAATTATGCCATAAGAGGTCCAGTTAGTCTGCACCCCAAGCATATACCTTTAGTTTTCACCTAATGAAGACATCAGAATTTCTTCTCTGAAGATGGTTTCAGCGTGTGAGAGAGAGAGAGAGAGAGAGAGAGAGAGAGAGAGAGAGAGAGAGAGAGAGAGAGAGAGAGAGAGAGAGAAAATATTATAAATGACGACTTGTCTCAAACTCGACTTTTAATCTTTAACAATTCTTTTATTATCTCCTTTAACTACAAAGGGGCACATCCATACTTTACACAGAAGCATATTACACCAGTAGTGTTCGTCTATCTCTCAAATGTTCAAATGTTTGTTAAGCTTATGGGACTTAACTACGGGGTCATCAGTCCCTAAACTTACAAACTACTTATGAACTACTTACGAACTAGGATGGCACAAATATCCATGCCCGAGGGGGGATTCCAACCCCCGACCGTAGTGGCCGTGCTGACCGTGACTGGAGCGCCTAAGTCACCTCGGCCACCGTGGCCGGCTCGTTTACCTCTGAGCCCATCTCCACATAACAATAACAATGCAAATACACAGAACATATTATCCCGTGATGAAGTTTATAATAGTTTCTGTTCCCTCTTTCTCAGTCCATGGAACTTCCAATCCACTACAGCAATTTGAAATCATCCACTATTTATCTGAAAAGTAGAAAAAAAGATCGGAAAGAAATATCTGACGACTAACACCTCCTAAAAAAATATATTTGACATTCTTATGTCGGGTCATAGGTTTGCAGTGCAACTTGTTACACTACAAGTTTCGGGCCTTCACAGAATTCTGGTCATGCACTTCTGAACTGAGACTGCTATGATCAATTCATGCAACAGGTAACTTGTATGAACTACTGCCTAACTAACCATTCCTCACCACCCTGTCCTGGTTGTTGGTAGTAGTGAAAGAGCGTGCAACATTCAGCAGCTAATCGATTGCACCCAACCAGTGAAGATATGTGGCATCTCCATAAACAAATCATTAAATCCATTGAGACAAAGATGAGATTTTACAAAAATTTTCGAATTTTCCCTGACATTTTCCTGAAATTTTTTAAATTTGCTGATTTCCAGATCTTCTGGCCACTTTGATGGTGGAACATTTGCAGGCGTAGTGAAAATTGACTGCAGTAACATGGACTAAATGGCGGGAAAAGGTACTTTGTAAGGTTGGACAGTTACTTCCGGCTATAGCAGTGAAGAACACACTTTTGTGAACAATAGAACACAGCTTATAAACTGTTAAAGTGACTGAAAATGTTTTGTCCTAATGTACAATTACACAACAATTCAGTGACAATGGTTGCTGCATAAAGACACGCTACATGTTCGGAATGCAACAAATTTTAATGTGTGATGGAATAAAAGACTAATGTTAAAAAGACTTTTGAAATTTAGTTTAAGATGCTATGTATCTCATTGACACCAGTGATGCAGAGGTGTTTGGCAGTGGCAACAGGCAGCTCAACACTGTCTTTGCTTCCAGGCAGTCAGACCTTCTCATCATCAACCAAAACTAAAGTCAACAAACCACCTGCTGAAGGCCATGCAACCTTTGACAATAGGGGGCAAAATTGAACATTTGATCTTTTTATAATGGATAATTCCAGGTGAGCTGCAAATGGTTTAATAAGTAGAAATTCACTAATAAGTAAGCATCTTATTGATCATTGTGTGTAAGATATTGCAGTAAATACATTTCAGTAACATTTGCAACCATAAGTAATGAGACTAATGACCACAGAAGTTTGGTCCTATAGGAATACAAACAATTTAATTCAAACAAGTAATGGAAGGGGAAAGAGAGTCGTCGTCTGATAAGAGATGACAATAATGAAAAACTGTAAAAGCTGCATGATAACAGTTGAACAGCATTACAAGACATTACAGATGTTGTGCAAGATTCTAACAAGGTGCTAATGAGTATGGATCAGAATTGAATGCCTCAAGTGGAATTCACCTCACTGAATGGGTAGACATTGTACCTGTGATTGTGAACTGTACAGTGTACCTGTTACTAATCTTGAAAAAGTTGTTCAAGTTTTCCAGGGATGATGCTAAACACACACACACACACACACACACACAAACATTTTATTTATATTACATTCCCATTTGTTCATAATTCACACTGCCTTTCTAGTGCAACAGGCAAGCCTATGGCTTGTAAAATGTCACTCCCTTCAGTTTCAAAGAATACCATTTGCTGATTTGCACATACTGTAAGGTTGCTTTTAAATATGATTTACTTTCAGTTTGCCAATAAATACCATAGTCCACTTATACTTCCTCATTGTATTAAATGGAGAAATAAAACTAATGGACAGAAAAGACAGTGAAGACATTACACTGAAGTCACCACTATGTTGAGAATTTTCTAGAGAATTTAATGAAGCAACTACCATCAAAACTTTACAGTACTGCTTCTTGACAGTCATTCTTGCCATTATGGGGTGATGGAAAGAAGCACAGTGTTGACTTCGTCACACAATCTTCCCATTGCAAAACAACAATCCTGACAATATATTATTCTTGACAATTACCACGTAAGTGATAAAAGGTTCAGAAATAACTGAAATTATGCTTAAAATTTGTTGTTCATCAATAAGTGCTTTCATTATGAAACACTGGATGATAGGATGTGTAATTTGCCTGCCATGTAATGCAGAAGTACATCTTTAACATGCCTCATTGTTTATGACATATCAACTCAACTAGTTTCTGCTCAGTGCAGGTGGATTCAATTATATTATGTAGACCAACACTATATAGGGAAAATCCTTAGTAGTGAATGAGCAAGAAAGTATGATTTCACATCAGATGTTGAGTTGTACTGCATGGAAATGTACACAAAAGGTAGGTTTCGACATGTCTAAATGTCTGTTGTGTCATCTCCTGAACCATGTAATATAATTTTACTGATGGATTCAGTAATATATGTGAATATTGTCTGCAAAGTATTGTGAATGGAATTAGTGGTTAAAAAGTAATAAATTAAAACGTCATGGAAAGTGCCAAAGTTTGGCTGAATGAACAATGAAAGTTTTGTAAATAATAAATTTTTCCCCCCTTTCACCATTTTGTTATGGGTGTCCTGCGAGAAAAAGGTTCCTAAAGTTTTTTAAATGTTATGTGCAAGTCCGCTGGAAGACGCTAAGCATTAACATTTTCGAGTAATGGAGAAGAAAACAAATATTCCAGTGCCATAAGCTACAAGGCTAACACCAAGTTTCCATTTGTAATACTTTATTGTGTTTTTTCTTAACGAAAGATTTTTCTTATACTAAGTAGATGACAGCATTTACATGTTTTCAATTGGGCCAATAATTAGGCGAAATATTTAAAACGAAATTTCTGTTGCCCTGTAAGCCGTCGGATAGGCCACCTGCATGACGCCGAAAATCCGGATTTATAACGCAAAAGATACGTGCGAGCACTGTAGTCAGTTACTATCTTTTCCCTCCCTTCTCAAATCAAATGTTTGTCATGGCACTCGCCCGGACAACAACTTTAGCTACAGTTCCACGAATCTCTGAGAAATGCTAGCGAAGGCGCAAGGGGCGCGAATCGTGCAGGGAGCCAACTCAGCAGCGCCGGCCGCAGACAAATGACTGCCGTGTACCACCAATCTTGCCGGGTGTTCGCCTGTCAGCCGCCGCCACCGCAGCAACTGCCAGTGCTCGTACATGCACTACTTTTGTGTATAGGAATAGTGCGCGCGGCCCAGCATTTTCCTGGCCGGTATTACACTATCAAATTATTGGACAAAGAATTGGACGAAAAACTTGGATGAAATATTGGTCATATTTTTTGACAAAGAAATTGGATGAATCGCAAAAGGGGGTATTACACTATCATCCAATATTTTGCAAAATTTGCTTCAAAATGGCGGTGTAATGCTCAGCTATTGTTTATACTACAGTTGTGTTGTGTCTGCATTTAGAAGAGAAGGAGGGAAAAAAGAAAAGGAAACGCACTTGGATGAAACAGTGGGTGTCAGAGCGAGATAAATAAAATTTGTTACGGGACCGGGAAGATTTTTCTTTTTTATTCCGTCGGCAGAACAGCCAGGCCGTTCACTGCTAATTATTTTGTCGCTCTTCATCCTTCGCAGTTTGCAATAGAGTAACAAAAAGGCTGACTCAAACAGTGTATACGAATAAGATTGTTAAGTTTTAAATGGAAAATGTGAGCACTGACAAAGAGGATAATCTAAATTGTTTATGACGTTATTAAAATGTAAGGGGGGAAACATTGCTGATAAAGTAAATAGGCTCTATTTATTTCCTTACAAAAATTGGCTGACGTATTTATATGTTCATAGATTCGCTTGCAAACAGATGTCGATGTTTTGAAAGTTGTTTCATTTCCCAGAACTTAGCACACCACATTACCAAACTCATACATTCTAAAATCTGCTTCGGCTGTATTAAGATTTAGGGGTATTACTTAAATTCCGATAGTATATAATGACTTTTTTACATCACGGATTGTATCTCAACCACACTTTTGCCGCAGAGTATTGGGCTACGCGAATTGACGTGACTGACAGTGTGAATTGGCCTTGTCAACTGTTATACAACGCCCCATCTGATTTTTAAAATTTTGTTGTTGCTAGAAAACACTACACAAACATTCCACTACTAGCCATGTTTACGAATACGAACGTTATGTCCAAGTAATGTCAGATATTTAACCTTACTTTACTGTAATACCAAATATGACTTTAATTTGAATATTCACGCTAAATTATATAGCTGTACGACACACAGGTCAGGAAATATAACGCCAAGAGTGAGAAAACACGCTTTCGTTTAAAATGGAGCGCAAGTAACGCAGACTATATTCGTGCAATGTTTCATAATGAGAGCATATAGGCAGGTATTAAACTACCAAATTAGTGGACAAATGAATGTTATCAAATTTTGGTCCTATTTCTTTGACAAATATCTGACTTGACGCCGAGAAGTTTACTTCAGAATAGCGGATGACGACTTGCTACTACACTCTGCAGCTGAGTTACAGAAAATACAATAAAAAGGAAGCGTGGGTTTCAGCATACAGCAGTATTCTTTAGGGGAGCTGCCGGTCGAGAACGTTAAGTTTTATCAAAATTACCTGCGAATGTACGGGAGAACATGCCTGTGCTCATATTATTATTGTTATGACCTTCATTCCCAAGAATGGTTTGATGCAGTTCTCCACGCTACCCTAACCCGCAAAAGCATCATCTCTGAAATAAGAACGGCAACCTAAATCCCCTTGAACTTACTGTATTCGTCTCATGGACTCCTGTTGCAAGTTACACCTCCTCATCCCCACAAACTTCCCTCCATTGCTAATTTAACTATTCCTTAATGTCTCAGAATGTGTACTACCAATCGATCCCCTCTTTTATTCAACAGAGTCCCCAAATTTCCTTTCTCCCTATTTCTGTTCAGTATCACCTCATTAGTTAAGCGATATACCAGACTAATCTTCAGCATTTTCCTGTAGCACCAAATTTGAAAAGCTATCACTTTTCTGTCTGAATTCTCTATCGCCAAACTTTCGCTCCAGACAAATACTTTCGAACAAGACTTCTGAACACTTTAATATTGGATGTCAACAAATTTCTCTTCAGAAATGTTTTTCTTCCCATTGCCATTCTGCATTTTATATCTTCTGTACTTCCGCCATCATAAGTTTTTCGCTTCCCAACATCTATTTTACTGTCTTGTTATCTAATCTAATTAATTCAGCTTTCCCGAATTTTCTTAGACTATATTCCATTACATAACAATGCTATATGCGCCAAATAAAGACCGTAACGCTACGATTTGTTACAACAGGAGAAAGCTAATAATATTGAAGTGAACTTTAAGAAAATGTAAGAAATGTGTGAAGCCATTTACAAAGCACTGACGAATGAATATCAGAAAATTTTTTGAGCACTACACTGCCATTAAGTACCATTTTTATTTATTTTTAGTAGATATACCCGACATACCTTTCGATGCCCATATGAGAACACAGTTTTGTGCCAAAATTTCAAATCAGTAGATCAAGAATAATCCGACATTTCCTATTAAAACCAAATAAAGGAAAAATATAAACATTCCTTATCGCAAATCTCAGATTGCTTTAAAATTTTGATACAATGTTGCACTGTAGTCCGCTCGTGGTTTTATATAATATTTTAAACGTTTGCGAAAAGAGTTCCGAATAGTTTTAGGGTAAAGAAGTAACAAAACAATATGTTATGAAAGACGCGGCAGTTTTACGGCTTGAAAATGTAATAAGCGATAAAGTTTTTTCCTTCCATCTTGTGCAACGTGTTAGCGAGAAAAATTTCGTAAAGATTTGGAATTTTATGTAAAGTTTGGCGCTACTCTACTCACCAAGTGCTTTCATATCGTGGATGCCTAAATTTGGGTATTCTGTATCTTCGCGCGTTTGCGTCTCATATTTAACACCCTGTCCTACTTCCTGTTGAACATCCTCGTCCGGCCGGAATCCCACACTTCAAGGCCTAATGGAACCTACGGTATGAGAATCACGTAGGGATTGATTAGGACTACAGGGTGAGGACTAATGTGTTTTCCACTTCAGTTAGCGCAATTTTCGCGTCAACCATTTGCGATATGGGGGCGTGCATAACCATGAAGCAACAGCCACCCTCGCTGTAGTTTTCCATAGACATGCTGCCTCATACACAATCTTCGTTATCCGATGGCTGGCTGTTGGTGCCTGTTCTACGATAGCAAATAATTCACGTTGGTCCTGTTTGGATACATTTGGTAGTAGCGCCGCTATAGTCCACGTTTGAGGATTTACCGCACTTTCGTCGGAAATATACGAATGCTGCACTGAAATGCCAGAGAGAGAGAGAGAGAGAGAGAGAGAGAGAGAGAGAGAGAGAGAGAGAGAGAGAGCAACTGAAATCGTTCAGAGGAAAGGCCACTGGAACTGATGAGATGCCAATTAGATTTTACACCGAGTATGCAAAAGAACTTACTCCCTTCTAGCAGCAGTTTACCGTAGGTCTCTAGAGGAGCCGAACGTTCCTTAAGTTAGGAAAAAGGCGCGTATCATTTCCGTTTTCAAGAAGGACTGACGATCAAGTGCGCAAAAATATAGGTCTCTATCTCTGATCTCTGTCATCTGCAAAATTGTGGAAGAGTATGAAGTTTCTGGAGACCGGAATTTTCTCCGAAGCAATAAACATGGTTTTCGAAAGCAACAATCGTGTGAAAGCCAACTCTCGCTACTCATCCACGAGACCCACAGGACAATTGATGCAGGCTACCAAGTACATGTCGCTTAACTTACGCAGGCGTTCGATACGGTTCCACACCATCGCCTGATGAACAAATTACAAGCATATGGAATATCTGACCACTGTGTGACTGGACTTAACCATTTCTGACTAAAAATGCAGCATATCATGTTCAACAGACGAAGTCTTCAGCCGTTAAAGTGATTTCAAGCGTTGCCCAGGGGAGTGTCATAGGACCATTGCTTTCCACGGTATATACGAGGGTTCGAACTTAATGGCAACTATTTATTCACAACCGATAAAAATCGTTTGCACCTATTACTGTCCTTCAAAGTAGTCACCAGCGTTGTGTAGAATCCGTTGCCAGCGATGTGGAAGGCACAGTATACCACTAGCAGAGCATGTTCTATTGATAGTGCGAATGGAGTGGTTTACTGCCTGTCGAATCTCTAACAGTTCTGAAGCGAATGCCACGAAGTGGTTCCTTCACCTTCGGAATCAAATCAAAGGCACAAGGACTTAATGGAAGCATTCCAGGGAGTATGGCGGATGGTACAGTACTTACCAGTCCCATCGAACCAAGCAGACCGAGCGAGGTGGCACAGTGGTAAGAAACTGGACTCTCAATCGGAAGGATAGTGGCTCAAATCACCTCTGACCACCCAGATTTAGTTTTTCCGGGATTTCCCAGAATCGCTCCAGGCAAAGGCTGGGATGGTTCCTTTCAAAGGGCACGGTCGATTTCCTCACATTCTTCCCAGAAAATCCGAGCATAAGCTCCAACCCTGATGACCTCGCTGTCGACGGGACGTTAAACGCTAAGCTTCCTTCTCTCTCGCTCTCTCTCTCTCTCTCTCTCTCTCCTCTTCTCGAACAGAACAGCCACAGCTTGTGCTGATGCACTTGCGCATTATCGTGTAATTGATGGGTGGGTTGCGCAGAAAATTTTGGCGCTTCTACTGCAAAGCTATTTGCAGGTGAGGCCCAAAAAATGAACAGTAATACTGTGCACTGACTTTAGAATAACTCCATAACAGTCGTACATAGTTACACCGTTACGTTAGACCGCTCGCTCACAAGTGAGTTTTCCTTGACTGTGCGCAAGCCGATGACGTGGGACAGGCGAGTCCATTTGCTGGGATGTAAGGTAGATATGTTAACAACGTGTTTGATCAGCGACAATACTAGATTCCATTGTATAGTGTCTCCACACCAGTGTTGCCACTATATAAGTTCCATCCTTGTATAAATGATGTAGATAACATCGAAGTTCAATGATGCTTTTGCTGATAATGCTGTAGGATATCGAGAAGTCATAACACTGGAGGGGGGTGGCGAAATACAGGAGGAACTGCAGCGTATCGATGCATGGTGCAAGTAATGGCATTTGAGCTTCAAAAGAACAAATGCAAAGTGCTAAGATTACATAAAAACAATTACGCAATAGCAGGTCTAACATTGGAAGCAGTTACTTCCGTAAAATATCTGGGAGTAGACATAAGGGGGCGATTTGGAATGAAACGATTATACAACATTAACTCTAGGTAAGGCAGATGCCAGACAGATTGGTTAGAAGAATCTTCAGGAAGTGTAGTCTGTCAACAAAGAAAGTCAGTTACAAAACACTCGTTCGGCCGATGCTTGAATACTGCTCATCGGTGTAGGGTCCGTTGGTGTCATGTAAGAAGGTGCTTCCGCGCATAGAGTCGGAGCGATAGGGACAGCATGGAGAGGAGGATCTACGGCCGAGCGCCAACAGTTGAGCCTGTGGGAGAAACATCCAGCCACACGCCTATAGAATGAATATTATTGGCTGCCAATGTGGTAATGGAAGGGGATGCCCAGAACGGCTGAAAACTGGACCGCCTTCGTACGTGACACCCAACTGTAGGTAGGGTTGATAGCGAATATCCAATGAAAAGCAGCTTGCTAGTCTAAGGACTCATTCAGTGAGCATGAAAGCGTGAGAGATGATCAGGAAACTCCAGTGGCAGATACAGCAAGAGAGACGTTATGTATCGCGGTAGGGACGCCTATCAAAGTTCCAAGAGCACAAGTTTGTCGAGAAGTCAACCAATATATTCCTCCTTGCTGCATACATATCGCGAAAAGATCACAGGGATAAAACTAGAGAGATTAGAGCCCACGCACAGGCATACTAGCAATTTTTTTTTTCCGCCAACCTTACGCGAAGTAGCACGAAGTGACAATGGTACAAGAAGTACCCTCCGCCACACACCGGGAGGTGGCTTGCAGAGTATGGGTGCAGATGTAGATATAGAATGGTGGGCCCAAATATCGGCTCTAATTTACGAGCATCGGAGTCGCACTTCATAGACGCAGCAGCAGACGCTGCCCTCGAACGGTTACATTTTGACCGCACTTGCATAATGCTGCAGTAGCTTTAAAACACTAAAAACGGGAGAGAGCACAAAAACTCTAGCAATCTTATAAGGACAGTACAACGACAATATACCTTGGAAGAGAAGGTGAGTATTGCACTGGCCTTTTCGTATGTAAATCGTCATGAATGATCCGAAGAACACTTGTGTTATAAACCCCAACATTGCTGCTATTTCCTTGAGTGTCAACTTCCTGTCATTCAGAGCTTCACTTTCAACAACAGCGATTGTTTCAAGAACTCGCCATCCAAACAGATCTACCAACACGTGTATCATCAGCAATGCTCTCTCTGTTTGGACATTTCCTTCATAGTGGAATGTGAAGTAGAAGGTTAACTATGAACGCCATCCAAGTTGACTTTAATTTCAGCTGGTGCAAGCCCTTTTGTCGGGTACATCATCGCACGAGACTATTTTATCCATTGTGGTATCCAGGGCGCAACGTCTAAAAACGAGTGCTCAGTCGACTGAGGCTGGTAGCGGGCTGCAAATTATGTACGCATCCACTGACATGTCGGTATCTCCCCTCCAAAGCATTTTAACCTTCGCGTTCGTATTCCAGGTTCCGTGTGGAACGTTTGGAATCTACCTCTTTACAATTTGCACCCTGCAACCGAGAACTAAAAGTATTTTACAGAAGTTCAGGCAAGCAGTGAATAAGTTAATGTATTGTTATTGGAAGCAGTAGCGGATCCAGACAGAGAGAGGAGGCCAAGGGGGCACAAGGCATCCTCTCCCACCACAAAAACTACGAGGGTCGTTCCGAAAGTAACGCCTCCTATTTTTTGTGCTGAATGGATGTCTACGCCATATGTCGTTGGTATAGTGCTAAGGCTTGAACCTTCCTCTTTCATTTGCAGGTGGGTCCTTTGTCCTGTGGTAGTCGAAGCCAGCAGAGGTGTGTTCTAAAATTACGCCTGATCTGGACTCGCTTTTTTATATATATATATATATATATATATATATATATATATAAAAAAGCGATCAGTGATCGAATTGCTCACCGCTGAAGAAAGAGCGCTGACTGGAATCCACTGACGTTAGCTAAAGATGTATGGAGGCGATACAACACGTGAGTCAATGAGTAAGTACGGCATTTCCGAGATGCTGACGAGGGTGTCATGACTAGCCATGGCCCGGTCAACCCTGCACAGCTGTCACCCCTCACAATGAAGACCGCCACGATCAACTAACTCACGCTGATCGGTGGATATCGACCAGACATTTCCGTGTTCAGATCAAATTTTATGTCTCCAATAGTTATCCACCGCCATGGCTTTGTCATTAGCTTGTAGCAGGTCACAAACTGCAGAGCTCCGGCAATAGTCGGCACGTAAGTAGATGTCTCGTCTTTGAACCTCTCTGCATTCACAAAGAACATCATCATTAATCAGCATGCAGCACCTGCATAGATTAGTTTTACATCTGGGTAAACCAGCCCTCAGCCTTTTTAGTGTTCTCCAGACTGTATAAGGAAGGTTGTTCCAGGAGCCATTTCCTCTTTTGGCGTTATCAGCGGTTAAGTTTATCCTTTCTTCCTTTTGCAGACTCTTCCTACAAACTGTCAAGGATCTTGGTTTTTGCAATTAAGCTGCTTCTAGACTTACGCGTCCCAGCCTGAGTGAGGTGCCCACTTAATAGGTGTCAATCTTTCTCTTTCTAGACAGTGCTCTAGTTTCTTACCCTGCCACGTAGCGACGAGCTCGACTCTGGCATCTCTATTGTGCAAACGGAAAGCACATACTTGGGTTTTGCAAGGGCTTGGCTTTAGGTCATAGGCGTCGTGGTATTGCACTAGTTCAAGACCTCTTGAGAGTTTTTGGGATATTGAATCAAAATTACACCCCTGAACAGCCACAGCTATGTCATCAGCATATACGAATAATCGTGTATCTTGAGGGATAGGTTGGTCAGTGTACACATACAAGATCGAAGAAAGTACACTTCCTTCAGGTACGCCATTCTTCTGCAGTCGCCACCAACTTTTCGTACCATTTAGAGATACATAAAAACTTCGATTTTGCAGCAGGCTACCAATAACCATTGTCAACCTACAGTCCCCTGTGAGGTGACAATTTGCGCAATAGCTTTCAGATAACGACCAGAGAATTGAATTTAAATCTGAATGTCGACTATTACGCCTCGGAATAAATGCTGGAACATCTTGGTTATTGCAAAGTCTGCCCGAAATGGGTCCCGTGGATGCTTACAGAAGAGCAAAAAACTTATTTAATAGAAATTTGTCGCAACCTACTGCATGAATACGAAGGCTGAAGGTGACAATTTTCTGAACGGCGTCGTCACTGGACATGAGATGTCGTGTCATCACTTAAGAGTTGGAATCCATAGACTGGCGACATGCCAATTTTCTGTCAAAGACACGGCCATATGTAGACAAAATGTCCACAGTCTTCTGAGACAACCAGACAAACTAAAACTGTCGGTTCAGAACGCTACATGGCGACACTAATCTGAATGCTAGACTTTCCAGGGCAAGACCTGAGAAGAAGACCAACATGATAACGCCAGACCCCACACCAGTTTTGTGACAGCGAAAGTCATTGCGAAATTGGGTCATACCACATCCACCGCAGTTCCGATTTAGCGCCTTCAGATTTTCATCTCTTTGGGCTCCTGAGAGGTGTAATACGTGACGAACATTTTCAAGATTTCGATGCTGCAGGCTATGGTTCATCGTTGGCAAACGTACACAACGAATGGTGGTGACTATGTGGAAAAATAAAATTTAATAGCTGAAATGATGCTCTATTTAGCTGCGCTGTTGTGATTTATGTATCTGCTGTAGTTTTCATGAATAAAAACAGGAGGTATTACTTTCGAAACGACTGTGTACCTTGTTTTTAGGTTCTTCCTTGACGAAGCCCATTCTCGACTGGATCTAGTCCCCTCGAAAAGAACCTGGTCTTTAGCTGAAATGCGAGTTAGATCCATATGAATTGGTCCAGTGAGGGATGCTTGACCATTTAATATGTAATTACCCTATAACTGATAAGTTCAAAATAGTTTAATTTTTTTACGTTACACCATTACTGAATGGCGGCCATTTTTCAGTTTGGAGACGTTAGCTATAATTTTTGAATATATCTGCACCGGTTTAAGTTACAGCATTGCAATTGACATTATTGCTTTTATGAAAGTCTTCACTACAAAAGTGTTTATTAAACGAAATACCCTAAATTAAAAAAAAAAAAGGTCATAATGACCTCCAAACTTTTGATATCAAAAATTTCGAAAATCCATTTTTTAGCCCCAAAAATAACGATCAGTGATTTATCACAGTCCATTTTTTTTCTCTAGTTAGATATCAAACTACTAGCCTTATACAGAGCAAATAATATAAATATTTATTTCAGTAATCTTTCCAGTTTTTGTTTATAATTCAGTACCTTACCTTCAATAATAATTGATTACATCCAGATGAATTAGGCAGCAGCCATAATATCAGTTATAGAATAATGAATTTTCCACGTTTTCGAAAAAATTCATATCTTTGTTAACAGTCAAATATCAATGTTGAAATTTTTTTACAGTACTTTGCTATCATATAGGTGTACAAACTGTACAAAAATCAGATTTTTATATTCAGTTCCACTCCAAACTTTACGAAAAATGAAAATTTTTTAAATGTCAAATTTATAAAAAATTAAGGAAACATTTTTAAGTGTTCTCGCTCTATATAAGGCTAGTAGTTTATGATATGTAACTAGAGAAAAAAATTGGACTAAATCACTTCTTGGTCGTTATTTTTGGGTCCAAAAAGTGGATTTTAAAAATGTGTGGTATCAAAGTGTGGAGGTCATTTTGACTGGTGGTTTTTGAATTTATGGTAGTTTGTTTAATAAACTCTATTGTAGTGGATACTTTTCTAAAAGAAATGTCATTTGCAATGGTGTAACTTAAACCAGTGCAGATATATTCAAATCATTAAAATTTGTGATGCGGCCGGGAATCGAATCCGGACCTCCATGCTTACCAGGCAGTAGTCTTACCACTAAACCACCGCACCACTAGCGATTAAGGCGCCTCAGAATAGTACGACTTCCATCCACGTCACAAACTTTAATTCAGCTTCTGTGTTCCATAGAATATTGCCACGACTGCCAAAGCCCTTGTGGTGTGGTCGTCTAGTGGTGAGACGTCTGCCTGGTAAGCATGGAGGACCGGGTTCGATTCCCGGCCGCATCACAAATTTTAATTCATTGCTTCATCTTTATCTTTAATGTCTTTGACATAATTATAAACTGTTTTGAACTTCTCAATTGTAGGGTAATCACATACAAAAAATCAAAATATTTAAAAATGGTGAAGCAACCAACCTAATTTTTATTGGACCACTTCATTTGACTCTGGTTCAAGACCATCCCAAATCAAAATTCCGGATCCGCAATATGATTGGAAGCATGCGTAGCTTTTAAAAAGAGCCAAGCGTTTCGCTCGTCGTTGTCGTCGTCTGACTGGGCGTTAGCGCTAAATTGACAAAGGTCTGTTGTGGCACAGGAAAAAGACATGGATAGCAGCAGGCTGCAAGCTTCATATACCGGTGCGTCCTCGCGCTAGAAGGGAAAACCATGCGCTGCAGATGCAGAGGCGGCCTCGGCACGCGGCGCGAGTGGCTGGAAAGAAGCTGCCACAGCGCCAAGCCGCCGCCAGTTACCAGCCACTCGTCTGCGCTCGTGTTCTTCAACACCGACGGAGACCAGCCAGCTACTACGGAAAAAATACACAAATTACAAACGAGAAAGCGCCAGCCAAGCGCAGTCGTCCAAGATAACGAAGCAATCAACACCGCAGAATCAAAAGTGCTCCTGTCACGCCACAGCAAAAGGCGAATACGTCCTGGCCAGAGTCAAACAAAAAAACTGACATCTCGACTTACCTGACAGCTTCAAAAAACATTTAGATAAAAAAAATCTTCACGTATTCGCGCAAATACGAAGTAACACGGTTCATAATGTCATCCAACAAGGCAGTTGTGCAACATGACAACATGTTATTGAAATGATACTTCTATTAAGACTTTCGCTGCGGCTGACGCTATCTTACAGTGAGCGCGGACGCTTATAAGCGTCAGCCTCAGCGAACGTGTTAAAGATGCACCACACTCGAGGACTCATTACGCTAGGGCATTGGCGTTACCTCGTAAGAAAGCACGGATACGTCAAGATTTTTGGATTTAAATGTCACAGATAAAAATAGAGAACAGAACTACTTATTGCAGAGATATCGTACTGGAGATGATGTTGGCAGCTTAACATTATCAGACTACGAGAGAAATGAAATAATTAGACGAAGGGTGACAGCTACAACCGCCATTACAGATTCAAGTAATGTTAAAAAATTGAAATGATACTGACATTTAGAGTGTATGAACAGGGAAGGATACCATTACAAGCCACCACAAAGAAATAAACGAGGGAGACCACATAAGAATTGTAAAAGTGGTATTCAAGAGGAAAAGGAGAAACGGAGATTAAGAGAAGGAGACTGGATAGACAAGACGCGATGGCACTTAGGATGCGGAAAGCGACGTTGCAAATATTCGTTATAAAAATTTAAAGTTTCAGTAGGTGCCAGATAAATCATGAAGTTAGTGCTCATCTTTTACATCTTTGACTCTCGCCAGGACATATTCGCCTTCTGTTGCTGTGATAGGAACATTTTTCCATTCTGATTCCCACCTTTTATTCTATCATAGTTCATTAGCAGTCGAAGTCGATAGCGGTTGTCAATTAGGATGTCTTAAAAATTTCTTCACGAAAAAATTAAATAAAGGGCGACTCTACGATTATCGTATTGCACTTGTTTAAAAGATTACTGATATTAACACATATACAGACAAAATATTATATACAAGTCCACGAGTGTCTGAACGTACAATGGATGTCAGCAAGGGCTAAATTTGTATGCACTTACAACATACCTCGACAACGGATTATGACTTAAATTTAGAAAATCGTTCTGACTTTATACATTCATATACCTTCGTGTAATGTTTGGACCGATTCATGGAAGTTTAAAGGGTAGAAGTGGTACACTTCCGAAATCTAGTCCACAGTATGCACATTAAAAATGGTGTCATAAATAAAGCATTCAAACTATGCTTATACAGGGTGATTTTTTTCCCCACCAGTACAAACTCGAGTTATACCGATCGAGGATACGGAACAAGAAAGTTCCGGAAATGCATGGTTTTAATGCTAAAGACAATTTATTAAATCACAGTTTGTTAATGACACTGCAGTGTAACATGCGGACACTTAAGCCGTCGGCACACGGAGCGAGTGTTGAACGTGTGCGGCCAACAAGCCCCCACAATTCCGTAAGCGGCCGACTGCGAACAGCAGGCAAATTGAAGAGCACCTCGGCGGCCAATATGGTGACAAACTTCCGCGCCAACTTTAAATGTGCGTAAGACACTTGATTAGCGTGTGTATTCGAGTGAAGTCGCGAAAACTATGTCTCATTTAAATATATAACAACAATACAGCTTCAGACTCTAAATATACAGCAACTATCGGTTGTGTTTAAATTTATTACACATACGGTGTAGAAATCTGTCAACAGCTTTTCTTCTTCATAACTAAACCGAATTATAACATTTAGTTTTTTAGCTTTCCAAGTGCAGCATATGAAGTGAATTTTTCGTCAGACACGGGTTTTTGGCTCGTTCTCAGTATATTCTACGATAGTGAAACTTTTGAATAAACCATTTCGGAAGAGTTTCGCAACATTTTACGTCTTTGCTGGAGTGACTATGTATTCTCCAATATTTAGATATTTTATAGCGTCAAAAATGAAACAGAGCTGCCTGGAACATCTAATGATAAATATCCACTTTGAAAATATCTCATCAGATATATAATTGTAAAATAGCTTCTTACCTTGTGAATACAGTAACCAGCCACTACCATATTCTTTTAGGCACTTTGGTAAGTATGCCATTACTTTTTCTTAACTAAGTGCGCATAACAATAGCATTAGGGTATCTAGCATTAATATTAGCATTTTTAATGCTGTAAGCCAAATACCTAACAGTACCGTAAACTGCTCAAAAGTCAGCAACTGTCATCATTGGGTTCAACTTCACAATGTGCATCCAGTGTGGATATGTGTCATTCATATATCGAACTACACACATCTGCAAATACCTTTCAGTTGTTATACCTATGTAAAGCAGATCTTTAAATTCTGTGTTACAAGTTGATGATATTAAATAAACAAAATTAGAATTGCAGTGGGGTAATGATCTCGTATCCCCAATAGTAATTTTACAAATCATAAAATTAAACTTTTTGAACTTTCTGTCCACCAGTACTGCCTAAACTAGCTCGTTTTAAGAGATACCAGTATTGTAAAACGTTTTATGTATTTCTTTGAATCCTATGTTGTCTTGACTGACAGTCTGTTAAGCAAAAGTAGTACGGCTACTTGTATTTCTGGCAAATGTAAATGGGAAGCAGTATTCGTTCTTTTTGTTTCTTTCTTAAACCGATTTGTGCAGTTAAACGCTGAACAGCGCTTTACCATCGTGCCTCATGTACACTGAATTAGTCAAACAGTACAGAGGTGACTATGAATTGGGTATATATAGCGCAGTAGCTATATAATACACGATTTATCCCCAAACAACACTCCTATGTATCTGACGCTTGTCACTATCACTGGGGCTGGCCAAAGGTTCAAATTATCCCGCGACAGCAGCGCCGTTAAGAGTCTAGTTATTTTTTACAAGGTCTTTGGCGGTCAACGTGCCAACTTGCAGCTGAACGCCCTGAGACAGCGTGACTTGTGCATCCGAGACGTAAGCCTTAACGAGCTAGACGCAATCGCAACGCGCTCCAGTGACAGTTGTCGGAGGCATCAGGTGCTGCGATCATACTGTTTACGAAATGAAAGGAGTGGAATTCCTGCTTTACCTATATTATGACGCATATTTTCGCGCTATATGTTCGTCATGTTCTGCTTACGTAAGTAACAACGAAATATCTATGAACATAAGACTCTAAAAAAAGTTGCATGTTATGTCAATAAGTGCGATACAAAATTAGACTAGACCTTCACATAACACAAACATTATAGCAACAGTCTCGCTCTTTAGCAAAACAATGTCCATTATTCCTCGATCACTGTTACTATTCCGTAGCAGAATCTTTATAACCTTTAAAATACTATACGTGAAACAATAAAGAGCCTATTTAGCTTCAAGTAAAGTGCGAACTTCCCTGTTCATAACACGAAACCAACAAACTCGCTCCTCTGAGGATGCGCACTTATGTTTAGATAGAACTATAGCGTGTAATATTCGAAGCTATCAAATTTATATGTCTTCGAGCCTATTAGAAAAACAGAATATGAGAAAAAAGGTATATGGCGAGTATCGAACCCTTGCCGCTTGACATTCATAGTTTCATAGTCCGCTACTTTACTGCATGCGTTACGACAGTCAGCGTAACTACACCCCAACGACGTAAGTATTACTAATACTATATATACTACTCGTAGATATGTCAGTTAATGACACGTGATTGCAACAAAATCAAAATATTTACAGTCATCTACACCAACCAATAGTAGCTATGACCGGTTTTCCAGAGAATGCGAGGCCACTTCGCTCGGTGACTACTCTGAAGGTGTAGGTAGAACTGTAAGAGGTGGGGTACGGTTTCTGATGTTTACAGGTATGTTCCGGATAGGGAAGCATGCTGAAGCGTCCGCTTCCGAAACTGGGAGGCGCACCGGCCCCGGTTCGAATGAGGCCGGTGGAATAACGAAAGGGCTGCTATACCGATCAGCCTGGATATGGGTTTTTAAGCGGTTTCTCACACTCCAATAAGTGAATAATGGATTGGTACCCATTTTCCGTCTGATTTACAGGATTCATCAACATATAGAAAAAAAAAAAAAAAAAAAAAAAAAAAATCTTCGCACACTTTTACTTGTGGAACACGATAAGCACACAGTTGTTCTGGAGAATTTGCTCCTCCGTGTAGATGGTGGCAGGAAGGGCATCCGATCCGAGCATCCGTTAAATTAACATTCAGTACCATAGTGACCATTTAACGAAACTATTCGCCACAGTGACTCTATCGCAGCTCCATTGTATCAGGTATATACATATTACCCAGTGGTGACATGTAAATATTTGTGCCGGGTCGGGACTCGAACCCGGTTTTCCTGCTTTTCGCGAGCGGTCGCCTTATCTTTAGGCTACCGAAGACGACTAGCGCCGAGTACTGTAAGCCGACAGCTCGCGAAACGCGGGTAAATCGGGTTAGAAGTACGCATCTGCAAAAAATTCTTGTAGCCTGCAGTGAGACCAATGGCTAGACCGGTGCCAAAGGCACGTCCTTTGGGTTTAATTCTGCGGACCTTGGCCATCCTGGTAAGTTTGTATTCAATCTGACACGCCTGTAACCCATGCTGGGATTACAGTAGTAGACATTGTTTTTCCTATAGCTATTAGTAATGTAGAACCATGGGAGTCTAAGTCAAACTTTTAACAAATGTATTGCGCACAACTGTCAGTAAAACAACATGTAGCAGAGCAAGATCCATCAATATATTTAAAGCAGAGTAAGTGTAAGGATCACGTACAACACACAGTTCATGAAATATGACGTCATAAACAATGAGATACCGGAAAAAGTGCTACATTACGCGACCATGTTGAACATTTCCCCCTAAACCACTGGACCGATTTCAACCAAATTTGGTACACGCATTGCTTACCGTGTGGTACCAATTCTGTAATGGCAAGAATCACATACGACACATGGTTTAGGAGATAACGTCATAAACAATAGGAGTGGCAAAGAAACTGCAACATGCGACGAAACTTTAATCGCACACTGTATCAGAATGACAGTACTTAGCAACTTGCAAGCAAATTTAAACACAATTTGAAACCATTATTGAATATTTTCTCGCTGACAATCATAGCAAAATTATGAAAGGAAAAAAGTCTCTTACTTCTTTTCAACTGTTCATGGACTAAAACTATGGCATTCGGTATGACGTGACAATTTATAGTTTCTACACTACAAATTGTAGCCGCAGTAAATTTTACAGACAGTATACACACATGCTGCTGAATGTACCTTCGAAATTCTATCACAGTACGATACGTAGTTCATGAGATATGAGCACAAACAGTGACGTTCGTGGAAAACCGTCCCATCACGCTCCAAGTTTTAATCTACTATTTTACTACTAATTGTATTCCCAAGAGATTTTACAGGCATACAGAACTTACAAAAATGAATATATACCTAAAAATTATACAATTGTACAAAATATAACTCAATATGAGATCGTGCGAATTTTTTATGTAATTTTATTTTTACTACTATTTTTGGATACTGCACTTACAATTTTGTTCATTATGCAAGACAACCTTCTTTCTTATATATTCTCCGATAATATCTATATGTTTTTTTTAGGAAAAGGAGAGAGAGAGAGAGAGAGAGAGAGAGAGAGAGAGAGAGAGAGAGAGAGTAAAATGTACAAATGTTTGTGAAACTTATGGGACTTAACTGCAGGGTCATACGTTCCTAAACTTACAAACTACTTATAAACATATACTAAAGACAACACAAACATCCAGGTTGGGGAGGGATTCGAACCCCCGACGGGGAACGGCCTCGCGCGAGCATAGCGCCTCAATGTGCTTGGCCACTCAGTCGCGGCGAGAAGGGATACAAGTAGTACTAACTCAAGGCAGGAATGAATGAATAAATAAATAAATAAGTAAATAAATATCCGGGCAACGCTGGATTTTCTGCTAGTTAATGTATAAGGCGATGGGTTATAATGAATAATACAGGCCTACAATAAAGATTTTTTTAAAACCGTGTTCGAGTCCTGATCCTACACTAATTTTCACATGTCACCAATTGCTAGTACTTCTACACCTGTGATAAATTCGCTATTGCGAATAAATTTCGTTAAATTATTTCGACCGAAGTCATTCACCATCATGAACGATTACCACAGCAACAATACTGTCTTTGCTTCAACAAGAACTCAATAGAAAAGAATTCGGAAAATTTTACGCAAGACATCGATACAATTTTTCAATCCGTGTCGCGGTGCGGTGTCGAGATGTTGGCAGCGGCCGTAGTGGACCAATAGTAACACAGACGGTAACAGCCAACCAGATATCACTTTTTAAACACGAAGTCGTAATTTATAATCTATATTCTGGTTGTAAACAAACGATTGTCCTTAACTGAGACATGAGATCATTGGTCAAAGCCGACGAGTTGTATACCGGCCTTAATTGACCTCATTTACCGGTCATAAGTGATTACTTATTTCCGCTGACGAAGTAAATATTCATGTTGTTCCTGCTCTATGGTTGACAGTAGTCTTGTGTAGTTCGCGAACGAACTAGTTCGGAAGAGCGCTCCCACAAGCTAACTATGCGAACTAGTTCGCAGATTCCTCGCCTCTTAGTTCGTCCGCTCCTTTTCCGAAGACTGACGGGTAACAGCGAGAGGACGCGAGAGTGCGAAGAATCGCGTGATAACCTTCTGCCAGTTACCGTCATTTCGAGCTGAGATGCAGCTCAGCTGTAGTTTTAGTAGCGGTAGGAAAAGCCAAAACGAGCGGACGAAGTAAAAAGAGCGACCTACTTCGCGGCCGAGCTACGAACTAAAAGATGCGCGATAGGTCGCGACCAGAATTAAAAATCACGTGTTTGCCTTCTGCTGATGAGAGCCATTTCGAGGTTAGCGTCTGCCTGCCTGCTAGATTACATAGTTCAGTGCTACAAAATTTCTGCTTTTGAAGTATTCTGCACTCTGCAACATCTGACTAATAAATTCCATAATGCCAAGATATAGAGATAACTCTAAACTTAAACGCAAGAAATTAACCACAAACTTTTTCTTTTGGTTTGCAAGATATTGTTAGCGGCTCAAGCAGCAAGCGCATGAAGCAGCTAGGCGGGGGAACTTCTCCCTCCACCTGGATGCGCAGACCACGCCGCTCAGCCGTCACTGAGAGCGGACAAACTAAAAGAACGAACTAGTTCGCGGCAGACCCGCGAACTAAAGTGAGCGCTCCCAATCGCAGACTATTACGCGCAAGTCTAGTTGACAGGTTCTCGATGTACCCTTGTCCGCTCAGTAAATTGACTGCAATCGTCATCGGAACAATTAATAACAAAACATTAGCGTTAATGTGGAAACATTCGAATATGGTGTGAATAAAACAACAGCGAATTATATTGGCTGCTGTGCGCTATCACCTGATTGGCTGGTCACGTGCAGTGGCCGTAGCCAACGCTTGAACAGTCTACACTACGCAGTGACACGGATTGTAAAATTCAGCCCACGACCATGTTTAAGAGTCGGTGAAGCGCAACATTACTTTCACATCCAGTACGGGGCTGGGCGACGAGACGGGACGAAGACGAAGGCCCACTGACGCGGTGTGCGAATCGCAGCGAAGCGTAGCTCGGCTGTCGGTGGGACAGGGCAGGCGTCTACGAGCGGCGCCCGGGTGTAATTCCAGCGTCACTCATCACTAATATTGAATCCCGCGGGCGCGTTATTGCGCCGTCTCTTTCCCGCACCTCTATCAGCGCGGCGCGCGGGCCGCCTACGGTAGTAATTTTGCAAGCATCACATTAAAGTTAGCGGGGGGAGAGGGAATTATTAGCAGCCTTTGGTGGCACCTAGCGTCCCCAGTTGTAATCTAGCAACTCAAATTGTGATGGGCTTCATTAGTCTGTCCCGAAATGAGACTGACCAGTCCCCGGGGGCCGGGCGGACAGAGACAGTAATAGCGGGCAACACGGGCGCCGGCCAACAGCTCCCGGGCGCGCCTAATGAACGGACCGCACCGCACCGACCCGATGCTCCGCGCGCACCCTGCCACGCACACTGCAAGCGCCAAAGGACGACAGTCCTCTGCTAATCTCGCCAGAGGTACGCCACTCTCGATCCACCGCTTATCCATCGCCTTTCTTTTTTTATAAATACGGGTCCACGACTGTTGTACGAGCTGCATTCAAGTTATAAAACCTCAGATTTTTTCTCGTCACACCGTACTGGCACGCAAACTATAAAACTATCACTTCTCGACGTTATCTCCCCCCTGCAGCTGTACACATTTTTATAACGACGACGGCATGATTCCATGGCCACTGAACGCTTCTTTAGGAGTCTGCTGTGATCAAATGTTCAAATCTTTGTAAACCTATTGGAACAAAACAATAGTCATCAGTCCCTAGACTGACAAACTCTAACTTACACACACCCATGCGTGAGGGAGGACTCGGACCTCCGGCGGGAACGCCGCCCAGTCCGTAGCACGATGCATTTAGGCCACGCGGCTATATCTACATACATACTCCGCAATCCACCGTAAGGTGCGTGGCGGAGGGTACACTGTACCACTACTAGGCATTTCCTTTCCTATTCCACTCCCAAATAGAACGAAGAAAAAAAGAATGCTTATTTAACTCCGTACGAGCCCTAATTTCTCTTACCTTGTCTTTGTGATCACTACGCGAAATATATGTAGGCGACAGCAAGATCGTTCTACACATCTTCAAATTCCGGCCCTCTAAATTTCCTCAACAAAATTTCTCGAAAAGATCGTCGTCTTTCCTCGAGCGATCCCCATTTGCGTTCCCGGAGTGTTTCCGTGACATTCGCGCATTGGTCGAATCTACTAGTAACGAATCTAGCTGCTCGCCTCTGAACTGCTTCTATGTCTTCCTAGAAACTAATCTGCTGCGGCTCCCAAACACTTGAGCAATACTCAAGACGTGGTCGTAAAGGCGTTTTATACGCTGTCTCCCTTACAGATGGAAGTACATCTTCCCAAAATTCTCCCAATAAACCGAAGTCGGCTGTCCGCCTTACTCACAACAGTCCTTACATGTTCGTTCCATTTCATATCGCTCTGCAATGTTACGCCTAGATATTTGAACGACGTGACAGCATCAAGAAGCTCACTACTAATGCTGTATTCGAACATTATGGGATTGTTTTTTCTACTCATGCGCATTACCTTACATTTTCTACATTGATAGCTAGCTGCCAATCTTCGCACCAACTAGAAATTTTGTCTAAGTCATCCTGTATGCTATTACGGTCAGTTAAAGACGACACCCTCCCATACACCACAGCATCATCAGCAAACAGCCGCAAATTACAAAGTTACTCTGTCCATCAGATCATTTATATAGATAGAAAATAATAGCGGTCCTATCTCACTCCCCTGGGACACGCCTGACGATACACTCGTCTCTGATGAACACTCTACGTCGAGAACACCGTAGTGCGTTCTATTACGTAGGAAGTCCAGCCAGTCACAAATCTGTGAACCTATTCCATAAGCTCGTATCTTCGTTAGCAGTCTGCAGTGTGGCACCACATCGAACGCCTTTTTGAAGTCGAGAAAAACACAATCCGCCTGTTGCCCTTCATCCATGGCTCGCAAGATGTCATGTGAGAAAAGGGCATGCTGAGTTTCACATCAACGATGTTTCCTAAACTCGTGCTGATTCATAGAAAGAAGCTTTTCCGTTTCAAGGAAATTTATTATATTCGAACTGAGAATATGCTACAAAATTCTACAGGAAACTGATGTCACCGATATATCCGTGCAGCCTGCTTTGATCACTGGATAATTGCTTCCATTGGGCTGAATGTCGCTTCGTTTCGGAGTTGAAATACGGCAGCCATGCCTCATACATTGTCTTCACTCATCATCATTGCCTGCTAACATACCACGTGCGCAGCTTGTGGTCATCCGCCACCGTTCGCGGCACCGACCTGGAGGATATTTTCCACATTTTCAAGCCCTCACGCAGAATTGTTTGCTCAGATCTCACAGAAGTGCCAACTCTGGAGGCAAAGTGTTCCACAGATTTTCGGCGAATCTCGAAAACAATTTTATCTGTCAGACCGGCTGGTGTCTTGGCGTGTCGTCACACGACGTTCTTACTTTTCCAAAATGATGCAACCACAAACGCACATTGGACTCATTCATGACACAATCCCCGTAAGTGGCTATGAATTTCAACCGCTGCCACACGACGCAAATGAAGAAAATAAATGACTACATGCTGTTCTTTTACTGAGAACGCCATTTTAAGCCTCTCATAACTTCGTGTTGCGAGTTAAGTACAGTGTTGTCATCTCTATCACGCATTAACAATTACTGCGCCGCATTTTAAAACGAACTACATGTTTCGATCAGTAGCCAGTGCTAAGAAAACATTCGGAGGTGTTAAAAATTAAATACACCTCGTAAATGTCTTATTTACCCGCCTAAATTGTTTTTTATTTTGAACTAGCGAACCGTCCGGCTTCGCACGGGTTGAATTTATATTCTATATCTATCGACCCCAGCAGATTAAGAGTCAATCGTAACGGTACTATCATCACGAAGTTACAGAAGAATGGCAGTTAGCTCTTTCTCCGCTAGAGAAGCTACTGTCGTTGCAATGCTAGACGTAAACTTTTGCGTGTATGTTATTAAATATACTGATCCGACCGCTACCAAACTTCACAAGATCACCAAGTGGGCTAATCTGAAGATTTTATCAAAATTTTTCCAGCCGTCTTGGAGTCTATAGGTAACATACATACATTTTTATAGACATAGGTAACAATATTTCATCATGTAACCAATAAATACGAGGGTCATTTTAAAAGTAAAAACCTACTCGTAATAAGCAAGAGAAACTATATGAACGTCAATTTTATTACAAATTACAATGTGCACATTTTTTACTTTTCTATAGGCACATCATTTGTCAAATGATGTCACCAGCTTTTGGATCCCAGCATCAAAGAACCATGCAATCTCACGTCACTTTTTTGCAGTGAAGTTTGTCGTTTTCATTGTGGTAAACTACTGATATTTACACTTTTACAAATTTCTGATGCAATTCGTCAATATTTGCATCTGTCATGAAAGAAGACTTGACACAAAAGGGGGACGAGGCGATTCGCCCAAACAGACGCTTCGTTATTGATGAGGTGTATAAGAAATTTCCACAAGTTTTAATATCAGTAATTTAAGACATTGTTGCTGACATGTTGAAAGAAACTTTTAAGTAAAAAACAAAGCTCAATTGTAAAGATCTGTTTACAGTGTGTTACATCGTCATTACGGGTTGTTACGTTCAAATAGACCATTTCAATAATCTTATGTACTCTACGGCACCACCATTTCAAGAATATTTGGGGCTAGAATCCAGAAATAACATTTATTTGGACGTCGGCTGATAGTGACGCTTTGGGTTAGAAACCAGTAACGGCGCTATTTTAAAAAAATACATAGCATTAATAATAATGGCAGTTTTCTTCTTTACAAGAAGTGTCAGTTCTCCCAAGTGTCAGTTCCCACAAAATAACATGTTACTAATTGGTTAAACAGTCTGGCGGAAGAGTTCTTTGATGCTGGGATCTAAAACCTGGTACCATGGCTTGACAAATACTTAAATATTCATGCTATCTGCTCTGTTAGGTCATTAAAAATAGGTTCTTTCTTTAGAAATGACACTCCTACTTACATCTTTCGCATTATCAGTTACATCACAATGATGGTTTTTATGCTTGAAGAGTATTATATTCCATGGAACTGATTGATGCAAAACATCATATGATTACGTTCCTGAGGAGTGTAGGGCACATTTATCACAAATATCAAGTCTGCATGTAAAGCAGAAAAAATAGAATCCTTATGCGGGGTTTCTCATTCTAACAGGATAAGTAATGCACAAAAAATTAGCTAGCGTAATTAGTGCAGTGTAAACACGCTTGGGGTGATCAATGGCCTAATTTTTCCATATTTTCTTCCCACGCACATTACAAAATAGTTCTACACTCGTTAATGGCGTTTCTTGAAGTCTTTGTTTTGGATTACGAGACAGTGAAGTTTTAGATCAGGTGCATTTATATAATGTTTTTGACAAAGTATTTTTCTACATGATTTTTATATGAGGATATCAAAAAGATTCGTTTCCACAATAGGTATTGCACTGAGGCAATCGTACCACCGACGCATGAGTTTGACCACACCATTTTGGCAAAACACCGTCTCCTGCAGCAAGTAGTCCGTTACTGCCTGTTGCATAATCTCAACCGCTGCCCCCTTCAACACCCCCCCCCCTTTTTTTAAAGGGACGAAAGGTGTGCTAAACTCTTTGGGCGAGTGACCGCTTACATTTCCGTAAAGTAGGAGGCTCGCCTCCCAGATCGACCGATGTCTTGTGTGAAATCGCGACCAGCTAGGAACCTAGCGCAATATTACACAGGTAGTTTTCGACAGACTGCCCCACACACATTCATTTGCACTTTTAATGAGATGAAAGCTGGAGGAAAGGAATGAGTGGTTTCTATAAAGCACTGAAATAAATCAATAGCGGCAAGTAAAAATCTTTGAGGGCCGGGATTCGAACCCGCGTATCTCGCTTTGGGCCAGCGGCCGCATAACTCGCGCACGCCTCCACCCGCCCCCAAATTTTACCAAGTCGCTTGCTATGAAAATGGCGCCCCTATCGTTCATGTTCTCTTACGCTCGCCAGTCAGATTCCTGCAAGAGGTCTAACGATATTATCAGCATCTGCAATGAAGCCTACGCCACGCCATGGTGACGTACATATACTGTTGGTGTGGAGTCTGGATATGTCCGGAAGAACAGACATCAACACAGCTATACATTCTCCGACGGATATCTGCCGGTGTCTGTCCTATGGTAGCCTCGAGAAAGGATAACAGCACACTAGTCCTGTTTGGTAGCATTGGGCAAGGTTCACGTTCCCGCATTTCTCGCTTGCACGTTAGACATGATTTGCACCCTTGTTTACATGACTGCTCAAAAACCGGCGCAGTTTCACTATCTGGGATATGCGCTGTAGCAACGCGTTCAAACGGTAACGCGCCTGAAATGAGATTTTTTCCCATTTTCATGAAAACTGATTTAGTAAACGATGATATTGTACACAGCCTCCACAGATTAACCTTTTGAAATACAGTAATACCTCTGGACCAACGGAACTTTTAGAACTCTCTTCTTTTGTTATTCTCGCTCCAGTTAGCTCCATTTAACTGATACGTGTATAATTGTACAGAAGATATTTTTCACACTCCCGTTCGGGTTTCCTGTATCATTTTATAACCAGGTGAGCAATGAAAGTAGTGTTTTCTCAGTATGAAATCACGGGAGTTTTCATTTAACTGTTCACCTCGTTCGTACAGCAGTTTTTAAATTTTTATTTAATTTATTTGTGTGCACCTGCGAACAATACGTGACTGGAATAGGAGGCAGAACCGATAGTGGTACTCAAGGTACCCTGTGCCACACACACCATCGGGTGGCTTTCGGAGTACGGATGTAGATGCGATTTTAAGGTAAGCTGGTTTAATAGCTTTACAGCAACGGTTCACCCAAAAAGCCCTATTTTCCCCAATGATAAATTTAATAGAAATCAAATAGAAAGCACAGTGAGGTAGTTAACTCTTGGTGTTGTCGATACTTTCCGTATCAATAATTATTTCCTAAGCAGTTTGTTCTTTTAGTTAAAAAAATCTTTAATATGCACGATCGCATAAGTGCTTCTGAATCCCGTTAAATCTTTCACAAATTTGCATGCATTCCATACTTTATCTTTTCTTTATCTATAATAACGGGATCCGCAGCAGTTGAAAACTATATTTTATTCTTTAAAATGAGATTAGTCTTGTGTCTTTAAGTAGAATCACATGATTGTTACAGCAGGGCGTCTTCCTCGGGTGCTGCCAGTTTTATCTATTTATGGTTGTACTGTAGAAACGGATTTCTTAACCACAACAATTCATTATGACTTCTTGTAATTAACTACTAAAACCAAAACTAATATTAATACTCCTAGGAAAACAAGTTTCACTGCGTCTAAATTGAAAAATATTAATCCACAAAAACTTAAAAATATTAGTCAAAAACTATCATTATTCGAAGAAAAGATGCGGTCTATTTAACTGTGACTTAAGGAGAAGGAAATAATATCAAGAAAGTTATAAGTCTTACGAAAAACATCTTGACTTAGATATTTTAAAGTCGACTGTCGACCCACCTGAATAGATAACGCGACCCAATAGAGCCGCATCCCACGGTTCGGGAACCACTGGCTTTAATATTAATTTCAATTTTGCTTCGCAATTCGCTCGCATCTTTCTCTGTCTTAGAACCTGCAGTCTTATTTCATTTTAAAGGAAGTCCGATTTCCTTGTAGCAACTATACTTACTGCGGTGTGAAGTGAATGCATTGCATTGCATTGACTTGCGGTCAAGACCTAAATCATCTGACCACTAACTTTTCAGATTTTTATCCCTTTAGTTTCCAGAGAGGTATAATTCGTTTTCCTTTGAGCAGGTATCAAAATTTAAGTAGTTTATGTAGTCTGACATTCACTCGACGAAGGTAGTGCCACATGCCCTCATTGTTTGGAGCCAAATTCATGGTCAGACTTTTTGTAGCAATAATGACTTTAAATTTTCATTGCAATGCTGTATTATTTCTTTTCGTCTTATATGTGGACGCTATCTTAAATAAGTTCTGTAAGACGACATGAACGTGATGCGATCTAACTTTTAAAGCAATGACATGTTAAAATGATAAAAGTACAATTTACCATTTAATATAGAGGTAGTGCTATACCTCTTATTTATCTTTTGGCGATATGATTGTTGCTACGTTAGCCGAGATGCGCTTTATTTCAATAGATAGGCTAACTTTTCTTAACATGTTATATTTGTACAGTGGCGTAAATTACATGTAGATTTCAAATCTGGGACACTTGTGCCCGTACCTTCTATGAGGAGGCCACCAATGTTACCTTTCCCCATATACACACATGTATGGAATCTACTAGTTTACAAGCATGACAATTTTTGTAATATACGTCGACAATCCCCAAGGGGGTAAAACTAGTTTTTACCCAAAAGATAAGCATATGCAAAAAAGTACAATATTCAACTTGTAAAACAAAGTTTTAAAAATGTGATGACATACGCACATGCCAGCATGTATCAAGTGCAATCATTCAGATGTGTAGTAAATACAGTATCTACATTCACGTAGAAAAGAAATATCTTTCGATGCTCAAAACACAGCTGCTCATTTCTTTGCTGTTGCAAGACGGTGCATCACGTTGCCATTTTGTTGTCTGCCAAATGCTATGGTACATGACAGGTTTACATTTAATGGTGTACTAAATCCAGAGCCCAAGTGATGATTGCTTGCCCAAGGAAACTATGCAGGTCTCTATGTAAATAAAAATTAAAAGCTATTCGTTGGAAAGCACTTCAATTAAGAATGGATGGTTCAGTTTATTTTTTAATTATTCCTAATAAGTTTCATAGGAAACTAAACTCTGAAAACTTTATTTACGTACTTTGAGGGTAGGAGTAGGAGGATGTGGTAAATGGTGGGAGCTGATCCGCCGTGGTATACAAAACAGGTTGGATGACTCTTGCAAAAGCAAAGAAAAAAGCATGCCAAATTTAAAACGACACGGATCCCATGGATTGACCATCTTTTACAGAAACTCTAAATTTAGCTCTAACTTCAATCCGAGCGGCTTATAAGTTTCCATAACGAAACCCTGTCACATAATTTTGTAGAAAATCCAAGGAAAGTAAAGTATATTAGCCGCAAAACAACAATACCTTCACTACGCGATGACAATGATGGAGCTACTGATGACTGAGCTGCAAAAGCAGAATTGCTGAAGACAACTTTCCGAAATTACTTCACTAAAGAAGAAGACGCAAATACTCCAGAATTTAGATCATGAACAATCGCCAGCAAGCGTAATTTAGAAGTACATATCCCTGGATTATTAAAGTAACTTAAAATCACTGAATAAATCCAAATCTCAGTTCAGATAGTAAACAAATTAGGTTCCTTTTAGAGTATGCTGATGCTGTCGTATACAACCGCCCGTTCAGCGTAAGATCCGTACCAAAGACTGGAAAGTTGCACTGGTCACTCCAATGTTCAAGAAAGGCAATAGCAATTATTCACAAAATTACAGGCCTAAGACATTGACGTCTGTTTCCAGAAGAATTTTATAGAACATATACTTTTTTAAATCTTACGAACTATCTCAAAGAGTAGGACCTACGGTTCTTGCAAATCACAGCTAGTAGCTCTTTACTCACATGACGTGAAACAGCTACCGATAAGGTATCTCAAA
This sequence comes from Locusta migratoria, assembly GCA_026315105.1. NCBI lineage: Eukaryota > Metazoa > Arthropoda > Insecta > Orthoptera > Acrididae > Locusta > Locusta migratoria. The sequence continues at coordinate 362,727,301 of CM048746.1, read as the reverse complement.
ATGATTCCATATTTCAAGAATTACGTACATAAGCTTTTGATCTGTAGCTCGCAAGCGTCTTCAAGTCAAATTGCGTGCGTATGGAATATCACCAGAGTTGTGCCATTGGATTCTCGATTTCCTGGCAGGAAAGGACACAGTACTTTGTAACTGACGGGAAGTCATCGAGTAAAACAGGGCCGATACTGTTTCTTATAAATGATTTAGAAGACAATGTGAGCAGCTCATACTGTTCGCGGAGGATGCTGTCATTTATCGGTTAGTGAAGTCACCAGAACATCAAAAGCAGATGAAAAACGATGTAGATAGCTACATTCTGCAAAAATTGGCAGTTGATCCTCAATCATGATAAATGTGGTATCATCCATATGAGTATTAAAAGAAATCCTTAAAAATTCATTTACACGACTAATCAAGTCATACATGCAGGCTGTAAATGCAATCAAATACCTAGGCATTACAATTACGAACAACTTAATTGGACGAAACGAACAGAAAATTTCGCAGTGAAGGCGAACAAAAGCCTACGTTTCATTGGCAGAACACGTAAAAGAGGCAACCATTGTACTAAATTGCGTACACTACACATGTGCGTCCTAATTTTGGAGTATTGTTGCGCATTTTGGGAATCCTCACCAGGTGGGACTGACCGAGGACATAGAAAAAGTTTTTCATTGAACGGTGGCATATTATTTCATTTCTTAGCGTTCTGACCAGCAGTAAATTTCGTGCCGTTAAACAGAAAAGCTATCTTCAGATCATCCATATTTATGCTTGAAATTAATCTGATTTTAGTTTTATTTAATGAACAAATAGTTTACTTTTTTTGCTCACAGATGTTACAACAATTGTGTCTCCAATGTGTTCCAAATACTTCAAGAGCACAATGTCATATTGGGGGCATCAATTCTGGAACAGTGAGGCTCAAAACAGCTACCGTACATTGTGACTGTTTCAGTGCTTTCCTCAAATCAATAAAATGAATGTGAAGATGGTGTTTGCAAACATCACGACTTTTTCGTCACCATCACCAATCACGATATTGTTCACTTTATCGAATGGTAAATTAATAACTAAAACTTTTGTTCCTTTTAGTGCACGTGTGAGTTTGGTTGGATTCCTTTTCTGCTTTGATATATCAGGTCCTCTGAACACCAATACAACGAACTCTTGGTATTTTATTCTCCGCATCCCTATTGCTTGTGTGTTTGCAATCTTAATGGACCAAACTGCCAAGGACATCGGTCCCTAGACCACTAACTTATACTAAGAACGACATACACCCCCATACCTGAGGGAAGGTCCGATTGTGTACCCTCTCACGCCACCAACCAACAGTGTTTGTGTAGTGGCACGACCCAAGTTTCGCATTCGTGACAGCCAGTTATTAATATCCGGCCGGTACAATCACATTTTCGTTTTCAGAGGTTTCCCAAAAACCGCACATGGTAAAATACCTTAGGTGTCTAGCTAAAAAGTTCCTTAAACCAACTTCTTGCAGTCATCATCAGAGCGAGTGTAGCTGCATGTTATGTTTCAAATTCAAATGCTCCCGAATAAATATAATTCAGTGGACAAAGAAATATTTCTGGTACATTACTCAGTTGGTAGAAGTAAATAAATGAAACCAGTATTTTAATACTATAAGGGGAAGTTAAATGAAAACGACGTGGTGGAGAAATTGAATTGTTATTACAAAAGTAATCACCACATCTCTGTGGCGTAAGAAGGAAAATGATCTTTAGCAGCGTAGTTTAATCTGTTCTAGGATAATGCCCGCCCAATCATGTTAAGTTTGTTTACCTACACTGAAGCATATTCAATGAGGAGCCCTTACTCGTCCCCCTTAAAGCTCTGATCTCTCCTTAAGCGATTTCCAAATCAGTGAGACCTTGGAGAAAGACATTCGTGTCCGTCAATTTGCTTCGGATCAAGAGGTTCACATTTGGGTACAACAGCAGATCCGTAGGCTACCACAAACGTTTTTTCATTAAAGCCGCTTGTTTTACAGTGGAATAATAAATACATTAAAAGTTTATTCCCCCCCCCCCCTCTCGTTTTCATCTGATTTCCTCTTATAATTACGTTAGCGAACAGTTGTCCTTCAAAAACTTTACAGTCGTCTTAGGCCAGTGGTTCCCAACATGTGGTCCTCAAGAGCTGATGTATGGTCAGCTAAATATATTAAATTTCAAAAACTTATTGTAAATAAATCCTTGTTTCATGGTCAATCAATCGTACTGTCTGATCACTGTAACTTGACAACTTTACTGGTGAAGGAGGAAGCGGATAACATCAGTACCATTTGATATACATTCATTTCTCTCCCAGTGTTGTGAATGCTTAATGGAAATTATAAGAATCAATTTCAATCCATGCTGATACTTTTCTTGTAAAAAGCAAAATCATGCAATAACATTCCAGAAATCAACTTTCGTTATCTCACAATTTTTTATGACTTATTTAAGCGAAAGAAGATTTCGTGCTTAAAAACAAATCCAGAAATCGATTGAAAGTGGAGGATACGCTTGTAGCTTTGTGCAACAATATTGGCCCTAGGATTATCGAACTTTAAAATACGATGAAAGCTATAAAATCACATTGCTGAGAACAGATAATATTCAACTAATAGTTTCTATTATAATATCAATAAATATATACGAGTTTAACGAAGGGCGGAATGTTATAAATTCTTATCTTTTTCCTTTTATTCACAACAAAGAAATCAAAAGCGATCAATAGTCAAAGTCTTGGGCTTTATCGAAGTCCCGATTAAGGGCAGACATGTGAAACTAAAGCAGCGCTAGACAATTTTGAGCCTGGCAAGTAATTGACAGCGTCGTCTACCAAGTACCGAGACTGTTCTAGAAAACAGTTGCGTTTGGGAAGTGTGTAAATGTATAGTCTTAGACTAGAGGAACACAATGTCTCTTGTAAACTATTTTGAGGTTTATCTTGTTGTTAGACAAGTAAACCAAGTTACTTAGCTCATGCCTGCATATATACTAAAGAATATAATTAATTAAAATTTGAGTCATTTGCTACCATGGTTAGATACTAGCGGCTCGCGGTGCAAACTAGACTTAAGCACAAAAACTAATTTTACGTGCAGAGGTACGGTAACTCTGAACCTCAGAATCTCGATAGTGGAGAAAGCCACCGCAAAAATTTAAAAAGCAGTTCGAAAATATCTTAAAAATATGGAAAAAATCTCGTCGATTTGCAATGAATAGAAATTATAGAAGTGGCAACCCCACCAGTTGTAATTTTGGTGCCCAAAAATCAACATATTTCGTAGTTTCGTAAGGAAACACTCATGGGTAAGCTTACCTGGAGCACGTCTACCGTACAAACACCAAAATATTTTCTCAGTTTGGCTGGTATTACGTTTAAATTTGTCCCTGTAATGAAGGATAGCTAAGGTATCCCCATTCTTCTGATACGTACACACATGATTACTAGATCAAAAGCGATCCGAAACAACCCCTTATGTCTGATCAATAGAATCAGAGGTAAGGGATCCCTAAGTTTCGCATTTTCGAACATAATTACTTACATTCGGTCATCCCTCGCTTCGACCTATACTGCGGAACATGAAATGCGTACGTAGCGCTACACGCTTGTTGCCAGTCCCTCTTCTTATACTTCCGTTAAGACGCGCGTTAAAGGCCCCTCATCCCGGGAGCAATTAGAATGGCCGTTTATTAGGCGGGATGCAGCGGAGCGACCCCGCGCGGCCAGGGCACTCGTACCATCGGCTATGCACGCGAATGGCGCCTGTGCCGCAGAATAGCTGCCGGTGGGCGTGCTATTCCCTCCCCTAGAGCAGTACCCATTCCGCCGCTGCGTCCGCAGAATAGATATGAAGCCATTAATTCCAGATGAGCAGGCATCTTCCAATGTCTTGATGTAAATTGTCATTGGCTCAAACGGAGATTGCCGTCGAGACGGCATTCGCGCGCCATACACAACACTGCATGAGTCACTGATCACTTTCCGTATGAGGCTGTACGGAAGATCTCTGCCCGAAACTACACGAAATATCTGTACGACAATGTTTTCCCCAAATTTCCAATAGACGATTGCGCTCACTAATTCTCTTCGTGTACATTCAGCATCGAGTCGATACTGCAAAACCACATTTAAGTACAAGACGAAGAAAAAAAAAAAACACACACACACACACACACACACACACACACACACACACACACACACACACACACACACACACACACACCACCATTAGATTTATTTACACGAATGAATATATACTTAATGACTATCTCCCGAAAAAAATGCAAATCCCTTGAGTTCCCCAACCTTCCACCCAAAAAAACCTTAATAAATCATGAAGCTGTACTTCTAAAGAATTTAAATTCCATAGAGTGAATATACGTCAGCCATGTTCGAGGCAAACTGAACGCCAAGCTACAGTACTCCCGTAAACTCTGCGCTCTGCCACCTCCATCCCATTGCACATCCTCTGGAATTATTCCATTCCGTGCTCGCAGAATACAGATACAATTTAAATCGTAGCTATGCTATAAATGGGCCTAGACATCTTGTGCCACCTACACTATTTAAAAATCCTTTCAGCTTCATTAATACAGTATGTAGATGCGTCTTTTTATTAAAAACAGTCGTGAGCAAAATTATGGGAGTGCCTTTTTCACAGTGCTTTTTAAAATCAACTTAGGCGAGATGGGAAATTTAGTAATTTTAGTCGAATCTGTTTTATGAAGTAAATCACTATTGTCCATACTTTTCATTGACCAAGGCTGTATGTCTTCTTAAAGTAGTTTTCTAAATGTAAATTAAAGTACGTAGGCCTACTCGTTAGTAATATATTTTCTATGGTATTTCCTTAAATTTATTTTATGTTACTGTCTAATAATTTGTATTGTATTCTAAAGTAACGATAGACAGTATTTTATAGCAAAAAATTTTACCTATTCTGTTTTACAACCGTTCCCGATAACCAGGCTTTTTCACAAACTGTCAACCTTCGGTCCACATTAGACCGAGTTTTCGGGACTCTGCTGTATTAATATAGTACAGCATTAAAAGTTATAATATAGTTTAATGTTGTAGCTGCTGCAGATTACTTCCTAATTCTTCAAAACTGTTGACAGTTCGCTCACTAGAAGCTGGTCGTAAGGATTCATTAATTTTTGGTAAATGTTGTGGTAAAATAAAGACAATTGGGATTGCTTTGAAGGAAAAAAACACGCCTCTCGTCATTTGTCATTAGACCCAAGTTGACTGTAATGTCGCTGCTAGTCGTAATCATTATTCCTTTCATATTTGGTATCCATATCTTTGTTAGCTTATCTTTCAAAAGAAATCTTTAATTATTGGAAAGCTAATTGCTTTCCTGCACCTATTTGAAGAGTAAAACTGCAAGAGGGCCAAATACTCCTTCAGTCTTCCTCATATCTGCCTTGTAATGAGCAATATTATTGAATATTTCGTGTTTGGCACTGCAATTCCGAGAAGCGAAGAATTGACTGGCCAAGGATTGATTGGCCCAGTATTCGGCCACATTCGATTGGCCGTCTTTCTGAATATTACTTGTATTCGAAGACAGACAATAACCACAGTTGAATGTTGTAGTTGAATGTAAGGCACAAAAGACTTAGGAAATTATAATGAGCTTTTATTCGATGAGATGGAGATTAATTACGCAATTTAATAATTTTCACCTCTGGATTCAAAAACTGACAACCATCACCAACATATAGAGGAAGTACTATCTAGGAATATTAAACGAATTTAGAGTTGCACTAAAATAGTTTAGTTGTTCCCACAATCAGATTGCAGATTGTACACAACGGCAGTGCCTCTTGGACTTTTAAGTTACGGAGTTGCTGTGAGATCCTGGTGAATGTTGAGCATATATCGGGTGGCTCTGCTAAGAGACATTAAGAGCATTTTCTCTGGTGTTATGGAAATGTATATTGCAGTTTCATGTTTGCAAATGTAGCTGGAGTCAGACCAAATAAATGCTGCTTATCAAGTCTTTCACACCAGCCCACTGAGAACGGTTTGTTTCCCGCTACAAACGAATTTTGAAGCTGAAGTGCCACTTCTGTAATGTGGCCCCTAATTAGTATAGTGGGATGTGTGTTAATAGGGACAGTAAAACACGAAGAACAGCAAGTACTCTGGCAGCTATTGTGCAGTGCTGTTGCATGACGTCAGCAGACAGCGCGGCACATCATACGAGGCAAATGGGCCAGACTGTGGCTTGAGTGCCTGTTTTTGTTCACGTTTCCCTATGCCGTTAGAAAACGATAAAAACGAATATCATATATGATACATTATGGGGGGCAAATTTATTAAATGACCAAGTAAAATTCTGTTTTAAGAATAATTTTATTTGTAATGAGAAACTAAGCAATGCTTTCTGTTGACACTGGATATCTATTAAAAAATCGCACTGACGTGTCTTACGACCCACTTTAGATTTGTAGTTTTATAAGTTTTTGCAAACATTTTGGACCAAAATAATAATCTGAATAATAAAAAAAAATAATAACTGTGGTGTCGCACAAGTACAAAGTGCGCGCCACCTACTTTCGCCGCGCGCCGCCATGCACGCACGGCGCGGCGTTCTCACGACGACAGCCACGAGCGCCCTCTGCTGCAACCCCGCTCGTGGCCACCACGGAAAGACACCGGTCACTTGGGACTGAGTTAGCAACCAGTTAGGACCTTCGTAATCAGATAGGCACCAGTGAAGACTTTGCTATCGTACAGGCACTAGGCAGGCCTCTAACAACTATGTATCAACATTCTGCCGTACTATGTAAAAGTTAAGTATTGTTACATTCTGTGCAATATATATCTCTTTCTGATTTACTCTAGTGTTTATAGTTTCTGGCTGCTCCCCTCCGTACCTGCACCAGCGTGCTATTTTTGTTCCTGTGTCGGGCTCATCCACTCGGCCACCGACACCTACGACGAGGCTGGGACACAAAAGCGGCGACGAAGTTGGGACACAAAAATAACAGTGTCTGAAACCCTTGTAAGAAAAAAATAGGTACTGGTGGGTTCCGAACCATTGACCTTCAGCGTCACAGTCCAACACATTGCTCACTACGCTACAGCTAACGGAATTGCGTTCTTTAATCTCTGGCCGTTGTTAACTGATGCTAGTATAGCATTTGTAGACACTAGATTATCATTTATACGAAGAACGACGTCTTTTTGTTAATTCTTCAGTGCGTCATTGCATTGAAATGACAACGTGTAAGTTACAATAAGAAAATCATCAATAGGCAACGCAAGATAGCGTATGCAAGAGAGTTTTGGGCGAGGAATGTCACGTGACATCTGCGAACGGCTGGTTTTCGTTAATTTAATGGAGGGTGTCAAAACTCCGTTATTTTTGCAAATACCTCTCAAACGATACGAGATATGAAAAAAACATAAGGGAAGAAAGTTGTAGAGAATTTTCTCTTCTACAAATTCAGTTATTCAATTTTCGTGTCAGATGCATGGTTAAGCCGTTATTTTCATTTAAATTTCGAGCTGTCAAAAGACGATCGCAAAGGCCCACTTTTAGTGTTACTACCGTAACCTAAAGTGGGCCAAAACATATGGTAAGCAGTAAATCTGGATCAATTCCATCTGAACACAAATGAAATTGCAAAATACTAGACAAATAGCGTTCACGACTCTTAAATGAACATCATTTTACCTTAGAAAATTTAGATTTTACTATCCTCCGCTCTCCCTGATAAAAACTCTAGCGAGAGTCTAATGTGTTGATTACAATGCAAGACGCGGAGACAAAAGTACAATTAACCTTTCTTGTTCCAGTTGGGGTCGGCATGACCGCAAACTGCATAGTTTCTTCCCGAGTGCAATCGCGGAATGCAGAAAGCCATTAGCCACACCAAACCTATTCGCCAGTACAGATCCAGCCGTTATCAAGGCCACATCGGTAAGAGGAGTGACGATTACTTCTTTCTTTTCATATAAACAACGTATAACAACACATTGTTGCCGATACACGAAGACGAAAGAATAGACATGGTGTCTATAATAGTAGGTATGCATAAAACAAGCAAATGACAAATTCTGTGAGGATGCACAAACACAAAGCTGCGAGTAACGAGAAGCGTGCCTGGATATCTTAACTGGTTAGAAAGCGGGAAATCCGGGTTCGAGCCCTGGTCAAACACAAATTTTCAACTTCGCCATTGAATATATTTCAATGCCTTATAACAGTCGATATATTTCAATATTTAGAATTTGGGAATTCACAACTGTTGCTGTAAAATAATAGTGTGTGTCTGCCGGACATGTCTTGCTCGAAAGACACCTTAGCTGCACCAATACGTTTTCTTCCTTTACTCCTAATGTAAACCTGTGTCGTCTCTATATTTTGTCGTTTTCAGAAAGCATAGTATCAGTGTGTTCGCTGATCAAAGTAAATGAAATGGCGCAGGCCTTTTATGTAATCGGTTGCAAGGTGAACAATCAAATAGAAAGTAAAACATGCATTTCAGTAGTGTTACAACTAGAAAATTGCGTACTGCATTCTTTATTAATATTCGCAAATTTGTTTAAATTTCTCCGAATTTCCCAGCACCTTTCCAGAGTTTATTTTACGTTGCATAACTTAGTCTCAGTAATCTCTAACGTATGAAACAATATTTTAGAGCAGTTCTCTTACGATACTTCGTGCACAAAGAAGTTTTCCATTAAAGTACACCATGTTTGAATACTGTTATTTTATAAACAATTTCATTTCAATGTAGTGTGAAATATTAGTCTGTACAAATTAAAAATAATCTCCATGTTTTGAAACATTTTGTAATAACATTGTCCCCACCAACGAATTTTACACTTTCGCTTATAATAATTTTATTTTTTTACGAATGTCAGCAATCCCCTTTAAACTCTTGTCAAAAACATTTAGCTATTTACAATGAAAGTCGCAATTTTCGCGTACGCCGTGAAATCCAAATTATGCTGTCACTAACCCCTTCTGAAATCAACCAACAAAGCTAAGCGCACTATACGAGTCAGGTGCGGATGGCCTGTCTCGGTACGGGAGAACCTAGGGCAGTTTTATTCTGTCGCTTATCCAAACACACGCGGTACAAGTGCGGCATACGTGCATGCCCAAAACAAAGAAGCATTTTGAGCCAGCTTCTAACACTTGCCAACTCAGTAGCGCATTACGAACATCTTGGCGTCTCTTACGCAAGACCTGTATGACAAAAAAAGCGCGCGGTTTTTAAAACTACGAACTAAAATTCCAGAAATAAGCGAAAATCTCTGATTTTTCCTGGAGACTTTACAATTCCCTGATATATTTCCCGGTTGAATACCATCCTCAATTGTAAGGTACAGCGAGTCGACTATTAGATGGCAGTTCTGAATCAATTGCACTTGGTAAACGTCGGGAGGTTTCGGTCGGCAGCCAACTTTACTAGCTGACGGTACTGTGTGAGGCAGTCATAGCTGTTTAAATTGCTACTGTTTGGCATACCACTGCACTGAGTATTGAGTGTTATCACATACCTTATTAAATCAGTCACGATGCATTTCTTGGCCCTTGTCGAGCGTCGCCTCATTCGCCCTCGTAGCATAATTACTTCAATTAATTTGTTGTGCCAACACTACATTGTAATAAATTCTAAACACCGACATGCTTACTGTAGTCGGTAAATACGTTGTTTAAGCAGCGATATCTTCTGATTATGCAGTATACTTGCAAAGAAGTGCTGGAGAAAGCGCGTGGAGTGGGGATACAGCGACGTCACCTTAACCCGCCTGGACAGAGCGAATGGAGTACGTGTATAACTACACACGCCGCGTCTCTTGGTCTCAGAGTATCTCAGAAGTATACCTATGGAATCGTCACACTCCGATTTTTCTGAAATTTGGATATAAGACATGAAGACACGTATTTATTTCTTTTAGCGGCGGTAAAACATATTTAAGGTGGGAATAGGTCTCTCCAAAATGGGGCTAAAATGGAAAACTTGCGATAACTTAAGAGATCAGTGAAGCGATTTTAATGATTTTTATTATGAAAGTATCTTTTGATAAAAACGAAAATCGGCCTAGGGAGAGTGAAAATTAGGGGGCAGATACCCCAAAGGAGACCAACTTCTGCTACAAAAATTAGTTTTTATTTTTTCGAAGTAGAAATAAACACTAACAGGAAGTCTTATTTACACACACACACACACACACACACACACATTATATAAACATTTGAGGTGTAAACAACAACCCTTATATTGCCGCGCTCGTTTGATGCTGCAGACGAAATACCTTGTGAATCCATATTTTCGAACTGCTCCTTAATATAGAGGTATTTAAAATCGCTGAAGCCGAATCTGAAATCAGATTCTCGAAATTCAGCAAGTCTGAACCAACATAGCGGACGAACGAGGTAAAACAAAATCATAGCTGCCAACTTTTGGAAAGGGCTTTCAGTAAAATCACTGGCGACAATCAGTAAAATTACGGTGACAATCAGTAAAATTCACGCATGACAAAAATATTTAACGATACTTCTGGGCTACAAAATAAAATAATTTATGAATGAAATAGTGTACTTCAATAAAATCACATTTACTTACAGAATAGGGCAATGATCTGTAGTTGAACATAACAGCCAAGAAGAAATCCATATTAAACAGCTCCAGGTGTGATAAACGTTGTTTTGGAGCATACCATATAGCAAGACTAACTTGATAAATTACACTGATTATGAAAGTCGACAAAAGCTTTACAAAATAAAAATTGGTTAATGTAACACAGTCAAGAAATCATATAGGTCCAATACACACTGCACTATGCAAATCACACGTTAATTTGATTTTAATGTCATAGTTGTGGCCTTCTTAGCTTCCTGCAAAAAGTCTTGGGAAAATGTTTTTTCATAACAGGGACCAGAACTCCTGGTCTTCAAAATAGAAATTGATTCCAGAGATTCATTAGACATTGACGATCTGAACTGTGTTCTATTTTTCTTCACGAGGCTAAAAACACGTTCACATTCTGCATTACTATGGGGTATGGTGAGAATGGAGAGCATTACTCTAGAAATTCTGTTATACTTAAGCCGACCATCGGCTCCTCGAATTCTTGATAGTTGTGCCCAACTGGTATCACTTGCAGCATCTTTATTTGTAATCAAATTGTCTTCCACCTGAAGAGCTGTGAACTGTGCCTGAAGCTCATTCACCACCTCATCTGTAGTTTCATGTTCTTCCTTAAATAACATAATCGGAAACTTTTCCAAGAAAAAACGAACAGAAGAAAACTGTGCATCGTCAATTTTGTCCAATCTAGCAACTTGAGCATGCTTTAACACATCATCCTTGAGAGGAAACTTGTTGATGATGTAGTCACAGGTAGTACAAAAGTAGTTTCTCACCGATGAATAGAAAAGGATTTTATCCATTTCCTGAAGATCATTCACTAGGTTGGAAGTCTGAACACCAATAACCAACTCATCATCACTTCTTTGATTCTCAATCAAGTTGTACTCAACTTCAAGTAATGAGGTGGTTTTGACAATTTTGGGCTTCACAAACTTGGCGAACAACTGCTTTAGCATATCCATTAGAAGTTCTAATAAAATATGAACTTGTGGGGAAGAAGACTGAAGAGCAACATTTAATTTGTCAAACACAGGAATAGTCACATGCAGAAAAGTACAAAAGGCTTTATTCAAGTTTGAGGACAGGAACATAAACAATTTTTCCTCGCGTGTTGTACCAGAAGTTTTGCTTTTCAGGATGGGTCTGTCACACTTGGAAGAACATGCTATTCGTTTAGGGGCATGTGTAGTAGCAGAATCAAGAAGTCTCTTCTTCTGATACTCTTTGGATCCACTTTGTTCAACTCTGGGTATTTTAAATGATGTCAAGTTTGTGGAAATGGCTTGGGTACAGGATATTACTTCCTCCTTGAAAAATGAAAGAAGCGGATCCCACTGATCCAGTAGTCTATCCAAACATCTACCTAGAGATAACCACCTAGTACAAACATGCTTAAGAATTTTCTTTGTCTCTTTATTGTGCAAGCTCTGAAATTTCTGAAGGCGTTCTTTTCTTTTGGCACTCTTCCCTAAAAAATAAAATATATCGACAAGGATCTCATCGACTTTAAGAGGTAATCTTCCCGCACCTTTTTCAGCTGCTAGATTAATCAGGTGGCAAATGCAACCTACGATGGCAATACCTGGTCGAACTTCCTTCAGAACTGCTGCAACACCATTTTTTTGTCCAACCATAACAGGAGCATTGTCGGAGCAGAAAGCGACACAGTTTTCAATTGGAATGTTAAAAGTTTTCAGCTGTGACAACATCAGGTTACCTATGTTTCGCCCTGTTGAGTCCCCATCTAATGCTGGTACGGATAGCACAGTGCTCACTACTTTTTCCTGAGTAAAATCAAAAAACGTCACAACAATAGGATACAACTTTGTGTCCGTATCATTGCTTCCATCTGTTGCCAATGAAAATGGTCCATTCTGAAGGAACTTAACAATTTTAGATGATGCATTTTTTGCCATTGTTTTGACAATGGATGTCGTTTTCGTGCGACCACAGCTATATTTTTTCGCCACTTCTGATGTGGGAAACATCTTCTTAAATAATGCACCAGCGTGATCAGCGGCACTTAAGGGCACATTGTGTTCCACCAAAAAAGAAGTAAAAAGACACTCGGCCCTAATAACATCATTGTCGAAGTTTCCACATTTGGCAAAAAAGGCGTTGATTTTGGTATTGTCTTCCTTGGATTTGACGCAGCTTAAGTGTTTAGCGCACTTCACGTGATTACTCAAGTCATTTCTTCCCCCATGTGCAATATTAATGTCGCAGCCACATACCGTGCAAAAGGCAAATTTTTCACCTTTCTTTGATTTTAGTATGCACGGAAAATCGACAGAATATGAATTTTTAAATGTCTGAAAGTATTGTTTCTTGTTCGATTTATTCATGACGAACAATAGCAACAGCGAATAAAAATGTCCAACAACACGTGTCTCGCTATGGAGTGGAACAGCGAAAGGAACCTGGATCACTCACTGAACGTCACTTAAAACACTATGAAGTTATAATACAAGAATACGAACTGGTAGTGCAAACACTTTAACACTTCTTTAAAATATGTCACACGCTTTGAAAGGACGATATATTCAAGGAACGCTAACTTTGTAAACAAAGGAGTAAACGGGTTCCACTTCAACAAAAGAACGGATCGGAACAAACAACTTAAGAAGCACAGCCTATCGACACCTAGATTCACACGGAAGAACTGGTTACCGGTAGCGGCTTTAAATTTGAGTCCAATGACGACACAAACATCACACGGGTAAACGAACCAATCATATCAATGCATAAGTTATCGACTATCTTAGACCTGCCTTCGACCCCGCGAACAATCGAATGTTCGGAAGATCGAGTATCGTAGACCTACCTTCGACCAACGCAAACAATCGATTGTACGGAAGAAAATGGATGCGATTATCGAATTTAGATGTTTCAAATGTTTTACCGCAAAATCGTAAAATAGCACTGTCCATCCGTAAAACCGTAAAATCCTGCAATTTCCGTAAATTTTACGGACAAACCGTAAAAGTTGGCAGGTATGCAAAATGAATACATGCTTGAATAGACTGTATCTCGACATGCGACTTTCAAAATATTTCAGATGTTTACTGATTTTAACCAAATTCAAATGTTCAAATGTTTGTATAGCTTATGGGACTTAACTACGGGGTCATTAGTCCCTAAACTACTTATGAACTAGCTAAGACTAAGGACGGCACAAATATCCATGCCCGAGGCGGGATTCGAACCCCCGACCGTAGTGGCCGTGCAGACCGTAACTTTGCGCCGCAGTCCCCTCGGCCACCGCGAACGGCTGATTTTAACCGCTAGGGTTAGCACTGCCCGTGATGTAGCACATGGAGCTCGCATGGCCAGATTTATATATCATGTTGGAACAGCCATATTGAATTTTGAGAAACTGATTTCAGATTCGGATTCAGCGACTATGAATGCCGATATATTGAAGAGATGAAACAGTTGAAACATATAAATTCACAAGGCGTTTCTTGGGCAGTATCAAATGGGCGCGGCAATGTGTGTGTGTGTTCTTTTCTTCTTCTTCTTGATTAGCCTTTTACTTCGAGTAAATCAAGTATAATTTTTGTAGCAAAAAATTTGTCTTTTTCGGACTAGTTGCCCCCCGCCCCTGACCCCAATTTTCACCCCCCCCCCCTCCAACACACCTAGACCGATTTTCGTCTTTCCTCGAAAGATACCTTCATAAGAAAAATCATTAAAATTGCTTCACTAATCTCTAAGTTATAGCAATTTTTCCATTTTAGCTCCCATTTTGGAGAGGCCGATTCACCCCTTAAATATGTTTTAACGCTCCTAAAAAATATACGCATCCCTTAGTTTTACATGTATTATATCCAAATTACATAAAAATCCTAGAGTGACAGCGCCGTATGTTTACTTGTCAGTCGCTCGGAGAATGGAGTGTCCCCATGTGACTAGGGCTCTAGGCAGAGCAAGTGATGGCGAAATATTCAACAGAAACTAGTGACAGTCTTTAATGCGCGCTTTGCCTGCTTGTAAAATGTAGTTCTACAAACCTCGGCTGGAGACGGCGCGGCCAGTGCAGCGCCTGCAGCGCGCCACGCACGTGCGATGAGCGGCGTGAGGGATGCGCTGACAGCGCGCGGCCCGGAGCTTCATTGGACCCTGCGGGGGCGCGCAGATGCCCGCCATCCGTCGCCGTCATGCCTTCCGTCCCTGGAGTGAGGGCTGCGTAGCGCACAGATTTACCGCGGGCCCACGCCGTAAACCTCCGCTATGCGACACCCACCTCCTATTTATTTTCGCCTGCGACCAGTCATTCCACCACTGCCCCGAGACACGCTCATTCCACCCTACAGACAAGGCTAACGGGTGCCTTCAATAACGCGAGAGTAAGGAATCGAAAATAATCTTCCTCCTTCGACTCGGGAGAACTGTACGATTTATTGAAAGAGCGTGAAGTGGATTTGTTTAGCAGGCAGCTACCGAGAAAACTTTCCATAGTTAATGTGCGTCTACATGGGCCAATGACGTCACTGGAAGCAGTATGGAGTGGCATGTGGTCACCTATCCCAGCCGTAGTTTGGTTCCTAGATCGCGGAACTCAGTCAAGTAACGCCTCAATTATACTCACGAGACTGGATGCCCCATTTCAATCCTAAAAATCCCTGTCAATAACGGGAATCAAACCAGGATCCTTCACACGGCAGTTAGCAACACTGATCACTTAGTTATGATGGCGCTCATGAGACGTTACATTTGGGAGTGAGAAGCACAACACTCAAGGTTCTTAATTTTAAACCACTGCTGATAAGACAAACGAAACCTGCACAAATTCCTCTACAGAGGGAATGGCCAAAGTATCGGGCTCTTCATTTTGCCAATATATTAAGTTGGATAGTATACTAACCTAGCATCATAAGAGCTACGGTACCTATTACACCTTCAATAAAACTGAACCAATATTGAATATATACAGTAGTAATGTAACTCGCCTCTGAAATATCGAAATGATATATACGATAGCGAATATTGGCTTAAGCATAGAATTATATATTTCTACCAGGACCGGGATTCAATCTCGTTTCGAACCGTACAGTAGTGTTTTACGCCACCGAAACAGAGTAATGCAGTCCGTCAGTGCATCTGCCTAGCAGTATAGAAATTTCAATTAAAACAGGTTTGACGCGAAAGTTTTACTGAAGACGATGGTTCCAAAATTACAATTCAAAACGGCAAATTTTTGCCCGCAGTATACGCCGAACGGTGAAACGACGCTAATCTCTGCAGAGCTACGCGCTACAACGGAATACCGAAATTTTCAAACCGCCTCGGCTATGTCAATTGAGGGAAGAATTAACTACTTGAGAACCTTGGGAAACGTGACAGAGAACTTTAAACTGGAGACTGGAAACATCCTACAAATGGCTGTAACGAGACAAAGATCCCAACGTCTTTGAACAGTCTTTAATTAGAATCAGATGTTTTTGACGTTGAAAAGTTATCATAATGAAGTTTATAGAGGACGCTAACCCCCCCTCCCTTAGTTCGCGTAGGTTCCATATTACATTTGCGATATGTAGAAGTGCTTTATACTGAAGCACCAACAACAATCATTTTTGCAATTTTCCCAAAAGCTTCGCCTGACTGCAGTAGGAGACAAGTCCTACAGCCCTGTTCTCCCACCTGCTATTATAACACCTTCGGTCCCTTAAATAAGGCCTGGAAGAGTCTACGATTCCTGTCTGACACGAATGCGTGGCAGGCAGTTACAATGTCTTCGCTCAATAGGACGCGGTGCGTCAGAAAACGGATATATTCATCCTGATATATTGGTGTGATTATTGATTGAATTCTCATGGCGATTTTGACTGACTGGCATACCGATTCTGAACTCTACGGGCTTATAATAAAACGTTTTTGATCCCTCTTGGATTATCATAAGTCTGGAGCATAGTCCCCCTTATAAAATTCCTCCATGATCCCCTATTCAATGCTAACATTGATACCCGGCCCATGTTAAGCCTTTTACTTCAAAATCATCCTTAACAGAGTAAGTACTTTCCTCTTGGTCTACCTTGACTATTACCCTATATTGCTGAACCCATGGATCTCTTAGGTAACCTTGCTTCTCCTATACCTTTAATGACCCCACAATCTAACCCTGTTCGCTGTAACTGCTTCGTCTATGGTATTCACTCCTAATTTTTCTTTGATTTCCTCATTATGGGCGCCCTCCTGCCACTGATCCAATCTATTAGTACCTGCAATCATCCTTGGTACTTTCGTATTTGTAACCTCAGATTGTATCTACCCAGCTTTCACTCCCAGACAACTAAGTTGGCCAAAGACTGAACAATGAACTGCAAACTTAGTCTTGGTACTGACCTTCTTGAATAAGAGGGCAAATAGTGGCTAAGTGCCCATGCTACACCTTGATACCCGTTCTTTTAGGATGCTGCCATCCTGTGAGAAAATACATCGTAAGTATTTGAGACTGTCCACATGTTCTAACTTTGGTCCTCCTATTTGGCACTCCACCTGTTTAGATGTCTTTCCCCACAGACATTACTTCCGTTTTGGAGATTCTAATCTTCATACTATAACCCTTACATGTAGCTGTCAATCGCATCTGCCATGACCGCTAAGCATCTGCATATGTGGGACTGCTTATTCTGTTTTTACCTATTTTATTCTCATCCTGCTAGTCTATTGTTTTCAAAATATGGTTCATAAATAATATGAATAACAGTGGTGACAGGTTACTACTTTGTCTTACTCCTGCAACTACCTTGAACCATGAACTCAATTTACTGTCAATTCAAACTGCTACCTTACTATTTGCATAAAGACCTTTAATTGCCTGCAGAAGTTTGCCTCCAATTCCATAACGTTGTAGAAGTATCAACAGCTTCCTCCTAGGAACACGGTCATAAGCCTTTCGTAAGATACAATCTTCTGTTCCACTCACAGCACTTCTCCACACTTTTGACACCATGGAAATTTGACGTGGCAGATTCGAGATCGGTTTGTGATGTTGTGCCCGGTCCCTAACCTCAGCCTACATGCACTGCTTGTAAATGCGGCACTGATAGTCACCCTGTAGGACAGCTGGAATTTCATTTTAAAACCCGATACGCAGCTGGCTGGTAAGGCGAGAAAGACGAATCAGGCGCGTAACAGCAAAGTAGTTGCCGACAGGCCGAAGGAGCAAGTTACGACGACACAGTGCCGCGATGGGGTCGGGTGAACGGCGTACGGGGAAAAGTGGGAGCGAGAGTGTGGTGAGTTTATTCCCAGAGCGCTGGGACTCGCGCAATCCCAGCACATTAAAGTTAAGCAGAGCAGATCTCGAGGGGTCCCCGGCGGCATCCATTAATGACTGCGGGGGATCGAGAAGGCTGCCCGCCGTTCCGCGGGGACGGAGGAAGAAGGAGCGCGGCTTACGTATGCAAAGGTAAGAGCTGCTGGCGACACACGCGGCCACATTCTTCTCGGCGCATTTCCTTACTTTGCATAAATCTCGCGGCATTATGAGGGCGGAATGAGGTCGCGACGTTGTTTCGACCGGGACATCCATCGTGGCGGGGGAGAAGGCCGGCGCATATTTTACGCGCGGTCCCCCAGGGCCGGCTCAGGGCTGCAAGCGTGATGGCCGAGGGCCCCGCCGCCTGGGGCCGGCGCTGAATTAGCAGCCACACTCTCGCCGATGGCTTCCTCGGCCGGCTCTAAGCACTGCATTCCACACTCGCCGCAGACCCGTTTAAGCCAGTCACAGACAGCGAGCTGGAGTAGTACACGAGCTTGCACACTGTCGGCTCCTACCGTATAGCTTCATCCGCTGCGCAAAGCAATGCTCCTCAGTTTCCAGGCATAGCACGTTACAGTAAATACGCGTTTCAAAATGTTTCAAATGTTTGTTAAGCTTAAGGGACTTAACTACGGGGTCATCAGTCCCTAAACTTACAAACTACTTATGAACTACCTACAACTAAGGACGGCACAAATATCCATGCCCGAGGGAGGATTACGCGTTTCACATTGAGAAATTTACGATTACAGTGCAAAGGAGGGGCGCAGAGTAGACACTGCTGTGCGCAGTATCTGATTAACAAGAAAAAAATATTTCAACGAGTTCAATAGTTTTGGGGATATTATGATATAATCCGTTTTCCTGTGTTTCCTGGACGAGAAAATTCCATCAGCTGCAAAAAAATCGATGAAATCAAGAACGATTTTTTTTTTCTTTTTACATATTTAACGATCACGAACAGCATCATAACATCACCAAAGACTGCTGTATTATTTATTCACAGATCACCTGTTTCCGTCAAGCAACATCCAGTTCAGCATTGGCGACACATCAAGTACCAAGAAGGTTCCTTGGTGTCAAATACAAAATTAACATTTTTAGCTGCAGTATCTGTCACATATACAGGCTGGTTATAATTAAACTGACGGGCCAGCCCCCCCAAAAATGTTCAAATGTTTGTAAATCTATGGGACTTAACTGCTTGGTCATCAGTCCCTAGCTTACAAACTACTTAACCTAAGGTAAACTAAGCTAAGGACAACATAAACACCCACGCCCGAGGGGGGACTTGAACCCCCGACGGCAGACGGTACATCACCCTGTGGCACAATATGCAGCAGAGCATATGCTAGATTTCAAAGGCTACTTCACAACCAGGGCCATCTGGATCCTCCCACCTACCAGCAGCTTTTCTGAACTACACAGATGGAGTTATCCTTACAGTACATTCTCCAGTCCCGAAATCATCCAAGCCTCAACGTACCATTGCCCCCTTTCTCCACACCCAACAGTTCCTGCCTCCACTATCCCACACCTCTAATGTATATAACCCATGGATGGTGTAAAATCTGTTTTCGTCTGCCAGCTGGGATGACACTAGGGCTCTCAGTAATTGGCAAGTGAGCCACATGTCAATGTCACATACATTGTACGAACACCACATTTACTCAGCTATAGTACCCACCTTTTTCCAATTTTTTTATTTACAAAATTAGTGAGGTTACTATAGGTGTAAACTTTGTGAAGACAATAGTTCATACAGTTGGTTCAGGATGGGATAAATTTGGTAATAATTTTATCACACAATGTGAAATGCCTATTTTATTAAAACTTTATACACAACTGTTGTTAATAAATGTGTCATTGTTTCCATAGCAAAATTCTGAGCTGCAGCACGAATACCATTATCTGTTGCAAGTTATATTTATCTTGTTTTAAACAATGTCATAAAGCAAATTCTCCGATTGCCAGTAATAATTCTGAATTCAACACTAACTGCGGGGAAAATGAACGTCTAGTGACAATTGAGAGTGGGGGTAGTCAGATATTGTTATTGTTACATCTTACAAATACCATTATTCCAGGAACCAGCAGCAGACAATGTTTCCGCAGTTCACATGAATTACTGTTGATGAATTCACATAAGTAAAAAATCACGAATTTTCAAGATTTTTTGAATTTCTTATTTTTTTCCTGAAAAATTAAGGTGGGGTGGAGTACTAAGGTGGTCGTGTACAATAGCTGAGTAAATACACTAACCGTTTATTTTCCAACCCTTCTTTGATGTGATTGTTTTATTTTGCTCTCAAGGATCTTAGTCTAACACAACAAAAAACGATTTTGATAAAATAAACATCAGTGGAAGTACAAGAGACAAATTAAATGATGAAAGCTAGAGTAGTAGTTGTTTTGGGGTTTTGAGGGGACTACACTTCACGGTTAGGAGTCCCCTGTTCCAACCAAAGAAAAGACATCCAAGTAGGAAAAAGGTAAAATAGAGCTCAACACCCAGAAGAGAGGCATAAGGGGGGCACACAGTGCCAATGAACCTGACACCCTTAACACCACTGAAGAAGACAGGAATAGGAGAGACCAAGTGTTGAACTAAGCTAAAATAGAGCAGGAAACAGTGGCTGGATGATCACAAACAAATACAAGATGAGCCATTCACTCTGCACAAACTAAAGATCTGGAGGTAAAAAACAGGGTAGGAGTAAGAGAGACATCAGATTAAAAGGTGAGGGGTGGGGACCCAAGACACCAGGCAACGAACCCACCACCAAATAGAACGATAAAATCCAGCTGCATGTATAAAACCTAAAACATGGTCTGCCATTGAGGCATTGTCAGCTAAAATCAAAGCGGGTGCAGCAAGTAAGTTAAAAGACTGCCGCAAGGTGGCTAAAAGCAAGCAGTCCGACAGGATGTGGACCACTGTCAACAAATTTCCACAACGGCAATTCGGTGGGTCCTCTTGACAAAGGGTAGCCAATCACAATGTATGGCCAATACATATGCGACACAGAACAAGAACAAGACGACTTCCAGACGGCCGTAGAGGACTTGATCGCACGGAGCTTGTTGGGAGTGCTCAGTGTTGCCCATTGAGTGTTCCAAGCCTCAAAAACCTTGTGGCACAAATCCAATCGGATATCCAGTTCTGGGATACCAATATCCAGGGGAGGAGCGGTGGCAGTCAGCTTAGCCAGCTGATCGACACACCTGTTCCCCGGTATGCCAATGTGGCCAGGGGTCCAAATAAAGTCCACTGAACAGCCAGACGTGCCAAGTGAAGCAATGGCATTTTTAATGGATTGCACCAATGGATGGGAAGGGAAATACTTGTCAAGGCCTTGCAGGCCACTAAGGGAGACGCTCCACATGACATACGACTTCTGGGGGCATGTTTTTAGGTGAGATATGGCGATCAGTTAAGCTGTAAAAATGCTACAGCCAGATGGCAGTGACCGTTGTTCTGTGTGGTCACCATGAACAAAGGCATAACTGGCTCTGCCATTTACCAGGGAGCCATAAGTATAGAGGACTTCTGCATCACGGTGAGTAGCAAGGAGTGCCAGAAACTTGCAATGGAGTGCCAGTGGTGGAACTAACGCCTTTGGATTGCAGGACAATTACAGGTGGAGCTTCAAACAGGGGATGGACCAAGGAGGGATACGGGATGGGCAGGAAAAAGCATCAGGGAGAGATAGTGACTGAAGTGAGGAAAGGAGTGTACGATCCCGGATCGTGATTGGAAGACCTGATCTGGGTTGATGTGGTGGAGAAGGAAGGGTAACAGTCGGGGGGGGGGGGGGGACACCTATGATTCTGATGGTGTGGCGTGGCATGGACTCTAGCAACATAGCTAGCGACAAGCTGCTGCTGGCGAAAGTGTAATGGTGGAATCCCTGCATTGGCAAGACGACTTGGCACAGGGCTGGTGCGGAAAGCCCCAGTCGCCAGCCGGATACCACTATGGTTGATGGGATCAAGAATCCTCAAGGTGGATGGTGCTGCCGAGTCATATAACAGGCTCCCGTAATCAAGCCTTGATTGTATCAAGGACTTGTACAGCTACAGGAGAGTAGCGAGCAGTGCCCCAAGCAGTATGGCTCAAGCAGCGGAGAATATTTAGATGTCACCAGCACTTTTGTTGCAGCTGACGCAGATGTGGCCCCCCAAGTAAGCTTGTTGTCGAAGACCATCCCGAGAAAAAAATGAAGGGGGGCACTTTGATAGCTTGAGCCTACTGGCACAGAAATATGTGCTGATCCCAATATTTTTGCAACTTTAACCCAACGGACAAACAAAGCTAATGTACATCAACACACACACACACACACACACACACACACACACACACACACAGTGTCTAGCTTAAGAAGTGTGGCCCTGTAGCTTCAAAGTCAACAGGTATGACACGCAATGCCCTCTTCATTTCAGTCTGTGTTTCATCTTTTAAGGCACCTGTTAACAATACTATTGACTTTATTCTTCATGATTGTTTTATCAGTTCAAGTAAGTTACTTCCACCAAACAGCAGAAATAAATTGAAAAATTTATTATAGTTTAAAGTTTACCTACTGATCTTGCTACGTTTACGAGCATAGCAAACATGAATTAATTACATTTATATCTGAAAAACTGGACAAAAATGACCGTTCACATCCACATGTGATTTTGGTGTTGATATTTCCTACATCTTCTGAGTACGTGCCCATCGCCCTCTTCACAATGTTCTAGGTGGTTTTCATCTTATTTTCTGAACTTTCATTTTTCCCTAAAATTAAGGTTTTGGAATTTTGTGGTGCATTCTTAAGATTTTTACAGTATAGCTTATAATGTGAAATTTTTTTTCTGTGCCTATGGACACTCAAACTGCAGCATAATGTTCTCAATACACTCTAAATGAGCCATTTTCGACTCATACAAAGATGAAACAACCATTATATTTAATTTGTTGTAATTTTCAAGTGAATCTTAAAAGTATTTCAGCAATATGTTTAAGTTAGATATCATGTGAGGTCCTTAAGTAATCTGAAAAATTACAAATATATTGTCCTTTTCTGGTTGTTGCTGAATTTCATTGAGCTACAAGTGTTCCAGTTCCAAGAGCCACCACAAAAATGAGTATAAGCTGTGAACAACACAATTAACAATACACATGATACCACAAACTCAGTAGTGTTCCCTGCTGACCACTTTGTGAGCTGCTACTACGGTGGTAACAAAAATTCACTATAGTTTCATGACTAGTATGTTAAATTGTGCTCAGACGAAGATTCAGAAAACTTATTTTGGCTTGTAAAACATGCCCAGGAGCAGATATAGACTCATATCAAAATTTATTAGTGATAATGATTAGACTGAAGTTTAAGAGAATCATCTGAAAGATTAAGTGTGGAAGAAAGAGGTGCACCAAAGTAGTGAAGAATGGTGAGATGCTTTTGAAGATTGCTAAAGAAACGGTTAATGAAGTAACACAGACATCTCCCCGCTACATAGGTCATAGGTACAAGGACAGGAAAAAAAAAAAAAAAACCCTCTCACAAACATGGATATAGGAAGAAATAAGAAATATTTCCAATGAGTGACTAGAAGGATTTACAAAAATGTTCAGGGGAAGACAAGTATACAACACAAATCCCTTAGGAATGGAATAAAATGGAGATGCAAGAAAAACAAGGTGAAATGACTGCAGAAAAATATGAGGAAGTCTGAAAGGATAAGACCATCAGAAACATCAGAGTCAAAACAACTTTTTGTGAAATTAAAACCAATAGTAGTAACATTAAGAATGTAATAAGAATTCACTGTTAAGCGGAGAAAAGACAGTGGAAGACTTCCCTGATGATGTGACAAGGTTATTAACTATAAGGAAGACATAGGGGATTCAGTATTAGGATCGGAATTTAAAAGATGTCTGAAAGACTAAATCAAATAAGCCATATGGCATAGATAACATACCATCAGATTTTATGAAAACACAAGATGACTCTGTGATCTTCGTATCACTTACCTCTCAATATAAACCACATTAAATTAAATCATATTTATTTTGGACCCAGTAGCTTTATAAAGGCATCATCAGATAGCCTAATTATCAGCTCAATAGTGGGCGGAAAGATGGGCAAATCACGCAGGATAATGTTCATGTAAAATTCATGGAAGGTTTAAACGGTGATAAAATAGAGAAAAATTGCGAGGAAAATTTAGATTTAAAATGTAAAATAATGACTTGGTTGTTGTGTTGGGTGCATTCAGAAATATACTTTGAACGAGTAAAGTTCGCTTTTACACGATCAGAACCCCCTATAAGAACTATGAAAGATAAAAATGAATTGCTGCTTGTTAGTCTCCCTAAAACTGGAGACTGTCTGAGTCGATTTGGCTATATATTATAATATAAACCACTGAATCAGTGACATATCCAGGATTGGATCGTGATCTTGGGGGGGGGGGGGGAGACAATCACTGGGCTAAGGATCGCAGTCTGGGGGGGGGGGGGGCTGAGGTAAAAGTACATCACCGGAATGACGTGATTTCTAAAAAAAAGTCTGCAGCAAGGCCTGGTGAGGGAGGCTCCAGGAGGGTCTTGGGGGGAGGGGACAGGGGTGAAGCCCGGCAGCCCCCCCCAGGTATGCCACTGCACTGAATCTATTGTGATGAAATATGGTGTGAAGACAGCTTGAGTGCTGAAGTACCAGATAAGGTAATTTAGAAAGTAAGCAATTCAAGATTTTTATTCAAAGTATATGGAGCGAAATATTGTTCAATAATTACTCTCTGAAAAAGTTATTTACTGCTTGACTTCTTAACTATTTTTCAGAAGTTATGATTAACTTTTAAAAATGTATTGTCCTTTTTGTAAAAAGTGGATAGTGATATTAAAAAATGGTATCCGTCTTCTACGTGCCAGAAGATTAATTGGTATTGTAAAGCATCATAAGCTCTATGCATTTCAGACATCTGTTACTGACAGCAGTGCCCCAAATAGGTGATAAGTTTGTCCTTGATCCTGCAATTGTTTATGATCTTGTTAAATTATTTGTGATACAAATACAAATTATAATTTTATTAAAAACAATTATGGTATATTACCTTGAAAGTGGGCATGAAACTATTCTGTACAATATGCGTTGCACCAAACAACGTCATTTTGAAGCAATTGTTATATTTTTGGATGTTGGCCAAGAAGTGTTTAGTCTTTTTCCTTTCGAAAAACTGAGTGTAATGGATCACGTGTGGGGACCTATTGTGGCAATTTTACTTTACCACCAGCACAATGTAATCCTACAGAATCTCTCTGTATTTTAAAATTTCACAATGTTGACAAATAATTGACATTTCCCAAATTGTTACAGATTTGTCAGCACTATAATCTACTTCCGGATCATAAGAGTTCCGAGTTAACTGGAGCATTGCGCCTGTGTAATTCATCAATTTCATTTTCCCCTGCTCGCTGCTGTTGTGACCGATGTGCCCAAACTCTTTCCATTCTATACTCATCTACTTCATTGTAATTCACTCTACAACACAAATATACCCTACCAATACGACTTATCATTATCAGTCTCTCACTGGTTACCAGTATGGTTTAGTGCGTGAGGTAGCTCGTCACACATTTGCTTTCGACAACCTATGTTAGATCTTTTTCTCCTCGGCACTGTAAACAGTATCAGATAATAATGTTTTCGTGCACTAATAATGGTAACTGTAATGGTGACAGAATAACGAATGTCGTTTAAATTTTTTGTTTTTGGTGTTAATTTCAAAGCACTTTGCAGTGGCACTATATTCAGTGTGCACTTTGCATATATTTAGTGTATGTATAACCTTTGACAGTGACTTTGCTCATATACGGGTTCGGATCGTGTAAAGCGAACTTTACTCTTTCAAAGTATATTTCTTAACATACCCAATACAACAAGCAAGTCATTATTTTATATGGTTTTTCCTCGCAATTTTTCCATATTTCATCACTATTTAAACCTTCCCTGAACTTCCACGAATGTGAGATGAACATGTGAGCGCCCACTCTTTCCACCACTATCGAGCCGATACTTAATACTATCTGATGACGCCTTTATAAAGCTACTGGGTCTAAAATACATATGACTTAAATTAATACGGTTCATATTAAGAGGTAAGTGATAGGAAGTTCACCGAGTCATCTAGCCGACCCGGCAATGCTTCACAATTGCTAATATGTATGTACTCTTGCTTTGAACATCAAATGTGTGAATTTTTAGTTATTGTGCTGAATTCAATCAAAAACACATTGAAAAATGTACTTTCAGTTTTACTCAAATTTTCCAGTAGATTTTCCATCAAATTTATTTCATACAAACCTTATCCTGTCAAGCCGTACTCAAGTGATGCTCTTACAACCATTTTCCTACTTTTCGGGCAACATTACCAAATTTTTATTTGACACAAACCTTCCTCTTGCTTTCAACATGAAATGTACAAAATTTTATCGCAACTGGATGAATGGTATTGATAGATCACTGGAGAAAGCTGTTTCAGTGTCTCCCGATTTTTCTCTTTTCCGGATAACTTTTCCCTATTTTAACACCGTTTAAACCTTCCCTGGTCTTACAATGAAGTTGCTACCAAAATTCAAGCATATATATTGACTTCTTCATTTGCTGATAATGAGGATATGATTGGCCTTTTTCCTTTAAAGACACTTCATACCAACAAGCTGAAGGATCTTACTCTTAAAAGTATTAATAACACTAACACAAGTGAGGTATATCAGTTTGTCACTGGTAAGTGATAACAGAATCAACACTAATTTATTTAAACTTCTTTGTGGTAACACTATACAGAATTTTGGACCAAATATTTTTCTTCTTTTCAGTGCAGTTAATCTATTTAAAAGTATCTGTAATAACTCATTAAATCAGTGATGAGGAACAAACATTTGTATTTTCTTCTTTTCGGGATTCAACTGAAGTTTAAACTGCTACATTGAGGGGAATTCAAGGAAGTTAGCACACCACTGTCTAACTCATACTGCATCCCTTCAATATTCTTTGTCAAAAGGTTTCATTGAGAGTGCAACTTCTGATGAAAAGAATATGTCATCTCTACACTCATTTTTCAAAGGGCGATGCTGCATTGGCACTGCAGAATTTATTCAGATCAGTGGCGTAACTAGGACTTGGCTTTGGGGGGAGGGGGGGGGGGGAATAGATTTGCTTGACTAGCAAAATTTTAGTCAGTTTCCAGACTACCTTCTACCACTCCCACTGAAAGCTTATGGTAAAACACACCCCAAGTTTCCAATCTTTACCAGATTGCTGTTATAAGATTTCTTTCTTCTTCTTTTTTTTTCTCCTTCTTCTTTTCTTTTTTCTTTTCAGGTTCTGGGGTGGGCGTTCTATCCCCCCTCATCTCTCCCCCCCCCCCCCTTAGTTATGCTATTGATTCAGATTATTCTTTTGTGCTGGAAGATTGTGAATGTTTGGTTTACTAAAACTGGATGTCACCTCAGAGCCATTACAAGAAACAATAAGCAATGTTGATGATGGCAGTATTTAATACTTAAAAAAAAAAATTGGTACATTGCTAATGGAATGGAAAACTGACCACTACCTGTACCACCTCCTAGACATACTGGAAAATTAACACCTGATACATTTTTCTCTCTTCTACAAACAACAACAACAACAACAACAACAACAACAACCACCATTTAACTAAAAATATTTGAGCTCCACATTTTAAATGGATTCTCTAGGGCAGATTTGGTCGCAGCACAGGAATATGTGGTTCATGTTACCATGTGTCAGTTTCACAAGTCTTAGGCTCAGAAAAGAAAATGAAAATAATGAGTGTATTAAAAATGAGATCTGTGTTCATTAGCAATTTTTGTATAAAAGATGTGACAGTTCTGTAGAAACTGCTGATGAACAGGTGTCTTAAGGATTTAGAACATGTACATGAAGAAGAAACCTCAGAAAATGATTTAAGTGTGATATTTTATATTGGAGGTTGTGTGTCTCACCGCTAATAAAAATTCCTAAGTCGGAGCAATGAATGTAAAGCATTCAGTGCTGATGAATTCACTGCAACTGGGTTTAACACTGAGGTTAACTCATAGTTACTTAATTTGCACAGGGGTGCCTCTAGAGCTGGTAATCTCAGCCTTCAGGTTCGCTCGTTCCCACCTTGCGCCAGACTCTCAGGCATGGGAGGCAATGGGGCACTGCGAGTCAGCCGTGGCGAACCTGCCATGAGCTTCCACTGTGCTCATGAGACTCTTAGAAACTCAAACCTGTAAAGTTCGTAGAAACACACAGCGCTCGAGACTTAACGCTCATAGGAACTTGCAGCGCAGTTTGTTAGGGCAACAATCTTCTACTAGTGTTAGCAGACAAAGTACATTCTGCTGTTGGAATAACTTAAGGCACTAATTTAATTAGAAATTTGTTTCATTTCATGTGAGATGAATACGGTACTCTTGTTAATATATCTGAATTTTTCTTAAGTTTATTTTTACAGCAATTTTAAAAAAAGAGTGCTGAAGATGTATTTTCATATTACTTACCTTATAAACAGTCACACTTTAAACTTGCAGTTATTATGATATTTAAGCATTTAATCTGTTTGAGGATGTTACAGATACCACTGTTGTGGGCTCTTAATGGATATTCAATATGAGTACGAGATCCAAAACAGAAATACTGAGTTAAACATTTTGCAGTCTTTGGAATAAATTTCTTCCACACCCTTATCTGTATCTACATCCATGTATTACATACTCCGCAATCCACCATAAGGTGCCTGGTGGAGGGTACTTCATCCAACTAATAGTCACTGTCTTTTATATCTCACTCCCAAATAAAATGAGGGAAAATGAATGCCCATATGTCTTTCTAAGAGCACTAATTTATCTTATTGTACTACTGTGGTCTTTACAAGAAATGTAAGTTGGTGACAGCTGAATTTTTCAGCTTCAAATTCTGGCCTCCATATCATGAAAGTTTGGAATCTGCACTCAGTTTTAGTGAGTTCTTAGAATTAATGTGGTCACATTAAAGGTTTATAACATGATTAACGCTAGATTTCCTGAATGAATGGAAGGTCCAGTAAAGGAATGTTACTAATAAAATGTAGATAGGGAACAAATCACTGAAAAGACTAACATTGAGCTGCTGATAGACACAAATAAAAGACACACAAACCCTCTCCCCCCCCCCTTTCCACTTCTTCCCCTCTCCCGTCCCATCCACTTGCCGTGTACACAGACTGTGTTGGGTGGCCAGAGATGGCTGACGTGTATGGATGAACGTGCCTGAATGATTGTGTGGATGAGTGTTCTCTTCCTGAGGAAGGCCGCGGCTGAAAATTTAGAATTGTGTTGTTGTTGGGTGTTTAAAGGGGACTCAACTGCTGGGTGTGTCTTATTTGTGTGTCTGCAAATCAACACTCATCTGTACAGTGAATTGTTCCCTACCTACGTATTATTATGGACATACAAATTACACGCTTTGCTGAAAGAAGATTGCTTTTCTGCTCACAAAACACTGAAGGAAACTGCTCGTAGATAAGTAACTAATGAAAGATGTACATTTAACTACACATTACACAGGGCAAGAAGAGTGATAGAATGTTGTTTGGGTATTTTACTGTTGCCGACATGAGTGTTGGCTACTTTTTGACAGAAATAAAGTCAACGCAATTGTTCAAAATAGTACAAAATTTAGATAACCTTTACTACATAATACACAAACTTCCTGCTAATTATTTTGATGCCTATTATGCACATATCATACATGAACTATTACACCAAAGAGTGATCTCATAAGCAAATTTTACCATTTTTAAATGTTATTTCCTGCATTTTACAATTTTAAGGCTCTTGAAAAGTCTAAAAATGGGTTCTGCTGTATGTACATTATGATGTAGAACAACTCCCAGAAAACAATTCTATCAACCGACAATGGATGCCGTGCACATCTATCTTATCGAATGTACACTGACCGGTGCAGCACTACCAGAACAAGAATTTAGAAGCCGCTGCAATATGCGCCAATTGCAAGAAGACGTGGAGTGCAGCACCCTCTGCACCGATGATTTAACCATCTGCACAAGCTGGTCGGACCCAGTCTGTCTGCCACAGTATTCAAGAGCAGTAAAAAGAGGGATTAGCAATGTAACTCTGAAAGAGACTGTCTCTCTTTTCAGAAGAAATTAAGTATTTGTTTTTGTACACAAAGAAAGATTTAATCTTAATGAGAATGTCTTTTCTAGCTTTGTACCCATGTCCATATGCTTATTTGTGTGCCAGCTGTTGGTACAGCCCCCAGTAGCCGATATCATATGACGACAAAGATGACTCAGCATTTATGAGTTATAATGGACTGACACAGCCTTTACCTTTGCTAAATGTTGCAGTCAACGCAGTGCGGCACTCGCTAACTAACTTTTCTTTCATTGTTTGCAGATACATGGTTTGTGAGTGTCTTGACTTGTTTTGTCATATCCTATGTAAGGACTACCATACATCCTGCAGCAAATGCACAACTGCCTTACTTGGCTGTTGGCTTTGATATACTGCCGTTTATTCAGTTTCAGATGAACTAACTCATCATGGCCATACAGCAAACTAATCACGGTGCAAGCTGCAGCTACTTTAACTGCTGCCATCTATGCCAGCATCAACTGTGGCAAACCTGCAAACATTCAACAAACAACAGGGTCACTTCAAAGAGTTGCTTCCACTGTTTGAAGCTCTTTGCGCTATTCACGAAGTTCAAGGTACTGTATAAAATTACATTACTCATGGGCCTCTGCTGGTACTCAAATTTATAGGTTTGCGTAGAAATTGTTTCCGACTTAAGTCTGGAGTTGCTTCAGTTTGATGACTTAATTAGTGACATTACTAAATACTATGAGGATCAAGTGCTAGTAGCTGCTGCTCATTACAAATTTTTTCGCTTGCAGAGAAAGCAACATTGGACATACTGTCAGTGGGTCATGGACTACAGGGCTTAACACGCCAGTGCAAATTTCAGTATATTTGTGGACAATATTATGAAGATGTTATGATCCGCAATGCAACTACATCCAATGTGCCGGACAATCACATTCATGAGTAGATTCTCAAACATACAGATCAGACAATGCAACAGCTGCTACAAATTTTAGATCATCAGGATTCATGTGAAAACTGTGAGGCAGCTCTGATTTGCAGTACTGCAGACAGATAAACAGGAACAGCCAAGTGGACAGCCAGTGTGTGGGTACACAACTGCTGCACTAGGTAAAGTGTAAACAAGACTCGCTGCAGGTGAAATCTTGCCCATGTTGGTTTCCAAGTACAAGAGACAGAACTGCCCTCCATAGAATGCAACTGGCCTTTTTTTTGCGGGAAGTTCGGTCATGTACAGTGGGTGTTTTCAACATTTGTAAAACAATAAAGCACTCACTGACAAAACTACTCATTCTATGTGGACTGTTTCTTCAACGGCTAAGTCCATTGGTGTATACAGACAGGATGTGCCTTTGTCCCTCCCAGTTACCTTAAACATTGCCAGACGCCATGTGTGTCTCCAATTTAGACATGGCCCATCTGTTACTTTGTTCAATCAAATCACTTGTGAACTTTTAGACTAACCATGATTGACAATATCTAGTACTCAACTGGCTTTGTATAACTGACAAAATATTCCAGTACTGGGAACCTGATGCTTGCCAGTCGCACCACGACAATGATATTTACAATTTTGCCTGTGGGAGACTGAAAATATTTTTGGTTTTGAATGTTTTGATTTATTTTGCACTCTTATTCAGGACAATATGCTTTATGTTTCTGCTTTTCATTCAAAGGACAATGTGTCTCAAATGCTTGCTGAGTCTACATACTTTTTTACTGTAGGTGTAAGCAAGGCAAATAATTTCGTAGCGTATGTGACACTGAAGGAGAATGCACAACCTAAGTCTTTTCTGGGTACAGCCTGTCCCTCCTCTAGTTGGAGATAAAATTGCAAAAGAACTACAATGGTGTTCCTACTCCTATTAAACTAGTCAGTGGACTTCACCACTTGTGGTTTGAGTTAGAACTTATGGCATTTTTTGTCTTTGTGAATCCACAAAGAATTATTGACACTTATCCTTGCATAATCCAGAGGATTTAATGAACAGGATTGGTGCAGGCAGTAATTTTTCAAAAATTGACTTATACGGCACATATTTATAAATTCCACTAGAAGAAGAGTCTCAGTGGTGATCGACAGCCATTTTGGTTTGTTCAGTTTTTGCAATTACCCTTCGGCAGCACTTCCACACCCACCATATTTCAATGCTATTTAGAACAACTTACTGCAATAGTTCCTTTCTGTTCAATTACTTTGACAATATCGTGGTATCACGACCTACACTACAGGAACACATCAGCAACCTATGTACAGTGTTTCAAGTGCTTTTGGCCACTGATTTGAAGAGTCACCAGAACAGGTAAGTATGGTTTTTTTTTTTTTTTTCTTCAGAACAACATTCATTACTTAGGCCAAGTTTTTAACAGACAGAGTGTCCACCCCCTTCAGTTGAATTTGTTGGCAATTCATGACCTTCCCACCCCAAGAGACCTGAAAGAGTTATAGGCCATTCTCCAGTTTACAGCCAAACTCAGCCCAGATCGCAGATCCATAGCATCACATGCAAATGTTTGTAAATCTATGGGACTTCAATAATGAAGATATCAGCCCCTTACAAACTACTTAAACTAACCTAAGGACAACACACTCACTGATGCCCGAGGGAGGACTCAAACCTCTGATGGGGATCAACAGCACTTTACATCGCTTGCAACATAAAAATGTTGCTTTTTTTTTAATGGACAGAAGAATGCCAGGAAAAGTGCTTTGTCAGGAGACAGTTTACTTCTTTATTTCAATCCTACTAAGCTGGTAGTTTTGGCTGAATGTGCTACTAACAGGAACCAAGCTATGCTCTCTCACAGAATTGGTTCAAAAAACCAGATGATTGCTTTTGCTCCCAATTTCTTGATAAAACACAGTGTAATGACTTGCAGATTGAGAAAGAGGGTCTTCCTTTGTCTATGGTTTCACTGGTATCTGACTGGACAAAAGGTTTATCTTGTGACGGACCATAATCCACTTCAGTCGTCATTTCATCCATCAAAGCCTGTTCCTACATGCACTACTCAGAAATTGCAATGTTGAGTCTTGTTCTTACCTTAGTATGAAATATTTTACTGGCTGATCCCCTTTTTTGGCATCCTGTCAACACCGATTCAAAATTTGACACCACAAAAGTGGTGAATTGTCACAATGAGGTACGGGCCAGTAAACTGTTACAGTCATTTCCCTTTGAATATCAGAATATTTCAGAGACCAAGGCAACGGACTCTGACTTTAAACTTTTGCTGCATTATATCCGGAATGATTGGCCTTGTTCTCAGAAATACTTTCCAAGTTCTTTTGTATGACGTTAATTTGCTAGACAGCATTGCCTTACCATTCATCATGTGTGATTTTATTGCAAAATGACATTGGCCAGGCGTGTGTGCTTATTCTGAAAGTGTTGCAATTGCTACATTACGGAGAATGGAAAGTAGTGCGCACAACAATTAGTGTGTCGACACTTTACTTGGCCAGACATGGGTGCCCAAGATGACATCATGTGTCACACTTGTGTTGAAAACCAGTCCTTGCTACCCCAACATTTTTTAGCTTGGCCGATGTCTCAGCCCCCATGGCAACAAGCGTGTGTTAATGTCACAGGACTATTTTGGAACACTTGTGGGCTTATTGTGGTAGACCTTTCAACAACTGTATATTTGTGGTACTCATGTCTTTGACTATATCCCATAGCTTAGAGATTCTGCCTGAAGTATTGGTTTCTGACAATGCAACACAGTTTACTGCTAGGGAGTTTGAACAGTTTTGTGCAGCAAATGGCATCAATCATCTCACTAGTGTGCATTTCTTTCGCAATCCAAGCAAGTAGCTGAATGTATGAACATTTAAACAACAGATTTCTATTCCGCGTCCCTTTTGCACACAGGAGCAAGTTCTGTAGCCATTCCTAATGACGTATCGATGTCAACCACTCAATAATCCATCGGCTGCAGAGTTTCTACATAGCCGACACCAGTTGCTACACTGCATGGCACCTTCTCCAATACACAAGTATTGCTACATGCCCAAAGATCCTGTTCTTTTCAGAGTTTTTGGCCACCCCAGGCGCTGGTAACCTGGTATTGTTATTCGACATTTGGGTGCTTGTATGTTTCTCATTCATGATCCGTCAGCATTGCTGCACAGACACCAGAATCAAATGCATGCTTGTGGATTGTAAGATTCTTCGACAGAACTTTTGTTCTTAGATCCCTGTCCCAAAGACACCTGTCAGGCAGTCAGGCCGCCCCAGGTGCCACCTCGGCACTGTCTGCAGAAGTTAATGCAGTTAGATTCATTCCCGCCACTAACGGCACCGCCTCCATTGTGAGTGCCATAGCAACTCAACTTCCCGGTGCTGGTTCCAGCACCCCCAGTGGACCCTTCGTCTCAACTGGCAGCATTCTCATCACATGTGAAACAGACTCTGGAAGCTAGCACTCGAGTTTCCATGGGTTTCCCATGACTGATTTTCCTCTTGGTGCACAGGACATATTCTGGGGTGTGGCCAGGGGTGTGGCGCCCGTCACAGTTACAGCTCCCGGCCTCCTGACTCCCTTTCTGTTCCTGCAAAATACTCCCTACATGACAACAGTGAGGCATTGGGGGGGGGGGGGGGGAGGGGAGGGATAAGTGTGCAGTCCTATCACACTGACCAGTGGAGCACCACTAAAAACAGAATTATAAGGACCTGTAACAGGTGCTAAATGTGACAAAAAGCGTGGCCATGCCCATGGGCGATACATAGGGCAGTGCAACGATAATTTAAACAGTCACACATATGGTTTGTGCCTCATCTGTTGGCTATGGTACTCATGGGCAGCAATAAGAAGAATTACCAACATTTGTTATGTTAGTATTGTAACTCTGATAGAGAGTGTCCCTCTTCAGGCCAGAATCAGTGAAGTATTTGCTTTTGTACATAAATAAACTTGTACAGTTAATGAGAATGTCTGTTCTAGCTTTGCTCCCATATACACAGCCTTATTTGTGTACTGGCTTCTGTTACATCCCCCAGTAGCTGCCATCTGATGTGGAAGCCTAAGCAATTACAATTTAGGTATGCAAACAGTGATAAATACACATAATTTAGAGTGGGTGGAGGATCACTGTTACTTATCATAACCTATTTGGGGGCTGCTCTTATCTAATACTTCAAGCTAAGAATAAACTTTCCAGAGACAACAGCTGTCTACATACTAACAAAGCCAAAAAACTTTACTCAAACTATTAGAGCTATGGAAGTTATTTTAAATTATTTAGCATATAAATGAAAAAGCACAAAATACCTTCTGAATCAAGGCACTAAGTGATGTCATTATATCCTGTTGAACTAACAAGTCACACAAGTCAGGATCCCCACAAGCACTAAGATTCCTGAAACATAAATTAGTAGCATGTACAAAACTGAGGAAATCAATGCTGACAACTTTATTTGAACTAATTGATAAATTTATTTAACACAGTAAACTTTAAATACTACATTGGAGTTACGACAGAAACACTATTTTAAAAGAAAGAAAGAAAACACCCATTTTAGCAAACCAAGATTAAGATATACAAATTAGCTAAGAAACAAACCTGAAACCCACTATTTGCTACAAAGGAGACTCTTCATTTACAATACATTTCCCTCTTTTCATGTAAAATTAGCACGATTGAAAAATAAACAATTTCCTACTATTAAATTGTTGGGTTTGTGAAATTGGAAAATACAATACCACATAAGACTGCAAAGTAAAAAAAATTAATAAAGAGGAAAAAATATATAAAAAGTAGATGAAGCTTATTTCTTATCTAACAAATTTCAAAAGCTTTCAAAAAAGATATACTATTATTCTGATGGTTCTGCTGCTCAGTAAAAAATAAGAAACAGGGCTTAATTTTACAGTCGCTGTAGTGTTGTGTTTTGTGTTCAGATGTTGGTTGCCACTGCTGCATGTGAAGTGCAGCAGCCATGTTCTTTTTGCAAATGTTTCGTTATGAATTTTTCTGGTGACAAAAGTTAATTTATTGAGTGGACAAGGATACATTGAGAACCTGTTGAGCACAGAAGGAACTTCATGGTTGGCATGAAAAAGTATTCCTATCACTCTATAGGGTTCTGTTTGCTCTGGCCGCTGCCAACATCTGAACACTCGACACCGTTTGTCATGGAGACAAACTGTAACATTTCCTGAACCTTTGCTTTCATAGGGAAGACTTCAACATAAAAGCTGAGTACCACTATTCACCCACAGCACATGGGAAAGGGCATTGTGATGGAGTAGGGGATTCAGTGAAGAGACTGGCAGCTTGTACTAGTTTGCAAAGGCCATACCAAAATTAGATCCAAATCCCACGAGATCTATTTGAGTGGGCAGTAGATAATATCACAAATGTTGATTTCGCATGTTCATCTCAAGAAGACTATACTGCTTCAGAAATATTAAAAAGTCAGCTTTAAGAGGCATCGAGAATCAAAGAAACACAGCAATTTTGCACTTTCATTCCGAACACTACCTCAAAATGCAGAGATGGGAGAGGGAAGTAACAACATTACCAGACAAACTGAAGTTACAAGATGTTTCAGGCTATGCCACTACTGTATATGGCACAAACTAATGGCTTGGGTACATTTTAGAAGAAGTAAATTAAAAATAAATAAATAAATAAAAAATAAAATAAAAAAATGAAGAACTTGAGGAAGTGAAAATAACTTTTCTTCATCCATGTAAACCAGCTAAGTCATTCTCCTATCCTGCACATGCAGATGTCCTCCGAGTGTCAGTTGTGGGTGTTCTCGCAAAAATAAATAAATTTACTCCGACACAGAGAAGTTACGTTCCTAATGATAGTGATGTGAACCAAACTCAGTCAGCTTTATTAAAATGTAATCTTTGAAGTCCCAAGGCAATTTATTGGGAAACTGCTTTCAACTCTAAACTTAATTTTTGCCTGATGTTAGGTTAATGTATATTTTTTAGTAGTTTCATTCAAAACACCGTGTATCAGAACAATTATGTAAATACTTTTACTTTTTCCATACTTTATTTCAGTTTGTTGTTAAGTGCTCAAAATTATTTTTATCAGTTAATATACGTTTAGTTAAGTTATATAAAATTAAAATAAGCAATCAAATTAATTATAAAATATGATGATTAGTTTTGTTTTAATAAGGTGAAGTTTTGCTATTTATAATACTTGTTTTTGCTTATTTTTCAATATTTTAATGAAATTCCTGTTTATTAAAGGTCAGTTTGGTCAAACTAGGGCTGTTAGTGAAAAACAAGAGTAAAAAAAAAAAAATATTTTTTAACAATGAACCCATCATCATCATCATCCCATACTTATATTTTGACATGTGATTTACAATAGTATGAAGTAGCTATGGAAATATTTTGAAAATTTTCAATTATATACTTTTGTAAATAATTAAAATATTAATTAGTATTTTGAAAAATGTTATTAATTAGAAGCTATGTTTTGTTGTACATCCCTGGAAAGGGCAAGAAAAATGCTGCAAAACGACACCTTTTCCAGCTCTCTAGCTCAATCAGAGCAGCTCCTAGGGCAATTTAAAAAAAGTCTGTTCATATATTTTTGGCTGGTTTTTGAAAAGTTTAAATGACCATATTTCAGAAATGGTTTGAGATAAAAAACTGAAATTTGTTATTTTCTGTTTCAGCCCCCTCTATAAGTATATCAACTTTCAGCAAAATCTAAAATGGTAAGGTAAAATATTTATTTAAAGTGTGTTGATTTGACATGAAATAACTAACACATAAGAAAAGTAATCTGTTCAAAAGAAACAAGACCCACAATCAAGACATCTAGGACCTCTGAGGCTAATGACATCCTCATCACAGATGAAATTGCAAGGATGATATAGAAAATGAGGAACAACAGGAGTAGATGGAATAAAAAACGAACACCTACAACAGACAGCACAAGAATATCTGCCATTATGGACCTCCAGTTCTAAATAAATGTATAGAACTAGGAAGCATACCGAGTAAATGGAGAAAGTAAAAAATCAAACTACTGTATAAGGGAAAAGGAGAGAGAGAGGATCCATGTGTGTACAGAGGGTTGGAACTGGAATCCATGCCACTGAAACTATTAACAGGAATCCTCGCCAAAAACCTGGCAGAGAAGCTCAAACCCCTTCTACCAAAAGAGCAGTTCAGTTTTAGAAAGGAACGATCCACAACCCTGGCAACAGAAAACCTGCTGGAACAAATAAAGCACACAATAGGAAGACCCAAAGGAAAACCTGGTCAACAGAAAGGTTTTGATAGATAAACTGCAGGTACTAATTGGAAGGGCAAGTACATTGACTCTAATATCGAATATACTAGGAGAAAACGACATACAGATAGACGATGGAATAGATGAAACCAACTGGCTGCCTCAGACGAATGGTGTCCTCCAAGGTGATCCACTCAGCCTCATCCTGTTTAATGCCCTCATGCACGGTCTCAAAAGGAATGACAGGAACGAGCATATACATACACGCTGATGACATGGCCATCACGGTGACAGATATAGAGAAGCTATAAGTAGCTGTAAACAAATTAAGCGAATGGATGGAGAGAAACAACATCAAGCTAAACGAAGATAAGGCGGAGCTACTAGTGTTCAGGAAAGGAGGAAGACTCAATGAAACAGAGAATGTCAAATGCAATGGAAAATTAGTCAAGAGGGTTAACAATTTCAAATATCTAGGCACCACAATCCAAACAACGGGAATAAGTTTCAGACTACATATAAGATCTAGAGCAGTGACGGCCACTAACGCTATGAATGAAATCAGTAACGTCACACAACTATCAATCAGCACAGCTATGGACCTGTTCTGGCTAAAGATACTACCTATCCTGATGTAAGGCCTTGAATAGTGGGAGAATACCTCACATACAAACAACTTTAAGAACTAGAGCGAGTAAAGGCTAGATACCTGAAGAGTGTCTTAGGAGTCCCACAGAACACAAGATTGAGGCTAGTGTATGACCTTACCAGGGAGACCTTCTTGATAGAGGATCTAAGATACGAGTTCATACTCCCAGCTAGTGCCAACTTCAAACAGCTTCTACAAGATCTGCATAAGAAAAACAACATACCGGAGGAGTTCTATGCAACGTCTGCTATGCAAGACAGGCCCTGGAGGGAAGCTAACCATGAGATGCGACACATGACAATGGGACTGGCAACCCATGTGTTTCATCACAAGGTGTGTTTCACGAACCGAATGACGTGTGTGTGTGTGTGTGTGTGTGTGTGTGCGTGAACTACGCTTAGAATTTTGTGATTAATACCATATTATCAAATGCAGGAATGGACAAAACCATCGTAGCTTATAGTAAAGACAAGTAAAGTTAATGTAATGTAATGTAATATAATGTAATCCTTGCACGGCAAGTGTGCGTTTCCTACGAATAATAAAAAAAAGGTAAACACACACACACACACACACACCACATATATACACACGCAAACACACCAAGGCAGACATTTGTAGAAAGCAAAGATGTTGGACAGATATACCAGTTGAGGCAGAGGCTCTGCCCAGAGAACAGAGGCAAAGATGTTATAGAATGCTGGTCGGGAATTTGGATTTAGCATAGGTCGAGACCAGGTGAGAAACAGGAAGAGAGAATATGTTGGAGGGCAAGTTCCCATCTCCGGAGTTCTGAAGGATTGGTGTCGGTGGGAAGTATCCAGATAACCCGGACGGTGTAGCACTGTGCCAAGACATGCTGGCTGTGCACCAAGGCACATTTAGCCACAAGGCGATCCTCATTACCAACAAACACTGTCTGCCTGAGACCGTTCATGCGAATGGACAGTGTTGCTAGTCATTCCCACATAAAACGCTTCACAGTGCAGGCACATCAATTGACTATCGCAAGTGACTCTGCCCTTGATTGTGTACACCTTCCTGGTTACGGGGTGGAGTAAGTGGTGGTGGAAGGCTGCATAGGGCAGGTTTTACAATGGGGGTGGTTACATGGGTAGGAGCCGGAGGGTAAGGAAGGTGGTTTGGGGATTTCATAGGGATGGACTAAGAGGTTACGAAGGTTAGGTTGGCGGCTGAAAGACACTCTTGGTGGCGTGGGAAGGACGTCATGAACGATGGATCTCATTTTGGGACAGGATTTAAGGAAGTCTTATCCTTGCTGGAGAGCCACATTCAGAGTCCGATTCAGTCTATTATCCTATGCAAAGTAATCTCTGAGAAGATTCCCTTTTGCAACACAGAAAACAATGGCTATAACATT
Organism: Locusta migratoria; assembly: GCA_026315105.1. Lineage (NCBI taxonomy): Eukaryota > Metazoa > Arthropoda > Insecta > Orthoptera > Acrididae > Locusta > Locusta migratoria. The sequence continues at coordinate 362,686,980 of CM048746.1, read as the reverse complement.
TCTTGAAGATGAATTTCTTTTCACCTTTTGTGCTTCTTGAGCAACAACTACCATTAATTGCTTAGACTACTGTTACATTCCATTCATAATTGGAGTCACTTCTTGTACTCACTAAGAAACTGGTCCCTAAAATTAACATTTAGCATTGCTTTCAGTGACCATACTCCTTTTTCCAGTATCCTGTACCATCAGCTGCTTCATAAAGCAACTATCAAATATCACAGTTTCTTCCATCTGTGGGTAATGTTCTAGGATGTCCTTAGTGAAAAATTTATCTTCAAAATAAGTGCAACCATGTTTAATTTAGCATCCCACATCCCATACTGCTGCTGCTGTATCATTTATTGCATCAGTTTACCTTACATGATGCTTAACAACAGTTTGATACTAGTTATAAATGTTAACTTATTAATCTACCTTAAACTTCTGATTCCTTAATTTCTCCTGGCGAATAACAGCTTTGAAAAACTTACGGGTATGCTGCCAGGTACCAAAATCGACAACGGCCGATATTTCGGCAGGAGACCACCCTGCCATTTTCAAAGCAAAACTGCGGTAAGAAAGCAATGTGCAATGATCTTTACAACCTCAGTTTTCAGTGAGTAAACAGGAAAGACAACACACACCGAGCAAGCAAGCACACAGCGCCGACACGAGGAGGTTAGGAGGGAAGCTTGTGTGTTGACTAGGGCTCGTCCACCTGTAAGTAATATAACAGCAGCTGAGGCAACTGCCTTACTTTCTCTTAGGATGGATCCTGATATTGTTATTTTACCTGCGAACAAGGGAAATGCTACTGTTTTAAACAAGCTGGATTATTATAAAAAATGCAGTGTTTACTTTCTGATCCAGGATATAGCAGGATTTCTGCTGACCCTACAAATAGTGTTGAGAGGAAGACCAATAACCTCCTTAAGAAAAGTTCTTTGTCACAGGAAACTATCAAGAGTATTAATTCGTATTGTGCTGTACCTCCCAGATTATATGGCCTCCCTAAGGTGCATAAAGATGGGTGCCCTCTTAGGCCTATCGTGTCAAACATTGGTGCTCCCACATATTGTGTTGCAAAACATCTTGCTGGTTTGTTGAGCCCACTGGTAGGCCGCTGTGAACACCACATTAAGAACTCTGTGGATTTCCTACGTTGACTGGAGGGTTCGCACTTGGCTGACTCAGATATTTTAGTTAGTTTTGATGTGGTTTCTCTTGTCACTCGCGTTCCTCTGTCCGATTCATTGCAATCAAGACGAAGTTTGGTACTGATCTAACGAATTTATTTTGACGTGTTTTGACTTCCACCTACTTTTTATTCAATGACGAGTACTACGAGCAGACAGATGGAGTTGCGATGGGAAGCCCTTTGACGCCCATCATTGCTAATTTATTCATGGAGGACTTCGAAGATTGTGCACTGGAGTCAGCGGCGTTGAAACCTACTCATTTTTTTAAAGATATGTAGACGACACGTTTGTTGTCTGGCCTCATAGTAGTGAGAACTTTAATCATTTTTTGGAACATTTAAATTCAATCCACCCCAACATACGTTTTACAATGGAAGTGGAAAAGAATGGTTGCCTTCTCTTCCTTGATGTGTTGGTCAGGAGAAAGGCAAATGGTACGTTGGGTCCATCAGTTTATAGGAAGCCAACGCATACTGATTTCTATTGCAAGCTGATAGTTGTCACCACCCAGCTCAACGTGAAGGGGTTCTTCGAACCTTAGTACATAGTGCTCATGTCATTTCTGACCCAGAAAGTTTGCCCACTGAGTTGTCTCATCTGGAGGTAACATATCGACAGAATGGCTATGGTGAAGAGCAGGTTAAAACAGCGTTGCGCTATCAACCACATGTGCAACGGGCTAGTGTAAAATGTGTGTTTTGTCCACCTTCAAAAATTAAAGCACTGTTGGGTTCCATTAAGGATGAACTCTGTTTGCGTAAGGCGGGTGTCTACCGTATCCCATGTAGCTGTGGTATTTCATATGTTGTCCGAACTATTAGGACTGTTGAGGACCGTTGATTTGAGCATAAATGTCACACGTTTACAACAGCCTAACAAATCTGCTGTGGCCGAACACTGTCATGACACAGGTCACCCTATGGAATATGACAAAACAAATTCTAGAATGCACTTCCAACTACTGGAACTGTGTTATCAAGGAAGCGATAGAAATAAAACTAGGTGACAACCTTATGAATAGGGATGGAGGCTTCTGCTTCAATTCCACTTGGGATCCTGTTCTGTCACTTGTCAAAAAACAGAGGGAGAAAACTAATCCTACCTCATCCGTCGATAACTGAAGTTTACTATCGATATTCTGACCGGTTTCATCTTTGGTCATGTCGGCACTGTGTGCTTGCTTGCTCGGTGTGTGTTGTCTTTCCTGTTTACTAACTGAAAAACAAGGTTTTAAAGATCGTTGCACATAGCTTTCTTACTGCAGTTTCGCCTTGAAAATGGCAAGGTGGTCTCCTGCCGAAATATCGTCTGTCGTCGATTTTGGTACCTGGCAGCATAAGTTTTTCGTACCTTAAACTTCATTGGTTGTTCTCGTGCAGTCATCTCCTGAACTTTTCAACAATGCAGATAAGCATCAGCTGGTAAACTTGGTATCACAGAGCTTTCGATAAGATGTGGTTTAACAAGTTGAAAAGAAAGGTTCTTTAGAAAAGCTGACCCGAACGATTCTCGCTGTTTTCATTTGCTCGAAACAACATCTGTGCATTGATACCTGCTACGTTCAACAAGACATCACACATAGTTGTTGTCCACCTTCATGTCAATCGTGATACTGAATATTTATTACACATTTGTTCAACAGTATCAACACCATCCTTTGTCAAGCTATAATCTAGTATCATGTGAGGTTTCTTAGTTCCTTCAATATGCATTGTGGAAATGAGCACAACAGATTTGTTACATTTAGGTACCGTACATACAATACTATAGTAACTAAATTTAATTACCTTAATGCACCTGCAGCAGCATGCCTTACAACTGGGTCATTATCAAGCAGCAGCGGGGCTGCTATCCTTATAATACGATTCTGAACAACCATTTCAGGATGTTTATCAAATACAGATGCAATTGAGTTGAGGCCAAATATTTTATCTTCTGTACTTCCTTGCAGCTGAAAAACAAAAATACGAACACCCTTGTAAGTAAAAATAAAAAGAGTGAACAGTATTTCTACACACATTCTACATCCAACTCTTTTCTCATCACTGCAGTCAGAACATGGTGAAATTATCATCTGAATTGTACTTTTCAAAATGACTCAAATGAAAGAACATACAGATTAATCAAAAGTGGAATCGACAGATAAAAATTAAGACCAGCCAAGTGAGTCACATAAGGAATGGTTTCATGTGTGTTTAGGGATTTTCGCAACATGCTCTCTAATAAAAAAAAAATTAAAAAAAAAACTTCTGTTTAGGCACATAATATGCAGCATATAGTTCAATACTACTGACTTTTTGCAACATACTAAGTGAACCATGTAACTAACTAAGGATACTGTTTTAGAGTGCTGGATCCCTCTGTACTGCAAATTTATTCTTAATTTTTATTAGGCACAGTGAGCTATAATAAACTTTGATAACTACAAGTAAACTAACAGCTGACAATGTGAACATTTTGGGGAATTTTTAAGTTTAATTTTGTAATAAGATGAGGCCTTCCATCATCAAATACTCTTCAAACTTCACTGTTGTTGACCATCAGTTCTTAATTTGGCTCAGAGCTACTGGTATTGATCACAGATAATTTAGATGTGTACTTTTATGATGTTTGAAATAGCACCTTACCTTGGAGCTTGCATCCTTACACTGCTGATAATGTGTTTACACCCTAATATGGTTATAAGAAGCTGTGTTTTGCTCTGCTGCCGCTTGAAACTAATCTATGAGTGAAACTGACCAAATAAAGAACAGCTGATTGTCAACAAAAACGAAATTTCAAAATTTTTAAACTTTGTTTTGCTACAAAGAGGAACAGCCAGCAAAAACAAGCAGGTTAAAATTATACTGGCAGTGTTGATAAGTGCAATATGCAATGTAATAATTTACTGTATGGTAGGCTTTAACAAACATAATGGACCTTAAACTGTTTTAAATGTACTATAAATGTTTACAAATTAATTTCAAGGCTTAACAGTCATATAAATTTATTTCAGTGCACATCTATTTCAACATTTCACACAGGCTAAATGTCTTAGCAGTAATTTATATAAGCCTATAACAAATTTCAGTGATTAAGGTGTGTATTCATTAGCATAGGCCTACAAGCGCCCATTCTACAGTAAAATTTTACTTACAGTTGAAGTGTGGTGATGTTGGCAACTGCCTCTAATGCCCTTTGAAAATTGAATAAAACAGAATGGGGGAGAATAATTTTAGCGATGACCATGCAATTAATAATTAATGCTATTTCTGTTCGATGATTGACAGATTCTTGTATGTACCTTTGTCCAGTACATTACAAATCCAAATAAGGCGAGCATTCTGTTGCCAATATTAACATACTAAATTGCTGAGACCATAATTAAGTGAAATTTAACCTATTCTACATAAAAATTTGATACGTGTAGAGTGTGTAAATCTGTATTTCCAAGTGATGTTACACAGAAAGAGAGGTTATCAATATCCACAGTGTCAGACTCATAAAAGTAATCAGTTTCTCTTTGTAAGGGCCAATGGTTAGCAACTTGCTGTATGTACCTACCCGCAGGATGATAATGAAAACACCTATATTATTCCTACGAATAGCATCACTGACTTCATTTGTGTACCTCACATTATGTAGGCCTAAATCACACTATATCCAACATACAAAAATGTTGTTTACAAATGACCAATAAATGCAGTAGTTACAAGCATATTTACAAACACCTTGCATCAGTGTGAAAAGTTTTTCATTCAGGCTCTATCATAACTACATAATATAGTAGTACTTCATGAGATTTTTTTCCCCTCTGCTCGAGGTCTGAAAGTGCCATAGAAAGACCTGTTGTCGGTAAACATGAGGCAACAATTTCAGAAGATATTCAGCTTAGCTCGGGGTAGAAAATCCAATCAGTGAATGTAGAAATTGACTGGAACAACTACTTAAAACCTCTTTTCTTATGGAGTCTTAACTGCAAACGAACTAGCATTGACAGTTGCATCAGATGCTTCACTTAAAAATTAATTTAAAAAATATCTCAGTTATTAAAACATGACAACTATGAAACTCGTACCTGCTCAATAACAGCTTTAATAGCATTCTTTCCTCTGTACACATTAGCCAAGCTTTTAGCACTGAGTTCGGCTTCTTCATTCTGTACGTCTTTAACGCTTGGAAGACCCGTAGGATTCTTATTCTTCCGTTTACGTTTGTTTTGTTTCACTTTTCCCATTGTAGTAAATAGCTACACACAGACAACTGTAATCTAGAAACACTAACTGTATTTCTACTGTTTCTATACACTGCTGCGGCACAACTTTCGCCACAGGGCACAGAAACAGACAGAAGAAAGCATGGACCAGAGATATACAACGGCAAGCACAAACACGGCGCAGGGACGCCAACGTACTCGACAAATGCCTAACAGCTGTTTAAATGCATAGCTATGTCCCAGTTAGTTCACTGCTATGTCCGCGCATTTTTGCAAGGCTTTGGTGCGCAAACGTAATAGTATTTCATATCTGTAATTATTTTAACTTTGGGAGATGAAATAGTTAATTCCGCAGAGGACCAAACAATTAGAAAAACAAGGCCCAGAAAAAATCCTTGGATGTTGTTATTGTTCTGGACTTCAGCCTGAAGACTTGTCTGATGCAGCTTTCCACGTTAATCTCTACCATGCAAACCTCTCATCTCCGAAAGGCAACCCACATCCATTAGAAGGTGCTTCATGTACTAGCAGCATTCGTCTCTTGGACTCCTGTGATAATTAGCTTCCACATTTCCCCCCAATACTAAAGTGACGATTCCTTGATGTCTCAGAACGTGTCCTACCAAATGATATGCCAAACTTTTTTTTTTTTTTAATTGGGATTGAACTCAATTTTTTCTTCTCAATTCTGCTCAGTACCCCATCCCTGAAATCCCAAGAAATACAAATTTTAAATGATAAAAGGAGGAAATATAAAAATTAAGCAATTAAAATGGAGTACCAAAGACAGGAAATACAAAATGGCTAAGATCACAAGTGAACGAGACATAATATCACACACGAGGCAATTACATTGACATGTGGGTTTGAAACATAAAAGGAGATGAAAATGTGAATTTAAAAGTTTAAAATGCAGATTGTTATGGGCTACATTTAAAATACACAAACCAGAATTACAAAAATTTCGATGGGATTTAAAAATAGAGTCAAGGAGCAAGATGAAGCATTGAAGAAGAGACAGTGAGCATGTTGCACACAGCTAAAACACACCAAGGATGAAGCAGTCCAGGGTGGTGGAGGGGGGGATGGGTGTAAGAAGACTCAAGCACTCCACGTTGGCAGGAAGGCGGAAGTGGTGAAAGAGTTCTACAGGAAGGGGAGTGACAAGGTTGCAATCGGTTGGAGGGGTACATTCGGAATGAAAGACATCATCTGGGAGGAGGAGACGATGAAAGTTACCCTGGGAGAGCATATGGAGAGTGTGGATGTAAAGGGAGTTGGGATACAGTGATGTATGCACGACAGTGGACTGGGGGCGGTAAGGAGCGGGGACAGCAAAGCGTTTTGGGAGTTTTTATATTATGAGATAGAGGATTCAAGGGTGCTCAATGAAAAGCAGAAAATGAGGAAGATGATGAAGTCATACAGGATTATCATGGGTGTTGGCAGGTGCATATGGAAGGCGAGGTGAACTGTTTGCTGTTTGAGGGTTTGGAAGGATGTATAGACTTTGGGAGTGGCAGGTGCAGAGGTGGCAATAGGTTTAGCTATTGTGACCAGGAACTGTGTTGCATTTTCGTGAAATATCATTTTTATATCTAGTGCAGTGGTAAGAGTATTTAGGTTGGAGGATGGGATGTGATCTAAGCACTGGAAGCTAGGGACAGGTCAGGAGACTAAGGTATTTGTTTATTCACTCACAATGGGAAGAGGCTTTATTCGAAGTGTGGACCATCTGGAATGGAAAAAGGCGTCATTGAAGTACGATGTGAAATGATTGGTCTTACTGACATTGTCAGGAAAGAGGCGATTCTAATGAAGGAGGAGATAATGGGGCACTCCATGGCTGCCAGAGAGGCAGTGGAATGCAGACCAGTACTTGGTGGAGTGGATAGGGATTGTAGCATTAAGGCAGATGGATGACTGGTGAGAAGGTAAGACAGATGGATGACTGGTGAGAAGGTAAGACAGATGGATGACTGATGAGAAGGTTTCAGATGTGTTGTTGGATTTGCTGGTGATACTGAAGTGTATCATGGTCACCAGTATGGAGAAAGGAATGGTAATGCCAGCAGGATTCGCAGAAGGATGGCTTATGGGGGAAGGGTGGTTAATGGAGGTAAATGGTTTTAAGGGGGGAGGGGTTGGGCATGGGCAGTATCAAAATCTATTGGAGAAATGTAGAGGTGTGGTTAATGTCTTCAGGATTTCGGAGGGCAAGAGAATAGTTAGAAACCTGGGTGTCTATGGTGTGCCGGTAGACATCCCAGTCAGGATTAGGATAATCAGGGACTAGTTGGTGGAGTGTTAGCGTCTGTGAATCGTGAGGACAGGAGCATAGTGACTACCTATTAGATATATGACTCCCACCAAAAGGCGCCCTAGAAGGCTGTGAGAGGCAAGGACATGTCAGGAGTGGTATTGCATTCAGGTTGGCTGGATTCAGGGAGAGGGACAAGTTCGCCCTGAAGGGTGATGAGGAACTGATGCCACCGCCAGAAAGCTCAGCGGTAGATTGGGAGTGGATGTTGTGGTCGACAGGAATCAAATATACTGTGTGATCAAAAGTATCCAGATTACCTAGCTGAAAATGACATACAAGTTCGTGACAACCTTCCTCAGTAATGCTGAAATTCAATGAGGTGTTTGCCCACCCTTAGCCTTGGTAGCAGCTTTCAGTCTCGTCGTGTAACGACTCCAGCACAGGCCGTGCATTATGGAAAGGTGCTCAATCGTGTCGAAAGATGCATTCAACATTCCCAAATTGATCTCCAATAATGGGAAGCAAGAATGTGCTTAAGACATCAATGTAGACCTGAATTGTGATGTGCCATGCAAAACAACAAGGGGTGCACGCCCCCTCGTTGGAAAACACGACCACACCGTAACATCACCGCCTCCGAATTTCATTGTTTGCACTACACAGGCTGGCAGGTGACGTACATTGGGCATTTACCATACCCACACCCTGCCATTCTATCGCCATATTGTGTACTGTGATTCGTCACTCCAAACAACGGTTTTTCACCGTTCAATCGTCCAATATTTACTCTCCTTACCCCAACCTAGGAGTCGTCTGGCATTGACCTGCATGATGTGCGCAGCTGCTCGGCAATGAAATCCAAGTTTTCTCGCCTCCCGCATAACTGTCATATTTCTTGCAGTGGATCCTGGTGCAGTTTTGAATTCCTGTTTGATCGGCTGGTAGATGCCTGCCTATTACACTGTATGACCCTCCTCAACTGTCGGCGGTCTCTGTCAGTCAACAGACGAGGTCAGCCTGTATGCTTTCGAGCTGTATGTGTCCCTTTCACGTTTCCTCTTCTCTATCGCATAATTAACAGTGGACCTAGCGATGTTTAGGAGTGCGGAAAACTCGCATACAGACTTCTGAAACACATGCCAACCAAATATCTGGCCACATTTGAAGTCTGTGAGTTCCATCCAGTGCCCAATTTTGCTCTTTCACGATGTCTAATGACTACTGAGGTCGCTGATATGGAGTACCTGACAGTAGGTGGCAGCACAGTGCACCTGATATGTAAAATGTATGTTTTCTTCTTTTTTGGGCGGTGGTGGTAGTTGTGGTGGTGGGAGGGGGGCGTGGAGTACTATTTCAAATGTTTGTGAATCTAAGGGACTAAACTTTAAGGGTCATTGGTTCCCAGACTTACAAATTGCTTCATTTAACTTACGCTGTGGACAACACACACACATACTTATGACAGGGAAAGTCTCTAACCTCCCACAGAAGTGGTTGCACAATTCATAGCATAGTACCTTAGACGATGTGGCCATTTCTGTGTGGCCAGAAATATTTGATTTAGGGTGAAGGTATCCATGAAGTGTTGGGATAAGGCATATGTAAAAATGTGTTTACTGATACTGTCCATGCCCATATCCCCATCAAAGCCATTTACCGCCACTACCCCACCCTTCCCCCACAAGCAGTCCTTCTCCACTGCGAATCCTGCCGGCATTAACATTCCTTTCTCCATACTGGTAGTCATGATACACCAGCAAATCTAATATCTGAAACCTTCTCACCGTGAAGGTACACCAGGCATGGTACCAGATATGCATCTGTCTTAATGCCACACTCCCTATCCAATCCACCAACAGAGGTAATGGATATTATGGGAGAGGAGGGTGTAGGACAAATGCATCATGGGAGCAGAATGAGGAAAGAACTAGGCAGGAAAGGATAGTTTGTTTCTAAATGAGGGTAACAAGGTGGAATAATGTGAAGTGGCACGGTTTTCGGAGTAAGTGGCAGAGGTTACCAGGTGAAAGGAGGAACGGATGGGAGGGGCAATTTGTTAAAGCGTGTGTGTGTGTGGGGGGGGGGGGGGGGCGCTGGAAGGTGTGAGTGTATTGGAGGATGGTGATGACAAAACTGATGATGTCTCCAGTGTTGGGAGGTGGGGGGTAGATGAGAGGAGGTTTGCAATTGACTGTCGTTGTATGTTAAGCAATGTTAACATCAGTAGGACTGAGGAGGGGAACAGGAGGGCTCAGTTTTATACCAGTAGTCACGTATAAGAGTTCTCTTGGTCCGGAGGCTGTTGAGAGGATGGATTCAGTGAATATTCACATTACTAATGTGGGACTGGAGGCGTTTATGACTCATTTGATGCATCTGATTTCAAGGTTAGGATGAGTGTTGTTCGAGAACTTGTGGAATTGGTGACATGTAAGGGAATAAGATGCTATAGTAGGGGTTGTTGGGGGGGGGGGGGGGAGAGGAGAGGCAATATATATATCATGATTTCATACGGGATACTCTACCTGTGCTGCCTTTACAAGTACGACACAACATGTGGTTCATGCACGATGGAGCTCCTGCACATTTCAGTCGACGCGTTTGTACACTTCTCAACAACAAATTCGGTGACCAATGGTAGAGGCGGACCAATTCCATGGCCTCCGTGCTCTCCTGACCTCAACCCTCTTGACTTTCATTTATGGGGGCATTTGAAAGCTCCTGTCTACGCAACCCTGGTACCAAATGTAGAGACTTTTCGTGCTCGTATTGTGGACGGCTGTGATACAATCTGCCATTCTCCAGGGTTGCATCAGCGCATCAGGGATTCTATGCGACGGAGGGTGGATGCATGTATCCTCGCTAACGGAGGACATTTTGAACACTTCCTGTAACAAAGTATCTGAAGTCACGCTGGTACGTTCTGTTGCTGTGTGTTTCCATTCCATGATTAATGTTATTTGAAGAGAAGTAATAAAATGAGCTCTTAACATGGAAATTAAGCGTTTCCGGACACATGTTCACATAACATATTTTCTTTCTTTGTGTGTGAGAAATGCTTCCTGAAAGTTTGGGAGTACCTTTTTGTAACACACTGTATAAATAATGGTGGTGATTAGTGGATTCTTCATGTTGAGGCAAGGGGGGAAAGGTAGAAAGTAATATTCGATTTGGGGGGGATCCTAAATTTACTAATCGGAACAACATTAATTATTTATTTCATTATCAACACAAAGAATTATTGCTCTCATTGTACGTGACTGATTTTCCAAAAAGCATTCAACGGCCGTTGCCAACATCAATACATTACACTGCTGCCTTAAGGAAAATCATAGCCATTTTTTCACTGTTTTACACCTTAGTTATGTGAATAAAAAACGCAGCATCGCCATAGATTAGTTATTTGGTATACTATGTAAGTAACAGCACCACTATCGGGTCTTTGCTATACTACGCTGCAGTTCAAGCATAGCATACACCAGAAACTACAAATTACGATATCTTTTTTCCCCTGATATGATTTTGATGAAATAAAGCTTATATGTTGCCCCAAAGCACTCTAAGTTTACCTATGAAAAAAACCATGAAAGTTCGTACAGTACTCTTCGAGATTTGCTATACTACACCGTACTTGCCGGTCGCGGTGGCCGAGGGGACTAAGGCGCTCCAGTCACGGTCTGCGCGGCCGCTACTGTCGGGGGTTCGAATGCCCCCTAGGGCATGGATATTTGTGCCGTCCTAGTTCGTAAGTAGTTCATAAGTAGTTTGTAAGTTTAGGGACTGATGACCCCGTAGTTAAGTCCCATAGACTATACAAACAATTGAACACCGTACTTATAAGCATAGTATACACATAAAACTTCGAATTACGATATCTTTACTTCCTCTGATCCTATTTTGATTAAACGAAGCCTATGTTACTCTCCAAACTATTCTCAATTTACCTGTGGAAACCCGTGAAATTTCGTGTAGTACTTTTGGAGATTATCCTCAACAAATAGACATACACGATGGTTTTTAAGCAAATGATTAAATTATGATATCTTTATTTTCTCTGATCCGATTTTTATTATTGAAACCTTTATGTAACCGCACGATATGCTCAAGTTACGTCTGAAAACCCCATGAAAATTCGTCAAGTAGTTTTGGAGATATACATGTTCAAAGAGACAGACAGACACGACGGAGTAGATAAAATATTTTAAATTACGATATTCTTTTTTTACGTGATCCGATTTTTATGAAACGAAGTCTATATGTTGTCCAGAGTTACGCTCAAGTTACCTGTGAAAACCCTATGCAAATTCGTGAAGCAGTTTAGGAGATAAAAGGTTTTTAATAGTTGAACAAACAGACACGACGGTTACTGAAAACACTTAAAATTATGATATCCTTTTTTTGTGATCTGCTTTTGATAAAATTATGCCCATGGTGACCCAAACATTTCTCGTGTTTCCTGTAAAAATCGCATGAATATTCGTTCAGTAGTTTTGAAGATTGAAGTGAACAGCGACAGGCCTACATTTACAGATTTATTATTAGTATAGATATTGTGAAAAGCTTTCTCCAAATCAACAAAACCTATCTTTTAAGATAAGTCATATGGTAAGTATTTTCTCTCGTGTTCCTACATTTCTTCTAAATACGTACTGATCTTCCTAGTAATTAGATTCTATCAGTTTTTCCATTCACCTGTAAAAAAAATGAATAAATAAAAAAAAAATAAATAAATAAAATAAAAAAGGAGAGAGAAAGAGAGAGAGAATCGTTTTTCAATTTTGCAACACTTGTCTGCATATGCTTTCTTTCGAATTGGAGCTATAATGTTCTTCTTCAAGGCACATGCAGGTACTCTAACTGCGCTGTTTTATTTGTTATGGTAATTACGATTTCACACTCATGCAGGCGATCTGAGAGCCAACTGATGGCAATCCTATGACTGTGGCCAATTCAACTTCTTTCCACCAGAGAGAGCTGTAAAGTGATCTCCCCCTCTTCTTCAACCACAGTCCCATCAAGCCATTGGTCTATGCAGTTGTCAACACACAGTGCATCACTCCACTCATAACTCTAGCTATCAAGAGAGATCAATTCATTCATCTCTCAACAAGCTCCATAAACAGTCTTACCGGCCTTTCGATAAGCATTTTATCCTGCCGTTTTCTATTAAGCATACTCCTTGAAAAACATCGTCAGCCACTGTTTGACTTAATGTGATCCAAGTGATCTCGCATACACCAACACCTTCTTAATACAGGTGCGACACGTCCATGTAAATAAATTAGCAGTGTGGTGCATATACAGAGTAGTTGTTTGAACGCTTCACGAGGCTGTGCACTGCTGGCTGCAGACGAGGAGTTGGCACCCAGTGGGCCAGTCGCCTGCACCCTGCGCGTGAGCCAGGCGCGCTCAGCCTACAGTTGAGCGCCATCCAATGACTGATATGCTCATGCCTACCGGCTATAAACACACATTCTAATGTTCCTCCGCCCAGTTTCTGTGTCGTGCTTTTAATGGGACGCACACTACAGGCTTTCGTGCGTAGAGGCTACATTCCCGACGGCGATTTCGGATTGTTTGTGGTGATATTGCGAGTCCTGTTGTTATTCAGGAGATAAAGAGACTGGAAGAAAATTTAAAAAGATATGCTTCGGAGATGGATTTGACACTAAATCAATCGAATACCAAGTATATGTTAACATGTAGGTAGAGGTTCAGTTAAGGAGAAAGAAGTATAACATAACGGGAAACAATATGAACTTTTTTTATTGTCAGAGCGGGCTGTCAGCGGTCGCAGGCACTCTGCAGGGGAAGGGTAGATGTCAGGTCGCAGGGCATCATCCGGGAGGGCGAGGGCACGGAAGCAGGGGAATACAGTAGTGAAGGCGTGGCAACGGACTGGGTGCGGAGAGGAAGGGATGGACTAGACGATTAGGTGGGTACATCTTGCGGGACAGGTAACGAAGGCGTAAATGTTCAATAAAGAGGACGAGGTGGGGGAAAGGATATGGATCATATAAGAAGGGGGAAGGGGGATAAAGGGGAAGGGGGATAAAGGGGAATACGGAAGGCAAGGCAGAGGACATGGCGCTCCAGTATCTCTAGGGATTTGTATAAGGATTGGGTGGGGGGGGAGGGGCAGAGATCCAGACGATGGCTAGTGCGGATAAGGGAGTTGTAGGTACAGAGGACGGTGGAAGGGTTTAGACCCAGGTTCGGCCAATAAGGAGAGAGAGGCGGCGCCGCGGTGGAGTAGCCGAGCGGTCTAAAGCGTCTTGCTGTGGAGCGCGCGGTTGTTCGCCGTGGAGGTTCGAGTCCTCCCTGGGGCATGGGTGTGTGTGTTTGTCCTTAGGTCAGTTTGCCTAGGTTTAAGCAGTTTGTAAGCTACGGACTGATGACCATGCAGTTTGGTCCGATAGATTTACAGACAGACAGAGGCGGCAGGGGGCTTTTCCTTGGATGGTGCGGAGGTAGGGAGTCCATGATAGAATATGCTCAATAGTGAAGCCTACGTACTATAGGGTAGGGGTGAGGCAGGTGGGACGGTGTTGGTTGGTGAGACAGAAATCACGGTGAAGGAAGGAGTGGTAAGGCTTATGATGATCACCTGGGTTTTGGTAGGATTTATAGATAGGAGCCACCAGTTGCACCAAGTGGTGAAAAGGTCAAGGTGTTCTTGGAGAAGACGGTTGGAATGGGTGAGGGTGGGTGCTAAGGCAAGGAAAGCGGTGTCATCAGCATACTGGAAGAAGTGTATGGAGCGGGGGAGGGGCAGGCTTATCATATCTGAGGTATACAGGAGAAAAAGAAGGTGAGAAAGGACAGAACCTTGGAAGAAGGCAGCAGAAGGATAGAAAAGACAGGAGTCAGTGTTGTGGACGGTTACATAGGTGGGGTGTTTGGAGAGTAAGGAGGCATTGATTTGAATGAGGGTGATGGGAAGATTGTAGGTTCGGACTTTGAAGAGCAGGCTGGAATGCCATATCCGATTGTGGGCTCATTCTAGGTATAAGGACACGAAGATGGCGGCACAACGGGAATTTAGGTGGAGGGAACGCAGTTGGGTAAGGTGAAGGAGTTGGTGGTCGGTGGAGAAGGAAGGACGAAAGTCAGCCGGCCGCGGTGGCCGAGGGGACTGCGGCGCGCCACTCACGGTCTGCACGGCCACCTACGGTCGGGGGTTCGAATCCCCCCTCGGGCATGGATATTTGTGCCGTCCTTAGTGTTAGCTAATTTGTAAGTTTAGGGACTGATGGCCCTGTAGTTAAGTCCCATAAGCTACACAAACATTTGAACATTTTTTGACGAAAGTCAGACTGGGTGTCACAGGGGACGTGGTGAAGTCAGAGGTGGTGATAGATACTATGGAGTAGAATGGATTTGAAGACGCCGGCTGCGGTGGCCGAGGTGACTGAGGCGCTCCAGTCACGGTCAGCACGGCCACTACGGTCGGGGGTTCGAATCCCCCCTCGGGCATGGATATTTGTGCCGTCCTAGTTCGTAAGTAGTTCATAAGTAGTTTGTAAGTTTAGGGACTGATGACCCCGTAGTTAAGTCCCATAAGCTTAACAAACATTTGAGCATTTGATTTGAAGACCTTGCTGAAAACCGGGGTGAGGCAAATGGAACTGTAGGAGGAGGCATGGGAGGGGGGTTTGTTAGGTTTAAGGAACATGTTGACTCGGGAGATTTTCCACAGGTCAGGGTAGTAGCCAGTGTAGAGGATGGTGATATAGAGGGTAGCAAGGGTGGCGAGAAAAGGGAGGGGACAATCCTTGAGGTAATAAATAAATAAATAAATACGTGTGGCTCATTGGTCTGATACAATCCTTTCAATTGGACGCCATTTGGCCGATTTGCGTGTTCCTAGCTTATCCCACTTATCCAACCGGGCAAAGGGGACTTACAGCTTAACGTGGAATCCGAACCACGTGTCATTTCTGGCGACTCCTTACATAGTTGAGATGTGCAGGTTGGGTCTGACCGGGTTTCAAACCCGCGACCCTTCAGTTTCCAGTCGAGCGCTTTACCCCAAGACTACCATGCGCGACATTTCTTGAGGTGGCGGTGTGTTGCGTTTGGTGCGCGGTATCAACTGTAGGTCGTGTGCAGTGATAGGGGTGTTGAGATCTGAGGGGGGAGGGTGGATGTGGTCCAGATATTGGAAGCCGGGAGCTAGGGGTTGGATGGAGACACCTGTTTTTTTCATGGACATCTAAGAACAATGAATAATCAAAGAAGATCGTCGGGGATGTTAAAGACATCAGAGAGGAAAGAGGAAAAGTGATTAGCTTTACTGGCATTATCAGGAAGAGGAAGAAAGTGAACGCTGTGAGAGCTTTAAATATATTTGGTCTCTGAGAGTAATGATAAGAGTGAATAAATATGTGATAGGATTGTAGCTGGTAATAGGAGCAACTTTGCGCTCATTTAAGTATTTAAAGCAAGAAGCCTTATTAGGAATCTGAAGCTGAACGTGTACCGTAGAGTAGTTAGGCCTGTGGTGATGTACGGTTTGGATCCATAGACTATAATGAGGGTGATTTGAAAAGTTCTCGGAAACACCACGAGAGGTCAGCGGTAGCGCAGCGAGTTGTTCACGTGCTATCCATTGGACTGGTTCCTGCAAACACGTGCCACGCCGGTTTCTTGGAAAAGAGCTGTGGTAGTGACGTGACTCTGTTGTTGTTCCCGCGTAGTGATTTTCGAAGGTGGAAAAATTCGAGATTCGAGCAGTGATTACATACTTCGTAAAGAACGGTATGACAGTAAAGGACATTCCAGAATACACTGGAGGACTGTCTGCCTTCATATTAAATTGTGGAGAAGTGGACAAATGAATTGAAATTTGGTATGGAGAGCTTAGATGAGGATCCGTGCAGTGGTCGGCCAAGATTTGTCACTACTCGATAAGTCATTGAAAAACTGAAAAAAATATTGTCGTGGAGAAACGCCTACTGAAAGTGCGTGAAATTGGCCACGCTTTCTATATGTCATCTGAAAGTGTATATTACATTTTAACTGAAGAATTAGAAATGAAAAAAAAATTATCTGCACGATGGGTGACGCGACTCTTGGCGCTGGATCGAAAACACATGAGAATGGACATACTGGAAAAATGTTTGATCCGTTTTAGTATACACGAACAAGATTTTTTGCTATGGTTTGTGACCACAGATGATTAGAGCACGACTATGCCCCAGAGTCAAAACAACACTCAAAGCAGTGGAAACCTGCTGATTCTCCGCCACCATAGAAAGCAAAGACAGTTCTTTCGGCTGGTATCAGTGTTCTCGGCTTTGAAGGGGATTCTGTTCGTATTATCTGCCCACTGGGAAAACAATTACTGGAGAATACTATGCTAATCCTGTATAAATTGCAACAAAAATATGTGAAGAAAAGCCAATTTTAGCTAGAAAGTCATGTTCCATCAAGTCAATTGGCCGTATGAATAAAACTGAGGATCTACTTTATACCCTGAATTCCAGAGAACATACTCAGGTTCGCGTGAATAAAACGGTTCAGAGAATATACTTCAACCGAGTATGCTCTCAGCATGAGTAAAAGAATCGAGTAAGTTGCTCATAACAGACGACATTCTTCGATTTCTAATGAATAAAAGTTTCTCACGACCGGAGAACATTCTCTGTTTTCTGAAGTAAGCTCTCTAACATACTTCAAAATCAAATTTCAAATGTTTGTAGAACTTATGGGACTTAACTACGGGGTCATCAGTCCCTAAACTTACAAACTACTTATCAACTAGCTACAACTAAGGACGGCACAAATATCCATGCCCGAGGGGGGATTCGAACCCCCGACCGTAGTGGCCGTGCAGACCGTGACTGAAGCGCCTAAGTCCCCTCGGCCACCGCGGCCGGCCTAACATACTTCAAACTGAGTAAATTCCATTAAGTTTCCGTTTTACTGTGGTTTATGATAAAAATTACAAAATATGTGTTGCTTAGAAGGCAAAATAAAGTTCCTTTATAAGTAGTCTGAAGCAATAAAAGAGGAACTAAAACTAAAAAGTTTATGCAAATAAAAACATTTTGCTGACGAGTCGCTTCCTTCTCAAAAATTATAGGGGTGACACTTCAAGCATTTTATATAGTGGCGAGAGTGATGTCAGACGAGTTTTTTCATTACCGACATAGAAATGAAACACAAGTGCATATCTACACAGAAAAATAATATTGCACTTTTAAACAGGGTGTATTAATAACGCCTTATGGTGTTAATTCCATATAAAGTGCATCCCAAGTCTTCACAGCCTTTATGACAAAATAAATATTGCTGCAAGTGCTTTTGTACTGCTCTTGTTCATTCTATCTAAAACGGTTGGCATGTTGAAGATGCGTTTCCTCATTTCGTAATCGTAATTTCTGTTTTGTCATAAGTAAGTAGACACGACAGGAAAATTAATAACTGCATAATTACATACCTAGCAGCCTGTTCCTTGTAACAAAATCGCATGGTCTAGCGCTTATGAGCACATCATGTTTAGCATAAAGTATCTCGTGTGAGAAAGCTTTGTCAGCGTTCCACGTTGAAACAGATAAATATGTGATGCATTATTAAAATTTAGTTCGCAAATTGTGCTAAGCCAACTTCAATAACTTTTGAGACTTTTGTAACATCGTCAGAAGAATACATTTTCCTAAAAAGGGCATATTTAGTCTTAATAATATGCTTCTTCACAACAAAAATCTAAACATAGTACAGTTATTCCTGAAGACGTTATGTCTACTCCATATTTGTACACTGAATAATTTACCTGACTGGGTAGTTTAAAGAAATACACGATTGAAGAGCTGTTCTGTGCCGGATATGACACACGGAGAACTTACTCAAGAAGAAGGGGAGATAACGAGAATGAACTTCCTGCTTAGAGCATATGCTTCGAAGTTTTTATTCATACGAAACAACTTAGAAAACTTTCTTTTGCTTTGAGAATCTTCTCTGGAGCATGTGCTCTTTCTTATTCATACGACCCAATGCACTCCTGTGCACAGGTGACGTTGCTATGGCAAAATTACACCCGGCTGATTCATCTGATAAGGCTCCGTCAGATTTCCATCTCTTCCTAAAACTGAAAATTTTTCTTGGTGGACGAAGATTCGTTTCAAACGAAGAACTGATGGGCGAATTTGACAACTATTTTCCAAGACTGGAGGAATCTCATTTTCGAAATGGGACGAAGGCACTGGGCATCGTTGGACTAATATATGTGTAAGAAAGTCATGTTATTTGCGTCATTTATAACTCAAGAATGGCTGGACCGATTTTATTGATCTCAGATTTGAGTTGGTTTACTTTCTAGGAGGCGATCCAATTATGATATTGTAGAAAGATATAAAAATGCCAAGATCGCTGATCATCAATTTTTATTTAAACGACCGGTTTCGCTGAACTATGTCAGCATCATAGTTATATTGATTATAATGACATAGTGCACCTATTCACTGTAAATTATGTTATATAACAACTGATTGACATTACAAGATTATGGCCTTGTAAAATGATTTTATTGGACCAGATGATGCTGACATAGTTCATCGAAACCGGTCGTCTTAAATAAAAATTGATGATCAGCGATCTTGGCTTTTTTATATCTTTCTTCGATCTCAGATTTGTTGGATTCGTCTGTCCTGAGCAGCATAATAACTATTAAAATATCGACAAAATTCACAAAAAATATTATATCAGAGAGAGACCGTGTGTTTATGTGCATTGTAAACAGATCAACAGTTTTCTATCGAATTTGATGAAGTTTTGTACACGTGACCTTCAAATGAAGAGAGAGGTCACTGTCTACATACAATTTCGTTCAGTGCATGGCGGAGGGTACTTTATTTACAGTCTTCGACAAAAAAGTTATATTCCGATCACAATGAAATTATGCACACTTGATCTTCAAAATGAGAGGAATGTCACTGTGTACATAAAATTTCGAATGGTGCATGGCGGAGCGTACTTTACTAACACACTTCGACAAAATGTGAAGTTTTATGCCGAAATTGATGAAATTTTGCACATTTGACCGTCAAAACGAGAAGAAGGTCACTGCATAAAATTCCGTGTCGTGCATGGCGGAGGGTACTTTACAACACACAGCAACACCGTTTCATCGATTGAAAGTTGGTTCAAAATGTTCAAATGTTTGTTAAGCTTATGAGACTTAACTACGGGGTCATCAGTCCCTAAACTTACAAACTACTTATGAACTACTTACGAACTATGGCGGCACAAATATCCATGCCCGAGGGGGGATTCGAACCCCCGACCGTAGTGGCCGTGCTGACCGTGACTGGAGCGCCTCAGTCACCTCGGCCACCGCGGCCGGCAAAAGGTTGGTAGATATATGAGAGTTTTCATTGACAGGGAAGACCCGATAGAGTTAAAGATGTATTGTTCGAAAGGATTTCAATTTGCTCTAAACCTTACTTGTTGTCGACATTTTAACGTGAAAGACATTGATATTTCACCATGTGTTTGCCACTACACATGTACGTATAATTAGCTGTGTCATAGATAATCCTATACATATTATAAATGCGAAAGTTTGTATGTTTGTTACCGCATCACGCTCAAACTACAGCACTGATTTAGATGAAATTTCATATAGAGACTTCTTATGTCTTGGATTAGGACATGGGCTACTTTTCAAAAGGTTTATTACAAGTTATTTATTTGAAATATATCCATAGAAATACGTAACGGTTGTAAGAAGCGCTTAATACAACAGCAGAAGAGCATTACAGAATATGTCATGTTTTAGCCGCGAGAGTTAACGCGAGATGTACTACTCTTTCGTGATGTTGGGCAATTGTTCGGGTCCTGCTATAGTGAAATTTTTTTTTCTCTGTTATTGTTATCTTTTTTTATTTTCGAATATACAAAAAGATTCTTGGATACTGCCAAAACGGCTTAACTGATATATAATTACATACACAAGAAATCAGAATGTTGTCGTTTATGCCGCATTCATTTTCATTTGTTGTAACAAATGAAGGAAGTATGTATATAAATTGAAGACTTTAAATAAAATATGCTCTAAGTACCATGGCAAGAAAAAACATTGACGTTTTATGTAGAATGGGATCTAGATACCAAGCCCTATTTTGTGAACAAAGCGCGATCTGCCACGTATAAATAGCGTACGTAAACTGAAACGAAAGTAGTAGCAAATGCACTCAACAGATGGCAGGCGGTATGCTGCAGTTAACATATGAAACGTTATGTTCGAACATTGTGATGTTATCGTAATTCTTTAAAATTGTATTCTCTTTGGATTTCAATGAATAATAGTTTCTTTGGTGATTTCGATTATTTATAGCATTCGAACGTTTGCATTTAGTTCTTTTGTTGGTTCGCTAAGCATTTGTAGGATCTCAACAGTTCGTTTCTCCGTTAGATGTGTTTTTTATCTCTTTACTTTTCTCCGTTAGGTTTGTTGTTTATTTCGTTACATTTCTCCGTTAGGTTTGCTGTTTATATTGTTCCTTTACTTGGCATTTGTTTTCGATTACTGTATTGTTGTTATTGTACTTACTGTCAGGGGTGCCATCCCACAAGTTGGAGCTGAAGGTGGGTGTGCCTGTTTTATTGATGCGTAACTTGGATGCACCACGATTATGCACCAGGTTACGCATCACGGACCTGAGAAGGCATATCGTGCAGGCCACCATCATCACTGGTGGAGCCAAGAGAAAGACTGTATTAATACCACGAATTCCCATCATCCCAACAAACTTGCCAGTCCAGGTTAACCGGTTACAGTTCCCATTGAAAGTGGCCTTCTCGATTACTATAAACAAGAGTCAAGGACAAACGTTAAAAGTGGCAGGTATTCATCTGGCCACCCCATGTTTCTCTCACGGACAGCTCTACGTAGGCTGTTCCCGTGTATCGAGAGCTAGAAATCTCTACATATACTCGGAGAACAAGAAGTCTAGAAACGTCGTTTACAGGGACGTATTGCAATAGATTTTTGGCTCTCCATCTGTTCCAAGACACTTATATATTCCGTGCTAACAATGTCGCAAACAGTCATGTAATTATTTATGCCCTTTCTTGGCACTTTAATGTCTGATTATTGAACCGCGGGTAACACCGCGGGGAGCAGCTAGTAACGTATAAAGCATTGTGTTTGCTTTTGCTTCATGTTGCCTGTGATTTGTTTTGAAACAAGCATACGAAGATTACCGGGCGGTTTGTTCGTATTGTGCGACGGCTATTTAAAAATGTTATTCTTAACAATACCGTGCAAAAGAAGCTTTAATATTTCCGAACACAGCCGTAATACAAGGAACGAATGAACGTGTGTGAGGTCTTATGCGACCAAACTGCGTGGTTATCAGTCGCTAGACTTACACACTTATTACTTGACTAACTTAAGCTAACTTACGCTAAGGACAACACAAACACCTATGCCCGAGAGAGGATTCGATGTTTGTATAGCTTATGGGACTTAACTACGGGATCATCAGTCCCTAAACTTACAAACTACTTACGAACTAGCTAACACTAAGGACGGCGCAAATATCCATGTCCGAGGGGGGATTCGAACCCCCGACCGTAGTGGCCGTGCAGACCGTGACTGGAGCGCCTCAGTCCCCTCGGCCACCGCGGCCGGCGGAGGATTCGAACCCCCGACCGTAGCGGCCGTGCAGACCGTGACTGGCGCACCGAAGACCGCTCGGCCACTGCGGCCGGCCAGTCGTAATACAAAAAAGGCTTCGAAACAGAAGAGGTGCCAACAGAGTGGGGGGGGGCGGTCATGACGCAGACTACGTCATTGAAATGAGTACTTTTGGACAGCCTGGTGGGAGGCTTTATGAAACTATTTACAAAACGTTAAATAAAGATATTTAATTTCAGTAATAAATGGCAAAACTATTTTTATTAAGTAATAAACTAGGGATTCAGGACCTAATATTTCAGGTGTTGGGGGGAGGGGGCTAGTCGTATTTGGGGGGGGGGCGGAGGGGAGGGAGTCGTTGGCCAAGGGGGCAGGCACCTCTGCTTCGAAACATTGCCAATGAATACTTAACGACTGTCAGCTAATTGAAAAATAAAATAAAACGTTTCATTGAAGTAAGTACTTTTTTCTATTCCGTTTGAGACATTTTCAAAACACCCTCATATGATGCCCTTAAGATGGCATATATCAATATCTGAATAGAAGTTCTGATGGCTGAAGTACGCAGTTGGAATTTGTGCATCTTGGAATAGGGGTCCGGAAGTCGTCTTGCCAATAGTGGCGGCTGAGAGGAAGGTGGAGGGGGGAGACAGAAGGCTATGGCGACGGTGGGGGGGGGGGAGGAGGGGGAGGAGGGGGAGGGGGTATAAATCCGCGGAGAGGCCCGGCCGTCCCGCGGGATGCCTACTTTATCTCCCGCTAAAATACAAACCTTTATTTTCCTGGAGCGACCCAATCCCGGGCCGTGACAGCCATTTGTTTTGTACGCACCGGCACGCGCATAAAAAGATGCATGAAAACGCCACGCTACGGAAAGGAAACACAAACGACAATAAATTATCGCCGCGGAAGGAAAAATTTAAATCTCAGTTCAGGCGGAAGGTATCTGTCCTCTCTCCTGGGGGAGGCTAGAGATCTTCCTCGACAGACGTGCAACTGGAATCCGCACCGTGAGTTTCTTGGGCCCGTCTGCGGTCCCAAGCGGCGAGGGCGGACTAACCTCGGAAAACGCTTCCGTAGCTTTTAAGCGACTAGTAAAAGGTAAATGGTGTCGGGAAGAACCACACAGGTTGCAGTCATCATGGCACACTTTGCATGAAACACGCGGTGTCTTCTTGCTTTCGACGTCGTAATATTTCCCTTGTCTTCCGAGAGACCATATCTGAAGTTTCGCATAGCTCTGCAAAGGGAGATATTTCCCCGTGAAATTGGCGGCTTTGTGTCTTATGAAGATGTAGCCTGAAGTAGTACCGCCTATTATCTTCCCCTTCAGACAGGAAGTTTCACTCACCTGCTGAAATACTGTGTCGGACTTCTAATCTCAGCAGGTGTTTCGTCACCTAATCGACAGCTTCCTGGAATGAAAACAACAACAGTGGGAAAGTTACTGAACTGGAGAAGCAGTAACTGTATATATATGAATTGCTGTTCGTTAGTCTCGCTAAAACTCGAGAACGGCTGGACAGAGTTGGCTAATTTTAGTCTTGAAATATTCGTGAAAGTTCAGGGAAGGTTTAAACGGTGATATAATGTGGAAAAGTTGTCCGCAAAAGAGGAAAATCGGGAAAACCTGAAACAGCTTTTTCCAGTGAGCTATCAATACCGTTCGTCCAACTGCGATATAATTTTGTACATTTCATGTTGAAAGCAAGAGGAGGGTTCGCATCAAAGAAAAATTTGGAAAAGTCGCCAGGAAAGTAGGAAAATTTAGGAAAAACCGAAAGCGATTTTTTCTATGAATAAAAATCAATTGCTACATGCTTGTAATAGCATCACTTGAGTACGGCTTGACAGGACAAGGTTTGTGTGAAATACTACCGAAAAATTGGAAAATTTGAGAAATACTGAAAGTGCGTTCTTTATGTGTTTTTTATTGAATTCAGCACTATAAATGATTATTCGCACGACGGAAAAAATGACAGTTAAAAAGGAAAGTCTCAAAATTCGAACCAAGTTCCTTTTTCAATGTGTTTCTAAATGCACTAAACACTATAAGTTGAGAACCGTTCATCCGATTGCGATAAAATTTTGATAATTTGACGTTCAACGAAAGTTGAACATTCTCATAAACTAAAACTTTGGGAAAGTTACCCGGAAAATTTGATAATTTGCAAGAAATTGAAAGAGCTTTTTTCAATGGGACATCAATATCATTCGCCTGATTGCGATAAAATTTTGCATATTTGACGTACAAAGCACGAGTAACGTTCATGTGAAATAATATTTGGAAAAGTTTCCCAGAAAATTGGAAAATTCTGGAAAAAATAGAAAGAGATTTTTCTATGAAATATCAATACCATTCATTTGACTGCATTAAAATTTTGCGCATTCGACGTTCAAAGCGAGAGCAAGATTTGTGTTTAGTAAAAGTTTGGAATAGTTGACCAGGAAATAGGAAATTTTTTGGAAAACTGAAAGAGCTGATTTCTTTGAGATATCAATATCATTCGTATGATTACGATAAAATTTTGCACATTTGACGTTCAAAACAAGAGTACATACGTATTAGCAATTGCGAAGCATTGCCGGGTCGACTGGTTACAGATAAAGAACACAGGAATGTCAAGAAGCCGTGTCACACGTTTCCTAGCATTCACTCACAAATCGAAGTTACTTGGAACGAAACCGCCTTGCTGTAGGGCTAAGAACTGAAACAATAAAATTACATACATGAAAGTACACGAGATAACGTGCAGTCCCTACAGAGAGAGAAGAATGGTTTTACCAGAGAGTACTGTGATGTTAGCTATGAATTCTGTATTACGCAGGAACAGGTGCCAGAGATCAAGCATACCGTCACAGATCTTCATTGCGCGAGCGGTATAACGTTTAGGAAGTAAGGACAGACAGAATACTCGTTTTCGGCAAATTTCGGCAAAAATAATGGTTTCGGCCGCAGTTTCGGTTTCAGCCAAAAATCATCCGAACCTTCGGCTTGGGCGAAACTAGCTTTCGTGAACTGAAGTCGGGTCGCGTTCGGCCCGATTCAGTGCGCGTAACAATTGTATTTTGTTGTTAATCACAATATAACACAATCCCGTCTCTAATGACCAAGCTGTCGACGGGACGTTAAATCCTAAGCTTCCTTCCTTCCTATAACACAATCGTATCTCATAATGATATTCTTATACTGTGTTTTTAACAATTTAATTTATTCAGTATCATATTCTTATGCTGCAAAGTTTTATTTGTCTGTTTCCTTGAAAACGAGAGGCCATTGTAATAACCAATATGTGTTTATCAAACATCGATCATATAGTACACAGCTTTTCTTGTTGAGTTTACGTAAATTTACGCTAACAACAGTCATACTGTAAGTTGAAAGTGAAACGTTACTTTTCGCAATTTTTTATGCAGCACTGATTGAAGATGATTTAGTAGAGGAACAAAGCCTGTTACTCATCAGCACTATACAATAGCTTCAAATCGCTTAAATCTAACTGCATTTTAATTAATTAACAAATGAAAAATGATGAAGTTATCGAAGAGATACGAACACGCAACGAAATTTTACGAAGTATATACGAGCTCTTGCCTGCACGCGAGTCACCTCTGTTGGCGACCGGACCTAATTTGAGACCGTTATGCACTGACCACGCCCCCCAATTTAACTTACATATCAATGTTAAGTTAAAATGTAAATTATTATTTCTGTATTACAGCGTCGTCAGCAAGAAATGCTGGCTCAAACTAAGCTAGGGACACACACACCGATTTCCGAGGGAGCTCTCGAACATCTGTACTGTGTCCTTTGTTGTTCCAGTTGAAACGCTTCCCTTCGAGACGTTTCCTTAGCGGAACAAACAGAAAAAAAATGTTCAAATGTTTGTATAGCTTATGGGACTTAACTACGGGGTCATCAGTCCCTAAACTTAAAAACTACTTATCAACTAACTAACGCTAAGGACGGCACAAATATCCATGCCCGAGGGGGGATTCGAACCCCCGACCGACCAAACAGATGGAAGTCACATGGCGACATGTCTGAGCTGTAGGACGAATGCTCAAGTTGCTCCCACTTCAACTTGGTGATTACACTTTGTGTGACCCTGTAACAGGCCCAGCGGTTCATGTTTTTTAAGAGTGGGTATTTGTTCAAAAGTTACCTTTCCATCTAATTCCGCCCCCCCCCCCTCCCCACCCAGGCCGGCTGACAGTAATCTCTATATATAAAAATACGTACACGTACTTGACAAAGTGTCATTTCAAAACGAAAAGGTTAATGTTTTATTAGAAAGCTAAGATGCTGTACTACCACGTGGCAAAAACTCACATCTTTAAACCGTATGCTTTCTTCAAAATAGAGTGAGAAGCGTTACGAAACTAAAAACTCACGAAGAATGAAAATTAGGCATTTTCAGTTTTCAAAAACAATGAAAAACGTTATTGTTGTATTGTCTTCAGTCCGCAGACTGGTTTGATGCAGTTCTCCATCCTATCCTGCCCTGTACAAGCCTCTTCATCTGAGAATACGTATGGCAACCTACATCCTTTTCAATCTGCCAACTGTATTCGTCACTCGGTCTCCCTCTACGATTTTTACCCCACACACTTCCTTCTAATGCTAAGTTGACGATTCCTTGATGACTCCCACCAACCTATCCTTTCTCTTAGTCAGGAAATGCCAGACACTCCTTTCTTCCTCAATCCTGTTGAGCACCTCCTCATTAGTTACGTGATCTACCCACCTAATCTTCATCATTCGTCTGTAGCAGCACATTTCAAAAGCTTCTAACATCCTTCTGTCTGAGCTCCTTATCGTCCACGTTTCACTCACATACAATGCTACACTCCAGACAAATGCTTTCAGAATGGACTCCCTAACTTGTAAACTAAAATTGGATGTCAACAAATTCCACTTTTTCACAAACGCTTCTCTTCCCGTAGCCATTCTGCATATCTTCTTTACTTCGACCATTACAAGTTATCTTGCTACCCAAATAACAAAATTCATCTACCACATTTATTGTCTGATTACCTAATCTAATTCCTTCAGCATCGCCTGATTTTCTGACACTACATTCCGTTACCCTCGTTTTACTAATGTTGATGTTCATCTTATACCTTTCTTTCAAGACACTGTCCATGCCGTTTAATTGCTCTTCCTGGTCCTTCGCTGTCTCTGACAGAGTTACTGCGGCGGAATGGCCGAGCGCATTGAGACACTATGCTCCGATGCGCGAGGCCGTTCCCCGTCGGGGATTCAAATCCATGACCTCGCAGTTAGGTCCCATAAGCTTCACAAATATTTGAACAGAATTACTATGTCGTCAGCAAACCGCAAGGTTTTTGTTCCATCTCCCTGGGCTTTTACTCTCTCTCCTAATTTCTGCTTGCATTCCTTCACAACTTACTCAATTTACAGAGTGAACAACAATGGGAAAGAATACAATCCTGTCTTACTCCCTTCCCGACCACTGCGACCCTTTCCTGACATTCGACTGTAATAACTGCTGTCTGGTTTTTGTACAAGTTTAATATAACTCTTCGCTCCCTATGCTTTACCCCTGCTATCTTTAGAATTTGAAAGAGTGTATTCTAGTCAACACTGTCAAAAGCCTTCTCCAGATCCAGAAACGCTAAAAACGTAGGATTCCCCTTTCCTTAATCTAAGTTTTAATTGCCTTGCGTGGAAACCACGCAAGATAAAATGATAAAATGATGTGGGGTGGTCATATATACCGTCAAAAGGTTTTATGTCGTGGACATCGGAAAAGTGATTTCCCTCTTTTTCCCAGCCCGGCCCGATGGGGGACAGCCACCCCGCGCGGCTCAATGTAAATAAATATTCTTTCAATTCAAGAGTGGGTGTTTTACCAAATCTGTTTTGTAAGTGGATACAGCTATCGCGGTATCTGCCAAATGGAGGACATAGGTATTTCTGGTGTAGAGAAGAAGCTGAGAGAGCTGAATGCAGAAATGTCTCCTGGTCCGTACCAGTTACCAGTTACGTTTAACAAAGAGTATTCTAAGGCGCTAGCCTCCTACTTAGCTTGCATTTATAGCGAATCTTTAATTCAGCTGAAAGTTCCTAGTGATTGGAAAAAGGCGCAGGTGACTCCCATTTATAAGAAAGGTAAAAGAACTGACCCACACAATTACAGGCCGATACCGTTGACATCAGTTTTTACCTGTTCGGTTAGCCGTGTAGTCTAATTCACCGCTTTCCGAGGCGGGGAGGCGTACCGGTCCTGGTTCGAATCCGACCGGCAGATTAACGAAAGGAGTGCCGGCCAGCCTGGATGTGGTTTTCAGGAGGTTTTCCACATCCCCCTAGGTGAATACCGGACTGGTCCCCGAGTCCCGCCTCAGTTACACGATACGCAAACATTTCGTAACACTTTGCACTTTCACATATATAACACTACTAGCTTATATGCCCGTGCTTCGCAACGGTTGGTAAAAAGGGACCTGTGTATATCATGGTTTTTTAGGGTTCCGGACCTAGATCAGCAAAAACAGAATCCTTGTTGGATCCCTCTGTCAATAAACTCAGTTCTCATAGCCAAGATGCCAAATTTAAGTAGAAGTCATTGTCGAAAACGCTGAATGTTCATAAAGTTTTTCATACAAAAAGTGTAATTTAAGTACATACTCCGGAACTATGGAACTTTAATGTTAGTTTGTGTTCATAAAGTTAACACTGCGGTGTGTAATTGTCTGTTTGGCGTAAACTTCTGAAAACACTTCAAGCGTTGAGATGAGAAATAGTAATAATAATAACAGCGCCACGGTTTAGTTCTATGGTGTAGTACTAAACTATTTCTCACAGTAAGTGTATGCTGAAGTATTAGTATGTTGCAGTGTAGCTCTGGGGACAATGTAGTTATTCTGTATGCAGTGTTCCCTATTATCGAAAACTCGACGAATGCTGAATGTCTGGTAATTCAGTCAACAGAGCAGTTCATGTCTGTTTAAATAAGACGTCATGATGGTGTCAATGTGCGATAAAGTAAGTCTAGGTAATCGTTGAAGGAATGGCGTCCGCTGATCGACTGTGTAGAACTTTCCATTAAATAGAGGACTTCCAGTGAATTGTCTTGACTGTGTTAACAGCATCGACCACTGTTTCAGCTAATACTTGTCCCACGCCGTGCAGTGATTACTTCGTAAAGCTCGAAGTTGAAATTGCTCTTGTGTAATAGAACTATACATGCAGAAGTCTGATTATAACTAAGTGTAATTGTCTCTACAAAAGAAGACGTCGTTTTCTATCTTAAGGTAGTCCGCACCAAAAGTAAGTAATTGCAATTATTAATAACACTATTGTACCGAACAATTTTGACATCAGAGACGTTTATGATGAGTATGTCACTCGCGTGTGTATATTATCTCTAGTGGCAGACAGAGCAGAAATATCTCTGGAGTGAGCATTCAGATGCGCAGAACAGATATTGTGTCCTCAACATGAAGGTGGAAATGTCACATTATACTGAAAAAATCTGCTAATCGCTGAC
The DNA here is from genome assembly GCA_026315105.1 of Locusta migratoria. Taxonomy (NCBI): domain Eukaryota; kingdom Metazoa; phylum Arthropoda; class Insecta; order Orthoptera; family Acrididae; genus Locusta; species Locusta migratoria. The sequence goes on along the minus strand of CM048746.1, from coordinate 362,657,180 downwards.
TTTACCTTGGTCCCTTTTTATTCCGTAGAGACGCTACGTGTAAATGGTCCTTTTAGCGACTCTTCCTCAACTTTCTTGTTGCTCCTGTGACACATTTATTTACATATTATTTGATGTTATGTGGTTGCTCTGCGAAAAGAAGGTGGGGCTTCTTTGCAAACAATGCGGTACAAACGAAACGCAATAGCAAATAAATGTGTGGAAAGTGTGGATTTGTCTAAATATCACGTGGTAATTCCAGCTTAATGTTGAGATGAACAGAATGCAATGCTCACTCCATAGATATTTCTACTTTATACAAACTTTAGTGGTTATACCCATTAAAATATGCACTTTTCTTTCCATGCCATGGCAGAGCATATGGGATACAGCTAGGAAGAACAAAAAATTTTGTGTGTGTCCTACTTGGATTAAATTTTACTTGCAGGGGCAGCGGTTTAGTTTGCTATCTTTGGCAAGGAAGTATTCGCTTTAGGAGGATGATTAATTTACTGACCAGAACAACATAAATTATTTATTTCATCATGAAGATAGAAATTATTCCCCTCATTATACATGACTGATTTTTGAAAACGCATTCAACGGCCGTTGCCAACGTCAGCGCACACCGTCGCCGCTGTAAGTAAAATTGTACCCCTTCTTGTAGTCTATTGTGCCATAATTATGAGAATGAAAAAAAAGCAGCAACGGCATATTTAGTTATTTGGTGTACTATGTAACTACCGTCGCCCAACTTTGTCCTTTCCTGTACGATGGCGTTTTCGAGGCATTGCTAAACAGAATGGACTCAAGATGTAATAAGTACTGACGCACCGAAATCAGAAAGGAAACTACATAAATTCGTGTTTCCTTACAAAGAATTCTTAGTAAATGAAAACATCGATAGACGCGAAGGAATTTCGTTATGTTTTAAATTCAGATGATACCCGCGTAAATGCGCACTTTTTTTCTTTCCATGGCATTGCAAGACAAGTGAGATACAGCTAATAAAAAAATTATTTTTTTTTGTATCATACCTGAGTTAAATTTTACTTTCAGTGGCAGCGGTTAATATTTTATCGTTGGCGACGAAATATTCGCTTTAGAGGGATCATTAATTTACTGATCGGAACAAAATTATTTATTTCATTATCAACACAAAGAATTATTCCCCTCAGTGTACGTGACTGATATTTCAAAAAGGATTCAACATCAATAGACTACACTGCTGCCATAAGGAAACTCGTAGCCCTTGTTTCAATGTATTACACCTTTTTGTTGTCGTAGTCTTCAGTCTGGAGACTGATTAGATGCAGCTCTCCTCAATACCCTATCCTGAGCAAGCCTCTTCAACTCCACATAAGAACGGCAACCTACACCCGTCTGAATCTGCTTAATTTATCGATCTCTTGGTCTTCCTCTGCGTTTTTTAGCAAACACGCTTCCCTCCAACGCTAAATTCACAATTCCTTGATGTCTAAGAATTTGTCCTACCAATCGATCCCTTCTTTTAGTCAAGGTATGCCAGAAATTTCTTTTCTTCCCAATACTGTTCAGTACCTCCTCATTAGTTACGCGATCCACCCACCTAATCTTCAGCATTCTTCTGTAGCACCACATTTCAAAAGCCTCTATCCTCTTCCTGTCCGCACTGTTTATCGTCTATGTTTCACCGCCATACAAGGCAACACTCCATACAAATGCCTTCAGAAAGGACTTCCTTAGGCTTAAATCAATATTCGATGTTAACAAATTTCTATTTTTCAAGAACGCTTTTCTACCCATTGCCATTCTTCATTATGTATCCTCTGTACTGGGACCATCACATGTTATTTTACTGCCCAAGTAACAAAACTCATCTACCTCCTTTATTGTTTCGTTACCTAATCTAATTCCTTCAGCATCACCTGATTTTCTTAGACTGCACTCCATTACCCTTGTTTTGCTCTTGTTAATGTACATCTTATGTGCACCTTTCAGCACACTGTTCATTCCGTTCAACTGCTCTTCCAGGTCCTTTGCTGTCTCTGACAGAATTACTATGTCGTCGACAAAACGCAATGTTTTTTTATTCTTCACCCTGAACTTTAATTCCTTCTCCAAATTTCTCCTTGATTTCCTTTATAGCTCAATGTACAAATTGAATAACATTGGAGACAGGCTACAACCCTGTCTTACTCCCTTCCCAACCACTGCATCCCTTTCATGCCCTTCAACTCTGACAACCGCTGTCTGTTTTTGTACAAGTTGTAAATAACCTTACGCTCCCTATATTTTACTCCTGCTTACTTCAGAACTTGAAAGAGTTTATTCCAATCAACATTGTCAAAATACTTCTCCAAATCTACAAAAGCTAGATCTATCTTCTAGGATAAGCCGTAAAGTGAGTATTGCTTCCCGTGTTCCAACATTTCTCCTGAGCCCAAACTGAACATCCCCGAGGTTGACTTGTACCAGCTTTACACCTTAGGTATGTGAATAAAAAACGCAGCATCGCCATTTATTAGTTATTTGGTGTACTATGTAACAGTACCTCTGTCGGATCTTTGCTATACGACGCTGCAATTCAAGCGTAGCATACACCAGAAACTACAAATTAAGATATCTTTTCTTCCCCTGGTCCGATTTTGGTGAAATGAAGCTTATATGTTCCCCAAGGTACTCTCAGTTGATCTATGAGACCCCATGAAAGTTCGTATAGTAATCTTGGAGATTTGCTGCACTACATCATACGTATAAGCATAATATACACAAAAACTTAAAATGACTGTTTCCTTTCCCATTCTTACCCAAACAATCCGAGCGTAAGCTTCTCCTCTAATGACGACTTTTTCGACGAGGCGTTAAACGCTAATATTCCCTCCTTCTTGAGTATAAACAATATTTCTTGTGCCTTATCCAAGATACAATATGAATATTTTCTGTGGAGAGCCCATGCATGAGGAAGCGATATAAAGCTGGCCTTGTGAGAAACATTGATATTTCAAATACACTCCACAGTATTTAGTAGATTGCCCTGTGATTATTTAATCATAATAGGAAATGCAAGTTCCACTACAAACTGTGTCTCTTAAAGTTAAAAGCCACATCTGTAGAAAATAATGGGTATTCGTCGGTTGTACTCTGTTTCATTCTCTTCCTTTCCTTGTAGCTCTATAGATATCTATTGCTTCTTCCTACAGCGGTATGCGCTTCACATTCAAAGTTGATTTAAGGTTTTCAACAGCACTGTCATCTTTCAGGAATTTCCTTAAGCTCACTGGAAAACAGGAGTGTCTTAGCAGTAAATAAGAAATGTGGTAAAAAGTATGCCTGATGTGAAAAGTTTTTATCCATCGCAGTATATATGATCTCATATTTACTGAGTTATATGTAGTATAATTTTTCAGGTACATATTCATTTGTATAAGTGCTGGCATGTCTGAAAAATATGTTGCGAATGTAATTAGTAGTAAAGAAGTAATAGATAAAAACTTGGTGCGTGATGGGGCGGTTTTCCATGAACGTTACTGTTTATGTGCTCTTATCTCATGAACTACGTGTCATACTGTGACACAATTTACAAGGTACATTCAACAATATGTGAGTATACTGCTTGCAAAATTTCCTGCACGTACAATAAGTAGTGTAGAAATTACAAATTTCAAAGTTATAACGAATGCCGTAGTTTTACTCCGTGAACAGCGGAAAAGTAGTAAGCGAAAAACTTTTTTCCTTTCATCATTTTGCTATGGGTGTCAGCGAGAAAAGTTTTCTAAAGGTTTGAAATTATGTTTGAAGTTTGTTGCAAGTCGCTAAGTGCTCTCCTTCTCAAATAGTGGACTAATACAGTCACAGTATCACGTGCGGCAAGATGTGGAAGTTTTCATTGTGTATGACGTCATATCTCCTGAAGTATCGGTCCTATCACAAAATCGTTTCTTAGCTGACGTCTACTACCTAGAAACTACATTCCTGCCAAATTTCAGATTCATAAGTGAAGTAGTTTTTGAGAGTTCGTGTTTAGTCAGCGAGTGAGTGAGTGAGTGAGTGAATGAATGAGTGTCCTTTCGCTTTTATATAGATAGAAATACGCAGACATTTGGGGTACGCATTTCCTCCCGGGGGGCATGGGCTGACGACAGGAAGGGCATCCGGCCACCCCGTAACTCTTAACACGCTAAATCCGAGTAACAAAGCCGACCCTGCATGTGCGGGAATATGGCTCCAGAGAAAGGTCGTTGACATTAGTTTCCTGCAAAATTTTAGCGCATATTTTCGGACGGAGAAGCTTCTTTCTATGAATGAGCGCGGGTTTAGTGAACATCGTTCGTGTGAAACTCAGCTCGCCCTTTTCTCACATGACATCTTGCGTGGCATGGATGAAGAGCAACAGGCAGATTGTGGTTTTCTCGATTTCAAGAAGGCATTTGACACGGTGGCACACTGCAGCTGCTGACGAAGATACGAACATATGGAATAGGTTCACAGATATGTGAGTGACTGGAAGACTTCCTAAGTAATAGAACGCAGTACGTTGTTCTCGAAGCCGAGTGTTCTTCAGAGACGAGTGTATCGTCAGGTGTGATACGACCTTTATTATTTTCTAACTGTATAAACGATCTGATGGACAGAGTAACTTATAATTTGCGGCTGTTTCCTGATGATGCTGTGGTGTAGGGGAGGGTGTCGTCTTTAATTGACTGTAATATCATAAAGAATGACTAATACAAAATTTCTAGTTGATGTGAAGAACGGCAGCTAGCACTAAATGTAGAAAAATGTAAGGTCTACATCTACATGGAATACTCTGCAAATCACATTTAAGTGCCTGGCAGAGGGTTCATCGAACCACCTTTATGCTATTCATCTCCCATTCCACTCTCGAATAGCGCGCGGGAAGAATGAACACCTGAATCTCTCTGTTCGAGCTCTGATTTCTCGTATTTTATTCTGATGATTATTTCTACCTATGTAAGTGGCAGTCAACAATATATTTTCGCATTCGTAGGAGAATGTTGGTGATTGGAGTTTCGCAAGTAGCCCACGCCGCAGCGATAAGCGCCGTTGTTGTAATGATTCCCATCCCATATTCTGTATCATTTCCTTAACGCTGTCTCCACTGTATCGAGACAATACAAAACGAGCTGCCATTCTTTGAACTTTCTTTTCCTCCGTCAAACCCACCTGATAAGGACCCCACACTGGGCTGCAATACTTCAAAAAAGGACGGATAAGCGTAGTGTATGCAGTCTCTTTAGTAGTTCTGTAGCATCTTTTAAGGGTTCTGCCAGTAAAACTCAGTCTCCGGTTCGCCTTTCCCACGGCATTATCTACGTGTTCTTTCCAGTTTAAGTCTGAAGTAATAGTAGTACCTAGATATTTTGTGGAGTTTACGGCCTTCACGTTTGATTTATTTATCTTGTAAACAAAGTTTAACGGATTTCTTATCGTAGTCATGTGGACGACTTTACACTTCGCATTATATAGAGTCAATTGTCAATTTTTACACCATAGTGGTATCGTTCTGCAGTTGGTTTTGATCATCAGATGATTTTACTAGACGGTATATGACGGCGTCATCTGCAAACAACCTAAGAGACCTACTTAGATTTTCTCCCAAATCGTTTATGTAAATAAGGAACAGCAGAGGACCGATAACACTAACCTGTGGAACGCCCGATATCACCTCTGTTTTAGTCGATGCCTTACCATCGATTACTACGAACTGTGTCCTCTCTGACAGGAATCCCCCATCCAATCACAAATTTGGGGCGATATACCATAACTACGCAATTTGATTAACAGCCGTTTGTGAGGTATTGTGTCAAAAGCCTTCTGGAAATCAAGAATTACGGAATCGATTTGCGAACCCTTCTCGATAGCACACATCACTTAGTGTGAATAAAGAGCTGGTTGTTTTTCGCATGAACGATATTGTCTAAATCTGTGTTGACCTTGGGTCAATAGATCGTTCTGTTCGAGATAATTCATAATATTTGAATACAGGATATGTTCCAAAACCCTGCTGCAAATTGACGTCAAGGAAATAGGCCTGTAGTTTAGTGGGTTACTCCTACTGACTTTTTTGAATATAGGTGTGACCTGAAAAACTTTCCAATCTTTTGGAACAGATCCTTCTATTAGAGAGTGGTTGTACATGGTTGTTAAGTAAGGGGCTATCGATTCAGCATAGATATAAATCTAATGGGTATACAATTCGGACCAGAAGACTTGTTCTTGTTAAGTGATTTTAGTTGTTGCACTACTCCGATGATATCTATTTCTACGTTACTCATTACGGCCTCTGTTTTAGTTGCGCTGTCCTCGGCAGGATCGTCATTACTATCACGTAGTGAGGGTATTGTTTGTGTTTTGCCCCTAGTATATTTAACATATGACATATTTAACATATCACAGAGATAAGATAAATTACGGCTGGTACAGAGGCGTATAAACATTCTTTTTCCTCGTTCCATTTGGGAGTGGAATAGGAAAGGAAATGCCTAGTAGTGGCATAGTAGGTCCGTGAGAGTTACTGCATGCGGTACAGACTCCCCCCCCCCCTCCCCCCTTGGTTTTGGTAAAAGTTGCCACAGTGCGTGTGAAGGCGCTTTGCAGTTGCGCATTAGACGCTGGGCAGCAGGCAACTGCTTTTGTTTCAGTAGTGTTAGTTTTAACCGAGTTAGTGTTAATAATCAAGGTAAGTCTCTATATCTTGCACGGAAATCTTTATTACGTGTTGCTAAATAGTGAGATATTTTTAAATATCGAGTAGCTGCACGAACAGTAACTTCTGTTGGGTACTTTTTGATTGCAGTCCGGCCAACTTGGCTGCTACGATCACAGTGTCACATGGTGAGGCTTCTATCCGTGATACATCAGGATACATGTCGCAATCTTTGATACTAACTGTGTTGACTGTGGCAGGGATCAAATTCAAATGTTTGTTAAGCTTATGGGACTTAACTACGGGGTTATCAGTCCCTAAACTAACAAACTACTTGTAATCTACCTTATACTAAGGACGGCACAAATATCCATGCCCGAGGGGGGATTCGAACCCCCAACCGTAGTGGCCGTGCAGACCGTGACTGGAGCGCAACAGACTCCTCGGCCACCGCAGCCGGCTGTGGCAGGGACATTAGGAATAAAAACTCTTGATGGAGAGGATTTCTTTTGAAAAAGGCTTAAGTAATCTATAAAAATGAAGTAAAATTTAATTCATTGTTTTGATATCACAGAAAGGGCGGCGGCGGCGGAGCGGCCGAGCGCATTGAGGCGCTATGCTACGATGCGCGAGGCCGTTCCCCGTCGGGGGTTCAAATCCCCCCTCGGGCGTGGATGTCTGTGCCGTCTTTCAAAAATGTTCAAATGTTTGTACAACTTATGGGACTTAACTACGGGGTTATCAGTCCCTAAACTTACAAACTACTTATAATCTACCTTATACTAAGGACGGCACAAATATCCATGCCCGAGGGGGGATTCGAACCCCCGACCGTAGTGGCCGTGCTGACCGTGACTGGAGCGCCTCAGTCACCTCGGCCACCGCGGCCGGCTGTGCCGTCTTTAGTATAAGGTAGTTCATAAGTAGTTTGTAAGTTTAGGGACTGAAGACCCGACAGTCCCTTAGTTATGTTATTTGAGCATTTTGAAAAATAAAGGATCTGTTTGCCATTACTTCAGTGTTTATTTTTATTACTCAATTGTTACAATCATAAACTAGAATTTTAAAATATTTTGTTTAAAAAATTATAAATTTAAACAAATATTATCATGCGGCATGTCACCCATAAGGGCGCGGCATCTTACCCTTAGCCTAAGGGATAGATGCCGCACTGTAAGGTTTTCTGAATGGTCAAATATCATGACCAATGAGTGTATATAAAATTCTCAAAAAAATTATATTTCAAGGAAAACTGGTTTGTTTACTTGCAAAAGAAATTATTTTGACTTTGTGGATTTTTATTAATAGTTTTTAAAAAAAAATGTGCGCCATCTCTCCCGGATTTACCCTATAGTTAGAGCTATGTGAAATTAGCAAATACATTTTGAAAATTTGGCATTTTGAAATTCATATTTAGCATTTATTTAGCGTTTATAGTTTTAAACGTGTCAGTCTGTGACTGGCACTCTAAATGTGTTTTCTACAGTTTCGTCCTCCCAGTTGTTTCACATATCAAAAGTGACACCAAGGAATTTTAGCGACCAACCTTATTTCAGATAGTCATTGCGCCACGCCTAAAACTCAGTTTATGCGTAGCCATTTTTAACATACTTCAGTCAATTAAGTATAGGCTTCTGTGACCGTTATCACTGTCTATACAAATTTGTTTAGCCCACTATTGCAAGTAGGTACCTCAAGGTGCAGATGAAGGCAACTTACATAATGGTTAAAATGCAGTTCACATTTATAAATTGAGAATAGGAAAAATAACAGCCATTCCAAAATTTAAGTAATTGATATATATTTGCCATTTTTCTGACAAATAATTTTGTGTTTAGTGCAAAGTTTTTGAATTTTTATCTGTTTAGGTAATGAAGCAAATAAAGGAGAAAGAAAACATTGATTAGTATGAAATTCAAAAATTCTACACTATAAAACACCATTCACAAGCAACAAAGTAAGATAATATACCGTTCGAGGTCTTCTAGTAAAGATTGGTGTTTTTTTTCTTATCTTCCCTTCTTTTCTTATACCTCCACGTATAAATGAAATACCTTTGCCCTTTCACTGATGTTAAATACTCTATGGTAGCTCGGTGATGCTCAAATGTGTCTTGGAAAGTTTAACAGAACATTGTAGTTACACAAGTACTCATTACGAATCTTAATTTTCGGTCTTTTGGTCACTATATCTAGTGATTTTACATATAATTGTAGATATATTATAATCAGTAACATTCTTTTGCCTGTACAATAAGATGTTTTATCAACTGAGCAATAAATACTGCGGGAATAACTAATTTTAATAAATGTCATTGACTTTTACTTATTTAGCATTTATAGCACTTATTTAGCGTCTATAGCATATACGAATTTCACGTAGCTCTACCTATAGTGTACCCTCTGCCACGCACAAGTTTTCCAGGAGACCGAAGCAAAATTTAATAGCGGAGCTGGAATGCCACACGTGAGCGTTCCGGCCCGAAATGAAGTCCCGGGGCAAAGTGGACGTCCAGTATCGGCATAAGCGAGTGGGCAGCAGCGCTCGGACCTGGGCGCACCCCTGGGGGAGCGGCAGGGTGGCGGCGATCGTAAACTAATATCGCGCGGTCCGGCGTAAGCCGCTGTTTGTTACCGGCCGGGACGTTTAAGAGCCGGCCGGCGCGCCTTAGACGCGTAATACGGCGGGACTTAGCCGGCGATTAGGCGGCTCAGGCGGCGGATGGGCCTTCTGGGACGAGCCGGGGACATCTGCACATCTTTAAGCTCCGGGCAATAGCCATAGATAACGCGCGGCGCCGTGATTGCGGGCCAAATGGCCGCCGGATTAGCCGCCTCGGGCTCTCGTTCGGACACATGCGGCCGCCGCGTCTCTGCACTGCACCTGCACCGCGCTGTGCGCTCGCGGCCACAGCGCGCATGCGCAGTCGACGCTCCAGTAGCTACAACACTCCGCGGGTTTAGTCCGTTTTTCTCCAGCGGCTTCCTGCTGAGAAAGTAATAGTTTGAAGCCCTTACTCTTACGGGAATTAGTTATAACTACGAGTTTAAGTACTATGGGCAGGGCGAAGCTGGGAATTTGTATCTGACGGGAGGCGTGCATGGGTAAGTCCTTGCAGGTGCGGTGATCACTGTGTCCCCAGTGGTGTAGGGGTCAGCGCAACTGCCTAGAAAGCAGGAGAACCGGGTTCGCGTCCCGGCTGGGTACACATTTTCAGCTTTGCCCAATCGCAGTTGATGTCATATATTCTATGAATATTAAAATAATAACAGCTGCAGGATCAGAAGTGACGTCTGTTCTTTCGGAACAGACGCCACAGGTATATATATATATATATATATATATATATATATATATATATATATATAATATGCCGGTGACGGGCGATGATCCTATCGTTAGTGGGGAGGGGTGGGCAAGTTTGAAGCCCTTACTCTTACGGGAATTAGTCATAACTACGAGTTTGAGTACTGTGGGCAGGGCGAAGCTGGGAATTTGTATCTGACGGGAGGCGTGCCTAGGTAGTCCTTGCAGGTGCGGTGATCACTGTGTCCCCAGTGGTGTAGGGGTCAGCGCAACTGCCTAGAAAGGAGGAGACCCGGGTTCGAATCCCGGCTGGGTACACATTTTCAGCTTTGCCCAATCGCAGTTGATGTCATATATTCTATGAGTATTATAATAAGAGCAAGCCACGACGTCGGGATCACGGATTTACTTTGTAATTCCCCCCCCCCCCCCTTGAAAATGAATATTAATCGTATTTCTTTGTCGCCATGTGAATAGTAATCTTTATTCTTTTGACCAAGGAGGTTAGAATACAGGGAGACCCCTTACGCTGAAAAAGTGAAGCCTGACTCCTCCATATTGCTAAGTTTTGGATAAGTGTTAGTGTGGTCGAATTTAAATTTTATGTCACTTAAAACAGGAATAAAACGTACAACTGTTTTGCCGTGACGTACAACTTGTTAAATTAGCCGTTAAAAATTGAGTATTCAAATATATTATGATGAGTATTGAAATGTAACGTGATATTTTCTTCTAAAATAACGTTACATTTCGGGTCTTCCAACGAATGGGCCGGTCGCGGTGGCCGAGGAGACTGAGGCGCTCCAGTCATGGTCTGCACGGCCACTACTGTCGGGGGTTCGAATCCCCCCTCGGGCATGGATATTTGTGCCGTCCTAGTTCGTAAGTAGTTCATAATTAGTTTGTAAGTTTAGGGACTGTTGACCCCGTAGTTAAGTCCCATAAACTATACAAACATTTGAACCAACGAACGGAAGATGCGCGCAACGACAATTTTTATTAAAGGGTAGGTTAAGGTTTTAAAGGGCCGTGAAGCTGACGGGTCATTGGGGTCCCGTTTACAGATGGGGCGTCCAAACCGTGAAACAAGAGGGGCCGCGCGCAGACGCTATTCGCGGGTGCGCACAGTGGCGGCCGAGATCAAGGAGTGCCTTTCTTGGTCATCATGGAGAAGACGGCCCGCAGCAGCGAGATGGCAGAAGGAGAAATAAATGAATTATGATGAACTTAGTTACGAGACGTATTATAGAATGCTTATGAGACATGATATTCTTTGGTTCTCGTGTAACGTATGTTAAAAATGTGTTGTTATGGTCTTCAGTCCGGAGACTGGTTTGATGCAGCTCTCCACCCTACTCTATCCAGAGCAAGCCTTTTCATCTCCTCATAAGAACGGCAACCCACATCCACTTGAATCTGCTCACTATACGCGTCGCTTGGTCTCCCTCTGCGATTTTTACCCCACACACTTCCCTCCAATGCTAAATTTACGATTCCCCGATGTCTAAGAATGTGTCCTACCAAGCGATCCCTTCTTTTAGTCAGGGTATGCCAAAAATTCCTTTCCTCACCAATTCTGTTCAGTACCTCTTCATTAGTTATGCCATCTACCCACCTAATCTTCAGCATTCTTCTGTAGCACCAAATTTCAAAAGCCTCTATTCTCTTCCTGTCCGCACCGCTTATCGTCCATGTTTCACTCCCGTACAAGGACAAGGCAACACTCCACACAAATGCCTTCAGGAAAGACTTCCTTACACTTAAATTAATATTCGCTGTTAGCAAATTTCTCTTTTTCAAAAACGCTTTTCTTCCCATTGCCGTTCTGCATTTTATATCCTCTGTACTGCGACCATCGCCTGTTATTTTACTACCCAAGTAACAAAACTCATCTACCACCTTCATTGTTTCGTTACCTAATCTAATTGCTTCAGCATAGCCTGATTTTCTAAGACCGCATTCCATTATTTTTGTTTTAATCTTGTTAATGTTCATTTTATACGCATTCTTCAACACACTGTCCATTCCATTCAACTGCTCTTCTAGATCCTTTGCTGTCTCTGACAGAATTACAATGTCATCAGCAAAACGCAATGTTTTTATTTCTTCCCCCTGAACTTTAATCCCTATTCCAAATTTTTCCTTGCTTTCCTTCAGCGCCTGCTCGATGTACAAATTGAATAACATCGGAGAAAGGCTACAACCCTGTCTTACTCCCTTCCCAACTGATGCTTCCCTTTCATGCCCTTCGAGTCTAATAACTGCGGTCTGGCTTTTGTACAAGTTATAAATAACTCTCCTTTCCCTATATTTATGTTAAAAATACACCTATTGATTAAAAGGGAACATTTAACTTATTTCTTAAAATAGTTGTCAAGATAAAAGTTTCTTATAGTGTTTCCCAGAAGCAATCAGTGAAGAAGACCGATTTTGCACGGATTGGCAGCACCGCCCTGCGGGACTGCTCATCAAGAAAATTCAAAGGCGCCCGAAAGTTAACGGAAGGAATGCTCGAAAGGAAACTATTTACGACTCGAGTTAATTTAATGTCCCGTCAGAACGGCGAGTTCCGTTCTATCCTCAGTGCACATTTCCTACTCGCTAAGGAACTAGCTAGGGACATTACAGTATTTATTACTATTTCTTCAAGAAAATATATTTTTGAAAGTACATGCTTTGCACTGACTGTAAGTTCAATGCATTAACAGTAAGAGGGTCGACGTAACGCATAGTTTTAACGGAGTACGGCATTCCAAAACTGACCAAGATGGCGGACAGGCTTCAACTGACGTATGTGCTCGCCGTAGATAGTGTCATCTCCCTTTATTCTAACCTTCTTGGTTTTGACACGCTCAGCAAAGAAATGTTAAACCGCAATCTAACATACACCGTCGCAACACTCTCTGCTGTGAAAGTCTTGAATAAAAGAACGTCTTGATTGCAAATATTTTTTTATTACAATGACACGTTTCGCCCGGTTAGGCCATCTTCAGATATTTTGTATGATGTCCCTGTACCTTAGGTCGTCAACATAGTAATACGACTTGTGTCGTTATAGGTACTAGTACTGCCTGAAACAGCGTTCAAATTTGTATAGGTACTAGTGCTGCCTCAGGCAGTACTAGTACCTGTACCGTGCAAGTCTTATTACTATGTTGACGACCTAAGGTACTGGGACATCATACAAGATATCTGAAGATGCCCTAACCGGGCGAAACACGTCATTGTAATAAAAAAATATTTGTAATCAAGACGTTCTTTTATTCAAGAATTGAACTGAACACGGTTGCTGTACTAAACCACGTAAAAATGCTGTGAAAGTTGTTACTTACTGATACTTGCAACGACACTAGCGCTCCTAACGGTGGGCAAGGAGCCGTAAGAATAATGTTTGTTTACAATTACTTTTCTATGTAATTAACCAAATTGTTACTGTAATTCATGCGTTCCGAGAATTAGCAAAATATTGAGAGACGCAAATAAGCGTGATATACATATAAGTAAAAACAGCAGAATTTCCCTGATTTAGTGTTATAAACAACAAATCATTCACCCCATTTACATGGGCTCCCAAAACCGGATTTCGCAAACCGATTTCCCAAATCCACTTTTGGTTGGTCATGTAAACGCTTCAAAATCTGTTCTGGAAATCCACAATCGATTTTCGTACCCGTGTATACGCCACAACGCAACTATGATACGCAACCGTTTTTGAAACGTTCTTGACTTGTCAGATTATGTCTTCTAGTTAATAATTTTCGACTCTTATTGACAGAATGACATTTTCTGCAGTGAAAGAGACGTAAAGATATTAGAGTGAACATATTTAAGTAGAAAAAAATAAAGATTGTGCTGACTAAATCATGAACTGCATCAGCTGTTTTTCATTCGCCATATTTAAAGGGCTAGGAAATCCGCTTCAGGCTATATCATGTAAAAAGCGAAAACGGTTAACGAAATTCGGTTTACGTCTTCCGGAAGATGTGTTGCATGTAAACGTAGTGATTCATGAGGAAATACTTACGAATATGTGTATATTTTACTGCCTACTCCTTTGAAACTATGAGAACATAGGGGAGTAACATTAATTCCTGCTGTAGTTTATTCTCATATGACAGGCATTTTATTACACGTGTAAAAATTCGACATTGAGTATAATGATTCGAACATTTTCCACTTCATTCATCTTTTTTTTATAACCGCATGAAGTTTTGAGTGTAACTACTTTTGCTTCTAAAACGTAAGTCTTGAACATTCTTGCCGTCCGGAGCTTCAGATGTAGCAAGAATTGTGGAACTGGTTTCTGTTTAGTTGGGAAGTTTTTGCTTTCGATGTTTTATTGTCACGTTTGTGACGATTGTCCTTCAGTTACAACTGTAGTGGATGATCTGGTACATTAAATAATGTAGGTACTGCATTCAGTATAAGTTTATTATGTTCAACACTTACTGATTTGACTGGAATTGTATAGAAGAAACCTTGACGTTTCGTAGTAGCAAACCGACTTGTTTCTGCAGAAAGTTGGATCTTCTGTTGTTTATTAGCCGTTTTAGTTCTTAATAGAAACTTAAATTCTTGATTAAAAAGTCGTAGATTTGAAGTTAATCTTAAATAAACCGTCCTGCAAAGTACCATTTCGTACCTTCCATTGGTTTTTAGGAAAGGTAATAAAGATAAATATGGAGATATTTTCTAGTTATTGTCGATTTTTATGGCACTAAATACCTTCCCTGTTGTAAAAAGTACGTTAAAGTCAATTTAAACGATTCTGTTCAGATCATCCGATATCGTATTCAGAAATGTACCTTGGCAGCCGCTTGAAGCGCTGCTGTCGTAGCGTATAACAAGAATCAGTGGGAGTGTCGTGACTGTATATATTAGACTGTGGTTAAACAATTGCTAGACACCAAAGAACTTGAATTTCATAGAGTATTGATAGGTCCGCCATGTTTGAGCACACTGAACTGGCGACTGCATGTCATTTGGAGTACAGCTGACAGCTGATATGCCACACCCACTTGAGAATTTTACCTGTTTACAGTTCCACTTTTTAAATAAAGATTGACTATTAAATTCAGATGTGCATCAGATTCCGTCAGACTTTACCGAAGCTGCGAATTGACGAGCGCGGTAGTATATTTCCTAAAAAAGCGGTAATGAGATATTCCAGTTCGAAGTATAACTGTTAACCGAGGTTTGCAATAACAACGTAAGTGCCGCTGTGAAAATATTGGTGTTAATTGTATTGCAAGTACGTGGTCTAAACGAGCTGCGAAACATACAGTGAATAGTAATTGTTATGACGAACAAGTATGACCATGAATTTGCATTTGTTGTTCATGTGTTTTAACAACTGTTTTCATAAAGTCTAGTGTACCTTTTACTTGTTTTTACTACACGTATAAAGTCTACAAACTCGTAAAATTGCTGTCAAAGGGTTTGGTTGTGAACTTTGATGGACGAAATTTGAATACAAAGACGAAAGTGACAAAAATACTTTAGTTAAAAATGCGTCTAAGTCAACTGTCACAAAAGCATTCCACATCGAAATAACGTATCATTAATAACTTTCATTGTTACCACTCTGAAAAAGTACATATTTGTTTCAAAGTACTCAGACATATGCAACTGAAAAAAAATTCTGGTTGTTACTTCTGTTTCCACACGTTCCACTGGTTACGTGTCAATCATTCTCGATCAAGTATTGTTAATAACAAATAAAACTCTTTTTAAAGAAGGTATAGACACTTAAAAGTTTGGTTCCATCAATCACAGGAGCAACAGAAGAAGAAATATCCAAAAACACACCAACACTAGATAGAGAACTGAGCATTTTTTAAGGGTGTGTACTTCAAGGGATTTGCAGGATATGTCATCTGAAGCTGCGCTCTTGGGGCAGCTAATTGCCATTAATCAGGAATTTTCTTTGAATATAGACTGAGATCAAACAAGGATAACATTAGGTTTTTTTTCACGAAGTACTTTATCTCTTCGATTTGTGCATTTAAATGTCGAACACACATTACACTAATTTCAACAGCAAAGATTGTACAGACAATACACGCTAAATACAATGAACACTAAATACAACACTTCAAGCTCAACAACAAAATATGATAGACAGTCTCCTCTCAAGTGTACTGACCACTAAAAATACGGCGGCCGAGTTTACAAAGGCTGTCGAGCGCTGTAACGTGTGTTATCCACTCTATGAAATTTAAGCTCGTTGCTAGACACCATAGCACAGTCTAACACATAAAGTCACGACACTTCCAACGAGTTTTTTGTCATACGCCACGACAGCAGCGTTCCAAGTGGCCGGCAAAGTACATTTCTGATTACAATATCAGATGAGTAGGAATGGTATAGTTCTAATTGATTTTAAGATACTTTTTACAATAGAGAAGTGATGTAGGGCCATATAAATCAATAATAACTACAAAATAATTCCACATTTGTCTTTATTAGGTCTCCTAAAAACAACTGGACGGTATGAAACGGTACTTAGCAGGACAGTTTATTTACGATTCTCCTGGAAATCTACGACTTTTTAATCAAGAATTTCATTTGGTTAATAAACAACAGAAGACCTGCCCTTTTGCAGAAAGACGTCAGTTTTCTACTCATAAGCGTCAAAGTTTCTTCACTACACCCCCGGGGGCTCACGGTTATTTCGTGAGCACGTGCTTGGCGAGCATGGGGCCCCGAGCTAATGGAGTCTTTCTTCCTTCTTTCCTCCCTGGACTGCATTTCCTTTCGCTTCCGCTCCTTTCCTGTCTGTCATCTGCCACTCCCCACCGGGGAAATGATTACCTTAGCAGTTTGACCCCTGTCCCAAACAAACAAATAGCCAACTACTATTGCAGTCACATCAGCAAGTATTGAACGTAAGAAACTTACATTGGACTAGACCCCCCCACAAAAAACCGGGGTTGCTCGGGTATTTATTTATTTATTCAAGGCTTAAGCAAGTACTTCTCCTATCCCTTCTCTCTTTGACCATCTCCTTTTTTCTAATAATGTTCTATTTACAGGGAATATATAAGAAATAAGGCTGTCTTGCATGATGTACAAAATTATAAGTGCAGTATCCAAACGAAGAAAGATAGTAATCAAAATACAAACGGTATGTAACATTCATTTAATTCATAACTTCTAATTTGAATAACATACAATTGTCCGTTTGAGAAACATGGACATGTCATATCCACTCCACGGTGTTGAAAAGATTGCCCTGTAATTTATTAAGCGTAATATAAAATGCAAGTCTCTATGAAAACTGCAGTTAAAAGCTGGGTTTATCTGATATAATGGGTATTCGTTGGGTGTACACTGTTTCATTCTCTTCCTTTCCTTGGAGCTCTATAGAGGTCTACTGCTTTCAGCTGCAGCCGTAAGTGATTCACATTTCAAAGTTGTCAACTACACTGTCAGCTTTCTGGAATTTCCTTAAGCTGATTGGAATACAGTAGTGTTTTAGTGGTAAATATGTATTATATATTATTACGTGGTGCATGATGTGACAGGTTTTTACCCAAGGCAGTATATATCATCTCATGGTTATTGAATTATATGTTGTACAATTGTATAATTTTGCAGATATATATTCATTTGTGTAAATGCTGTATGTCGGTAAAATCCGTTGCGAATGGATTTAATTGTAGTGAAGTGATAGATTAAAACCTGATGGGTGATGGGGCGGTTTTCCATGAACGTTACTGTTTATTTCCTTATATCTCATGAACTAAGTGTTGTACTGTGATACAATTTCAAAATTACTTTTAGCTGTATGTGTGTATACTATCTGTAAAATTTCCCGCGACTACAAATATTAGTGTAGAAATTATACACTGTAACGTCGCACCGAATGCCGTAGGTTTGCTCCATGAATAGCGGAAAAGTAGTAAGTGAAAAACTTTTTTCCTGTATTTTGATGTGGTTGTCAGCGAGAAAAAGTTAAATAAAGATTTTAAATTATGTTTAAAGTTGGTTGCAAGTCATTCTCATACACTGTGAGAATGAAGTCTCGCTTTGCCTTCAACACTGTTGTTTGTAATATTAATCATACCAAATATATCACTGTTTTTATCCTCTGATAAAGTTGTCAAAATTAACTCGTGAACAAAAATGTAGATTTGTATGCAATACATACACACGAACACTATGCTTTATACATAAAGTTTCAATATCTATATTATTTATTGTACGAGGTCAGCCACCATAGCTGTAGCTGAAGGGAAAACCTCAGGTGACAATAAAACGCTGAAAGCAAAGGAAAAATAAAACTTACATTTTTCCAACAAAGCACAAACGAATCCACAATTATTGCTACATTTGAACAACACGCGGCATGCATCTTCAACACACGCTCTATAAGTAAAAGTACTCGAAAGTACATACGTTTAAACGAAGGACGAGTGAAGTGTAAAAATGTTCGAATCATTCGGCTCCATACCGAACTGTTCACGTCTAAGAAAGTGCCTGTCATGTAAGAAGAGACCGAAACAGGAATTTATGTTTCTCGTATGATTGTATTCCATCACTGTCTGCGGAATAAGGTACAAATATACACATTAGACAATAATGCCTCATAAATAAGTTGTTAATATCACTGAATCAGTGAAATTCGGCTGTTTTTACATTTACGGAAGAGGAAAGGACCAGTGATGAAACTGAACGGTGTGAATAAATTACTTCCACTTGCAATAAATTTTTCTGGTTATCGGTGCTTTTATGTTGTTCAGGCAGTTTAAATGGACTTTATTGTCAGTATGCGATTGCAGGGGTGCTTAATATTTCTGTGTATACTCAATCTTGCGTTAAACCAAATAAGCTTTGGGCTAGCACTTCTCACGATTAAACGAAACTGCGACTTTAAGATAAACATTCATTTTTATGGTGTATCAGAGACATTAATATACAGTAATTCATGAAAGAGACTAGTATCAGTAGGTGTTGTGGGAAGCGATTTTATGCTTTACCTTTATATATAATTTTATTTCGGAATTAAACTTTCATACGAGTAGGATTAAAATACTGTTATTTTCAAACAAAATACACACAGCACCCATATCTGCGACCGTATGTACCTTTTGACATTTCAGTACACCATTTGCCACTTCGAGCAGCAACTAATCCGTTGTACAAAGTAGAGCCATACATTTATACAACGAACTCCATCTTTACAAACGGGCGCGACAACTTCAGGTACTCCACGGGGCGGGGTGGCGCTGTGCTAAGGTCGGTATTAACTATCAAATTATTGGACAAACAAATACTGAACTAGTGTCATTGGCACTATTTCTCAAGTAATCCACCCTTTGATCAAATCAAATTTAAGGCCTCGTCTTCTGTTTCCTGCAATGAGAAATGTAACTGCTTGGAGCGCTATTAGTAGTACAACCACACAAGGAAACCTATTTACCACCGTGACATAGCGTTCTTATTTATAAACATGGATATTGGCTACTAGCGGCAAGATTGCGTGCTCCAGCAAACAAAATTGATAGAAATGTATGAAGCAGACGATGTGTTGTATAAAACGCGACATCTGGTTTACATTTGATAGATTGAGAAGATATATAGTTACAAAAAATTGTTTTTGAACACTTTTTTTTTTATCTTGCCGTGACACCTATGAAATCACCGAAGTACGTTTCCTGTCCTGCAAGTCTTTGTCCACCATTTTCAAGCAACTTTTACACAATATTGGATGACAGTGCAATACTTCCTTGGGCGTTACGTCCAAGGTCTTTGTCAAACAATAAGACCAATATTTCATTCAGTTTCTTCATCCAGTTTTTGTCCAATTATTTGATAGTGTAATACCTGCCTAATACTCTCGACACGTATTCGGGACGAAGGCGCTTGGAACCCGCACTAAATCATCCTGTTGTAAGTGTTCCGTTATTTCAAATGTTCGAATCTTTGTAACAGTAAAAAAAAAAAAAAAAAAAAAAAAAAAAAAAAAAAAAAAAATGTTCAAATGTTTGTAAAAGTTAAGGGACTTAACTGCGGCGTCGTCAGTCCCTAAACTCACGAACTACTTATGAACTAACTTATACTTAAGACGGCACAAACATCCATGCCCGAATGGGAATTCGAACCACCGACGCCGCGGCGGAGCGGCTGAGCGCGTTGAGGTGCTATGCTACGATGCGCGAGGCCGTTCCCAGTCGGGGGTTTGAATCTCCCTCGGGCATGGATGTTTGAGCCGTCTTTAGTTTAAGCTAGTTCACAAGTAGTTTGTAAGTTTAGAGACTGATGACCCCGTGGTTAAGTCCTATAAGATCTACGAACATTTGAACATTTGAACCACCGATGGGGAACAGCCTCGCGCATAATCGTAGCATAGCGCCTCAACGCGCTCGGTCGTCCCGCCGCGGCTAGTAAACCTAGGGGACCAAATTGCTGAGGTCATAGGTCGCTAGATTTACAACTCTATTTGAACTAACCAAACTAACTTATACTAAGTTCAACAAGCACACTCTTACCCGAGGGAGGACTCGAACCGTTGACGGGAAGCGGCCGCGCAATCTGTAGCAAAGGCGCCTTAGACCGTACGGCCGTTCCCGTGTGGCATTTACCAAGGATATTAAAATAAAAGGAGATGGCATTAACTATGCCGAGCTCATTAGTTAGTTGAAGCTTGTCCGCCATCTTTATCAGTTTTGGAATCCTATTTCTCCGTTAAAACTGTGCGTTAAGTCGACCCTCTTGCTGTTAACGCATTGAACTGACATTCAGCGCAAAGTATGTACTTTCGAACAATATACTTTCTTGAATAAAAGGTAATAAATACTCATCACAATGTATTGAAAACTTGATTTTTAACGGCTGATTTACACTATTTTAACCGTGTGACGTTTTATTCCTGTTTTAAGTGACATAAAATATGTACAATACGAACACTTCTCCGATACTTAGCAATATGGTGGAAGCAGGATTCACTGTCTCACAAAAAAAAAAAAAAAAAAAAAAAAAAAACTTCAAATGTTTGTAGAGCTTATGGGACTTAACTATGGGGTCATCAGTCCCTAAAGTTACAGACTACTTATGAACTAGCTAATACTAAAGACGGCACAAATATCCATGCCTGAGAGGGTATTCGAATCCCCCGACCGTAGTGGCCGTGCAGAACGTGACTGGCGCGCGGCACACCGCTCGGTCACTGCGGCCGGCAGTGTTTCAGTAAGGACATCTCCCTGCATTCTAACCTCCTTGGCATTTACCGTGATTTTCCAAAATCGCTCCTGGCAAATTTTGGGATGGTTCCTTTCAAAGGACACGGCCGATTACTTAAACCCACTCTTATGCAAAGATCAATCAGAGCTTGTGCTCTGTCTTCAAGGATAACGATGTCAACGGGACTATCAGCCCGTACCTTACTTAATATTTCCTTATTTTACTTCTTAGACTATCTTAATTTCATAAGCCCCTGCTATAGTTCAAGAACGTGAAAGTCGTTTCTCAATACCTTTTGTTGTTCCATAGATATCTTGAGTGAAAAAGTTGAGTGGGACGCCCTGTACATACAAAGAATAATTGGCTTTGTACCACGCTAAACTTGTGAAACCAGGAATGGTCAGTTATTTGGCCTGTCCAGGACGTTTTCTTTTAGATGCTAGATGTTATCCGTGCCTCTCTATGGCGGTCCACTGTAGCTAGTCATAAATCAAATGGCCAAATTCAAACGTTTGTAATTCTGTGACAAATACTGTGGTCATCAGGCCCTAGACTTACACACAGCTAAGTTAAATTAAGTTAACCTTAGCTAAGGACAACACGCGCACCAATACCCGAAGGAGGACTCCGACGTGGGATTCCGCGCTTTTCGTAACGAGGCGCTCCAGGCCACACGCCTATTCCCCGCGGCCCAAATGGCCAACCTGTGTTTTACTGGGCCAAAGCGTCCAGTGGAGGGAAGCACGCTTCTTCTCTTACGTCGCTGACAGCTGTCCGTGGGTCGTAAATTTCTTAGTGGAGAAAACAGCGGTTCCCTGTTCCCAGCACGCCGTTGCTCCGAAATGCTATCTCCCACACTGGGCACAGGGCAGTGATTCTCAGCGCCTCTTATAATAATTCATTCTCAGTTCGGAAAGCATAATGAATGTGAATATATACAATAATAAAGATTCGGACTACAGAAAAAAATCAACAAGTAGTTAGGATTAAATTGTTTTACAAAAAATTAAAAAAAATGAATATATCAATGAAGAGGCATTTTTGACCGGGAGATCTCGTATGGGATTGTTCGGCCGACTAGTTAAAGTGTTTTTAGTTGACGCCACTTCGGCGTCTTGCATGTCGATGATGATGGAAGCGATGTTGATGAGGACCACACACCACCCAGTCACCAGCGTGGTAGTCAGCGAAGATGTCGATGTCGACTGAGCTACAGAGCGGACAATACCTAAGTAAATAGCGGGAAGTCAGATTAGTTACGTCATTTATAAATCAAGAGTGGCAGCGGCGATCTCAGTTTTTTTATTTTTTTTTATTTCGTGACTGCCCCGAAAAGCAGATGAATTATTAAACATGAATAAAATTCACAGAAAAAATAATATAAAAGCTATTCATTAATGTTCTTTCTCAATTTAATATCCCTTTTTCAAATAATTGATGAAGGAGGGGGAGGAAGAAGGATTAGGAAAGAAAGGAATGACAAGGGCCGCACTAGTGCATTGAAATAAAACAATGGCGACAAGTGAAAATGTAAGCCTGGCCGGGAATCGAACCCGGCTCTCCCGCTTCCGGTCAGCGGTTGGCTTACCCACGTTTTTTTAAAAGTTTTTTTACGACTCTTTTCCAAATTTATCTTTATTTAAACAAATTAGGGGAAAAGGAAAAAGGAGAAAAAGTTACTATATAATTAAAACGAAGGAGCCCTTCAAGCATAAACAAAAGAATATCTGTGACCTCTTTGTAACAAAATTAATGACTCCGTCCGACCAGCACGTCCTCACAAGACTGGCGATCACTTTGATTAGCAGCACGAGAATAAAAACTGCGCGGTGGCGATACATCCGTAGATCATCCACACACGTCTTCTCGAAATTATTTTTGGATCAATGATCAATCATAATCTAGTAATAAGGAACTTAAGTCAGCTTCTCCCTGCTTGGTTGATCCAGCTGCGACGGGGTTCGCAGAATGCACTTTGGAGGAAGTTCGAAAAGTATTGTTGGTACCTCGGGTTCTTGACAACTGCGCAGTGTCGTTTATTGATGTATTGGTAGAAATCGAGAACTGATTTATCACCATTTCCAAACAGGTAGATGACAGCAAGTCCACTAATCCATGTCACTGTGTGTGTCTTCGCTTGTGGGAAATAAAAGCGTTTATGCAGTGATATTGTCCGGGGTTGTGCGCGTAAAAAGGCGAACATCTGGCGGACCAAAAGCCTAACATTATCTGCCTCGCCGCAGACAAGTCGATGGCCGTCGTCGTCTTGCACTCCACACGTGGTACATGATGGCGATGCTGCTACGTGGATCCTGTGGAGGCGCATCTGCCAGATCTGCTTCCCATTGACCGTGAGATACCAGCTGGACTGGACATTTGATGTACGCGTAGGATCATGCACAGAGTGTGAAATATTGCCAACTATTGTTATTGACAAATGTAAAGCTTACATGTCGCCACTGCATACAGTTTTTAGGGACATATGACGCCGTAGTTAAGTCCTATAAGCTTAACAAACATTTGAACATTTTTTTCTAGACTTTGTTGTAAGGTGTTGCAATAGTACGAGCACGTCTTAATGTGCGTAGCAAACGTGATACCAGTAACGTCGGTGGGAGGTGAGAGGGTAAATGAGGAAAAATGCTAGTTAGCAAATGTTCAAATGTTTGTATAGTTTATGGGACTTAACTACGGGATTAACCGTCCCTAAACTTACAAACTACTTATGAACTACTTACGAACTAGGACGGCACAAATATCCATGCCCGAGGAGGGATTCGAACCCCCGACCGTAGTGGCCGTACAGATCGTGACTGGAGCGCTTTAGTCTCCTCGGCCACCGCGGCCGGCTGCTAGGTAGCAGCCCAGCACTCTGCAGAAGGACTATGGCTGGTTGCACGTAGATCGAATTTGGACGGCCGTCCATATTCCAGCAGTGAAGCACTGCGGAGCATTGCAGCTTGTACACTTGCCGGCCACGGACCGGCACCGGCAAAAAGCCTGTCAGCTGCCACAACAGGCGACTGTTACTGCGGACCGCCGGCGCCGGGCCGGTGCCGGCCATGCAGTGGCGCACGTCGTCAAACGGGAGCTTGCACTCGCACCGATTTTTACCAGCCGTCCTCCCTGTACAGTTAGCGCTGCTCATTCTCGCTATACATCGACTTTGCACAAACATAATTAAAATATAAAATATTGATTCAGCAGTGAGTTATTTATACAATAAATAATATATGTTTCAGCTTTTCGTTGTTTTCAGGGCATTGAATTAAACTCAATGTCGAAGTTAAGAAATTTTGCCAGACCAGGACTCCAACCCGCTTTTTTGTGTGATTTTGTTTGTTTGTTCCTCGCGTAGATTGCGTCTTTGTTCTGTGATGTTCTTGTGATATTCACGCTGTTTTATTATAGAGTGTGGCAATCCGTCTCAGGGATCGACTATCCAGACATGTTTGTCTGGCTACCGAAATCATCAACTTAGCCGGCCGCGGTGGCCGAGGGGACTGAGCCGCTCCAGTCACGGTCTGCACGGCCACTACGGTCGGGGGTTCGAATCTCCCCTCGGGCATGGATATTTGTGCCGTCCTTAGTATAAGGTAGTTGATAAGTAGTTTGTAAGTTTAGGGACTGATGACCCCGTAGTTAAGTCCCATAAGCTTGACAAACTTTTTGATTTTTTCATCAACTTACCACGTACTACCAGCGTCCATTATTCCACATTCTTGAAGCTTCATCTGTATTCCCGCAAGTGATCGGACTTGTTTCTATATCTGCCCAGAAATGGTAATTTTCCAGTTTGAAGCATACATACAATTATATAAGTATACGTTTGCAATGGATTAAGAGATAAATAACGACACACTTATTTCGGTACTGTAGGCATGATCGCTTTGGTGAACAAAACTTTAGACACGTTTAAAGATAGAAATGCCACTACAGGTGTAAGGAGACAATTTTCCCGCCAACTGAACGACATGTTTGCTGAAATGGAGAGCAAAGAAAAAGTTTAATTTCTTAAATGATACAGTAATGGGTGATATGGTCTAACGCACCTCGCAGCGGAGCGCGCGGTTGCTCGCCGTAGAGGTTCCAGTCCTCCCTGGGGCATGGGTGTGTGAGTTTGTCCGTAGGTTAGTTTACCTAGGTTTAAGTAGTTTGTAAGCTACGGACTGATGACCACGTAGTTTCGTCAGATAGATTTACAGACATTTGATTTGAATGGGTGATACAATACTTTATTAGTTCTTTGTATCTTGTCGCCAATATGTGCCATATAATATTGTGCAAAATCGTTTGACATTCATTGATTTCTGTTTTGAATCAACTTCACTCGACCACGACAGCCGAACGACTGCTCGTTTGACAGGTAAATTTCCGGCGTGTTTGCAAGCAGCGCTCCACCGATAAAATACCGGCCGATATTTTACCGGCCGTCGAAAATCGGTGTGTGTGTGTGTGTGTGTGTGTGTGTGTGTGCAACCTGTCTACGGCGTCGCCAAGTGACGTTATCATTGTTGTTGTTGACCATACTGGGGAGCACCGTTACGTTTTCTTTTTAGCTGAACAATGTTGCTATCAAGTATGGAGTTTGTTAGTGCAAAAATGAGTCACGTCTCTACCCAGGCAAGACAGAGGGGAAGGGAATGTAACGTAATTTCCTGGAGGCCTCTGGGACGCGGGAAGCCACAAGTTGGATTGGTTGAAACATAGCGGTGGCCAATAGGAAATTGTCTGACAACGGTAAGTGGTGGGAAAATAGTGTGCCCACACTGGCGTTTAAAACTTTCGGTATTTTAATCGAAAAGAGAATTCTCAGACGTGTCGTTCGCCACCAGCCTCGGGTAGGCTCCTCGGCAGGGAGTGCTTCTTTCCGCCTAATGCTGCTAGGGTGGTTAGCTGAATAAGGGTTCTTCCCCAGGGAACGTAGCCACTGACTTCTGTTGTGGTAAAGGATATATTCTTTTCAAATGTTTGAATGTTTCGAGGGGACCAAATTACTGTGGTCATCAGTCCCAACAATTTAGTTAAACTGACTTATGCTAAGGACAAAACACACACACACACACACACACACAAACACACAGACACACACACATGGCAGAGAAAGCACTCGAATCTTCGACGAGGAGAGGCCGCAAACTCCGCAGCAAGGCGCCGTAGAGCTGTTACAACACAAAATTGTGACAAAGAAACTTCTTAAAATCTTAGATTGCTCAATCGATCGTCAGCCAAGCTAGGCGGAAGCAGGTCATCGCCTCTGACGGATAAGCGACGACAGTCGTTCGTGACGACAGCAGACGCTGCGTTGGCGAGTTGAAAGCCTACAGTCAGCTGACTGTTGACTGCGACGGACGATCAGCAGAGAGAGAGAGGGTATGTTCGTCAGCTTGTAAATATACACGTAACTCTGTCACAAGAGTGAATAAGGCCGAGAATACGTCAGCGGTTAATAGGCTCATTGAGTGAACGCTGCACTCACAAGTAAGACACGTTTGGTCATTACGAACCGTTCCATACAGCATAGCTTCAGCCGATTTTGTTTATAAACTCCTGCTTTTAAAAGTGCAGTCTCTTGGTCTAATCTATGTATTCAGCTTATGTCTCAGACAAAGCCGTACCGACTAGTAGCCACTAGTCGCAACTAGGAGATGGAGTCCGGAGACAACTACTACGCTTCGAAGTGATCATCATCCAGGCAGATGGTGAATCGCTGTCTACCGTCTTCACAACGCTGAATATGGTTGCTGCCTGAAGCCAGCTCAGTCTTCATTGGTTGGTTTCCTAAAGGCCAATGATCCCTCTGGGGCCAACCCTGTCGGCTATATCAAAAGTTCATCTGTCATCATTGGATCCGACTCTGGTGGTTCCAAGCATAGACGGAGGAGGGACCCGGCAGTCTCTGCTTAGACCCCCAGACGCCTCGGCGCGGGCACCTCCGACTGAACGGTACAACAGCCGGAGCATAGAAGACGGCCGCGGTGGAGTAGCCGAGCGGTGTAAAGCGTCTCGCTGCGGAGCGCGCGGTTGCTCGCCGTGGAGGTTCGAGTCCTCCCTGGGGCATGGGTGTGTGTGTTGTCCTTAGGTTAGTTTACCTAGGTTTAAGTAGTTTGTACGCTGCGGATTGATGACCACGCAGTTTGGTCCGACAGATTTACAAACATTTGATCATAGAAGACGCGGAGAGACGGCGAGCTGACGCGGCCGAAGGAGACGCCACCTGCTGATCTAGCTCCTGCCGAGCTAGCGCCTACACCACGGGATCTTGTATTCATTTGAATAAACTTGTAAACTCTAATACTGTTTTACTGGTTTCCTCTGGCACTCTACCAGGTTTCCTGCCTCATCCTGAGATAAAGCTGGGGACCCTACCGTGCGACCCCAGCAGAGTGCACGGCTCCTCCCGCACCTCAGTGTAGTATTAGTAGTAGCATATGGGATTCAATAAATGTATTCCCAATTACCTATGAGTCCCCAGAGTCCCAAAATGCCAATCTCTCGTAGATATCTGCTACTTGTCTTTCCGCTCGGGACATGCAGACTGAGCTATAACCCCCTCTCCTATGTTAGGGCACAACAAGGGTACACTTGAACAAACCTCGACAACGGTCACCATGAAAATTAGGTATTGATAATTTTAAAATAGACAGGGTGGAGGAGATCGACTGACAAGACGATAATAATGTCTGTTCAGAAACGTGTTTTTTAGTGAAAGAATAGTGCAGTCTCCCACAAAAAAACCCGGAAAGGGGAGGAAAGTAGTCGACGTATGTGACTTTCAGTAGCTGTTGGGGAAGACCCGTGATGTGCAACTGGCAGTGGCCGATGGAAATGCTACGTTTGTCGTGTTTATCTGCTGGACCCTCCCTACCGTGGCCGGCTGGCAGGACCGGTCGGAGTAGACAGACGAGTGCAGGGTGACTCCGGCGTGTTGCCGCAGACTTGCTGGGGTAACTGGTAAGGGCGCCGAAGGTGGGGGGAAACACCGAGCCTGGGGATCTACAGGTAGCGACAGGCAAGTACAGCAGTCCTAAAGAGTTTGTTTCGCGACCAGCGGTTTAGCAAAGAGTGCTGTAACTTAACACACACGTTACTGGCAATTCGGTTTAATTCAGTGTGTCCAGAAAACACTCTCTGATTTGAAGTGATGTAAAATGAATATCTTTTGCAATACACGAGGGTTGGAACTTATAGTGTCAACTATTTATTTACAACCGATACAATAGCATTCCATGTTTGCACATGTTACTGTCTTTCAAAAGTAGTGACCAACGTTGTGTAGAACCCGTTACCAGCGATGTGGACGGCGTCGTATACCGTCAGCATCTACATCTACATCCATACTACGCAAGCCACCCGAAGGTGTGTGGCGGAGGATACCTTGAGAACCACTATCGGTTCTCCCTCCTATTCCAGTCGCGTATTGTTCGCGGAAAGAAAGACTGTCGGTATGCCTCTGTGTGGGCTCTAATCTCTCTGATTTTATCTTCATGATCTCTTCGCGAGATATACGTAGGAGGGAGCAACATACTGCTAGACTCCTCGGTAAAAGTATGTTCTCGAAACTTCGACAAAAGCCTGCACCGAGCGACAGAGCGTCTCACCTGCAGAGTCTTCCACTGGAGTTTATCGATCAGCTCCGTAACGCTTTCTCGATTACCAAATGATCTTGTAGCGAAGCGCGCTGCTCTCCGTACTGTAACCTACTTCCTTTGTTTTTGTACAGCATTTCCTTAGGATTCTTTGAATGAACCTAAGTCTGGCATCTGCTTTACCGACGATTGATTTTATATGGTCGTTCCATTTTAAATCATTCCAAATGCCTACTCCCAGATAATTTATGGAATTAACTGCTTCCAGTTGCTGACCTAGTGTAGCTACTGATACAGGATCTTTCTTTCTATTATTCATAGCACATTGCACTTCCTCCTGCATTTCAATACAATTTTCCATTGTTACAACCTTTCTATATACTACAGCCTGTTCTGTTGATGGTGCGAATGGAGCGGTCTACTGCCAGTTGAATCACTGAAACAGTTCTTTCATCTTCGGAATCAAATCAAAGTCGCAAGGACATAAGTCCAGGGAGTATGGTGGATGGCAGTACTTTCCAGTCTCGTCGACCGCACAGAGCAGCCACAGCCTGCGCTGTATTCGCCCGCGGGTTGTCGTGCAAAATGATGGGTGGGTCGCGCTTCTTTCACATCCATTTTTGCATTTTCGTCAATCCATGCGGAACCCATCATGATGAAATTTTTCGCATGACCAGGCGTTGCTTCAGGATGCGAAGCACAGTCGTATGCGCTAATCCGGTTTCGTGTGCGAGCTCACGAATCGGCTGCCGTCGTTCACTGTACACTAACGCGGCAACAGTATGCACTTTTTCATAGACGCAAGGATGACCTGCCCGATGCATGTCCGCTACAGTTTCCCGATCTTCGTTGAAGGCTTTTACCCAAAGTGTCACTGTTCTGTACGGCAATGCCGATTTCCCATACGCCTCCTGAAGAGGTTGACCACACTATCGTGCTGTAAGATCTCTGGCACATTCAGTCTTGATCACACTCCATTGTTTCTGTTTCTAAAACATAGTGACACCGTTATGTTAGACCGCTCGCTCACAAGTGGCTGTTTCCTTCGATTTTGCGTTCGCCGGTGACTTGTCGGGCGAGTCCATTTGCTGAGAGGTAACGTAAGTATCTAAACAACGTGTGCTGTCAGCGACAACAGTCAATTCTAGTGCATAGTGTCTCCACAGCAGTATTGCCTATTTAAGTTCCAACCCTCGTATTTTAAGTGAGGTGTCAGAAGGTGCAATAACTCAAAACTTTTTTTCCTCGCTACAGATTGTACAATTTACCCATTTTTCCGCTAGACAGTAAATTAGATTAGATTGCAGTTTATGCTTATGAGACTGGCGCTGGACTTTGGGACCATGGCAACGGCGGAATGAATGGCGGAAGGTGGAGGCAGTCAATCAGGAGGCGCGTTCGGGCGGCCAATAAGAAATACCTTTAGTCTATATAGTTTGTAAAACTGTAGTGCTCTTCATCGTTAGAGACAGAATACATTTCTGGACAAACACCGATATTTAATGAAATTATATTTTCTTGTTGGTCTACCTCGACTCTTCTTACCATCTACTGTCGAAACCACGAGACTCTTAGGTGACATTGCTTCTATATGTGTGTGACATGAACCTACCATCTCAGCCTGTTGCTCTAACTGTTCACCTATGGTAGTCATTACCAGTTTTATTTGATTTCCCCATTATGGAACCTTCCTGAGATTGCTCTCATCTATTAGTACCTGCAATTAACTATGACACTTTCATATCTGTAACCTCAAACTTATTAATAAGATAAATGAACCCAGCTTTCACTCTCATGCAACACGGTTTGTCGGAAGATAAAGTGGTGCACTGCTAACTTAGTCTTGGTACTGACTTCCTTCTTGCAGAAGAGAGTAGATCTTAGATGAGCACTCACTGCATTAGCTTTGCTACACCTTGATTGAAGTTCCTTTAATGTGTTGCCATCCCCAGACAAAATATTTCCTAAGTACTTTGTCCACCTGTTCTTTGTCCTTCCTATTTGGCACTCAATCTGTTTAAATCTCTTTACCACAGACATTACTTCAGTTTCGCATATGCTGATCTTCATACTATAATCTTTATACCTCTGATCTAGGTCTGAAATATTACAATCGAATCGGCCATCACAACTAAATCGCCTGCATATGCGAGAGCGCTTATTTTCTTTCACCTGTTTTAATTTAACCCTGCAAGTCTATTGTTTTCAACATATGATCCTTTAATAATATGAACAACAGTGGTGACTTTTTACATCCTTGTTTTACCCCTGAAACCCCCTTGACTCAATTTACGGTCAACTGTAACTACAGTCCGATAATCTACGTAATGACCTTAAATACGTAGTCGCAATCATGATAAACATCGCAGGTTCATTTGACAACTTTTGGTGGCCTGCCTTCTTTGCGAGGTTCAAACAACTGGAGGTACCGCTTACTCCCTGCAATAGCTTTAACGACCAATGTAAAGATAGAGCGGTAGAATGGTGAGTGGGCAGTCTCAGAGTGGTCAGACGAATTATGATGGGGCAGAGGAGCGCACTACTCAGGCTATTGGGGGGCTATACGGAGACCACAAAAAAATGTTCAAATGTTTGTATAGTCTATGGGACTTAACTACGGGGTCATCAGTCCCTAAACTTACAAACTACTTATGAACTACTTACGAACTAGGTCGGCACAAATATCCATGCCCGAGGGGGGATTCGAACCCTCGTCCGTACTAGCCGTGCAGACCGTGACTGAAGCGCCTCAGTCCCCGCGGCCACCGCGGCCGGCACGGAGACCACCTCTGCGGAGGCACTGTGTGTGATACTGTGGATCTTCCCTATCGATATAACCATCAAATATCGGGCTGCGACGAACTGGTTAAAGATGGGCAGACCAGACCTGATGAATTTAGTAACCGAGACGGCTCTAGAAAATAGAAAACAGATGAGACGATGCAGAATCGACGCCTGCCAGCAGGAGTGATAAGGGTCGGAGGATCCATTCATTCTTCCACGACATGGCGGAGGAACAAAGAATGAAATTGTCGATCCCAGCCATGGCATGGTTCACTTGTTGACAGACCACCTACACCGTGTGAGTCTCAAAGAGACACCAATCTGCGCATGTGGGGAGAGGGCACCTTCCGAATACAAGATCCTATTCTGCGGTACCTACAATCACCTTACCAGCACTACACATAACAGAAAATATACCAGGCGATAAGGCAAGAGGACCAATGGACAGTACTCAATACACTAACAGATCTCGCATACTCTATAGGACGAATACAAAAGAAATAGACCATACGGAAGACTGGTGTACCAGGATAAGAACCGAAATTGTGAACATGACAGGGACTCGTAAACGGACACCAACGCAGACACCAACTCGGACACGGACAATGATAATCATTTGATACACAATAATTAGTGTAAGCAATGTAGTAAGAACAAACATGAAAGTGTCAGCGAATTGTCGCTTTTGTCACTGGCAAAACGGGACTACAAACCTTTTAACAGATAATAAATGTTAAACGTTTGTAAAGTTATGGGACCGAACTGCAGTAATCATGTCCCTAGATTTACAAAATACTTATACTAACTTATACTAAGGACAACACACACACACACACACACACACACACACACACACACACACACACCTATGCCCGAGGGAGGACTCGAACCACCGACGGGGAGCAGCCGCGCACTACGCAGCAAGGCGCCTTAGGTCGCACGGAAAATTCCCGCGCGGCTAATAGATAATACAAAACTACTTTTACTTAGTCGTAATTTGAATTAGCACATAGTGTAACATATAGGTAATAACAAGGATGGTTGAGGTTTGAGGTTTGATGAGCATGTCAAGGCCTCGGCACTCAAGCATCACAAGGCGTCGGGCTCTACCTTCTACTAATTTATCTTTCCTCTCATCTTCTTCTATTAAATACTGATATTTATGTTATACTTTCTTTCGAACTTACCGTAAGCCATTTGGTGGGGGGTGGGTGGGGTCATAATCTGGGAGGGTAAGTGAAAAACAATTAAAATAGAAATCAAATGACGAAATCTTTAATTGATTAACTTCAAAAGGAAAACGCTAAGATCGGAATATTATCAATAAATTTACTGCCGACCGGTTTAGATTGGCCATGCCATCATCATCTGGTCGTGTAAGAATTACAATGTGGTCATTTAAAAAAAAAAAAAAAAAAAAAAGAAAAAAGGGACGAAGATAAAGTGCAACATCGCACATGGTCAAGCAGTTGATAATATAACTAGTGTATTCTATATTTTGACTGTGTTTAACCTTCAGTTTTTAGAAAATATAACCACATTGTAGTATTTATACGACCACATGATGATGGTATACTCCATCAAAACCGGTCATCAGTAAATTAATTGATCATATTGGGACTGATGACCTAGCTGTTTGGTCCCTTCCCCCCATCAACCAACATACCAAGCCAACTAATTAAACATATAGCGATCTTGGCGTTCTCCTTTTGAAGATAATTAAGCTATGGAGACCGCTTCCATCCTGTGATGTCACGTGAGGTCGGAACTCGGAATCCTTAATCTCTGGGACTTGTCTCTTATACTTTACTTCCTATTCTTCAATGGAAGAACGCTCTTATATATATCGCGAAGTACCCTATGGAATAAAGTTACTCGTCATTTGTCATACTCTCTATTTTCTCTTTTTTATTTGTCTTCCATATAAATTATTAACTTACATTTTTGCAATTATTATTTATAGTTTTATTCCACCTTTTGTTTAAGCTGTATATCGTTAAACTCGACTAAATATTCAAAATATGAAATACGACCTGTATTAGTACTGAAATGGCAGATCATTATAAAAGATTCAAAATAAATAAAAATAAATTTCACATATCCTATAATGATAGAAATTAACACGCGATTTACCTACGCAGTACAAGATTAACAAATTACATTAGCGAACTTTACTAATGAATGAATATAGAGATCTATTGGGACTAACTTTCCAAACTAGGTGCCCAGACTAAAAAGTAGTAACTTGGCGAATTCTTCAGAGTTCAATGACAATGGCTTCACTATAGTATCTAGCTTTTCCTCAATTATTACTATTCCTTTTCTAAAGAAAAACTATTGATCTCTATTTCTTATTTTATAATGTAAAATATGTTTTTTTTGTTTAGTCTTCATTTATTACTAGGGGCAAGGACCTCTCTTGGCCGAGTGATCGCTGCTCGAAATACCTGGCGACGGATAACACCGCAATTGACCGGCAAACCGTACTGACCGCAGATATCCGCGATAGCAACTGTTCGGCGTTCTTACGCAACCTCCTGTCGTTTTCCGGTTACATCTGTGGACTCACAAACCATATCACATTTTTCAATAAAATTCTTCTGGGTATGAGACCGCGTCGTCATTTTTATAAAGTCTACCGGCGTTTCGACCACTGTTGCAGGTGTCCTTCATCACGGTCTGTGTCTAACAGTGAAGGCCGCGAAAGCCTAGGCTTGTATTCATGTCACATTTGTTTATGGAGTTATACGTCTCTTTCAGCATTATAAGCTAGGTCATTCTCCACAGCTTTTACTTGAAAGCACTTTGAATACAATATCTAAATGATTCTGAAAGTGCACCAGTCAATAATATAAATAAACCTTTAAGGGGCAGTCCTCATACGAATATAATCGTAACTAGGTTTCAGTGTCGCTATGGGCACCTTCTTCAGACGAAGAGGAATATGTTAAAACTACTACCGTGTCATTGCAGCCCCTAGTGACTGCTCCGCCTGGCCACAATTATTTACTTTTTAGGTATGACTATCTGATTATGTCAGATATTTTTTGTATTATTTTAGATCTTGACATGTAGTTTTAACATATTCATCTTCGTCTGAAGAAGGTGCCCATAGCGGCATTGAAACGTGGTTACGATTATATTCGTACTTTGCAATTGAGGGCTGCCCCTTAAAAGTTTAATTGTATTGTAACAGTCGCTGATTCACAGCCATGCACAAAACTGAATAATGATATACCTGACTATGAAAGAGGTTATTGTAAATTGAGGTTCATTGTTGTATTAAGGTGACAAACATCACTACAGTGGTCTGTGGAGGATAATCATCTAACACAGAAATATTAAAAGTTAAATAAGAAGTCAGTAATACAACCTCTGACAATATACTTCGGTGAATAATCTTGTAACATTAACGTAGATGAACTATGAACTACAGTTACCTTACTGTTCTCCGAAATAGTCACCTCCAATAACTATGCACCGCTGAGTTCTACGAGACCTGTCCACCTCGTCTAAAGCATCATGCTAATGCCTGGGCGGCCGTTTCCGCCTGAGTTTCGAGTTCTCTATCGGGTTTGGGTGTGTATGTTGGCCTTACTGTAAGTTAAAGTAATGAAATATTCACTCTGTAGTGGAGAAACTTCCTAACAGATTAAAATTGTGCCGGCCGCGGTAGCCGAGGTGACTGAGGCGCTCCAGTCACGGTCAGCACGTCCACTACGGTCGGGGGTTCGAATCCCCCCTCGGGCATGGATATTTGTGCCGTCCTAGTTCGTAAGTACTTCATAAGTAATTTGTAAGTTTAGGGACTGATGACCCCGTTGTTAAGTCCCATAAGCTTAACAAACGCTCGAAGTATTTGAATAAGAATGTGGAAGGAAATCGGCCATGCCCTTTCAAAGGAACCATACCGGCATTTGCCAGGAGTGATTTAGGGAAATCACGGAAAACCTAAATCTGGATAGCTGGAGGTGGATTTGAACCATCGTCCTTCCTAATGCGAGTCCAGTGTGTCACCACGTTGCCACCCCGCTCGGTCTAAAAATGGTATGATGATTTCAGGCGACAATATATGTGAAGACCTTTTCAGAAACTAAGCTTGTACTTGGAAGAATGGAAGTCTAAACACTCTGTAGAAGAAAAATCCTGAACGCAAAGGCCATCTACTAAATTTATGCGAGTATTTGTTTTTTATTCCCACACACAACGCCACTGCGCAAAGAGTATTTTCGTTTATGACGGCCCAGTGAAGTGATGAAAGAAATCGATTGCTGCCAGGGACTGTGAAATCAAGC
Source organism: Locusta migratoria (assembly GCA_026315105.1). NCBI lineage: Eukaryota > Metazoa > Arthropoda > Insecta > Orthoptera > Acrididae > Locusta > Locusta migratoria. The sequence goes on along the minus strand of CM048746.1, from coordinate 362,621,394 downwards.
TTGGTATGCAAATCAAAGACGTGATTCACAATATTTTTACAGATTGTGAAATGCGATATTGCGTTTTGCGGTGTGAGACGATCAAGTCTGTGGCGATTATTACGAAAGGGTTAGTTACCCCCACCTGTTCTGAATGAGTTAACTTCAGACGATTATGCATATTTAGGAAATTATGACTCCCAAGATAAATTTGCTTCGCTCTTATTATAGCTATCGTTGGAACTTCGAGCGACATCGCATTTGAAGCCGTAAGACGGATACTACCCCATTTTCGGGATATTCCTACTTGACCGATCGTGTGGCATCTGCGGTCTATAGTTTTCATCACTCAGAGCCACTAACAAATTCAAGCACTTAAGAGCCAACAAACGGTTTTTCCCAACACGAAGATTCGTCTTCAAAGAATTGCAGCTAGACGTGTCATGGAAGTCCTTCGTGTGATAAAAGATAACGATACTATATGTTTGGGTGAAGAAGATGTGGACACATCATATCGAGAACTAAGTGACTTCGTCTCGGTTTGCATCCAATGGCAGTGTTCCTTTCATGCAGACATCATTGAGAGTCGATTAATATATATCTTATTTCAATTATCAACACTTCTCCACGCTTTTTCTTTTTCTTGCGGGCAGAAATAAAAAAAACTAGCTGAGGCTGTATTTACATGTAGCGAAAACAGATGGGGTTACTTTAGAACTTGAGCCAAACTCGTAACAGTAATTCGAAAAATCGGAACGAAATTTGGGCTTGTCGTTATGTTGGAACAAGAAGGTCCATAACAGTGATTGAAACTGCATCCCGAACCTTAACCGACATTGTGAACAGGATATAAAATTTGGAGGCAATTCATATAAGCACCCCATACTCGTAATAGTGGCTCTGGAAATCGCAGAAAGCTAATACCGGTTGTTCAATTAGCACCTGCTTTACACGTTTGTTATCAGGAAAATGGGTCATGTCAAGATGTTCCTGATGAAGAGTTGCCAAACGGCAGGCAGACTTGCCCAGTCAGAACGGGGGTATAACGTGGGTGGTTAATTGGCTTAAATTGGAGGCGTCACAAGAAACACGCCGTTCTCCACGCGAAGACATGCTTCCCATCTCTAGAGCGGTTGGTGCAGAATAAATGCTAATCTTATGGACGTTTTCACCAAAGATCGACCTCAAGGTTTGAAATGATGAATTAGAACACAAGTTAGATAGCTCAGTAAGTTGTTTCAATATATTCTCAGTATCATAACTTTACAAGGGACCATAGCAGCTGGTTTTCAACTGCTCTTTCCTACTACATTATCACATGTTGTACGATACAATCACAGAAGCATATGACATTCGTAATAAATCTCGAGCATTCGTATTTGTTCTGTTTCTTGAGCAGTTTATGTCGTATTTATACTTTAATGTTATTTGTCGAAAGTAGTATACTTCAATGAACATTAAGTAGAAAGAATAATACTTAATGAATTTTGAATCCATAGCAAACAGTTTATTTCACCAACTTTGTCAGAAATTTATTTTACATTACTAAAGTTTAGTACACACATTCAACATATAAATGCATACTCCTACACTACAAGTGAAGATTAGTATCTTATGTCTTATGGTTTTATGCAGTGTAAAATGGCTTTCTGTATAGGATCCTGGTGCCCCATCCCATATATGTATATCCTACTCAACTTGTGGATGTATCATACTGAAAAATATTTGCCTTAGAAAGGTAAAGTTGAGTTTGTAAATACACATTTGTACCGATTTCCTTACATACAAAGGTCTCTGTGTTCTTTCCTCGACAGTTATGCATAAAAAATGATACCAGATACTTCCATTTATTTTCGTAACTAAGTTTAGCTGAAGGTGTAAATGGAGATTTATGTTATGTTTATAGCTAAGTACGAACTGCATCATCACTGTGTTCTCTTTATTTACCATTAGCTTACTTTCAGTAAGGTGTGCGAATAAAATAATGTTACCGATTTCAGTACAGTTTGCATATCACTGCCCCAGCTAACAAAGGATGTGTTGTCACCATAGTTTACAACCTTGCTGTTTTGGGGTTCATTTAAATTACTAACATACACCAAAAAAAGAGGTCCTAGTATACTCCTTGTAGACAAACCATACTGAAGTATTCTGAAGGTTAATTTAGTTGTTTGAGGCTGTTCATTATTTCCTAGTGCACTATATTTCCATAAGTGTTCATTCAAGAAACACGCTCTCGAAACTTAATTTTAATTGTGGATCATTTTGTATTTATGAAAACCGCAACCGGGTAATATATTATTGTTCGAAAACTAAGAAATATATATATATATATATATATATATATATATATATATATATATATATATACACGAAAATTTCATTTTTTATTTTTGTTTACTTATTTATTTTTTTGTAAAATAAATAAAAATTTTCATTGTTTCATTAGCTGTATAGGTATCCTTTGTTAGGAACCACAACCGGTTTCGTACCGTTATGGGTGCATATTCACGTGGTTCAGATGAAATTTACGAAGCCCCAGCCTTCAAGTTGTAAGTACTTGCAAAAGGTTAAGTGACAAATGGCTGAATTTTATTATATACCGTAGATGGGGGTCGAAACGTTTAAAAAACTCCTGTTCCACTAAATACCACAGTTATGTTTTAACAAATTGTATGTCTAAAAAGCTTCTTTCTTTTAAATATAGTCATAAATTGCATTCAACATTAAACGAAGTCATTAAGCGAGTTAGTGCGTGCAAGATTACCGCCACATAGATATAACGATGCTTCATAAAAATCACCGATAAAACTGATCTAAGCCCGCTGTACAGAAACTGAGAGTGGTCATCCATTATAGGCACTCAAAGACTAACTTTTTCAGTCCTTATTGAACGACGTTCTAAAATGCAACCCACATAAAATAAAGGGTGTGCAGCTAATGATTAGAAGATTGCCGTCAATGGATAAACCGTAGTTCACTTGGGTCATCGATAAAACTGTGCTAATGTTTTTATTTTTTGGATATTTCTTAGCAATAATGATAAGATCTGCCGTAAACAGCTGTTGCAAAAAATATTAAATAGGGATGTCAGTTGTGCAAGTACGTCTGTGTCGTTATTGAGACCAGAGCAGATGTTCTAGCTTAATTCTCAGTATGTGCTTAAAACAAATGCCACTTGTGTATGTTTATATAGACAAGCCTAAAAATTTGTGAACAAATGGAAGGCTTGTGAAGCAGTGTCTATGTCTGCCGAATGTTAGGAGTCATATTTTACCATGTTCTGGTAACATCGGCAATTGGAAGTTGACGAATAAGATGTATCTCAAGGAAAATGCTCTTTCAGATTTTTCTGTATGGATATCCATCACTGAAGTTAGTAAAGATTTATCCCTTTCCGCTCCCATATAATGCATTTTAAGTTTGTTCCTGTCGACCTTATAACATTTTCCTCACTGGAAAATACAAAGAAAAAATAATCATTCTGTTCATACTGTAACACAGAAAATCGGAAATATTACCAATACTTTCTTTACTGAAACAGCAGAAACATTCAAAATAGATAACTGAATATCCGCAACGAGTCAATAGTCCCCCCCCCCCCCGCCCCGCCCTTTTCTCATGTTACATAGGACTGTGAATAGCCAACAACACACAGCCAAGGGCGAGGTGCTAGTCGGACAAGCATTGACTTAGGGTTCTGTGGCGTCTTAAAACTTATTGTGTAGCATGACTTGTCAAAAACCAAAATCATGAACTAATAAAAAGTTAACCGATAAATGACAGCATCATCCGCGGACAATCTAAGGGGGCTACAACGTACTGTGTCATTCCTGACAGGAATTCGCCAATGCAATCCCACAACTGTAGCTATATTCCATACGCACGCAGTTTGATTAGAAGTCGCTTGTGAGATACAATGTCAAATCCCTCTCGGAAATTGAGAAATATGGAATCGAGTTGAGATCCCTTGTCGATAGCACTCATTACTTCATTTGAGTAAAGAGCAACCTGTGTTTCACAAGAACGATACTTTCTGAATTCGTGTTGACTATGGGTAAACAGGTCGTTATCTTGGTAGTATACAATGTTGGAGGAAAGTATTTATTCTAGAATCCTGCTGCAAACCGACGTCAATGACATAGGCCTGTAATTTTGCGGATCACTCCTATTTCCTGTCTTGAATAATGGAGTGACCTGTGCAACTGTCCATACCTTTGCTACGGATTTTTCGCTGAGTGAGCGCTTGTATATGATAGGTAGATATGGATCAACATACTCTGAAACAGACCTAATTGTATACAGTCTGGACCAGGAGACTTGCTTTCGTCAAGTGATTTAAGTCACTTTAATACTTCAGGAATATCTATTTCTAAATTACGAATAATAGCGGTTGTTCTTGATTCGAATTCTGGAGTATTTGCTTCGTCTTCTTTGCTGAATGAATGTGGAAAAAGCTGTGTTTAGCGATTCTGCTGTAGCAGAGTTGTCATCCGTAGCATCAACATTGCTATGCATAGTGAATGTGTTGATTGTATTTTGCCGCTGGAATACTTTACATTCGACCAGAATTTCTTCCATTTTTTACCAACTTACGTGACGGTGTTTCGTTGTGGAAACTGTTACAAGCTTCCTGGCAGATTAAAATTGTGTGCCGGATTCGGGACTCGAACTTCGGCCCGCGAAAGGCAAAGGTCCCAGGTTTGAGTTCCAGTTCCGGCACACAATTTTAATCGGCCAGGAAGTTTCATATCAGTGCACACTCCGCTGCAGAGTGAAAGTTTCATTCTATTACAAGCTGTCTCGCATTGAAGTTCGATCTAAATTTCTAGTTTCAGTAAAAGATTGCTAGTCATGGGGACTTTTTTAAACATTTAGCATGCCTTTTTCTCTTTTTTTCCTGTCAATAACACTTACAGGGGTACTTTGCCTGTTCAGATTCTTTATTCGCTTTTTTCAAATGTCGCAGACGTACTTAACACTTGATCGGTGTTGTGTTGTATGAGGATACTACATCCATCATTCCAATGCGCATGACGCCGGAATTTTGCATACTGCGCACTTCCGCTTCTCGTTAGCTTTCGATCAGATTGTTATGAGCAATTGTAGTGAGCAGACTTTTTGCGACCTGTTGTTATTTTGATTTGGTAAGTAGAGTAACATGCTTTGGTATGACGCGACCCCACCACACAGTTTACGTTACGAATTCAGGAGTTTCAAACACTTTTATATATTGCATTGCGTACGGAAATACCGCTCAACAAGGCTAACAGGGATTGAGTGGGTGTTTCTGATCCAGATTTTTCCGGTTACTATCAGTCAGTGGTAAAATGAGGTAGAAGGTATTGAAGACAGTTATCCTGAGACTGCCAATGAAAGTGATCCAGAACGCAAAACTGAATACGATTACCTAAAGGAGCTTTCAAGTCATCTTATCTAAATGGAAGGTTACTCAATGCAAAAATACCGCAGGAGAACTCAGTGGTCCTATCAGACCTATTCTTGGTAAGCAATTGCCTTTTTCACTGCGAAATGTTGGTCCAGTGAAACGGAAGAGGTGTCTGCGTCATTCATAAGATAGGAAACAAATGTCCTGTATACACTGCAAAGGGCCAGTTTTCGAATACATCTGGCACTTAATCTGTTTCGAGTGTGTGGATGAATGTAAATTTGCCGGCCGCGGTGGCCGAGGGGACTGAGGCGCTCCAGTCACGGTCTGCACGGCCACTACGGTCGGGGGTTCGAATCCCCCCTCGGGCATGGATATTTGTGCTGTCCTTAGTATAAGGTAATAGATAGTTTGTAAGTTTAGGGACTGATGACCCCGTCTTTAAGTCCCATAAGCTTAACAAACATTTGAACATTTTTTAATGTAAATTTGCTCAAGTTCATGGTTTGTAAAATAATGTTAAATTTAACCTTGAGCGGTGGAGTAGCCGAGCGGTCTAAGGCGCCCCGCTGCGGAACGCGTGGTTGCTCGCCGTCGGAGGTTCGAGTCCTCCCTGGGACATAGGTGTGTGTTGGCCTTATGTTAGTTTACCTTAGTTTAAGTAGTTTGTAAGCTACGGACTGATGACCACGCAGTGTGGTCCGATAGATTTACAAATATTTGAAACTTTTTTGAAATTTAACCTTGCGTAATTAATTTCCGTTGAGACGTTAATTTTTAGGCAGGCCAATGTTATGCTCTGATTTTGTAAATATTGAATAGCAATAGCTATAGTCTATGTTCATCACTTTGTATTTATGTTCAGAGGCCTGTCTAGAAACAGTAGTAACGCCAAGCAATACTTTTTGGACTCACTATATGTAATGCACAGTACGGAAATGGAACAGATGTTGTGCTGTTGTGAACCCCCCCCCCCCCCCCCGCCCGTAAGGGAACAAAAAGCTGAGGTCATCGGTCCCCAGGCGCACACACTACTTAAACTAATGCTGAGGGCAAGACATGCATCCGTATGGGAGGGAGGACTGGAACCTCCGGTGGAAGCGGCCGTGACATGTCGCCTCAGACCCATCTCCGCGCGGCCCAGAGTTGTGTCCCGCGGCGCGTGAAGGCCCTGCGGTGGCTGCCGCTCGCCGAGCAGCTGTTTGGGATTCGTCGGCGGCACCGCAGCAGACGCCAAGGCTGCGTGGCCGGCAAGTCGCTACTTGCTTGCTGCACCATCGGGTCGCCCGTCAGGCGGGAAACGACTGCCGCGCCGCCGAGCTGCTCCTGCGACATCTGCCGCCCAAACACGCAACTAGCTCCACTCAGGCTTCCCTGCGCCGCGTTCTTCCGTTAAACAATGCTCTTTTCACAAGGCTTTCGGCTGCGACTGGGCAAACGATACTTGCGTTCGAATATGCTCGAAATTTCCCTATACAGTATCGATACAGTATCGAACTATTCGAACATTCAACTGAAGAATTACACGCGTGGCGTCTGTGCAAACGGTACACTGGGAATTTTGAAGAAAACCGGCTGTCGCTTTGCTCAGAACGTTTGAAAACTCATGTACATGCACAGAAACGAAAGATATCGTCATGAGAAAAAAAACTCTATACTTTGTTCAAAACTGTGCATACATGACCTTATTCCCTACAAGGTATGATCCGTTAACAAAACTTTTGCTTCTAATAACAGAACTACTGAAAACCGTTGTGAAGGAGCATTGAATTCCATGTTCATATGGTACAGTAACAGAGTTACCAGCTTTTAATCGCCTTTAAAACAAGATAAAAAGAGATGAAATAAGGAAAGAATTAGAAATTTAATACACAATAAAGGAAATAAACCATATAAAAAAACTGCAGTTGGGACTACGTGAATAAACAGTGCACGATCTGCTGGATAGATAGTACCAACAGACGTTCACAGACCGCAGCACTACATTAATTCGCGATTGCTTCCTTTTAGTTATACATTGGTTGCTGTTTATAATTCTGACCTGGACCCTAGAAACAACTACATTTCACTCTTATTACAGTATTATTAATCCCCTTAGTGCTTTAATGAGATCGTTTCCTTTATAATTAGTTTAGTGCACAGCTCCGAAAAGGTTTATGAACATATCATCGTAACTCGTGGAGATAGAACCTTCTCACGTCGCTAGGTAGCGTCGTAATCGACTATTTGAACATATCCCGAGATTTCCAGTACTGTGACGTAATTTGTTCGAACAGTTCGAGTCTTGTTCAAACCCAGCTCTACTTTCGGCAAACGTGACGTTATTTTGACATCACGCGCAGTATCGTGGATCGCAGGAACTCCTATCGACTTCGTTATCGCTGTTTTCAATGCTCTGCATTAGTACCAATTGCTAAAATGACGCCTCGTTGGCAAAAGGGTTTGTAGAATTGTGACGTAGAGAGAAAGGCAACGGCACAGTGAGAATTTATAAACACGTTGTTTAAGCTTTCATGAGATTCAAGTTAGAGGAGAAAAGAATGTAGTTCCTTAAATCTATCGTAGTATTACGAGAGTTATGAGAAGCAATTGCATATGAAGTGTGAAATTAAATTAGTGGTTTATGTCCTGTCACTTTCAGTTCCTTTCACAAGCTCCCTCTCCGCCATCCGTTGTAAAAGAATCTGTGACTTTCTTACTAATGCAACAGATGTGTGTTCTGTAATACCAGGACCCGTATTTGAAATTGGGTAGATATGATGGTTCTCTTTCAGGAACCAGTTGTCATTACCAATAATTTAAAAAATCAAACCTGAAACATTCAAATGAGAGTCAATATTCAATACCAGTTGATTATCTGCCTAAAACAATGATCACTCCGAATAAACAGCTTAAAAAAGACTGATAGCCGGGGTGGAGTGACCAGCGTCGGAGGTTCGAGTCCTCCCTGGGGCATGGAAGTGTGTTTTGTCATTAGGTTAATTTAAGTATTTTGTAAGTCTAGTGACTGATGACAATAGCTAATGACAACAGCTGTTTGGTCCAACAGGCTTACAAACATTTGAACTTTTGAACCACGATTATGAGGTATTCGTCACTTTACCTCATCAAATTGGATCAATGAATATGTGGTTTCGAGAGAACCCAATGTACTTGTGTTTTCAAACATTTATTCGTGGATCATAAGTAAAATGAACTGCTGCTTTAATTCATGCTATGTTTTTTTTTTCACGTTGAAAAAAGTAGATAGCAGTTCCTGTGGTCGACACACATACCTGCCAACTCTACATTTTTCATTTTTCCTCCGAAGTTCCTGTTTACATTATTTCTCCCGATTTTAATTTATATCGTGAAACCTAAGATTCGGTTTCTCTCTCTCTCTTTTTTTCTTATTTTTTTTAATTGATACACTGGCATTCATAGATATTAGGAGTTGGATAACGATTATTTCTGTTCTTTTCCTTGCGTGTAAATAGGTACAAGTGTTATTTTTATACGTTAATTGCGGAAATGCAACTTTGTGTGAATAGTTATTTTGCATGATCGGAATATTTGATGTGTTCAATATGGCTAAAATATGTTTTCTTTTTTAAACAGCTTTCGGAAGAATGTCAGTGCATTATTGAATTTAGGAAAGGTACGTTATTTGAAGTTTGTGCTGTTTATCGATGTGGTGGAAAACAGCTGTATTATTTAGTGTATTATGTTTCGCTGCAAAAAGAGGGAGTTGCCTGTTTGCAATCTCAGATTCCTGGACAACGCAAAGATCACGAAGAGAGAAGAGAAAGGGAAGAATTTCAGAAATTACTTCATGTTGACATGAGTAAAATTTCGAAGCATATGTGCACCCATTGGCTTCCTGTGAACAGATGTTTATTTAAGTTAGTGAAACAGTGGAAGCGTTGGACCAGCTTGCTCAGCTAGCGTTTTGTTTTTGTAGCTATTATATGGCGTAGGGAGAGCACAGAAAAATCTTAATGTTTATACTAAAATGTGCCGCACTTTTGCATAGATTATATCTCCTGATTTTTTTTAGGAATCTCTTGATTTTTTAAACTAGATCTGATATTAACGTTTTGCACTAAGCACGATGCTGCATGTGACGTCACAATGATGTCACGTTAGCCGAAAACCTTGTGGACACAGCATTACCCTGTGTCTTCACTCGCAGATGATAAAGGATGGAAACTTGAAAAATTGTGTTTGGTAAACCGTATGTTGTCACTTACATCGATCAGTTGAGATATTAAGCATAGTCTAAACGTGCAAGCGTTGCAATAAAAACGAACATTTTAAAATAACACTTCCGTGCAGCACTTATTTCATAAATTATATTTCTTGATAACAAACACCTTTACCCCCAAACATTTCATTCATTTCCATGGTGTTGATTGGTGCAGCAACAGTGGTAAGTCAATCAGATAATCAGCAGTCTGTGTAGCAATTTTTGTGTTTATTTTATGCAATTACGAGTTTCGCGCGGTTAGCGCATTATCAGTGATACGACCTATCGTTCGATGGCGGCTAGATGAACAACCAGAGAGGTTGATGAAGGAAAAGGGGGTCTCTGGTGAGGCACGACTAAGTACGCCGGTCCGGAAAAAGGGGAGTGTGACGCTCGTGGGAAAGGGGCCGGATGCAAGAGAGGAGGATCGGCGCGGGTTCGGAAATGGCGTGAGCTGTGGCGGTTCGGTGACCTTCTGGAGATTCGTGGTTATTAGAACGAAACGTGAGGACTGGATAATTTCTCAAGAAAGGTGACTGCTAAATTTAAGGCGTGGTAGGCTTGTGTTGCCGCACTGTATGTTCAAATGTTCAAATGTTTGTAAATGTATCGAACCAAACTGCGTGGTCATCAGTCCGTAGCTTACAAACTACATAAACCTAGGTAAACTAACCTAACGACAACACACACACCCATGCCCTAGGGAGGACTCCAACCTCCACGGCGACCAACCGCGCGCTCCGCATCGAGGCGCCTTAGACCGCTCGACTACTCCACCGCGGCGCACTGTATGTAATAAGCTGTAAACTATTATGCTGTGGTCGACATTTTCTGTTATCAGACTGTTCACTATTGTCTTATAAAGTTTGAGACGTGCCGTCCGCGGTGGCCGTAGGGACTGCGGCGCGTCAGTCATGGTCTGCACGGCCACTACGGTCGGGGATTCGAATCCCCCCTCGGGCATGAATATTTGTGCCGTCCTTAGTATTAGCTAGTTCATAAGTAGTTTGTAAGTTTAGGGACTGATGACCCTGTAGTTAAGTCCCATAAGCTCTACAAACATTTGAAACATTTTTTGTTTGTTTAAGTCGTTATTGGTACGTGTTTCTGCTCTGTAGTAAGCCTTTGTAAATTTAATGTGCTGTTGTAGTCTGATTATTGTTATTGATTATTCTTGCTATTAGCGAGTAACATTGTGGATTGAATAATTTCAAACGGAATTCAGTGTTAAATTTAAGACAAGCTGTAAATGATTAAGATATTGTCGTTATTTGCTGTTACCAAATTATTCACTGTTAAGTGTATGATGAAATTAGTTAACAAGGTTATTGATCAGTAGCATTAATGTTCACAGCTAATAAACCTAGTACCCAGCTCTGAAGTATTTTGTTGTGATGTGTCCTTATCAACCTTGAGGCCCGGCCTTCCACTCCCGGAACTGTGTTTCCAAGTCCTATCGCCTACTCTAAGGTGGATACCTCAGAGTGTTGCGGGGTTTTCAATCAGACTGGAACAGGCAGAAGTTGACACTTACTTGGATGTAAGAGGCGGCTTCTGGTGTATTTGAAGCGGTGATGGCCGTTTTGTGACATTGCTGTAACCATACAATTACATAACGACTGCTTGAAGTAAAATAACTAGGAATTGGAGAGGTACAGCATGTATAGTACAGTGATATAATTTTGATGTTGTATTGTTATATCTGAGTATACTACGCAAAATAAGTCTCAAAAATATTAGTAATATAGACGTGATTAAAATATACCTGATGTGGTAGTTTCACTACACGAAGCCGGTTTCTCGCCGTCGAGAGTTCGAGTCCTCCCTTGCGCATGGGTGTGTGCGTTTGTCCTTAGGTTAGATTAAGTAGTTTTTTAAGCCTATGGACATAATCAGAGTAGTTAAGTCCCATAGATTTACGATCATTTGAACACTACTTGAACAGAAACAATGTAGTAAGCGATAAACATTTTTCCTTTTATCATTTTTGAGTGATTTCAAAGAGCAAAAATTTCGTAAAAGTTTGAAATCATGTGTAAATTTTGTTGTAAGTCACTAAGAGCTTTCATTTTCAAATACTGGATGAATAAATTCTGGGTATTAGCACGTTGTGGGCTATAGGTCTTTCATATCACTACCAACCCCACCCTACCGATAATTACACCACCTTGTATAATTGGTAGAGGTTGGATATTTTTCGAGATTTTCGAAGTAAACGTACGCATGCGGATTTTTTATGTTTTAAGATATGTACGACAGACGCTGATGAGTTGACAAAGAGTGCTGTTCTGTAATTTTCATATACATCGTAAATGACGTAACAGGTGAAAACAGCTTAGTAAAAGTAAAACAATATCAATGGAATGAAGTCAAATTAAATCAGGCGATGAGATGAGAAAAAGATATCAGCAGCAAAATAACTGACGGTGGAAGAAATCTAAATCTACATGGAATACTCTGAAAATCGCATTTAAGTGCCTGGCAGAGGGTTCATCGAACCACCTTTATACTATTCATATCCCATTCCATTGTCGAATAGCGCACGGGAAGAAAGAACACCTGAATCTCTCCGTTCGAACTCTGATTTCTCGTATTTTATTCTGATGATCAAGTGGGAGTCAACAATATATTTTCGCATTCGGAGGAGAATGTTGGCCATTGGAGTTTCGTAAGTAGCCCACGCAGCAGAGATAAGCGCCGTTGTTGTAATGATTCCCATCCCAGATCCTGTATCATTTCCGTAACGCTGTCTTCCCTGTATCGTGACAATACGAAACGAGCTGCCCTTCTTTGGACTCTTTCGATGTCCTCCATCAAACCCACCTGATAAGGATCCCACACTGGGCAGCAATACTCCAAAAATGGACGGAAAAGCGTAGTGTATGCAGTTTCTTTTGTAATTCTGTTGCATGTTTTAAGAGTTCTGCCAATAAAACGCAGTCTCTGATTCGCCTTTCCCACGACATTATCTACGTGATCTTTCCAGTTTAAGTCTGAAGTAATAGTAATTCCTAGGTATTTTGTGGAGTTTACGCCCTTCACTTTTGATTGATTTATCTTATAAACAAAGTTTAACAGATTTCTTTTCGTACTCATGTGGACGACTTCACACTTCTCATTATTTAGAGTTAATTGCCAATTTTTACACCATAGTGATATATTATTCAGATCGTTCTGCAGTTGGTTTTGATCTTCAGATGATTTTACTAGACGGTAAATGACGGCGTCATCTGCAAACAACGTAAGAGAGCTACTTAGATTTTCCCCTAAAACGTTTATGTAAATAAGGAACAGCAGTGAACCAATAACACTACCCCGTGGAACGCCCGATATCACCTCTGTTTTAGTCGATGCCTTACCATCTATTACTACAAACTGTGTCCTCTCAGACAGGAAATCCCCTATCCAGTCCCAAATTTGGGGCAATATACCATAACCACGCAATTTGATTAAACGCCGTTTGTGAGGTACGGTGTCAAAAGCCTTCTGGAAATCAAGAAATACGGAATCGATTTGCGAATCCCTGTCGTAGCACCCATCACTCGTGTGAATAAAGAGCTAGTTGTGTTTCGCATGATCGATATTTTCTAAATCCATGTTGACCTTGGGTCAATAGGTCGTTCTGTTCGAGATAATTCATAATATTTGAATATCGCTTCAGCATAATCAGATAGAAATCTAATGGGTATACAATCCGGACCAGAAGACTTGTTCTTGTTAAGTGATTTTCGTTGCTGCACTACTCCGAGGGTATCTACTTCTACGTTACTCATTACGGCCTCTGTTCGTAATTCGAAATCTGGAATATTGGTTTCGTCTTCTTTGGTGAATGAGTTTCTAAAAGCTATTTTTAGTAACTCTGCTTTGGTAGCGCTGTCATCGGCAGGATCGCCATTACTGTCATGCAGTGAGGGCATTGTTTGTGTTTTGCACCTAGTATATATATTTAACATATGACCAAAATCTCTCTGGGTTTTCAGTCAAATTTCGAGAAAGAGTTTCGTTGTGATAAGTATTATAGGCATCTCGCATTGAAGTCCTCGCTAAATTTCGAGCTTCTGTGTGGGATCGCCAATCCCGGGGATTTTGTGTTCGTTTAAATTTAGTATGCCTTTTCCTTTCCTTCTGCATCAGTGTCCTGACTTCTATTGTGTACCAAGGGGGATCGCCTCCTCCTTTTATTAATTTATTTGGTAGGTATGAAACTGTCAATTGCTGTCGATACCACTTCTTTGAATTTGTTCCACATCTTGTCTACACCTACGTTTAGTGTTAGAAACGAGTGGAAGTTGTCTTTCAAGAAGCAATGTATTTTATTTGTATCTGCTTTCCCGAACAAATATACTTTTCGTTTATTTTTGGTAACTTTGCGACTTCCGATATTCAATCTCGCTACGACAGCTCTGTGTTCACTAATACCTGTATCCGTTTAGATGCTCGTTATGAGCTCCGGATTATTTGTTGCTAAGAGATAAAGTGTGTTTTCACATCCATTTCCAATTCTAGTTGGCTCATGAACTAATTGTTCGAAGTAATTCTCAGAGAATGCGTTGAGTACAATTTTTCACGATGGTTTGAAAGTATAATTTCGCCAACAGATCGAGGGTGAGTGAAAATCACCGCATACTATTATCGTGCGAGTCGAGTACGTTTTTGTAATTAGACTCAGGTTTTCTTCGTACCTTTCTGCTATTGTATCGTCAGAGTCGGGAGGAAAGTAAAAGGAACCAATTATTAACTTCTTACGATTTTCAGGTACAACCTCTACCCATAATAGCTCACAGGAACTATCAACTTCAACTTCGCTACGCGAAATACTTTTGACGGCAACAAATACGCCTCTACCTATTTTGTTTAGTCTGTCCTTTCTGAACATTGTTAGATTTTTTGCAAATACTTCTGCTGATCTTATTTCCGGCTTGAGCCAACTTTCACTGCGTACAATGATGTGTATTTCGGTGCTGTCTATTAACGCTTAATTTAACATATACTGGGTGTGAACTCATCATTAACGTAGCCTTAAGTTCAAAATTACGAGGGCTGTTCACAAAAAATTATAATAATTTTTTACGGTCAAAATTTCTCGAAAATTTAATCTTATGATATTGTGTTAGTTATGTGTAACAATCACGCCGCAGTAGTTCATTGTTGCGACTCCCGGTACCCGCCTGTGAGACGCAGCCAAGTTCAGACATGTTCAGTTTCGAATAGAGTTGGCTATTGAGTTGATGTTTCGACTCGTGAATCGGGTTAGCGAACTGTTCGACTGAGTCGAAACTTGAATGGGCACTGTTTCGAAACAAAGAATCTTGTGATTCATGTATCGGACGCTAGATATCATTAACATGCGTTTTGCTGTTCGTCTGCCTGGGTTAGTTCGACACAGGGCCCAGGCGTGCAACGGTTTTGAAGTTCTTCCCCTATCGCGCCACGCGAGATTTTGAATTATGCTACTATTGAACTGAGGTTTGAAGACTGGGATGCCACCGAGAAAAGTTGTGAAGTCCTTCAGTGTTTTGAGTGAACTAAGCATTGTTATGCATTGTTGCTGCATCTGTGCCATATGAACGCATCTTTTCGAAGCAAGGACAAATAGTTTCAATGAGACGAAACCGCATTCTCAGTAAGAAGTTGTCAGAAATAACGTTTTTGAATTTCAGTTTAAAGAAACTGTAATTGAATCTCTCTAATTTCACTGACTGAAGATGAATCTGATTAACAGAATACCTATCTGGATACTGAAAAATTTTAAAAATGTTCAATGTTTATAAGTCTATCGGACCAAACTGCATAGTCATCAGTCCATAACCTACAAACTACTTAAACTAAGGTAAAATAACCTAAGGATAACACACACACACACACACACATGCCCTAGGGAGGTCTCGAATCTCCGATGGCAAGCAACCGCGCGCTGCGCAGCGAGGCGCCTTAGACCACTCGGCTACTCCACCGAGGCAATTTTAGTTCAGTTTTGTGGTTTTGGCACGTACATTATGAAATGTGTTTCCTTGTGTTGTTAATTGTAGTAATATTTGTTGATTGCATTAAAAATGTCTTAGGAAAAAATCTTAAATATTTCGTTTATATTAATTGGTTAGAGAAGTTGTTAATTTCTGGCTGCAAGTAGACATTTGAACCATGGTCCTTCTTGTTTTATTTAAACTTAATTGTGGAATTTTGAAGGTTGGAAAAAGTTTCAAGACTTTGGCATTTGAACATTACTATTTTGTGCTTCCTTTGTTACAATATTTGTTTGTATGAAAATACGAGTAACTTAGTAAACGTTTACGCTTTAACACGATTGTAAAATCGTAGTAGCAAACAAATCCTGTGTCGTTCAATTCAGTGTAGTGAATGACGTATTAAAACTATGTTGATATTCCATAGATATTTCGTATTTGGTATATCGCGCTACTGTGCCGTGCCCTGCAGCTCTCTCGGCTCACGCGAGGTAGCAGGACGCAGGGCTGCGTCACAAGTGTTTTTGAGTGCCGAAGCAGTGAGTCGACTCAATACGGCGCCCTGCAGCTGTCGCGGTTCACGTGAATCAGGGAAGTTAGCGCGACGCAGGACTCTGCAGCACGCCAGATGTTTCGTTTGCCGAAACAGTGAGTCGACTCACTAGACTCAGATGATCCGTGTGTTTCGAAACAGTGAAATGATCCGAACTGCCCATCACTAGTATCGAGTACTGTAGCAATGGAGGTAACATGCGAGGCACAACACGCGGTTTTGAAATTCTGCTTTCATCTCAAATATTGAAATGAGGGCCATACAATGTTACAGGAGGCATATGGAGAGTCTGTTCTTCCCTGCAGCACAGATCGAAGGTGGTTTAAAGTATCTAACCTTTTGCGTCACAGTGTTTTCACTGCGAAATCACTTCTTGCTTTACCGTAACCCCTTGTGGCATAGGTGACTCACTGTGAAACCACCGTCTCACACTAAAGATCTAAAAAGACTTTTGGAATATACGTCTCAGTGGACAAAAGACAATCCAATGAACCATATTTGTCTATACATAGCAACTTGAAACGATGTGCAAATCGTAATAATAAAAAAAGCTACACAGGATCAGATGGTCATATAAAGTGCGTGATGTCGGAAAAAAACCTGTTTTTTGCAACATCATGAGAAATAGAAGTGTATATAATGTACGAAAATTTTGCGTAAAGCGAAAAAATGGTTTTGGCTTTAGTTTTAATAAATAAATATGAAGGAAAATGTAACATTAGTGTAATAATAAATGTTAAAAGCTCATTGTGTTGCAGTGGTTTAACAGTGAAGCCACCACTTTATATTCCTTCTAAAAATTTAATCTGCTCCAGTAAGGCAATAAAGAAGGATAAGACCAAATTTTAATGCCTATCATATCCAGAACTATTTATGTGACTCAAAGGGTTAAAGAGAGGAGACAATTTCAAAGAAATGTGGACCCGGTGCTCCAGTAACTGCTCTTACGGAAGAAAACAACACTGCCGCTGTCATTGTGAAAGAGGATCGACGAATTACCCTAAGATCACTTTCTGAAATACTGAACATTTCACTGGGTGCCACCCATACTTTTGTGACAGAAACATTACACGTGAGACGTGTTTGTGCGCGGTGGGTTGCAAGACTGTTGATTCCCGAAAAAAAAAAAAAAAAAAAAAAAAAAAAAAAAGGCATTAGCTTGCAGGTCTGCATGCAGTTATAGTTGATGTGAGAGGACGATTCGGAGTTTCTTTCAAATGTAATTACTACTGATGAAACTTGGCTACATCATTTTGATCCTGAGAGCAAACAGCAAAGCTCAGTGCGCCAATGTCCTTCATCACCAACGATCAAAAAAGCAAAAGTGGTTGCTTCTGCTGCGAAAGTTACTGTCATCTTATTCTCTGATATTTATGGAATGGTTTATCAGCATGTCGTACCTGCATACACATTAGTAACTGGACAATACATCAGGGATGTCTTGAAAACATTGCACGTCCATATCAGGCGCAAAACACATTTCCGTAAAGCAGGCTGGATGCTGCACCACGATAATGCGCGGCCGCATACTGCCAGTGTTGTTGATGAATATGTTACAAACGTCAACGTGAAGTGCATCCCTCACCCTCCGTATAGTCTGGATTTACCCTATGTGATTTTTTCTGTCCTCTAACTTGAAGAAACGCCTTCGTGGGAGGCGTTATCCATCATCAGTAGCAGTGGTGAATGCGATTTTTAAGGACCGCTCAAAAAAGGGTTTCCAGTATGTTTTTGAAGACTGGCAGAAACACTGGGACAAGTGCATCACATTCACGGGAGACTATTTTGAGGAGTACTATCAAAATTATGAGGATGAGTAAAGATATATCGTCAAAAACATTATGATCATTCTTTACTAAATAGCCCTCGTAGATTATTACTGTTAAGAAAAGCTTTTGTCGCTATTTCAATTCTGGTAGGAAATACGGGCAAATTCGTTAACAATCTGTAAATATTCTTTTCTTGTTTGGAAATTTTGTAGCTTATTTGGTAGAAGAAGTAATTCATACACCATTTCGTTACTTAAAAAAAAAAAATTGTTTTCTGTTCTGTGAAGTCACTTGACTCAGATACAAACTGAAACTTGTGAAATTAGATATTGCACGTCATTACGATGTACTGTACAGCTTTTAATTTCCTTCACTCTGTTTCGATGTGCGCTAAAGAATACAAGATGTATTAGTTACAAAATCATCCACGGCAATACTGTTGTTAATAGATACTCCTTCTCGTTAGTCGTTATGAGGATAATTATAGTTCTGAATCATATGTATTTACTCTTACCACATATCTTTAGTGTAAACGTAAAAGACACACGCCTACTGTTACATTAGATTAGTATTCTATGGTGTCTGCTACTATGAAAATAATAAAGTATGTGATCATGCCAATTGACATCCAGTTTTTCGGAAATACTTACGCAAATGGTGACTCGCAAAGATCCCTCAATTTATCATTTGAAAAATGTTTCTTTCGGTAGTTTGCTACATTGCTGATGATAAATTTACGTCAAACAAATACGTTCAATATTTCACACAGCTCCAGAATTACCCTACATGCACAGATGTTACAACGTAGAAGGTATCTAATGTAATACAAGTATTCATAACAGAACCATTCATACAATATTTTCCCTCCCTCCTTACATCCCTGCAATATATCGTCTGATATGTGCTGAAACGCTTTAATAATAAAATAATAACTGTAATTATACATGAAAAAATTCTATAATTTGAATTGTTGCTATCTTTTGACGTTAACTGAAACAATTGAAATATTCGGAAGTAAAAAACTGACCTCAGTTTTAATTATACTATGATAACTGGAAAGCGACTAAATTTGTTAGTCCAAGACAAAGCTGTTGTAGTAACTCAGCTTGGAGTGGCGTAATAAGAATAAGTTATTCCGACCAATGAATTAATATGAATTAATAATGGTTACGATCTTGGAACCCGGACCATGTTGTTAATTGAAGTTTTGAAGGTTCTCAATTATTAAATACAAGGCATTGCACTTTACGTGCAGTCAGGCAATGAAGCCGTCTGATTGTATTTCCTTCACGCCAACCTTGACTGTTATCGAATACTTTTACTGATGCATTGATTAAAAAAGAAAGATATTCACAATTAAGTAAAACTGAATGAGTAAGTTAAACGACGATTCCACACAGGGTGAAACTAAAATGATAGTTATTACTCACACACAAGAACACACGCAAAATACATGAAAACCTACATGAATAGCAGACAAAAGCAATGAGAACCAATTATGGCTGCATAGGTTCTTTTATATTGCTAATACAAATAATTTCAAAAATTCAAATGTTTGTATAGCTTATGGGACTTTGTATAGCTTAACTACGGGGTCATCAGTCCCTAAACTTACAAACTACTTACGAACTAGCTAATACTAAGGACGACACAAATATCCATGCCCGAGGGAGGATTCGAGCCCCCGACCGTAGTGACCGTGCAGACCTTGACTGGAGCGCCTCAGTCCCCTCGGCCACCGCGGCCGGCACAAATAATTTCTCCGCACATTTTTACGAAGTTACAAAGATTGTTTGTTTCTGGAATTAACCTCTCAAATCGTTTTGATTACATCTTTGACGCATCTGCAGTGTACATTACAGATGATATGCATAATAATGTTCAGCGAATTCAAGCTAACATAGGGAAATGGAAATAGAGGTACTGCATTTCTGATGCAAAGAGGTACACAGAGAGTCGCAACAGAGAGATGGTTAATATCGAGATAGGAAGTTGTCTTTACGTTCACTAGCAGCTATAAATCGTAATGTATAAATAATTTTCGTCGGATTCTTTAAGAAAAATGTGGAAAATACATTTGCGCCGCGAGGTTAGTTATCCCTCATTGCTTGCGTGTCACGCTGGTTGCGGTCAGCTAGGCGCCAAGGTGAACGCGATATTCGCTTCCTGCGCCGGTCTGCCTACTTCGTAAATACAACAGTTTAAAGAGGCCGTACCAACGTCTTCCTTTCTACATATTAAAGTTAACATACATCTTCGATAAATTAACTATATGCAGTATCATTGTCTCTGGACGTGAGCTCTTGATACTATCGTAAAAAGGGAAGAGATCTGTGGCTATGTTATATTAAAGGACCGACCGAATATTCGGTTCAGACCAAAATTTTGGTCTCGGGCGCATTTTCCGTTTCGGCTAGAAATTAGCCGAATCTAGGGCTTGGCCGAAACTAGCTTTCGTGAACTTTCGGATGAAGTGGGGTCGCGTTCAGAATGGATTCAGTCAATAATAACGCTTCACCTCAGTTGATGGCTCACAGTTTAGCTACTAGGACTCTTTTCTAGAGCGTAAAAATTGTGTTTGGTTGTTTATCACAATATAATGCAATAAAATCTTATAATGATGTTTTTATACTGTGTTTGCAACAGTTCAACTTATTCAGTATTGTACATAATGGCATGTTCAAATGTTTGTAGAGCTTATGGGACTTAACTACAGGGTCATCAGTCCCTACATAATGGCATGGGTTATATCGTTATGCAGAAAAGTTTTATTAATATGTTTCCCTGAAAGTGAGGAGCGTTTTTCAATAACACATGTAGGTTTAGAAAACATTGATCATGAGGTACACCACTTTTCCTCTTGAGTTTGCGTAAATTCGCACTGACAACAATCATACTATTAATTGAACTGTGACGTTACTTTTCTAAATACTTTCTGCAACACCAATTGAAGTTGATTTACTGAGAGTAACGAATAGTATTTGTCATCAGCACTATATACCAAAAACTTTACTTATCTTAAATATAATTACTGAAACAAACAAAGGAAAAATGATAATGCTAACAAAGAGATACGAACACCCAACGAAATTTTAGGAAGTACATAAGAGGTCTTGACAGCACGTGAATCAAGTCAGTCAGCGACAAGACCAAATCTGATTCTGTTATACAGTGACCATACTCCACAATTTTGCTTACATATCAGTGGTAGGTTAAAATGTAAATGTTATTTCTGTATTACAGCGTCGTCTGCAATAAACGTAATTCGGATCCCGCACTTTATTTTGAGGAGAATATCTACTCGCAACAACTTTTTTTTCCAAGTATTCAACTTTGCCTTTCTTTAGAAATGCAAAGCGCTACTAGAACTGCGAGGGAAACGATAAGTCTTCAGTAATACAAGGTACGAGATATTCGTATGCGCTGCTCACAAGTTCATCGTAAGGAGAAAGCTTAGGCCAGTAAACCTGTACACCTCCTATGTCATCGTCTACGCACTCCTGGTTAAGCTTATACACACTCAAGAAGGAATAGTGCAGGAAGGGGATCTCGCAAAATGTGGAGAAACTAGTGATTTGTGATATAATATAAATTTAACCTAATTTCACAGATTGTAAACAACACTGCATTACAGCTGTAGAACCGCAGTTATGTTGATTGCACCAGTAATTCTGCTGTAATAAAAATATTTAACTTTTCACAAAAAATTAATGCACAGCAATTGAGTTAATAAGTATATTATAAATTACAATACCACAACGAATTCGGTTCAGTGAGTTGCTCAAATATCATTTAATTTTCAGTGAAAATTTCAGAGAGATCTGTTGAGTAGTTTCTGAGAAAATGGGGCGTGAATTTGCTTAATTTAACGTAATTTAACGTAGGGCCTACCGTCTCACCTTAATGTCACACATTCCCTGAATATGTATTACGTAAGTTTCTGTTTCGGTTACGGCTGATAAAAGAGCAGCCGAATATTCGGTTACGGTTTCGGTTTCGGTTTCGGCCACAAATGTTTTGGTCGGACTCTACAAATAGAAATTTTATTACAGCTGTGTGACGCAGTTTCGGCATCGTAGAGTTGGAGCCCACGACGGTTCAGTGGTACTATAGCTGAAATCCGATATATAACGCCTGATAAAATGCCAAGAACCTAGAAAATAAGTTATGATATCATTGTGGCATCGTATAAGAATTTTTTAAATGATGTGAATTGTAGTTATCTGTGCCAGGTAGAACGGCCACCAGAGTGCACTGGTGTCCTTCACGTGGTGTTACCACATTTGTTGGGTGTATGTGAGGGACGAGAGGTGTCAGATTTTGAGGGACGACCGAATATCCGTGTGAGACAACACTATCAGCACCTGAAAGAGTTTGAAAGAAGGCTCACTGACGTCCTTCATTTGACCAGCTGGTTAACTCGACCAATACTGAGATTTCTGCAATATTCGGAGTGACAGTCGATACTGATCTGCATAGGAACGTGTGAATACACTGATTAACGAGAACATAATGACAGTTTTCTAGTAGCTGATATGTCTCTCTTTGGCACTGATAACGACAGGGACAAGCATTGGCATGGAACCAATGGGGCCTTGGTAGGTCGCGGGAGAGAGGGGAGAGAGAGAGAGAGAGAGAGAGAGAGAGAGAGAGAGAGAGAGAGAGAGAGAGAGGACACCACATATGATGTACACACACACACACACACACACACACACACACACACACACAAGTTACCTAATTCCCGCAATTTCTGGGGAGAGGGGAATGAGCTTTGACACCATGTTCAGTCATATACCAGACGTGTTTGATCGGTACAGCCAGGGAGATCTTACAACCGCTAACTTCAATGCATTTTGCTGCCCTTGTAAAAATTCAAATGTTTGTAGAACTTATGGGACTTCACTACGGGTTCATCAGTCCCTAAGCTTACAAACTACTTATGAACTAGCTAAGACTAAGAACGGCACAAATATCCATGCCCGAGGGGGGATTCGAACCCCCGACCGTAGTGGCCGTGCAGACCGTGACTGGAGCGCCTCAGTCCCCTCGGCCACCGCGGCCGGCTGCTGCCCTTGTAGACAGGTGTTGAGTTGACGATCGAAGCTCATTTATGTATTCCTTTACTTGATCATAAGCTTGTGAAATATAAGCGAAATGTTCCAAGCTTGAGTCCACTCTGCGACGGTTCACTTCCTTCTTCAGCTATCTCTACAAACAATAATCTAACGGGATAAAGTCCGATGAGCACGGTGACCAAGCAATGACTACACGGCGACCGATTTCACGACCAGAAAGCGTTGTGCTGAGACACCGTGTAATTGACCATACCAGGCCCCTCCAACTCGAGCACTCGGTGCTTGTGCGCCCCGGTACCACGCCGTGCGGTCTCGGTGCTTTCCCCCACCACTCTTTCCTCGCCTTCTAGCATTCTGAATCTTATCATATAGGACACTGTTGATCTATCTATCATGTGCATCAAAGGTTTGGATATGAGTGTGTCTCTTTTATTGCTCAATGGGAAAATTCTTTAAGGCTGATGGGAAAGCACAATGCTTAAAATGGT
The DNA here is from genome assembly GCA_026315105.1 of Locusta migratoria. Lineage (NCBI taxonomy): Eukaryota > Metazoa > Arthropoda > Insecta > Orthoptera > Acrididae > Locusta > Locusta migratoria. The sequence goes on along the minus strand of CM048746.1, from coordinate 362,597,950 downwards.
ACTCTACATTAATATCAAAGCACCAACAAAACGCCGTCACTAAGAAAATAAACATTCCGTTACACACGAGAGGACTGTCGAACCAGACATCGGGGAACTGAAGAGGTAAGTCTTGTTTATTTTAAAATAAAAAACGAAAATATACCTATTTTAAAAATTGTAGTTGTTACGGATCGTGCGGCTCCTCGAGTCGAAGGTTCGAGTCCTCGATCGGGCAGGCGTGTATGTGTGTATTGTCCTTAGTATAAGTTAGCATAGGGTCTTTGTAAGTCTAGGGACCGATGCCGACAGAAGTTTTGTCCCATAGGATTACAAACATTTGAACATTTGGATCGGCTGACGCCGCTTCCAAGAAAGACAACATAGGTTATTTACATTACTTAAATAAGTCTATGCAGGGTAAAAAAAAATAATCGGTACTATGTGTGGCCGTATTGAAAGTTCCAAATTGCATGTTTTGCTTTCTAAAAGTCAGCTTCGAGAAGAAAATTTGGAAACTTTTCCCTCTCAGAATCCTTTAAATTAAGTACTTATGTCCACATTAGGGAGTGCACCAAAGCGTTATATTCTACATCTACATGGGATACTCTGCAATCCCATTCAAGTGCCTGGCAGAGGTTTCATCGAAACACCTTTATACTATTTATCTCCCATTCCATTCTCGAATAGCGCGCGGGAAGAAAGAACACCTGTATCTCTCCGTTCGAGCTCTGATTTCTCGTATTTTATTCTGAAGATCATTTCTACCCATGTAAGTGGGAGTCAACAATATATTTTCGCATTCGGAGGAGAATGTTGGCGATTGGAGTTTCGTAAGTAGCCCAGGCGGCAGTGATAAGCGTCGTTGTTGTAATGATTCCCATCCCAGATCCCGTATCATTTCCGTAACGCTTTCTCCCCTCTATCGTGACAGTACAAAACGAGCTGCCCTTCTTTGGACTCTTTCGGTGTCCTCCGTCAAACCCACCTGATGAGGATCCCACCCTGGAGAGCAATACTCCAAAAAAGGACGGACAAGCGTAGTGTATGCAGCCTCTTTAGTAGTTCTGTTGCAATTTTAAGGGTTCTACCAATAAAACGCAGTCTCTGGTTTGCCTTTCCCACGATATTATCTACGTGTTCTTTCCAATTTAAGTCTGAAGTAATAGTAATACCTAGGAATTTTGTGGAGTTTCCAGCCTTCACTTTCCATTGATTTATCTTGTAAACAAAGTTTAACGGATTTCTTTTCGTACTCATGTGGACGACTTCACACTTCTCATTATTTAGAGTCAACTGCCAATTTTTACACCATACTGATATCTTATTCAGATCGTTCTGCAGTTGGTTTTGATCTTCAGATGATTTTACTAGACGGTAAACGACGGCGTCATCTGCAAACAACCTAAGAGAGCTACTTAGATTTTCCCCTAAATTTTTATGTAAATAAAGAACAGCAGAGGACCAATAACACTACCCTGTGGAACGCCCGATATCACCTCTGTTTTAGTCGATGCTTTACCATCGATTATTACAAACTGTATCCTATCTGACAGGAAATCCCCTATCCAATCGCGAATTTGGGGCGATATACCATAACCACGGACTTTGATTAAAAGCCGTCTGTGAGATACGGTGTCAAAAGACATTTGTAAACCAAGAAATACGGAATCGATTTGCGAACCCTTGTCGATAGCACTCATCACTTCGTGTGAGTAAAGAGCTAGTTGTGTTTCGCATGAATTATATTTTCTAAATCCGTGTTGACCTTGGGTCAATAGATCATTCTGTTCGAGATAATTCATAATATTTGAATACAGGATATGTTCAAAATCCCTTGCTGCAAATTGGAGTCAATGAAATAGGCCTGTAGTTTAATGGGTTACTCCTACTGCATTTCTTGCATATAGGTGTGACCTGTGCAACTTTCCAATCTTTTGGTACAGAGCCTTCTTTGACAGAGCTGTTGTATATGGCTGTTAAGTAAGGAACTATCGCTTCAGCATAATCAGATAGAAATCTAATGGGTATACAATCCGGACCAGAAGACTTGTTCTTGTTAAGTGATTTTAGTTGTTTCACTACTCCGACGATATCTACTTCTACGTTACTCATTCTGTCCTCTGTTTGTAATTCGAAATCTGGAATAATGGTTTTGTATTCTTTGCTGAATGAGTTTCTAAAAGCTATATTTAGTAACTCTGCTTTAGTAGCGCTATCAACGGCAGGTTCGCCATTACTATCACGTAGTGAGGGTATTGTTTGAATTTTGCCCCTAGTACATTTAAAATATGACCCAAATCACTTTGGGTTTTCAATCAACTTTCTAGAAAGAGTTTCGTTGTGATAAGTATTGTAGTCATCTGGCATTGAAGTCCTCGCTAAATTTCGAGCTTCTGTGTAGGACCGCCAGTCCTGGGGATTTTGTGTTCGTTTAAATTTAGCATGCCTCTTCCTTAGCTTTTGCAACAGTGTCCTGATCTGTGTACCAAGGTGGATCACCTCCTTCTTTTATTAATTTATTTGGTAAAAAAGTGTCGATTGCTGACGATACCACCTCTTTGAATTTGAGCCACATTTAGTCTACACTCACGTTTCGTGTTAAAAACGAGTGGAAGCTGTCACTGCATAAAAAGTTTGAAGAACCAAATAACTAAACCTACATTCAAAACATTTTATGATACTTTTTTCGGTGCACCCAGAGGATGTCGCATCAAGTCTCCAAACTGAACTGATAAGACTACGGTACGATTCAATTTTGTCAGACCGCTACCACAATTACAATAGTGATGTCAATTCCTTTTTATAAAAATGTTGATCAAGAAGAATTCGCGTTGCAATGTTCTGAACAACATTTATTTGTGAACAAATGTTTTCAGCTACGAATATTAAAAAAAACTAAAACAAGCTCAAATTTAATGTATGCAAGCTGCATTTCGAATTGCAACTACCAAAAACGATTGGGCCTAATATGAGAAAATCAGTGGTTTCAGAGTGATACCAAATATCAACAGTGTTGAAAATTCGTGCAAAATAAGGAGCACAATGAAACTATTCTTTTCGTCTATACACAAAAATTGGCATTATTAGCATTATTCGTTTTAATAATTCACAAACAAGCACATGACCCTCGGTTCGCTAAGCGCTGTGACAACACGTCCCCGTGCTACCACTGCCGTGACAGCGCTGTGCCTGGCTCGCTCACATCACGTGCCCCACTCTTCTGGAGCTGCAGCAGAGCATTGGTGCTTTTACGGGTGCCGGCCGCTGCTCGCCAAGCACCCGAGTTGGAGAGGCCTGGACCATACGGAAAGTGTACGATTTCCTTTATGCTGAAAGTTCATACGAGCTCGTGTTAGCAAAGGGATACCTTCAGAGCTTTCTGATAACACATTTTGAATAAAATAAAGATACCGTCTCAGTTAAGAGCGTTATCTAAAACAACTTGACCTAGGAGTTGGCCGCGGTGGAGTGACCGAGCGGTCTAAGGCGCCTCGCTGCGGAGCGCGCGGTTGCTCGCCGTCGGAGGTTCGAATCCTCTCTGGGGCGTCTGTGTGTGTTTGTCCGTAGATTAGTTTACCTTAGTTTATGTAGTTTGTAAGCTACGTACTGATGACCACGCAGTGTGGTCCGATAGATTTACAAACATTTGAACATTTTGAAACGATGAGTTGGTTATCAAGATACCGCACCACACGTTGACTGACAACGTGTTTTAGTTAAGTTTGTACAGTAGCGGGAACATTTTCATCTCCCCATTCGTGAGAGTTGCGCGTCTCGTTGATTCGATTGCGGGTAAATGTTGATTCACCGGTGAACAGAATACGTGGAAATAATCGATCACTGGCAATGATCCATTGACAGAATTCTGCCTGGGCGTGAGCATCTCTTTCATGCAGATGTTGTACAGTCCGTCGATGAAACGGATACAGACCTTGCTCATGTACTGTGCGTATCACTCGTGTTTGTGGAATACCATGTTGAGCAGCAAGTCGGTCTGCGTTCCGCTACTTGAAGAATGTTCTCAGCTTCATTAAGAGTATGTTGTACGGGACGGTGAGACACAACATTTACGCTGAGAAGCGTACCACGCTCCCGCAATCCGTGAAACGCCATGCTATCTGGTACTGTGCGATTCGGAAATTGTTGTTGGTATTCTCGCACAGCACCTCTTAAATGCCCATTGGAGAAACCATAGACAAAAATCATGTCAGCAGACTCTGCATGTGTGAAGATTTGTGGCATTTTCACTGCACTAAACTGTATACTTTGTTCACGTAACAGCCGCTCTCCGTATGAGTTCACCCTCTGGCATGGGTGTGTGACTTTCCTCAGCATAATTTAAAGTAGTTTGTAAGCCTAAGCTGACAAGATTTCAAAGAGGGAAAACTGGGACACATGTGTTAAACTACTTCATTACTAAACTTACTGAACGTTGGCTTTGGTATCTGCCGACACTGCGGTGTAGAGGGCCAGACCATACATGATTTGTTGCAGGGAGAGGTGGGGTGCAGGGAGGGGAGGAACGGGGAAGACTTGCTCCACTTACACGTTCAATAAAAACGCAGTGCAGGCTACACAACTACTTGTCGTGAGCTTCCATGGAAACAGCAATATTCAAAGTGTTGGAATGTTTTGCAAACCTTTTGGACCAAACTGCTTGCGTCATCAGTCTCTAGACTTTCAAACTACTTAGTGTGTGGCATGCATGCCTTATAGCAGTTGGACATACCGCGAGGAATATTCACATTGACTGTCTACTAACAGTACTAGGTAATAACTGTGTCCTGAAGACCGTCACTTCTAAGTCAGAACTGTCTATTCTCTCTAAAGTCGGCACTCTTGAAGTTTTGTTATTCTGTGACTAAAAACTAGCAACAATGCGCTGAAATCCGTTTGACTGCATATTATTAAAGCAAGCAAGGATACTAACCAACACATGCTACATCACTCACAACTTTGTATTGAGGCGTTTCTGGATATATGTTAACATCGGAAGTTCAATGAGGCTTTTCGCAGATGATGCTGTAGTTTATCGAGAAGTCTCAACACAGGAAAAGGGTACCGAAATGCAGAATGATCTGCAGCGTACTGACGCAGTGTAGGGAATGGCAACTGAGACTCAGCATAAATAACTTTACATAGAAAGGGAGATCCTTTATTATATAACTACGCAATAGCAGGAAAAACAAAGGAAGCAATTACTTTCATAAAATAATATTATTAAAACAACATTTAAGATGAAATATGTACATATAACTGTCTCATTAACTGAAGAAAGTTCAAGAAATATAAACCCAACTATGAGGAAGTCTTCAGTATCTTCTGCATGAATCTCAACTTTGAAGCTGCATCCGACCACTTTGCAATCGACAATAGAGGTTAAAATTGATCTGCAATGGAAGCAGGCGAGTCAAAGAAATAAAATATGACAAATGTTCAAATGTCTCTAAATCTATCGGACCAAACTGCGTGGTCATCAGTCCGTAGCTTACAAACTACTTAAACCTAGGTAAACTAACCTAAGGACAACACACACACACCCATGCCCTAGGGAGGACTCGAACCTCCACGGCGAGCAACCGCGCGTTCCGCAGCGAGGAGCTTTAGACCGCTCGGCTACTCCACCGCGGCTAAAATATGACACTGTACTCGAATTCTTACAGACAAAAATAAAAAAGAAAGCTGCAGTTCTCGTCGTCCTGGAAGGAAATCAGCGCTATCTGGGTTAATCCACTGCAAACGTATACATATGTAATTGTATGTTTGCCTAAAACAGGCATATGACCATTTGTGTGCTATTATAGAAATAAACAAGTTCAATCCTTTGCGGGATTACAGAGAAAGCTACGAGAAACTTGAGTAATTGACGCTTGTAGTACCGCGATTACGTGACGATTTGGGTAGGACAAGAAACGTGTCTGGCCAGCCTATCGCTCAGAGGACCAATCGTCCTCCATAATGATGCAAACAGAGTGAATAGCTGAACAATAATATACAACAAAGACGCGATCTACTCGAGGAGCCATAAAAACAGAAAAGACAAGTCTGCGACCCAGTCTAGCATCAAATTTCAACTTAGCTACTGAATTTAATTCACTGTAACGAAATAAATCGCAATTTGCGATCACTTATGGCTTAACTGTACTAGGTTTAGACGGAAAACCAAATTGCGGCGAATGAAAATTTGTGCGGGATTCGAACCCGGGATCTCCTGCTTACTAGGAAGCAGCGTTGACCACTTCGCCACCGAGGACACAGTGACCAACCCGATCGCAGACTGCGGAGGACTCTTTCGCCGCAGTTCGGTAGTCCATCTAAACCTAGTACAGTGAAGACATAAGTGATCGCAAATTGCGATTTATTTAATTAAAAATGAGCGCTGTAATGTCGTCAGAAATACATAATTTTATTTCACTGTCCCTTGGCCAATGACTCCCCCCCTCCCAAACTTTAACCAACCACCCCACCCGAGATAATTGTATATAAATCCCCCCCCCCACCAGGCTATCCAAAAGTACTGATTTTTCACCCCCCTCCCCAGAACTTTCAATGACGCAGTTTACGTCATGACACCCCACCCCCTCTCCCCGTGTTGGGCATCTCTGCAAATATTTGTAACGTATCGTATACAGAATTCATAACCGAATGAGTATTTTACCTTTTAATGCTATATAATGTCACGTTGAAATGGAAGCAGGCTTGACTTCGAAGGCAGGGTTGTCTACTGAACGAAGCACTTATACTGAAAGCAAGTTTATTGCGAACTGATGCACGAAGCACTGACTGCCTCTCGGGCAGAGTGCTCTGCTATTTATACAGACATAATGTTCCAGAAATTAGAAGAATAGTTAACATAAGAAACTTGTAGAAATTACAAGTGAACATAAAAAAACGTGTAGCACATGATAATTACAAAGAAATAAACTTTTGCCGGTGGACGGGATTGAACCGGAGACCTTTAGCATCGCAGTGGGTGACGCCATTCCTTGCGCTACGACGGCAGTCGGTTTACTTGGGGTCTTGCGGCAATATGCGCAAAGTCGATCTATGGCTAGCAGGCACAGTGACAACTGTGGTAGGGCAGACGGCCGGTAAAAGAAGGTGCATTTGCAAGCTCCCATCAGCCCACGTGCGCCACTGTATCGCAGGCACCGGCCCGGTGCCGTTGGTCTGCAGTGGTAGTCGCCGGCAGCTGACCGGATTTTATTTATTTATTTTATTTGCCAGTGCCGGTTCCTGGCCGGCCAGTGTGCAAGCTACAATGGCCCACTGCTGGAATGTGGACGGCCGATATTTTTCCGTCCGACCAAAATCGGTGTGCGTGCAACCAGCCTTACGGAGTACGAATGTAGACGCGCACCGGAGCTCGGCTTATGGCGTGTTGTCGAGCAGCGCAGTGGCTGGACGCAGTCGGGCATCTGGGCAGCGCATCGGTCCGCAGCCGCGCCGGGCGAGGAAGTGGCTTCGGGTGCGGCGCAGTGCAGCGGTAATCCGCGCTACGGCCGGCGGGGGACGGCGCGCGCTAACGCCGCAAGATGTATGCGCCCAGCACAGCACAGCACAGCACAGCCGCCTGGCTGCGGATCGATCACCGTAATGCGCGACGACTGTCCGCCCGCCGCGCCGCCGTTATGGCTGCCCGGCCGTCCCCGCGGGCGCCGGTCTCGCCGGCCGCGCGGCCGTCACGCACCTGCTGCTACCTCACAGCGACCAGCAGCTGCCGCGCGACAGCGCCAGCGCCACGGTTGCCGTGGATACGCACCGCGCGACGCTAAAACACGAGGCAGGAAGCTTAGGGTTTAACGTCCCGCCGACAGCGTGGTCATTACAGACGGAGCTTAAGCTCGGATATTTGGGGAAGGATGTTGGAAGAAATCGGCCGTGCCCTTTGAAAGGAACCATCCCGGCATTTGCCTGGAGTGATTTTTTTAAAATCTTTATTATTGTATTATACAGATTGTAAAAGCAGTAACAATTGTCCACTGACTAACGCTATTCAGTAGCGATGTTTAGTATGCAGTATGGCCTGGTGATTAACGGAGAGTAGTATTTTAAATGCAGTGATCGTTGGTTCGAACCCTGGTATGCGTCAATATTTTTTTCTCTCAGTTTCCTGTATGTAACAGTTTCTCAGACCAGAAATGACATTCATATTCTTACTTGTCACAAATATTTATTTTTTCCGAATACGTCGTGACTTCCGAGGTAGTCGTCAAGTAAGAACCTAACAATAGAACTTTAATAATAATTCATCACTTGTCGTAAACACATCCTCTTTATTTCTGAAAATAATGTGATAATATTGAACTGAAAGGGAACAGCCACTGTGCTGTCTAAGTCAGAAATTCGAGCAGCTAATTTCCAGATGCCGTTTTCAATCGATTCAGCAACACTGTATCTGGCCCTGACATGTACACATGACGGCGAAATTCAGTTTTCGTGTTTCGGAAGTTGGGTCGCATGTAGAAGGAGCAAGTATTATTGTGTGAGTTAGGCATTGTTGTTCGCGGTGTTACTCTGTTGTACATCTCCGTAGTTCCTAATGTTTCCTTTTCTTGCGTCGAGGGTACGAAATTGCTGCAGTCAGGATCAACATTAAACATATCAATGCGTACGAGAATGTCAGTTTCGTTTAAAAACTACATTTAATCGATATTTTATCCCCCCCCCCCGCTAGAACCATCTAAATTCTACTATATGTATTTGTATTAGTGAAAGGGTGTCGCCATGTGGGAAAGTTTGGAAAGCACTGGTATAAGGACTGATGACCAACGTAGTAAAGTCCCTTAGATTTACAAACATTAGAATTTTGGAACGCCCACTAAAGCGCGGTGCGTCAGGCTTGGCAGCGCTGTTTGTGCCGCAAGATGTATCTTGGTTCATCGGTAGAATGAACTAAGTAGTTCAACATCTTTTTGTCGGTTTTAAGGAGTAGGGACAACAACATTAATAAATAAAAACAATTTACTTTACTCGTTTATTTAACCGGGCAAGATTAGCACTTTCGGGCTCTCTTACACATTAGAAAACGAAGCAAATAATCAAGAATTCCTATCAAGAACAGCTTCCACCATGCGTAATTTAGAAGTAAATACCTCTGGAATATTAAAACAACTTAATTCACTTGACAAAAGTAAATCTCCCGTTTCCGACTGACACCAATTAGGTTCCTTTCAGAGTATGCTGATGCAATAGCCCCACACCTAACTACCATATACAACCGCTCGCTTAGCGAACGTTTCGTACCCAAAGACTGGAATGTTTATCAGCAAAAATACAGGCCTATATCATTGACGTCGGTTTGCATCAGGATTTTAGAACATCTACTTTCCTCAAATATAAAGAACTACCTCAAAGAGAACGACCTATCCTCCCATAGTCAACACGGATTCTGAAAGTATCGTTCTTGTGAAACACAGCTCACTCTTTGCTCACATGATGTGATTATTGCTATCGGTAAGGGATGTCAACCAGATTCCGTATTTCTAGATGTCCGGAAGGCTTTTCACATTGTACCACACAAGCGTCTTCTATTCAAATTACGTGCTTATGGAATATCGCCACAGTTGTGCGACTGGATTCGTGACTTCCTGTCAGAAAGGACACAGTACGTTGTAATGGACAGTAAGTCATCGAGTAGAACAGAAGTGATATCTGGCGTTCCCCAGGGAAGTGTTATAGGGCCCTTACTGTTCCTTATTTTTGTTAACGATTTAGGAGACACTGAGTAGCTCTCTTAGACTATTCGCGGATAACGTTGTCATTTATCGGTTAGTAAAGTCATCATAAGATCAAAACAAACTGCAAAGTGATTTAGATATCTACATGATGCAAAAATTGGCAATTGATCCTTAATAATGATAAGTGTGAGGTCATCCATATGACCACTAAAAGAAATTTATTAAACTTCAGTTACACGATAAATCAGTTAAACCTAGAGGCTGCAAATTCAACCAAATACCCAGGAGTAACAATTACGAACAACTTAAATTGGAAAGAACACATAGAAAATATTTTAGGGAAAGCGAACTAAAGTCTACGTCTCATTGGTAGAACACTTGGAAATGCAACACTTCAACTAAAGAAACTGCCTACACTAAACTTGTGCGTCGTATTTTGGAGTATTGCTCCGCATTGTGGGATCGACACCAGGTGAGACTGATGAAAGATTTACAGAAAATTTAGAGAAGGGCAGGTAATTTGTATTATTACGATATAGGGGAAGAGTGTCACAGAAATGATGCACGAGTTAGGGTGAAAATCATTAAAAGATAGGCGTTATTTGTAGTGGCGAGATCTATTTGCGAAATTTTTCCATCAACTTTTTCTTCCGTATGCGAACATATATTGTTAGCACCCACCTACATAGGGAGACATGAGCATCATAATAAAATAAGAGAAATCAGATCGAAGACGGAAAGATTTAGGTGTTCCTTTTTCCCCGCAAGCTATTAGAGAGTGGAACTACAGAAAAATAGCATAAAAGTGGTTCGATGAACCCTATGCCGTACACTTCAATGTGATTTGCAGAGTATGTGGATGTAGATGTAACCAGGTATTCTACATATTTTAGATTTTTCAATGTTACAGAAGTTATAATAATCTACAAAAATTAAAATTTTCAGTCAGTACAGGTAACAAAAGCACATACACAGTTTATATTCGTATTTGATAAATAAGAAACATGGTAAGTATTACAATACGGAAAGGTTTTAATTATGGCTGCTAGCAGCCATGGACGTGGAGGAAGGGGTGGGAAACAAGGAGATGAGTAATAGTACTCACATAAGGAGATATAACGTAGGAACAAATTATAGTGAAAGAGTAGGAAGAGAAATAGCGGAGAGAAGAGCATTGATTTCACTGTAACACAGAGAAAACTAGACTGTCTGTATACGTGAGTTTTGGCGAGATTTTTAAGAGGGTGACTTAAGGTCGTGTTTCAACTTTTTCTTAAACGTAGCAGTAGACTGAATCGTGCGAAGAGAGTAGGGCAGCTTGTTCCACAGGCGAACAGCAGAGACAGCGAAGGAGTTTGCAAATGTTTTTGTTTTATGAATGGGCAAGCTAGGGTATTAGGTAAGTGGGATTTGTTGTGTCAGTGAGCAACAGAATTACACGTAAAAACGCGTTTATTAATGCGTGAACAGAACAACCCGTCTAAGTCCTCTGAGTGTCCGTCGGCCGCAGTCAGTGGGAGAGTCGAGGCTACAACACGTCGGCGGGTCCGTAGCGGCGGCCGGGCAGCGCGGCGGTCTTCGGCAGCGAGACGGCGGCGGCTCGGTGTTGCAGGAGACTCTCGGCGACTGGCTCCGTTGTGAACTGGCCACGGTGATTTTTTTTTCTGTATTGAGTTTTAATGCTCTAATACAGGCAGGCTGACGGCAGCCGATGACGCTGCTCTACAGCCGAACGAATGAAAACAATAGACAAACAGAATATAAAATTAACAAGGTGATAAAATGGCGCTTTTACAAGTACAAGAAGAGAAAATGGGATAATGATAAAAGAAACATGACAGTGGATAGAAATACATGGTCGTTAAAACAAGACATTGCCACGGTGGCTAAAAAACACTCACTGCAGACGACGAGACATAACTTAACCGCGACATTGAGGTAAGAAACACTGAACACTGGTTTCCCACAGGTGTGTATGCAACGTTAAAAAAAAACACTGGGCGACGAAACACTATACACACGAAGCATTGAACACTGTTAAAACACCAGCACTGTACTGGCCCTGTAGGGTGAAGGGGGGGGGGGGAGGATGGAGAAAGCGCGGGGGAAGGGGAAAGGAGGTGGGGGAGGAGAGAAAGTGGGGGGGGGAACCGGAAGGACTCCCAGGGAGGCGGAGAAGGAGGGGATGAACCAAGCGGGGGATGGGATGGGGACGGGAGGGGGAGGGAGGAGGCGGCGATAATCTACAGGGAGAGGTCAGAGTTGGAAGGAGGGATAGATGTCGGGACGGTGGTGGAGAACGTCGTCTGGGAGAGGTAGGTGGCGGAAGCCGCCCTCGGAGAGGACGTAGAGGGTGTGGAGGTGAAGGGAGAGAGGGATGTGGCGGTAAAGGCGTGGCAGGGGCCCGGGATCCAGGAGGAGAGGAGATACTAGTGGGTTATGGGACTCCAACTTCTTGTGTATGTACTTGAGGCGGTTGTGTTGAAGGAATAAGACCAGGTGTGGGAATGGGATGAGGTCGTATAGGATCCGCGTGGGGGAGGGGAGGCGGATGCGGTAGGCGAGGCGAAGGGTGTGGCGTTCGAGGATTTTGAGGGATTCATAATAGGAGGTGTGAGCGGAGATCCGGGCGGGATGGAAGCAGCCTGGCCACGGTGATTTCGACGTGTCCCTATATAGCCCCAGCGTCTGAATACTTTACGACCTATTGTCCCTCACGTGACTCGCGGAAGGAATTAGGTCCCTGGCCGCTGCGTCTCCAGCGGCTACAAGGCTGTCGTCTGGTGGACGCGTCGTTGGTCTTCGTTTCTCAGCAGAGCACTTGCTCTGGTCCCTACTCGGTCCGGGGCCCGCCTGACAGTTGTGCGCTGCTGGTAGCCCAAGCTGCAGGCGCTGAGGCCAAGATATAATAGGATCTTATGTTAATATTATGATGGCACGAAAGATGGTTAAATTGCGAGGTGAGGTACTGTGGTGCCTGATCACTGAGCAGTCGATGGAGAAGGCACAGCGTGTGGTAGACCCGTATTAGTCTGGCCGTAGCCGCCCTAATTGTGTGTATGAAGCTCTAATATGGTCATATCGACGAATGTTTCATGTATACCGTACATACCCATTCATTGTGAACTCTAACCGTCTTGTATTTTCGCTACTTGTACCATGCTGAATCTTATCAATGTAAGCGATGGTTATGGCAACCGAGATAGTTGTAGTAGCAGAAAGTTGCTGGAGACGGGATTGGTTTTGACTTGCATTTACTCTGCCAAACGAATTACACAAACAGTATAGTGAGAAGATAGTGCAATTCAACGGCAACGTGACTTATTAGAAGCTTGGCATGGGGAGCCATAGGAAGGTTGGAAGCGGGACAGACACAGAGGGAGGTGACTGAAGCTATTGGAGTCTCTAATTTTCAGGATCTGGACGCGATTTCAACAACAGCTACCGTTAAAAGAAGGCCAGGCCAGGGTAGCACCAGTAAGAGTTGACCGTTATCTACTGTCAACAGGCCGTCGAGACAGGAGGCTGAATGCAACTCAGCTGCAACGCACCCTCTAGGCAGAAACCCTCTAGGCAGGAGTCAGTATTGGCGGACTTAGGGACCTGTATGTCGTTCAGAATGACGCTTTGACTGCTCAGTGATATAGAGACGAGAGCTCTACGCTGGTGTCATAGGAATGAGTTCCTTGTGGTGGACGATAACGCACGTCCCCACAGAGCTGATGCACAACAGGCTTGAAGCAGACGGAACTGAACGAATGGAGTGGCCAGCTTGTTCACCAACGTAAACCCGATTGAGTATATCTGGGATGCACTTGGCAGGCGCATTGCAGCCAGACCAGCATTTTCCAAAATGGTTGCAGCGCTGGATATTGCACTCATGGAAAAATGAGCAAGTATCCCTCAAGACCTGATTGATAACCTCATGCTGTTCATGTCACGTAAGTGTACAACTTTTCTGGTCTTCCGAAGTGATCACACAGCATATTAGGAGGTAATCGTAATGACTTTTTCACTGTTATGATAGCCCCATGGTGCCTCGATCTACATAAACGCCATGTAAAAAGTGAGACCGCAAAATGGCGTACTGTATCACAAACATATTACAACTGTGAAGGCTGCGGTATCGCGGCCGAGCTCATTGAGGCGCTATGATACGATGCGCGAGGTACTCTCGATGAGTACATTTTATCAGTATGCGAATCTAAAACACAGGTTATAACCCAATATAATATTAATAATTGCTCCCTCCCATGAAAAATCGGAACTACTTTCTGCTAATACCTAAACCCGCTAAAATTCAGAACGTTAAAGCCTAAATAAGGACAGATGCTACACATTTCCAACATGATCAAATATTTTAAACATAGCGTCTATTCGAATTATTTGTTATACAAATGGTAAGAATTTAATGATACATTACAATAAGATTCTCAGTATGTACAGTATGTTATAGCTGTGTCCAGATAAGCAGCGGACGATCAGAATGGTTCGAAACAAAGAGAGGTGCCCAGCAAGAAAGTGCCCTATCACTACTCCTATTTCTAATAGTAATGGACAAAATTATAAAATCTATGAAAGAAGTAGACAGCAAGCCTAATGCCCTTGCTTTTGCCTATGAGTTGATAGTCTGGGGAGAGACAGAAGCTGAAGCACAGAGCAAACTGAATGACTGGAACAACACATTCAAAAATTTAGGACTTTAGATAAGTAAAACAAAGACAGTAGAAACGACCATGAACAGGTAAGAAACAACTTCAAATATATTTCTAGACGGGGCCAAATTAGAATCTGTTTCTCATTTCGAATACCTAGGAAGTGTGATCTCTAAAGACAACACCGTTAAGCAGGAAATAGTCAGCAGAACACAGAAAGCATCCAGTTTTTACAGTCAAATGAGAACTATTCTCTGGGATGATAAAATGTCACAAAAAGCAAACGTCACCATGTACCATACCTATTTCGTTCCAATCCTTACATACAGCTGAGAAACATGTACCCTACTAACCAGAGACCTCAGTAGAATTCAGGCAATGGAAATGAGCCGGCCGCGGTGACCGAGGGGACTGAGGCGCTCCAGTAATGGTCTGCACGGCCACTACGGTCGGGGGTTCGAATACTCCCTCGGGCATGGATATTTGTGCCGTCCTTAGTATTAGTTAGTTCATAAGTAGTTTGTTCGTTTAGGGACTGATGACCCCGTAGTTAAGTCCCTTAAGCTATACAAACATTTCAACATTTGAATGGAAACGAGATTCATTAGAACTATGAATCAAACAACCAGACGATAAAATTAGGAATGAGGTGAATAGAAAAGTAGCTGGTATTGAGGTTCCTGTTACCAGCATCATAAGGAAACGTAGACTTAAGTGGTATGGGCACTTAATGAGAGTGAATAGTGAAATACCTGCTTAAAAGTATTTCACCCTCAACCTCACAGGAAGAAGACCTCGGGGAAGACCAAGGAAACGCTGGATAGAGACTGTAATATCAGATGTGAAGGAGAAAGGACACAAATGGAAAGACAACCTGGAACAGAAGATGTATGAACACAGGAGGAGATAGCGAGCGCTTGTACACCACACCCGGGAAAATGGAGTTGGAAAATGATGGTGATGATGAGTATGTACAGTTGTCACACCGGTCGACCCTAATTGCTGAAATCAGGTGACTAGCACGACTCACTGTCGCGTATTTCTAACTTCAGAAGTGCAGAGGCAGAATGGGGAAGGATAGCGTATCACATTATATTACAAAACGTCATAAGCTGCATGGCACGTCTTGGAAATTCCTCAATAATACTGAATAAGTAACGTTTTTGCTAACGTTCGGTACTTTTTTTAAAGAGAAACCTTTATATAGACACATTTTTGACATTGATTTGTTAGAACATTGTAGTATGAATGAAGGTAACTAATGTATACACTAATATTAGATGTACATTCCTTAGTAACCTCTATCAAACGGAACTGAAATAGGACACTTGCGTAAAAGGTTACAACTTGCAATAATGGTGATATTCCGGACTGGCTGCTCGTCCTTAACGCTATGCTGAGAATAGGCCGTGGATCGGAACCTGTGGATCGACAGCCCACATGGATTAGCGGTGTACCGGGACACATACTCAGGAGGCGAACACCCTCCTCATCCTGGCAACCCAGAAGCGTATCCCGGTACACTGGAAGTAAAAATCAACACAAACAAGCCTAATACGCAATTCTTCTTGCAGGGGGAGCCGACCGCGATAGAGACCGTTTTTTCGGATCCAGATCATTACAGTCTGAAGACACTGTAGTGAGAGTCTCTAAGTGTTGTCTTATGTATCGCCTTTCTGGGTCTCCAGCCGGTATTATATGTGGGTTGGAACTATAATAGTGGCAACTATTTATTCACAACCGACACAGAAGCGTTGCATGTTTGCACCTGATACTGTCTTTCAAAGTAGTAACCAGCGTTGTCCAGAATCCGTTGTTAGCCATGAGGAAGGCGTAGTATACGGTTAGCAGAGCCTTCTCCCTAATGCTTGGACTATAAGCTGATTTTTGAGTAAGATACATAAATCCTTATCATATTTTCCTCGAGGATAATACTTTCTAACTGACTGGACCCCTTGATGGAATAAAACAACAGGTCATACAACAGAATAACTGAGTGTGAGGAGCCTGCATCCTATCTCCTCAATGTTTTAATAATTATGTACAAATATTCATATAAAATTCTCATAGATGAAGCAGTTAGAGCGAACAGGTTGAGATGGTGGGGTCATGTTACATGCGAGAACCATGCCTAAGAGACTCATGTATTCGGCAGTAGAGCGTAAGATGAGTCGAGGTAGACCAAGGAGAAATAACCTATATTCGATTAAGAATAATTTTGAAGTCACAGGCTTAACATCAGACGTGGCGTCAATGTTAGCATTGGAAGAATTTTATTAGAGGAAATATGTACCAGACTGAACGTTGAAAGGCATAAACGAAATTATGATGAAGATTAGTAGGATATAATAGCATTTAAATTTTTTTAATCAGTCGATAATTACGTGAATTACTGAAACGCAAATTTTTGTTCGTCCTATAAGCCATTATAGGCTGTGACCTAGGTTTAGTATTTTAGTAATACAAATATCCCAATCACTGCAAAAGTACGTTGTAATGGCAGAACTTCCATTCGCTTTCTTTAATACTGATTATTACTTTTTTAAATTATAGGTATCACATTACCTTTATACACATGGAAAGAGAGCATTTGGGAGGATGGTGATTCGAATCCACCTCCGTCAATCCAGATTTAGGTTTTCCGCGATTTCTCTACACCATTCCAGGCAAATGCCGGGATGGTTCTTTTGAAAAGTCGCGGCCGATTTCTTTTCCAAGCCTTACAAAAAAAAACTGAGTATGAGTTCCGTCTCTAATGATTACGCTATCGAATGGACGTTAAACCTTAAACTTGCGTCCTTTTCTTTTATTTCCCAGATTTCGTTAATTTTTTTCCTTTTCTTACGATCGACCAACGGTGGTAATTTATACAGGCTAAAGCGTCGTCAGCGAACTGTGACAAAGATATTGATACTAGCTGATAGTGTTTAGGCATAGTGTGTACAACATAAGTTCTATTACGTTTACCTGGCATCTACCTGACAGGCAGTCTGCTCTGAATGTGAAACCCTGGTGAGCATTTGAGCAGCACTTTTTTTCACCTGTATTTACCTCCCATCGGCCCGTCTTTGCCCCTCTCCCCCCCCCCCCCCATTCCCGTTCCAGCTAACCCGAGGGAGGAGGATTTAAAAGGTGTTACCTGCGGCACCAAAACAACAAGGCTTCGATTACAGTTGAATACAAAAATCAGAGGTGCGGTAAGAAGCACTTCTTGTGAGGTGGATGCGTCAACGACGTAATTCTAAATTTCGCACGCTGTCAGCCGTGACTACAACTTACTTCAACTGGCTTCGCGCTTGCTGCCGAGAAGCGAGTGTTTCGTTCTTCTTTTGCCGCTCCAGACAGTAGTTCAT
Organism: Locusta migratoria; assembly: GCA_026315105.1. Taxonomy (NCBI): domain Eukaryota; kingdom Metazoa; phylum Arthropoda; class Insecta; order Orthoptera; family Acrididae; genus Locusta; species Locusta migratoria. The sequence goes on along the minus strand of CM048746.1, from coordinate 362,580,280 downwards.
TTGCTGACAGATTGGAAAGACATCTGTAAATCCCCGATTCTGTGAATAGTGAAACATCCACGTATACAACACCATCTTACGTTCGACTTAATGTGATAAATATTTGATGAGCATGTAAGGGAGAAAAATTAAAATAGCCTGAATAATTTGCCCTCCATCTAAATCAAAAACAAGTTTTTCACATATGTCAATATTTTGTTGCGTCATATAAACTGAAGTTATTTGTTGTAGAATGATACAATTTTGTAGGTACATTCTGTGCTGTATGTGAATATTCAAGTTGTATACTGAGCAACTGTTCAGGGTGACAAAATCAAGACTTGGCAGTTTGCCGATGACATCGTAATTCTGTCAGAGACAGCAAAGGACCTAGAAGAGTAACTGAACGAAATGGACAGTGTCTTGCACATTAACAAGAGCAAATTGGGGTACGGGAATTGAGTTAAGAAAATCAGGCGATGCTGAAGGAATTATATTAGGTAACAAAACAATAAAGGTGGTATATGACTTTCGTTAGTGGGCAGTAAAACAACGTGCGATGATTGCGGTATAAGTGATTTAAAATGCATTTCTGATAGAGGAAAAATTGTTAAAATCAAATATCAATGTGAGTGTTAGGAAGTCTTTTATGGAGGCATTCGTATGGAGTGTTGCCTTGTATGGGAGTAAAACATGGACGATAAATAGTTCTGAGAAGAAGGGGAGTGAAGCTGTTGAAATGTGCTGCTACAGACTACTGCTGAAGATTAGGTGGGTAGATGGCGTAACTAATGAAATGGTACTGAACAGAATTTAGGGGAAAAGAAATGTCTGACATAACTTGACCAAAAGAATGGTTCGTTTGGCAGGACACATTCTTAGCCATAATGGAATCGTGAAGTTAGCACTGGAGGGAAGTGTTTGGGGTAAAAATCGTAGAGGAAGACCAAAAGACGAATACGGCAAGCAGATTCAAATAGATGTAGGTTGCAGGTCTTATGAGAAGATGTAGAGGCTTGGTCAGAATAGAGCATGGTGGAGAGTTGCGTCAAACTAGTCTCCGAAATGAAGACCACAACACACACACGGAAATTGTCTACAACTGTGTTTCAAACAAACTTCGTAATAAACAAGTAATAAATTCAAAGATCGTTACTGATAGTGAACTTTGACTGCGTCAGTAACAAAAGCATAATATAAAAAGTGATGTCAAAGATCGCTTATTTGCAATTTCTATTGCTGCCAACCAGTTTCAGTAGTATAGCTGCCATCTTCCGATGCCTCTACAAATATACAAGGAAGAATGTAACAACTGCATACAAAATTTTACAAAAGGTCTTATTTGCCTAATATTACACTCCTGGCCATTAAAATTGCTACATCACGAAGATGACGCGCTACAGACGCGAAATTTAACCGACAGGAAGAAGATGCTGTGATATGAAAATGATTAGCTTTTTAGAGCATTCACACAACTTGCTGACATGAGGAAAGTATCCAACCGATTTTTCATACACAAACAGCATTTGACCGGCATTGCCTGGTGAAACGTTGTTGTGTTGCCTCGCGTAAGGAGGAGAAATACATACCATCATGTTTCCGAAATTGATAAAGGTCGGATTGTAGCCTATTGCGGTTTATCTTATCGCGACATTGCTGCTCGCGTTGGTCGCGATCCAATGATATTAGCAGAATATGGAATCGATAGGTTCAGGAGGTCAATACGGAACGCCGTGCCGGATCCCAACGGCCTCGTATCACTAACATTCGAGATGACTGGCATCTTATCCGCATGGCTGTAACGGATCGGCAGCCACGACTCGATCCCTGAGTTAACAGATGGGGACGTTTGCAAGACAACAACCATCTGCACCAACAGTTCGACGACGTTTGCAGCAGCATGAACTATCATCTCGGAGATCATGGCTGCGGTTACTCTTGACGCTGAATCACAGACAGGAGCGCCTGCGATAGTGTACGCAACGACGAACCTGGGTGCAAGAATGGCAAAACGTCATTTTTTCAGATGAATCCAGTTTCTGTTTACAGCATCATGATGGTCGCATCCGTGTTTGGTGACATCGCGTTGTACGCGCGTTGGAAGCGTGGATTCGTCATCGCCATACTTGCGTGTGACCCGGATTGATGGTATGGGGTGCCATTGATTACACGTCTCGGTCACCTCCTGATCGCATCGATGGCACTTTGAACAGTGACCTTTGCATTTCAGATGTGTTACGACCCGTGGCTCTACCCTTCATTCAATCCCTGCGAAACCCTACATTTCAGCAGAATAATGCACGACCGGATGTTGCAGGTCCTGTACGGGCCTTTCTGAATACGGAAAATGTTCGACTGCTGCCCTGGCCAGCACATTCTCCAGATCTCTCACCAATTGAAAACGTCTGGTCAATGGCGGTCGAGCAACTGGCTCGTCACAATATGCCAGTAACTACTCTTGATGAAGTGTGGTATCGTGTTGAAGATGCTTGGGCATCTGTACCTGTACACGCCATCCAAGCTCTGTTTGACTCAATGCGTTATTACGGCCAGGATCTATGCTCCAAAATTGCTTGAAAATGTAATCACATGTCATTTCTACAGTTCTAATTTAATATATTAGTCCAATGAATACCCGTTTATCATCTGCATTTCTTCTTGGTGTAGCCATTTTAATGGCCAGTAGTGTATATACATACCATTTACATTAAATAACTATAAGATCGTGGTCGCTTATGAAGAGTGCTGTAGTTTGAAAATGGTACTCGACAAATTAGTAATGTTTATTTAAAATCTAAGATGAAACAAGCCATTTTTAAACTACATCACTCACCATAAGCTACCACAAGCTTATAGTTATTTTGTATTAATGGTAAGTATATAATATTAGGCAAATAAGACGTATTCTAAAAAATTTTATGCAGTTGTTACATTCTTCCTTGTATACTTGTAGAGGCATCTGAAGTTGTCAGCTAGAGTGCTGAAACTAGTTGTGCAATAATAAAAAATTGCAAATAAAGCGTTCTTTGGCATGATTTCTCTATCAAATCAGATCAAAAAATGTACAAATGTTTGTAAAGCTTATGGGACTTAACTGCGGAGTCATCAATTCCTAAACTTACAAACTACTTTTGAACTAACTTATACTAAAGACAACACAAACATCCATCCCCGAGGGAGGATTCGAATGTCCGACGCGGGAGGCCGCGCGATCCGCAACGTGGCAAAGCAGATCGCTCCCTGAAGATGTGCGAACTATACAAAATCGTAAAAAGCGATAATTAATTTTCTTCTCATAATTTTGTGAGAGGTGACAGCAAGAATTAATAAACGTTTGAAATAACTTATAAATTTTGTTGGAAACCACAAAGTACTTTCATTCTGAAATAGTTTTAAAATAATAAATGAGGGGTAGCGACATACACAGATATGGATGGCGGTGCTAATGAGTACACAGCTATAATAGGGCGGTGCTTTTGCAGAGCGGTCAATTGAACCCTGGTGATCCACGTGAAAAGTTTTACACGTGATTATGAAATTATGATGGGTATTAACCGAATGAAGACGGAAAGGTAGTTGGTGATAGAATCGTGATACATTCCATTTAAGAAACACACTCATGTTCATAAATGAAGTATAATGCTGATACGCGGTGGAACAACGCTCCGGTGGGCGGTTTACGGGTTTAAATCACCTCGGGGTATGACCATGCCGCCCGTAGTGGCCGAGCGGTCTGCGGCATGCCAGTAACCGTCTGCACGGCCGCTGCGGTCGGGGGTTCGAATCCCCCCCCCCTTCGGCATGGATGTTTGTGCCGTCTTTAGTATAAGGTAATTCATAAGTAGTTCGTAAGTTCAGGGACTGATGACCCCGTATGGTATGACCATGCGGCGCATTTGACCTGCGGTCGTCACACAGTGGCGCTGGCAGCGGTCCACATACACAGAGATGTGTTGGTGAATGTCAGGGTACGGTGCGGCGACTAACTGTGCAGATGTTTTCAGACTAGCTGATCGAGACTGTGTATTAAAGTGGTTCAAAGAACTTATTGATGACGTTATGAGGGGTAGAATACTAGGGCGACTGGAGGCTGTTCAAACACAGCAGGTCGTAGCACAGTCTTTCCGTGTTCCAAAAGCGTGATCTCAAGATTATGGCAACGATTCCAGCAGACAAGAAACGTGTCCAGGCGCAACGGTTCAGGACGACCACAGTGTACAACACCACAAGAAGATCGATATCTCACCATCAGTACCCGCAGACAGCCGTGGAGTACTGCAGTAGCCTTGCTCGGGACTTTGCCGCAGCCACTCGGACAGTTGTCTCCAGATGCAGTCACAGACGACTGAACAGACATGGTTTATTCGTCTGGAGACCTGCAAGGTGCATTCCGCTGAGCCCCTGGTCACAGGAGAGCCCCTAAAGTCTGCTGCCAAGAACACAGAACATGGTCATTGGAACAGTGGTCCCAGGTTATGTTCACGGACGAGTCCAGGTACAGTCTGAACAGTGATTCAGGACGGGTTTTCTCCTGGAGTGAACGAGGACATCTCCCAGAAAGAAATCGCATATGTGTATACAAAAAGGAAAGCGAGAGTTAAGCAAATTCTGATACTTGATGACAAATATGTGGATGAATATTTTTCGTTTAAAACAAAAATGAAGGAAATCGGCCGGGTAGTTTGATTTAGCCGACTGAGTTTTCGTAGATTGTTTTAATATATAAGATTTTGTCTAAAATTACCGTTAAATTATGTACAGAATGACAAACATAGATCATTTCTGCAATGTATTAGGCATAATACATAGATACTGTTCCATTCTTCAGTTGGGAAAAATTTGGTGAACATATCTAAAAACATTATGAAGACACATGTACCTAATGTTCTGAAAATGTAGTTTCGAAAAAATGAGTGAAGAATGTTCACAGTGTTTTTGACTCGCCGTATGCCTCTTTCAGACAATTCCAGTGGCATGATCTTGTTGGCCAGCTGCTCCCTTATCCTCTGCAGACCTTTTGAGGGGTCTTTTCCTCACTCGAGACTCTTTAGTGGTGACTTTGGCAGCCTTTTCAGCTTCAACTAGTCGCTGGCGACCTATGGCAGTCACAGCAGTTATATTATTTGTCCATTTGTCCATTACTTTTGTCCTCGTAATTATACCATCAATTGAAACAGTTAACAGCATCCATCACACCTATTTTGAGTACTGTCAATCCAACAAACACTGTTTTCGGTACTCGTTGCCACACGCAGCTGTTGAAACTGTCATTAGTATTTTCAGCCCGGCCATGGAGACATTTTCTAAGTAATTATCTTCAAGGTCTCTTGGCTTTATTGTGGAGGCATGGAATGTTTATGGTGACATTCATTGTCTGAAGCATCAACGTGGACAGTGTGCAGACATTTGCTCAAAGAGCATTTAAGACAATAATAACTATTTAAAAGTGAATAAGCCATACATTTTTGGAAACAGAAGAAATTTATTTTTCACATGGAAGCAATTTTTTCCGATTTTTCAGTCATTTTCACGTCCGGGTTCCCTTAATATTTTACCGGTAGTTGGCATCATTATATATTGGCGTAGTAACGACTGGAGAGTGTGGTGTGAAGACTCTCTTTCAAAGTGACAGTGAGTGGGGCTGTTCGCTGATTGTTGTGAGACTTGAGAAAATCTTATTATTATTCTCCAGATACGGAGCAGCACTTCGTCCAGTTTAATAAACTCCTCTTACGCCTTGACGATTACCAGTGCTTCCTGAAGAGGGATATCATAATTCACATATTATTGGAAACATTTTCGTTTCACTATGTTTGGGTCAACAGCACTCTTATTTAAATTTATGAATAAAGAACAGTCTAGAGTGCAATAATTTATTTCATTCAACTAGTTTCAGTCTTATTTAGACCATCTTCGGGAAATTTGACTCCATGGATGTTGTGGAGCTGGCAGGTAACTGGGAGCCTTCCAGTGCGCCACATGAGCAGTGACGCACTGGAAGGCTCCCAGCTACCTGCCAGCTCCACAACATCCATGGAGTCAAATTTCCCGAAGATGGTCTAAATAAGACTGAAACTAGTTGAATGAAATAAATTATTACACTCTAGACTGTTCTTTATTCATAGATATCATAATTGTTGATAATTCTTCCAGGTGGTATGGCAGTAGTCCATGAAACATTCCTGTTCCTGACGTTTCGTCCAGAGATGCGCTGGATATCCTCAGGGGTGCTCCTGGCTTCTGACGAGTCGGACGTCGAAGAGCCGCATAAATACTGTCTAAAACGGGCGTGGCTAGGTACTCTCGCGATCAGCAGAGATAATCTTTGTCTAACATCTTACTTCACTATCGATTGCCATAAGTGAAAGCTAAAACACACAACTACCTATTCTGAAGACCCACACTCCGTACCTCATTAAGGTTTATGGCTTCTTCCTTCTAGTTGAAATTGTACCCATGCCTATATATTTCAGTTGGTTCTCTGTACATAAGTGGATAATAAGTCATCGTTGTAGATAAAAATGCAGTGTCTGAAAACTTTATGATTGAAGTGCGTGCTCAGCTAAAGTTGATTTTTCAGTTTTCCCTAATCGGAAAAGACTTTTATGTTCTTTTATCCTGGTATTCACGCTTCTCTTCGTAACTCCGATGTATACATTTCCACAAGTACACGGAACTTTATACACCCAACTTGTTGGCAGAGGAGGGCGTTTATCCTTTGCAGACCGGAGTGCTGGACTTCTTAGTTGGCCTAAAAACCGGTTTGATATAATGTTTTGTAAAATCTTTCCGATCTGATCGGTGACCTTTCTGATAAACGGGGGACAAACCATGTTCTTCCATCGCTGTGTTTTACTGTTGTCCTTTGGCCTAGCACTATTTGGCCGTAGAGCTCTGTTCACTTCTTTGCACGAATATCTATTCTTCTCGAAAGTCTGCATCAGGTGCAGTTCGGCGTCTCGGGTCTCTAGGGTCTCTACGGTAGTAGCAATCGATAGTGAAGTTTTATCTTTGACAAAGATTATCTTCTTCTAACTTGTCCAGGATCTAACATGAATAAATTCTTTTGTGAGCCCATCCCTGAGCAAACGACGTAAATTGTCCGTATGAGAAACGAAAACATGTCAATTCCACTCCGCAGTATTGAATAGATTGACATGTACTTTATTAATCCTAATAGAAAATGTAAGTCTCACTGGTAACTGCGGTCTCTTGAACTTAAAAGGTAAATCTGTTGGGAATAATGGGTATTCGTTCGTTGTACGCTGATTCATTCTCTTCCTATCCTTGTAGCTCTACAGAAGTCTACTGCCTTCGCTTGCAGCCGTGTGCTTCACAGTTCAAAGTTGTCAACAGGACTGTTGGCTTTCAGGAATTTTCTTGACTGAAATTCAGGCGTTTCTTGGTAGTAAATAACAAATGGATTAAAACGTGGCTCATGATGTCTCAGGTTTTTAACCGTGGTATTATATATATGATCTAATATATATTGAATTAAATGTTGTACAATTGTATAATTTTGCAGGTATACTTTCATTTTTATTAGTGCTGTATGTCGGTAAAATCTGTTGCGAATAGTAGTAAATGACAGATTGTGGGAGAACAGAGAAGCGTGGAAGAGGCTCTGTCAACGACCTGCATAAAAGCAGAAACGTTACCGGAAGAAGAAGCAGTAAAGAAGTAATAGATTGAAGCCTGGTGCATGATGGGGTGGTTTTCCATAAACTTTACTGTTTATGCTCTCATATTACTCAAGTCTCATGAACTACATGTCGTATTCTTATACAATTTTGAAGGTACATTCAGCAGCATGTGTGTACACTGTGTGTAAAGTTTCCTGCAAGTACAATTGGTAGTGAAGTAATTATAAATTGTAATGTCATATCGAATACTTTTCCATAAGCAGTGAAAAATTTTATTTAAGACAAAAATTCTAATGTTCAAATGTTTGTAGAGCTTATGGGACTTAACTACGGGGTCATCAGTCCCTAAACTTACAAACTACTTATGAACTACCTTATACTTAAGACGGCACAAACATCCATGCCCGAGGGGGGGATTCGAACCCCCGACGGCGAACTGCCGCGCGCACTGCAACACGGCGCTCCAGTACGCACGGCTAATCCGCCGCGGCTATTTAACACAAGCTGTCATAAGTTGGCATGTAATGAAATTCCGGGAATGCCATAGTCGCTAATATAGCAAGTGTCTCGAAAAGCGTAATAATAAAAAAAAAAAAAAATAAAAACTTTGCAACCAGGACCTTGCAAGAATTTTACTAACTCCGCGCTACAGTTCCAACCGTCGTAGCAATCAGAGTAGACTGGTACACAACAAACCTACATTAGCCACGGAGCTTCGGTAAGAAACAACGTCAGATTCTTTTTCTATTCTTCAGACTGCTGCACCATACACGTGTTTTCAAAATGCGCCCTATTTGAAGTGTTAGATCAACTTTTGTCTGGAATTTGGATGAGGAATCGCACACCGACATTCAACTGCGGTATGTTTTATTCGCTTTGTTTACCGCCTCTGTAAGTCGTTTTGTTTGTCACTGATCAGGAAATATACACTCTTAAGAATTTCTTAAAGTTAGTTGACGTATTTGGCTGCGGCTGTTAGTTGCTGGTATATGTTATAAAATTGATCTGAGTACCACAGGCCAATCAGATCTTTGAACGTTGAGGATAACGCTTACCCCTGCGTGTTATGCATACAACACAACTTTCATATAGCGAGGGGTTACATAACATGGAGGGGCACTATCAAAATGTTCAAATGTTTGTTAAGCTTATGGGACTTAACTACGGGGTCATCAGTCCCTAAACTTACAAACTACTTACGAGCTACCTTATACTAAGAACGGCACAAATATCCATGCCCGAGGGGGGATTCGAACCCCCGACCGTAGTGGCCGTGCAGACCGTGACTGGAGCGCTTCAGTCCCCGCGGCCACCGCGGCCGGCTGGGGCACTATCCACAAAATAACTTCGATTCTCCATAAATCGAAGGATCGTCAGCATAATTGGGAGCTCGTCTTTGTTTGACTTATGAATAAGAAATGAATAAATAAGCCTAAGTATGGGTATCCACTCTTATCCAGTCTCAAAAAAACGTTATTCTTATACGTAGAAACCAAAGATTAAAAAAATATTTTTTACAAAGAAACTACCAGATTTCAAAATAAACTTTATTGTTTCAGTAATTTATTCATCTGATAAATAAGCTTGAAGCAGAAAAAGAAAGAAACTTTATTTGTTTACCAACTCTTTTATTTTAACATCTTAAAAGGAAACCTACAACAAATTATTGAAACTGCATAAGAAAACTTTAATTTATTTTGCAAATAAATTATTGATCTCTTTATCTGCGTCACTGACCACCATCTTGCTTAAAGGCTCGATCTTTTTACTGTGATGAAAACCGTAAATACAGTTTCTTCGGGTTCTTTCTAAACGCGGGCATGCGCAATGCTTGCTGAACTCAACTGAAAATAATTTGTGCTATCGCAGTATGATGCAAATACCTGAGGCAGATGGCATTAATCAAGCAAAACGTTTTAATCTATCGTGAAATTTCGTATTTGCTTCTGTTAACTAACCGATGATGCTTTCTTGATACTCGTAATAAGAGAATCAGTTGTTCATATAAACTAACATTAAGTTATTGATACATCTACGTAGGCACTGCCCGGGTTTGATGAATTTTTGCCTTTTATAATTGTCTACCCATGGAATACTCGGTGCAATGGATTTAAATACATCTAATTTTGAAGCTCATAGTTGGCGGTTTACACAGAGATCTGAAATAAAGTAAGGGGTAACAGCGAATAGTATTTTGTCTATACAGAACTGGGAATCAATGTCAGTTACAGCACCGATGAATTTCATTCTTGTTTGTTTCAGAGAAAAAAGCTGTCAAAGTATCATGAGTGAAGAAAGACATTAGCAGGGGGGATTTTCTTTCCACTTCAGAGAACGTTTGACATAGTAAGACTTCTGAAGTCTCTTTGTTACCATGAGAACAGTGATAAAGGCTCATCAAACAAACTTGCAATGAGCTCTCGCAACTTTATTGATGGCCAATATACAGACATAAACATTTTTTTAAATCTAACTAAGCCATATTTTGCTACACAGTTGCAGATCTCTATGGATAAATTACATGGTTTGATTCTTTCGTCAATCTAATAAAAGATTAAGTAGTAGAATTAAGCTGAATGCGGGAATTTTTAAAGGCCGCGGAACGGCATGTCACCGAGAAGGTTCCACCTCTCTGCAAGGACACTTGCGTCAACTTCATAAGGCGCTTGTGCCGTAGAATCCGCGAAAGTTCAAACAAATTTCTCACTAAAGAAAAAGATATATCACAAAATGTCATCCAGCATTAAAATGGCTTCTACATGCCATTTGTCACCAAGAAACCGACCGTATTCGTGTGCTTACCGTCTACACCGACATATAGTACCAGGAACGTTATTACGTTATGTCTAAACACCTCTTCCATCGTCCAGTCCGTTCTTCTTGACAGTGTTCCTTTCATTACCAATTCACTTCTTTCAAATCAAATGTTTGTAAACTTAAGGGACAAAACTGCTATGCTCATCAATCTCTATACTTACAACTACTTAAAGTAGCCTACACTAACGACAACACCCACACCCATGACCAAGGGGAGAACTCGAACCTCCGTTGGGAACGGCCACCCAGTCCGTAGCACGACGCTTTCGACCCCGCAGCCAATCCGCGCGGCATTCCTTTGCCCCCCCCCCCCCCCGTTTTAAACGTTCTTTCAGAGAAACACATCTCAACCTCTTAGAGTCCCATCTTTCCTGATTTTCCCAGTGATCCCTGGAAAAAACACGTTAAAATAATTGAAGCCGCCTTGTCAAATCGCTGTCGAAACCGGGTACGGCATAGACTAATCCAAAGATGTAAATTCTAATTTTTAATAAGAACTTATATAATTCATGGAAACTCTTATTTTAGCTACATGTCTAATGTATAATAACTACAGTGATATCAGTATTTTTCTCGTTAGAAGTTGGCTTTCTTATGGAGAGGAAGGCTTATGAGTTATTGTTAATCCTAGAAGCGCTACGAGATTGTTTTTCAACAGATTTACAAAAATACGTTCAAATGTTTGGAAATCCATGAGACTTAACTACTCTGGTCATCAGGCCCTAGGCTTACAAAATACTTTAACTTATGCTAAGGACAAAAAAAAAATACACATGTCCGAGGGAGGACTCGAACCTCCGACGGCGACCAGCTGTGCGCTCCACGGCTAGGCGCACTGGAGTCCTCGGCCATTCCACCGCGGCTACAGATTTACAACATACAATTTGAGGTCTATATCATATCTGTGCATTAAATTTATGATTTAGAATAGAGAAATGAAATATGTAAATATATATCAATATAGCATAAAAGCACCAAAACTATTCTCATGTACATCCATACGCTAACTGAGGCTAGATGAAGTAATTTAAAGTCAAATTATTCAAATGTTTAAGCGAATTAACTTGAGAGCTTCTATTCAGACAAGCGACAGTTCATCAATGGCAGTAGTATCAGTTACAGTTTTAGATCAGTTTTCAGTATATGTGGAAACACTTTAACAATGTTTCACAGTACAATAGACTTTTGTTTAGTCAATCAGCTACAGTGACAGTTCTTATAACATTAGATAAAATATTTTGCTCCACTTTTGTAAATTTCATTTCGTAGACAATGCTTAAAGACAAATTTGCTTGCATACCATTTTTAAAGAAAATAATTCATCAAACACTGAACCATTTATACAAAATTACCAGACAATAACTATAAAGTTTATTTTATTTGAGGAACACTATAATCCATACTATAACAAATATTTCTTCCTCACAATAGGGAGGAGGTTTGATACAAGTAGACCACGACTGCTTTCTTCGTAATGCCCTAACCTAATTTTTGTCCTCCTCGTTTCGTCAGTCGTGAACTACTTTGCTTCCTCGGTAGCACTATTACTTGACTTTGATTATTACCTGCTTACCATTTTTTAAGTTTCTCGCTATTTTCATTTCTCCTTCTTGTCAGTATTTTCGGCAGTTTACTCTCAATCTGTATTCTTTATTCATTAGACTGTATATTTTCTTCATCAGGTCGTTTCTCTGTGAGTTCATCACTGAGAATCAGCCGACCTTATCAGTGATATCGTTTCATTATGAATTTTATCTCACCTTTGAACGTATCTTTTATTACCATAGTTGCTTCTTCATGTACACTGGTCAAAACAATTATGGGATCAGTTGAGATATCAAGGTTCTGAAGAATTGTCATCGGCAAAATGAACTAAAATGGTTCAACGCCTTTCTGTAGGTTCTACGGAGAGGAGACAACAACATTACGGCAACCGAAATAGTGGTAGTAACAGAAAGTTATGTTAACATGTGTTTACTGTACCAAATGAAATACACAAGCAGTTGGGCTTAGATAGTGTAGTGAGTAGTTACTGCAATGCAACAAATTGATTTACCATAAAATATGGCATGGAGAGCCATTGGAAGGTTGGAAGGGAGGCAGACAAAAAAAATGTTCAAATGTTTGTAAATCTTATGGGACTTAACTACGGGGTCATCAGTCCCTAAGCTTACAAACTACTTATGAACTACTTACGAACTAGGACGGCACAAATATCCATGCCCGAGGGGGGATTCGAACCCCCGACCGTAGTGGCCGTGCAGACCGTGACTGACGCGCCTCAGTCTCCTCGGCCACCGCGGCCGGCGGAGGCAGACAGGTGGGTGCAGCTATTGGAGTGTCCCAAACTGTAATTTACAGGACCTAGACGCGATTTCAGACGACAGGAAACGTTAAAAGGAGGCAACGTCAATGTCGTGACGGGTAACATCAGCTGGAGATGAGCGTTGCCTCCGATTAACAACCCGTACAGGCAAGAGGCTGAATGCAACTCAGCTGCAACGCATCCTGTAGATAGCACCAAGACACGCAATATCAACACAATGAACAATACTGTGTATCTCACCTGATACCCTGATTGTTTTGAGCAGTGTATAAACTGAACAGCAGGACGATGGACTGTGTTTCTATCTTGCAGAAACGTGGGCCTTCGGTTTTATTTTGTTTCCCTCTTGGTTCTTGCATCTGTTGTATATTATCCGTCTTTCCGTGTAACATACTCTTATTCTCAGAATTTCGAGTATCTGACATCATTTTCCTTTGGAACGCTTTTGTCAGGAGAACCAATCCTCTAACCACGACTTCATTTTTCTTCAGTCTTACTTTCGCTCTCAAACACAACGGGTGTCCACTACTTCTTCAGAAATGCTAGGTCTACCTGCCCGATGCATGTCTGCCACAGTTTTCTGACCTTCCTCCACTGTTCTGTACGGCAATGTCGATTCCCCGCACGCCTCTTGAAGACCTTGAAGGCACTGTCGTGCTGTACGATCTCTGCCGCTTTCAATCTTAATCTAACTCCTTTGTTCATGGTTCGAAAATATAGCGTTACCGTTAGGTTAGACCGCTCGCTCAGAGTGACTGTGTTTTCCTTCTCGATTGTGTGCACGCCGGATTGTTGGACAGGTGAGTCCATTTGTTCGGAGGTAAGGCAGGTATGTCAACAACGCATGCTGTCAGTGACAATAGTGCCTCCACAACAGTGTTGCCACTAATTAAGTTCCAACCCTCGTATCTTCCATTTAACAATATGTTAATGTTATTCTTATCCGTAGCTTGGGTGTATGAGAAATGAAGCTAAATGTCCTATAGTTCTCATGGTTATCTGCCCTTTCAGAATGGTCTAGATTAACTCACACACACACACACACACACACACACACACACACACACACACACGACGGCGTTACAGCGTTCAATGAATGAAATAAATCGCAATTTGCGATCAGTTATGGCTTCTCTGTACTAGGTTTAGATAGAATACCAAAGTGCGGCGAATGAAAATTTTCATGTCTCTGAATGTGTCCAACCAACCTATCCCTTCTCTTAGTCAGGATATGCCAGAAACTCCTTTCTACTCTATTCTGTTAAGCACCTCCTCATTATTATGAAAATTTTCATTCGCCGCTTTTGGTATTCCATCTAAACTTAGTACAGTGAAGCCATAGCTGATCGCAAATTGCGATTTATTTCATTCATTGAACGCTGTAACGTCGTCAAAAATATATAATTGTATACAAACCTAGGCTGGGCTCCTGACGACAATTAATTGTGTTTCGATACCTCATAGTCTGTTCTCCCTGATGCGGGAATACATTGTTGTGGCTGCGAGCATTACTGAACAAATAGGCTGTGGTATAGGAAAGAGACAGCGTGGCAAATGGAGATTTGGTTGTGGCGGGAGACGTGCAGGGAAGAGTCCTCTGCTGTCGGCTGGTCACTGTGTCCTCGGTGGCGGAGTGGTCAACGCGTCTGCCTAGTTAGCAGGAGATCCCGAGCTAGAATCCCGGCCGGGCACAAATTTTCATTCGCCGCACTTTAGTATTCCATCTATAGTACAATGAAGCCATAACTGATCGCAAATTGCGATTTATTTATTTCAAACATATGATCTTCTCGTGTGTTATATTGATGTAATGACAGGTGAGCACTCATTCAATAAACAGCAGTGACTGAACCAAACGCTGTTTTCGCGTGTAATTATTTTCTACAACCACACCAATCAATAAAAAAAGTGATACCAACAGTTGACATGTGAGTCATGATCTGATGGTAATATACAGGGTATAATGACTGGAATACACTCTTTCAAATTCTGAATGTAGCAGGGATAAAGTATAGGGATCGAAGAGTTATAATCAACTTGTACAAAAACTAGACAGCAGTTATTAGAGTCGAGGGCCATGTAAGGGATGCAGTGACTAGGAAGGGAGTAAGACAGGGTTGTAGCCTGTCCCCAATGTTGTTCAATCTGTACAGTGAGCAAGCACTGAAGGAATGCAAGGAGAAATTTGGAGAAGGAAGTGAAGTTCAGCGTTGGTCTGGAGTGTAGCATTGTATGGCAATGAAATGTGGAGGATAAGGAATTCAGAAAGAAAGATGACAGAAGCTTTTGAAATGTCGTGCTACAGAAGAATGATGAAGATTAGATTGGTAGATCACGTAACTAATGAGGAGGAGCGTAACAGAATAGGGGATAAAGGAGTTTGTGGCATATTCTAACAGAAGGGATAGGTTGGTTGGACACATTCAGAGACATCAAGAAATCGTCAACTTGGAACGAGTCTGCGTGGAGTAAAAATCGCAGAGGGAGACCGAGAGACGAATGCAGTAAGCAGGTTCAAAAGAATGTAGGTTGCCGTTCTTATTTTCGGATTAAGAGGCTCGCACAGGACAGGATAGGGTGCCGAAGTGCATTAAACCAGCCTGCCGACTGAAATCCACAGCGGCAACAACAACTGCTCTTCTGCCTTCATATTTAATAAAAAAAACATAGAAAATTTTCTTCTTATAATGCTCGGTACAAGCGTTGCTAATTCATAAGTAGCATCGATGGCCTGAGAGATCTGGACAGCACTCGAGCGGCGTCCCTGGAATGTAGGCGACTGCGCAAGACGCTGCTGTAGGTTGGGTAGCGGCACTAGCAGGCGTCATAGCGGCGTTCTTTCTCTCGCGATCGGTGTTCGAGCAGATCTGGCCGTTGAGAGGCAACACGGCGATATAAGCATCCGTTCAGGGACACCAACACGGAGGTGACTGAAGTAATCGGATAGTGATGTGCAAAGGTAAAGATGCCGTTAGCATACCTAACACAATATCGACAACGGTCTTTCCTTGGTAGAGCTGTTGGAACTTAAATAGTGGCAACTTTTTATTCATAACCGATACAAAAGCGTTACATGTTTGCACCTGTTACTGTTCTTCAAAGTAATCACCAGCGTTGTATAGAACCCGTTGCCAGCGGTGTGGAAGGCGTAGTATAGAGTTAGCAGAGCCTGTTCTGTAGATGGTGCGAATGGAGCGGTCTACTGCTTCTCGAATTTCTGAAACAGTTCTGAAGCGAATACCACGAAGTGGTCCCTTCATCTTCGGAATCAAATCAAAGTCGCAAGGACTTAAGTCTGGGGAGTATGGTGGATGGTACAGTACTTCTCAGTCCCATCGACCTAACAGAGCAGCCACAGCTTGCAATGTATGCTCCCACGCAATGTCATGCAAAATGAGTGGATAGTGCAAAAAGTGCTGCAGCTTCTTTCGCAAAACTGATCGCAGGTGATGCTCCAAAAATTCAATTTATACGGAACTCAACATGGTTTACACATGCCCAGGCATTCCTTCAGGATGTAAAGCACAGTCGTATGAGCTAATCCGGTTTCGTGAGCCAGTTCACGAATCGTCTGGCGTCGATCACTGCCAACAAACGCGGCAAAAGTATGCACGTCTTCTTCAGAGACGCTAGGACGACGTGCCAGATAGATGTATTCCACAGTTTTCGAACTTAGTTGAAGGCTTTTACCCAACGTGCCACTGTACTGTACGGCAATCCCGTTTCTACGCACGCCTCTTGAAGAGATTGATGACACTATCGTGCTGTACGACCTCTGGCACGTTCAATCTTCATCTACATCTACATAGATATTCTGCAAATAGCATTTAAGTGCCTGGCAGAAGGTTCATTAACCACTTTGATAACCTTTCTCTACCGTCACATTCTCCAATACCGCGCGGGAAGAAAGAAAACCTAAATCGTTTCGTTTTCGATCTGATTGCTCTTATTTTATTTGGATGGTCACGTCTCCCTAGGTACGTTGGTGCTAGTAAAATTTTTTTACATTCAGAAGTAAAAGTCGGTGACTGAAATTTCGCAAATAGATCTCGCAGCAACGAATACCGTCGTTCTTTTAATGATTTCCACCTGAAATCGTGCTACATTTCCGTGACGCTTTCCCCCCTGGAACGAGATAAAACAAAACGAGCTGTCCTCTGAAGCTTCTCGATGTTCTCGTCAGTCCTACCTGGTGAGGGTCCCACAAGGGGCAACAATACTCCAGAAAAGGACGCACAAGTGTGGTGTAGGCAGTCTCTTTGGTGGAGCTGTTGCATCGTCGAAGCGTTCTGCCAATGAAACGTAACCTTTGGTTCACCTTCCCTACAAAATTTTCTATGTGTTCTCTCCAGTCTGTTGTTCGTAATTGTAGCTCCTAGGTATTTGGTAGAATTTACTACCTTAAGGTTTGACTCATTTATCGTGCAATTCAGCGGATTTCTTTTAGTGGGTATGTGTATTACTTCACACGTTTTATTATTTAGTGTTAATTTCCAAAATCCGCACCATGTAGAAATTTTGTCTAAATCGCTTTGCAGTTGCTTTTGATCCTCTGATATATTTGCTAACCGATAAATGACAGCGTCATTCGTGAACAGTCTAAGGGATTAACTCCATTGTTCCTGTATCGAAAACAAAGCGATACCGTTACATTATACCGCTCACTTACTGGTTACTGTGTTTCCCTCGATTGTGCGCACGCCGGTGACGTGGGGCAATGTCTGCTATCGGCGACAATAGTAGATTCTATTGCAAAGTGTCTCCACAGCTGTGGTGTCACTATTTAAACTCCAACCCTCGTAATGCCAGTGATTCAAATGAAAAGGTTTCCGGAGGAATTATGATCTCACGACCGATGTTAACTTACTTTTAACACGAAAACTGAGTTGCAGCCACACGCATGATACTTTCCATTTCGGAAGTCGTTTTGGAGTTCAACATTCCGACACCTACACTACTGGCTATTAAAATTGCTACACCACGAAAATGACGTGCTACAGACGCGAAATGTAACCGACAGCAAGAAGATGCTGTGATATGCAAATGATTATCTTTTCAGAGCATTCACACAAGGTTGGCGTCAGTGGCGACACCTACAACGTGCTGACATGAGGAAAGTTTCCAACTGATTTCTCATACACAAACAGCAGTTGACCAGCTTTGCCTGGTGAAACGTTGTCGTGATGCCTCGTGTAAGGAGAAATGCGTACGAATACGTTGCCGACTTTGATAAAGTTCGGATTGTAGCCTATCGCGAATGCGGTTTATTGTATCGTGACATTGCTGCGCGCGTTGGTCGCGATCCAACGACTGTGAGCAGAATATGGAATCGGTGGGTTCAGGAGGGCAATAGGGCAATACAGAACGCCGTGCTGGATCCCAACGGCCTCGTTTCGCAAGAAATCGAGATGAAAGGCATCTTATACGCATGGCTGTAACGGATCGTGCAGCTACGTCTCGATCCCTGAGTCAACAACCTTCTGCACGAACAGTTCGACGAAGTTTGCAGCAGCATGGACTATCAGCTCGGAGACCATGGTTGCGGCTACCCTTGGCACTGCATCACAGACAGGCGTGCCTGCGATGGTGTACGCAATGACGAACCTGGGTTCCTGAATGGCTAAACTTCATTTTTCGGATGAATCCAGGTTCTGTCATGATGGTCGCATCCGTGTTTTGTGACATCGCGGTGAACGCACATTGGAAGCGTGTATTCGTCATCGGCATACTGGCGTATCACCAGACGTGATGGTATGCGGTGCCATTGGTTACACGTCTCGGTCACCTCTTGTTCGCATCGACGGCACTTTGAACAGTGGCCGTTACATTTCAGATGTGTTACGACCCGTGCCTCTACCCTTCATTCGATCCCTGCGAAACCCTACGTTTCAGCAGGATAATGCATGACTGCATGTTACAGGTTATGTACGGGCCTTTCTGGGTACGGAAAATGTTCGACTGCTGCCCTCGCCAGCACATTCTCCAGATCTCTCACCAATTGAAAACGTCTGGTCAATGGTGGCCGAGCAACTGGCTCGTCACAATACGCCACTTTTGATGAATTGTGGTATCGTGTTGAAGCTGCATGGGCATCTGTACCTGTACACGCCATCCAAGCTCTGATGGATTCAATGCCCAGGCGTATCAAGGCCGTTATTACGTCCAGAAGTGGTTGTTCTGGGTACTGATTTCTCAGGATGTATGCACCCAAATTGCGTGAATATGTAATCGCATATCAGTTCTAGTATAATATACTTGTCCAATGAATACCCGTTTATCATCTGCATTTCTTCTTGGTGTAGCAATTTTAATGGCCAGTAGTGTACATTGTCATGAGTGTGCCGAAAATACCGAATTTTAAGTTCGGTGAATGAAGTCAGAAGGGCCGATTGGGCAACACAGGCAATCACAACGCGGCCGGCGCTCACATCCTGTATCGTGTATATCCCGTGTTAGACCTGTGGGACGAAGTCTTGTTTAGTACGTTGGTTCTGAACTCAGAACAGGGAAATGAACGAACAAAGGCTTAATTTGAATTTTTGTTTTTTACTTGTCAACAGACCTACAGAAACACATGGACTCAAGCATTGTCCATTAATTGTATATACGTGTTATTCGACCGTTTTCGAGGAGGCCGGGAATGTGTTTCCCGTCAGTGAGGAAAACATTGAGAAGATGAGGGTGTTAATTATGGATGATCGTCGATTAACTGTGTGCGTGATAGCGGATGAACTGCAGAATAACCGTGAACCTGTGTGACAAATCCTAAACCACAATTTAGGGAAGACGGATACGTGTTGTCGTCTTGTGCAACATCACTTGACTGGCGGTCAGAACCAGGCACTTTTAGAGGCTTTACAGGATTTTTACCGAAACGGCGGATGCGACATCCCATTTCTTGAACCGTATTGTCACTGAGGAACAAACCTGGTGTCCCTGGTAAGACCCTGAAACAAAACGGCGAAGCATGGAATGGAATTCTCCGACATCACCCCATCAACAAAAGGCCAGAGCAGAAAAACCACGCACCAAAACGACGCTAAGCATCTCTTCAGATAGTCAAGGCTTTATCCACGACGAATTTCGACGTGAGGGAACTAAGTGGAACGATGCAAGGTACGTTGAAATTTTAACCGTTTCAAGCAACATATATATTTGGTAAGACGCCAGTACACATAACAAGGTTCCTCGTTTTTTGTTCACGACAACGCTCGCCTACACACAGCTAATATCGTCATACAGTTCCTGGCAGCGAAGGGACTAATGCACCCATACTCGCCGGATCTCATTAAGCAGTCGCAGTCGTTGTCTTCCTTACGTGCACGTTAGAAGTTGCAATGTTTACACACTGCTATCAATTACAAGACTTTCTATTATTTGTTTGAATTAGTAGTAGTAGCAGCAGAATGTTTCCCAGAAGACAGGAATCATAGGACTATTAATAAAACATGTATTTATGACGAAACGTAAACTTCACTCTTCCGTAAATGAAGTATTCATTCCGTGTGTATTTATACTTACATGAGAGAGTAATGGTAGTCTGCCTCATTGCTTCCTTCCTCGCTCACCGCCCCTCCTAAGTCACTGTCTGTAACTGAAACTCCCGTTTGTTTTACCCCTCCGCCAGGGGGCGTCAAGGCTAGGTCCTATCTCCCCTACTTTACCTCACCTACTCCGCTGATATATCCCAAAACCCGCCTCCCCACCATCTCCTCCAATACGCTGACGACACCGCCTTCCTGGCCCTTGCCCCTCCCTCGCCCGATCCCAGTATTTGCTCCAGTCTCACCTCGCCAAGTTCGCTGCAGGGTACAACCGGTGGCTCCTTTCCGTCAATCCCTATAAATCACAGGGACTCACAATAGGTCGTACCACCCCTTCCTTCCGCCTCCAAGACTTTTAGCTTACCTTCCACGGTCGTCCTATCCGCCACACTCCCACCCTCAAATACCTTAGCCGCACCCTTGACCCGTCTCCTCTACCCCTCACCTCCGCACAGTTCGCCAGAAGGCCACGTCCCGCCTCAACCTTCTAAAACTCCGGCCAGACGTGGGGCCTCATCCACTCTCCTATATACCTATAAATCCACCATGTGTCCCGTCCTATGCAGCTTCCATTCCACCTAGATTTCCGCCCCCCCCAACTACTATCGCACCCTTCAATATCCTCCAATGTCACGCCCTCCCCTTCGACTACTGCATCAACCTCTCCTACCCCACGCGGGTCCTATAACACCTCATCCTCCTCCAGTTTCTTGAACATTTCCGGCGCCTGTGCATTACCTGCAAAATAGAATCCCGCAATCCAGTAGTCTACCCCACGCTTACCCGTCCTGGGCCTATGCCACGCCTTCACCACTGTATCCCTCCCTCCCTTCATCTCCACACTCTCCACATCCTCTCCCAGGGCAACTTCCGACACCTGCCCCTCCAGGATGACGCCCTCCACCCCGAAATCTATCCATCAACCATCCCTGATTCTCTGCCCGTAGATTCATTGCCCCCTCCCCCCTTCTCTCCCTGTCCCTCCCATCGCTTGGCTATCCTCCTTCCTCTTCTTGAAACACGTCCACTGAATTGTGGTCGTGTTCCATTTTTAGTTATTCATTACTCTTAAGTGTTTCTCCGCCATTAATATTGTCTATTTGTATGTCAGTTATTTTATTCTTTTATTAATGATCAATGTCTCGTGTTTATATGTTTCCACCCGTGTGATAGAACTTGTGTGTTCGTATGAATGTGGAAGTTTGCTATTAATATTGACTGACTACCGCGTAATGGCTTACAGTCGCCGCCTCGCGCTGTAGGCCTCGTTTACTTTACAAGCTTACTTGGCAAGTGTAGTACTTAGTTCTTAGTGTAGTATCAATATAATCACGGACGATAGAGGTGACAAAAGAGTCTTTTCTGGAGCTCTAGTAGAGGGTACTACCTTCTTCAGGTAGCGAGGGTTGGTAGACAGTAGGCTCTGAACGCACTCTGCATCGCTTTTGAGCGCGCCCTACATCCGGTGCATGGAGGGGAAGGCTTTGCGCGTGGTCTGAGGCGTCACTCTTGCCGCGTCCGCCGAAGTGAGTATCGTCGAATCATGCTGAGGGGATGGCATGCTGTTAGAACGTTACTTTCTTTCTGATCAGGCAGTCTTGGTTTATCAGTGATAGTTTTTCTTGAGTAATTCTTTCGCTATAAATTTCCGTTGCGCAAGTACTGCGGCCGCTCGCAAAGGTAATTTAGAGCAGCAGTGAGCGTATTAAGACTTTCGCTGCGGCTGACGCTATCCTACATTAAGCGCGGACGCTTATAAACGTCAGCCGCAGCGAAAGTGTTATCTTGCATTTACAGATCTCTACTGCCCGAGATCTTACATAGAAAATTTAACAAGCCACTTTCATTCTCTCCCTTGGAGTCCGTACCACCGCCTCCTCCCCTCCTCCCGTGCTTCAGAACCTTGCCCCCTCCCCTGCAGGGCCCTACCATCAGGCACTGTTTTAAACTTCAGTGCTCCGTCCAGTGTTGTGTACCATCGTCGCCAGTGTGTGGCAAGAGCTGTAACCGACAGCTTTAACTCATTCATCGTGATCAGTGCTTTAGACTCAATGTGTGTTTCTAGTGTCGCCGTGGCAAAGGCTTTTATTTTCCAAATGTATGTGTTTTAATTACTCTGCAATATGCATTTTAACTTCAACAATGCTCCATGTTAAACTCTCATGATCACCAATTTTAACTTCTTTGTTACCATTGTTCATTACTTCTTGATTATTTATGTAAAATCATGAGGCTGAAGAGTAGCGTAGAAGCTGATGCCAGCCTACCTTTGTGTTGTAACAATGAAGGGGAAAAAAGAAATGGTATAACATATTACACCCAAAATGTCCTTACTTGAAGTAGAAAAACAAATTTGGTAGAACTTAACAGTATAGTCAGTTTTTGCTGCCATCCTTATGATTTCAGCTTAAAGCTTACAATTGCATTAGTGACTGTTGGTTGTTCTTTCCTCATACTGCCCAAAAGTTTGGATAGTGTTAACATTGATGCATGTTGTATGCCTTCGGAGCTGAATTAAAAGTTAAAGTTTTCCAATTCTGGGGGACTATTTCCGGAACTATCCAACTTCTTTACCGAATTTCCTTTTCATCTACTATAAATGGATAACAAAGATAAAACCTTGGGTATTTTGTCTGACTTTCATTAATAGAACAATGCACTTCTATATCAGTGGACGTATGTGTTTCATTCCACGATATATTGTGTAATTTTAAATGCTTTATCATGCCTGTTGCATTTTTTGCTAGATTACAGAGCTTCAAAAGAGGTATGTTGCAATAAACTTTATCTCCATACTGCGTAAAGTACTGCCAGCTCCACGACTTCCGTTTCTGGTGTCCCATATTTGAATCAGTCACAGCGAGCGTTGCCTGTCAGCGTCAGCAGTCAGCTCAAATAACCGAGCGCCAATACAAGTGGCGCACAGCAACGCGCGCCGCAGAGCCTTTTCTCGTGCGCTTCTCGAGAATCGCTTGAGCCCCAGCGGCTGGAGAAATTCTCGGTGCGCTCGAGACTCCGTGCCTCACTGTTCTATCCCTAGTCCACACAACTAAAAAGTTTGGGAACCGCTATCTTAAATAATTCACTGTCTCACTAGGTGTGTCCAGTACACACAGTCGGTACTAAATATACGAGGGGTGTTCAAATGAAAAGGTACGAACCTTCTTAACAACTAAACTGGTTACAATTTGAATATCCCGCTTTGGAATAACTAGTGCGACATGTAGGGACGCGAAACATGCGTCGTCACCTCCCCTTGAAAAGTTCAAGGCTGTGCCCTCAGCAGGCAAGGTGATGCCTAGCGTCTTTTTCGACGTCCGAGGTCCGATACTCATCGAATTCCTCGAACAAGAAAAAAAACCATTGACGTGTACTGTGAGACACACTATACCCTACCCAAGTCTGTCAAGAGCAAACGGCCTGGGATGCTCAAGGAGGGAGTGATTCTGCTCTATGATAACACGAGCGTCCGCACGTCTCCAGGGTCACACAAAGTGCACTGGACAAGTTCAAGTGGGAATAGCTTGAGCATTCGCGCTACAGGCCGAATATATCGCCCTGTGACTAACATATGTTTGGTCCGCAAAAAAAAAAAAAAAAAAAAAAAAAAACAATCTAAGGGAAGTGGTTCCAGTGATGGACACAATAGATGACTGGCTCTTGTCACAGCCACAGGAATTTCCGGAACATGGAATCCTTTGGATCGTTAAAATGTACCAGGGTTGTACCAAAAGTATGGTTCCCAATGAACTACAGCCTCGAGGGAAGGTGCTTGGCTACATCCGACCAGTGGCGGACTAAGGCTGTTGGCGGTCCGGAGCGGTTGCGAAACGAATGGAGTCTCAACCCCCCCCCCACCGCCCACTTGGAAATGCATGTATTATTATAAAACAGAATTGATTGGAGGCCCGCTTCCAGGACAGGACGCACAGGACAGTCTGAAAAAAAAAAAATAGCTTTCGAGATATGGAGGCCCCAGCAGAACGCGATGCCAAGCGCGAAAAAAAAAAGAAAAAAGAAAAGAGAGGTATTTGGAGCCCCCCCCCCCCCTCAAAACCGGAGGCTTGGGGCGATCTGCCCCCTCCGCCCTCCCCCCCCCCCCCTCCACACTTAATGCGCCACTGCATCCGACAACAATGCCGTGCGCAGTTTTTCCCCCACTCTCGAGCCCGCCCGTCCGCGATTCGCTTCTTCGCTCAGTCACAGTGTTGGCTTTGCAGCTGTCAGAGATGGAAGCGTTGATCACCGCTCCTGCCAAGTGCGAGTTTCTAGCAGTAATCCGGTTCCTCCACGCAAGGAAGTTACCGCCCGTGCAGATTCATAGTCAACTGATAGAGGTTTATGGTCAAGAGCGCATGTCCGTCCAGCACGTCCGCAAATGGTGCAAGGCTGAGGGTCGCATGGAAGTTCACGATGAAGAACGGAGTGGAAGACCGTCGGTATCGGATGCGATTGTCCAGACGATCAACAGTGAGCTGCTCAAAGATCGGACTGTCACTGTACGTGAACTTGTTGAACACATTCCTGAAGCTTACCACGGCACAATTGATAGAACATTAACAGAAATGGTTACCGCAAGGTGGTGGGAGACTTCTTCGACTTGGGAATATAAAAGCTGGAGCACCGTCTTCAACAGTGTGTCGAATAAATGGAGAATATGTTGAAAAATAAACAAACATGTGAGCTTTTCAACGATGTATAAATTAATAACAATAAAATTGTTTTCTATTTGTAAAAAATATGGGAACCTTACTTTTGGTACAACCCTCGTAGGATAGTTGTGCTGAGGCTTCTGGTGATTACTTTTGAATAACGACTTCAGTTTTATTCCCACAGTGTCGTTTCATACCTATTTTATTTGAACATCCTTTGTGCATTGAATTTACTGTCAGTGTAACAGATCGTCACCTATGATATTATCTGCAACATCTCTCGTATGCTGACTCACTTTATACGTGTGCCTATGCCAATGTGCTTGATGAGAGCTCTGAAGCCTCTTACTTTAGTCTCATGGGAATGATGTTTGGGATGAAATAATATTAACTGCCGAGTCTCCAGAAAGAATTATTTTTTATTAAACATTGGATTATTGATTTAAATAAAAAACAAAATATGTATCTTCTATCTTATATGAAACACATTCTTCAAATTTAACAAATGTGAATAACATTCATCACTTGAAAGATCCAATAATCGACTCATCAAATCTTACTAACATAAACACATTATCAACAAAAGTATTCATCAATGAAATCTATCTATAACTTATAAATAAATCAACATTTCTGTGTTAACAAGTATAATTGCCTCCATGAATATTACTGCATACGAAAATGCCCGGGAAACATTTGCAGTCTGAAAGTCTGCTGGAGCTCTAACATAAGCGGCCGCAACAAAAGAGTAAACCTCTGAAACCAATTTGGTCCCTACATCAATCACCAACCACCATCCAACAACATCTGTATGACTGTTTACAAAAGATGTGTTTTCTATGTATATACAAAAGTTTGGTGTAATACATGTGCTATGGAATAAACTGTTTCGTACAGCTAAATATTAAATTGTAAAAGAAATATAATGTAAGAAACTTAATGCAGTGTTATGTAATGGTAGTGAACAACTGTCTGTGAGAAATTACACTGAAATTTTGCACATTGTAAATATGACAAAAATTTAACTAGGCTTTCTGCATGAATTAGCTACCATTGCTCAGTCGACAACTGTGATGGAATATATCTTGTTGAAAAAGTTAATTACAATGAAACACTACAATATAGTTCGGGAAATAAGGTACATTTCAATGGATCAACCAATACAATTAACTTTAGTTACAAATGACGTTCTATTGTTAGTCAGTATCACAAACATCCATGCTAGTCAGCATAACAGACATTAACATGTGTGTTTGATTCACAAATATAATACAGAATATGAGAAACATTTGGAATGTAATGTTGAAAGATTGTACTCCTGTCATGAAATTAAGATTATTTTTAAAGGAAAGAACAAGAAGAGGAAGGAGGAAAAAAAAAAGACAAATTTTTGCCTTCTAGTATATCTTTCTGGTGATTAATCAACAACAAAAATTATAAATTTTCCTCTGAAAAAGACATAAGGCTCCTGAGAGATATATGGACGTACTTCATTAGCGACCATTATCGCTAAACACTTTTCTTCCACAGTACTACTGACCCTGAAATCCTCACGGAGTACACTGTATCATCCACTGTCTTCGATGTCTTACTAGATTAGTAATGAAAACGATGGTCAAAATACAATTTTAGATCTGCAGCGAGATTCCGATCACGTGCACATTGCAGAAACACTATTACTTCATGACCTGCATTATGAGAGTAAATAGGGTCTGCTGTGACCATTTAACACGAACACTATCCAATCTGCACGGCATCACAATTTGTACCAAACATTTCAATATTACTACACGGGAGTCCGAACTGAAAGAATTCTCCACCAAAACGTTGCCAGCCAGTGGCAGCTTTTTCTTCGAAGCACTCCAGAATTGGCAGGCATGCCAAAGGACGTGAATATGTGCACATATATACAGGTATAATTAAAGAAGTACGAGGACGTAAATTGTTGGGCACCACCCTTTAACACTGTGCTGCGGAACAGCGACAGTTCTTTCACTCCGTCGGCACCTCTGGCTTTTCGCAGACCTGCTGCTGTTCTCTGCTCTCTTGCAGAGGTTCTTGCGAGGGGTTGCTCCTGCTGACATCTGCCGGCAGCTGCTGGTCACAGCTCGCATCCTCGTGCTCATCCGTCGGCTGCTGAGATTCGGTCTCAGGTTCCTGCTTGACGCAAACCTGCAGCTGTTGTTGCTGTTGTTGTTGCTGCTGCTGCTGCAGCTGTTGCTGCAGCTGTTGTTGCTGCTGCTGCTGCGGTGACGTCGGCGCCCCACTACTGTCCGTGCAGCACATGGCGACGTTGTTCTCGGTGCTGGCACGCGGCGACGTCGACTTGCTGCTCCTGGCAGACCGACTGCGCCGGCCGGGAGTCGAACCGAGGGCGGCTTCTATTGGCTGCTGCTGGGGTTTGTAACAGGGATCCAGCTCGTATGTCCCGTTACTCCCACTATGCTGGTAGAACACCTGTTTCAAACAAAGAGAAACATTTTGTTCAGTGGACAAGCTGTTATCTAGTATTTTGTACACATCAGCAAGTTTTATACAAGTGGTTTTTAAAATGGCAGCAACCATTTGCACTTATTCGAACAGAAATAAGTCTGTATTGCAATTTTTGTTTTATTTGTCCAATTATATGTTTTTAATAATTAGCGTGTCATCTGACTGGTTGAATGCTGATGGCATAAGAGTTTGGGGCTTTGGTTGTCGTGTTAATCAGCAATGGAAAGCAGCCCGACAGTAAATAAAAAGTTATTATAATGGACACCTGATACTTGTGTCGACCTACCAGATCATCAGCATTGATTTCCGTTCATATGACTCTAGAACTAGAAACCTCAGTGAAAAGAGCAGCAGGACTAGGCCCTTGAAAATGTTCACAGTCGACATCTGCTAAAGAATTCAATCCTTTTCTGAGAACATCGTTGGTTTGCAACCGCACTAAACGTGATGTGTCCCACTAGACCCCGTTCAAAATAATTCGACGAAATTTGAACGTGATTCGAAGTAGCAAAGGGTGTTGATATTTTTTCAGGCCTTCTCTTTGGTACCGTGCTGTTACCAGTTTGATATCTACAATACCTTGATGTTGAAGTTCAACTATCTTACTGTGCCAGCCATAGATATTCATATTCCGTTTCCAGCGAAATCGCAAAATGGCTACTAAGAAAAGTATACGGCAGAATAGAGACGCCTACATTTTTAAAGTGTTCATCTCTGCTTCAGTGTTTTCCTTTCCTTAGTGTACATCTTTTTTACTTCTGCCATTCATGTTTTTACCTCGCCTGACTTTATTTTTAATTGTCTCCAATACTGTCTCAGTTTCCTTCTTTTTCATTGTCTACATTTTATTATAAATTTTTCTCATTGAAAACACTGGGAGAGACTGGTGTAGACCTGTTATAAGGCCTGATGAAGAAGGTATAAAAGAAGAAAAAGTACCAGCGATATGGAGGAATAATACAGTGGTACCAATATACAAAGGAAAACGAGGTAGTAAAGAGTGCAAGAACTACAGGGAATTAAGCTAACGTCCCACACGATGAAGATCTGGGAGAAAATTATGGATAAAAGGATCAGGGAACAACAGAAATCTCGGATAAGCAGTTTGGGTTCGTGCCAGGCAGAGAAACGATGGATACAACCTTTATACTCAGACATCTGATGGAAAAGTATGGGAAATGACAAAGAAACCTACATCTAGTGTTAACAGACCTAGAGAAGATGTTCAAATGTTTGTAGAGCTTATGGGACTTCAGGGGTCATCAGTCCCTAAACTTACAAACTACTTATGAACTACCTTACACTAAGGACGGCACAAATATCTATGCCCGAGGGGGCATTCGAACCCACGACCGTTGTGGCCGTGCAGACTGTGACTGACGCGCCACAGAACGCTTGGCCACCGCGGCCGGCTAGAGAAGATGTATGATACAGTATAGAGAGAGCTGTACTGTAGAGAAGCCCGAGAGCAAGGAGTGTGCCAGAAAGTATGTTCGATTGGTCAAAGACATGCAAGATGGTGCCTGCTCCAAAGTAAGATTTAGTGTCGGTGTGACTGAGAAGTTGCCTATCATGGTTGGACTGCATCAGGGGTCAGCACGAAGTCCATACCTATTCAAGTAGTGATGGATATGTTGATGGAAGGAGTGCACGACTTGGTTTTATGGTCGGGTAGTTATGCAGATGACATGGTGATAGTGGAGGAGAGCCAAGAGAAGATAGAACATCAGAGAGATGGAGAGAAGAAATGGAAAATGGAGGACTCAGAGTTGGCAAGAAGAAGCCCAAATACCTGTGGTTTGTTGCACGTGGAAGAGATGGAAAAAAGATGTGCAAATGATTAGTTAGAGAGAGAGAGAGAATTCAAGTACCTAGGTTCCTATGTAACCAGTAGAGGAGATTTAGATAAGGTCAGCCACAGGATCCAGGCTGGATGGATGAACTGGGAAAGGGTATCAGGTGTGCTCTGAGAAAAAAAAAAAAAAAAAAAAAAAAAAAACCCAAAGCCAAAAGGAATTTTTTTTAAATTGGTGGGTAGACCAGCTATGTTGTCTGGTAGTGAGATCTGGGCGTTAAAAGAAGTGCAGGAGAAGAAATTAAATGTGGCTGAGATGCGTATGCTGATGTGAGTGATGGGGAAAATGAGGAGGGACAAAATAAGATATGAAGTAAATATAGTGCGATGCATCTAAGAAAGCCCAAGAACGAAGAGTACAATGGTATGGGCATGTTATGAGAAGGGATGAGGGACACGTGCTGCAGAGAATAATGGAATTACAAGTGGAAGCCAGGACTAGAAGAGGCAGGCCAAAGAGAAGATGGATGGACTGCATCACTGAAGACCTGAGAGAGTCGGGACTGAGCCAGAAGAACACGTGGGACCGAGAGAAGTGGAAGGTAAAGATATGGAACAGTGACAACTGAACTATAGTAGAAGTAGTAGAACTGAAGAAGTAGTCAAAGAACTGTATTTCTCTGGGCTTGAAGAGTGTCACATAAGCCGCTGCCTGCCTGCCCCCCCCCCCCCCCCCCCGAATGCTCTAAAATACAATAATAAGTAGCCGAAGGACTTCAGAAGATGTCACCTGCAGTTGGAGGAAAAAGTTTTGTACATTGACCACAGTTTCTCAGCCCGTAACTTTTAAAGGAAGGAGGCTTAGGGTTTAACGTCCTGTCGACTGTGTGGTCACTGGAGACGGAGCTGACGCTCGGATTTTTGGGTAAGGATGTGGCAGGAAATCGGCCGTGCCCTTTGAAGGAATCATCGCGGAATTAGTCTGGAGTAATTTAGGGAAATCAAGGAAAACCTAAGTCTGGCTGGCCGGAGGTGCATTTGCACTACCGTCCCTCCAAATACGAGTCCAGTGTCTTACCATTGCGCCACCTCGCTCGGTCAGGAAGTTTTAATTGAAGTGCTTGTGTGATGTAGAGGAAATGCCATGTATATCATATTTGCCCATTGGGATTAAGCAATATTGTCACGGTACGACATTGTCCACAGAATGACAACTGCATACCATCCTCAGAAAAATGGTCTTACGGAACGTTTTAACAAGACGTTAGCCGATATGCTGTCGATGTACGTCTATGTTGAGCAGAAGGGTTGGGATTCAATTCTGCCAATCGTGACATTTGCTTACAATACCGCAAGACAAGATACCACAGGCTTCACACCGTTCTTCCTGCTCCATGGCCGTGAAGCTGAGACGACAATGGATACGCTGTTCTCGTTCCAACCGGACGACACTCAGGATGAGTATGTGAAACAGCTCATCACCAGAGTCGAAGAAGCAAGACAGCTGGCTCGCATACGGACACTGGACGCCCAGGAGAAGGACCATCAGCGGTATAACGACAAGCACCGACCTGTTGTGTACATTCCAGGAATTCTGGTATGGATTTTTACCCCTGTCCAGAAGATTGGATTGACAGAAAAGTTACTGAATCGATACTTTGGTTCGTATTGTGTCATACGCCGCCTGTCAGACGTCACATACAAAGTTTATGAGCCGTTGTCGAAACGACAAAAACGAAGAGACATTGTTCACGTCCTGCGCATGAAGCCTTACTATGATACTGAAGAGCAGGCAGGCGACAATGGCTTCTTGTTCAAGACTCTAAGGACGGTAATGGAGCCACGACAGGAACGTCTGTCGTCGATAATCGTGGAGAAGAATTCTTTAGAACTTCCATACACAGGACCCATGATAAGGTCAGGATTCAGGACATTGCAGCTGGCTTCACAGGGAACATAACAGCAGGTCGCCGTTTTTTTCAGGAGAGGGAGCAATACCGCGAGAGACCCCGAGCACCGACTGCCGGCGTGGCGCCGGGGATAGCGTCACAGACTGCGGTGCAGAAGGTCGCCGGTTCAATCCCGCCCACCAGCAAAAATTTATTTCTTTGTAATTAACAATTCCAGAATGTTCTACATCTTTCTTATGTTCACTTGTAAATTCTACTTGTTTGTTATGTTAACTATTCTTCTAATTTCTGGTAAATTCTGTCTGTGTACAAATAGCAGAGCATTCTGCCCGAGAGGCAGTCAGTGCTGCGTGTATGTTAAGTTCGCAATAAACCTGCTTTCAGTATAAGTGCTGTGTTCAGTTGACAACCCTGCCTTCGAAGTCAAGCCTGCTTCCACTTCAACGCAACAGTATGTTCGTTCTTGTTCGTGCAGCATAATACAGCTTAAGCTACAATTCTTCCCGGTGGCATGCCAAACAGGCCTCGTGCTCACCTTCTCGTCGTCGCGCTCGTTGTGGTGGCTGTAGGTGTGGTTGTCGAGCTCAGCGCGGAAGAAGAAGCGCAGTCCGCAGCGCGCGCAGTCGTAGGGCCGCGCCTGGGGGCCGTGCGCGGCGAGCATGTGCTGCTGCAGGCCGGCGGCGGCGGTGAAGACGGCGCTGCACAGGTAGCAGGTGAAGCTGCCGCAGCCGGCGAACGTGTGCTCGATCAGGTGCGTCTGCAGCTGCAGCGGCGAGGCGAGCGCGCGCCGGCACACGTGGCACTCCAGCCGCGCGCCGCCGCCCCCCGCGCCGCCGCCCTCCAGCAGGTGCGTCGCCACGTGCCGCTGCACCGCAGCCTCGCTGTCGAAGCTCACCTGCGCCAAAGCGACAACTCTAACTGTAGCGCCAACAAAAGGTATGAGGGTGGTCTACTTACAAATTGTGACTCTGAGAAGTAACAGGAAATTTGAAAGAATCTAAGAAACGGCGAGACTAAAGGCAAACTGCTCTGAAAGGTAGGTTGTGGTGTAACCATGTAAAGTTTAGTATGAATCACCACAAGAGCGTCTTTGATATGTCAGTTCAGATTTACAGATTATAATTATTGAACAGAGGCCCTCTTAAAACAGCTTCTTCTTGCACAGGCTCATACAGTCATCGCAGAAAGTATCAGCTGGATAATGAAGGAGGAGACTTATCTATGTAATAATTATTTGCGCCAACAAATCAAAACACTTCAAAGTTTTTAGTGCCGAATAGCACATAACAGTTTATTTGAACCCAACTAATAAATTTAAAAAAGGACTAAATTATTTTAACAAGTCACTATGAACTTCTGAATGGTACATTAATTACGAGTCCATAGCGCAATATACAACAATCAATAACAAGAGAGAGCATATATCTCCATGGATCACCCAAATAACTTCCATATATTTCTTGTTTGTCACCAAGATTATTCCAAATATACATCCACTTATTCAATGTCACTGAAACTTGTGGTTTAACTGCCCAAACGTCCATGTTTACAAACAAAATATCCGGGGCAGTACTTATTATTATATCTTCTAAATTACCCCAAAAAGTAAATTATTAGGTCATCTTGGATCGTTCAGGAGGAATGTAGTGTCATTTGTTACACTACAAGGTCTACCACGACAAAAATCCAGCGGTAGAATGGGTAGAACTATGATATTAGCACACAAATTATTCAGAAGCCCGAATCGAGATCAGTTCCGAATTCCCATTAATTGGCGCATGAGCATTAGACGAAACACTTGCGTACACAGAAGGGCATGTAGTTTGTAAGTCTAGGGACTAATGACCATAGCAGTTTGGTCCAATAGGTTTACAAACATTTCCTCTCTCCCCATCGCTCTTTCCTCTCTCCTCTCTATGTACAGCTCCACCTATCCCTCTCTCCGCCCATTTCTTCTACTCCTCCTTCCCGCCTTCTCACTCCATTTCCTCCCCACGTTACTCTACGAAAATTCATACATGTCAACTTTAATGGTAATAGTGAAACAAAGGTTTTTTACAAGGTACCCTTTGCCATGCACTGTACAAAATTTATCTAAACAGTCACCTTCCTTTCAGTTAAAGGCAAAGTGCGGAAAAATCCATCATGATTGGGGCAAACAAGTGGATTCTTTTGGGTACAAGGTCTGCCTGATCATCTATAGCCATCCATAATTCCTAGTGTTGCCAGTGTAGCATTTTGTGTACAAGCTTACCATTGAACTATACCTAATAAATGCTTGAGGGATTCATGTCGGATGATATGGTTGGCAACATCATTGGCTGGAATCAAACAGTGTGTCATTCAAAATAATCACAAGCAATTATTGCACAATATGACCGATCAAAGGTAAACAGAATAACCAATCCATAAACACCTCTCTCAATTTTGGAGCCAATACCAGCTTCAGTGCCTTTTTCAAAATCTGACTACACGATTTTGCAGAATAAGCTTAGCATCGATTCTTATGACTGGATATCTGTGTCATCTGAGCAAGTGAAAGTTTTCTAGCTGTCTAGGGCCCAGCTATATGATCTAAAAGCAAGGAAATGTTAAGCTGTTAGCAAAGGCAGCCTTGTTGGTCTCCTGCTGGTGTATCTCACATTGATTTCTATTGTTATTTCATGTAGTATTGCTGGTCTCTTAGCACTGACAACTTTACACAATAACCGTAGCTCTCTGTCATGACGTGCAAGCCACTGACCACTGTCTTGTCATTGATGAGAGATAATGCCTGAAATTTAATATTCTCGGCACACTCTTCCCTCCGAAATGGAACGTCACCTGCTTCCAGCTGAAACTACCATTCCACGTTCAAAGCTGGCTAATTCCCAGTGTACTGTCTTAAGCCTTTCTACATGAATCATCAGACCGCAAGTGACAGCTCTACCAACGGAGCGCTCTTTGATGTGTACGTTATACTGCCTCTCGCCCAAGACTTCCGTGACGTCACTGTAGGACTGTCTCACCTGGCACTTGATGCACTGGTAGGCCTTGCGGTGGGCTGCGGCTACGTGCGCCTCGAGCGCCTGCGGCGACTCGCACTTGAGGTGGCACTCCTGGCAGCGCGGCTGCGGGCCGCTGGCCGCCACCGCCGCGGCTGCGGCTGCGGCTGCAGTCGCAGCGGCTGCGGCCGCCGCCGCCTTGCCCAGGCAGTCCGTGCAGACGGGCGGGTCGGCGTCGGCCGGCGCCGCGCCAGGCTTCAGGCACAGGAAGCACGGCACGTTCCCGCGCTGCTGCTGCTGCTGGCCCTGCTGCACGTGGAACTTGGCGTGCACCCGCACCTGTCACAACAAGCAGGCAGTCAGTCAGCAACTAGGTACTACAGTAACGCTGTCACATCGTTTCAAACATCCGAGGTTGTTACTGTCTGTTCCAGAGGAATAGATGTTGCCGGTGGTCTGCAGCAGGGATAAATATTCACAGACATGTGTAATTTCTCGACCAACCGTGCATGGGTCTCCCACTTTTCGCGAGTGTTCGTCTTAATCTCTCGGCCATCCATGCACACTCCCCAGGCAGAGGCATGAGAGGGACGGAGACAAGTATAACTCGTTGAAGTTTGTGTCTGCCTGGGGTGCTTGCCCGGCTGGCCGAGGCGTTAAGCGAAATTTTTGGACATCTCCTGCTCTTCCAAAGATCGACTATCGATTTGTAACACATGAAAATTTTTGCTGGTCTGGGACTCGAGCGGTCATCTTAAAGTCTCGGCCAACCGTGCAAGCACCTCAGCCAAACCAAACACAAACTTCCATCATTTACTCACATCTCTGTCCCTCACATGCCTCTGGTTGGAGAGCATGTATGGGCGGCAGAGAGATGAAATCCAACACTCGTGGAAAGCAGGAGACATGGGTACGAGTCCCAGACTGGCACAAATTTTCATGTGTTACAGATCGATAGTTGAGATTTAAAAGAATTTGCGAATTTTATATGCTAACAATCAAGAATTAAATTCCGGCGTTTGAGAGGACAGGTAATGTTCCTTATGGCAGTTTTGGTTATGTCGGTCGTCCAAAAGGATGAAAACGCTTGAAAACTCCGAGACGACATGCGCCGAGTTTCAATCCAGCCGCAGGAAATCGACCAGATGAGCAGTACAACTGGTGGGATACACTGTGACATTGTTGAACGCCTGTATGTTTTCACATTCAAACTATTAAACCCATAGAATGAAACAGCGGTTGTCTTACTCGAACACTAATGTCCACTGAACAGAAGAACAGGACACACATAGTTTGGTTTAAGAGGATGATCAGTCCCATTCGGATGGGTTCATCAAAAAGCAAAATTGGCTCATTTAGGGGATGGAGAATCCTAATATCATAATCAAAAGTCTCTTCCCCCTTAGTGGGTGACTGTGGTGTGCAGTGTCCATTCACGGAATAATCTGTGCGATATTCCTTGATCGTATGGTGACTACCGAACCGTGCATGAAAGTGGTGGAAGACGATTTCATCTCCATTATCCAAAGTGACTCGGAGTTTGACAAGATGTGGTTCATGCAAGAAGCTCGACCCCATCGAAGCAACGATGTGTTTGAGCACCAAAGATGACCAACATCAGAAATATCGGTAGAGACTATCACCCGTTGATTAATAGCCACTATCGATTTTGCTGATGTTGTTCATCTTTGGTTGTGTTGACTCTCTGGTAACTTGTACTATGTGTGCTATTTTCCTTGTTTAACCTTTGCAAACCGAGGTAATAAACTGGCTTGAACATCGCTTCGTTCAGTTCAGTTGTGCCTTGAGAATGGCAGGGTGCACTCCTGTCAAAATATCGACGACGTCACCCGGGAGCATACCCCCTAAGTTGTTTGAAAAGAGAAATCAGATAGAAAACAGAAATATTAAGGTGTTCCTTTTTCCCCGCGAACTATTATAGTGTGTAACTGTAGAGAAATATCACAAAAGTGGTTCGATCTACCCTCTGGCATGCACTTTAATGAGACTTGTAGATATAATTATTAGATGATCCTTCTATAGAAAAACAGTAAAAATGGTAAAGCTGCTTGTTGGTAAATTATTCATATCTAGTCCATTTGGTATTTCAGTTGTAATAATATGTTGTTGTGCTATTCGGTCCAGAGACTATCCTATGCAAGCCTCTTCATCTGTTCATACGAACGGCAATCTACATCCATTTGAATCTGCTTACTGTATTCGTCTCTCGGTCTCCCTCTACGATTTTTACCACACACACTTCCTTCTAATGCTAAGTTGACAATTCCTTGATGTCTCAGGATGTGTCCCACCAACCTATCCCTTCTCTTAGTCAGAATACGCCAGAAATTTCTTTTTCTCCCCAATTCTGTTGAGCACCTCCTCATTAGTTACGTGATCCACGCATCTAATCTTCATCATTCGCCTGTAGCACCACATTTCAAAAGCTTCTTTCATCTTTTTATCTGAACACCTTCTCGTCTACATTTCACTTCCTTACAATGCTACACTCCAGACAAATGCATTCATAAAGGACTTCTTAACATTTAAACTAATATTGGATGTCAACAAGTTTCGCTTCTACAGAAACGCTTTTCTTCCCATAGCCATTCTGCATTTTATATCTTCTTTACTTCGGCCATCAGAAGTTATCTTGCTACCCAAGTAACAAAACTCATCTACTACTTTTATTGCCTCATTACCTAATTTAATTCCTTCAGCATCGCCTGATTTTCGGAACAGTTACTTACAAGGAAGGAAGGAAGGAAGGAAGGAAGGAAGCTTGGAGTTTAACGTCCCGTCGATAGCGCGGTCATTAGAGACGGAGCTTACGCGCAGAGTATTTGGGTAAGGATATGGAAGGAAATCGGCCGTACCCTTTGAAAGGAACCATCCCGGCATTTGCCTGCAGTGATTTAGGGAATTCACGGAAAACCTAAATCTGGATGGCTGGAGGTGGATTTGAACCACCATCCTTCCGAATGCGAGTTCAGTGTATTACCACTGTGCCACCTCGCTCGGTCTGATTTTCGGACGCTACATTCCATTACCCTTGTTTTACTGTTGTTGATGTTCATCTTATACCCTGTTTTCAAGACATTGTCCATTCCATTCAATTGCTCATCCATATCCTTTGGGATCTCTGATAGGATTAGTTTCAGTACATGAGAAACAAATAGGGATATTTGGGTTCTGGTCGGGGGAAAATTGGGGAATTGTTTTAAATGTTGTGGAGGAAAAAATAGAGAAGTGTAGTGTGTGTGTGGTGGACTGACCTCGATGTCGGAGACGAGCGTCTGCCGGCAGACGGGGCAGGGCGCGGGCAGCTTGTCGCCGGCGTGGCTGGCGAGGTGCGCGCGCAGGTCCTCCTCGCGGAGCAGCGGCGCCTTGCAGGCGGTGCAGGCGGGCGCGCCCGCCGCCACCTTGCAGTGCGTCAGCTTGTGCTCGGCCAGCACGGCCGCCGACGGGCACAGCTCGTCGCAGATGTTGCACTTGTGCTTGCCGGCCGCGCCGCCGCCCGCCGCGCCCGCGCCGCCGCCCGCGCCGCCGCCGCCCACCGCCGCCCCCGCGTGCGTCTTGGTGTGGTTCTCGAGCTCGGTGCGCGACTTGCACGTCTCGCTGCAGTAGGCGCACTGCAGGCTGACGGCGCCGCCCCCGCCGCCCGCCGCCCCCGCCTTGCCGGCCCTGCTGCCGCCGCCCCCGCCGCCACCGCCGCCCTTGCGGCCGCCGGGGTGCTGGTGGGAGTCTGTGGAGGCGGCGTCGTCCTCGAGGCGGCTGGCGGCGCCGCTGCTGTCGCTGCTGCTGCGGCCGCCCTTCGCCTTGGGCGACGACTTCTGGCCCAGCTGGCGCGCCGCAGGCCCGTGCTGCAGGGGCTCCGGCGTCGCGGACGCGCTGCCGTTCATCACCTGCGGCCCAACACCGAAAAAATGCTAAATTTACGACCCCTTGATGTCTAAAAATGCGTCCTACCAATCGATCCCTTTTTTTACACAAGGTATGCCAAAAATTACTTTTCGCCCCAAATCTGTTCAGTACCTCCTCATTAGTTATGTAATCTACACAGCCAATCTTGGGCATTCTTCTGTAGCACCACATTTTAAAACCCTCTATCCTCTTCCTGCCTGAACTGAACTATTTATCATCCATGTTTCACTCCCGTACAAAGTAACACGTCACAGATATGCCTTCAAATGTTCAAATGTTTGTATAGCTTATGGGACTTAACTACGGGGTCATCAGTCCCTAAGCTTACAAACTACTTATCAACTAACTAAGACTACGGACGGCACAAATATCCATGCCCGAGGGAGGATTCGAACCCCCGACAGTAGTGGCCATGTAGACCGTGACAGGAGCGCCTCAGTCCCTTCGGCTACCGCGGCCGGCAGAGTTAAGACAAGCCTCGTGATCCCTAGTAGGCCGAAACGAACTGCAAAAAGAAAACTACTCAAAAGAAGACATTATTTTGTGTATGTAAAATGTATGTCATTAACTGCGAATGGGTAAAGTTGAAAATGTGTACCCAACCGGGAATCGAACCCGGGTCTCCTGCTTTCTAGGCAGCATCTCCTCCACCGGCCTTGTTTCTAATGCTCTGTCAACTTCTTCTCGTGGTATAGTATCTTCTATGTCATCTTCCTCTACTTCGTCTTCCCTTTTTTGAATACTACCTTCAACATTATTTCCTTTGTACAGACCTTCTATACATTCTTTCCACCTTTCAACTTTCAATTCTTTGCTTAGTACGGATTGATCCCTCCTAGTAAGGTTGCATAGGGTAAGGTGGTACAAATTCGATATAGGTACAATTCCGATCAACATAAGTTTTCGCGCCATTTGTCTGTCTCGTAGTGTCTCGTTGTGTCGCGTTGTAGAGTAGCAGGTTTCTACAGCTCCTCCTGTCTTTTCCAAGAATATACCGCTTTGCGGTAAGGAGATATAATTTTTTTTCCCCTTTAAAGAGGTAAGTGAAGCTACTTAGTCTAACGCGCTCTTATAAATCATCTAGTTAAGGGTGACTGGATTCGCTGCCAAAAATGCTATGTTTGGTACCACGAAGTTTGCGTTGCTGCTTGACAGAAAAAGTGCTTTTTATGTGCAAGATGCCCGTAATCGAAATTGTACGAGGAAGTGATCACAAGTGTACCTAGTGTGGTACATTTCCGATCAATTTTTCTCAATTCCGTAACCTTTTTTTGTGTTTATACCAACATTTGTAACTGTATAATATTTGTGTTAAATATTCATTAAACATCCATGAACAAGTGCCATAGTTAAAATTATTGCTTTTCTCAGTTTATTTCCATTTATAACAACATTTGTCCGAAATGATCGAAATTGTACCACCTTACCCTTTCACTTTTTGGCCTTTTGGAGTGATACAAGGTCTTCCACATACCTTGACCACCCAAAACATCTCTGGAACAACAACAGCTATTGTACTTTTACAGGTATCAATGTAAGGCAGGGTCTCATGAATGTAAATATTTTGAAACATTCTAAAACGAAAGCATTTGTGTTTTTTTTAACACAAACTTACGTGTTTTTCAATAGACACACCAAATTATTTCATCAGCAATCTGAAGGATGATGCAGTCGCGTCGTTCAAATATCTACGCGTAACTTTGCAGAGCGACATGAAATGGAACGAACGGGGACTTCGGTTTATTGGGAGAATTTTGGGAAGATGTACTTCATCTGTAAAGGAGACCGCGTATAAAACGCTTGTACAACCACTCCTTGAGTATTGCTCAAGTGTTTGGGACCCGCAACAGGACAGCTTAAAGTAAGACATGGCAGCAGTTCAGAGGCGAGCAGTTAGGTTCGTTACTGGTAGGTTCGACAAATGCGCGAGTGTTACAGAAATGCTCCGGGAACTCAAATGGGATTCACTGGAGGAAAGACGACGTTCTTTTCGAGAACTATTGATGAGGAAATTTAGAGGACCGGAATTTGAAGCTGAGTATAGAACGATCTTCCTGCCTCCTACTTACATTTCGCGTAATGATTAAAATGACAAGATAAAAGAAACTAGGGCTCGTACGGAGGCATACATTCTTTTTTCCCTCGTTCTATTTGGAGGTGGAATAGGAAAGGAAATGCCTAGTAATGGCACAGTGTACCCTCCGCCATGCACTTTATGGTGGATTTCGGAGTATATATGCAGATGAAATCACAAACATGGTGTTGATTCCATCGCAATACGCCAGTTTCATACCGAGATATTGCGAAGCGAAGTTGAAGCTTGAAATACGCGAAACGTGCGGCTAGCGCACGTCTTGAAACTCATGCGAGAACCCCGTGTCGCTCACGACGTGCGCTAGCCGCGTGTTACGTGCATTTCAAGTGTCAACTTCGCTTCGTATTATTTCGGGATGCAATTGGCGCATTGTGGTGTAATTGGCATTATCACAGACGTCATCGCAAGCCGCATTAAAACTTTGACTGCCAATCACGTCAACTGATGGGATACGGGAATTTCTGTAGAATGCCGATCTCGTCATTTGACGTTATCTTCATTTTCGTGCTTCTAAACACAAAATCAGGTTATTGACGGGCTAGATCTACCTTAAATTCCTTACTTGGTAAATCTAGCGTCTACAACAGCGTATATATATTTTAAATTTAAGTTCTAAGTCGGCAGACTGGTCACATTTATTGTAGAAACGAGGCAGGTAGAAAGTGGTGTCCGCTCTGCCAGTAGGTAAATGAACGGACATGGCTTCAAGCTCTCTTACGCTGGGCGAAATTTTGCTTCAATTTGAGAAACATTTACATTGACAGTGAGGACGATGAAAACGGCAAATCAGATGATGATCCAGTCATTGTGTAAGAAGAATTGCGATGATTCTTCAACCGATTGTTTTGCATCTCGTTTTCTCGATTTTCTGAACGATGGTTTTTTTCTTTGTTTTTAAGTTCATAAAATGAAGGTAGTGACTCCAAGATGAATGTTGAACCACAAAATATTTTGCAAAATATTCTTCCTGACAGGAGGGCAAGTCAGAGGGGCGGCACAGAAACATATCGTAGTGATTCTACAAAGACGTGGACTTACACAGACTGTTTGCGAAATGCGGCCCTTGGCGCCAGAGTTGTATGTGAACTAGATACTGTGTGTTCAGTTCTGAATTTCTTTTCAAGTTTCGTGTAAAGGGACTTTCTTGCTCATTTCAAAGAGCAGACCTTTATGCCAGACAGAAAATAAGGAAACCTTACTCCTGCATGCAGAATGTCTGATGTTTTAAGGTACATAATGGTTTACATGGCCGGCAGTCAATGCGTACTGAGAGGAGACCAAGCCAGAGGTGTGGCACAGCAACACATCGTAGAGACTCTGCAGATGAGTGGACTTATACAGACTGTTTGTGAAGTACAGACATTTTAGTGCGGCCCTTGGCGTCAGAGTTGTGTGTGAATTAGATGCTGTGCGTTCAGTTCTGAATTTCTTTTCAAGTTTCGTGCAGCTCGCCTTACTCCTTGCTGGCAGAATGTGTGGCGTTCTAAGGTATGGAATGGTTTACACGGCCGGCAGTCAGCGCATGCGCGGCAGACGCACCTGGTGGGCGGAGTGGTGGGTCTGCATGTGCTTGTCGAGCAGGAACTCGACGTGGAAGGCCTCGCGGCAGACGGGGCAGTGGAACTGCTTGGAGTGCGCCGCCATGTGGAACTGCATCTCCAGCTCCGAGCAGAAGCTCAGCCGGCAGAAGAGGCAGCGGTGCGCCTTGCCGGGGGCGGGCGCGGCGGCGGAGGCGGCGGGGGCGGAGCCGGGGGCGGGCGCCGCGTGCGTCGCGCGCACGTGCAGCCCGAAGTCCGCCTCCGACCGGAACACCGCCGCCGGGCAGCCGGTGCACCGGTACAGCTTGCACTCGTTGCTGTGCTTCACCGCGAAGTGCACCTGCAACCGCGCCGAGAGCTACTCTCACACAGAGTCCTCACTCACCAGTTTCTTGAGCAAACTACTCTTACTTCAAACACACTCACAGACAGTTGCTATCAAGAAGCAAACTTTTCACTTTGAGGCGGAATGTGCGCTGATATGAAACTTTCTGGCAGATTAAAATTGTGTGCCGGAACCGGGACTACAACCTGGGACCTTTGCCTTTCGCGGGCAAGCGCTCTACCGACTGAGCTATCCCGACACGACTCACGATGCCGCCTCACAACTTTACTTCCACCAGTACCTCGCCTCCTACTTTCCAAACTTCACAGAAGCTCTCCTGCGAAACATGCAACACTAGCACTCCTGGAAGAAAGGGTATGGTGGAGACATGGCTTAGCCACAGCTTAAGGGATATTTCCAGAATGAAACTTTCACTCTGCAGCGGAGTGTGCGCTGATATGAAACTTCCTGGCACATTAAAATTGAGTGCCGGAACTGGGACTCGAATCTGGGACACAATTTTAATCTGCCAGGAAGTTGCATATCAGCGCACACTCCGCTGCAGAGTAAAAGTTTCATTCAGGAAACATCCCTTAGCCTGTGGATAAGCCAGGTCTCCACCATATCCTCTCTTGCAAGTTTCGCAGGAGAGCTTCTGTGAAGTTTGGAAAGTAGGAGGCGAGGTACTGGTGGAAGTAAAGTTGTGAGGCGGCATCGTGAGTCGTGTCGGGATAGCTCAGTCGGTAGAGCGCTTGCCCGCGAAAGGCAATAGTCCCAGGTTCGAGTCCCGGTTCCGGCACACAATTTTAATCTGCCAAGAAGTTTCAGTTGCTATCAAGTTTTCCTTCACATGGTTACCAAACAAATTCATTTCTAGAGACATGTGTAGTCTCAAGATATCGAGGATATTGAATTTAGACATTGAATTAAAATTTGTTCCATGGCCGGGATTCGGATCCGAGATCTCCTGCTTACTGGATAGTTCTTTCACCCTTTCAGACACCGTGGCGAATTCACGAAATCACGTAAGCACGCCTCCCTCGACAATTCTACCTCTATGTTCCCCTGTGTAATTTCCGGACCATCTCAGTGGAGGCTCTGTGTATAGTGCTGGGGATTTTCCCGATTGATATAATCATAAAATATATGGCTGCGACGTACTGGTTAAAGATGGGCCGACTAGACGTGCTGAATTTAGTAACTGGAACGTCTCTGGAGAATAATTAAAAAACAGCTGAGGCGCAGGAGAATTGACTCCTGGCAGCAGGAATGGGGCACATGTGATAAGGGAGGGTACATCCATTCTACCCGACATAGCGGAGAGACTAAGAATGAAACAAGTTGATTCCAGCCGCGGCATGGTTCACTTCTAGACAGGACACGACCCTTATCCTACGCACTTACACCGAGTCCGTCTTGAGGGCCTAGTGGTCCCACCTTCTAAAACTCTCAACCGTTTCTGGCTCCTTCAATTTGTCCAGATTGCATCTCCTTAATTTTCTACCTTTTTGCAGTCTCTTGTGGGAAAATATAGGCCTAGCGATACTGAATGGAGAGTGGGGGGAGGGGCGTAGTCAGCTGTTACCGTTACGTCGTAAAAATACCATTGTTCCAGGAGGCAGCAGCAGGCAGTGTTGTCGAATTTCTCGTAAATTAGTGCTGCCGAATTTCACGTAACCAACAACTTCAGAAATTTACAAGATTTTTAAATTTCGTATTTTGACCTAAAGAAAAAAGGGGGGGGGGGGGTACTATAGGCATTGGGGTACTACAGCCGACTAATTACGGCAAACACGTCGTTTGACGTTTTCGAGGTGACAAAACTTCGGGGCTAACCTGTTGTTAATGTACAGTAAACTGTGTAGTGGAAACTGGAGAGCATTGGAGACGGACGAAAAGTAAAGAGGGTATCGAAAGGATGTCGCGGTAGTCCCGTATCGAGCGGGTGGCATACCTGGATGGCGACCTTGGAGTCGAACATGTCCTTGCAGAGGGAGCAGCGGTAGAGGTGGTGGGCGTGGATGTCCATGAGGTGCTTCTGCAGCTCGTCGGGCTTGGCGAACAGCTTGAGGCAGGAGGAGCAGCCGAACTCGGTGGCGGTGGCCAGGAAGTGCGACGCGACGTGCGCGGCCAGCGCCTCCTCGCCCGGGCAGGCGGCGCCGCAGTGCGGGCAGCGCGCCGCCAGCGGGGGCGGCAGCGGCAGCGGGGGCGGCGCGCCGGGGGCGGCGGCCGCCGGCTCCAGGTGGTGCGCCACCACGTGCTCGCGGAACGACTCGAAGTCCGGCAGCGCCGCCGAGCACTGGCTGCACAGCAGCGTGCCCGGGTGCTCGTACTGCAACACCCGCACACCAGGTTCCGTCTTGGCTCCTTTGCTGTTCTGAATATATATTAACTATTATTCCTGCCATTTTTCAGGTAGATATATTCATTTGTATAAGGTCTGTATGTGGTGTCGCACAAGTACAAAGTGCGCGCCACCTATTTTTGCCGCGCGCCGCCATGCACGCACGGCGCGGCGTTCTCACGACGACAGCCACGAGCGCCCTCTGCTGCAACCCCGCTCGTGGCCACCACGGAAAGACACCGG
This sequence comes from Locusta migratoria, assembly GCA_026315105.1. Taxonomy (NCBI): domain Eukaryota; kingdom Metazoa; phylum Arthropoda; class Insecta; order Orthoptera; family Acrididae; genus Locusta; species Locusta migratoria. The sequence continues at coordinate 362,535,668 of CM048746.1, read as the reverse complement.
TCACTTCGGACTGAGATAGGAACGAGTTAGGACCTTCGTAATCAGATAGGCACCAGTGAAGACTTTGCTATTGTACAGGCACTAGGCAGGCCTCTAACAACTATGTATCAACATTCTGCAGTACTATGTAAAAGTTAAGTATTGTTACATTCTGTGCAATATATATATCTTTCTAATTTACTCGAGTGTTTATAGTTTCTGGCTGCTCCCCTCCGGACCTGCACCAGCGTGTCGGTCTCATTCCACTCGGCCACCGACAGCGGCGACGAAGTTGGAACACAAAAGTGGCGACGAGGATGGGATACAAAACTGTATCTCTGCAAAATCTCTTGCGAATACAATTAGTAGTAAAGAAGTCCTCCTCCTTATCTCTTCTTATGGTCATCAGTCCGGAGACTGGTTTGATTCAGCTCTCCACCCTACTCTATCCTGAGCAAGCCTTTTCATCTCCTCATAATAACGGCAACCCACATCCACTTGAATCTGCTTACTATACGCGTCTCTTGGTGGTGGTGGTGGTGTTGGACATAAGGGACCAAACAACGAGGTCATCAGTCCCTTGAACCTCAAATTGTACACGCCACGGAACCCAAAGAAAAATAGGGGAAAGCCAAAAGACCATTACTGTAGGAATGAAAATCGTCTCACCAACAAGACTAAGACCAACCCAGGGCAGCAAATGCTACAGTGTCCGCTCCCACAGCTCCGGAAGCGACCACTACCCTAAACCACAAGTTTCTAATGGCTCCAGAGCAGGGAGAAATAAAACTACTTTAAAATGTAAAAGAGTGGGGGATTGGTGGGGATAAGGCTCTAAACCCCACAAACAGCCAAGAATCACAAACCCACTCACCCCGACCAAGCGAGTCCTATAGCTGACAATAAAATCTACTTTCACGGAGGAAGGCAAGGACGCGATCAACAGTCCGTGGGTCATCCGCCAAAACTAGAGGCAACGAAGGCGGTAGGCTATAGTCGCCACGAAGTGTCAAATGGAGAGGACATTCAGTCAGAATATGAGACACGGATTGTACAGCTCCACAATCACAATGTGGTGGATTATCATTTCGTAAAAGAAATCCATGAGTCAACCTGCAGTGTCCAAGACGGAGGCGACAGAGGACAATTGATTCTCTCCGGGAAGGGCGTACGCGTCTCTTGGTCTCCCTCTGCGATTTTTACCCCACACACTTCCGTCCAATGCTAAATTTACGATTCCTCGATGTCTAAGAATGTGTCCTACCAAGCGATCCCTTCTTTTAGTCAGGGTATGCCAAAAATTCCTTTTCTCACCAATTCTGTTCAGTAGTAAAGAAGTAATAGATTAAAACTTGGTGCGTGATGGGGCGGTTTTCAATGGATGTTACTGTTTACATGCTCATATCTCATGAACTACGTGTCGGAATGTGATACAATTTAGAAGCTACATTCAACTGTATATGTGTATACTGCCTGTAAAATTTCAAAAAAAATTCTAATGTTTGTTAAGCTTATGGGACTTAACATACTGGGTCATCAGTCGCTAAACTTACAAACTACTTATCAACTTCCTTATAGTAAAGACGGCACAAATATCCATGCTCGAGGGGGGATTCGAACCCCCGACCGTAGTGGCCGTGCAGACCGTGACTGGAGCGCCTCAGTCCCCTCGGCCGCCGCGGCCGGCTGTAAAATTTCCTGTCGCTACAATTTATACTGTTCAAATTACAAATTGTAGCGTCATACCGAGAGCCGTAGTTTTACTCTATAAACAGCGGAAAAGTAGTAAGCGAGAACCGTTTTTCCTTTCTAACAGTTCACAGGAAAAAGGAACACCTAAGTCATTTAGATTTCGATCCGATTTCTCTTAACTTCATTATGATGATCATGTCTCCTTATGGAGGTGGGTGCTAACAATATATGTTCGCATTCGGAAGAGAAAGTTTGTGAAAGAAATTTCGCAAACAGATCTCGTCGCAACGAATAATCAGTTTCTTTTAATGATTTCCACCCTGTACATCATTTCTGACACTCTCTTATTTCGCGATAATACAAAACTATCTGAACTTTCTCTATATCCTCCGTCAGCCCCACTTGGTGAGGATCCCACAATGGTCGGCAATACTACGCACAAGTATAGTGTAAAGAGCTGTTAGAGAAAGAAGAAGAAACGGACGAACAACAGAAAAAGAAGGGAAGGAGGAAGACAAGTGTGGAACAATGAAGATAAATATGGAACAAGGTAGAAAGAGAGTAGGACGAACATAAAGTCAAAGTAAGAAAGAGAAAGAAGCAAGAGTGTAAAACACGGAAGAGAGGGAAAGACAGAAGAGGAAAGGTAGAAATAAGAGGAAGAAGTTGTTAAAGTGGGGGACAAAGAGGATGACGAGGAGGAGGAGAAAGAAGGGGAAACATGTAGTTAAAGAACAAAAGTAGGAGGGGGAAAGGGAGAGGAGAATGATAAGAAGAAGGAAAGGAGAAGATGGAGGGGGGAGTAGAGCAGGTGGAAGCATATGAAGCAACCAAGCTAGCCATGGAGACCACGACTTTGTAACAGAGTTGTCCTCTAAGCATTCACTGCAAGAAACTGTACAGAAGATTCCCTGCTATCTTTAAGTCAATTCCTTTCTTATGAAAATTTTGATTAAAAATTAATTCCAAACATCCGTATTTGATTATGGTATTTAGATTTCAATTACCAAATATTACGTTCCAATTCAGCTTCTAATTGATAAAAAAATTACTTTGATATAGCTTGCACAGGGCCACGCCTTCTTCCTTGTTCATCATTCTCTCTTATTATCTGTTTACATGTACAGTCAGAATGCAGGGAATGTCTGTATACTTCATCAAGAAGAATGTTAAATAACATAACTGCCAAGAAATGTGTTAGTGGCAAAAACAGGAATCCTAATGAGTCTCTAAAAGCCCTAATCTGGAAACGTTGCTCCAAATCTACATTTTTCTCATCCAAAGTAGTTAAAATTTTAGTTTATGATGCAGTTTCTAATGGTGGCAGCTCAGAGAGGATAAAAGTTTTGCAGAGAATGAAGCCCGGAGATTTCACTTGCGACATCTTGATGGGGATTGACAATGTATACTTGCAGCCAATAAATCCACTGAAGACCTTGCAACGCAAACTAGACAGAAAAAAGAAACTAGAAGTCTTAAAGGAAATGAGGACATTCATTACATATCTGAAGGCTTTGGAAGGTGGGAATGACAACGAAAAAGCATGTTCAACTTTTAAATGCATTGTCTCAGAACTACAGTTTTCATTATTCAGGTATATTTTTCTCCAAAACAAGAAAAGATTTGACTGTGATTTTTGGCATGTCTTTTGCATTACATACAAAAACATGTACACAGAGTGAATATTTAATATCATTCATGAAAGCCAAGATATAGAATAAAGAAAGTAGAATTTCTATGTGTAGTTTTTCAATTAAATATAGTTAGACACAAATGTTAAATATCAATAAATTGAAATGATTCTGTGGGTTTCTTTATATGATGGCTGAGATTGTACTGCAAAAAATTCAAGGCAATTTCGTAGAAACTTTCTTAGTAAATGCTACCGTTGTCAATCATGAGTTCATAAACTTCAAAACTTCCAAAAAATTTAAAAATTTAAATTACAAAACAACTTCAGTAGATGATTTGAACTACCACCAACCATTGCACATAATTTCATTTATATAACTAAAAAATTATGAATTTTGTCACAGGTTATATTTGTACCTGTTTTTCGTGTACGTCGCCCCTTAAGTCTAATTAAGGTATACCTGATGGAGTTCAATGAGTTTGAAAATATATATTTTACGGGTGTGCAGCAGTTTGATGTCAATGTACGTGTCTGATGGGACCATGAGAACTGAAATTGACTACAAGAAATGCAAATAATCAGCCACAGCTGTTTGGAATTTATCTCAAAACAGAAAATTTATTCTGTGCCACACTAGCGTTATCATCTGACACTCCCATGTCTTCAGCAAAATCGAAGTTGTTCATATGTTTGAAGAGATTCTGTACAGAGTAAGCCTACCTAGAGGTGTTCACTGGTTCCGTATGTCGTGATAAGATCAAGTAGGAATGAAATTCGTCTTTTTTATTCTAGATCCTAACGGTCTTGGTAAGTTGCTCACCTTTCTGCAGCGTGTTTTAAAACTACTCTTAGATTATCAGTTAACAGCGTCCCATGCACCACAGTAAGATCCGCAACGTTAAGTTTTACAGCTGCACTCGGCGAGTCGTCAGATATGCACTGGCGCTCAGCCGCATATTATGGCGACATCAGCAGTGAACTCTAAGAGCAGCTGTAACACAGCTTGTGGGACGCGATGAAATCTGCGTGGTTCTAACGTGTTCCTCTGTCTCGCTACGACCCCTGCACCGCGGTTGTTACATTTCTGCCAGCTACCAGCATCATAGTGCGCACAGGAATTCTTTAAGAAATTCTCTCACCCTGCATTTCAGCATGTACTGCATTGAAACTTCTTATAAGAGTCATATGCCAGACCTGGATACGATCCATGAACCTCGTCTTTCGTGAGCAATCGTAAACACCTCTGTCTTACTTCCCTGCAATGTCACGCGAAGTACCACACTCCGCATGCGTCGCGTTTGTTGGGGTTTGGGGTGGAGATGGAGATTGGGGAGAGGGGGTATATTTCCCATTGATGTTCCCGCTTTGGTGAAGCTACGGTGAAGCTGTTTACGCATGTAGCGTTTGGTATAATTTACAAAGGAAAAACTGTAAGCATTATCATAGTATAATGAGTTGTCTACATTTTTTTCGACAGTGGTATAAACAGACACGGTTCACAATGCTAAAAATATTCCGATCATGTTCCATGTGAATGGGTTCATAGAGCGCCATAAATGGCGTTATTGAACCCCCTAGCAAACGGTCCTGACGCTAAAATTAAGAAAATTGAAATTTAGTCCATTGTTGACACTGTGGTGCGGAACTGTAGACTAACTGCTAGTCCGAAAAATTTCATTGACCAATGAATGCGGTGAGGTATGTGCATTTTATACAAACTTTCGTCAGTCCTGAACTGGACAAATTTGGACAATGTGCACTGCATATTGGCTTGCAAACGTCTCCACGTTGTATTGATTTCACGAGTACAGCTTGAGAATGGTTTTCGAGGCAGTCATACTTCTGTGCTGACTACGAATATCGACCCCAGAAAAACGCTTGTTTGGGCACTTTGGAAACTAAGTACATGCGCGTGTCAAAAGATATGTTGTAATGGCCTGTCAGGGATGTTGAGACTGTGTTAACATAATAAAATGGTTGAATCATAGTGGATCATAACAATGAAACCAATTATGAAACAAACATTATCTATGTATAATAAAATAAATATAGCGAGAAACTGGCTATTGATCTAGCGACATATCAGAACGGTACCACACATTCTGGTTCTAGTGGTAGCACGACTACTTTGGTTAAACAGAATTTGCAATATCCATTTCCAGTAATGTATCGCCTTGTGCCAAATACCTTTCAGCGTTGGATATCTACTTGCCTTAGTATCCAGCTTTGGCCAGATTATGTATTTCTTCCATTCTTATGTTAGTTTATCTCCTTGTCCTCTCTCTGTCAATTGCCTTCTGCCCCAGACACTGTCCATTTCAGTTTTGTTTTCATGCAGCTAAAGCTTTATGCCGTCATATGTCATGGTCAATCTGCTTGACAATAATATAATTTTGCACTAAATTAAAGGGAAATCTTAGGAAACTGTCTGGAAAATGTGTCGCAAATAGAGTTTGAAGTAAAGATGCAATAAATTACTAAGTCTTTCATGAAGGGGGTTGGTTATTCATTCATTTCATTGTTTATGGCCTCATACCTTCTGAACTGTGTGTTTTATAATAGTGAGGAAAAGTGTACTAAGTCTGATTGAAGTTGGCCCAGTAGTTTAGGGGGAGACGTCAAATAATTCTATATGATGTAATATACATACCCACAAATTTAAAAGACTACAGAACACCTCGTCAACATGCAAATAATTTAGGCACCACTAAAATATAGAGCGAAAGTTATGCTACATGAAATGCATCTCATGAATTATAATCGATGAAGTGTTAGTAAAATTACCTCTCTGTAATTTAGAAATAATTTATAACTTCATGAAATGTATTTAATATGCTAAGTCAATTAAGGAACAAATTGTTTTTATCACTCTACTATTATCGACATGTGTAACTAGTATTTCTGTGGAAAGTACAATTCAAAGCTTACGAATTCACACTTGTTCAACAATACGAAAATATGAAAGTACTGAAATGCTTTTAAGAAAAATGGCCAAAGTCATGCCACGTCAGTCTTGATTCAATTTTTGAAAATAAATCTTGTCACAAATTTTGTAAGTCATACTTTGTAGCAGTTTAATGCATGAATCACGTCGTCTGCTTAATAATAATAATAATAATAATAATAATAATAAAGGTTTAGAAAAACACGGACAAAGAGTCACGGCAAATACTTTTACAACAATAATAATTGATTTCTGGATGACTGATGATGATTAAAAAATGATGACGATATTAAAAAAAGTAGTAAATGGCTTGTTTTGAACATTTGTTAGTTGTCAACAAGGTACACTTTGTAAAGTGTGAAACATACATCTCATAGAAGATTGATATCTACGCCTATTGGGCATTCATTTTATGTTCCTTTCGTGACTCACGTGTTAAGTCATTAGTGGCTAATATTTTTCCTTTCATATTTGTTAACTCCTTCAAAGGAGCCTTACTAGAGACGGACCATGTGACACTCGCTCAAGGTGTACTATGTAAATGGCGTTCAAAGTGCGGAGTGAAAACAACCTTCACAGGGGAGGTGCGAGGCTGTATGTATGAGGAGTACTCACGACGGCAGAGGAGTCGCTGCGCTGCCTCTTGGCGGGCGGGCGCGAGTCGTGCTGCTGTTGCGGGTGGTGTTGCTGGAGCAGCGAGGGCGGCTGCGGCTGCGGCTGGTGGGCCTTCTTGCTGAGGTCGGTGGGCCGCAGCTGCTCGTGCGCCAGCAGGTAGTGCTCGGCAAACAGCGCCGCGCTGGGGAAGGCCAGCTGGCAGGGCCCGCACTGCAGCCCGTGCACGGCCGCCGCGTGCTGCCGCAGCGCAGACAGCGACGCGAAGCGCATCGTGCACAGTTCGCACTGCACCTGCTGCGGCTGCGACTGCGGCTGCTGCGACTGCGGCGGCGGCTGCGACTGGCGGCCGTCCACCTGCTGAGGCGGCAGCTGCGGCTGCGGGCTGGGGTGCGTCGGCGCGCCGGGCGGTGGGGTGCACGCCGCGGCTGGGCTCGCCTGTCTGCTCTGCCGCTGCTGCTGTTGCTGTTGCTGCGACGAGTACTCGCCGTTCAGGATGGAGCCTAGAACACAACAACAAGCCTTTGGTGATGTTGAAAAGGGAGCGATGGAAATAAGGATGAAAGGAAGGGTGGGAGACAGAAAGGAATTGAGGTCGGGAGTGAGGGGGAAAAGTGAGGGAGTGAGGGGGAAAAGTGAGGGAGTGAGGGGGGAAAAGTGAGGGAGTGAGGGGAAAAAGTGAGGGGAAAAAGTGAGGGAGTGAGGGGAAAAAGTGAGGGGAAAAAGTGAGGGAGTGAGGGGAAAAGTGAGGGAGTGAGGGGAAAAAGTGAGGGAGTGAGGGGAAAAAGTGAGGGAGTGAGGGGAAAAATTGAGGGAGTGAGGGGAAAAAGTGAAGGGAAAAAAGTGAGGGAGTGAAGGGGAAAAAAGTGAGGGAGTGAAGGGGAAAAAAGTGAGGGAGTGAAGGGGAAAAAAGTGAGTGAAAAAAGAAGTGAAAAAAGTGAGGGGAAAAAGTGAGGGGGGAAAAGAGAGGGGGAAAAAGTGAGGGGAAAAAGTGAGGGGAAAAAGTGAGGGGAAAAAGTGAGGTAGTGAGGGGAAAAAGTGAGGTAGTGAGGGGAAAAAGTGAGGTAGTGAGGGGAAAAAGTGAGGGAGCGAGGGGGAAAAGGTGAGGGAGCGAGGGGGAAAAGTGAGGGAGCGAGGGGGAAAAGTGAGGGAGCGAGGGGGAAAAGTGAGGGAGCGAGGGGGAAAAGTGAGGGAGCGAGGGGGGAAAAGTGAGGGAGCGAGGCGCAAAAGTGAGGGAGCAAGGCGCAAAAGTGAGGGAGTGAGGCGCAAAAGTGAGGGAGTGAGGCGCAAAAGTGAGGGAGCGAGGCGCAAAAGTGAGGGAGCGAGGGGGGGAAGTGAGGGAGCGAGGGGGAAAAGTGAGGGAGCGAGGGGGAAAAGTGAGGGAGCGAGGGGGAAAAGTGAGGGAGCGAGTGGGGAAGTGAAGGAGCGAGGGGGAAAAGTGAGGGAGCGAGTGGGGAAGTGAAGGAGCGAGGGGGGAAGTGAGGGAGCGAGGGGGGAAGTGAGGGAGCGGGGGGGGGGAATTGAGGGGTAGAGTGAGGAAGTGAGGGAGCGAGGGGGAATTGAGGGGTAGAGTGAGGGAGGAAGTGAGGGGTAGAGTGAGGAAGTGAGGGGTTGAGTGAGGAAGTGAGGGGTTGAGTGAGGAAGTGAGGGGTTGAGTGAGGAAGTGAGGGGTTGAGTGAGGAAGTGAGGGGTTGAGTGAGGAAGTGAGGGTAGAGTCAGGAAGTGAACCGATCAATGACTCGGATATGTCCGGCTACTACCCATTCATGGGCTTCCCGCATAATGAAGGTTTTCTTTTTTTTTTTTAATGGAGGACAATGTCCCATGTCACTGTGAAACAGTCGTTCGCAATTGCTTTGAAGAACATTCTGGACACTTTGAAAGGAGACTTTCTTCTGTCTAGTTCTGCCTCTAGAGAATGGCTGGCGAGCAATTTACGGGTCGTCAGGCAGCAGGTGGCTTACCGTGCATGGCGTGGACGTGCAGCTGGAGCGCCTCCATGCTGGTGAAGCTGTCCTTGGTGCAGTAGATGCAGGCCAGCTTGGCCGCCGGGTGGAACGTGGGGCTCAGCAGCAGCATCGAGCCGTGCTGCGTCGCCACGTGGCTCTGCAACAGAAGGCCGCGCCGTCAGCGTCGGAGGCACGGGCAGCCAATACTGGCGCAAGACAGCCGTCATCCAAGCCACAGTCTGAGTTCACTTACGTATCAATCTGATCGTGTAGCGGCCGATCTCATGAAGAGAGGCTACGATGCTGGGATCACGGACTCACATCAAACTTTGTACTCCTTTAGTAGTAGGCCTTTAAAACAACAAAGTGTGCGAGTGGCAAGGTTCACCACCCTGGCAATTCCGAGAAAATTGCATATTTCTTGTATTTTATAAATCTGTATTTACGTTTATTTACAACTGGATCTTGGATTTGGCAGTTGTGTCAACGATATTGAACGTTTACATAATGTTTACATCAGAGGGTGTTTATCTGTGTTGTGTATTCTTTTGTGTTGCTATGGACCCAGATATAGATTGTCTTTGCTAATTTTATTCGTTTTCATGCTGAAAGATGTGAATACAGTTTTCGATATAATTTTTATGTTTTAGTTCTATTTGTTCATTTAGTAGATTATGGGTGTGGTTTAGGGAGTGCAAATATATTTTCGTTTCCTCAATAAAGTTAATTTGAGGGCCTTTTGCTAATATGTGGAGGATGTCCATTGATTTTTCGTTTGTCTGTACTTCGTGATTTACGGTTACTAAATGCTGAAAAAATGTTGATGGGCTGTGTTCGCTATCTCGTGTGTGTTCTTTGTATCTAACAATGAAACTCCTGCCTGTCCGTTCTAAGTAGAATTTATTGCATGTAATGCATCGAATGTTATAAATGCCTGTGTTCGTGTATATCGGTGGTTTGGTGTTTCCAGATTTGATCGTTGATTTTAGGCTCTTTTTACTCTTATATGGGAATGTAATGCTAGTGTTTTTGAATATATATTGGATTTTTCTTAAATATTTCCGAAATATGTGGTAGGTACATATATAGTTCTTTTTTATTTTGTACTGTGTTTCTTTACAGCTTTATTTCGTTGTGGTTGTTGTCCGATTAGGGTTTTCTTTTCTTGTTGTATAAATTTGTAACTAAGAGGGATTATATCCATTCCTTTGTGCTATATATTCCAATACATTTATTGTGTGAATGGCTTCTTCATTTAGAGGTAGTTTTATTATTCTGCTAATCATGGTGTTACAGAAAGCTAATATGTGAGATTTTGCGTGGCATGATATGCTGTGAATGATGCAGTCCGTAGTAGTGGGTTTTCTGTGTATTTCGAATGTATGTTGGTTATTTGTATTTTTATGACATAAATAATGTCCACATGGCACTCAACAACGTACACCCAAGCATGAAATTTAATGTAGAACACGAAACTAAGAAATCCATAAATTTCGTAGACTTAACCATAAAAATACAAATAAACGACATACAACTGTCGAATCAAGATCCAGTCGTAAATAAATGTAAATACAGATTTATAAAATATAAGAACAGTGTACGACATTTTGACAGATGGGAATTGAGGAATGTCTCAAGTATGTAAAAGTACCAGGCTTGATTCCATGTTGGAATTGGTGCTCCACGACTGTATTTGATTTTTGGTAATTCTTTCAGAAATCAGCCGTAAAAAAATTATGTTTGTTTGTTTGCAAATCTATATTTCGACCACTGTGTGGTCATTATCAATGCTTAAAACCAATTAAAATACTTAAAACATCTCGACGAACGCAACCTCCAACATGGAGATCGAGATGTTTTAAGTATTTTTAATTGGTTTTAAGCATTGACAATGACCACACAGTGGACGAAATCTAGATTTGCAAACAAATAAATATAAATTTCAAATGTTCAAATGTTTGTTAAGCTTATGGGACTTAACTACTGGGTCATCAGTCCATAAACATACAAACTACTTATGAACTAGCTAATCCTATGGACGGCACAAATATCCCTGCCCGAGGGGTGATTGGAACCCCCGACCGTATGGCCGTGCAGACCGTGACTGAAGCGCCTCAGTCCCCTCGGCCACCGCGGCCGGCAATATATATTTCTTACGACTGATTGCTGAAAGAATTACGACATGTAAAAGTACATTTAAATCGAAATTAAATTTAGCGTAACATACAGTATAATTACCTTAATAAAATATGTGTAATCATAATTGCAGAACAGATGAGAATGGGATTTAATAGCCGAAAATAAGTTTAATGTGCCGACGACAGTGCGCCAATACTAGCTATCAGTATTTAATAGCAGTGTCTTGGCTTAAAGCCGGCCGCGGTAGCCGAGGGGACTAAGGTGCTCCAGTCACGGTCTGCACGGCCACCATGGTCGGTGGTTCGAATCTCACCTCGGGCATGGATATTTGTGCCGTCCTAGTTCGTAAGTAGTTCATAAGTAGTTTGTAAGTTTAGGGACTGATGACCCCGTAGTTAAGTCCCATAGACTATACAAACAAACAATTGAAATGAAGAGGGGAGAGTATAATACCCTGTCTGTGTCCGAAGTTTTCCGAGTGTGCTGCTCTGAATTTCACACGTAACCAAGTGTTACTGAGTGTCTGTCTGATAAGGCAATGGCTCTTCTCATCCATTCCATTCTTGTACGATTTCCGTGAGTCGATATCTATCTATCGTGGTCTAAGGCGTCATGCTGCAGATTGGGTGGCCGTTCTCGCACTCTACACACACAGCTATCTTGGCACGCTTAACGATCTGTCCAGCACAGAACAGTAGGTAGAGCACTTGCCTGTGAAAGGCAAAGGTTCCGGTATTCGAATCTCAGTCCGGCACACAATGTTACTCTGCCTCGAAGACAAACTCCGATGCAGAGCGAAAATATTGTCGATATGTATGTCAACCGTCAGGTCCTAGGATTTTAATCTGTCACTTTTCACTTCTTTCACCTCTGGCAGTGTTCACAATTTAATGTTTGTAAATCTATCGGACCAAACTGCGTAGTCATCAGTCCGTAGCTTACAAAGTACTTATGTTGTTATGGTCTTCAGTCCGGAGACTGGTTTGATGCAGCTCTCCACCCTACTCTATCCTGAGCAAGCCTTTTCATCTCCTCATAAGAACGACAACCCACATCTATTTGAATCTGCTTACTATACGCGTCTCTTGGTCTCCCTCTGCGATTTTTACCCCACACACTTCCCTCCAATGCTAAATTCACGATTCCTTGATGTCTAAGAATGTGTCCTACCAAGCGATCCCTTCTTTTAGTCAGGGTATGCCAAAAATTCCTTTTCTCACCAATTCTGTTCAGTACCTCTTCATTAGTTATGCGATCTACCCATCTAATCTTCAGCATTCTTCTGTAGCACCACATTTCAAAAGCCTCTATTCTCTTCCTGTCCGCACTGCTTATCGTCCATGTTTCACTCCCATACAAGGCAACACTCCACACAAATGCCTTAAGAAAGGACTTCCTTATACTTAAATTAATATTCGATGTTAGCAAATTTCTCTTTTTCAAAAATGCTTTTCTTCCCATTGCCATTCTGCATTTTGTATCCTCTGTACTACGACCATCGCATGTTATTTTACTACCCAAGTAACAAAACTCATCTACCACCTTCATTGTTTCATTACCTAATCTAATTCCTTCAGCATCACCTGATTTTCTAAGACCGCATTCCATTATTTTTGTTTTGCTCTTGTTAATGTTCATTTTGTACGCTCTCTTCAACACACTGTCCATTCCATTCAACTGCTCTTCCAGGTCCTTTGCTGTCTCTGATAGAATTACAATGTCATCAGCAAAACGCAATGTTTTTATTTCTTCCCCCTGAACTTTAATCCCTATTCCAAATTTTTCCTTGCTTTCCTTCACCGCTTGCTCGATGTACAAATTGAATAACATCGGAGAAAGGCTACAACCCTGTCTTACTCCCTTCCCAACTGATGCTTCCCTTTCATGCCCTTCGAGTCTAATAACTGCGGTCTGGCTTTTATAAAAGTTGTAAATAACTCTCCTTTCCTTATATTTTACCCCTGCTGCCTTCAGAATTTGAAAGAGTGTATTCCAGTCAACATTGTCAAAAGCTTTCTCCAAATCTACAAAAGCTAAAAATGTAGGTTTACCTTTCCTTAATCTATCTTCTAAGATAAGACGTAAAGTGAGTATTGCCTCCCGGGTTCCTACTTTCCTCCTGAATCCGAACTGATCTTCCCCGAGGTCAGCTTCTACCAGCTTTTCCATTCTCCTGTAGATAATTCGTGTTAAAATTTTGCAACCATGACTTATCAAACTGATGGTTCTGTAATTTTCACACCTGTCTGCGCCTGATTTCTTTGGAATGGGGATTATTACATTTTTCTTAAAGTCTGAGGGTATTTTGCCTGTCTCATACATCCTACTTAACCTAGGTAAACTAACCTAAGGACAACACACACACCCATGCCCCAGGGAGGACTCGAACCTCCACGGCGAGCAACCGCGCGCTCCACAGCGAGACGGTTTAGACCGCTCGGCTACTCCACCGCGGCCCTTTATCAAAAGATGTATCATCTCAGCTGTGGATGTCCGTCGACAAAGGTTTTATGTTTTAACTGTAGACTGGGATACCACCCGTCTGCTTTGACCAATAACGTCATCAAGATGTCGGAAAGCCAGTATACGGGATATCTGTGGCCATACGGTCGGGGGTTCGAATCCCCCCTCGGGCATGGATATTAGTGCCGTCCTAGTTCGTAAGTAGTTCATACGTAGTTTGTAAGTGTAGGGACTGATAACCCCGTAGTTAAGTCCCATAGACTATACAAACATTTATTCATAAATGAATATTATTTTTATTCTTGGCTTAAAACTTTAATAAGTTATAAGACATTTTTAACACTGCGGGCCTCACACAAATCAAATTCCCACACCTGTTGCAAATGTAACACGGGATGGCATAAAAGGTTTCTCGGCGTCCCTTTTAAACAGGCTTGTGCAAGTCCCGGCGCCACCCTTTTTTTCCACTACTCTTTAAAAGAGCAAAATACGCTCCGGGGATGAAGAGGAGGCTCGTAAATGGAAGACGCGCCGAGCAGAGAGAGAGAGAGAGAGAGAGAGAGAGAGAGAGAGAGAGAGAGAGAGAGACAGGGCGCGGCGTAAGCGCCGAGTCGTGCTGGCGGCGCGGCGGTCGGCTCGTGCTGGCCGGGCAGACACGGGCCTGCAAGCGCCGCTGATGGCGCCGACGCGGAAACCGGATTAGCGCTATGAAGACGTACGCGTGTCGCCAAATGGCGGCGCCGAATTAACTGGCGCGACACTGCTGTGCACTCCGGAACGCGCATAATCCGCTGGCTGGCTGGCTGGCTGGCCGGCCAGGAGCCCGACACTTGCCGCTCTCTGCGCGAGCTCCCAGTGGGCGGGCTTAGGGGGCGAAAAACCTGTGTGTGGCGCTGCCCCTCCCTCTAAATGGGCCGCTTACAGTCTCCCATATACGGGGGATATTCCAAAACTAAGGTCCGGCAAAAACAAAAACATCCAAAAATCAAAATTGTTCCCAATGCTATTGCTTTATTGACTTCCATTCCGTCAGGCGTGCCCTAGGGTTGTGTGATAGGACCGCTATTATTTTCTATCTATACAAATGACCTGATGGACAGAGTAAGTTGTAATTTGCGGCTGTTTGCTGATGATGCTGTGGTGTATGGGAGGGTGTCGTCTGTAACTGACTCTAATAGCATACAGGATGACTTAGACAAAATTTCTAGATGGTGCGAAGAGTGGCAGCTAGCTCTCAATGTAGAAGAATGTAAGGTGATGCGCATGAGTAGAAAAAACAATCCCATAATGTTCGAATACAGCATTAGTAGTGAGTTTCTTGATGCTGTCGCGTCGTTCAAATATCTAGGCGTAACATTGCAGAGCGATATGAAATAGAGATCATGTAAGGACAGTTGTGAGTAAAGCGGACAGCCGACTTCGGTTTATTGGGAGAATTTTGGGAAGATGTACTCCACCTGTAAAGGAGACCGTGAATAAAACGCTTGTACGACCACGTCTTGAGTATTGCTCAAGTGTTTGGGACCCGCAGCAGATCAGTTTAAAGGAAGACATAGAGGCGGTCCAGAGGCGAGCAGCTAGATTTGTTACCAGTAGGTTCGACCAATGCGCGAGTGCCACGGAAATGCTCCGGCAACTCAATTGGGGATCGGTGGAGGAAAGACGAAATTCTTTTCGTGAATTTGTGTTGAGGAAATTTAGAGGGCCGGAATTTGAAGCTGAGTGTGGTGCTGCCGCCTACTTACATTTCGCGTGGTGATCACAAAGACAAGAGAAATTAGGGCTCGTACGGACAAATATACGGATTCTTTTTTTCCTCGTTCTATTTGGGAGTGGAATAGGAAAGGAAATGCCTAGTAGTGGTACAGTGTACCCTCCGCCACGCACCTTACGGTGAATTGAGGAGTATGTATGTAGATGTAGATGTAGATATTTTTCTACATAATCTCCATAATTGGTTGGGTTGTTTTTTTTTTTTTTGGGGTTAGGGGACTAAACTACTGAGGTTATCAGTCCCCCGGTTGGGAGGGGAAGGAGTGAGGACAGGAAAGGATGGGACGGGGGAAGGAAATGCAGTCCGGGAAGTAAAGAAGGAAGGAAGGAAGACTGCAATAGCTCGGGGCCCCGTTCTCGCCACGCACGTACTCAGGAAAGAACCGTGAGCCCCCTGAGGGGTCTCCATAATTATTTAGACATTTCTCGTATCGTTCAACAAGCCTTTGAATGCCTAAGTCGTGGAAATCGGCCGCCTGCGATGATGACCAGTCTTTTAACACACGATGGCGCCTCACAACTTTACTTCCGCCAGTACTTCGCCTCCTACTTTCCAAAACTTCACACAAGCTCTCCTGCGAAACATGCAAGACTAGCACTCCTGGAAGAAAGGGTGTGGTGGAAACATGGCTCAGCCACAGCCTAAGAATGGAACTTTCACTGTGAAGCTGAGTGTGTGCTGATATGAAACTTCCTGGCAGATTAAAATTGTGTGCCGGAACCGGGACTCGAACCTAGGACCTTTGCCTTTCGCGGGAAAGTGCTCTACCGACTGAGCTATCCCTACACGACTTACGATGCCGCCTCACAACTCTACTTCCGAAGGTCCTAGGTTCGAGTCCCGGTTCCGGCACACAATTTTAATCTGCCAGGAAGTTTCATATCAGCCCACACTCCGCTTCAGACTGATAGTTTCACTCTGGAAACATCCCTTAGGCTGTGGCTAAGCCATGTCTCCACCATATCCTTTCTTCCAAGAGTGCTAGTCTTGCATGTTTCGCAGGAGAGCTTGTGTGAAGTTTGGGAAAGTAGGAGGCGAGGTACTGGCGGAAGTAGAGTCGTGAGGCGGCATCGTGTGTTAAAGACTGGTTATCATGGCAGGCGGCCGATTTCTACGACTTAGGCGTTCAAAAGCTTGTTGAACGACACGACAAATGTCGAAATAAGTATGGAGATTATGTAGAAAAATAGAGAAAGACGGAAGGGAAGTCAATAAAACAATAGCGTTCGGAACAAGTTTGATTTTGGAAGTTGTGTCTACCAGCCTCGTCGCCGCTTTTGTGTCTCGTTTCCGTCGTAGGTGTCGGTGGCCGAGTAGAAAGAGACCGACACAGGAATAAAGGATGCACGCTTGTGCAGGTACGAAGGTGAGCAGCCAGTGGGACAGCAGAAACTAGAAATACTAGAGTAAATTAGAACGAGATATATATTTCACAGAGACTTAGTAGTACTTAATTTTTACATAGCTCAGTACTGCAGAATGCTGATACATAGTTGAGCTAGAGGCCTGCCTAGTGCCTATCCGATAACCAAGTCTTCACTGGTGCCTATCTGATTCCGAAGTGTTAGCTGGTTCCTATTCAGTCCCAAGTGAACGATGTCGTTCAGTGGTGGCCACGAACGGAGTTGTAGCAGAGGGCGCTCGTGTCTGACGTCGTAAGAACGACGCGCCGTGCGTGCATGGCGGCGCGCGGCGAAAGTAGGTGGCGCGCACTTTGGACTTGTGCGACACCACAGGATGTTTTTATTTTAACCGGACCTTACTTTTGGAATATCCCCCATGTATGGGAGACTGTAAGCGGCCCATTTAGGGCAATTGGGAGAGAGAGACAAATGAGTATCTTGCCACTGTCGTGTCACCAGGTAGTGGGTATACAAAGCGCGGCAGTGTGCGGAGTGGTGAGCGTACCTGCAGCTCGTCGGGCCTGCGGAAGGAGTCCCCGCAGGAGAGGCAGCGGAAGCCGGAGAGCCCCGGGCTGGGCGTGTTGTGCCCGCTACCGCTACCACTGCCACTACCACTGCCGGCAGAGGCGCTGCCCTCCTTCTTGTGGTTCTGCATGTGAGACGTGAGCGCCGCCGCCGTGTTGTAGCCGCGGTTACACACCGTGCACTGGAACGGCTTCTGGTTGTCGTGCGTCTTCATGTGGATCTTCAGGTGGTCGCTGCAACAACAACAAACTTCAACTGTTTGTAATTCTATCGGACCAAACTGCGTGGTCATCAGTCCGTAGCTTACAAACTACTTAAACCTAGGTAAACTAACCTAAGGACAAACATACACACACACCCATGCCCCAGGGAGGACTCGAACCTCCACGGCGAGCAACCGCGTGCTCCGCAGCGAGATGCTTTAGACCGCTCGGCTACTCCACCGCGGCAACAACAACAACAACAAACACCTCCTGCTTACCGCACATGGCAATTACGGATATACTACGTTCTATTGTCGAATTACTGTAAAAGTTGTACTAATACTCCATTATCATAATTAGTGATCCCAACGTACTGTATATAGTGTCCCATTTAACTTGGCCACCCAAAATATCTCTGGAACAGCAGCAGCTATTGTAAAACTTCATAAAATGCATTTTAAAAACCATCGATTGTTTATAAAAAAAACCTTATATATCAACCAGTTTCGGTCAACAGACAATCTACACAGATAAACTACACAAAAAATGATAAACGCAATTAATGTGCACAGTCAAAAAGAGGAAATAACCAGCAAAATTACATATAATGAGAATGAAAAGCCGGCCGCGGTGGCCGAGGGGACTGAGGCGCTCCAGTCACGGTCTGCACGGCCACTACGGTCGGAGGTTCGAATCCCCCCTCGGGCATGGATATTTGTGCCGTCCTTAGGATTAGCTAGTTCATAAGTAGTTTGTAAGTTTAGGGACTGATGACCCCGTAGTTAAGTCCCATAAGCGATACAAACATTTGAAACATTTTGAGAATGAAAACGGAAACATCATGTCAATTTAACATATAGTTAAGTATACTTACAAGATGTTAAAACTGAATGGTAAAGTGCATCAAATAAAATACATCTGGTTGGGACAAACGAGGAGTCATTATAATTAAAAATACAGTGGTCATCTTAGATAAAACCTATCAGTCAACACAACATAAAAGGTAGGAATAGACTATGAATAAAAATGGAGTTGGTGCCTTGTGCTAATTGCATGATTCAAAGACTATGAAACCTATGTTATCGATATTGGTAATACCATTAATGGATGTACAATATCTTTGGATGAACATCTTTGAATACAAAAGTAAACAAAGTTACAAGGTGCAGACGTCAACAAGACGAAAGTTGTGTATATAAAAGTTTACAATAACAAGTAAAGTGTGGTGCACTTAACAGTATCGCAACACACAAGACCAAACATAAGATGCAATTACTGTTACTCTATCAATGTAAGGCAGGGCATCTGAATGTGAATATTTTGAAACATTCTAAACGGAAGCATGTGTTCATTAACACAAACCTGTGTTCATTAACACAAACCTGTGTTTTTCTAAATGGACACCCTATATCATCAGCAATTTATAGCATGACAAGTCACATAAACGGTAGGGTTCATTGCATCCCAATACGCAAATTACGTCTCCAGATATTGCGAAACGAAGTTGACGCTTCAGATACGCGAAACGCGAGGCTAGCGCACCCCATGCTGCTCAGGACGTGCGCTAGCCGCGCGTTTCGCGTATCTCAAAGAGGTTGGGTTGTTTGGATGGGAGAGGGGAAGGAGTGAGGATAGGAAAGAAGGGGAGGGGGAAAGGAAATGCAGTCATGGAAGTAAAGACGGAAGGAAGACTGCATTAGCTCGGGGCCCCGTGTTCGTCACGCACGTACTCACGGAAGAACCGTGAGCCCCCTGGGTGGCGTATATCAAGCGTCAATTTCGCTTCGCAATATCTTGGGATGTAATTTGGGTATTGCGATGCAAAGAACGCCATTGTTTATGTGATTTGTCATGCTATAGATTGCTGATGAAATAATATAGGCTATCCATTTAAAAACACATACGTTTCTAAAAAAAAAAAAAAAAATAACTTATGGTTTAGTTTTAGAATGTGTCAAAATATTTACATTCATGAGC
Source organism: Locusta migratoria (assembly GCA_026315105.1). Taxonomy (NCBI): domain Eukaryota; kingdom Metazoa; phylum Arthropoda; class Insecta; order Orthoptera; family Acrididae; genus Locusta; species Locusta migratoria. Next base: position 362,516,375 of record CM048746.1, on the reverse strand, counting down.
CCCTGTCTTACAGTGATGGCGGTGAAAGTCGTTTTACAATAGCTGTTGTTGTTCCAGAGATATTTTGTGTAGTCAAGATAAATGGGACACCATATATATATATATATATATATATATATATATATATATATATATATATATATTAAATGATATATAGTTTTTGGTTGTTACGATACTGCAAGAAGTAGTGAAATAACAGGTTATACTCTATGGAAAATACACTATTATTGACAAATGATTTCATCATACTTGTTAGATTACAACTGCACGGTTACGATCGTAATCTTCGTATGTAAAAACACAAAACTCAATTTCTAGGCGTTAGTCTCACTAAAACACAAAAACAGTTTAACATATTTAAGTATTTGTTATTGTAACGAAAAAAATTGAAATAATCTAGACTGGTAATTTTGTATGGGCTTCTCCACTTCAGATTAGATGCATATTATATGCGCTGCCAAACCATTTACCCATTTGGGATAACATTTTACTCACTTGAGCTTCCAAACAAGAGGAGCAACAGTGCCGACAAAATAATACGATGGATGGTGGACGGTACCATTCCGCCTTCCTACATCAAAAACTGTAGCGGGTAGGGTACATTTTGTAAAAGAAAAAAAAATGCTTAATTTGGCTCAATGAAAGAATTGGTGCACAGTTTGTATAGATTTGATGCTTCCTTCTGGTATCATTCTAAATAAATCAGAGTTCTTCTGCAATTTTACTTTTCTCTCGATTTCAGCGCTGTCAATTGTTTAAAAAATGTTTCAGACACAATTTGATTACTTTTTTTTATGGAGAATCCGAATCTGCAATAAAAATGGGGGTTTACATTTAAAATTTGAAAGTTGCCCCCCCCCTCTCCCAAGCAAGGAGGCGGGGGCTGCGGGTCACGTGTAGTATCATTTTATGTCTCCCTTTGAGCTTACGAACTTATCTTACCCACTATTTTTACCCGATGTATAGTTTTCAAGATAATCTCATCCGAAACTTCAGATGGACCACCCTGTATAATTCAATAAATATTATATACTAGCTGCAAGTCTATACCAGCAAACCCAAGAGACTGGCCCTGTGATTTGTTGATTGTCATGGCAAAGTACAGTTTCAAAGGGAACTGTATTCTCTTGACTTGTATGGTGTTGTCTGACGGAATGATATGTATTCTTGAAGACATCGTCAACCTTAGCACTTCCTGTGAGTACTGTGGCTTGAATTATATGTTGCATCAATATTTCTGATCAGCATTACTGCAGCACCAACTTTCAGAATCAAGTTGTGGGCTTGCAAATCAGAAGTCTGGATGGAATTTAAAAACTCAGTGGGATATTGTACTGCTTCATCATCATTAAAGATGCAGTCTATATACTTGTAGGTATATTGTTGCCCTGGAAGCTGCTTCTGGTGACATCCAGTTTCTCAACCAGATAATTTCTGCTTGCCACAGTTGTTCTTTGAGAAAGCCAGTCCTGATCCTTAAGGTTTTGCTGAATGTTAGGATACACCTTGGACAGAAGTTCGTCAAGAGAGTTGACAATTTGACCACATGGCATAATGATGAGGGCTGTTGAAGGATCTTCAGGAACTTTAGCATCTCCAACCTGGAGCAACTTGTTTGCAAGTTTTCCTGCAGACAAATCACCCTGAATGTGTGACCGCATGTTTGTAGTTGAGGTGAATGGAACTACTAAAGCCGGCCGCGGTGGTCGAGGTGACTGAGGCGCTCCAGTCACGGTCTGCACGGCCACTACGGTCGGGGGTTCGAATCCCCCCTCGGGCATGGATATTTGTGCCGTCCTTAGGATTAACTAGTTCATAAGTAGTTTGTAAGTTTAGGGACTGATGACCCCGCAGTAAAGTCCCTTAAGCTTAACAAACACATTTGAACTAATAAAATTGTTGTTTATCACATTGCTTTAACATAAATGTACCCTTTTATTACATGCAAATAAATGGTTTTGTACGCTTCTACAAACCCGGGCAAAGCCAAGTACTTGCAGCTAGGTTAGGTCCATACTACAAACATGGGTCTGGAGGGAGGAGGGGGGGTTCAAATCAAATGTTCAAATGTTTGTTAAGCTTATGGGACTTAACTACGGGGTCATCAGTCCCTAAACTTACAAACTACTTACGAACTACCTTATACTAAGGACGGCACAAATATCCATGCCCGAGGGGGGATTCGAACCCCCGATCGTAGTGGCCGTGCAGACCGTGATTGGAGCGCCTCAGTCCCCGCGGCCACCGCGGCCGGCGAGGGGGGGGGGGCTCCAGCCACCATCAGATTGGGATGGAATGAAACCTATTTAAGAACCTTCCCCATGTAATTTTGTGCACGTGTACCAAATTTCACATTATTTGGTTGTCTGGTTCTTGAGTTATAAGAGAACAGACTGACAGACAGACAACAAATGCGTCTTATAAGTATAGAGATATACGGTGATGGGTGTGTAAGGCGTTGAGGCCATACGGCTCTACTTTGTTGGAATACGAGACGCTGCAGCTCCGCGAGCTGTAGCCTTGTAACGCTGAGAGGGTTTGACTGCGACGGAGCTAGCGAGGCTCATCCGACGATGCGGCCAGGTCGGCGCATGCGGGAGCAGTGGGTCGCGCGCCGCCCTGTGGTGCGTCTTGGCGGCGGGCACCAGCCAAGCGTGCGGCCGCGGACAGGACAGGACAGGACAAAAGGCACCAGAACTAAGTGCGCGCTTCCTCCAGGCGTGATGCGCCGCTTCCTCCTTGGCACGCTCCCGCACATGCGGGCACAGTCTCTGTACGGCGCGCCACGCAGGGCGCTCGCCCAGTCGGCCACTTGTCCGTGTCACGGGGAGGAGCCATTAATGGTATACGGGGTGTCCCACTTAAACTCTTGACCACAAATATCTCTGCAACAACGACAGATACTGTTAAACGACGTACACAGTCGTGAAAGTACAGCAGGGGCTTATGAAAGTAACTACTACGAGAGATTCTATGACGTACACAAATATTGTTTTCAATACAAGGTTCTGTTTTCTGACGGACATTCCGTATTACTTTTTATGCAAGCAACAGAAATCACAAAAGGAATGGCGTTGGTAGGATCGCAAGAAGTCTATTACACCCCGAGACATTGCAAAGCTAATTGGACGCTTCAAACAAATGGAGCGTGTAGATAGCGCACGATTACAGGTAGCGTGAGGTTCCCGCCTAAGACTTGGAACGCCGCGTGGTCTAAGGCGTCATGCTGCAGACTGGGTGGCCGTTCTCGCCGGAGGTGCGCGCACGAGAGAGAGAGAGAGAGAGAGAGAGAGAGAGAGAGAGAGAGAGAGAGAGAGAGAGAGACAGAGAGAGGGGTCGTTAGTGTAAGTAAGTTTCTGTAAGTAGTTTCTAGGTCTAGCGTCTGATGAGCGTAGCAGTCTGAGGTTTACGAACATTTCCTCTCTCTCCTTGTCTATCCTCCTCTTCCCTCATTCAGTACACCTCCACCTACGCCTCTCTCGGTCCATTTCTTCCACTTCCCCTTTCCCTTCTACCTCCTCGATCCATCTCCTCCTCCCACGATTACCGTAGGAAACCTCATATGTCGTGGTAATCAGCGAAAAAGTTTTTTTTTCTTTTTTTCTTTTTTTTTTTACGAGGTACCCTTTTTCATTGACCGAACAAAACTTATGTGAACAGTGACCTTCCTTTTAATTCAAAAGTGAAGTGTGGAAAAATTCATCAGGTTAAGGGCAAATATATGGATTTTGTGAAAGTTCATAAGAAAAGTACCCTCCGCCATAAACCACAAATACGTACACAGTGCGCATCATCTTCTTTTGTTGTCAAGTCCACAAAATAAGTCCAGGGACTGATGACCATAGCAGTTTGGGTCCAATAGGTTTACAAATATTTGAACATTTGATTTGAGTCTCGCAACGTCCGCTAGCTACGAGTTTCGTCTATTTCATGAGTCAAGTTCAATATGTCTTGGGATGCGATGCTACCAACGCCCATACGAAATAATATGGAGTCCATTGAAAAGAATTTTTGTACAAACATGTTTTAGAATCTCTCATAGTACTTACTTTCATAACCTCCTAGTGTGCGTACAAGCCCGCGAAGGCTTTTCTACATACCTAGTTATGTTCAAGATATATTTTTGATTAAATTTTTAAGTGGGACACCCTGCATAAAGAACACTTTCCGTAAGAGAGTGCAATAATTTAACAGGACATAGAGTGTTCCACTGAACAGTATAAGGTAAAGAAACTGTGATCAGAGAAGCCCGCTTAAGGAGATAATACGAACACTCTCACATTAGTGATTTTTCGAAGCATGTTGCAGAGTAGTAGATTTCAGAGACAGACATATAGTACATGACCTCCACCAAAATCAAAGGGGTTATTCATATGTCTGGAGCGCCATGTTGCGGATCGCGCGCCCTCCCGCGTCGGAGGTTCTAATCCTCCCTCGGGCATGGATGTTTGTGTTGTCTTTGGTTTAAGTTAGTTCATAAATCATCGTTTGTAAGTTCAGGGACTGATTACCTCGTAGTTAAGTCCAATAAACTTTACAAACATTTGAATTTGGTTATAAATATAAATGGTGAAATACAAGAAACTTATATACAGAAAGGAGTACGACAATGATGCAGTTTATAACCAGTGCTCTTCAACGTGTATATTGAGGAGGGAATTATCGAATGTAAGAAAGGAATTAAGATCAATGGAATGATAAGGTTTCCTGATGACATAGACATCAATGAAGAGAGCGAAGAAATTCAGCAGAAGACATCAAGAATGAATCAGATCCTTCCAGATAAATATAATACGAAAATCAACACAAAGAAGGCAGAGATCATAGTATGCAGCTGCGACCAAATTACAACTGACATTAAGTTTAATGATGTACCATTGAAACAAGTTAATCTGTTCACCTACGTAGGAAGTAAAATCACACCAGATGGCAAAAGTTCAGCAGACACACAATGCAGAATTGTGTAACGGATGCTTCTTACACCAAAAATATAAAAGAGGAGACCAAAGAGCATTTATAAAATGCTATGCGTGGTGTTTGGCCTTGTATGGCTCCGAAACTTGCACACTCGGCATTTGCGACAAGAGAAGACTGCCGGCCGCGGTGGCCGAGGTGACTGAGGCGCTCCAGTCACGGTCAGCACAGCCACTACGGTCGGGGGTTCGAATCCCCCCTCGGGCATGGATATTTGTGTCGTCCTAGTTAGTAAGTAGTTCATAAGTAGTTTGTAAGTTTAGGGACTGATGACCCCGTAGTTAAGTCCCATAAACTTAACAAACATTTGAACATTTTTTTGAACAGGAGAAGACTACAAGCATTTGAATTATGGTGTTGGAGGAGGATGCAGAAAATCCCTTCGACGGCAAAGGAGATGAATGAATTTCTAGGAGAATCGGCGAAAAAAGAGCACTTGGAAACCACAATGAAGGGAAGAAACAAGTTAACACGTCATCTGTAAAGGCACAGTGCGTTGATAGTCAATGTTATGGACTGAGAGGTAGAAGAAAAAAGAGGCAGAGGAAGACCCAGATTGCAGTACTTTAAACAGATTAAAAAAGATATAGGAGTGGAATCATATCAGGAAATGAAGTGAGTGAAGTGTCGCGGAGTAGAAATGCTGCCAACCAATCTCCATATTGAGAACGAGATAGAGAAATTGGAGCGTAGGAGTGACGTTGTTATAATTGTTAATTAAAAAAAAAAAAAAAAAAAAAAAAAAAAACAGACCAGATACCATATTTCTTGTTTTATCCTGTGATGACAGGCGATCGTGGTGGATGGTGTAGAATGCACAAACGTGAACAGCAGAACAGATTTTTATAATAACGTCGTTGCTACTCTACAACAATGCCCACACGGAAACATACTGGTACTCTTTTTACTTTTTTCCCCTCCTTTTCCGATCAGAATAGGAAGAACAGAAAGTGACAGTACTACACAAAGTAGCCTCCGCCCCACACCATGATGAGGATGGACATGTATGAAACTTCCTGTCAGGTTTAAAAAAAGAAGTGTGTGCCGAATCGAGATTCGAACCGGGTACCTTTGCATCTCACGGGTAAGCACTCTACACATTCAGCTATCCTTGCACATTGCACACTTCAAGGTGTGACCAGGGTACATGAGACCTAGAGCGCTTCCCGTGAAAGGCAAAGGTTCCGGGATTCGAATCCCCGTCCGGCATACTATGATAATCTGCCTGGCAGACAAATTCTGCTGCAGAGAGAAAATATTGTCGATATGCATGTCAACGGTTAGGGATCAACAGAGTGGTTGGTGCTGATGGCAGTGAGTTGTGAAGAGAGCGAGGTGCTTACCTGCGCGAGAAGGCAGCCTCGCAATGGGTGCAGCGGTACTTCTTGTCCCCGGTGTGCAGTTTGATGTGGCGGTCGCGGCTGCGCTTGTGCTTGAACAGCCGGCTGCAGAACTCGCACCGGAACGGCATCTGGTCGCTGTGCGTCTGCAACACACAAACACACACACCGTGTCGTCAATCACTGTTCGTGCCTATCACGTTACTTGTGTTCCTACGCCTCTACCAGTATGTAGTACTCGCACGACCTGTGTGTGGGCCGGCCGCGGTGACTGAGGGGACTGAGTCGCTTCAGTCACGGTCTGCACGGCCACTACGGCGGTCGGGGGTTCGAATCCCCACTCGGGCATGGATATTTGTGCCGTCCTAGTTCGTAAGTAGTTTGTAAGTTTAGGGACTGATGACCCCGTAGTTAAGTCCCATAAGATTTACAAAAAAATGTTCAAATGTTTGTAGAGTCTATGGGACTTAACTACGGGGTCATCAGTCCCTAAACTTACAAACTACTTGTGAACTAGCTAATCCTAAGGACGGCACAAATATCCATGCCTGAGGGGGGATGCGAACCCCCGACCGTAGTGGCCGTGCAGACCGTGACGTGAGCGCTTCAGTCTCCTCGGCCACCGCGGCTGGCCATAAGATTTAAAAACATTTGAACCTGTGTGTGGGGTGCTCCACAATTTTATCATGCAGATATTAGTTTTAAAATTTTATATTTTATTTACGACATGCAGTCAGCCACATATGGCCACTTGATTTTATTTAGTAAGTACTTTAATGTGAGATAAATGTAAGTACATTCTCTTCTAATGCTGTAATGTTAATTTCTTACGTATTTTAGAAACTTTATATTACTATTATGTACATGACTTAAATATATTTTGGTAGGAAATATTCTGAAGATGGAAAAATCACTTTTGATGAAACCCGAATCAAGGTTTACGCATATAAACCATTTAAATGCAACTGGTTTGCCGAAATTATGTTCACTATTTGATCGTGTACCACAGTTGCTGAACTGCAGCCATGTTTAAGATTTTTAAGATTTTAAAACTTCGCCTTTGGCTCGTCCTCCCTATCATATTTTGTCTGTTCTTTCTGTGGTGTCGCACAAGTCTAAAGTGCGCGCCACCTACTTTCGCCGCGCGCCGCCATGCACGCAAGGCGCGGCGTTCTTACGACGTCAGCCACGAGCGCCAACTATGTATCAGCATTCTGCAGTACTGAGCTAAGTAAAAGTTAAGTATTACTAAATCTCTATGAAATATATATCTCGTTCTAATTTACTCTAGTGTTTCTAGTTTCTGCTGTCCCACTGGTTGGTCACCTCCGTACCTGCACAAGCGTGCATCCTATATTCCTGTGTCGGTCTTTCTACTCGGCCACCGATACCTACGACGGAAACGAGACACAAAAGCGGCGACGAGGCTGGGACACAAAACTTTCCAAATAACTGTGAAAATTTGAAATGATTTAGTCAAAAAATAACTGGGGAACCATATAAAAACTTACATGTTTATGTATTGTTAGAAGTATAAATGCGAATCCAACTCCTTAGTCACAGCTTGACCTTGTTCCTTTCTGTCCTCAATGTCCGCTCCCTCGTAACACTTTATTTAAGATGCCATGCTTTCCAAGATACAGGAATATTCTGGAAGCAGACGGTATTTTCGGAAACGAAGTAATAACAAGTAAATGAGAAACTGAGCTTAAGTAGACACAAATAATTTTAAAATAACACTGAACCTTATCCTTGATTCTCGCGAATACAAATATAAGAGGGATGAGTATCAAGCAGTATCATAGAATTTTTTTGTACGTTTTGCGACTCTTTCAAACCGATGAGGTAAACGTGTCGGAAAAGTAAACTCGCAAAACAATCTGCTAGAAACGTCTGGTTTAAAATATCACATTAGTTGAACAATACAGACATACGCCCATAAGCGAAAATAATTATGATCTCTGCCGAACGGGAGCCTGCACGGTGCCTGGTATAGCAAATATCACGCGACACAAAGAGCCAAGTACAGGGATACTAATGTACACATGATCCTTTACTTTTCTGAATTTTATATTTCGCAAAGTATTACATGAACAAATTTGACTGTTACACGAATAAATTCGTAGTCACCAAGTTTGCATTTTACATGTAAAACAAAAAACCAGTTTGAACAATAAATGATAATTGTTTTGTACAATTGCTGACACTCTTGTCGATTTGGACAGTGTCTTGAAAGGAGGGTATAAGAAGAATATTTACAAGAACAAAGCAAGTGTAAAGGAATGTAATCTACGAAAATCAGGCGATGATGAAGGAATTTGATTAGGTTTGAACAGTTTGAACAATAAATGATAATTGTTTTGTACAATTGCTGACACTCTTGTCGATTTGGACAGTGTCTTGAAAGGAGGGTATAAGAAGAATATTTACAAGAACAAAGCAAGTGTAAAGGAATGTAATCTACGAAAATCAGGCGATGATGAAGGAATTTGATTAGGTGAGGAGACAATGAAAGTAGCAGATGAGGGTTTTTTTTTCTTTTGGGTGTCAAAATAGCTTACCACGGCAAAGATAGAGGAGGTATAAAATGTATAGTGACTATGGCAATAAATAAATAAGTAAAAATAAAATACAACAAAAAATAAAATAAAGCATTTCTGAAGATAAATTTGTAGACCTCTAATTTTTATTTAAATGTTAGAAAATCATTTCAGAAAGCATTTATGTGGAATGTAGCACAGTGCAGCAGTCAAACGTGGACAAGGGATTCAGAAAAAAAAGTGACAGAAGTCTTGAACTGGGCGCTACAGACGAATACTGAAGATTCGATGGGTAGACTGCGTAAGTAATGAAGATGTACTGCACAGTATTCGGGAGCAAAGCAATTTCTGGCATATATTGAGTAAAAGAAGGGATCGATTGTTGCGTCACATTCTGAGATATCAAGGAATTGTAAAGTTAACATTGGAGGGAAGTGCGTGGGATGAAAATCGCTGAGGGAGACCGAGAGATGAATACAGTGAGTAGATTGAAAGAGATGTAGGTTGCCACTGTTATTACTGAGATGAAGAGGGTTGGACAGGATAGTGTGGAGAATTGCATAAAACCAGACTATGGGCTGATAATCACAACAATGTGTCAGTTATATTGACATAGTGAAATGTTTATACTTCATATTGTTGGCTTTCAAAGAGTGCAACAGCCATCGGGTCGAAGAATGGGATTGGGGGGGGGGGGCAGAAATAGAAAGAAAGGGAGGGAGAAAAGAAGGGGAGGGAGAGAGAGAGAGGGGGGGGGAGATGCATACGTTCCCCCCGTGGTACAAAACACTTGCCTTGAGCGCGGAGGGCGGTCGGTGTCAGTGACTGGGTTTTTGTTTTTGTGCAGTACGCGCGGAAGTCCGTGGGAGTGTCGGGCTCGCGTCAATCACTCCCGGCGTCCGTGCTGGAATGCCAGCCGCGTACCTCCCCGGATTACGTGTTGTTCTTTCTCCACGGGCGCACCTGTATGCGTGCAGCGCTCTCACCGCCACGATGCTCACTTCAGCGGCGGAAAATGCGAAACTCAAAACACTGGCTGCCGATAGAGGAACCGTGACATTGCAACTCAGTGCAACTGGCAGGGGAAATGTGGGCACCAGGGCTTAACGCGTTGATTAAATTTATCGTACTCGATTCCACAAATATACTTAGAAGATATGAGAGTGAACAATAATACAATGTCAGCATTTGAGAGATGATATGTAGTTGAGCTCGGAAAAGTCGGGAGAAGTAATAAGCGAATCGCTCGACATTTTAATAGGAGCGCTGCCACGCTACCCTGTCCTGTGCAAGTCTCTTCATCTGAGAATACGTTCGGCAACCTACATCCTTTTGAATCTGCTTACTATATTCGTCCCTCAGTCTGCCTTTACGATTTTTACCCCACACGCTTCCTTCTTATGCTGACAATTAATTGATGTCTCAGAACCAATCTATCCCTTCTCTTAGTCAGGATAGCCAGAAACTTCTTTTCTCCCCGATACGGTTAAGCACCTCCTCATTAGATACGTGATCTACCCATCTAATTTTCATCATTCATCTGTAGCACCACATTTCAAAAGCTATCATCTTTTTATCGGAACTCCTTATCGTCCACGTTTCAGGAGGAAGGAGGAGGCGGGGCCGGCCACGGTGGCCGAGGGGACTGATGCGCTCCAGTCACGGTCTGCATGGCCACTACGGTCGGGGTTCGAAACCCCCTCGGGCATGGATATTTGTGCCGTCCTTAGTATAAGGTAGTTGATAAGTAGTTTGCAAGTTTAGGGACTGATAACCCCGTAGTTAAGTCCCACAAGCTTAACAAACATTTGAACATTTGAAACATTTGAGGAGGCAGGAAGGAAGGAAGCTTGGAGTTTAACGTCCCGTCGACAGCTTGGTCGCCGCGGTGGAGTAGCCAGGCGGTCTAAAGTGTCTCGCTGCGGAGCGCGCGGTTGCTCGCCGTAGAGGTTCGAGTCCTCCCTGGGGCATGGGTGTGTGTGTTGTTCTTAGGCTAGTTGAATTACAAACATTTGATTTTTTTCTTTTTTTTCCTGAAATAACTTCCGAACGTTTAAATTTATACTGGATGTTAACAAGTTTACATCTACATCCATACTCCGCAATTCACCGTAAGGTGCGTGTCGGAGGGTACACTGTACTACTACTAGGCATTTCCTTTCCTATTCCACTCCCAAATAGAACGAGGAAAAAAAGAATGCCTATATGCCTCCGTACGAGCCCTAATATCTCTTGTCTTTGTGATCACCACGCGAAATGTAAGTAGGCGGCAGCAAGATCGTACTACACTCAGATTCAAATTCCGGCCCTCTAAATTTACTTAACAGAAATTCACGAGAAGAACGTCGTCTTTCTTCTAGCGATCCCCAATTGATTTGCCGGAACATTTCCGTGACACCCGCGCATTGGTCGAACCTACCGGTAACAAATCTAGCTGCTCGCCTCTGAACCGCCTCTATGTCTTCCTTCAAACCGATCTGCTGCGGGTCCCAAACACTTGAGCAATACTCAAGACGTGGTCGTACAAGCGTTTTATACGCGGTCTCCTTTACAGGTGAAGTACATCTTCCCAAAATTCCCCCAATAAACCGAAGTCGGCTGTCCACCCTACTCACAACTGTCCTTACATGTTCGTTCCATTCCATAGAGCTCTGCATTGTTACGCCTAGATATTTGAATGACGCGACAGCATCAAGAAGCTCACTACTAATGCTGTATTCGAACATTATGGGATTGTTTTTTTCTACTCACGCGCATCACCTTACATTTTTCTACATTGAGAGCTAGCTGCTATTCTTCGCACCAACTAGAAATTTTGCCTAAGTCATCCTGTATGCTATTACAGTCAGTTACAGACGACACCCTCCCATACACCACAGCATCATCAGCAAACAGCCGCAAATTACAACTTACTCTGTCCATCAGATCATTTATATAGATAGAAAATAATAGCGGTCCTATCACACTCCCCTGGGGCACGCCTGACGAGACACTCGTCTTTGATGAACACTCGCCGTCGAGAACAACGTACTGCGTTCTATTACTTAGGAAGTCTTCCAGCCAGTTACAAATCTGTTAACCTATTCCATAAGCTCGTATCTTCGTTAGTAGTCTGCAGTGTGTGGCACCGCGTCGAACGCCTTTTTTGAAGTCGAGAAAAACACAATCCGCCTGTTGCCCTTCATCCATGGCTCGCATGTTGTCATGTGAGAAAAGGCGGCAAGCTGAGTTTCACATGAACGACGTTTCCTAAACCCGTGCTGACTCATGGAAAGAAGCTTTTCCGTTTCAAGGAAATTTACTATATTCGAACTGAGAATATGCTCTATAATTGAATCGTGCAATCGAATGTGTATGGCATATTTTGACATTTCGTAGAATCGCGTGGAATAATGATGTAAGCGGCAGTCTGCATCGCCTGCTGTAAAAGTTGACCAGTTTACCGTCTGAGGGCAGCACTAAACCGCGAGGAGACCCACGAAGTTTTCGTGCCTCCGCTGGAACAATGTTCTGTGTCACAATAGTGGCGGAGTGTAGCAAGGTGACGCTTACCGAAAGCAGTTTGAAACGCGCTAATAACATACGGAAAAGGAAAATTAACATTGCTAATTGGCAGGATATTAAGAGGAAAAGGTTTCGCGATGTTGGAATGGAATATAAATCACGGAAAGGAAAGGTAGTTTTTGGGAAACAACCTCCAACACAGGTGAGTGGAATAATGCTGTATGGGTTTCGTGAACATCAAATAAAGTTACCGTTGTATTCTGGTTTTCGTTTGCTCTACAACGGGGCACTGACACTTCAGAAGGAGAAAAAAAGGATCAGTTGGACATGATAAAATATATGGATACAAAATACCGAGATTTTTACGAAAACCTACAGTGTGACAGCTAAGTTTGGCTACCAGATTTGTGTCTCAACTTTAACAGACTCATGTACTACTACTTTTCTAAGACCAATGTAATCAGTTTACAATAAATATTTTTTTTATCTTGTAATAATTTTCTTACTTACACTTTTTGGATTCTAGACAACCTTACCATTAGAGCATAGTACAGAGTGATGTGGAATAAAGCTGTATATCCAGTGCTATACAGCGTTTATCCATTTTAAAACTTACTAATTTAAAAAAAAAACTATACTTAGTGAAATTTTGGAAAGCACAACCAAGTATTTTTAAGAGTCTGTATGCACAATTAATACGTGTCTACTGGTACATTATTATTTTCCATCAATTCTCTGGAATTAACAGTTTTTTTTTTCGATTTCCCATAAACTGCAAAATGTGCCATACAGCGTTATTCGATGTGACGATTCAATTCTACATGAAACTGATGTCAACGCCTTCTTTCGCTTCTTTAGAAACGCTTTTCTTCCCATAGCCATTCTGCATTTTATACATTCCTTACGGCTGTTTGGGGAGAAATTAAGCCGGCCGCGGTGGCCGAGGAGACTGAGGCGCTCCAGTCACGGTCTGCACGGCCACTACGGTCGGGGGTTCGAATCCCCCCTCGGGCATGGATATTTGTGCCGTCTTTAGTATAAGGTAGTTGATAAGTAGTTTGTAAGTTTAGGGACTGATAACCCCGTAATTAAGTCCCATAAGCTTAACAAACATTTGAACATTTGACTGAGGCGCTCCATTCACGGTCAGCACGGGCACTACGGCCGGGGGTTCGAATCCCCCCTCGGGCATGGATGTTTGTAAGTAGTTCGTAAGTAGTTTGTACGTTTAGGGACTGATGACCCCGTAGTTAAGTCCCATAAGCTTAACAAACATTTGAACATTTTTTTGGAGTAATTAATAATGTAGAAAACAATGTTCATGACAAAAATGCTTTACTGGTTACTACAGCTGCATCCATGAAAGATTTTGCGGCCCGAATTCTCGGCAGAGAGGGGCCTTAGCAGCGAGCACGTGCAGCCTCCGCGGTCCCCCAGAAGCCGTCCTCGTCGCGCCGGTTGCCCAGCAACCGCGACCTCATGGCTATGCGCGCCGAGTCGAAGCCGTGTTTATACACAGGTAGCGGCGGCTGTGGCGGCCGCCCCCGCTATCTGCGTCCGCATCTGGCCCAGATGGCGGCGCCTTTGTTCCCGGGCGCGTCACGAGATGGCTTCGCGGGCGTCCGTCAGCCGCGGCTGTGGCGGCGGACGAGGGCGTGTCGCGCGCTAACGCCCCGGTCACGACTGCGCGCAAGAAAGCCGCCGCTCTGCCCACCATTTACTTACCGTGGAATTAGTCCCCCTCTCCACGTTTTGTGTTTGCCACTCCGCCTGCACTGGCGGGAAGCTGCGCCGCTCTTTTTTTTTTCATTTTATTTTTATTTTTTCTCTTTTTTTATTCTTCCGAATGCTAATTCCGATCGTCAGGATTCACGGGTTTTTCTATGACAGTGGGAGGAGCGAAGGCGAAATGAAGCAGTTACGACCGGTGATTGTGCACTCTTCACTCTTTTCGGAATGACACCGGCGGCCGGTTCCGACTTGGGAGGGGAGCACCAGGGATACGCTGCACCTGTTCGGGCTGCAGTCTCGCGTTCCAGCAGCGAGGAGAGCAGAACACTCTCGTTGGAACCATCAGAGCAGGTGAAATTTGCGACACGATTTTGTTGGGACGAGAAATTCACATGACTAGCACTTCAACATGGGCGCACTTCGCGGACGTCAGTAGCGCAATCTGCAAGCTGTACATAAAGAGGGCCGGCCGTGGTGGCCGAGGGGACTGAGGCGCTTCAGTCAAGGTCTGCACGGCCACTACGGTCGGGGGTTCGAATCCCCCCACCTCGGGCATGGATATTTGTGCCGTCCTTAGAATTAGGTGGTTCATAAGTAGTTTGTAAGTTTAGGGACTGATGACCCCGTAGTTAAGTCCCATAAGCTATACAAACATTTCAACATTGAGCATTTGAACATAAAGAGGTAGCAGACGCACGTGTCTACGTATTTGAGTTGTTCTTTCGTGAGGTTGTTCTGCGTATCAGCTTCAATATGTCTCTCGAAGACAAGGAGGGTCTTTCGAACACCGAAAATGAATAGCTTGCTATGTAGATTCCGGATTATAGTGTAGAACAAACAACTCTTAAATGGATTTCCAGGTGCTGTATTATGCTCAAGGGAACTACGGACCACATTGCACCCACCCTCTTGGACGATTCGGTTGCGTCATAATTCAAAATTCAAATGTTTGTAAATCTAAAGGACTTAACTGCTGCGGTTATCAGTCCCTAGGCCCACAAACTACTTTGACTTATGCTAAGGGTAACTCTCTCTCTCTCTCTCTCTCTCTCTCTCTCTCTCTCTCTCTCTCTCTCTCTCACACACACACACACACACACACGACCGAGGAAGGACTCGAACCTCCGGCGGAGACCAACCGCGTTTTCCGCAGCAAGGTGCCTTAGAACGCTCGGGGATTCCGCCGCTACACGTCCTAAATAACTTAATAATGTGTTTGCTACATGCAAATACACACGGTTTTCAGTTCAGCGGGCGCAGCCATTAGAACGTGTTTGCTGAACAACCGGTGCAATGAGAAGAGCTTTCCGAGGATGACTGTCTGACCTCGCCGAAGTAATTTCTTGCTAGTTATTCGTTTGAAAATTTTCTATACAAATCTATTATAAATTGAGGGGGATGATGTTCATAAAATTATCACTATCAAGGGGACTGATTCCTTTTCTGTAATACTGTCTTTGTCTTTCAGAATAGGTTACGCTATCCTTAGCATAAGTTACTTTAAGTTAGTTTGGGTAGATTTTACTCCTATGGAGTGATGGTCAACGTAGTTGAGACCCTTAGATTTCCAAGATTTTGAGCATTTGACTTTCTTTCGGAATAATACCAATGTTACCCTGTAAATTTATCAGAAGAAACTACCGTACTTCATGAATATTCGGTAGATAATTCTGTACTGTTACACGCAGTATCAATGACGCAATGGTTCTTATTGTATTTTGACTTCCGAAACAACAGTAGGTTTCATAGTGACAGTATAAAACAAACACTATGAATGAATATTTCCTTGTGCTTCTTTTTCGTAGGAAATACAGTGTGTAAATAAACTCTGTTCGGCTTGTTACAAATAGGATGAAAAATCAAATCAGTGAAACCCTTTACTTCTATAAAAGCAGCGGTGGAGCGGCCAAGCGCATTGAGGCGCTATGCAAAATGCGCGAGGCCGTTCCCCGTCTGGGGTTCGAATCCTCCATCGGGCATGGATGTTTGTGCAGTCTTTAGTATAAGTTAGTTTGCAAGTTCGGGGACTGATGGTCCCGCAGTTAAGACCCATAGCTTAACAAAGTTTAAACATTTTTTTTCTTGTATGAACATGAAAGTAGAAGTGTAACTGTCTGCCGACGTATTAAACTGTTGTTAATGGTGTTTGATTTTATTGACCCTTTTTCGTGTACTTAACTGTTGAAAAATGAAAACTAACTTTTGGTTGTTTAATATAAATGTCGTCAGCGTGTGTACTGTGTTTCTGTAATACTAGTTTCAATACAAAAACTATTTTTATTATTTAACTAGTTACAGATGGAATCCTCAATAAAAAAAACGCTCCAAGCCAAATAAAACTATTAACCGCACTACTGTGCAGTGTTAAATTTGCTAAGACTAGCAATGTGTGTGACAATGAAATCCTTGACAGTCTAGTTGCAGAATAATGGTTTGGTGGTCATAACCAAACATTTATATAATTTGTGTAACGCACAGGGAGAGGCGGGGGGAGTGTAGGACGTCAAACCATCTGACTTGGAACAGAAGAGGCACCACATGATTTAATTTCTTCTGTCTATAATTTTCCAAATCAATTTATTAAACTTTTTCAGTATAACCAGCGAAGATTCAAAATTCACATAGTAGTGGAAGTTGTATTTACACGGCAGAATAACTTTTTCTAATTGTGTAATTTCATCATTTTTACTATTTCATGCAGTAGTTATTTTAGGTACACTTTCATTCATAAGAAAGGTTCGTCGATGAGTTTTTCAAAGTATACAAAATAATTGTAGGTCTATGAAAGTCTAGAATTGTCCAAATATACTAAAAATTGTGCTAGAAATTGAGATATAAATTAAGAAATCTGAGTTTTTAAAAAATGAAGTTATATTTATACTGCTTATTCGTTTATTATCATAAATTACATGTGTTTTTGAAGTTTGACACACCTGCAAGTATGGTTTGAGTGATGTGCGAAATTCATCAAAGAATCTCTCTCACTTATAAAGAAAACGGTACCTTCAACAAGTGCATCCAATAGTAAGTAGAGAAATGATTATATTTCATATGTAAAAAAATATTGCTATATTTTGGAACTTCCACTACTGTGTTATACTAGTTATTATTATAAAGAATCAGTATAAACTTAGCATAAAATTTAAAAGTCTTCGTATTCTAGTATCAAAAATTAATTTGTATTTCGTGAGTTCATGGATTATGATATACGAGCTCCCTCATATTTAAAGTTATCGGTGTTCAGCAAAAGTATAATTTGAAAATAACCAATTACCTGAATATCTTTCTTTAATTGTAATTAAACTGAATAGGCTGTTAATATTTTGAAATATTTGAAATATTTTGAAATATTTGATTGAACAGAAGATGCAGGGATATTTCGAATCAATATGGTGGAACTGCGATGCTTTTGTTACTATTTTTAAGTATAAGGACCGTGAAAAATGAATTTAACATGGTATCTATCAATTCTAACTAAATTTCATTTTTTTAAAAATAAATGGGTACTGTAATAAAAATGAAACTCACAATTTATCAATGAAGCGGATAAATCGAATCGCGAGCCACATCAACGCGAAATATTAACAACTACTCAAAGAAATACATTGCAAAAATGGTAATTCTTAAGATTAGGTTTCTTTAAGCAAATGCTTGACACTGACTTGATTCATACTGGTAATTATTCATAAAATAATAAAATTACCATCGCACTTACAGACACTCTCCTCTATTTGAACTGATTCTGTTTACAGAGGTGGCCTCCACATCTTATAATTCAATGTTCTTTGGCCACTGATATTAATAAATTAGAACCAAAATAGTATACATCTTTGTCATAATAGTTACTTTCGTGGAGTATTACAAAATAATCTTTGCCACTTGGCATTGGCATTCGTATACATTTTCTACGCAGTGCAACCTTCCCATCGGTATTCACCAATAAGAATTGGGCAATACATAACTCAGGTTAGTAAAAGTTAATGGCTAGTTGTCTCTGTTCATAGGGGTGAGTTATGTATGTCAGCTTCTATGTCCTAAACAAGTACCCAATCTGTTTACACAAGTTCAATTATTAATCTATAGCTTAGCCAGTCTATCAATCTGCATATGATGACGTGAAAATATATTTAACAAACATAAATTAAACCTCTGAATAACCAACAAAACGGATTCTAAGATAAAGAAGTGAGTCACACACGAATTAATTCTTTATAAATGGAATTTATTACTCTTATTAGACATGAAACGCGAAGGTGCTCCTACTTTATACATCGGTCAATAACTGAATATTTCTCCTACTACTGTTCATGAGAGGCACAAAAAATATCACACGCACTAGAGAGTAAAAGTTCAAAATTATCACTAGTTAAATAGTGTAGACCATCGAACATTTCAGTTCCTAATTAATCCGCGATTAAAGTATTTGTTATAAAACACAGTTTGCATTCACACGATTGCTGAATTATCACAGTCCCAGAGCCCTACTACCGTGCATAGTTTATCACTTTTCAAGCAGAGACTAAGTTCTGCAGTCACAGTCCCGTACATTTTCTAAGTCCACACAAGCCTATCCCTTCAAATCACAAGTTCGTAACGCAGCTTCAGACCGGCCAGCGTCACAACCTTTCACCACCACGTCCAAGTTACGAGTCACTTTCAAAGCGTTCGAAAAGCGTGCTCTCCCTGCTCCCAAAATTGTATACTTCCGCGCATCCTAACGCCTCAACTATAAAATACAATTTCCCTTCCAAAATTTTATACATTTGAATATCACAGAATTAAATGCTTTTACCACCTCCCTACAAATGTTGTTTACATTTAACAAACGAATATATATTTAACAATACTAAAAACGGTTGACACCGAACACGGTTGATCAGTTAGCCGTTAAGTGTGGCGTCTCACTGTTCAAATATACTGCCGTCGTCGAAATATAGTTACACAATTAATATTTAATTTATCATTGCTTTTTATACAAATATATTACGTTCTTGTCCACAAATACTTACAATTGTTTGTATATAAATTATCTGCTGTATGTCTACTATTTTATTCGGCCATGAAATATTTAAGTGGCAGTCTACAACATAAAACGAGCGTTACTAAGAATAATATTAAATACAATAAGATACATATATAAATGTTATGCGGTTTGCTGGGTTTATGTTTTTCGTTTCTGTGGTTGAATCTATGTTCTGACATAAGAATATTATTACCTCAACGAAAAGCAGAAGAAGATAGTAAAACAAAGTTTATTGAAAGAATACGGAAATAACGTGGTATGTCTTTTAAGATAGGTAGCGTGGTGCAATGCTGCTCATTTGCTTCTTAAACTGTTACTGATAAACACTACGTACCAATTATTGTAAATATAAGTCTTATATTATTATTATAGTACTGAAATTTATCGGCTTTTTATATGTAAGGGATATTGAAATTATAATTACGCCGTTTGATTCTCAAATCAAATGTTCAAATGTTTGTATAGCTTATGGGACTTAACTACGGGGTCATCAGTCCCTAAACTTACAAACTACGTACAAACTACCTAATACTAAGGACGGCACAAATATCCATGCCCGATGGGGTAGGGATTCGAACCCGCCGACCGCGGTGGCCGAGGGGACTGAGGCGCAACAGTTACGGTCTGCACGGCCACTGCGGTCGGGGGTTCGAATCCCCCCTCGGGCATGGATATTTGTGCCGTCCTTAGGATTAGCTAGTTCATAAGTAGTTTGTAAGCTTAGGGACTGATGACCCCGTAGTTAAGTCCCATAAGTTCTACAAACATTTGAACATTTTGATTTGATTCGAACCCCCGACCATAGTGGCCAGGCAGACCGTGACTGACGCGCCTGAATCCTCTCGGCCACCGCGGCCGGCCGTTTGATTCTCCCCACTCCTGAATTCATTCATATAATTATATTTGCCCTATGATAATTCCCTGATTATTCATGGATTTTTAGAATAATGTTTGTGGCTATATTGTACTTCAGTTGCAATCTGGAATAGCCGCCCTCGCTCAGCCAAGAGCGTGGTTTCCGGTTTCCGAGCACATTAGGAAAACCTTGACTACGTATTCATTCACTAGGTTCAAACTGTTAGCCGGCCGGCTGGGGAACCCAACAGCCTGGCAAAACCCGCTTTTCACATTGAAACAATCAGCTTCCCCCTGCACCTGTAATATCAGAACAGGTAAATAATACAGAAAAATCGTCAGAAAAAAACACCGTCAGACCTTTAGAGGGGTATGCATCCTGGTCCCGCTGAAAACGTTTCGTGAATTTATTTGGAGAAGTATAGGCAGTGGAAATTAAAACGTCCTTAAAATTTTCGGCATTTAGTCAACGGAGGACCAGCGAAACTTGTGGGAGTGGTCGGCTGAGCAGCTGGTCACGGGCAAAGCTGGCGAAAACGGTGCGCGGGAAAGTGCGGCGCATGCGCTTCAGTGGTCAGCGAAACACGGCGGGCGCGTGGGCGGAGGCGGAGGCGGGGGCGGACACACTGCGCTGCACCGCAAAGCCTTCCAGGCGACGCGCGGGCTGCGGCAACGGCGATGGTGCAGCAGCTTTTCAGAGTTCGAAAATCACTGGCCCCACCGTATGTTATACATGACTAAGTGAAATATTTTTTTGGCCGCGGTGGAGTAGCCGAGCGGTCTAAAGCGTCTCGCTGCGGAGCGCGCGGATGCTCGCCGTGGAGGTTCGAGTCCTCCCTGGGGCATGGGTGTGTGTGTGTGTGTGTGTGTGTGTGTGTGTGTGTGTGTGTGTGTGTGTGTGTGTGTGTGTGTGTGTCTGTGTGTTTATTTGTCCTTAGGTTAGTTTACCTAGGTTTAAGTTGTTTGTAAGCTACGGACTGATGACCACGCAGTTTGGACCGATAGATTTACAGACATTTGAAATTGAAATAATATTTTTTACACGCATTATACTGGGACGAAAGCTTACCCTGCTTACGTTAAGCTGTATGTCCGATTTCAATGAGCCACACGAAATTATTATTACTTGTATTGCCTGTGGTCGAAATTCGTCCATTTGTGTTTGCAAAGTCATGAAAATGGGGAAAAAATTAATGTAATGGGAATTTATTGAGCACTGCAAATTTATAGGGCCGGCCGCGGTGGCCGCGGGGACTGACGCGCTCCAGTCACGGTCTGCACGGCTACTACGCTCGGGGGTTCTTATCCCCCCTCGGGCATGGATATTTGGGCCGTCCTTAGTCTTAGCTAGTTCATAAGTAGTTTGTAAGTTTAGGGACTGATGACCCCGTAGTTAAGTCCCATAAGCTATACAAACATTTGAACATTTGCACATTTGAAATTTATAGATTGTGTGTGAATGCTAGTTACTTACAAACACTCAGCTCTCCACCCCATGGTGCATCGCCTCATATCTGTTCCCATGTCTAAAGATGATTTAAGATCAGAATTAGACACCATAAAATTTATTGCCACAACCAATGACTACAATCCAGCCCTGATTGATGGAATTTTGCACAAAAACAAAAGAAGAAAAATATACCCCTCCTCTATGCTCCCTCTGACTTCCACTCCAATGAATGCAGGAAATGGTGTACAATACCATACCTACGACAAATGTCACAACAAGTATCTAAACCACTGAAATCCTGCAACTACAGGGTTTCCTACCACATCAAAAACACCACAGCTCAGTGTATCTTTAATAGCAAAGACAAGACTCCTTTACTAAACAACAGTGGAGTATATGGAATTACTTGTCAAGATTGCGGTAAGTTTTATATTGGTCAGTCAGGCAGAAGCATAGACTAGACTAGCTGAACATGAACGCAGCTGGAGACTACAGAATCAGGAGTCCACATTTGCTGAGCATGTACTGAGTGAGGGCCGTAGCTACCAGCCACTGTTTCAAGTCCTTCACTTAGCAAACAAGAGCCAAAAACGTAACTTATTGGAAGCTCTTGAAATCACTTAATTCATCAACTCCTACTCTGTCAGTTCCAATCTCTTCATACATTTCCTCATAGTACAATCAATTACCTAAGTTTTGCATCAACTCCCACACTGGCTGTTCCTTTCCTCCATTACAAAAACGACCTTAAATGTAGACCTAGAATTTTATTTATTTGTATAACTAACAGATCATGCCAGACAATCACAGTTTCAATATTAATTCTAAAAACTGGATTCCTTGTTTACCCCATAGTTCCAAACTCCTGTGTATGTATTTATTACGATTTATTGAAAATTCGGTCCCAGTGTAGCTTACAACATAATATTCATTTTCATCTACCTGAATTTTTAGAATATTAATTTCATAAGACAGATTTGTTTTAGTTTAATGTAATGCAGTAACTATTCATTCTAAGTTCTTTTTGCCACTCCAAACCTGGCCTTACAACTGTCATATGTAACACCATCTATAATTATCGCACAGAATTATTAACAAGGCACTTATATATATTTATTTATCAGCATTATTAGTTTGTTTGTAATAGTAGGTAGTTTCAGTTCCCAGGTTATATTCAAATTTATTCCTTGTTTTATCCTTCACACATTGTATATTCATTTATTACTGTTTAGTTTTTAAGTTTATAAATGTAATAACACAATGTCAAAGAAGTGCCATACAATGTATGTCGATCAAAGGGGAGACATTTGTCATCTCTTCCAATACTGTATCTAAACATTGTAGACCGAGCGAGGTGGCGCAGTGGTGACACACTGGACTCGTATTCGGAAGGACGGTGGTTCAAATCCACCTCCGGCCATCCAGATTTAGGTTTTCCGTGATTTCCCTAAATCACTCCAGGCAAATGCCGGGATGGTTCCTTTCAAAGGGCACGGCCGATTTCCTTCCCCCATCCTTCCCCAAAAGTCCGAGCGTGAGCTCCGTCTCTAATGACCAAGCAGTCGACGGGACGTTAAACTCTAAGATTCCTTCCTTCCTTCCTAAACATTGTACCCCTTAATCGTTCATCCCGACATGAAAATTGAATCGCCGTATTTGCAGAGGAAATAGTTCTCACCAACTTTGCTGTCTTAATTTATTTCTATCACTCGTTCCGTTTTAGAGATATTTCCAAAAATAACGGCGATTTGACAGTCACTTGATTTTACGTAAACTAGTACAGGCAAATAAACGTGATAAAGTGGACAAACTACCACAGCAAGACAGGTGATTTTTAACGGAAAAAGATAATGGCAATGTGGGAGAGAAATTAAAATAATATTTTAAAGAGGTAATAGTTTTTTTTTAAAGCGTATGTTTGTCAAAGATAAACTCAAATAGTAAATAATCTTAGCTGTTTATTAAAATACGTTGAGAGAGAATATTGTCACGTTGAACACTACATTGGGTCGATATTCGTAGGCTGGGTCATTAGTAAAGTTCAACACTTTACACTTAGAACAGGTTTATTGCTAAAACAAGCTTACACTCAGAACAGACTGCCTCCTGATTGGAGTGGTCCGCTATTTATACATTGAGTTTTCTGGAACTTACAAGTGCATCAATTATAAGAAACGCGTAGAATATTCTAGAAATAGTAAATACAAAAAAATAATTTTTTTCTTGCCCGTGGCGGTATTTGAACCGGGGCCGCCAGAACAGCAATCTGCGACGCTAACCACTGCACCACGGGTTCCATCGAAGTAATTGCGCCAATATTACGTCTTGAGTGCATAATAATAGTAAAGTCGTAATACTATCACCCATAATTTTTTATTATTTATATTTTTATTATTTTTGTCAGAATTGTTTGCAAAAATCATTAAACTACAGTGGGCCGTAAAACACGCAAGTGCGATTTTTATTTCTTCCAACCTGCTGTAAGCTGAACTGTTCAATCTTTCTCTTTGGCCGCGTTTCCGCACATACAGGGTAGACCTTATTAAATCCGGATTTGGCGTGTTGATATTTACGGGGTGGCCGGATGACCTTCCTGTCGCCACCCCATGCCCCCAGGGAGGAAATGTGGACCCCACATGTCTGCGAGTAGTTTTATACGTGTAAAGTGTTACGAAATGTTTGCGAATCGTGTAACCGAGACGGGACTTGGGTACAAGCCCGGTATTCATCTAGGGGGATGTGAAAAACCGCCTAAAAACTACATCCAGGCTGGCCGGCACTACAACGCCGCCGGCCGCGGTGGCCGAGGAGACTGAGGCGCTTCAGTCACGGTCTGCACGGCCACTACGGTCGGGGGTTAGAATCCTCCCTCGGGCATGGATATTTGTGACGTCCTTAGTTGTAGCTAGTTCATAAGTAGTTTGTAAGTTTAGGGACTGATGACCTTGTAGTCAAGTCCAATAAGCTCTACAAACATTTGAACTACAACGCCCTTCCTTAATCCGCCGGGCAGATTCGAATCGGGGCCGCTACGAATCCCCGTCTCCGAAAGGGGTGCGTTAGACCAGACAGCTACCCGAGCGGGTTTACGTAAACCAGTACAAGAAGGAAGCTCGGAGTTTAACGTCCCGTCGACAGCGTGGTCATTAGAGACGGAGCTTACGCTCGGAAGGTTTGGGTAAGGATGTGGAAGGAAATCGGCCATGCCCTTTCAAAGGAACCATCCCGGCTTTTGTCTGGAGTGAATTAGGGAAATCACGGAAAACCTAAATCTGGATAACCGGAGGTGGATTTGAACCACCGTCCACCCGAATGCGAGTCCAGTGTGTCAACAGGTACAGAAAAAGAAAAACTTTAAAAAGTGGACAAAATACAACAGTAAGATAGGTGATTTTTAACGGGAAAAGTTAGTAAAAATAATAAAATAATAGTTTAGAGAGGTAAAAGTTAAAAAAAAAGGAGTATGTTTGTCAAAGCTCAACTCAAATAATTTTGGCTGTTTGTTAAAATACGCTCAGAGAGAATATTGCTTGTCGGGTGCATAGATATTATCACAATAGTACAGTCGTAATCGCATTGCTCATAATTATTTTATTTTATATATGTGCGGCTCTGTAGCACAGTGGTAGAGAACCAGACTACAAATTCAAAAGTTGCGGGTTCGATCCGCGCCAGGTCCCAGGATTTTTAACTCTCACTTTCCATTTCTTTCACCTCTGGCAGTGTTGCTGGTGTGAAAAATATCGAGTAGCCCCGTGTTTCGGAACCCACGTTAAACTGTAGGTCCCGCTATAACTGGCTGGGTAAGTCAGTTCGAAAGTCGGAGGAAGGCAACGGCATACCACTTCCAAACAGTACCATGCCTAGTAAAGCACTGTGGTGTTCAAACCAATCTTCAGATTGTTGACCGTTTTACCTTTTTTTTGTATTTGTATTATTTTGTTCGAAATGTTCGCAAAAATCATTAAACTACAGGAAAACAAAGTGGGCAGTAAAACACGGCAGTGCGATCTTGCTCCCTGTTGTAAGCTGAACTGTTTAATAGCGGTGTGTCCCCCTGGCGACCGCTGTTACCCGCCCCCTAAGTAACGAGTTGCGTGGGCCGTGACGCAACGGCAGCGCCCTCGTTCCCAGTGACGAAGAGCGGCGAGCACAGTGGACTCGGTCGGCTGGCCGCCTGCGCCTGGGTAATTGCAGCTGCCCACGAGGAATGCGCGGCCACCCAGCGCAGACGTCACCGCCGCGGCGGAAAGCCTCCTCAGCCACAGCTGGCGACCTCGCGCGGCAGGACTCGACAGCTTCCCCCCAGCCTAAATCAGCTGACGTCCTGGTTGTTCAACGCTCCAGCGAAACAATAGCTACAGGCCGCATTCGTTTTCAATACCACGAGTGATACATCTCGTATCGCTGCTCTTGTGTCGTTTGAAGTGATGCAACGAAGGGAGGTGACGTCATCCAGAGAGGAGTACACTGACTTAGCAGATGTCACGGGATAATGGGGTACGGATGGTGCAGGTGTGTGTTTGCGTACTCCCGTCGCCTACCCCCTCTCCCCCTCCTGTTGTGCAAGCCCCAGTTGCATAGGATATCTTCTCTAAGTGGTTGTGAAGGTGATTTAACATGCAACGTCGTCGTGAGCCGATACATGACAGATGGGAAATTTGATTTCGACACTGGTGTAGTAATTCGGTTACACACATTCATCCGTGTCTAGGGGGTATGGTGAAAGCTCGAATGAAGCTGCCACAGTCCACAAGAGCCGACCTTAACTGGAAAGAACACGTAGATAATGTCGTGGGAAAGGCGAACCAGAGACTGCGTGTTATTGGCAGAACCCTTAAAAGATCCAACAGAACTACAAAAGAAACTGCATACACTACGCTTGTCCGTCCTTTTTTGAAGTATTGCTGCCCAGTGTGGGATCGTTATCAAGGTGGGTTTGAGGGAGAACATCGAAAGAGTCCAAAGAAGGGCAGCTCGTTTTGAATTGTCACGATACAGGGGGGACAGCGTTACGGAAATGATACAGGATCTGGGCAGCGAATCTAATGTGGCTAAGGTGAGTAAATTTTGAAAAGTCAGACTTACTTGGGCGGAGATGGAGTCGGAGAACTATCAAAAGCTGTGGTGGAGGTAGCTTAACAATTTGTTTTCTGTCATTGGGCCCGTGCAGAGAGGTAAACGTATAAAGTAAGTAACGGCTATTTGAAGTAGAATAACTAGGGACTAAAGGGGTATAGTATGGAAATTAATAGAATGCTTTTTATACGATAAAACTCACCATAGCAGTAGAGGAGTAGCTGTCGCGGCAGGTCCACGTTTACAACTGGTAGTATTGATAATAACTGCGGAACATAAATGCGACTGTTAAGGAAAGCGGTATGGGCAGAGTTACGCCTGCGAGAATGAGCGGCTTGCCAAGCGGTAGCTTCGTATTATCAGAGATGTTTGCGACGTGGGGGAATGAATCTTGTAAAATGATGCATGGTGGTAGTGAAACAATAATAAATGAATGAAAACGAAGTTATTAGAGGCCTGGGGGTGGGGTGGAAGAAATATGTGAGTTGTCAGAAGGGGATCAATTTGGAAAAAAATGGATAACATGATGTCGTAAAAAGTTTGATTTTTTGTAATGAGCTGTTCGTTGAGACTGTGTTCTGGGGACCGTTTCCACCACAGCTTTAGATAGTTCTGTGGCTGCATCTCCGCCCAATTAAGTCTGACTTTTCAAAATTTACTCACCTTAGCCACATTAGATTCGCTGCCCGCCAGGTACACGGACTGTAATAAAACATTTGTCTGTTTCCAATGTAATGATGCACTAACAGCGCGAAACGCGTAATTGGAGTAATAAAAATATTGCAACAGAGACTGAAAATTATTTAAGAATATTTTTATTTGAAAGGGGGTCACCAGAAAATATTTTTACATGGAAGGGGATCGCATGTTCGATGAGGTTGAAAATCACTGCCCTGGCGGACTATCTACTGCGTCACCTCGTTCGGTGGATCCAGTAGCGGACGGACAGGAGAACAAGAAGCGCGGACTAAGGCCAGAGGTCAACCGAACGCTGACGTCACCAACTGTGCGCTTCTGGCACGCGCCAGTTGCATGCGACACCTGCGACTGATTCCTAGTCACCCCCAGCTCCGCGCTGCGACATTCGTAATTACCAACCACGTGCCTCTCTAAAAGCAACGTCCTGGTGTAACGTCACGTCCACAAACTTTGATGACGTTGCTTCGGTGCGTGTGTTGGAAAGAGGCATATCCAAAGTTGCGCGTCATCAACCTTGGCATGACTTATTCGCGGAAACATCATCTCACCCCCCCCCCCCTCTCTCTCTCTCTCTCTCTCTCTCTCTCTCTCTCTCTCACACACACACACACACACACACACACACACCACACGAGAGAGAGAGAGAGAGAGAGAGAGAGAGAGAGAGAGAGAGAGAGAGATTGCACTTTTAACACGGCCGAGCTCCTTAGCGCATTATCACTGGCATTGCGTGCCGGCGAACATGTGTCAGGGAGCTTGTCTACACGGAGTAATTTCACGCTAGGAACGCTGAGTAAAACACGGTCGGAGAAGAGCAAGCGGAATCGAGACAAAGCAGATAGGTTGCTTACAAACAGTCTGCTCGCTGACAATTCGCTACGATTACATCGGCGAAATAATGCTTTCCGGTAGCTGTGAATGCGCCAGGACTTGGTTTTACATTAGGGGGTCTTTAAACTGATTCGATGCTATATGTGTCTTGCGAGATTGTGCTGATCTCATCCTCCCTGCCTACTAAAGCGAGTTCTGCATATTCTAACCCTTTCTTTCAACCTTCAAACTTTTCCCATTATCATCCTGTTGTTATTGACTGTCATTACCACATGCGCTCACCCTATCACCGTGATTACAACTGTTGTGTTTGACATCCTTCCGCAGTACCACAGTTAAATGCTGCCACATTACTCGTTTCCAGTCCAAAATTCTAATCCACAAGTCAAAACTGGAAGTTAAAATGCAGTTTATTCGATCTCGACTGGCGCTTGACGTTTAATCGTTGGCAACGGCGCGATGAATGACGAAGTGACGGCAGCCAGTCGCGTTCGGACGGCGAATAAGGTTACGTGTTTGATGTCTACTAAATCTGGCAACAGTTTTGAAATTTTTTCTGGCGTGTGTGTGCATTGGTTCTGGCAATGTAATTGATATTTCATTTATAATCTGAACTAATTGCGATTTTTATCGGCTTATATATATTATATATATAAGGAAGGTGCGATTGTGACGGAGTGATACACGGAACAAACGTCCATTGACTTGTATTTACGTGGATAATTAATTTACTCACCGAACAAGGTTACATCAACAAAAATGTTCAAAAGTTTTTAAAGCTTATGGAACTTAACTGCAGGGTCATCAGTCCCTAAACTTACAAACTACTAAAGACAACACAATCATCTATGTCCGATAGGCATTATAAATAGAAATTTATACACCCTGAGACTGTTTTTCGTCTTGATAATGTCAGATACATTATAATCACCTTAGCCTGAGGTTAAAGGCAGAATGGTTCCGATCTGTCCATTGCCGAGGTGCTATTCCGCAGCATGGAGAGTCTTGGCAGATGTGGCAATGTTTCATAGGAACACAGAGGCTGAATTTGTGACGTGGAAGAAAATCGTAGTTAAACTATTCCGAGGCGCCTTAATCACTAGTGATGCGATGGTCTAGAGGTAAGACGTCTGCCAAGTATGCATGGAGGGCCGGGTTAGATTCCCTGCTGCATCACAAATTTTATTTCAATGCTTCAGATTTATCATTAATATCTCTGACATTATCGAAACTATAAACAGTCTCACGGTGTATAAAATTCTATTTATAAATAAATAATGATGCTGACAGATTCTTGATGTACACTTGTCCAGTTAGCCAATCTTCGTAAGTACTACATATGTACAAACCATAAAGACTAAAGCTATTTCTTACTGGCCACGGAAACGCGACTCCTGATTTAAAAGTGGCCGAATCAACGTTCATGATGAAGAGTGAACGCTGAGCATTGTGACTGACGATCTCGTCGCTAAAATTGATGAAACGATTCGTGACAACCGTTGCTTCACAGTAGCGGAACTTTCTCTTTCTTTTCCAAACGTTTCACGGACATTGTTGTTTTACATTGTCACTCAAAAGCTAGGTTACCAAAAATTTTGTGCACAATGGGTGCCAAAAATGCTTACAGAGCACCATAGAGAAAGGCGAATGGAGGCAAATTTGACATTCCTGGAGGCCTACCAGAAACATGGTGACGAGACATGGGTGAAACACGTCAACTGCGAGACAAAATTACAGGGCGTGGTGAGGGGGCACAAAGCTCCTCCTCCTCCCCCCACAGAAAAAAGGAAAAAGAAACCAAGAAAATGTTTACAAACCTTGTCAGCGAGGAAGATGATGGCGACAGTGTTTTGGGATAGGCAAAGAGTGCGTCTTATTGACTTTCTCGAACGTGGAGCAACCGTAAATTCTGTCTGGTATTGGCAAACATTGAATAGCCTTAGTAGAGCAGTTCAAAACAAACGTCGAGAATAGCTGACATCCAAGATTTTGTTTTTGCGCGACTACGCCCGACCTCCATGGCAAACCGCACTAAAGAACTCCTTAATTCAAATGGGAAATTGGCCCTACAGCCCCGATCTTGCACCGAGTAACTTCCGCTTGTTTCCCAAAATGAAGAACTGGCTTGCAAGGCAGCGCTTTGATGACGGCGCGGAATTCCAGGCGGGCGTGACTCACTGGCAGACGTTTCAAGCGGCAGAATTTCACCACGAAGGAATTTCAACGCTTGTCCACCGATACGATAAGTGCCTCAATTTGTTTGGTGACTATGTGGAAAAGTAATATTGTAGTCGCTCTTTCAAATGTATATAACAAAATATTTTACTTGTACTTAGTTTTTTTTAACGCCAAAACATTCCCTACTTCCTGAATTGACCTTGTACCTCTTCAATAACTTCTCATTTGCAAATTACATCCACCACTTATTTCTTTTTTTCCTGCTAATTTTCATTACGTTCTTCTAAGCTTTATTTCCAAAGCAGCTTCTTCAGCTACCTCTGCCAGATGTTAGCTGTTCTTTCCATTTCTGTTGTTTTCTTCACAACTTGTCGCATCGTCTGCAGATGATATGCTATGATTTTCAAATCGTCTTCTTGTACACATCGTTGCACTCTAATGAGAGTATCGCAAAGGACCCCGGTGGTGCACCGTTCTAAGTGGTCAAAGTGTCCACTAAACATCAAGGAATGTCACGCCCATCCCCTCCCCCCCCCCCCCCCCCCAAAAAAAAAAAAATTCCTCACGGCAATTACGGGCCACCTGCTGATGCTAAGCAGCCTCGTTGAACATCTCTCAGCTGATGCCTACGTATCCGCGACTAGCGCGTTTACATTAATGCCGCCGACAAGTTGCTTTCTCACCGGGCTGAAGACATTAGAGCGGACGGAGTGAGGTTGCTAGACGCGGTCGGGGCTGGAAGAGCGAGCACGGCCGAATCCATTGGTCACACGTCATAGAGAGTCGGCAGGCGCCCAGAGCCGGCTTTCAGGAGTGCCCACAAAGGCCGCCCCCCGCGGCTACCCGCCCACGCCACCGGCAGGCGGCAGGCGGCAGGTGTGGGCGGTCTGCACTGTCTGCAACACCTCGCAGACTAGTTGTTGCGTGGTGGCTGTCCAGCCTTCACACTGTCCGCTACTACTCCTGCAGCCGACACAGGCGTCTTAATTAAACCACTCCCCTAACACAACAACCATCAAGCATCTACTAACAGACTAAAACGTTTTACGATATTGTACACTGTTGACACCGAAATAATTTTAAGGGCAATTAGGTTCTTCTTCTTTGGTTATCAACTCATAGGTTCAACAAATAATACTAATCCCTGAGACAACATTGTCTCGTTATACCAAAGGTATTAAAAAAAAAAAATCAAATGTTTGTAAATCTATCGGGCCAAACTGCGTGGTCATCAGTCCGTAGCTTACAAACTACTTAAACAAAATGTTCAAATGTTTGTAGAACTTATGGGACTTAACTACGGGGTCATCAGTCCCTAAGCTTACAAACTACTTATGAACTAGCTAAGACTAAGGACGGCACAAATATCCATGCCCGAGGGGGGATTCGAACACCCGACCGTAGTGGCCGTGCAGACCGTGACTGGAGCGCCTCAGTCCCCTCGGCCACTGCGGCCGGCAACTACTTAAACCTAGGTAAACTAACCTAAGGACACATACACACCCATGCCCCAGGGAAAACTCGAACCTGCATGGCGCGCAACCGCGCGGTCCGCAGCGAGACGTTTTAGACCGCTCGGCTACTCCACTCCGGCAAGGTATTAAATATAAGGACAGGCATTGAATTAAAATTTATGCTGTGGCCGGGATTCGAACTTGGGACGTGAGTGGTCTAAAGCACCTACCTAGTAAGTAGGAGGTCTCGGGTTCGAATCCCGGCCACAGCATAAATTTTAATTCAATGCCTCTTATTATATTTAATAACTCGTAGGTTCGTTTGCAGCATTTCTCAAAATGTTCAAAAGTTTGTGAAGCTTATGAGACTTAACAGCGGGGTCATCAGTCCCTAAACTCACAACTACTTATGAACTACCTTATACTAAAAATAGAACCAACAATCATGCCCGAGGGGGGATTCGAACTCCCGACGGGGAAAGGCTTCGCGCATCGCAGCATAGCGCCTCGATGCGCTCGGCCGCTCAGCCATGGCAGCATTTCTCCATAGTGTCCTGTTGCTTGCCATTTGCTTAATGTCACTTTAGTTTTTACAGTTCATATCGTTCTCATATACTCCAGACTGGGTCTTCCTCTACATTTCACTCCCTCTACTAATCCCTCCATGATGACCAATCCAGGTATTGCGCCTTTTTCGCAGTGTTCTTCTCAGAGACAACCTCTCACCAATTCTTTGCAAAACCTATTCATTTGTTACTTTATCAATCCAGTTTTTCTTCAACATTCTATGGTAATACACATCTCAAACGTATCTATCTTTCGATGTTCCGGTTTTCCCATGGCCCAAGATTCACTTCCATACAACATTACACACCACACAAAAATCTTCAACAACTTCTTCCGCCGACCGGGATGGCCGAGGATCTGCACTGTCTGCACGGTCACTATGGTCGGAGGTTCGAATCCCCCCTCGGGCATGGATATTTGTGCCGTCCTAGTTCGTAAGTAGTTCATAAATAATTTGTAAGTTTAGGGACTGATGACCCAGTAGTTAAGTCCCATAAGCTCTACAAACATTTGAACATCAACTTCTTCCTCAAAATGATGTTAATGTTTTCATCTTGATGTTAATGTTATTGAATGTGTGAAGTTTACTTTTCTTATTGAAGACAACTTTTGCTTGACGTATTGTACTTTGAATGTCTCGTTCAGATTTAGCAACTGAAGTGATCTTGCTACCCAGGTATGTAAATTCATGGACGCTTTCAACATAATACTTGCATGGGTTCCGTACTTCTTTACAGTTAATATTTTAGTTTTGCTTCTCTTAATCATCATTCCACATTTGCTAAGCGTTGATTTCATTTCACTGAGCGTAGACGTTAACTCATCTTCATTATATGCTATCACTGCAATATCGTCGCCAAATCGAAGCATGTCAATTCTTTCTCCTTGTATCACAACACCTCTGTTCTTCATCTTTTCACTAACTTCATTCAATCTTATTTGAATATATGCATTAAATCGTCTAATATATTTTAAATGGCATAACAAATGTAAACCTTGCAATTTAATTTTCGTACGCAGAGAAATAAAATACTGAATCAGATATGTCAAGGCAAGTATAGCCTACAAGTCGAACCAACAGACGGCACTGCTAGCGGTGTCGCCTGGCCAGCATGTAAATGCCACCAATTTTACGCTATTTTCTTTATAGCATACTAGTTGTAAACCGGTGTTGCCTGGGTGTTTATTTACCCTACACTCTCATAGTCCACATCCCCCCCTCTCTCTGCATCTACCTCTTTCTCTCCCATCTCTCTGTTTTCTGCAAGGCACCCTCTGCCATGTACCATACAAACATTTATGTACCCAGTGATCTTCCTCTTGGTTTAAAGGCCATGTGTGAAACAATTCACAAAGATTGGAACAAAACTACGCATTTTGTAAAATTCCTTAAGTTACGTACCCTCCACCATTCACCGAACGAAATTTTATACAGACAGTGACATTCCTCTTGTTTTTAAGGTAGAATTTGCAAATTTCAACAATATCGAAACAAAACTATAGATTTCTATGCAACAGAAACTCTAGAAGACATTGAAAAAGCACTTTGTTCTTCTTAAATATTCCAGTTTTATTTCATACAACCCTTCTCCTGAGAATAACGAAAACAACAAAAAAATGATCTGTGAAATCGATAGAGTCGTTCTCAAGTTACAGCCCGACCAAGGTATTTAGGCTTCCATTTTTATCACATATTTTTGGAAACATTTTCGTTCCACTACGTTTGGGTCAACAGCACTCTTACTTAAATTTATGAATAAAGAACAGTCTAGAATGTTGCAAAGAAGTCTCCTCCATGAACCGTATGACACTTAAGGTAGACGGTGACCTTTCTCTTGTTTTGAAGGTCAAGCGTGAGAAATTTCGTGACGATCGGAATGAAACTGTAGATTTCTTGAGTCTGTAGAAGAAATATGCTCCGCCATGCAACTATAAAAAAAATACTTTCTTACCTGACGTTTTCTATCTATAAACTACATTCCTGTCAAGTTTCAGCTTCATAGGTGAAGTGGTTTTCGAGATTTCGTGTTTAGTCAGTGAGTGAGTGAGTGTCCTTTCGCTTTTATATAGGTAGAGATCAAGAAACCAGATTGCTTAATTTTGGATGCACGAGAGTGAAGGTAGACTTGCAGAGAAAAATAAATAGTAACATGCAAATCTGTAATGCTAACTTTATGTCATGCAAGGTCCTACCAGATATGACAATTTTTTAGCGTCTACAGCAAAACTACTGTGAGCGGTAGATTTATTTTAGTTTCATCATTTTGTGTGTGTGGGTTGGGGAGGGGTCAGTTACAAAACGTTTCATAAACGTCCGAAATCACATGCAAACTTTGTTACAGGTCCCTAACTACTCCTATTTTCCAATAATTGACGCATAAATATGGGTATTCTCATGCGGTGGGCTCTCATTATTTATAACGTCACAACTCCTGTGCTATATGTCGTGCTCTTTTGTTTTCGGGCCAGCAACCTTCATGGGCGTATGGTGAACAGTTCACCAAAATTTCTTTGCAATCGAATGAATGGTTTATGAACACAGAGGATATACACACAAACATTCATTTATACAGGGTGTTTCACTAAGTGTGTTTACCTCTGTAACTTATAAAATAATAGGTGACGGGAAATTTTAATGCGGTAGGTCAACACAAGACATGTTACACTTTCTGCGGAGCTATGAACATAGGTTATTGTATCATTTTCCAAAGAGTTACACCACAAAGATATAATTTTTTAAATGGAACAATAGTTTTTTCTATCGTGCATTGGATTCGTTGAAACCAGCTGCGTCCAAATCAATTTAAACTACATTCCTATCACTGTTAGTTTGGGAGCTACAACCCTTCAGAGTTTAGGGGGCGGAGACTACGACAGCGTTGCTGACTGGCTGGTGGTCATGAGACAGTGGGCCGTGCCCCAGGGGATAGCCACTCGGCCAGTCATGATTTGCCACTACGACACATCTGTCTTGTGGGTTGCAGCAGTTTAAAGAATCAGAGTTACAGCTCAAGATTGTACTTAAAGGATACTTATTAATGTGAAGCTGCTGTGCACAGCTGCTCGCAACAGCCATCTTGGAGATTGAGATAACTTTTGCAGTCGCGTCTCTCTAATGGCCTGGCTGCAAGGACGCGGAGGGCCCGGCCGTCCCGGGACACAGGTGGAGCGCTTCCCACGGGCCCAGGCCATCAGCAGTGGAGATGGCATCGCGGCCCATTGTGCGCTATCTCGGAATGCGGCCAGACATCGGCTAGGAGGGCCGCAGCTTCCGGGGCCACCGGACAACGGGCGCCCGCACTCCACGCCTCTATCTGCATATCTGGAGCACCACAGCCCCGCCCCGATTAAGAATGGTAGCTGGTGCGCGCCGTTACGAATCTCAATTGAAAAGCAGCCTGTTGCGAATTATAATATGTATTACTTCTACATCTACGAGGCATGTCCACAAAGTAAGTTCCATTTGGTTATATAAACCAAACGCGTACAGATACAGAAAAACATATTTATTGTATAAAAATCTACAACTGTTCAACTACTTACCTACATAACTTCCGAATTTTGTAGCCACTTGTCATAGTGTGGCACAAGTTTTTGAGTACCTTCTTCATAGAAGGTTGCCCCCTGTGTATTCAAACATGTGGTAACATGTTCTATCAGCTCATCATCATTGAAGTGTTGACCACCAAGGACAGATTTTAGGTGTAAGAAAAGATGGTTGGAGTTTTCTTTTCCCCTTCACGTTACCGTCCGACCTCACAAAGCGAATGTGACCAAACGACTCGTACGGAAATTTCACTGGGACGGGTATGAGCATCCTCCGTTCAGCCTCGCTCCTAGCGACTTTCCTCTTACACCTAAAACCTGTCCATGGTGTTCAACACTTCAGCGATGATGACGAGGTGAAAGAACATGTTACCACATGGTTGAATACACAGGCGGCAACCTTCTACGAAGAAGGCATACAAAGACTTCTGCCACGCTATGACAAATGTCTACAAAATTTCGGAAGCTATGTAGAAAAGTAGTTTAATAGTTGTATATTTTTGTACAATAAATATTTTTTCTGTATCTGTACACGTCTGTTTTATATAACCAAACGGAACTTACTTTGTGGACATACCTCGTATATCTACATGGGATACTCTGAAAATCACATTTAAGTGCCTGGCAGAGGTCCATCCAACTACCTTTATACTATTTATCTCCCATTCCATTCTCTAGTAGCGCGCGGGAAGGAACAACACCTGAATCTCTCCGTTCGAGCTCTGATTTCTCGTACTTCCTTCTACCTATGTAAGTGGGAATCAACAATATATTTTCGCATTCGGAGGAGAATGTTGGAGATTGGACTTTCGCAAGTAGCCCACGCCGCAGCAATAAACGCCGCTATTGTAATGATTCCCATCCCAGATCCTGTATCATTTCCGTAACGCTGTCTTCCCTGTATCGTGACAGTACAAAACGAGCTGCCCTTCTTTGGACTCTTTCGATTTCCTCCGTCAAACCCACCTAAGGATCCCACACTGGGCTGCAATACTCCAAAAATGGACAAGTGTAGTGTTCAGTTTATTTTGTAGTTCTGTTGCATATTGTAAGGGTTCTGCCAATAACGCAGTTTCTAGTTCGCCTTTCCCACGACATTATCTACGTGTTCTTTCCAGTTTAAGTCTGAACTAATAGTAATTCCTAGGTATTTTGTGGAGTTTACGGACTTCACTTTTGATTGATTTATCTTGTAAACAAAGTTTAGCGGATTTCATTTCGTACTCATGTGGACGATTTCACACTACTCATTATTTAGAGTCAATTGCTTATTTTTACAACATCGTCATACCTTATTTACATCGTTCTGCAGTTGGTTTTATTCTTCAGATGATTTTACTGGTCGGTAAATGACGGAGTCATCTACAAACAGCGTAAGAGAGCTGCTTAGATTTTCTCCCAAATTGTTTATGTAAATAAGGAACAGCAGATGACCAATAACACTACCCTGTGAAACGCCCTGTGTTTCGCATGAACGATATTTTCTAACTTAAAGCTTCCGGGCTGAGATGCTGTGGTCCATACATAAAACTTTCCCCTGACGTTTCGCCCTCGTCTGCGGAAGGCATCCTCGGAGGTAAAGCACGACACCTGCCGTGAAAGCCTTCATTCTATGATATTTTCTAAATCTGTGTTAACCTAGGGTCAATAGATCATTCCGT
Organism: Locusta migratoria; assembly: GCA_026315105.1. NCBI lineage: Eukaryota > Metazoa > Arthropoda > Insecta > Orthoptera > Acrididae > Locusta > Locusta migratoria. The sequence goes on along the minus strand of CM048746.1, from coordinate 362,478,943 downwards.
TTGACATAATTCATAATATTTGAGTACAGGATATATTCCAAAATCATGCTGCAAATTAACGTCAATGAAATAGGCCTGCTGTTTAATGGGTTACTCTTATTCGATCGTTATTTGAGAGAGAGGTTGTATATGGCTGTTAAGTAAGGAGCTATCGCTTCAGCGTAATCAGATACAAATCCATTGACTTGTTCTTACTCCGAGAATATCAATTTGAACGTTACTCATTCTCGCCTCTGTTTGTAAATCGAAATCTGGAATATTGGTTTCGTCGTCTTTGGTGAATGAGTTTCGAAAAGCTGTGTTTAGTAACTCTGCTTCAGTAGCGCTATCGTCGGCAGGATAGCCATTAACATCACTTAGTCAGGGTATTATTTGTGTTTTGCCCCTAGTATATTTAACATATGACCAAAATCTCTTCGGGTTTTCAGTCAAAGTTAGAGAAAGGGTTTCGTTGAGAAAAGTAAGGCGTTTCCTGTTTTTCGCACATCATCAGAAAACTAACAGTGGAAATATACAAAATATGTAAGTTTCATGCCGCGGACCTATCCAGGAAACATTGAATTGGAGGCGTTAATGTAGTTCAAAAACAGTTGTATGGCATTAGTACTAAACACACGATGATCAGCATTGTAAACTAGATAAAATCCGAGGATATAATCAATCCAAAAGCATCGTCAAATGTTAACAGAGGCGGGGCAAAAAGTTCCTAAAACAAGAGATAAAAAATTAAAAACAGTTGTGAGGTGAATACATTCTGTGTATCCAACACAACGCTGCTGATGTGGTAAGTTATATATCCCCACACCCTCTTTGTTTACCACTGTCCATTCACCTCAAGATTGTTTTCAATTTTCTAACTTTTGTTTTAGGAACTTTTTGCCCCACCTCTCTTAACATTTGACGATGCTTTTGAAATGATTATATCCTCAGATTTTATCTAGTCTAAAATGCTGATCATCGTGTGTTTTAATAATAACTAATGCCATGCAGCTGTTAAAATTAAATGTTTCCTTTTTGTCAAAGCTAGACTTACGGGTCTCGAGGGAGTTTTCACGATCGTCATATGAATAAAATTCTTGAATATTAGATCGCTTTTATTTTCTAGCCAACATTAGTTCAGCACACGACAGGTTACTCTGTACCTTCATAAATTTGATTTGAAGATGGGTAGCTGTCCCGAGAGGTCATATTCTAAAAAATAAAAGCGATCTGGAGACTGGTATTCAAGAATTTTATTTAAATGTTTCCTATTGTTATTGTAGTGGATCGGTCCGCGGCATGAAACTGACATATTTTGGATATTTCCCCTGTTACAGTTTTCTGAAGATGTGCAAAAACGCGAAACGTGTTAGAAGCAATGAATATTATAATTCGCAACAGAGACTTCTTTTTCTATTCAAATATGGAATCACTGTTGCTACATCAGGCCAACGAACTTTGGGGTAACGTATACTTAATACGAACCTTTTGCTGCTAATTTTTCTACTTCTTGTTGCAAATAGCTTACAGCTGCCAGAATATTTTCATTCTGCAGCGGAGTGTGCGCGCTGATATGAAACTTCCTGGCAGATTGAAACTACATTATCTGATCAAAAGTATCCGACCACCTCCAAAATATACGTTTTATATATTAGGTTGCATTGTGCTGCCACCTACTGCCAGGTACGCCATATCACCGACCTCAGTAGCCATTGGAAAAAAATGTTCAAATGTTTGTGTAGCTTACGGGACTTAACTACGGGGTCATCAGTCCCTAAACTTACAAACTACTTATGAACTAGCTTATACTAAAGACGGCACAAATATCCATGCCCGAGGGGGGGGATTCGAACCCCCGACCGTAGTGGCCGTGAAGACCGTGACTGAAGCGCCTCAGTCACCTCGGCCACCGCAGCCGGCTAGCCATTAGACATCGTGAAGGAATAGAATAGGGAGCTCCGCGGAAGTCACGGACTTCGAACGCGAGATTTACACACTCCTAATCATCCCTAGGTCCACTGTTTGTGATGTGATGGTGAAGTGGAAACATGAAGAAATAAGTACACCTCTAAAGCGTACAGACCGATCTCGTCTGTTGAGTGATAAAGACAACCGACAGTTGAACAGGCTCGTACAGTGCAACAGGCAGGCACATATCCAGTTCACCACACAGGAATTCCAAAGTGCATCACGATCCGCTCCAAGTACTATGAAAGTTAGGCGGGAGGTGAGAAAACTGGTTTTCATGATCGAGCGGCTGTCCGTAAGTCATATATCACTCAGGTCAGTGCCAAACGACGCCCTGCTTGGTATAAAGAGCGTAAACATTGGACGAGTGAACAGTGGAAAAATGTTGTGGATGCGAGGAAACTTCGATTTCATGATCGGTTACCCATAAGCCACACATGACGCAGGTTAATGCCGAACGACGCCTTGCTTTGTGTAAGGAGCGTAAACACTAACGAGTGAACGGTGGGAAAACGCTGTGTGAAGTGACGAATCACGATACACAACGTAGCGATGCGATGGCAGGGTGTGGGTATGGCGAATGCCCAGTGAACGTAATCTGCCAGCGTGTGTAGTGACGAAGTAAAATTCTGAGGCGGTGGTGTTATGGTGTGTTCGTGTCTTTCAATTTTGAAGACTAATTCGGGGATGGCGATTGAATCTTTCAGCACGATCGAACACCTATTCATAATGCACGGTCTGTGGTGGAGTGGCTACACGAAAATAACATTCCTGTAATGGGCTGGCGTGCACAGAATCCTGACTTGAATCCTACAGAACACCTTTTGCATGGTTTGAAACGCCAGATTCGTGACAGACCTAACGACCCTCATCGATACCTCAGTGCAGCACTCCGTGAAGAATGGATTGCCATTGCCCAAGAAACCTTCCAGCACCTGACTGAATGTATCACAACAATTTTAGTACACATTTTTTTCACCTCATTATTTTAAGTACGTTATTTATAAAAACATTTTTCCTGATGGGTGTTCCGAAGATGTAATAAAGTCTGCTATCAGCTATGACATGTATATACCGGATGAAATAAATGTATATACAGGGTGAATCCAAATTCGCGGCTCTGGGGCTTCGCAGCGCGATTCCTCCATGCTAGCAATAAAAAAAGTCTTTCACGAAATTTCGTCCTGCGCGTATTTCCGGCAGTAAATGGACGTCGAAGATTTGGATGGGTGTGTGTCCCATACGTCAGTGTGTTTCAGAATTACACTACTACACCAACAAACGTCTATGTGATGTGGGAGGTGTCTTGAAGAACAAAGTGAGCATAGAAAACCATGCCCGGAAACGTCATCCAAAGACGCTAAGAGCGTCGAAGTTGCTGGAGGGGATGTCTAGTGGCAGGAGCTGGTGCCTGTAACTTGGACTCTCCGTAGCGTCGTTAAATGCTCATTTTGTTCCTCAAGACACCTCACAAATCCCCTAGAAGTATGTTGGTGTAGTAGTGTAATTATGAAACACACTGACGTATGGGACACACACCCATCTCAACCGTAGACGTCCATTTATTGCTGGAAATATGCACAGGACGAAATTTTGTGAGAGACGTTTTTTTATTGCTAGCCTGTTAGGAATCGTGTTGCGAAGCCCAAGTGCGCGAATTTAGATTAACCCTGTATAAGCTTAAAAAAAAACTAATTCGGCATTTTTCACAGCAAGTACTACTACTACTACTACTACTACTACTACTCTGCCCGAGATGAAAGTGAAGAATAAACGTCCATGCGTTCTCGAGCAACATCAAGGTTATTCATAAAATCCCGCTTTTATCATCTGACGATCGAAGTCGTGGGCCGAAACTAGTTATAATATCATAAAAAGTGATGTGCCAAAAATAAACAGAATTTTATAACGAGTCACTCACAGTTTTCCCCTGAACGGAATGTCTTTTTGCCCCCAAGATGTGCAAAATCATTTGCTGTTTTACTTGTAAGGCAAACTTTCTCAGTATTTAGAGTGTTGACTGTGATGGACAACACGGAGAAATGCTTGTCATGCCGTGTAAATTGTCGTGTCGAGTCTCTTACTTTCTACCCCTTTCTTAGTCTTATTGATTTTCACAGTTATTTCCTTTTCACTTTCGCCCTCGTCTTGTTTTGCTGTCAATAATTTGTAGAATCCACGAGAGGTCGACTCAAAAGTGTGCTGCTCTATTTTTGCAGTGATACTGGTTGAAGAACAGCTTCAGCCAGGTAATAGTTTACAAATTTGCGGATGAGGAAACCTTCAATGATTTCGTCAGTGGCGAAATCGTTGATAGTAGCCCAATGTCCTGGATCCGAAAACGGTGGTTCATCGTTACTCAGTCGTTCCTTGTTACCGAGGTTAAACATTGCCGGCTGTTGCAATTATCAGGTGCCGATTGAGCAGCGTGTGGTGGACATTCCCTTCTTCGTTGTTTCAATCGGCTTTAATATCTACTTAACGTCATCTCTGCTGTCAAATTGAATTATAAATGTTGTTGTTTTACGGTCTCTATTCGGTACTCACAGGTGCTCGTGTCTTAAATGTAGGTTTGCATCAGCTGTTCTTTGTGCTTGGACGGGATTTTTGACTGTTATAGAAAGAAACGATGTTATCAAGGCACCTTATGCCGGAGGAACCAACTGTAGATATGCACTTCAGTAAATTTACAACTGTCCGATAGACATACCTTTCATGTGGAGGCAGGCTTCGACACTTTCCTTCATCGGTGTACGTACGCGTTCTGAAATCCCGTGTTTCCGTTGCATTTACAACAATTGGTTTCCCGAGTCCATCAACGCTATGAACAGGGCTGAAATACCACAAAGCTCTTAAATAAAAAAAGTTCAAGTCGGGAGACCAGAGAGACCAGAGAGGCCGTTGGTAAAAGCAAACCGCGACAAATACACTCACTACTGGAAGACTCCTGTATAAATACTCAGGCACCTGGACATAGCAAATAAAATGAAACGCGAGAAGTTTACCACTTCCTAATTCACGCCAGTCTTAGAATTTTTCTAAATAAACGCCCCTGTAGATATTAAGTGTTGTACCTTTTGCAGGACTGCACATTAACAAACGTCGTGCTTCGTGCGTATTAGAGCTATTTGGTTGTTTCATTGTCTTTTGCCAGTCCACTTTAGTTTCTATCTAAGTACTCACTGTGTATTGTGCCGCACCACCGAAAATCGACCTTGGCTTACGCGTACAAAGAAAGTGGAGGTAACGTCTCACGAAAATTCTAAATAAATTATGGTTAGGATCCTCCAACTGGCTCGGGATGTTGACTATCTGAAACGACAGGTGGGCAAAATTTGGCACGATATACATCAGAACAACATACAATGATTGTAACAATCGGTGTCAAACTGAACAGCTCCTAGCGCAAGGCCCAGGTGTGGCCCAATGCTTTGATGACTTGCACAATTGACGTAAATAGCATTTACAAGCACTAGACGAATCATTGCATCCAAAGTACCTGCAGGAAGCAAATATTTTATCTTCTCGTTTGTCTTGTTCTCAAACTATTCATTGATTTTTGCTCTTGATTTCTCTGTTTCATTGATAAAATCAACTTCTTCAGTTTCAGCTAGAAACTTTGTAGCAGATGCTCTGAATTCTTCTTTGATTGGAAAACTCATTTATGCATAAACCTTGTTGGCTACTTCAAGTACTGTGTCATCAGTTCCATTCAGCTTATTCATCAATTCTCTAAAGCCACCCTCAATAGTCTTCTTATCAGATGGAAGACTCAGACCCTCTACAAACTCCTGAGCAGTTTTACCCTTTGCACCAAGACGTGCAAAAGCTAAAATTACTTGGATGCTGGCCAGAGAGAAAAACAGGTTACATTCCACTTCTGAAAGGATCTTGTAAATACCAGTGGTTCGGAATCCAAGTTCAACTGTAGGTCTACATGTATATCAACATCCATACCCCGAAAGCCACACGATGGTATGTGGCAGAGGGTACCTTGAGTACCACTATCGGTTCTCTCTCCTTTTCCAATCACGTATTGTTATCTGAAAGAAAGATTGTCAGTATGCCTCTGAGTGGGCTCTAATATCTCTGATTTTATCTTCATGATCTCTTCGCGAGATATATGTAGGAGGGAACAATATACTGCTAGACTCCTCGGTAAAGACATGTTCTCGAAACTTCGACAAAAGCCCGTACCGAGCAACAGAGCGTCTCTCCTGCAGTCTTCCACTGGAGTTTCTCGATCATCCCCCTATAATTGGCTGGGTAAGTCAATCGAAGGGTCGGAGGAAGCCAACGGCATATCACGTCCAAACAGGACTATGCATATTAAAGCATTGTGGTGTTCAAAACAAACTTTGGATTTTAACTTTTCCCGGCGTAAGGAATGTTCAAACAACTTACGGGTATGCTGCCGGGTGACGTCGTCGACAACCGCCGATATTTCGGCAGAACACCCTGCCATTCTCAAGGCACAACTGCACTTAAGGAAGCAATGTGCAAGCGTATTTAATACCTCGGTTTGCAAAGTGTAAACAAGGAAGATAACACACACAGTACAAGTCACAGCAGAGTCAACACAACCAAAGGTGACCAAACATAAAAAATATCGATAGTAACTTAATCAACAGGTGACGCAGCATTAATTTTATCCCTCTATTTTTTGACGAGAGACAGTGCCGGATTCCAAGCAGAATTTAAACAAAAACCACCATCTCTGTTAAACTAGCAAGCGACCTTATAAACAGAGATGTTTGTTTAAATTATGCTTGGAATCCGGCACTGTCTCTCGTCAAAAAACAGAGGGATAAAATTAATGCTGCCTCACCTGTTGATTAAGTCACTATCGATATTTTTGATGTTTGGTCACCTTTGGTTGTGTTGACTCTGCTGTGACTTGTACTGTGTGTGTTATCTTCCTTGTTTACACTTTGCAAACCGAGATATTAAATACGCTTGCACATTGCTTCCTTAAGTGCAGTTGTGCCTTGAGAATGGCAGGGTGTTCTGCCGAAATATCGGCGGTTGTCGACGACGTCACCCGGCAGCATACCCGTAAGTTGTTTGAACAAACTTTGGATTGACTGTTTCGCCTTATACCTCATCGTTGCGTGGTGTAGCCATCACAATAACCATTTACTTCCGGCCGTTGGTTTCTTATTTCATCCCTCTGACCGAAATGGTCATGTATGTAACATGAGCGGTCCTATCAGCGTTTTGTGTAGAGCTCCTGAAGATGCTGTTGCGCGTACAGTGGCCAGTAATTGATATAGGTACGGGCTGGGTTATTAGCCGCGCACAGGACGCAGAGTGGTGGCAAATAGCAGGAAGGAGGGCTGCGAGGAAGTGCGCTGTCCGTTTCTGTCAGTGTCGCCGGCCTCACAAACAGGAAGGATGACCGCGGAAGCCGCAGCGAATCTAATCTCGCGGTAGGGCACCGCAGCCCGGCTATTACGAAGTCTCCTCTCAGCTCTGGCTGCCGCACTCTTTAAGTGGTTCCCTATTCAGGTGGCGCGCCCAAAACGTTGCCGCAGTTCAATTTTTTCCTTTTTTTCCCCTTTCGTTAAAATTTTTCCTGCCCCTTGGATAACTTAAGATAAACAAATACTTCAGATTATTATTTTTTTTCGAATTTACAAGGCGAAATATATAAAATGGGTTACAACATAAAATGGATTACAACATAAAATGCGAGACGACATTACACAATACAAAAATTTTAGACAATAAGACATTGTTTTAAGCCATTCAATTGCATTGTCTATTATTTCACATATATCCTCAAAAAATGTTTAAATGTTCAAATGTTTGTATAGTCTATGGGACTTAACTACGTGGCCATCAGTCTCTAAACTAACAAACTACTTACGAACTAGGACGGCACAAATATCCATGCCGGAGGGGGGATTCGAACCCCCGATCGTAGTGGCCGTGCCGACCGTGACTGGAGCGCTTCAGTCCCCTCGGCCGGCTATATCCTCCAGTTCACCATTAAAACCATGCATAGGGCACTCCATCAGATGGTCCATTGATTGGATGAGTTCACAATCACACTGAGGGTCGTTCGAAAAGCCCCATGTTGTATCATCTCCTTGCGCCTTCCGACGCTCGTCCTCACACGGTTTAGGGTAGGCCACAGCCTTCTATTGGTACGTTTGGAGCAGCAACCAGGCGTCTGTTCTTCACATTGCTTCATAATGTTCCCCATTCCTTTGCTGGATCATAGGAAACACCTCTTTACCTGTTTTCCGTAGAGATTACTCTAACTTCAAGCGGTTTTTTGGTATCAAGTCCTGGTGTATGGCAAGTTTTGGGTTCGACCAAGGAGGTTAGAATCTCTGGAGATGCCCTAACACTGAAAAAGTGAAGCCAGCAAAATGCGCATTCCGTCGTTTGTTTGTGTTCAAAACATTGGTCCTAAGTAGTTCTAGTCGCTGAAATGTATGTCATATTCTAAGTAAATACTCTGATACGACTAACAGTTTAGTGGCTTTACGTAAAGTGGGCAACATTAAACAGGATTTTAAGCGAGAGATCCTTGTTTCGGGCGCAAAATTTTTGCCCCAGTGGCTTCAATCAATGCTTCTTCTTACCATAGATAACGCCACCTCCATAGATTCTAACCTCCTTGGGTTCGATAGTATTTTACTATATTCTCTGGATAGTAACTGACTTCTTCTAATTTCACGTGGTACTCTGTTAGTAAATACAAGTGTAGGTCTAAGAGTTGCAGATAATAGCCTCATTGCTTCTCGTAGTTGGATATCGATTTTTGATACATGTGCACTACTGGTCCATACAGGTGGACAATACTCGGCTACGCTATATACCAGTCCAAGGCTGAACTTCGCTAGGTATTTGCATCACACACCCGCTTGTTTCAGTGAGTTTGGAAATGATGGCATTTCTAACTTTCAGTTTTGTATATGTGCACTGTACGAAAGAATTCGATCAAGCTGAACTCCAAGGTACCGAGGAGTATCTTCATGTTTAACAGTCTGATTACCCAGCTTTCTTTTGGTTTCCGTTATTCAGATGCTTTTTACACTATTTTGTATTGGGTTGAAGGTACCATTTAATGTAATTCCTGTGCAGCAGGTTTAGATCTTCGTTCAGCTTTTGCTCTATTTCTTTGAAAGTTTTTCTTTGATAAGCTATTGCCATATCATCATCCTATATAAACTTATGGGACGCTGTGTCTGGAACATCTGTAGTGTACACGTTAAACAACGATGGGGCCAAATACAGAGCCCTGCGGGAGTCCATTCTTGAGTGCTATACATCTGTTGGTCTTGCTGTCGAGAGTTAGTTACTCTTACTTTACTTTCGGTTAAAATGTTCGTCAGTTTACATTGACTTTTTCTGTCAGTTTGTAAATCAGGTCATCCATCCACACTGTATCTTATGCTGATGTTAGATCCAACAGGTTCTTTTTCTTCTGGTAGCCCTTTTCGATGTAAGCTGTGAGGGCAAGCACTTCATCACAGCAATTTCATTTAGGTATAAAACCTGCTTGCTCTAACGGTAGTTAAGGATTTTTTTTATAATTTGACGACTTTCAACCACGATATCTTCCACCTCCTTATAGCTATCGGCATGGAATTGCTATGGTCTACAACGGGATATATACAGCGATAACTTTCCATCCCAGTATACTCCACCCTTTTATCATTATCAACCTCAAGCAACAATGTAACCAATAAAAACATTTTGAAAGAGTAATTATTGTTCCGCATTTCTCGTTATATTCTTCAAATTCCTAATTATCTGTCAGATCGCTATAAAACCGTGTCTAAAACCTTCCTCAGATATAAATTAGTAACTGTACAAATATTTAAGTCTCTGAGTCTTGTCGCTCGGACGTGATAAGCGTACACCGAACACACATTCACATTAATATATATAGATAAATAGCTATCCGATCGCCATAAAACCGTGCCTAAAGCCTTCCCCGGGTAGACATTAGTAACTGTACAAATTATTAGCTCTTTATGTCTCGTGGTTCAGACGTGATAAACGTACACCGAACAGACATTCACATTTATAGATATAGATGACTTATTTCCTTTATTGGGTATAAAATTTCCAATTCTTTCCTTATTTCGTTTAGCAATGGATCTTACCTTGTTGCAATATGACAGGTCAGGTTGCACAAATCGAATTGCCAGTACTCAGTACGCTACTGAATTTTGAATGGATGTTTTTTCAAGTAGTTCAGACACATTAAAAGCCGGAAGCGAAAGTCGCATCTACACGCAAACTGGCACAAGTCGATTCGGATCAGAGAAGGTGACGTAGCAGCAGCTAACGCCGTGACAACCAATTTCTCAGCGGCGGCGTCCGTGTTCGCCGATCATTTATAAGGCGCGGCCCTGCAGAGGGATGGCCGCTTCCTGCTTCCGCAGTTACCCACAGTGAAATGCACGGACGCTATTGTTCGGCGCGTGGGCGATCGGTATCGCTAATTGCAGACGCGATGGCGAGTCCTAGATATGTCTGGAGCGCCCCTGGCCACCATCAGTTCTGGATATCGCCTCGGACTCGGCTGTTGAGCGTAGCGAGACCCGCCATGGTTGCAATCTCGACTCACCAGCTTCACGCTGTTGGGGAACAAATTTTCCACGCAGTCAAGTCTTTTACTGCAGATCCTCGCGATTTTGGACGATTTTAAGATTTATCAAACACAAAATTATCCGAAATCTCGTGCGTCTACGCTAAATGTCACGTATGAGTAGAAAATTTGTTCTCCAACACATAACAGCGCGAAGCGTGAAAGTGGGGGTAGCGTACCGTCCAGTCAGCCAGTATTGCTACCATGGTGGGTCTCGTTACGCTCCTCAACTGAGGCCTAAGCGACATACACAACAGATGATTGTCAGTTACACACACACACACACACACACACACACACACACACACACAAGTGTGTGAAAAAAGAAGATTGGGTTTAAACATAATTCCTGGCAGTCGAACCACACGGCTATTCTTGCTATCTGGAGAGTAGTGAAGGCTTTTACAGTTGATGCTTCTTTTATTTATACTTCTAATGTATTCTACCAAATATGACGTATTTTTGACGAATCCTCAATGCACCAAAAATAAATGTGAAAAGCCGATACGCAAGGCGAGGTGCGCAGGAGCTTCATTGTCTTCGCTTCGGGATCATTCGTGCGTAACCGCCAGAGCTCGAGTAACTAGAAGCTGGCGTCTCTACCAGCTCCAACGCCAATGTTAAAAGCGGCGTTTCCCCTAGCCCCTCCCAACCGCGGGAGCGCCCATATACTGCCACTATGGGGTTCAGAAGAGAATTTGAACCTCCGCCGCGAATGCGCATTGCAACGCTTCGGGAACTTCCGCCTGTATCAAGCGACCGCGCTACGACTTGTATACTTGTCTCCGCTACGTAAAACGTTCCTAATGCGATAAAAATACTTTGAATCTAATATATAAAGCAGAGTGTCCGTATGTGTGTACGTGTTGCATACAAATCTACAGTTTTGTTCCAATCTTTATGAAATCTGGTACACGTAAGATTGAATCCATGAGAACGGTCGCCGTAAGTGTAAGAATCACATACGATATATAGTTCACTAGATATGACGTCATAAACAATGAGATGCGCGGAAAACTGCTGCCATAAGCGACAATGCTGCTCATTTTCTCCTATACCAAATTTGGTACACACATTCCTTAACGTGAGGTAACAATTGCTGCATGGTTAAGAATCACATACGGCACATGGTTCAAAAGATATTCGTCATAACCAATAGAAATAGCAAAAAATACATTGTATGAGAATGACAGTACTTAGCTACTTGCAACAGACATAATTACAAACCTTTATTAAACTTTTTCTCGCTGGCAACCATAGTAAAATGATGAAAGGAAAAATGTTTCTCGCTTACTACTTTTCCGCTGTTTATGGAGTAAAAGTACGGCTCTCGGTATGACGTTACAATTTATAATTTGAAGTGTCACAGTATGACAGTTGATTAGGTATGAGCACATAAACAGTAACGTTCCTCTGTTCGTTGGACTAAAACTACAGCATTCAGTATGACGTTACAATTTTTAATTTCTACACTACAAATTGTAGCTGTAGGGAATTTTACAGACAGTATACACGCATATAGTTGAGTGTCCCTTTTAAATTCTAACACAGTACGACACATAGTACATGACATATGAGCACATAAACGGTAACGTTCATGTAACACCGCCCCATCACGCACCAAATTTTAAACTATGACTTCTTTACTACTAATTGTATTTCCAAGAGATTTTACAGACATACACCCCTTATACAAATGTGTATATACTTGAAAAATGGTAGGAATAAATAAATGAATGAATATCCGGGCAATGCCGGGTTTTCAGGTAGTGTACGTATAAAAAGATCTGATAGAAGAAGGAAACGAAGAATGATAGTTTAAAAATACTTTTTATTTACTTTTTTTTCACTAAGAGCTATTTTCTGGGGGTTCGCTGAACCAGTGAACACACAGGACGCGCCGCCACTGTTGAAAATACAGAACGCTGTGGTCTCCTTCATAGAGCGTATCTTCCTTTGTGCTTCTGCCTTGCTTTCGCTTGTCCAGAAGGAACGCTGCTCCCGCCAGACGACTGCTGGTTGCCGCGGTAGTTGCGCGGCTGACCTGTCAGTCAAGTGGCAGTTGGGCGCTCCGCGGCCACCTGTTGGCAGGGGAACAGCCTAACGAGCGGTGTCGGGGTCATCTGCCGCCTTATCCAGCAACAGGTGCCGCACCGCACCGACCTTGCGCAACGTCTGCCGCCGCGCGCCCGCCAGGCCTACTGCCAGCAGCGACGCACCCAGTCCCACTGTCGCGGCAAGGATGCAACACACTGTTGCCAACTCGTTTACAACCATGTCCCTAAATGACAAGTCAGTAAAAATCCCCACGTTCACCGCGAAAGTCCCTACGGACTAGACTGATTTCTAAAAAGCCACAGAGAGGTATAGTTCTTTTTTTTTTTTTAATAAAAGAAGCTATTTACGTATATTTCCCCTTTATTAATGTTACTGTAGAATGAATTGTTACTGTTTTGAATATAAAAAAGGTACTTTCAATCTCCATCGTCCTTGAGAAACGTCCCTACGTTTTGCAAAGAGATCGGAAATCCTTCTCTACGTCCCTATAGTTTCCAAAATAGAGTCCAAAGCAGGGGCGCCGACTCCGTGGGTGCTCCGGGGCTCGTGCACCCCGAAGAATTTTCTGCGGGTGCTGAGCACCCACATAAAATTGAGGTGGAAAATAAAATTGTATAAATTTTTAAAAAAATCGGTAAAAATCAAAACCTACCTTATGACTCAAGCGGCGATGCAAAACATGACCATAGCGAGGGGCGATATTTCATACCTGAAAGAAATGATTAGTTTTGTACGCGGGTCCCCAAGCGAGTAGTAATGAGTGTCCGTGTTTTACCCACTAAGCTAGCTTTATTCATCATGAAGCACGTCGGTCCTTTTGACCTTTCACGTGTACGTATTTAAAATAAAATAAAGCAGTCAACAATCCGAAGATTGGTTTGCTTTACTAGGCATGGTCCTGTTTGGAGATGTATGCCGTTGGCTTCCTCCGACCTTCGAACTGACTTACCCAGCCAGTTATAGGGGGACCTACAGTTTAACGTGGGTTCCGAACCACGGTGCTAATTGGTATTTTTCACATGACCAATACTGCCAGAGGTGAAAGAAGTGGAAAGTGACAGATAAAAATCCCAGGACCTGGCGGGGTCGAACCGGCGACCTTTGGATTTATAGTCTGGCACTCTACCACTGTGCAACTGAGGCACACTTATGAACATTAAATTGTGTTCTTTCAGGAATTTAGCTTGAAGAATCTGATACTGTTGCTAAACACGTGAATCACTATAACTTTCGCAATACTGGGGCTCTGCAGTACTATCGACTTTCGCGCTGACCCGTAATCACGACATTCGTTGGATTGGCGTTTCAATTTTGGCTCATACGATGTGGCGCATATCCCATCTAGTGTTACCATACGGTGTAAGAAAGCCTCTCCTTCGCGCTCATAACGCTCCAAGTGCATCTTAGCAGCGTGATAACGCATCCATTTCTGAATTTTCCGTCAATTCATGCGAAACCCATCGTGATGTGATGTTTCGTACGCCCAGGCGTGCTTCAGGATGGCAAGCACAGTCATATGCGCTAATCCGGTTTCGTGGACGAGCTCAAAAATCGTTTGGCGTCGATCACTGTCCACTAACGCGGCAACAGTGTGCACTTCTCCAGAGACGCCAGGACGACCTGCTGGATGCATATATGCCATAGTTTTCCGACCTTCGTTGAAGGGTTTTACCCAACGTGCCACTGTTCTGCTAGTTGTCAGGTGCTCTATAGTTTTCCCGGAGCTCATGTGATGTGTATTTCTTGTTCTTTGTATCACGTAATGTAGAGCACGATATTATATATATATATATATATATATATATAACACTGATTTGTAACTGTACTTGTATAGGGCCTGAATGTATTACTGTGATGTCGAAACCGGTTGCTGAAACCAAACAATATAGATTTACAGCAATTGGCGAATATATAAATACTTTGAATTAATAATACTATGCTGTTTTTAGCATTTGTGGATCTGAAGAAAGCTTTTGACAATGTTGACTGGAATACACTCTTTCAAATTGTGAAGGTTGCAGGGGCAAAATATAGGGAGCGAAGAGTTATATTCAACTTGTACAAAAACCAGACAGCAATTATTAGCAGGGGTAAAATATAGGGGGCAAAGAGTTAAATACAACCTATACAAAAAACCAGACAGCAATTATTAGCAGGGGTAACATATAGGGAGCGAAGAGTTAAATTCAACCTATACAAAAATCAGACAGCAATTATTAGAGTTGAAGGGCATGAGAAAGTCGCAGTGGTTGGGAAGGGAGTAAGACAGGATTGTAGCCTTTCCCCAATGTTGTTCAATCTGTACATTTAGCAAGCAGTGAAGGAATGCAAGGAGAACTTTGAAGAGAGAATTAAAGTCCTGGGAGAGGGAATAAGAACCTTACAGTTTGCTGATGACATAGTAATTCTGTCACGGACAGCAAATCAGCAATCAGAAAATCAGGCGATGCTGAAGGAATTAGATTAGTTAATGAGACAATAAAAGTAGTAGATGTGTTTTGTTATTTGGGTAGCAAGATTACTTCTGATGGCAGAAGCAAAGAGGATATAAGATGGAGAGCCGCGGCAGATTAGCCGCGCGTACCGGAGCGCCGTGTTGCGGTGAGCGCGGCCGTCCGCCGTCGGGGGTTCGAATCGCCCCTCGGGCATGGATGTTTGTGTCGTCTTTAGTATAAGGTAGTTCATACGTAGTTTGTAAGTTTAGGCACAGATGACCCCGGAGTTAAGTCCCTTAAGCTTTACAAACATTTGAACATTTTTAAGATGTAAAATGGACATGGGAAGAAAAACGTTTCTGAAGAAATGAAACTTGTTGTCATCTAATATTAGTTTAAATGTTAGGAAGTCCTTTATGAAATCATGTCTGGAGAGTAGCGTCGTATGGGAGTGAAACATGAGCGATAAGAAGTACGAAAAAAGATGATGGAAGCTTTTGAAATGTGCTACATACGAATTATAAAGACTAGATTGGTAGATTATGTGACTAACGGGGAGGTGTTCAACATAATTATGGAGAAAAGGAGTTGCTGGCATATCCTAAGAGAAGGGATAAGTTGCTGGGACACATTCTGAAACATCAAGGAATCATCAACTTAGCATTAGAAGGAAGCGAGTGGAGTAAAAATCGTAGAGGCAGACTGAGGGTGAAATACAGTAAGCACTTTCAAAAGGATGTAGGTTGCCGTACGTATTCTCAGATGAAGAGGCTCGCACAGGAGAGCTGCATCAAACCAATCTGCGGACTTAAGACCTCAACAAAACATGGTGTTTTTACCCTATTATTTCTAAAAAATAAAAAAATAAAAATGAAAAATTCTGTTGTATAGTAGAGCAAATAAATACCGAAAATATTCCGTTTATTGAGTACTGAAATACCGTCATGGTATTTACCAGAGCGTTTTTACCAGCCCTAACGTCCCAGAGCCTCCGGTATTGTTGGCGATAGCCGCTGCTGCTATTGCTACTGCCGCCGCCACTTCTGATTGAACGGAGTGGTCGTAATAGTCTGTCAGCAGACGTTAGGACCACCGCTGACAGCTGTCACCAGCCCGTCCCGTAACCGCAGATAAACGCTTCCGCACGGCCTATCGAACTGCCACTATAAACACCTCAGCCATCTAAGCAAAACAGCGTTCAAATAGCAGTCGAGAAGGTCCGAGAAGTATTGTTTGTGGCCGGCCGCGGTGGCCGAGGGGACTGAGGCGCTCCAGTCACGGTCTGCAAAGCCACTGCCGACGGGGGTTCGAATACCCCCTCGGGCATAGATATTTGTGCCGTCCTTGGTCTTAGCTAGTTCATAAGTAGTTTGTAAGCTTAGGGACTGATGACCCCGTAGTTAAGTCCCATAAGCTATACAAACATTTGAACATTTGGTCATTTTGACCTTTCAGGTGTACGTATTTATGAACATTAAATTGTGTTCCTTCAGGATAGCGCCGCTATCGTTCATGCCCTATTACACTCGCCATTTCGGTTTCCCGTGCGAGGTCGAACGTATGACCGCATCTGCGGTGAAGTAATTGAAGCTGACGCCGTAGTCGAGTCTAAATATTATTTTGGAAAGAAAAGACACCACGGCCGTTATCCGTCGGAGGTTCGAGCCCCCCATCAGGCATGTGTGTGTGTGTGTGTGTGTGTGTGTGTGTGTGTGTGTGTGTGTGTGTTGCCCTTAAGTTACTTTAACTTAGTTTAAGTAGTTTGTAAGCTACGGACTAATAACCACGCATTTGAGTCCGATAGATTTACAATCATTTGAATTTGATTTAAGAGTTCCACCATGTAGTACACTACCCCCTAATAGATCCATATCACAGGTGCCCATGGAGAAGAGAGTCTGAAGTAAAACCCATGCCGCAGCATGGACTTTAAAAACGTTGTGCGTACTGTAGTACGAAAAAGACCCCTCATAGATCCTGATGGCATTGTTAAATCCGTGGTGAAGGCTTATGTTTGTCACCTGACAGGAACTGTTTCGTTATTTCCCATAAGTAGTTATTTTGAGACTGCTTATGGAGTGTTGTGTGTTTTCATATGTACTGTGAGCACTATCAGTATTTGCCACAGTGGCTTCAACTGAAGACACCCACTAATTTGTAAAGAAAAGTACAAAAAATAATAAATCGTTATTTTCATTTCCTTATAATGTATTTGAACTATTTCAATCGGTTTCCACTTGAAATTCAGTGGTTTTATGTTCTATACCTAAAAGGGATAAAGAAAACGTGAAAAGTGTTCCTTTAAACAAACGGCCACCCACGCTCGAGCTCCCACTCCAGAGGTGGCGACTTTTAGTACCTACTTCATGTCGATCTTCCCTATCACTGTACAAAAATTTGCTACTACACGATTTTTTCCAGTATTTTTCCTTCATTGTCTGGACTACTCATGACCGAGCGCAGTACGATCTGTGTTGAATTGTTAGTGCTAATAGACAACAAGAAAACCGCAAAAATCATTGTGGAGCGTACAAAGAACGTATGCGTTGCGACAGCGCGTCGAAATTTGGTTATGGAAGCAGACGACCGACTTCAGTACCTTCGCTGACAGTACGACAGTGCTTATCGCCTCCAGTGCCTCTGCTGGACTGGTAACCATATCGGTTGGACTACGTGTTCAAATGTTTGTAAAGCTTAAGGGACTTAACTACGGGGTCATCAGTTCCTAAACTTACAAACTATGAACTACCTTATACTAAAGACGACACAAACATCGATGCCCGAGGGGGGGGGGAGATTCTAACTCCCGTCGGCGGACTTCGGCTGACTCCAGACAAACGGAAAACAGTCGATTGGTCAGTTCAGTTCCTATTTCAAATGGTAAGAGCTGTTGGTGGCACTGAAGTGTGACGCAGACTTCACCAGTAGAGAACTTGGAGCGCGAACGAAAGAACTAATGGTCACGTAATAAAACACCTCGAAGTCATAGACTAAGATATAAAAAAATATTTTCATCTGTTGTGTTAATTTAATGACAGTGTGTGCTCCAACTGAATAAATACATAAATTTTATAACTTCGACGTTTTGTTATCTAATTACCTTGCTCTTCGTAGTTGGACTGGCACTCCCCATATTCAATAGAATA
Organism: Locusta migratoria; assembly: GCA_026315105.1. Lineage (NCBI taxonomy): Eukaryota > Metazoa > Arthropoda > Insecta > Orthoptera > Acrididae > Locusta > Locusta migratoria. The sequence goes on along the minus strand of CM048746.1, from coordinate 362,460,746 downwards.
TCATAAGGTTTACACTAGCTCACGATCGTTTTCCCGACGACAACTCCTCGTACTACAGCCGTACTACAGGAGTTCTATGGTAATGAGAACAAGATGCTCATGAAGTAACGATAAGATTGTAGGAAAAAAAAAATGCTACAGTTCCCATCAGGGTGCTGTGATTAAGGAAAGCCGGAGTAGAGAAGTAGTTGTTGTGGTCTTCAGTTCGGAGACTGGTTTGATGCAGCTCTCCACCCCATTCTATCCTGAGCAAGCCTCTTCATCTCAAGAACGGCAACCAACATCAATTTGAACCTACTTACTATATTAGTCTCTTTGTCTCCCTCTGCTATTTTTACCCCACACACTTCCCTCAAATGCTAAATTTACGACCCCTTGATGTCTAAAAATGCGTCCTGCCAATCGATCCCTTCTTTTAGACAAGGTATGCCAAAAATTACTTTTCGCCCCCAATTGTGTTCAGTACCTCCTCATTAGTTATGTAATCTACACAGCCAATCTTGGGCATTCTTCTGTAGCACCACATTTTAAAAGCCTCTACCCTCTTCCTGTCTGAAGTATTTATCATCCATGTTTCACTCCCGTACAAGGCAACACGTTACAGAAATGCCTTCAAAAAAGACTTCCTTAAAGTTTAATATTTGATGTTAGTAAATTACTCTTTTGCAAAAACCTTTTACTTCCTATTGCCATTCTGCAAATGACCAAAGACAAAGCAAAATATTAAACAAGTCGCAAGTTACTCGCAAGGAAGAGTGGTCAAAGTATAGGAAAAGTCGGTTTAGCTAACGACCGCAACACTGCAGGAAGTCCTAGAATCGAACGAGGACGATTCTGAGAACGTCAACAGTATACCGCTTCCCTGTTGTTTCCCTTGCACTCTAACCGTCGATAAGATAAACCAAAAAAATATGATTTCGTTAACGTCACCGGCCTTTTCAACCACTTGTTGCTACCATTTACACCGGCACGCCGGACTGTAAAAGAAGGAACTGAGTTACAGTGCGGGAAGCCGCCGTACTTCCTTGTCTTATTAGTCTAACCGACACTAACAAAAACTGCCGACGGCAAAACATCCTCCACTTGTTTCGTAACACAACACAGAATTACATATATATACATGCTTATATGCCCGTGCTTCGCGATTGTTAAAGAAGGGCCTGTGCGTATCATGGATTTTAAGGGTTCCGGGCCTTAGTTTCAAACAAACTATCTGTAAACCCGGCTTCTTACTTATCCTGCACTCTCGTAGTCCACCTCCCCTTCCCTCCTGTCTCTGCATCCATCTCTTTCTCCCCCATCTCTCTGTTTATTTCCACCCTTCCCTCTCGGCAAAGTTTTTACAAATCAAATGTTCAAATGTTTGTTAAGCTTATGGGACTTAACTACGGGGTCATCAGTCCCTAAACTTACAAACTTCTTATGAACTACTTTGAACTAGTACGGCACAAATATCCATGCCCGAGGGGGGATTCGAACCCCCGACCGTAGTGGCCGTGCTGACCGTGACTGGAGCGCCTCAGTCACCTCGGCCACCGCGGCCGGCAAAGTTTTTACAAGGTTACCCTCTGCCATGTACCATACCAACATTTATGTACCCAGTGGCCTTCCTCTTAGTTTAAAGGTCATGTGTGCAAAAATTAATCAAGATCGAAGAAAAACTATGAATTTTGTTAAAGTCACTGAGTTAAGCACCTTCCATCATGCCACAACCGAAATTTTATACAGACAGTGGCATTTATCTTGTCTTTAACCTCAGATATGCAAAATTTTATCAGTATCGGAAAAAACTATAGATTTATGTGCAATAAAAAACAGGGTCACATTGAAAAACGCACTTTGTTGTTCTCAAATTTTCCACTTTTAATTCATACAACCCTTGTTCTGAGAACAACGAAAACAACCCCAGAAGATCTGTGAAATCGGTCGAGCTGTTCTCAAGTTATGTCGCGACCAAGGTATTCAGGGATACATTTTTATGTAGCAAGAGACCCAACCCCTGGCACCGTATGAAACTTTAGGCAGACGCGGGCCTTTCTCTTGTAAAATGTTAAAATGTTTGTATAGTCTATGGGACTTAACTGCGGGGTCATCAGTCCTTAAACTTACAAACTACTTATGAACTACTTACGAACTAGGACGGCACAAATATCCATGCCCGAGGGGGGATTGGAACCCCCGACCGGACTGTGACTGGAGCGCCTTAGTCCCCTCGGCCACCGCGGCCAGCTTTCTCTTGTATTTTACGCCTGAAAAATTTCGTGAAGATCGGAATAAAACTGTAGCTTTCGTCAGTCTGTAGGAAAAGTATCCTCCCCCTTGCACCTTAATTCTGTCCTATCGCAAAATACTTTCTTAGCTGACGTCTTCTACCTATAAACTACATACCGGCAAAATTTCAGCTTCATAGGTGCATTAGTCTTAGAGATTTCGTGTTTAGTCAGTGAGTCAGTGATTGCGTGACTGACCTTTAGCTTTTATATCTATAGAATACCTTTTGAATTGTGTGTCCTACAAAAAATTATTTACCAGATTCGTACAGTGAATCTCATGCATATTAGCGCGAAGTTTCATGCAATTTATTGTCTTTGACGCCTTAGCACCTGAACTATATGTCGTAATACGGTCTGATTTCGAAGGATTTACCAGATTCGTACAGTGAATCTCATGCATATTAGCGCGAAGTTTCATGCAATTTATTGTCTTTGACGCCTTAGCACCTGAACTATATGTCGTAATACGGTCTGATTTCGAAGGTACATCCAGTGGCGTATATGTAAAATGTCTGCAAAATACGCGGCGAACAGACATAGTAGGAAACACGCAATAAATCAAACCGTCATGCCTGATGAACAGGTTTTTCATTATCCTAATTGTTTATGACTCCATATCTCATGAACTGCGTGTTGTACTACGACAAAATTTTGAACGTACGTTCAGTGGTATGTGCGTATACTGTCTGTAACATTTCTCACGAATACAGTTAATAGTGTACGAGTAAGAAATTGTAGCGTCATGCCAAACGCCGTAATTTTACTACATGAACATCGAAAATGTAGTAAGCGAGAAACTTTTTTCCTTTCATCATTTTGCTATGGTTGTCAGCGAGTAAACGTTTCCTAAAGGTTTGAAATTATGTTTAAAGTTTTTTGCTAGTCGCTAAGTGCTCTCCTTCACAAATAGTGGACTGGTAAAGTCACTGCATCACGTACCGCAAGACGGGGAGGTTTTTATTGTTCATGACGTCAGATCTCCTGAACTAATCGGTCCTATCGCAAAATCGTGTCTTAGCTGACGTCTACTACCTGTAAAGTACATTCCTGCCAAAATTCAGCTTCATAGGTAAAGTAGTTTTCGAGATTTCGTGTTTAGTCAGTGAGAGAGTGAGTGAGTGTATGATGAGTGTCCTTTATATAAGTAGAGTTAGCTTTCGCATGGATGTGCAGCATGGGGAGTAACCTGCGCCTCCAACATCAAAAACCTCCAACCGCTACAAAACCGCTGCCTCCAGTGGGCGCTAGGCGCCCCACGATGGACCCGGACACGAGAGATTAATCAGGTATTACACGAGCAGCTCTTACAAGACAAAATCGAGGACTATGCCACCAAATTATTTCACAAAGTCGACCGGCTACGAGAAGAAATGCGACAGTTCCGCCTTATTGGAAACGTACACGTCGTGTGCTACGATTCGGCGTCATGTGAAAGTGATCCTGAAACGGAAGCTGATGTCAACCACATCCTGTTCAGGTGCCCCAAACTTGACCGAGAACGTTTGAACCTCCTGCAGACATTGGTGAAGATGGGATATCCCCTTCCCCAGTCAGCTTCTTCCCTTTTGTGTACAAAAGACATTCGTGTATATAAAATCATAATTAAGTTTATTAAGATCACTGTACACAATCTATAAGCATCAAGTGTGTTGGTAATATAAGGTTTTGCTTGTGAATATGTGAAAATGTTCCAATAGTATTTAAATTGTAATGTAATGTAGTTTTCGCTTTGTTTCCACTTTTCATTTTGCAAAATGTACTTCTGTTTTGTCTGTTTATTTAAATATATGTACATGTCCACTGTGTGTTGTAGATGGCCACACTGAGTTAACACTCAGAAGGCCAAATAAATAAATAAATACTGTAAAGGCTTCGGATGCTTTCTTCAGACTGTTGCATTTCTGGTGGCCAGCAACTGTTTATCCGGTAGTGGCAGTGACGTCACTACGGTAACGCGCAAGTTGCAGCGCGAAGGCTGAACCGGTGGCCCTTTGTCGGGGGAAGGCGGCCGTGGGATGCGCCGGTGGAGCTTTGACCTGTCGGCACAGCTGTCAGCTGGCGACGGATCGCTGTGTAGGGGGGCGGGTGGGGGGAGATTTGTGGCGGCCCGGAGGCACGTACAACAGGCTACAGGCTGCAGGCTGCCCAGCCCGGCGGCCGCGCACCGTTGCAACTAGGAAATGCCGCGCGACGCGGCGCGACGGGAACCCAAAGGGGGAAAAAGAGGCGCGGCTAGTGCGACGGGTCGCTCCGCGGCGTTCCTCGAAGCGCCGAGTGCCGCGGCTAGGCGCGTTTTTTCCGGCCGCTAGCGGGACCCGGCCCCGCGGCTAGGTCCGCCTAGGTGTATGCCTAGGCCTAGGCTTCCGCCTGGCCCCACTCGGCGGCCAGTAGCGGGCGCAGCGCGTGTGATCGACTGGATTCCCGGCACCGCTAGCGCGGGGGAAAAAACAACGCACCGTCCTAACGGCGGCTAGCCTGCTCCGGCCGCGGGTACGTTGCCCCCTCTCTCTCACACGCACGCGCGCATACACACACACACACACACACACACACACACACACACACACACTTGCGGGTGACGCACTACATTCTGCAGGTCCATCAGCCAAGGGAATGGCAACTGTACCAGGGGGCAGGAGGCGCGAAAATTACTGCGTATTGCGCAATGCCAATACCACATGTGCAGCTGTACGCTAAACTAAGGCGGCCAATTTTTTAAAGTCCAAATGCGGGACTTAAAGGATTTGAATGGGTACTATGAACACGGTACTCAGTGACAGTGTGTCGTTTATTCTGAAAATAAGCAAAGAAACGAAGGCGACAATGCGAATCTTTTACTTTTTAAATATATTTCAAAATGTTCAAATGTTTGTAGAGTCTATGGGACGTAACTACGGGGTCATCAGTCCCTAAACTTACAAACTACTTATGAACTACTTACAACTAAGGACGGCACAAGTATCCATGCCCGTGGGGGGATTCGAACCCCCGACCGCAGTGGCCGTGCGGACCGTGACTGGAGCGCCTCAATCCCCTCGGCCACCGTAAATATATTTAACTATAATGATGTTGAGTTGGTTTACGTTTTAGGAGGCGATCCATTTATAATATTGTAAAAAAATATAAAATAGCCAAGATCGCTTATCATCAATTTTTATTAATGACGACCGGTTTCGCTGAACTATGTCAGCATCATCAGGTCAAATAAAATATTATAATCTGTTAAAAAGGAAAGACGGAAATTTAAAACATGCATGTCATTATAATAAAACGAGAAGAAACGTCAATTACATCCATAAGAGCAAGATCGGGCATATTTAGAGATGAGACATACCTTGTAATGTCAAACAGTTGTTATGTAACAATTTACAGTGCATATGTGCACTATGTCATAATAAAATAATCATCACAGTGAGTGACAAAAGATATGTTTTATTATAATGACATAGTGCACCTATGCACTGTAAATTGTTATATAACAATAACTGTTTGACATTACAAGGTATGTCTCATCTCTAAATATGCCCGATCTTGCTCTTATGAATTTAATTGACGTATCTTCTCGTTTTATTACAATGACATGCATGTTTTAAATTTCCGTCTTTCCTTTTTAACAGATTATGGCCTTGTAAAATATTTTATTTGACCTGATGATGCTGACATAGTTCAGCGAAACCGGTCGTCGTTAATAAAAACTGATGATAAGCGCTCTTGGCTATTTTATATTTTTTTACAATATAATGATGTTCTATTCTCAACTGTAGATCTTAATAATTACAGATTCATAAATATTTTTGCAAGCGCCTATATTAAATTTTTGAGTTTGACAAGTTTTGAATTGCTTTGCTTACGACGGCCAAGGTCAGTGTAGGACGTTATGTGCATGTGGATGGAAATTGAGTGTAAGTGACCATTGACCCTGATTGTGCTGAAATTGGATATAAAAATTGTTTATTAATTTTTCGTTTATTTTTAAAATCCGTATTTCTGGCATGAGGATTTTTTTTTAGTATATCTTGGTTTTGATGTAGAATTTTGTAATATTTTCGCAAAAGCCCGTTTTTTCCCAGAATGTCAATTGAAGAATCATATATAATAACTGCATTTTCACCAGATAAATTAAGGATTTATAATATTTTTACATTAATTTCAGTCTTTTGATGAAATTACACACTACTGTTAGATATTTTGAGGTCTTTGTGGATTGAAACGTCTGTACGGAGACATAACTGCAACAACTTTAGGACCCACGTATACGTTATCTAAAGAAAAAGGCTCACTCACATTATTATTGTTTCCCTTAGTTTTCGCGCAGCGGAACTTCTTTTGAATCATTCTTTCAATCAATTTAGAAGTTCATTCCATTGATCTAAAACTCTGTCACTTAACGTGTGGAAACCCCTCCGAATCTTCGGCTCTTCGGCATCACCCCGAATTCTACGTTTGGAACCTGTTGTTTTTCTGGTCGCTGTCAACCTCACAGACCTAAGAGTGGTCACCCCACGCTAAGAGGAAGTCGTACGACAAATTTATTTCTTTTTATGTACACTAGACAGCAAAAGATGCTGCACATATCACATTCATAAATCCCAAGTTCATATCCTGATTCCTAATTCTTACGATACGTGGGAATAATCTGCGGTTGGTGGAATGTGAAAATTACCGGAATGCGGGACTTGCGGGACAGATTAGTCGTTTTGCGGGACACTTATATTGAGTCTTGCAGTGCGGGACGGAGCGGCAGATTTCGGGATGGTTTCGCAGAATCCAGGACGGTTGGCCGTCTTATGCTAAACGAACCGTCTGTAAGTCACCTCATGCTATGTCGCAGCGATACTTTGTGGGCAACTTTCTGATCAAAAGTGTAAGGGCACCCTTACGAGCCACGGATTAAGGGTAACATGCAGACTGCATATTTATAAATGTACAAATGTTTGTTAAGCTTATAGGACTTAACTGCGGGGTCATCAGTCCCTAAACCTACAAATGGGAACGAGAGATAAGCCCATCTAAATCTCGACGTAAAACAGCGAACATAATTGCAGTACTTCGGGCCTGGACGTGAAAATGACTGAAAACTTGAAACATATTTTTGCCTCCATCTGAAAGGCAAGGTGGTATCACTGTACGCCCACCGGCGTACCCTTTATTTGGTAATGGCACTTGAAACCAACGTTTAAGCTGTCAAATACAGCGGTGTTTCGTTGTATTTTATGGAGAGTTTTGCAATCGTATGTTGCTGAGGTATTTGTTCCTTTCAATTTTGTGACTATATTTTTTCTTACATATGGGAAAATGCTTATAAAGAGAATGAGGAAGCCATAATGTGCTTAATTAGGTAAACGTGTTGGCGAATTATTATGTAAGACACTCCGAATGGACTGCTGTTCATTAGCAAAGATGAGGCCTGGCAGAACACTACTGAATGACAACCAGTCCGGAAGAAGATGAAAACAGTATTTCAAATGTTTGTTAAGCATAAGAGACCCATCTGACTCTTCACTACACAAATAACGTCACAAAACGCAACTTCAGAGGCACACCGCACTGTCCCTAGTGCTCCCGACTGGTGTACCGGCAGGTCAAAGTGCAATGCGGCGTGGCTCACGCAGAGGCCTCTAATGGGCGACTGCAAAATTTCGCAGATGCGAGAGTATCGCTAATGGAATAAGGGACCTCTACATTATCTCTCAGACGATTCTGGTATATTTGTGTTTGTTTGAGCCCGAGTACTTTCCTTGTGATAAGTAAAAAGAGGAAACCCCAAATGCGTTACGTTTAAGACAGGAGAGTGTAATTGTGGAGGTGCCGAAGCCGCCGTCTGGCCGGCTGGCTACCGGAGGTGGCAATTGGAGTGCGCAGGCGCAGGCAGCGGCAAGCCCGCAAGTCCCAGCGGACTGCCTCAGCCGCAGACACTTGTTCCCCGCTCCCATCTCACACTCGCCAACGCCCAGCTCCTCCAGTCGCCTCAGCTGCAGCCACCACTGCTTGACTGCAACCACTACTGGCTGCCCGTCTCTGCTCATTTACATGTAAGCCCGCTCTTAAAACAGCGGCAACAGAAAGCAATCGCGTTTGAGAATCTCACAGAGGAACGTTTAAATGTGCACAACCAAAAAGTAGATTTCAATATCCAGGAAAAAAAGTAGCATTGGTCGCAACTTTTGCTTTTATTAAAAGTCACTGACTGTTCGTCTTGATTAAACATTTAAACTGTCAATATTATGTTAAAATAAAAGCAGTCAACAATACTAAGATTCCAGAATGTAACTTTCAGGTCGTCGAGGGGACTGAGGCGCTTCAGTCATGGTCTGCACGGCCACTACGGTCGGGGGCTCGAATCCCCCCTCGGGCATGGATATTTGTGCCGTCCTAGTTCGTAAGTAGTTCATAAGTAGTTCATAAGTAGTTTGTAAGTTTAGGGACTGATGACCCCGTAGTTAAGTCCCATAAACTATACAAACATTTGAACATTTGAAACTTTCACTCTGCAGCGGAGTGTGCGCTGATATGAAACTTCCTGTCAGATTAAAATTGTGTGCCGGAACCAGGACTCGAACCTTTGCTTTTCGCTGGCAAGCGCTCTACCGACTGAGCTACCCCGACACGACTCACGATGCCACCCCACAACTTTACTTCCTCCAGTACCTCGCCTCCTACTTTCCAAACTTCACAGAAGCTCTCCTGCGAAACTTGCAAGTCTACCACTCCTGGAAGAAAGGATATGGTGGAGACATGGCTTAGCCACAGCCTAAGGGATGTTTCCAGAATGAAACTTTCCAGGGAAAAGTCGGAGGAAGGCTACCGCATGCCACCTCCAAACAGGACCATCCAACTCGCCATACCTAAAAACTATTAGCTATGAAACGCGGCGGATGGATATATCCGTCATTCGCACTTAAAGATGATTTTTCGGAACTGAATAAAAGACCATCCCACTGGTGACAGCAAAAGAAAAAAATAGAGAGAGTAAAACAAACTAAGTTTCTTCCCTAGCATTGATCTATATCTACATATATACATCGCAATCCACCGAAAGGTGTGGAAGGAATCTTAGGGTTTAACGTCCCATCGACAGCTTGGTCATTATAGACGGAGCTTATTCTCTGATTTTGGGTAAGGATGGGGACGGAAATCGGCCGTGCCCTTTGAAAGCAACCATCCCGGCATTTTCCTGGAGTGATTTAGGGAAATCAGGGAAAACCTAAATCTGGATGGCGAGAGGTGGATTTGAACCACCATACGAGTCCAGAGTGTTACCATTGCGCCACCTCGCTCGGTCTGAAACGTGTGTGACGGAGGGCATTTCTTTTCCTATTCCACTCGCAGATAGAACGAGGGAAAAAAGAATGTCTGTATGGCTCTGTACCAGCCCTAATTTGCTTTGTATTTGTTATCTTTACGCGAAATGTAAGTATGCAGCGGGAAGATCGTTCTAAAATCAGCTTCAAATTCCCCGTCTAAATTTCCTCAACAGAATTTCTCGGAAGGAACGTCGTCTTTCCTCCAGCGTTTCCCGTTGGAGTTCCCGGGGCATTTCTGTGAGACTTGCTCATTTGTCGAACCTACCAGTAACGAACCTAGCTGCTCGCCTCTGAACTGCTTCCACGTGTTTCTGTAAAAAACTGATCTGCTAAGGGTTCCAAACACTTGAGCAATACTCGAGATGTGGCCGTACAAGCGTTTTATACGCAGTTTCCTTTAGACATTAAGTACAAAATGTTTAAAGCTTAAAAGACTTAACAGCGGGGTCATTAGTCGCTAAACTTACAAACTACTTATGAACTACCTTATTCTAAAGACGACACAAACATCCATACCCGTGGGGGGGGGGGGGTTTCGAACACCCAACGCGGTACTTCTAACCGGAAGTAGAACTTCCGAAAAATCTCAAAGTAAACTAAAGCCAGTTGTCCGCCTTACGACTGTCCTTACGTGTTCGTTCCATTTCATTTCGCTCTGCAATGTTACGCCTAGATATATTTGATCGATGCGACTGCATCAAGAAGCTCACTACTAATGCTGTATTCGAACATTATGTGATTGTTTTTCCTACTCATGTGCATCACCTTACGTTTTTCTACATTTAAAGCAAGCTGACATACTTCGCACTAACTAGAAATATTGGTCTAAGGTCATCCTGTATGCTATTACACCGAAGCATCATCAGCGAACAGCCACAAATTACAAGTTACTCTGTGCATCAGATGATTTATTGTTGCGGACTTCAGTTCGAACATTGGTTTAATGCAGCTCTCTGCTCTACTCTATACTGAACAAGCATCTTTTTCTCCTCATCCATTTGAATCTGCTTACTGCATTCATCCCTTTGTCTCCCTCTGCGATTTTTACCCCACGATTCCTTGATGTCTAAGAATGTGTCCTACCAATCGATCCCTTCTTTTAGCCAAGGTTTGCCAAAAATTCCTTTTTTCCCCAATTTTGTTCAGTATTTTCTCATTAGTTACGCGATCCACCCACCTAACTTCAGCATTCATATGTTGTTGTTGTGGTGGTGGTCTTCAGTCAGCAGACTGATTTGATGGAGCTCTCCACACTACCCTGTCCTGTGCAAGTCTCTTCATCTGAGAATATGTTCGGCAACCTACATCCTTTTGAATTTGCTTACTGTATTCGTCCCTCGGCTTCACTCTACGATTTTTACCCCACACACTTCCTTCTAGTGCTAAGTTGACAATTCCTTGGTGTCTCAGAATGTGTCGTACTAATCTAGCCCTTCTCTTGGTCAGAATATGCTAACAGCTCCGTTTCTCCCCAATTCGGTTACGCACCTCCTCATTTGTTACGTGATCTACCCATCTAATTTTCATCATTCTTCTGTAACACCACATTTCAAAAGCTTCTATCATCTTTTTGTCTGAAATCCTTATCGTGCACGCTTCACTCCCATACAGTGCTACACTCCAGACAAATGCTTTCAGAAAGGACTTCCTAACATTTAAATTAATATAGGATGTTAACAAGTTTCGCTTCTTTAGAAACGCTTTTCTTCCCATAGCCATTCTGGATTTTATGTCTTCTCTACTTCGGCCATCAGAAATTATTTTGCTGCCCTAGTAACAAAACTCATCTACTACTTTTATTGTCTCATTACCTAATCTAATTCCAACAGCATCGCCTGATTTGCTGACATTGCATTCCGTTACCTTCATTTTACTCTTATATCTTCCTTTCAAGACACTGTTCATTTCATTCTATTGCTCTTCCAGATCCTTCGCAGTCTCTGAGAAAATTATTATTTCATCAGCAAACTATACAGGTTTTATTTCTTCTCCCTAAACTTTAATTCTCTCTCCAAATTCCTCCTTGTATTCCTTCACTGCTTGCTCAATATACAGATTGAACAACACTGGGGAAAGTCTACAACCCTGTCTTACTCCGTTCCCAACCACTGCTGTCCTGTTTTTGTATAAGTTGAATATAACTCTTCGATCCCTATATTTTACCCCTGATATCTTCAGAATTTGAAAGAGTGTATTCCAGTCGACATTATCGAAAGCTTTCTTCAAATCTACAAACGCTAAAAACCTAGGTTTGCCTTGTAAGATAGGTCGTAAAATGAGTATTGCCTCCTGTGTTCCTACATGTCTCCTAAATCCATACTGATCTTCCCCGGGGTCGGATTCTACAAGTTTTTCCACTTTAGCACCACATTTCAAAAGCCTCTATCCTTTGCCTGTCCGCACTCTTTTATCGTCCATGTTTCATTCCCTTACACGGCAACACTTCACACAAATGCCTTCAGTTCAGAAAAAACTTGCTGACGCTCGACAGGAAACGATAGGGGTCCAACCACACTGTAGTTTATTGTTTGTGGGAACAACAAGTAGCGGATGAGTGTGAGGGGCTCACCTGCTCGTGCTTCTTGAGGTAGGAGAGGCGGGGGAAGGCCTTGTCGCAGAACTGGCAGGCGTAGGGCGTGCCCTCGGTGACGCCGACGGTGAAGGCGAGTTCGGTGTCGGGCAGGTCGCTGGCCGAGTTGGGCGTGGCGCACGAGCTGGCCGACGGAGACTCGTCGGGCGGCGTCTCCGACCTCCACGACGAGCCCGCCTCCGTGCCCAGCGCGTCTGCAACACGCCAATGGGAGGGCGGCGCTCAGCAACACGACACTCTGGAGGCAGGGCGGCAGCACGCGGTCAGGACACCATACAGAACTCACCAGGCCGCAAATGGAGGGTGTCTAGATATTAAAGCATAAACATTTATTGAAAACCCTGCGTCATGTTATTTATTCATTCTATGCTCTCCTAGTGCATCTTCCCTCTTCTCTGCATCCATATCTTGCTGTCCCGTATCTCTGTACATCTCTATCTTTCCCTCTGTCGGCCCGTTTCTTCCACTCCTCCCCCACGCCTCATCTTTCATCTCCTTCAACCGTACCCAATCTAGGAAAACTCATCACCATGAAAGTTAGCAGATTATACAGGGTGTTACAAAAAGGTTCGGCCAAACTTTCAGGAAACATTCCTCACACACACAGAAAGAAAATATGTTATGTGGACATGTGTCTGGAAACGCTCAATTTACATGTTTGAGCTCATTTTAGTATTTCTCTTTAAATTGAAATAATTCGCGCAGACAATTGTCAAAATACTCAATTATTTCTTTACTATGTACTGTACTTCCTAGATTCACCGCCAGTTGGCCCAATTTAAGGAAGGTAATGTTGACTTCATTGCTTGTGTTGACATGCGACTCATTGCTCTACAGTACTACGGATGAGGCTTCATTCCAACGTGATCAAATTGTAAATTTTCACAGTCAACATGTGTGGGCTGACGAGAATCCGCACGCAATTGTGCAATCACATCATCAACATAGATATTCTCTGGACGTTTGGGCAGGAATTGTTGCCGGCCGCGGTGGCCGAGGTGACTGAGGCGCTCCAGTCACGGTCAGCACGGCCACTACGGTCGGGGGTTCGAATCCCCCCTCGGGCATGGATATTTGTGCCGTCCTAGTTCGTAAGTAGTTCATAAGTAGTTTGTAAGTTTAGGGACTGATGACACCGTAGTTAAGTCCCATAAGCTTAACAAACATTTGAACATTTTGAGCAGGAATTGTTGATGTCTTGATTGGGCCTCGTGTTCTTCCACCTACGCTCACTGGAGCACGTTATCATGATTTCATACTGGATACTTTGCCTGTGCTGCTAGAACATGTGCCTTTACAAGTACGACACAACATGTGGTTCATCCACGATGGAGCTCCTGCACATTTCAGTCGACGTGTTCGTACGCTTCTCAACAACAGATTCCGTGACCGATGGATTGGTAGAGGCGGACCAATTCCATGGCCTCCACGTTCTCCTCAACCCTCTTGACTTCCATTTATGGGGGCATTTGAAAGCTCTTGTCTACGCAACCCCGGTACCAAATGTAGAGACTCTTCGTGCACGTATTGTGGACGACTGTGATACAATACGCCATTCACCAGGGCTGCATCAGCGCATCAGGGATTCCATGCGACGGAGGGTGGATGCATGTATCCTCGTTGACGGAGGACATTTTGAACATTTCCTGTAACAAAGTGTTTGAAACCACGCTGGTACGTTCTGTTGCTGTGTGTTTGCATTCCATGATTGATGTGATTTGAAAAGAAGTAATAAAATGAGCTCTAACATGGAAAGTAAGTGTTTCCGGACACATGTCCACACAACATATTTTCTTTCTTTGTGTGTGAGGAATGTCTCCTGAAAGTTTGGCCGTACCTTTTTGTAATACCCTGTATAAACTTTCGTGATGATCTCTGAAATAATAATAATAATAATAATATTATTTTTTGCAAGGGTCTCTGCAATGCACCATACAACCATTACGTTTCCCCCTCTTGATTTAAACGTCAAGTGTCTACAAATTCATGAAGATCGGAGCAAAACTATAGATTTTCTCAAAGTCTATAATTTAATTACCCTCCGCCATATACCATACGAAAATACATTTAGACAGTGACCTTCCTCTTGTTTCGAAGGTCAAGCGTGTAAAATTTCAACAACAACGGAACAAAACTATAGATTTGTACGCACAAATGCATAGAAATGTGTTTAGTCCGAATCACTAAAGTACGGTGAACAGACTGACCACGGAGTGAGAACATGTTCAACGTATTTTGAGTTTGTCCATCTGAATTACGGACCAGGGGCTTCAGCTGTATATCTTGTAACGAAAAATAGTACCATCGGCTGTGTTCAATATATTTATTTAGCAACCAGTTTCGACGGTCAATGCCGTCATCTTCAGGCCCTTAAAATAAGAAACCTGCATATTGCTGGATGGCAATAATTATAACCGTTATCGCACTACAGGGACTGTTGTTTCTAGTTGCTGTAATATTGGACGAATGTGCGATATCAGTTATACTGACTGTAATACAGCAATATGCAGCTTTCTTATTTTAAGGGCCTGAAGATTACAGCGTTGACCGTCAAAACTGGTTCCTAAATAAATATATTGAACACAGCTCATGGTAATATTTTTCGTTACATGTTCAACGTATGTGCTTCGTTCATTTGTGGCAGGTGTCACATGGTAGCATTATCAAAAATATAAAAAACTGTATTTTGATTTTCCTGATCTGATACGTATTAGTTTGAAATATTACAGTTTTCTACAATTTTTGTTTTCATTTTTGCCAATTACAGCGCCGTCTATCATGAAAAATGTGTGTCAAACAAAAGTTACACATTTTTTCAAAGAGTATCCAAATCTGCAGATTTCTAAGTCACCGCCCCCCACCAGCTGCCGTGGGTGGTACAGAATAAGGAGTCGACCTCTATGTTAATATATGTCCCACTTGGAAGTAACTATAACTGCAACATTTTTTATTCCGATTTTTAGTTTTCCAAATACTCCGAAAAACAGAATGAAACTTTCACTCTGCAGCGGAGTGTCCGCTGATATGAAACTTCCTGGCAGATTAAAATTGTGTGCCGGAACCGAATTCGAACCTACGACCTACGCCTTTCGCGGGCAAGCGTTCTACCGTCTGAGCTATCCTGTCACGCTTCACGGTCCGCCCTCAGAACTTTACGTCTGCCACTACCTGGCTTCCTACTTTCCAAACTTCACAAAAGTTCTCCTGCGAACCTTGCAGGAATAGCACTCCTGGAAGAAAGGATATGGAGACATGACTTAGCCACAGCACAGCAAAGTCCCAGGTTGGCAGCCCGGTTCCGGATGTTGCGTTCTTCCCGGATGTTGCGTTCCGGAAAACAGTCGGAAGTGCCTAACCGTGTGTTTGTTTGTAAATCTATCGGACCAAACTGCGTGGTCATCAGTACGTAGCTTACAAACTACTGAAACCTAGGTAAACTAACCTAAGCACAACACACACACACACACACACACACACACACACACACACACACACACACACACACAAGCCCCATGGAGGACTGGAACCTCCGACGACGAGCAACCGCGAGCTCCGCAGAGGCGCCTTAGACCGCTCGGCTACTCCACCACGGCTCAGCTTGTGTAGTTAAAATGTTTGTTAAGCTTAAGGGACTTAACTGCGGAGTCATCAGTCCCTAAACTTATGAACTAACTTACACTATAGTCGAGCCGGAATAGCAGAGCCCTGGTGGTTGCGCCAATCGGCTTTGAGCGCCGACTACAGCAGCAGACCATTGGAGCAAGTCGAACGCGAGCTTTGCTAAGCGCATGCGCGAATTCGGCTGCGGTCTGCACTGCTGCCAGTTCTGTGAGACAGCAGCGACCGTTAAGCTATACTGTCAGGCAGCGAACGAACTACTTGGCAACACGGCTGCTTTCAGTTTGCGCGGCTGGGACGGTCTCCCAGCCCCGTAGGCGGAGCCAGGGAACCATCGTATTCCGGCCCGACTATAGAGGCAACACAAACATCCATGACCATGGGAGGATTCGAACACCCGACGGGGAACGGACTCACGCATCGGAGCATAGTGCCTCAATGCGCTCGGCTACTCATCCGCGGTCCGTGTGTAGTTAGTTTCGCTACTGGCGACAGCGATGCGGGCTTGCGCTGACATACGCTTACTAATCCTACGCATCTCTCTCCGGCGGTGTTATAAATTTCACCCGATTTCGATGCTTCCTTCACAGTTGTTGCATTTTGTTTCCGAAAACCACTCATTTAAAGAGGATTAGCGATTAGTGCGCCTTGGTTGCACAGTGGTAGAGTGCCAGGCTACAAATCCAAAGGTCGCGGGTTCGATCCCCGCCAGGTACTAGGATTTTTATCTGTCACTTTTCACTTCTTTCACCTCTGGCAGTATTGCCCATGTGAAAAACACCGAGTAGCCACGTTACCCACGTTAAACTAAACTGTAGGTCCCCCTATAACTGGCTGGGTAAGTCAGTTCGAAAGTCGAAGGAAGGCAACGGCATACCACCTCCAAACAGGACCATGCCTAGTAAAGCACCGTGGTGTTCAAACCAATCTTCGGATTTTTGACTGCTTTACCTTTTTAGCAAAACACCTGGCTAACGTCTTAAAGCTGAAGAAAAAACTTGGCACGGCGAACAGGGCCTAGTACACAGTGACGTCCAGGAAGTGATCATTTACAATCAGAGCCCAAGACGCCTGAGGACGTGGCCTGCGACACACTTGGCTTGGTGTGGCAGCGGCCCAAAGGCGGATGACGCAGAGGCGCGGCGGCGGCCGCCCCCAGAGCCTGCCCGCTGTTCCCAGAGTGAGTCAGGCGGCAGCACTCCGCCTCGTTGCAGCCAGCTGACCGCCTCAGCGTCCTTAGCTTCCTGCCGCCTCCCAGTTCCGTGAGGCAACCGCCGCCTGGAAAATCGCCCGTGAAATTTCAATAAGCCCACAGGCCGCCTCTACCTCCGCTTAAACGATTCACGCTCCAGGTATATCAGAAAGCCTAGATCGCCTTCCACTGTCACTGGAGTTACTTGAGTACAGACTTCGTCCTTTCTGATTTCTCTTTCATTCAATTTCAGTATCACCTTATAGAAAAAGCCTGCACAAGTTCCGTCGTGTAGGAGTTTTGGTAACAATATTACTGAATAATAAGCTCCTTATTCTGAACAAAGATTTGTCTCCCTCTGCTGTCAGAAGAGTTTCGGAAATACGCAATGGTAGACCCGCAGTTTAGAACGATGGTAAACACACTTACGACGAGTTTGTAATTTTATTGTACCAAACTACGGCGGTCATTAGTCCCTTGGCTTACAAACTAATTAAACTAATTTAAACTAACCTAAGAACAAGTCACACACACACACACACACACACACACACACACACACACACACACACACACACACACACACCATGCCCGAGGGAGGATTCGAACCTCCGACGCGGGAGGCCACACGATCCGTAACGTGACGCTGGAGACCGCGCGGCTACTCCCGCATGGCTACATCGTAGTTATTACCCAATTCCAGCCGAATAGTGCCATATAGCACCGTCATCTTTATCTATTCCTTCACGCCAAAGATTTTAAACAACACTGCAGGAATTTTCAAAATGGTAGGTTCGCTACCATTACTTCCTAGAAAAGCGAGCATTAGGATACAATACATATTTTTGCTTTATTTCTAAGAGCACACGCAACAAGCCTTCAAAATATGATACCAAGGTAAAGAAAACAAAGTAATTTGAAAATTGCATTAATAAATTATTTGCATATGTCTAAACTGGTAGTGCACAGTTTGAAACTGTTAGTTTCGATAAAGGAATCATCTCCTTCGGAATTATGCTATATGCAGTCATCCCAAAATTCCCTCCAGAAACTGAAAAAATAATAAAATCTAATGTATAATTCCAATCACTGCGAAAGATTATGAATCCTAAGGTCTCGGGTTCGAACCCCGCAATATCCTAGGGTTTTTATCAGTCACTTTCAACTTCTTTCACCTCCGGCAACGCGATGGTATTAAACTTCCTGACGTGTCAGATCTGTGTGTCATATAAGGAATTGTATGCCTTTGCGGGGAAGCGCTCCACCAGTTCAACTACCTGTGCACGCCCTCACAGCTTTAGTTCCGCCAGTACCTCGTTTTCTACGTTAAAACCTTCAGAAAAGTTTTCTGATCTTACGGATTTGTCAGGAGATCTTCTGTGAAGTCTGTAGGGTAGGAGGCGATGTACTGGCGGAACTTCAGTTATGAGGAAGGATGTGAGACGTGCCAGAGTAGCTCAGTCGATGAGCGCTTGCCGTCTGAATGCTAAGGTCCTAGGTTCAAATCCCACAATTTCAATCTGGCAAGAAATTTAAGTAGGGAACAAGCAAAAGCAGTAAGCAGGAGGAGATACTTCCTGGTACCAGGAAATGCAGATGTTATAGTAATGATGATGAAGATGATGGTGGTGGTGCTGTGGCATTTATGGGCCTCAGACTCCAACTGGGGTCGTGTTCAACCAGCCTGGTGCAAGTCTTTTAGCTGACGCCACTTCGGTGACTTGCGTGTCGATCATCCAGTCCCCGAACGGAGAAAATCCCCAACCCGACCGCGAATCGAACCCGTCCCCCCTGCGAGGCAACTTACCATCCTGTCCACTAGACTACGGAATACGAGGGTTGGACCTTAAATAGTGGTCACTATTTATTCACAACCGAGAAAAGCGTTTCTTGTTTGCACCTGTTACTGTCCTTCAAAAAGTAGTCACCAGCGTTGTGTAGAACCCGTTGCCAGCGATGTGGAAGGCGTAGTATACCGTCAGCAGAGCCTGTTCTGTTGATGGTGCTAATGAAGTGGTCTGCTGCCAGTCGAATGTCAAACTTCTGAAGTGAATGCCACGAAGTTGTTCGTTCATCTTCGAAATCCTATCAAAGTCTTCCCCGTCCCATCGCCCAATCAGAACAGCCACAGCTTGCGCTGTATGCGCCCGCGCACCGTCATGCAAAATGACAGGTGGGTTCCGCAGGAAGTGTTGCAGGTGATGCTCCAAAAGCGAATACTGTGCATTGACTTTCTGTAGTTGAGGAACGTTATGCTTGAGAATAACACCATCACAGTCGTACACGAGAATTACCATAACTACTACCATACGGGGGCTGTAATGCACTTTCGCAGCGACCCATAGTGATGACATTCGTTGGATTGGCATTTCAGTTTTGGATCGTACGATGTGGCCCATGTCTCATCCTGTATTACGATACGGCGTAAGAATAGCTCTCCTTCGCACTCATAGCGCCCCAAGTGCGTCTGAGCAGCGTCGTAACGCATCCGTTTCTGCATTTCCGTCAATTCATGCGGAACCCACCTTGATGCAATTTTTCGCATGCCCAGGCGTTTCTTCAGGATGACAAGCCCAGTCGTATGCGCTAATTCGGTTTCGTGGGCGAGCTCACGAATCGACCGGCTGATCACTGTCCACTAACACTGCATTTCTTTTTCAGAGACGCCAGGATGTCTGCCACAGTCTGCCGACCTTTGTTGAAGGCTTTTGCCCTATGTTGCCACTGTTCTGTACGGGAATGCCGATTCCCCGCACGCCTCTTTAACAGCTTGATGACACTTTCGTACTGTACGACCTGTGGCACATTCAATCTTGATGAGACTTCGTTGTTCCTAATAGTTATGCATCCCTTTATAAGATCTTTATTGCCATATATGGCTTATTGATTTTATGTGACTAGTTTCGACTCGTTGAAGAGTCATTATCAAATCTTACTTGTCCAGGCATGCCGGCCGCGATGGCCGAGAGGTCTGAGGCGCACCAGTCACGGTCTGCACGGCCACTACGGTCGGGGGTTCGAATCCCCCCTCGGGCATGGATATTTGTGCCGTCCTTAGGATTAGCTTGTTCATAAGTAGTTTGTAAGTTTAGGGACTGATGACCCCATAGTTAAGTCCGATAAGCTATACAAACATTTGAACATTTGAATTGGTCCAGAGAAGTTAAGAAATATACTTCAGATGAACCAACATCATAGTGCATGTGCATACCATTTATAACTTGTCACTATGTTGTTGGTTCATCTGAAGTATATTTCTTAACATGCCTTGACAAGTACGATTCGATAATGACTCTTTAACGAGTCGAAACTAGTCATATAAAATCAATAAATGATCTATGGCAATAAAGATCTTATAAAGGGATTCATAACTATTAGATTAAAAGATCGCCTCCTAGAAAACACCCTGAATAACATGTCAGGTAATTATAATTCGTTGTCTCTGTTTCGAAATTATAGTGATGCCTTTAACTTAGTCCGTTCGCTCGCAAGTGACTGTTTGCCACGGTTGTGCGCACGTTGGTGACGTGGGACGGGTGATTGCATTTGCTCGGAGGTAAGGTAGGTATGTCAACAACGTGTGCTATTAGCGACAATAGTATATTCCATTGCATAGTGTCTGCCACTATTTAAGTTCCAATCCTCGTATGTTTGTAGAGCTTATGGTACTTAACTACAGGGTCATCAGTCCCTGAATTTACAAACTACTTATGAACTTTCATGCCCGAGGCGGGATTCTAACCATCGACCGCAGCGGTCATGCAGACCGTGACTGACAAGCCGCAGACCGCTCGGCCACTGTGGCCGGCAGTAATAGTAGTAGTGGTACTAGTAGTAGTAACTGGAGAATATGTAAGAGAAGGAAAGCTAAGCAGAAGTAGTAGTAGTGAAGAATACGGAAGAGAAGGAAGAACTGGAGTGGTAGAGGAGGAACTGAGGTGGCTTGGAGCAGTTAGCGCGCGCGGTCTCAGGTGTCGGCGGCGTCCGGCGGCGGCGGCCGGACGCTCTGCCCACGGCCACTTGGCCGGGCCGTGGGACGCGCCCGCTAACAAGGGAAGTCTCACTTACTGGCCACCGAGGCGCAAGAGTAGGTGCCGCGGGTGCGCCCAGGCCGCCACAGGTCCCACGGTCCGCACGTGCCGACCCCTCTCCCCACCCCTCCCACCAACGCCTTCCTCTCGCGCACTGCCCACACGGCCTGCCTCAGCGGAGAGTCTCACATCTCCGCGTGTGACAAGTCGCGCGGTGTCTTCTAAAACAATGTGAGACATCTTCCTGCTCTGCGAAGTGCAACAACTCAACGAAGCGTGGATTAAATGGATGGAAGATTAGGGTCCAACGTCCTGTTCACCATTAGAAAAGAAGCATACGCTGGAATAGTATTTGCCTCGGATGGGGAACGAAATCTGCCGCACCATCCCAGCACTTGGCTGGAGTGATTTAGGGAAACCACGGGAGAACTTAAAACAGAATGACCGTAGGTGGGTTTGAACCACCGTTCTGCCGAATGGGAGTACAGAGTTTTACAACTGTACCACCTCACTCGGTGGGATTAAATAAGACCCATCTCCATCCACAGCCGTCTACAGTTCCAGAAGTTAGGAACTGACATCTCGATTGTATGATAAACGTCCAATTGGAATTCTTGTCGGGCGATTTCTGTAGCTAAATAATGATGACAATTATGACTGGACATATGTGGCCGTTAGCCCCCCCCCCCCTGGGTTCTTATTCGTCCTGAATGGTGGAAGTAATTTTAGGTGGCGCCACTGGGGGAGGGCGACTTGCGCGTTAATGATGATGATGGATAATGATGATGATGATGATGATGACAGAATGATGATGAGGACCACTCAACATCCTGTCCCCGAATGGAGAAAATTCATGACCCGATCTGGGCGCATGCGCGGCAACCCACCTCGCTGTCCACTAGGGAGGCGGACGGTATCCATATAAAACTTTCTGGCAGATTAAAATTGTGTGCCGGAACCAGGACTCGAACCTGGGACCTTTGCCTTTCGCGGGCAAACGCTCTACCGACTGACCTATCCCGACACGACTCACGATGCCGCGTCACAACTTTACTTCTGCCGGTATCTCGCTTCCTACTTTACAAACTTCACAGAAGCTCTCCTGCGAACCTTGCTAAGACGAGTACTCCTGGAAGAAAGGAGTTTGGAAAGTAGGAGACGAGATACTGGCAGAAGTTGTGAGGCGGCATCGTGAGTCGTGTCGGGATAGCTCAGTCGGTAGAGCGCTTGCCCGCGAAAGGCAAGCACGAGTTCAATAACGCGTTTCGGTATTACCATCATCAGATTAGTAACTCCTTTGTGCCGTAGACAACCTTACGAAAATTCATGGATTTAAGCCGCGCGGGAGTATCCGAGAGGTCTGGAGCGCCACATTGCGAATCGCGAGGCCTCCCGCGTCGGAGGTTAGAATCCTTCCACGGGCATTAATGTGTGTGTGTTTCTTAGGTTAGTTTAACTTAGTTTACGTAGTCTGTAAGCTAAAAAAAAGCTAAAAAAAGAAAAGAAATTGCGACCTAACCAGCTTTAGGGAGCACTACCAATTTATTTCATCACCGTCGCCTGCCTCCTCAACGACTTTGTCGCATTTGCTATACGAATGACACTACAGATCAAGCTCGTCAAAGAAATTATGGAAAATAATAGGCTTAAATCATTTGGGTACATTAAATGAATGCGATCAGATAGGACTTCCTAGAAGAGCGCCAGAATGAACAGAATCCGGGTGGAGGCGATTTTGATGGCCACAGGTAAAATAACATGTGAACCGAAGAGGACTGCAATGGAAGTATATGTGGAACATTAAACTACGGGAGGAAAGTTGCAAGAAAAAGAAGAACAAAAAGGACAATGACATGTAGATGAAGATCGGCTCAGTTTACCCACATTACCCAGCCATTCCATTATGGAACCATCAGCCGCTTCAGCAGTGCCTTTTTTGGAATCTTGGGCTCATCAGTTCGTGTATTCTGCGCAATACTGTAACCCTAACACCACCTCTTACCAACTGCAATCGGGATTCATTCAACGAAGCTACGGATTTAGAGTCATCTTGGGTACAACGGAACAGAGCCGAAGGGTGCCTGTGGAAGGGGGAACTGTACCGTACTGGCCAGGATACCAGGAAGGACCGGTGCTGCGGTAGTCGTCGTCAAAGGGGAGAGACGCGAATCACGTCTAAGGGAATTGTTCGCTGGCGGTGAGAATGCGGTAGCAGGACACGATCAGCGGTTGCCAAAGTCCGTTTTTGCAGGCAGAGAACAATTTGCCTTGGAGACATGTGGATGGAGCTTCAGTAACAGAGTGGTGCCACAGTTCGCCAGTAAACAAGCGAGTTCATTGCCCTGTAAGTTAGTCTCCTAATACTCCGATGTTCACTGCTTCAAATGAAGTCAGCTGATGTGTGAAGGTGCGTAATTGGTTGCGCCCGTGTTTTTCAACCTTTTCGAATAAGCGTCTTACTTCGAAGTAAAAATATTCTGGCGACCGTCCCCTCACGATCCGTTACAAAACAATGTAACTCATTATTTTTCCCTTCAGCTTTCTTTTAAATTGTTGAACGAAGTTTTCTGCATATTATTCGGAAAGGAACACATTAGCCCATTTATACATGATTTCCAATACAATTTTCGGACTTGCACCTATTCATCATTGTAAAACAACATATATGACATATTCAATTCATAATGAATATTACACAAGGAAGCCTGTAATTTTAATATTACATAAATTTCACTTAGGCGTACGTTTTTGTATCACTAATTCCCTAGTTGTCGTATGGTGCAAGTACTTCGTCCTGTGACGGCGACCCCCCTCCCAACGACCCAGCAAGACTTCGCGATCCATCCCCCCCCACCCCTCGCTGAGGGTCACGACCCACACATTGAGAAACATTGGCTTAGAGGAAATGGTATGTGTGGTGGAGCGCTTTAATTTATGCCAAGAACGAGTGTGATTGGGCTTCCGTTTTGCAACAATATGCCCCATTGGCCGTTTAGATACGCGGTGCTAGTTCTACGTGGAATGCTTGCAGAACTTCCAAAACATCACTCGAAATGTGGCAGCCGGAGGTGATGGTTATATCACTGTGTTATGTGCCTGTGTGATTGCGTGAGTGTTCTATTTTCTGAAGAAGGCCGTGCCCGATAGCTGAAAGTGTTGTATTTGTGTGTCTTTTGTATGTGCCTGTCGCAGCTCGTCGCCACGTCTTTGCGGTGAGCTGTAAACTGTCCTTATTACTACATTATTAATTCCAAAGTGGACTTTACATTATTGTGTTCTGAATAGTAAAAGTGATCGAGGACGCATGAAATTTAAGTTTTACATTAATGCGAGACTGTTGCAATAATGTTCAAATGTTAGTATAGCTTATGGTTAACTACGGCGTCATCAGTCCCTAAACTGACAAACTACTTATGAACTAACTAATACTAAGGACGGCACAAATATCCATGCCCGAAGGGGGATTCGAACCCCTGACCGCAATGGCCGTGCAGACCGTGACTGAAGCGCCTCAGTCCCCTCGGCCACCGCGGCCGTTTGCTGCAATAATGTCTGTGTAATGTGACGGACTATTCTAATACTACATGGCATAGTTTGTCGTTAAACTTTCATAAGTCGCTGTCCTTACTGACATAACTTCAACATTTCTAATAGCCTTATGATCACAGATATTTCGTTATTTATGTTAGTCTATATTACAGTCAGAACATGATGAACACATGCACGAGAGCGGAAATGTGCGTTATAAGAGAACTAAAGCGAGAATTTCACTCATTTGTTAAACAGAGTGATTTCAGAACCTGTTGCCGCCTGAGAGCATTGCGATCGCGTTTAGCTCGCCGAGGCACTCGTCTCTTATGCACAAGTCGCGCCGTCTCCGAGCGTTCAGCACCACGCTGGACTCGGCACGTTGGCCGCACACGTTCAGACACAAGCTCCGTATGCCGACGGCTTTACATGACGCTCCAAAACGCACGGCCAGTCCCGCACGGCCAAATCGCTATTCCATCTTCGTGTAGATCAAATAAGACTTCAGTCAGATGTTGAAGCTGCTACTGAAATGATATCTCAGATCCAAAGGAAACCATTTCCCATTCCCGCTTCCCTGTCTTTCTTGCCAGTCATTCGTTCGTCTAGAAGTACCGTTCCGGCGGCCAGAGAAGGGTCTTGTCGCGAAGCTGCAAGACCTGTAGCGGGGAGCAGGAGACGCAGAAATAACTTTTCTTCGTTTGTCCCGGTGTGGCAGCATGAGTATTAATGGCCCGCGCGCTGACGAGCGTCGTAACTCAGACTGATGGAAGCGGCGACAGAGGCGGGGGCGGCACGTCAAATGGAGACGGATCGCGGGATCAGGAGCTGGAGACGCGGGCGCGGCCGAAGTCGCGAGCTCCCGCGGGGGCGCGCCGGCACCTGTGATTATATCCAGAGAAGGCAGTCTCTATATACCGCGGCGCCGCGCCCTATGTTTCAGGGTGGCCATGCTCAGGCGACGGCTCTGTCTTTCCAGCCACTGCTTGAAGAATGAAGCTAAGCCCTGGTATGAAACAGCGAACAAAACTGCAATACTTAACTGATGAGAGCCGTCAGGTATTTGAAGGAAAGCTCCCAATTGCAGGGGACGTCATGATGTAACGACGTACTTCGGTAAAATGACATATCAAATCTTTTGACTAAACTAGTTTAAAGACGCCACTTTATGCAGCCAGCCGCGGTGGCCGAAGGGACTGCGGCGCTCCAGTCACGGTCTGCACGGCCACAACGGTCGGGGGTTCGAATACCCCCGCGGGGATGGATATTTGTGCCGTCCTTAGGATTAGCTAAGTTCATAAGTAGTTTGTAAGTTTAAGGACTGATGACCCCCTTAGTTAAGTCCCATAAGCTATACAAACATTCGATACTTTATGCTGTTTAGATAGATCGTTTGGCAATTTTTTTTTCTTTATCGATTTTTTAAAGCCCCCAGTTAGGGCAGGCTGGCAACGGTATAAGCTCCGCTCTTCAGCCAAGAGGTACAATTTATGAAAATGTCAGTGGCGTTTTTTTTTTTCTTCTTCTTCTTCTTCTTTTGGGCATATGGGACTTAACTACGGAGTCATCAGTCTCTAAACTTACAAACTACTTATGAACTAGCTAATACTAAGGACGGCACAGATATCCATGCCCGAGGGGGGAATTTGAACCCCCGACGGTAGTGGCCGTGCAGACCGGGTCTGGAGCGCCTCAGTCCCCTAGGCCACCGCGGCCGGCTTAAAACACTTTGATTATAGCTGTGATTTTTACTGAGGCAGAAAATAAAAAGTCTGTAAGGAGCATATAAGCTAGTCATAATTGAATAAAATCAATAACGCCTTAAGCAGCCATAAGAAAATGTTTGTAAATCTATCGGACTTAACTGCGTGGTCACCAAGCCGTAGCTTACAAACTACTTAAACTAAGGTAAACTAACCTAAGGACAACCAAAACATCCATTCCCGAGGGGAGGGGGGGATTCGAACCCCCGACGACGGACACAGCCATAAGAACGACATTAAATGTAAGTCAATTAAATGTAATAGCTATAAAAATTATTTATGACAGCTTATCTAACTGTATTTACTAATTATAAATGACTTCATTTGTATTAAAGAAAACCTGATGATGGCAATAAAAGACAAAATGAGCTCATTGTAAATAAATAAATGAAGCATTATACTAGCAGTGTAAAATGCATAAAAGTCAATTACAATTATGTCACTAAACGACATATTCCACACTGCGGGCCCCGAAGTAAAGAAAAGCTATGTAATACTTATATTCTAGCACCCATGCGCTGTTTTGAGCAATGCTTCTTACAGGCGTGAAACTATATTTTGAAAATATTTACGTAAATTTCTTCTGGTTGCCCCACATGCCTATAGGAAGGAAGCTTAGGGTTTAACGTCCCGTCGACAGCGTAATTAGAGACGGAGCTTACGCTGGGATATTCGTGGAAGGATGTGGGAGGAAATCGGCCGTGCCCTTTGAAAGGAACTATCCCGGCATTCGCCTGAAGTGATTTAGGGAAATCACGAAAACCCTAAATCTGGATGGTCGGTGATGGATTTGAACCACCATTCTCCCAAATGCGAGCCCAGTGTGTTACCACTGCGTCACCTTGCTCGGTACCCCACATGTGCAATTTAAGTAACTTGATATTTTTTCTTGTGGTTATTGCTGTATGTACCAAATAAAGGGTTAGTGCCTTTCCGATTGAAACAACTAGGCGCCTGTCAGGGGCTCAGCAGTTGTCTTTACGGTGAGCTGCTCCCTATCCTGTACGCTGAAATGTTGGTAGTGACTTGCCACTGAGTGCGAGTCAGCGGCGAGACGCAGTAACAGGTGGCACCCCACACCACGTCACGGCTGGACATGCGGCGGCAGCGGCTGGGCGCCGCATCCGGCGGCATCCATCAGGCAGTAGCGGCCGCGGCCTCCATAAATATGAATGGCAGCTGTGCGCCACGGCGGCGGCCTGTTATTTACCGCTGAGCGACCGGCCGCCAAGCGCAAACCGGTCGGCCACGGCGGTAATGCGATGCAGGCACTTAAAAATCTGCCCGCATCTCCCGAGCGACATGCCGCGGCGCGCCGCCTAGCCTAGCCTAGGCCAGGCCGGCTAACCTTTCGCCCGCAGCGCCGGCTACCGTGCAGCCGCCTAGTGTCGGCGACCAGCCTTCGCCGGGACCTCGCTCTGGTTGCCGATCGGGGCGCTCGGCCTGCGCTTTTGGAATAAAGAGTGCGTTCCAGCAGCAGGTTGCAAAACGCGCGCATGCGCACGTACACACACACACGCACACACACACACACACACACACACACACACACACACACACACACACACACACTTCAATGGAACTGGCCAGCGCACCTGGGTCGTTATTTGGCACTTCCCAAATAGCATCACAAGTGACAAATAGCTACCATGAAAGAAAAAGACAAAAGGTTCTTTGAGTGACAACTCCTTCAACTGAGTAGATGAGTTTTGAGATAAGGTACAGCAGTCTACAATCCGAAGATTGGTTTGAACACCACAGTAATTTACTAGACATGGTCCTGTTTGGAGGACATTGTTTTCCTCCGACCTTCGAATTGACTTACTCAGCGAGTTATAGGGGGGAGGGGGGGGGGCTACAGTTTAACGTGGATTCCGAACCACGGTGTTACTCGACATTTTTCACATCAGCAACACTGCCAGAGGTGAAAGAAGTGGAAAGTGACAGATAAAAATCCTAGAACCTGGCGAGTATAGATCCCACGACCTTCGGATTCATAGTCTGGCACTCTACCACTGGGCTACCGAGCCGCATGTATTTTAAGATATACGGTGATAATTTAAAAAAGGAAAAACTAACAATAAAAAAATAAAAAATAAAAAAATTTAAATGTTAAAGAAATAATGTATAATTTCAAATATTATGTAAAGATACCTTTAATTAAAATGACACGTCCCACATCATGACGAAATGTGCTTTTCATAATCGATGAAACAAACACTACACAAATTCGACACGTGCATAGGTACACTTTAAGAGAAAGAACCTACAACTTTAATAACATACGAAAATCTAATGACAAAAACTCATTTATTACTAGCTGTAAGCTGAGCGTCACCCGGGTAGTAATTTACCCCATTTTTAAGTTATTGCATATCCACTTCTCCACCTCTCTCTCTCTCTCTCTCTCTCTCTCTCTCTCTCTCTCTCTCTCTCTCTCTCTCTCTCTCTCTCTGTTTTCATCAACTCCTACCCCTGACCATCTTTACCTCCCCCTTTCTCTACCAATCACTTCCTCGTCTTATGAATCTCTTCTGAGATCTTTATTTGCCATAAATCTCTTATATATTCGAAGTCTCTGCGAGTTTTCTGCCGGATAGTAAAATCAACCTGATTCAATATTTCGAAGGTACAGCTCTCCGCCATCTTCAGGAAACTGCTGCTGCTGAGTCCCGTGTGTGATGCAGGCCCGAACTTCCTAGCGTGAATAACAAGGAAATAAAGCGAGCAAAACCAGAACCGCACAACTGTGCGTGCAGAGCCTGAAAGGGTTACAAATATGTTATGTGATGAGAATGGCAACAAAATTCCGCCGAAAGTAGTTACGTAGAACAAATATATACATACCGAAAACTAAAAATAAAAGTGACTGTCGGCTTGTGAGTACGTAAGTGTCTCTATCATAAATAAACCATAATCAGTTGCGCTCCTTACCGACAATATGTCGGATAGTACGATTTCTCGAACGGCTACATCTCATTCTGACTGCGCGCACACGTCTGTGTGGCATCCTGTACCACTGATCAAGCCACACTGATCCATTACCTTCGGTTTGTAATGACAACGAGAGCTGCAGTCACATTTTACCAGAGACGCTGTTGCGCTGCGATATCGATATTGACCTGGAGCCCGCGGGCTGACATTGTTCAAATTTGTGTGGAACATACTGATGATTTCCTGAAGTTTCTACCTTCAATCTTCCAAGGTTTTCTGTTTCTTCTGGACGTGAGTGTAGTATGATTACATCTGTGGCTATAGGACGACGCTGTTGATCCTCCGGAGTGGCCCTCGAGTGCACCCAGCTACGGCAGCGTCGCCCGCCTACCCGCTGTCCGCGGCGCGCAACTTTTTCCCCGCACGCACGCAGCTTGCGACAGTCTGTTGCTCAATCGACATTCCGCTCCGGCTTCTGTCACTAGACAGGCTTTTGCCCAAGATCTCGCCGTCTTCGGTTTTTCTTTGCAAGAGTATTCCCTTTAAAAACGTCCACAACGCGTTTGTGTTGCGTCATAAGCAAATAACATCATCTGCAAAATACTTGTTAGTAGTTGTTCGGGGCAAGTGGTGAGTTACGGCTCCATGCAACGTCGCGTACCACCTGCGTGTTCTTTAAGGTGTGACTTCATATATTACGTTGTATTTGGCGTGTGCGAGGTTTCTGTTTGGATGTTATTTGTAGCCTTTTTCTTGTGGCTGATAGCTTAGAACGTATCGTATACTCAAGGAGGTTTAAAAAGGTCTAGAACCCAATTAACGAAGACTAAAACATGATTTAGTTTCGATTCTATACCAGTAATCTTCAGAACATTCAGTAAAGAATTATTAGTATTAACATATACGTAGATATGTGAAATAAATCGCAATTTGCGATCAGTTATGGCTTCGCTGTACTAGGTTTAGATGGAATACCAAAGTGTAGAGAATGAAAATTTGTGCCCGGCCGGGATTCGATCCCCGGATCTCCTGCTTACTAGGCAGACGCGTTGACCACTCCGTCATCGAGGACACAGTGACCAGTCCGACTGCATAGGAGTCTTCCCTGCACGTCTCCCGCCACATCCAAATCTCCATTTGACACGCTGTCTCTTTCCTATACCAGAGCCTATTTGTTCAGTAATTCTCGCAGCCTGAAACCTGTATTCCCGCGTCAGGGAGAACAGACCATGAGGTATCGAGACACAATTACTTGTCGTCAGGAGCCCAGCCTCGGCTTGTATATATATATAACGACGTTTAGTCAGTCATATAGAATTTCTAAACTGGTAGCACGGCCTATGGGATTTTTGCAATGGCGATAAAATCATTAACAGTCCCCTCCCTTAGTTGACCCATAATAAAATAACTACTACACACAACGCCAGTACTTAATGGACACATGTTGTACTTTATTTTATTGAATTATTTTTCACAGTAATGCTCAGTCAGTCAGCCATTTGCATAATTTTTGTTTCTTCGTAGGCTTCTTAATGGCCTCAGTTGGTAACACAAAAATAAGTTACCAGTCAAGGAATTTTGGTTAGAAATCTGACAAACACTATCGGCACAGCCAGCGTTAGACATACAGTCGAGTTATAGTTAGCCACTTAACTGTAGACAAACGACAGTGCACGTAGCAGAAGTTTACTACTTGATTTACTTCATGGCGCGAGTTTATCCTGTTTATGGAACGAATAACCCTCCAACATCGCACCATAACCAGCAATACAATACGATGTGCGATGTGTTTTATACGGTATTAGAGGGAGTTGCAGAGACAAGTGTGTGTGTGTGTGTGTGTGTGTGTGTGTGTGTGTGTGTGTGAGAGAGAGAGAGAGAGAGAGAGAGAGAGAGAGAGAGAGAGAGAGAGAGAGAGAGAGAGAGAGAGAGAGAGAGAGAACGTCGGTGTAATACCTCTCTGCTACCTACGTGTCTGCAATTGTCAGCACCCAATTACTATGAGATTCCGTGCCGCCGATATTAATTAGTAGCTGATCTCGAAACGTGGATCGCGTGAATGTCCTGTAGTGGACGAAGTAATGTGTCAAGGAGACAACTCGGCGCTGCTGAGTCGTACACTAAGTAATAACCCGACAAAAGGAGAATCGGTGCTATCCAGACTACAATACTTTCTAATTATCCCAAAGTTTCGGCATAGCATTTCATGTACTGGTATCTAAGCTACGCAGGTGGCACCCGTCCATGTTGGCAGCAGGTAGACCTTCCTAGTCTGAGTTCAAGAATGATGACAATTTTAATTGCGAGGCACACCAAGAAATAATTTCCCCCTTTTTTAAAAAGAAAGACAACATAGTCACATGGAAAACTTTATTGTAAAACAGGTACACCGATGTTTGAGCTATTTTTCGACTAGTCACCGAAAGAACTGAGACAGTCGTCCCACCGTGTGACCATCTTTTGTACTCCTGTGTCGAAGAAGTCTGCAGCTGACAATGGTACCAGCGTGCGGCAGTCGTCTTCGGCTCTTCGTCAATGTCGAAACGCTGGCAGGAGTACAATAATTTCTCAAGCTGCAACGAAAGATTGAAATTGCTGGGAGCAAGATCATCACTGTAAGCTGGATGATCAAACAGTTCCCAGCCGAAATTCTACAAAACAGTTTCTGTTCGTCACCCGTGGGTGGATGAGCATTATCACGGAGCAGAACAACATCTGGACTCTGGAGTAAGCACTCCACGTTTCGCCTTCTTCTTATAGATACGTCGCAGTTTCCGCATTGTTTCACAGTAAGAACTGAAGACGACAAGTGTCCCAATTCTTTTAGTGACTGTGTCGTAAAATAGCTCAAATGTTATTCTGACCTGTTATCGTTTTTCGTGTTTTTGTTTTTACTTTCTAAATGCGCCTAGTAGATTAGGTACTTCATGACAAAATCTCAGCGCCACTTTATATCAACAACTACTTCTACATAAATACCCCGTATGCGACCGTACAGTGTGTGGCGGTGAACGCGTCACGCGCGAATGACCGTGCGCTATAAAGCGCCTTGGTGAGGAGTGACCAGCTGCTCCTCGTCGGCCGGCCGCGGTGGCCGAGGAGACTGAGGCGCTCCAGTCACGGTCTGCACGGCCACTACGGTTGGGGGTTCGAATCCCCACTCGGGCATGGATATTTGTGCCGTCCTTAGACTTAGTTAGTTCATAAGTAGTTTGTAAGTTTAGGGACTGATGACCCCGTAGTTAAGTCCCATAGACTATACAAACATTTGAAACATTTTGCTCCTCGTCGGAGGTTTGAGTCTTGCCTCGAGTATGGGAGTCTGTGTTTTCCTTAGCTTAAGATAGTTTAAGTAGCTTGTAAGTCTAGCGACTGATGTCCCATAGCTTGAGGGGAAAAAAAAATAAACAACGCTGGGCTGCCTTGCACCACTACCATAAGTGTGTGGGAAACTCCAGACGAAGGGTTGAATAGGGTGATTGCAATGTAAGGTATCAATTCCCAACCGCGTCAGCCAAGTAGCTTTGGTCGGAAATTGGGACAACGGTACCGGTTTTGCGGTTTCCGGGTGGGTATTCTCCGACTTGGAGATAATGGGGCTAGTCTTTCCTTAATCCGGGAACATGCGGTGTGGTCTAAGCTGACCTACTGTTATCCACAGGATGACCGGTGTTTCTTAACATCCTTTGGAGAAAATAACCTTAAAATGTCGGCAAGCAACAACACCTTACAGCAAGAGTTAGTAGGAGAAGCTGAAATGAAATGTGTTAATTCCGTTCCTGAGCCTGAGCGGTCGAAAAAAAAAAAAGTCTAAGACGATAATCATATAATCAGCCAGAGTCCTTGCGACATTAGGACGGCAGTTGCGAACCACTGCAGTTGTGCGTTGGTGACGTCAGGTGTAAAAGGTCTTTGGCGACTAGCAAACTCGTTTTACTACGAAAAGCTAAAAATATTGTGAAATGTGTTTCCTATGAACTGATGTGAACAAGTCGACTACTTTCCGGTTGTTGTGTTTGTTTGTAAATCTATGAGACTTCTTTGGTTTTTAGTCCCTAGGCTTACATACTACTTAAAGTAAGTTAAACTAACACACACACACACACACACACACACACACACACACACACACACACACACACACACACGAATACCCGAGGGAGTTGGAAAAAATTGAAGATGAATGTTCACGCATAGCTTTCTTCAGAATCAATCAATCAATCCAAGCGTTTAAAAGCGCAAATGAAAGGGCTTGATCCGCTGAGTGTTAGGCCAAAACGAACTGCGTACCTTAATTAGAGCCGAAGACATCGTAAACGATTAAAATATTCAGTGCAAGGACAGAAGATTACCGACTTTGAATACACTAAAGACAGCACAAACATCCATGCCCGAGGGAGGGATTCGAACCCCCGACGGAAACGGCCTCGCGCATTGCAGCATAGCGCCTCAATGCTCTCGGCCGCGGCTCTCTCTCTCTCTCTCTCTCTCTCTCTCTCTCTCTCTCTCTCTCTCTCTCTCTCTCTCTCTCTCTCGGCATAAGCTTGTGCACGATTCACTTATTTACTCAGTTAGTAGCACTAGAATACAGTGCAACATAGCCTGGTATTTTTATTCCAAATAGAAGTATTCAATATTATAGTTGAAACGAAATACGACGATCGCTGGTGCTTGCTCCAATCGGCTTTCAGCCCGGCTGCGGCAGAAGACCATTGGAGTAAGTCAAATGCGAACTTTGCTCTGCGCATGCGCGTATCCGGCCACGCTGTGCACTATGGCCAGTTCTGTCAGACAATAGCGACCGATAACTATATTAAATGTTCTAAAGTTTGCAAATCTATCGGTCCAAACTACGTGGTCATGAGTCCGTAGCCGCGGTGGAGTGGCCGATCGGTCTAAAACGTCTCGCTGCGGAGCGTGCGGTTGCTCGCCGTGGAGGTTCGAGTCCTCCCTGGGGCATGGGTGTGTGTGTTTGTCCGTATGTTAGTTTACCTAGGTTTAAGTAGTTTGTAAGCTACGGACTGATGACCACGCAGTTTGGTCCGATAGAGTTACAAACTAAAAATAAAATAAAATAAAATAAAATAAAATAAAATAAAAAAACTAATGCTAAGGACAAACACACACACCCATGCCCTATGGAGGACTCGAACCTCCGACGGTGAACAACCGCGCGCTCCGCAGCGAGGCGCCTTACACCGTTAGCTATACTGTCCGGCAGCGAACGAACTATTTGACAAAATGGTTGCATTTAGTTTCCGTGAGTAAGGAGCAGCGGAATAGGTCCAGCATGGCCGACCCTGACAAGCTGGCCGTACTTTTTTTTATTAAATATTTATTATAATATCAAACAATACAACCCATTACCTAAGACTAAAATGGGCAATGGTATAATACATAAATTTCTTACGGCTAAATGGTGACATTACATTTCATTACATTACATGTTTTTGAAGAAACCACTGGACATCTTGCTGGTTGTTAACGTTTATACAGGGTGATGTGTATGATGTTGTGTCTTATACTACTGCTGTGGTGTTACATGTGTGCCAACATTACAAACCTGCTTGTGGTGGCCAGCTCACCGAGCGAATCCCAGTGAGCATGCCCCTGGCACTGGGCGGTCAATTTCTTTTGTCACCACAGCCCCCCCCCCCCCCGCAAAATTTTTTTCCCCTCTTTGTCTTATTCTACTATTTAAGAAAAACCTACATCTAACTTACATCTATGGTCTAATTCAGTGTTTGCCACATCTAACCCCCGAATCCAGGGGATGGCGGATTCTTCCATTGCTGGAGACCCTCCCATTACTGGAGTCTTTTGTATCCCATCCTCGTCGCCACTTTTGTGTCTCGTTTCCGTCGTAGGTGTCGGTGGCCAAGTAGGAAGACCGACACAGGAATAAAGGATGCACGCTTGTGCAGGTACGAAGGTGAGCAGCCAGTGGGACAGCAGAGACTAGAAACACTAGAGTAAATTAGAACGATATATATATTGCACAGAATTTATACAATACTTAACTTTTACATAGCTCAGTACTGCAGAAGGCTGATACATCGTTGAGCTAGAGACCTGCCTAGTGCCTATCCGATAACCAAGTCTTCACTGGTGCCTATCTGATTCCGAGCGGAGTTGCAGCAGAGGGCGCTCGTGGCTGACGTCGTAAGAACGCCGCGCCGTGCGTGCATGGCGGCGCGCGGCGAAAGTAGGTGGCGCGCACTTTATACTTGTGCGACACCACAGAGTCCATCCCCCGGCGGCATGGCAGATGCGGCTGTCTCAATCGGGTATTGGGTCAGATCCGGTTATTGATTCAGGATAAAATCCCGCAGCACTTTGCGCGAGACATTATTGGCGATTTCGTCGAGTACTCGGAACGTGTCTGGCGTTCTTATGGCCGTACTTTGCCTATACAGAGCTTTAGGTGTCACTGCAACGCTGAGCCTCGCCCGCAGCGCCGGGGCTGGTGACAGCCTGCGTCGGCTCCAGCGCTGTGCGGCCTTCGCTGACGTCCGCCGGCGCGGCGGCGGTGCAGAAATAGCTGACCCGCGGCGCGGCTGCTAGCTGCTGGCTGCTGGCCGCTGGTCCCCCAGCGCCGCTGCTGACGTAACGCCGCGCCGCGCCGGCCCTGACGAAGCTCCCGGCTCGTCGTCCACACGTCACGGCTCCTTCTACATCCACACATTTCCAGGTCACTACCCAGTTAACGAGTCGGGTTGTCGCGCTCGAAATAGTTATGCAGAGGCCAAGCGGACTACACTTCTCGAGAAGTGACTTCTCTCTGACTGTATGTGTACTCCGCAGCGGACAGTTTGCTAATATGAAACTTACTGGCAGGTGTCAACAGTGTGCCGGATCGGGACTCAAACCCAGGACCTTTGCCTTCAGCGGGCAGGCGCTTTACCAACTGAGCACCCCGAGAATGACCCACGGCCCACCGTCATAGCTCTACTTCCGCCAGTACCTAGGCCACCTACCTTCCAAACTTCCTGGGTTCGAGTCCCAGTCAAGCACACAATTTTAATCTGTTATTAGAAAGCGAGACAATATTACTGTTTAATATTTAAATATTAAGGCATTAGAAGCCGCGTTGGAGCAGCCGAGCGGTCTAAAGCGTCTCGCTGCGGAGCGCGCGATTGCTCGCCGTGGAGGTTAGAATCCTCCTTGGGGCATGGGTGTGTGTGTGTTGTCCTTAGGTTAGTTCACCTAGGTTTAATTAGTTCGTAAACTACGGACTGATGTCCACGCAGTTTGGTCCGATAGATTTACAAACATTTGAACATTTGATATTAGAAGATGGCAAAAAAGACTTACCGAAACGGATGAGACAAGAATTCAAAGAAATTTTCATCTAAGCGTTTATAAATGACCGAGCTTGGTTCATCTGCTTACGAACATTTCCATCATAAACTCTTAGATACCGCCACCAACTTGCATATTGAAAAAGCAGATATATACTTTAAGTGATAGTTTGTACAACAGTAGTGTGGACATCGTTCATTGAAATTAAATTGGATATCTAAAAGAAGACAGAAGGTAGACAAAGTGTAAGGAAGGTAAATGGAGGAATTTGGAAAAAAATAGGGAGTCATTTGGAAAAGGAGGAGCTGGGAAATAAGGGGAAGCGAGGAAGATTACGCTTAATGTCCCCCACTAACATCATGGTCATTTGAGATGGATCACACGCTCGGATAGTTTTCCTCAGTAAAGAGGAAAGAAATCGACTATGCCGTTTGAAAGAAACCATCCCAATATTTGCGTGATTTGAAGGAAACCACAGAAAACACAGGGTGACCGAATGCAGATCAATACAGCTATTACTCTAAATCCGAGTCCAGTGTGTTCCTATTGCACCACCTTGCTCAGTTTCAGAGGTAGAGGGAGGAGTTGCGAGAATAGAGAGGGAGGAGTTGCGAGACGATAGTGGAATTGGAGAGAGGAATTGCGAGAAGGTGGAAGAGTTGGAGGGAAGAGTTGCGAGAAGATAGAGGGAAGAGTTGGAGGGAGGAACTGCGAGAAGGTAGAGGGAGGGGTTACGAGGAGGAACAGAGATTTGCGAGGAGAAAGAGGCAATAGTTGAGGGGAGAAAGAGGAAAGAGTTGCAAGAAAGAGTGTCAGGAAGTAGAGGGGGAAAAAGGTTCAGGATTAGCTGATAGTTGAGGATGATGTAGTTCTCTAGAATAATGAAGCTGACGAGATGATACATGCCCTGGGAGGAGGGGGAGGGTGAGGAGGAGGGGGGAGGAGGGAGAGGAGGAAGAAATGTGGAAGATCAGGTCAAGAAACATTTTCAGAAGAAAAATCGAGTAATATAAAAGGGCAAACACAGAAGCGGATGTTTAAACAGAACAGACTAACGAAAACTGTCAATGAAGATGAACAAGAAAAGTGAGTTGAAAACTAAAAAAAATACACCGCTGAAGACGTTAGCGAGAGAGATGGTCTCAGGTGAGTCGCGTTAAAATCGCGTAGAGGAGTCGGGCGCGCCAACAGCTGGGCCTCCCAGAAGAGCCCTTGGCGGTGAGAGGGCGAGCTGATTGGGCAGCCGCGGCCCAGTTGAGGCAGTTGACTCGGGGTCAGCGGCTGCTATTTCTGTGCACTGCCAGGCGGCGGGCGCCCTTCCTGGCTCTCCCGTCCTCCCAACCTTGGAAAATCTGGCCGAAGGCTCTGCACGCTAATTTACCGTCTCCACGATGCGAAAAACCGTCGGATTAATATTCAACACGACGGAGTATAGCTACCTACGAAGATATGCTAAGGTTGAAATCATTACTAAACGCTGTATACACTGAAGAACGAGACAAACAGGTATGGCTAGGCGAATGCAAAAAGAGATATATAAAGATTCAGAGGACGGCGCTGTGGTCGGAAACACACACACACACACACACACACACACACACACACACACACACACACACACACACAGAGAGAGAGAGAGAGAGAGAGAGAGAGAGAGAGAGAGAGAGAGAGAGAGAGATTACCTGACATCGTCTGGTCTGGAGACGATCAATTCGTTTTATAGTTTCCAAATGACAAGCCAAGATCGCAAACTAACAATTTATTAAGTGACGACCGGTTTCGGTGCACTGTGTCACCATCAACTGGTCATATATATGTTACAATCAATTTTTTAACAAGATGACCAGATTGTAACATATATATGACCAGATGTTGGTGACAGTGCACCGAAACCGGTCGTCACTTAATAAATTGTTAGTTTGCGATCTTGGCTTGTCATTTGGAAACTAATATATAAAGACAACAGGTGTTTGACGCAGACATGTAAGCATTTGTGAACGAAACAACCGCTATATGACAAGCTGTGAATGATATAATATATGAATTTTTAACCGCGAATAAGAAGTTTCAGCTGACGCACATGAAAATTTGTGCCAGACCTGGACTTCTACCTGCTTTTATCTGGTTGCTGACCTTAAACATTAGGCTACATGTGGTCGTCCCCTGAAACAACCCATAGTTCCACATGTCACACAAGCTATGTCTACTGAATTTCATCGCTCGGAAAGGCGTGCACGGATAAGGATAAGGCCACTGCCAGCGAAACGCGGGTTCGACTACCTGTCCGGCGCAAATAATCATGTATCTCCAACAAAATGTACTGATAAGTCTTAATTATACTGTTACACCACAAAAATTGTGACAGGGAAACGTGTTTAAAATCTCGGATTGCTCATCGTAGCTGGACAGAATCAGGCCAGCAGCTCTGTAGTAGAAATGCTCATTTGTCGTCGCGACGACGGCAGACGTTGCGTCTGCAAAGTTGTAAAGCCTTCCATCAGCGAACTGCTGTGTGAGTGAGACGGCTGTCAGACAGAGAGACAGCTAGTAGATATTTCATAACTACACGTAACTCTGTCACAAGAGTGAATAAGATCGCGGATGCGTCAGCGGTAAAGGAACGTGGAGTGAACACTGCATTTTCAAATGGACCACATTCGAACCGTTTCATACGTCATAGCTTCAGCAAAATTTATGTATATACTCCGGCTTTTAGAAGTAGGAGTCATTTGGTCTGCGGGATCGACGATGCTGAGGAGGTAGTCGTCAATTCACTAGCTTACTCACTGTGGTCAGTCACAGATTGCAGTACATACTGGTAGCTGCTAGAGGCAGCTAGGAGATGGGGTCTGATCGATGCTGTACTTCACACCGACCATCACCCGGGGAAGATGGTGATCCGCTGCGCTGACGACCCTATTGTGGTTGCCTGAGGCCAGCGCAGTCTTCAGTGGTTGGTTATCAAAGGTGTCGTCGAGTTAGCACTCTGGTGCTAATTCGTCCAGCCAGTATACAGAGTCGAGTATCAGCACGGCATCCGACTTCAGGGTGGTCCACGCATGGATCCACTAGCAGCTACATAGATTAGAGAAGGGACAGTACTTGTCAATAACAGTCCCTGCTTCGATTCCCAGACGTCTCGGCGCGGGCACTACCGTCCAGACGGCTCACAGCAGTCGCAACACCGAGGTCGCAGCGTGGCGGCGAGCGGACGCGCCCGAAGGCGACGCCACCTACTGCTCTAGTTCCTGTAGACCTGGCGCCTTCATCCGAATTATTGTATGCTACGGAATAGCCGTGTAAACTTTAATTCTGTATTATTAGCGTCCTCTGGCGCTCCACCAGGTTCCACGCCTCATCCTGACGAAGCTGGGAACCCACTGCTCGGCCCCAGCAATACTACGAACTGCGAATATATTATTGTATAACACATAAATAAAGCAGTCGTTTGACGTATATCGACACCTTGAAATTTGTCTCCATGTCATGACTGGTGAGGTTAAATGAAACACATGTAACTGCTTTTAACAATTCGGTTACGACAAAGCTGTAGCACCGGTTGAGCGGTTTGTTTACTAATAAGTGTCCGTCGGCGCAATGAATTGAGACGTGTTTGGTGTGGTGACGGGCAAGAAACTCGAGTCGTCAGCAGGCAATTAATATGGGATGAGTGGCGAGGCTGGGTGGGGTGGGGTGGGAACCGCGGCCGGCAGTAAAAAGAGCCGCAGCGGCAGTCTGCCAGCTGCCCACCGCCCCCAGGGACTGTCATCTAGGAGCGCGCTGCGGCCGCCTGCTAAACGCCGCGCTACCAGCCGCTGACAGACGCACCAACACCAGCATGCTCAAGACGCGAAGCAATCGGAGTTGAAGACATGCTATGGTAGTCCGTCCAGGTATGTGTGGGTGGCGTAATGGACAGCGCAACTGCCTAATAAGATGGATACGCGGTTTCGGTGAACACTGTGTCCAGATGGTCTAGAGGACAGTGCGTTTACCTTGAAAGCAGAATACCCGGTTCGGTGACCACTGTGTCTGTATGGTATAGAGCACAATACATCTGCCTTGCAAGCTGGATCCTGATTTTGGTCACAACTGTGTCCGAATAGTGTAAGCAGTAGATCCAGTTTCATTGACGTCTGGATACCCGGTTCGGTAACCACTGTATCATGTAGAGGACAGTACATTTGCCTTGTAAGCAGTAGACCCACGATCGGTGACCACTGTGTCCGAGTGACGAAGTGGGCAGTGCAACTACTTAATAAGCCAGAGTCTTGGGTTCAAATACTGGAATGACAAAAAGTTTTAACTTTCCCCTTTGGGTACTCAATTACAGCGTACATTCATTATCAGTGATAAAACTGAGACGAGATCTATTGTAAGAAATAATTATTCGATGTAAGTATCACCTATGCCTATGACACTGGATTATTCCTATTTCAGTGAATGGTGAGTTACTATTCTGATATTGAAGAAACTCGATAATTACGATACAAATAAAAAAAAAAAAAAAAAAGAGGGAAATCGCGATAAGCTGAGCTTGAATTATTGTAGTGGGGAGACGTGCAGTTGTGTTTTCCTCGCGAGTCACGGTGACACAGTCGGGCGGTGCAACTGCGCAGTGAGAAGGATCCGGTTTCGAATCCCGGCCCTGCTACAAATTTTAATTCTATGGTTCAGCCTGTACCCAGTATCAGTGATAAGCCTTTGAAAACCATAATCCTGACCCCAGCTTAGTGATGCCCAAATCACTGCGTAGCACTGCAGTTGACGGTTGTCATTCCAATATGTGCTTCATAGCCGACGCGCTAAGGCATGGTGAGCAAGCTTAACACCAACTAGAAGACGAGGCCTCACAACTGGCCGTTCGCATGTCACACCTAAAGGCCGCAGCCGCCAGCTCACTAGCTGGCCGTTGGGGCACGCACACCGCCGCGTAGCGGCCGGCCAGTCAGCTAGCGTTCGCGGCCTTTAGGTGTGACAGACGAACGACCAGTTTTGAGGCCTTTTCAAAAAAAGAAAAAAAAAATGTTTCTATAGCTTATGGGACTTAACTACGGGGTCATCAGTCCCTAAACATAAACTACTTATGAACCAGCTTGTACTAAGGACGGCACAAATATCCATGCCCGAGAGGGGATTCGAACCTCCGACCGTAGTGGCCGTGCAGACCGTGACTGGCGCGCCGCAGTCCCCTCGGCCACCGCGGCCGGCTGAGGCGTTGTCTTCTATGTGGTGTTGGAAGCTGTGGCGGAATAGCCGTGCGCGCAAAGGCGGCTTGCTGCGGTGCAGGGTTCGATTCCTTCCTCTTGCGAGTGAGCGCGCGCGCGCACGTGTGTGCTTGTATGTATGTGTGTGTGTGCGTGTTGTTCTTAGGATAAGATAAAGTATTTGTACCACTGCAGTTAGGTCCCATTACTTTGCAAACATTTTTTGACGGTGAGCGGGGTTTGACTGCCGGACAATGCGTTTTCTGAAGTGCATGCAGTGTCGGTGGAAGTATATGCTGCAGTACAATTGGGAACACGTGATGGAGCGGAAACAAGCATCGCGCGCTGGATGAGCTCAATGTTCAAATGTTTGTAAATATATCGCACCATACTGTGTGGTCATCAGTCCGTAGCTTACAAACTACTTAATCTAAGGTAAACTAACCTAAGGACAACAGACACAACCCATGCCCTAGGGAAGACTCGAACCTCCGACGGCGAGCAACCGCGCGTACGCAACGAGGCGCCTAAGACCGCTCGGCAACTCCACCGCGGCTGGATGAGCTGTACAGGGGCGACATGTTGAGTTGCCCTTCACGACAAATTACTGTTCTTCTTCTTCTGCTCTGAAAACGTGGTATGCTTCTCGTTGCCATCCCCCCTGACGTTTCCTGTTTCGGCTAACAGCTGAGTTGCCATGTTGGCGAGCTACAACCTACGATACGGTAACTGACTAGCTTGGTATGACACGATGAGTAGGCCAGGAAACGTGTTGAAACTGAACTTGTATAACGCACTGACTTCGTCGGCGGCTTAAACAAGCAAGCCTTTGAGGAATGTACAGAGATGGAACAGATCTCTCAGCACTGACAATATTTGACAACAGAGATGAATCAATCGATTTTCTTATTTGACGCTATTGGTTTTTATATATAAAAAAATGTTTGTATAGTTTATGTGACTTAACTACGGGGTCATCAGTCCCTAAACTTACAAACTACTTATGAACTACTTACGAACTAGGACGGCACAAATATCCATGCCCGAGGGGGGATTCGAACCCCCGACCGTAGTGGCCGTGCAGACCGTGACTGGGGCGCCTCAGTCTCCTCGGCCACCGCGGCTGGCTGGTATTTATCGCCTAGTAAGATGGAGTAATTACCTAATTACGTCCCGTGAATTGCTACTGGTTTTTCGACAGAGAAAATTTATAGCATCTTTTAGAGGTAAATCATGCAAGTCTACAAAATCTTACAAGTTTTTGGGAACCATTATCTTAAAATATTAAACACCGACACACGAAATCTGCAGTCTAATTGAGAACAG
The DNA here is from genome assembly GCA_026315105.1 of Locusta migratoria. Taxonomy (NCBI): domain Eukaryota; kingdom Metazoa; phylum Arthropoda; class Insecta; order Orthoptera; family Acrididae; genus Locusta; species Locusta migratoria. Next base: position 362,417,678 of record CM048746.1, on the reverse strand, counting down.
CACTGTGCATATTAATAGAAAGTGATAAACACATTAATCCAAGAACAAGTGCAATGGTGTAAAAATTATGGAATTCTCTCTTCCAGAATTTCTTAACTCCTAACAGATCCATTAACAAATGTTTTTACCTTCATTCCTCTGTTACAGCGAACTTTAACAGGAGCTTAACTTTTTATGTTTTACAAAAATACTGCCTTGTGTTGCATTGGTTCAGTTAACTGTAGTTAATATACTCATCAATTGTTTACGCCGTGGTGGAGTGGGCGAGCGCATTGAGGCACTATACTCATATGGGAGAGGCTGTTCTTTGTGAGGGGTTCGAATCTCCCCTCGGGCATGGATGTTTGTGCCGTCTTTAGTATAAGGTAGTTCATAAGTAGTTTGTAAGTTTAGGGACTGATGACGCCGAAGTCCCATAAGCTTAACAAACATTTGAAGATTTCATATGTTTACGCTTATTTTGATATAATTTGATAGTACTTAATGCAATGAATTTTTTATTTTGAGGTTACTGCCAAAATTTTCTTTTGTTTTTATCAAAATATTACATACTGCTAACTGTATCGGGTTAAAAGGTCTTTTCTTTAAAACAAAAATGGGGTCGATTAGTTTCAACGAGACAGAAACATATTCGAGAAAAGTCATGTTTGGAGTACAGCTATATATATGTATGTATAAAATTTGTTACAGGAGATTTAAAGGCTCGTAAGACTAATTAGGGATTGCAAACGTCCTTCAACGAATCGACTAACTAAAAAACATAATGCGTGCAAGTTATGGAGTGTCTGGAAATACATTCCGACCTACTAACTGTAAAAAGCACTTTGATGGATAAAGGTAATAAAATCGTAAAGATCTTGGTGTAAATATAGGAGATAAATGGTCGATGTGTGATTCAGCAGCTACGCACAAATGAAGACCGACGTAAACATCGAGTGACGCAGTGTCCCATAGAGACCGGCATGTTGCGTGGCCTTTCTCTATATACACTGTTCCGTTATTCTTGCTCAGCCGTTGCTCTTTCAGAGTCGCTAGACCTTTTCTCTCTGGACGGATTTATCACAATTTGAAACTATCTTCGCTGCATTCTGCACGTCGCCCAGGTCGGCTAATAAATATCTATCCGAACATAAACATAAACGTTACCAGCCCCTGTGGCTGCAGTTATTTTAAAATTCTGACGAGTATAAGACGTTGTTCTCGTTCTTGTTTACTGTAGCACATTACATTTGCATACACCCACTGAGTTCAGAAGATGCGACTTCAAACAAAGAGATGCATCAAAAACCGCATCGGGACGCGTAATGTTTTGATTTATTTAGTCTTTACTTCTTAATCTATACACAACACAGTTTGCAGATAGTTTCGTTGCATTGGGTTAAAATTCCCCGTAAGATTTAATTTTTGTAGGACACTTTGTTCAGAAAGAATGAAGCTATAATGAGATTCTCGAAAACGAAACTATAGGGTATACGGCGAAATGCGGTTCAGGTAAGGGTGAAAAGGACGGAATAAGGCAAGAGACGTTAGATAAGGAACTAACGTAATAATTACAAGGGTTGGAACTTAAATAGTGGCAACACTGCTGTGGACACACTATGCAATGGAATATACTATTGTCGCTGATAGCACACGTTGTTGACATACCTACATTATATCCGAGCAAATAGACTCACCCGAGGGAAAAACAGTCACTTGTGAGCGAGCGGTCTATCGTAACTGTGTCACTATATTTTGAAACAGGAACAACAGAGACCATCAATGCACAGTGTTACTGGTCGTGTTTGAAACATCACCTGCGACCAGCTTTGCGAAAGAAGTGGCAACACTTTTTACTCAATCCACCCATCATTTTGCACGACAATTCACCATACTCCCCGTATTTAAATTCTTGTGATTTTGATTCGATTCCGAAGATGAAGTATCCACGTCCTGGTATTCGCTTCAGAACTGTTCCAGAGATTCGATAGGCAGTAGACCGCTCCATTCGCACCATCAACAGAACAGGCGCTTCTAGCGGTATATTACGCCTTCCACATTGCTGGAACCGGTTCTACACAACGCCGGTAACTGCTCTGAAGGATAATACCAGACGCAAACATATAACGCTTTTGTATCGAGTAACAACTCAGTTTATAATCAGAATGGCAAACATTCGAAACTGCATGATCCCACGATGATTTTTTACAACAGACAGGCTCAAAAACTAAATTAAAAAAAGAAACAAACTGCATCGTACAACTGTGTCGAAATGTCATTTACCGTACTTGCCGGATGGTGGTAGGGTAGTATTCAATGGCGTGGAATAACGGGAGAGGGGGGTTCCACACCGCTCCTCCCCAAGCCCCATATCGTCGAAGCTATCGTTCGGTTTTAAACGCTGAAACGGCTGCAGGTATAGTAGACAATGATTGTAATCTAAATGAATTGTACCACAAAACTGAGCCCGACCCCTCTCCAGAACAGGACCGAACCTTCTCAACCCCCTCCCGGCCGCAGAATTATAAATTGTCTATACTCCTACTAGCATTGGTAGCTCGGAGCGAGCTTCACCCACGTTACTTTCAATCAAAGTAAACACTTAGATGTCATATTCATCACTTGCGTTACCTTAGTTTTCGAACAGGTAGGAGAGTCGAACTTAAGTGGCATAAAAAGACAGGAAGATTAGAGTCAACGCCCCGTCAACATCGTGGTCATTAGAGGCGGAACTCACTCTCCGAGCCGTGGCTCCAAGGGCCACGTGTGTGTGTGTTTTGTCCTTCGGTTAGTTTAAGTAGTTTGGATACTAATAACATACAGATTTACAAACATTTGAATATTTCACTCTCGGATTGATTGGGTAAGGATGGGGAAGGAAATAGGCCATACCTTTTGAAAGGAACCATTCTGGCATTTGCCTGGAGTGATTTAGCTAATTCACGGTTTTAAACCATCATCACGGACTGTAAGCAACACAAACAGATGAAGTGGATAGAACATCTAACGTCTTACCCATGTTTACAGGCCGGCCGCGGTGGCCGAGGAGACTGAGGCGCTCCAGTCACGGTCTGCACGACCACTACGGTCGGGGGTTCGAATCCCCCCCTCGGGCATGGATATTTGTGCCGTCCTAGTTCGTAAGTAGTTCATAAGTAGTTTGCAAGTTTAGGGACTGATGACCCCGTAGTTAAGTCCCATAGACTATACAAACATTTGAACATGTTTACAGGCAAAATCAATAAATAAGCATGTTATCTTAAAATGATGGCATCCGAAGCTGTTTTGTGAGATTAAGTCCGCTGTGACTGTAACAAGCTTACAGATGCATCATCAAGTGTTAAAAAAAAAAAAAAAAAAAAAAAAAAAAAAAAAAAAAAAAAGAGAGAGAGAGAGAGAGAGAGAGAGAGAGAGAGAGAGAGAGAGAGAGAGAGAGAGAGAGAGAGAGACGGGGGAGGGAGAGAGGGAGGGTCTGTCGTTTAGCCACTCCCCACTGTTCACGTCGGATGTTTAAAATAGTTTAAAATATTAAACGATGCCTAAGGTTCATGTTCTCGGAAAAAGATCAAAATAATTAGCACTGTTGCGATATTGATAACTAAAATATACTGGTGGTGGAGGTCGGGCAAAACCGTGCCATGTGCAAGCGATGGTCATGCGGCAATTTATGTCACTTGACACCTTGTCTTGATGAAAACATAAAAACAGTACATACCGTGATGACTCTTTAAAACCGACGCTATAAGAAAAATAAACAGCTGATGGTTCACAAGATGCACTTCCTAAAGTATCTTATCATCTCAATAAAAAACTAAACCTAGATGTTCCGATGTGAATTTGAACCACCGCCCTTCCAAAAGCGAGCCCAGTGTACTAACACCGCGGCACATCGGTCAGTTTTACTGACATAAGTAACTGCTTTTTTTTTCTTCTTTTTAGTAGGATTTGGTTTCCGTTTTTCCTACTCGTAACGAATGAAGCAATTCGTAATGTTGGCAGGCAGAATACGCCCCCCCTCCCTCCCCCACACTCTAAAACTTCTGACCAGCTGTTGGCGCAGCGAAAATAGGCGTGTCCTCTAGCGGAGCGCACACTATAGTGTAGTGCGGCGTAATGAACGGTGTTTGGGCGAGCGAGTCCCTTTTTGCGGCTCGGCGGCGTTATTAATATTCGGAGCGTATTGATCGCGAGATGGGCTGCCGGGGAGAGCTCCCCGGAGGGCGGCGGTTCCCGTGGGAAGCGGAGGCCGCAGTTCTTGTGGCGGAGACCAGAGCCACAGCCAGCCGACGGAGGTCCCTGAACCCGCCGCGACAGCCGGCCGGCGCTAGCGGCGGAGACGCCTAGCCGCAGCCGTAGCCGCCGACTCACGTACACACACTGATACACTGTTCACGTGCCTTTTACCGTTGTCTCTAATTCACTAGGCTCAGTAGACGACGTCTCCCGCGTGTGTAGAAACATCAAAAAGAGTTTTGCGCCACCTGTGTTCCCAATGAATATTATTAACTAGCTGTAACACCGGCGTTGTCCGGGTATTTATTTATCCTACACTCTCTTACTCCACATCCCCTTCCCTCCCTCTCTGCCGGTCGCAGTGGCCGAGCGGTCTGCTGCGTGTCAGTCACGGTCTGCACGGCAGCTGCGGTCGGGGGTTCGAAACCCCCCCCCCCCCCCCCGGGCATGGGTGTTTGTGCCGTCTTTGGTATAAGCTAGTTCATAAGTAGTTTGTAGGTTTAGGGACAGATGACCCCATAGTTAAGTCCCATAAGCTGTACAAACATTTGAACATCCCCCCCCCTCTCTCTGCATCCACCTCTTCATCTCCCATCTCTCTGTTCGTTTCCACCTTTCCCTCTCTCGGACAAATGTTCTGCAAGGTACCCTCTGTCATGTAACATACATTTATGTACCCAGTGATCTTCCTCTTGGTTTAAAGGTCATATTTGCAAAAATTCATAAAGATTGGAACAAAACTATGCATTTTGTGAAATTCCGTAAGTACCGTCCACCATGCACCGAACGAAATTTTATACGACCAGTGACATTTCTCTTGTTTTTAATGTGGGAGTGTGCAAAATTTCATCAATATCGGAACAAAACTATAGATTTTTATGCAATAGAAACGCAGGGTCACTTGAAAAAAAAAAACACTTTGTTGTTCTCAAATATTCAAGTTTTATTTCATACATCCCTTGTTCTGAGAATAACGAAGACAAGAAAAAATAGATCTATGAATTCGGTCGAGCCGTTCTCAAGTTATGGGTCGACCAAGGTATTTAGAGATCCATTTTTAAGTTGCAAAGGACGCCCCCGCTTCCCCCATGAATCGTATGAAACTTAAGGTAAATGGTGACCTTCCTCTTGTTTTCAAGGTAGAGTGTGCGAAATTTCGCGGAGATTGGAATGAAACTGAAGATTTCGTGAGTGTGTCCGCCATTCACCTACCACAAAATACTTTATTCTACCTATAAACTATATTACTGCCAAATTTCAGCTTCATAGGTGAAGTAGTTTTTCGAGATTTCGTGTTTAGTCAGCGAGTGAGTGAGGGCCCTTTCGCTTTTATATAGATAGATATTAAGAAAACAGATTGCTTAATTTTGTATGCAAAGAGAATTAAGGGAGACTTGTAGATAAAAATAAACAGTAACATGCAAATCTGTAATGCTAACTTTATCTGATACAAGGTCATGCCTGATACGACAGTTTTATGGCATCTACAGCGAAACGGTTGTGAGCGGTAGCCTTCTTTTCGTTTTATCCTTTCTGTGTGTGTTTGTGGAGGGGTGGGTCTGTTACAAAACGCGACATTAATGTCCAAAATTATATGCTAACTTTGTTGCAGGTCCGTAACTACTCTCATTTTCCAATAATCGACACATAAATCTGGGTATTCTCACGTGGTGGCCTTTCATTATTTAAGACGTTATATCTCCTGTCTGTCGTGCTCTTTTGTTTTTGGGTCAGTAACCTTCGTGGGCGTACGGTGAACAGTTCACCCTAGTTTCATTTCAATCGAATGGATGGTTTATGAATACATAGGACATACAGACAAACATTCATTTTTATATATACAGAAAATAATAATAGAAGTTACGGCTTGGTGGTTATGATCTAAAATAATTATTTAATTTATAGAAAATCGATTTCGTTCATTGAAGGAACATCCTCAGAGCAAAGCCTTAACTTCCCGGCGTAATGAATTTTCAAACAATTTAAGGGAATGCTGTCGGGTGACGTCACCGACCATCGACGATATTTCGACAGGACACCATGCCATTCTGAAGGCACAACTACACTGAAGGAAGCAAATTGCAAGCGAATTAAATATCTCGGATTGCAGAGGCTAAACAAGGAGAATAAGAAACACAGTACAAGAAACCGCAGAGTCAACACAACGAAGGATAATCAACATCAGAAATATCGACAGTGGCTATTAATCAACAGGTGAGGCAGCATTAATTTTGTTTTTGACGACGGGCAAGGCCGGATTCCAATCAGAATTTAAACAAAAACCTCCATCTCTATTTATAAGGTCACCTGCTAGTTTAATTTCAACAGCTTCCTTAACAACACTATCCCAATAGATGGAAGTGCATGCCAGAATCTCTATTGCAGTTGAGGCATATCATATAATGGTCAGACAATCAGGACTGTGAAAGAAGAGTGTATTGAACACATTCTGCTACTACCGACCTCACTATGTTTTCCCGCGTGTGGCGCTTGTGCTGCGCGGGAACAGCCGAGCGGTCTGGGGCACCACGTTACGGATAGCGCAGCCTCCCGCATCGGAAGTTCGAATCCTCCCTCGGACATGGATGTTTGTGTTGTCTTTCGTATAAGTTAGTTCATAAGTAGTTTGTAAGTGTAGGGACTGATGACACCGCAATTAAGTCCCATAAGCGTAACAAACTTTTTTTTAAACACAGTCCTCGTGTCGGCAGAGATACACATTTCAAAATTCAAGTTTTGAGGAGGTGCGTCGGTTTTTTTCCGTAGGAAAGTCTTGTATTTTTGTCTAACTAATCACTGGTCCATACGAGACTCAATGCAGCCTTGTAGGGTTATGAGGACCTGTGTCAGGTAGTAAGGAAAGTACAGTAAAAGGAACAACTCCACTTAGTATGTTGTGCAGGAAGGCAAACATTTGTTTTCAAGAAGGAAAGGCTGTAATTGTGACGGTTCGGATTCGTTCTGGTGCCTGAATACGGAAGGTATGCAATCGTTTAGCCGCCTGTGTAACGCGGGTGGACGACCTAAGCCTGAAACATTCCCGCGCGTGCGCTACATTCGTTCGCAACGGTTCTGTAGCTATTTGCAACCGTTTGTTGTCGATAGTGTCCGGAAAAATGTCTTCGTTCAATGACTGTGATAGGATGCAGACTGACTTAGAAAAAATGGATACGGAGGATTCTTTATGTACCACTACTATTCTTTTCCCGTCGCGTATATTTACCGGGAAAACGACACTGTGATGGTTCTAACATCAACAATATTATCCCCACTGCTTTCACCTAATATACAACTCGGAACTTTCACGGTGGTCAATGAAAGAGAAAGAGAAAGTTGGTAAAAGAAATTTCCCAAATAGAACTCACCGCAACAAGTAAAGCGTTTCATTTAATGATTTTCACCCCAACTCGTGCATTATTTCCGTGACACACTGTCCCCTATACATCGGTGGTACAAAACGAGCTGCCCTTCATTGAACTTTCTCTAAATCGTCTGTCAGTCCTATCTGGTGTGGATCCCACAATGCGCAGCAATATTCCAAAATACGACGCACATATGTAGTGTAGGCAGTTTCTTTAGTAGAACTGTTGCATCTTCTAAGTGCTCTGCCAATGAAACATAGTCTTTGGTTTGCCCTCTCTACAATATTTTCCATGTGTTCTTACCAATTTGAGTTGTTCGTAATTGTTACGCCTAGGTATTTAGTAAAATTGACGGCCTGTAGGTTTGACTGATTTATCGTGGAAATGAAGTTTAACGGATTTCTTTTAGAGATCATACGGATGACCTCACACTTTTCATTATTAATGAGTCAATTGCCAATTCTTGCACTATGCAGATTTCTTATCTAGTCATTTTGCAATTTCTTTTGATCTTCTCATGACACCATCATCCGCGAATAGTCTAAGAGAGCTATTTAGATTTGTCTCCTAAATAGTTTATAAAAATAAGGAATACCGAGAGCCCTGTAATGGTTCCTTGTGGAACGCCAGATATAGCTTCTGTTCTACTACCACAGTGATATAACTAACCTAAAAAAACAATAATGAAAATAACATTCTCATAAAAACAATTCAAAAATACTCTGAAGGAAAAAGTAAAGTAAAATCCCCAGTACCATAATATTGAAACCGGGAACTAACTCAGCCTCACCTTCAGGAAAACCAAGTGGAGTCCGGTTAGTTTCCGCCAAACAAAAACCAAAAATAAGATAAAGAAAAAATAAGATAAAGAAAAAATAATAAATCAACAATAAAACTGAATATTTATAAAATCAAATATATTAAAACCCCCAATAAAAATAAGATAACAAAATTAAAGGCAATCTAACCTTTGAGAAAGGGGAAGCAATAATTTGACGAAGGTTCATCGAAATCGGATGAACAGTATGGCAGCACATTCATAGGAACAAATAAACAAAAACTCAGTTTAATAAATTACAAGATAGCCTAAAAATCTTTCCGGTGCCGCTATGGTTCTATGCGATGTACAGTGCTGCCATCATTATCATGCTTTCACAATGACTGCATACGCATTTTAAAACAAACAATACAGTAGACGAGTTCTGAGGGACAAAATTAGATGTGAATAAAAAGTTTTTAGAACGTCTTGGTCGCACTATATTTTACCACTACGGATTTCGATACATCATCATCAGATAAACTTTATTAAAAACGATAGTAATTAAAATACATCGTATTGGAGTTAACTAACTAAAATATAAACCACCATCATGGATGTCTAGTCAAGGTGTTCAACTAGATTCTCATGCCAAGATTCTCATAGGATTTGGCATGAGAATCTAGTTGAACACCTTCACTAGACATCCACGATAGTGGTTTATATTTTAGTTAGTCAACTCCAATAAGATGCATTTTAATTACCATCGTTTTTAATAAAGTTTATCTGATGATGTGTCGAAACGCGTAATGAAAATTGAAATATAGTGCGACCAAGACATTCCAAAAAAAAAAAATGTATGCATGTCAAAGTATGGTCGGTTGTCCGCAAAAAATGGAAGGTTTTATGAACCAAGTGATAAAATTACTGTATGTTGACGATTTACAGTGTTGATATATATATATATATATCAATATTTTTAGCAATAGCGAATTTCATTTTGCATTACTGTAGTGCGCCTCGGTTGCACAGTGGTAGAGTGCCAGGCTACAAATCCAAAGGTTGCGGGTTCGATCCCCGCCAGGTCCTAGTACTTTAATCTGTCACTTTTCACTTTCGCCTCTGGCCGTATTGCTCATGTGAAAAATACCGAGTAGCACCGTGGTTCGGAACCCACGTTAAACTGTAGGTCCCCCTATAACTGGCTGGGTAAGTCAGTTCGAAGGTCGGAGGAAGGCAACTGCATACCACCTCCAAAGACGACCATGCCTAGTAAAGCACTATGGGTGTGATAAAAATTAGATGTGCTACTATAACTTGAAAGCCCCTCGTAGGTCGGTACCGCGGTCGACTCCTGGCCTTTGCCACACACGCCAGCCCCGGCGCAGCCGCTGACCCGCGTGTACCCGGCGCGGCGCGGAACATTTCGCGGCCGTCACCTGTCTGGTGCCTGCTGTCGGTGACAAACGGGCCGCCTGCTTAGCAGGTGATGCTCCTTGAGTCACGCAGTGGCGACGGGCCAGCATTCCGCCGGGGTGCGGATCAGGGGCCGCGCAGCCGCTATAAGCAGACACGTCCTCGCTATTTCAGACGACACCTGCGCAATCGCCACACCTACCTCCGGGGTGCTCTACACTCTGCAGCTCAAAGCGCCCACGCCAACCAATGGCTCTCTACATTCGAGCTTCTGGTGGCATGCTGAGGCAATAGCTCCACGCCTAGCTGTCATATACGAGGTATGTCCACAAAGTGAGTTCCGTTTGGTTATGTGCAGATACAGGAAAAATATTTTTGTTCAAAGATCTACAACTGGATACTTAACTATAGAAAGGTGCAAAGTGCCAAATGTATGAACTGAAGTTATTGCAAAAAACTGTCTCTAGTGCAGAGTTTTAATTATTTATTCCTCAAACATTTACATGTTACAAATGAGAGTATCTTATCATATGTTACTGGTGGTTTAATGACACAGTTGGAATTGTTTGTTGCTCAAGGCAATTCAAACATAAATATTTATGAGTGGTGCTAAACCCATTAGTTTTTTTTCTTCTTAATAAGTATTTCCAGCCTTTTCTTTGCAACAGAAAAAATATTCATAAAGGTGGTTTTTCAAACAGCATCAAGATCTCCCGAACCATTTGGAATAGAATACCGAACTGTTTCCTGCTGGCGACTCTCAGCGGGATTACCATAGGTTTCATGCCGACAACGCTGTACTGGTGTGGCACTAAGAAGAATCATTAAGAAGGTTCCTTGTGTTGAGTATTCTTGCTTATAGAAGAAAACAAATCTGCTTTCAATGCAGACGTCGGCTCACTGCACCTTAATCTACATTTGCATAATACCTAAAGGAGAGAACAACAAAATATTTTAGGTGACACTGGAAATATGACCACATTCAAAAGCAGATTTCACAGTCGGCGAAGGGCTTAAAATCGTACCTGCGGGGAAGAACGGTTCTTAGCTGGTGTAACTGTGTTTCATACGTCAAACCTTTCGTCTTTAATTTATTCTTTTCACCTCTGAATGATCCACTACCGTTCTTCCTCCGTCTCCTACCCATGTGGCTTTCATCCGCCATTTGAAAACATATGGACATCTACATCTACATACATACTCCGCAATTCACCGTAAGGTGGGTGGCGGAGGGTACACTGTACCACTACTAGGCATTTCCTTTCCTATTCCACTCACATATGTAGAAAATGGTTTAAAGATAATACATAAGTATATAACATTTGATTCATACGACAATGTTATGTGATTTTATATGATCGTAATATTATGCAGTATTACACACATTATTTATAAGTTGAAGAGAAATGATTTACAATAAAGGAGAGTATAGAAATCTTTGCATACACTTATCACTGCATCAAAGAGAAACAAACACAACCGAATGGCACAACGCACCATTCTTATGAAATCAGCAGGCAACTTAGCGCCATTGTCATATACTGGTCGAAAGTGTAACCACTGGAATACTCGGTGGACACAGCTCTCTTCATATATGATCCTCTTCGGTATGTTGAACCTTTCAAATCACCACATTTTTCATGAATTTCGCACTTAGCACCTTTCTACTGTTAAGTATCCATTGCTGTTAAACTACTTTTCTACGTTCTTCTTTCTTGGTTCTACAGCTCATCATGAGCCTTGCCTCTTCTACAATTTCCTTCCATTTCTCTCTGTCCTTTGCCAACACTCTCCAGTTTCTAGAGCCCATCTTCCTAAGATCTTAGATTACTGCATCTGGCTCTTGGTCAACCACGTCCTCTCTGAGCTCCTGGCTTTCCTTGTAATACTCTTTTAAGTACTTCTGTTATCATTCATGTTAGCCACATGCCCCGTCCACCTCAATCTGGATGGTTTCACTATCCTTCTGATTGGTTAGTCCTTGTATATGATATACAACTCATGGTTTTATCTCCTCCTCCATCTTCCTCTTTCACAGATTGGGCCGATAATTCGTCTATCTTTCTTTCAAATGCATCCAGTATTTCAGCATCTTTAGTAGTTAATGACACGTTTCACGGGTATATGTAAGCACTGGTCGTGTAACTGATTTATAGGTAGTTAATTTAGTGGTACGAGTCAGAAGCCTTGGAGATAGAAGCTTTTTAGGACAAAATACGCCTTATTGGCTAGTATTAAAACTATCAATCACTGCTTAATTTCGCAGGAGGTATCATTTAACCAGGTACTTGAAATGTTCAACTCTCTCAAATAAAGATCCCATAAGAGATTCATAACCTTTACATTAAATATACCCTTCCTATAAAACAAGCTGAATAAGATGTCAGGTAATTATAAAAGTCCAATTACATTTAAAGGAGTTTGATGGTAGGAAGAGACCAAGCAGCTAGATCATCAGTCTAGTGAATGGAATGCAAGCAAGAATAAGGTTCGGCTAAGGACATTATGATAGTAAAATGAAGGAACTAAAATGTAGTTACAATCAAGTATTTCCAACAGAACTAACAGAAAGTGTGGAATTCTGCGATGGACTTCTCTACAGCTCTGTAATCCCCATTCATTAACGACGAGGTGAACTGTGTATGCTCCCAAAGTGGAGGCCTAAAAATGGAAGAAGGTAACAATGTTATAAACCAGGTAAAAAGAAGGAAATGGACGTCTTCGGGGGAGGGGGGGGGCGGAGCTCCAAACCCTGCTGGTCGCAGGAAGAGCAGCAAACCTTGTACAAGCAACAAAAAAAAAAAAAAAAAAAAAAAAAAAAAAAAAAAAAAAATACAATCTTATAGCTGAGAATAAAAACCGCTTTCACGAAGAAACTCACGGACGCTGTCAACCATTTGACAATCATCCGCCAAAAGTAAACGAAATGAATGGTGAATGCCGGAGCGCCAAAGGAGTGGACATCCCACTAACATGTGGGCCACAGATTGTAGGGCTCCAAAACCACAACGTGTAGGAGGCTCATTGCGCAAAATAAAACCGTGGGTCAGCCTGGAATGTCCGATCCGCAGGCGGCCAAGGATAGCGGATTCCCTCCGAGAAGGGCGAAGGAACAACTCCAAGCTGCACTGGTCGACCTCACGGAGCGGAGTTTATTAGATGGGGCAGTAGCCTGCCAGTTGCTGTTCCAGCAAATGAGCTGAGATCTCGTGTGCACCAGCAAATTCGCAGCCGGGATTGAGTTTCATTACTTTGTGAACATTCGTCGCCTTCACAGAATGTGAGACAACTGCGAATGGCAAAAGCGGGAAATATGTACCCATCCGGGATTCGAACCCGGGTCTCCTGCTTTTAGGCAGTTGCGCTGACTCCTACACCACTGGGGACACAGTGATCACCGCACCTGCACGGACTACCTAAGCACTCCTCCCGTCAGAGATACTGCAGGATCAGAAGTGACGGCTCTTCTTTCGGAACAGACGCCACATGTATATACATAATATACCGGTGACGGGTAATGATCCTTTCGTTAGTGGGGAGGGATGGGCAAGTTTGTGGCCCTTACTCTTACGGGAATTAGTTACATAACTACGAATTTGAGTACTGTGGGCAGGGTAGAGCTGGAAATTTGAATCTGACGGGAGGCGCGCTTAGGTAGTCCTTGCAGGTGCGGTGATCACTGTGTCCCCAGTGGTGTATGGGTCAGCGCAGCTGCCTACAAAGCAGAAGATCCGAGTTCGAATCCCGGCTGGGTACACATTTTCAGCTTTGCCCATTCGCAGTTGATGTCATATATTGTGTGAATATTGAAAATGTGTGCCTAGCCGGGATTCGAACCCGGGTGTCCTGCTTTCTAGGCAGTTGCGCTGACCTTTACACCACTGCAGACACAGTAATCACCACACCAGCACGGAATTACTCAACTATGCCTCCCGTCAGATACAAATTATCTACTTTACGCTTGCCCCCTAGAACACAAACTCGTATTCATTGTAAACTAATTCCCGTAAGATAAGGGCCTCCGCACTGAAGAAAGGATCATTGGCCGTCATCGGCATATATATAACAACTCGAGGAATTTCTACCACAGACAATGGTGGTAATAATAGAACGACTGATGGTATGTAAGTTCCGCGCACGGCTGAGAAGACAGGACGAGCAGTTGGAGGTCGTGATGGAGAGACGAGTAGACAGGTAGGTGGTGCGCGCAGCTGCGCGGCGGGTGTCGCAGCTGCAGAAGGCAGTGTCCGCGGTGGCAGCGGCGGGCAAAAAGCGGCTAGCAGCCAGTAGCCAGTAGCCAGTAGCAGGCAGCGCACGCACTCGTCGCCTAGAGCAGCGGCGGCCGGACCGCTACGACGCCAGTCGCAGGTGCAACGACCGTGCCGTGCCTTGCGCCCGCACGCATCCAGGTTAATTGCCGCCCTGACTCATAGGCCACCGCATCTGGCCCGAGCGCTGCCTGCGGCGGCGGCGGCGTTGCTGCAAGGCGCGCTTGCGAAATACCGCCGACAATTGCCCAACAGGGGCTGCACCCACCTGACAAGTGGGCCTAACGACCGCGGGCCAGGGGTAAAACACTACCAGTGGCCACTAGCGGGTCGCAATTCAAATGTTTAAAATGTTTGTATAGCTTATGGGACTTAACTACGGGGTCATCAGTCCCTAAACTTACAAACTACTTATGAACTAACTACTACTAAGGACGGCACAAATATCCATGCCCGAGGGGGGATTCGAACCCCCGACCGTAGTGGCTGTGCAGACCTCGACTGGAGCGCCTCAGTCCCCTCGGCCACCGCGGCCGGCGGGTCGCAATTAACTTTTCAGTTGCGTCGCCGGACGCCTTTATAGTATCCCTTAATATTTTTATAACATTACCTGCGACCCGCCCTGGCATTGAAGGGTAGCACTAATTACTGAAGCCAGTTCACGTTTGGTAGATAGAAGTAGAAGACTGTGTGGCGAAGTATTAGCATATACAGGGTGGTCCTAAAATGTCAAAAATGAAACGGCGGGCAGAGTGGACCAAAATAAGCAGATTTCGTATAGGAATGTAATAAGATTTTACAGCGGTATCGTATACAGAAATATGAAAGATAGTAAAGTAAACACAAATAATTCATTTCCACGGAATGTATGACAAAATGCTAATGGGCAAAGTTGAAAATGTGTACCCAGTCGGGACGCGAACACGAATCTCCTGCTTTCTAGGCACCAGCGCTGATCTCTACACCACTGAGTACACAGCTATCACTACACCTGCACGGGAATCAGTTTTCGTAACTACGAGTTTGAGTTCTAGTCGGCAGGGTGAAGTTGAGAATTTGTATCTGATGGGAGGTGTACTTGAGTAATTCCGTACAAGCGTGTTGATCGCTGTGTCCCAGTGGTGTAGAGGTCAGCGTTAAAGTCCCGGCTGGGCACACATTTTCACCTTTACCCATTCGCAGTTAATGTCACACATACCGCGAATATGAATAGATAATAACTGCAGAATCAAAAGTGAAGTCTGTTCTTTCGGACATGTCCGATAGAACAGACACCACGTGCGTGTGTGCGTGTGCGTGCATACCACCACGACATACTTCAGCATGTATAAGGTCAAACAATAAGTCACAAGGAAACATAAAAACTGCTGCCTCATGTTAGAACTCAGTAAAAAGACTGTAGGCATTCCTCTATTTGAGAATAAGATTACTTAGCGACTGGAAACAAACTTGACATATAATTTCAGCGGCACCTTCGATTTCTAAAATTTCGCTGTTCATGCGGTAAATCTTTTGCATCTGCCGTGATGTTGTAATTTATTACTTTTCATCTACGAACTATTTGCATTTCTCTTTTTCAGACAGTATCCACTTTTATCAAGTCATCAGCAAAATAATATTCGTTGTACTGCATATAGGTCATCAGACGGGATGAGCTGTACATCACATGAAAGATACGTAAAAACATCCATTTGCTAATGTTGCCGTTTAGTAAAACTCAACTTCAAGTGTGACGTTTTACTTTATTACTGATTTAAGACTAAACCTAGTCGGGACACACTTGGCAGTATATACAAGTGAATGCACCTGCAAAATCTTACCACGGTACAGGAAATGGTTCAGAAAATGATGATGATGATTGGCGTTTTAGGGCGCTCAACAACAAGGTTATCAGCGCCCGATGGTTCAGAAAATACGACGTCATAAATAATAAGTGTTACAGACGTGCTTCTGTTTAATATGGAGCTCATAGCGACACAGCGTTTCGTGAGAGGACTTAGCAACTTCCGACAAATTTTAAACATAATTTCTAAACCTTTTGTCACTTATATACCAACTTTCGATAGTAACTCAATTACAGCGCTCTCATTATTGTTCATGGCAGTGCGACGAGCATATGACTAAGTCGCGCGATCCTTTGCTTTTCTAAAAATTTTTTTGACTGTGTAAACTGCGTGACCGGCCTCGGTCGTGGCTTTGCACAGGTCTTCAATAAAACTAATGGCGACTCAACCTTGAAAAACATACATTTTTACCTATAGAAGAATGGATGACACTGGAAGAGACAGACTTCGCGAAAGATCAGCTCTCCTCCTCTTTCCGCCTTTAGTTTCTACCCTCTGCAGCTCTTTACCTGATGTCTTCGCTCAGGGCTGTCCAATCTTTCAGCTTACGTGGTAGAGAATGGAAGAAGGCGAGGAATTTTGGACCGCAGAGAGAGTGCCCGTAACTTTGCACGCAATACCTATCATTTACTTAGGTAGAAATGACTCACAAAACTAACAAAGTTTTGTGAAAGCTCATTACAGAGATATTCATGTTGTAAATTTGTTCTTACCTGTCGCAATGGAAACGATAATAATTCTGTTGTAACATAATTCCAGTGCTGTTACTTATCAAACATTGGCAACAATTGCAACCCTTGTTAAGATTTCTATCTTCCACCAATTTGTACTTTCCTCGTATTTCCATGACCTTTGTTTATTATACGTCTCTAAATCTCTAGTTTCGCACTTGCAATTGAAGTAGCCGTAAGATAAGAGAGCAGCGTGTGCGACGGAAAGTTTGTAACTGAAAACATTCAGTTTACAGGGACGCATTTTGGGCTAGGACACCTCTGTCATAGCACAACGTCAATTTTGTCTAAATTCCTTTTCCGACGATTATGCGGAGAACGTCTTCATTCGTTACCCTTCAGTCCGTCTGAGCTTCAGGATTCTCATGTAGTACCACATGTCACGGGGTGCGCACGTAACTTGTCGAACTTGGCCGTATTACAGCCGGTGCCCCGATCTCCTCCTTATCTCCAGCCTTTTCCTTCCGCGACGCAATAAGTGTGCCTTGTGTTATCCCACGTGACAGCGTTAAAAGTTCCCTAAATGTTTGCGATTGTGTAAGCGAGTCGGGATGTGGGCAGTACCGGTATTCGGCCGGTCGGATGCGGGAAGCCGCCTGGAACCACATCCAGGCTGGCAGACACTCGTTTATCGCCCGCCCGGATCCGATCAGAGGCCGGCGCTTCTCCCCAAATCCCGGAAGTGGCGTGCTAACGCACGCGGCTATCCGGAAGGGTGTGGGGAAGATCCGTTCGGTTCAGGAAAATGTGGGAACACGATAGCCAGTAATGACGTTACTGCCTATCTCTGAAGACAATTTACGTCTTACAGAAATGTAATGTGAAGTGATTGGTGTTTGAAGGCGTTACACGCTTAAAAAATTAAATAAATAAATTTCGTGTGGCTCATTAGCCTGGTGCAAGTCTTTCAACTGGACGCCACTTCGGCGACTTGCGTGTCCCTAGCCTACCCCAGTTATCCAACGGCGAAAAGGGGACCTACATCTTAACGTGGAATCCGAACCACGTGTTATTTCTGGCGACTCCACACATCGTTGAGAGGTGAAGGATGGTTTAAAACACAGACTGAAAAAAATCAGAGGTCCTACCGGGTTTCTAACCCTCGACACTTCGGTTTCCAGGTGAAGAAGAAATGTAACAGTCTTCCACCATGGGATGATATTAACGGACGACAGCGATCGGCAACGACGAATTCCACGCTCATATCAAAAACATCTGACGTCACACCTCTGCGCGCGAGCACTCGTAAAGGAAGTTTGGCTTCAGTCAGTAGTGAGCCAGCGTGTGCATCGGACATTCAAAACTGCCGCGATCCGCCTTCAAAATGTCCTCCGCAGTCGGGAAAGAAACGTTGGATTTCCATAATAAATCCGTAAGACCAAAGCATAATAGCCGGGAAATGTTTAGTAATTTTGACCTTTCCGGCCGTGAAAGTTTACATTTTACAATCCCACATATTTACAAACATTAAAAAAATCTACTTCCGTCAATTCTTCTACTACCACCTTCTGATTTTCAGAAGGGTTCTCCTCAGTGCGTGTAGTGAAAACTTTTTTTTAAATTTTTTTTTTAAATTTTTTTTTTTTTAAGTTTTGTAGAAGCAGCTGAGAGGCGAGTTTCACGTATCGATTGGATGGCTGACGTGGTCCAACAATGGCTTGAGAAAGACGAAAGTCCCAGTTTAGAGTCCTGCTCTAGCGCACACTTTCTACCAGGCAGTGACGGATTATTAGCAGTTTATACGTAAGGGGTACCAGTTACAGCAGTCGAAGGATATGAAGGAGGCAGCGGGAGTGGAAAAGGGTTTTTGCCTAGCCCGGATAATAACTATTTTGTCAAAATTCTATCATAAACGACAACAGCTATACCTCATTACTCAAAATTGCCCGCCTTCGGTAGGTCAGGAAACCGCGGCGCGTTAGAGCTCAGCACTTTTGGTCCGAGGGCTAGCCAACCTCTGTAATTACAAAACTGAGCCAAGAACTCGTCGATAAACATAGAACGAACATCATACCATGACAACAAAGACGCGATCTGCTAGAGGCGGAAAATGGATAAAGCGGATGCCTCGAAAGCAGAAAACCCTGTTTCGAATCCCAGCCGAGCCACAATTTGCCTGCTGGGTACCATAGCGTGGTAGCCGTCTTCGGTAATGGAAGGGGGGGGGGGGGGGGGGAAGGTTGGCAGCGTTGCTGACCGTCATGCAATGGGTCTCGGATCTTCGATTTCCGACAGCGGACTGACTGTTTTGTTTTTCTCCTCACCAGTGTTAGCATCATAACGACGGGACAAAGCAATAAACAGCTCCTACTGTCCTACATCAGCTCTCAAAAAACGTTCAAATGTTTGCAAATCTAAGGGACTTAACTACGTTGGTCCTCAGTTCCTAGGCTTACAAATTACTTATATTAAGTTAAAGTAACTTATGCTAAGGTCAACACAAACACCTATGTCCCAGGGAGGACTAACGCCTGACGGCGAACGACCGCGCGCTCCGTAGCTGAGCGCCTACCGCGCACGGCTATTCTGCCGCGGCACATCAGCTCTGTTTTGCAGGATATCTATAACGAAGATATTAATATTCTGTGTGTAAATATTTTGATCATGAGATATTTAAAGTGTTGTTTCGTTTGATTTTGTTTGTTTCATGCGCGATCGAGGTGCTGCAATTCGGCGGAGCAGCGTCTCTGCAGCCGGAGCCCGAGCTGAAAATGTGCTGGCCAACTATTAAGGCTACGAAGAGTGCTGCGATTTGCTGATTGCATCGCTTCATCGTTCTACGGAGGATCTAAAGAAATGAATATACATTACTGTAAAATGTTTAATGAGTTAGTTCATTACTGCCTTGTCTTGAAAGAAGACGTATGTTAATAAAACTAAGTCTTCAGAGTTATTTGACTGCGACTATATGTGATACTCAACTTTATTAATTTGTGCAAATTACAGTTTATAATTGTAAAGGAGAGAAGATAAGTTTTTTGTTCAGAGAGAACTGATTGAAATTATGTAATAGTATTAACTGAACTTGTATCTGATACATAAAGAGAAGAGTGATGGATTACGTGTTTTGACAATCGATAAAACAACCATCTAAAATTTCTTGAAGGTGGTCTTCGGATTGTTATAGGGTGTAAATGACTTCAGGACAATTTATTAAATTTTATATACAGAATTAATGCTTCGTACAAGGACCTCATTATTATGAGGAATTTAATTGGACTTTTGTCTGTGAGTGATGCAGGTATAGAAATTGAAGTTCGATTACGGTCAACTTAAAAGGTGACACACTATTAGGACCAACTTAAAATTTGACGCACTATAGATAGGAAGATCTTTGGAATCAATCACTAGGCAACTGCCAAACTGATATCGACCGAGTTTTCGGTAATGAATGCGATACTGTTACATGAAATGCTATTTACACGTGTCCCAGGACAACACGCGAGTCGCAGAATTTGAGTCAATAAAAATATTTTTAATAGGCGGCGGAACCCTGTGGATAACCCAGCCTCTAAAAGCTATCCCATCATTTCATTTACAAATGTTTGTAAATCTATCGGACTCAACTGCGTGGTCATTAGTCCGTAGCTTACAAACTAAGGTAAAGTAACCTAAGGACAACACAACACACCCATGCCCGAGGTGGGGACTCGAACCCCCGAAGGCGAACGGCCGCGCGCACCGAAGCAAGCCGCCACTATGCGCACGGCTAATCCGCCGCGTCAGTTTCATTTACACAAAATGAAAAAATATAAATAAATAAATAAAAGAGATACAATGAGACAATGAGCTGCAGTTGTACGCAAAAGAGAGGGAACAAGTTTTGCAGGAAGACAGCACTATAAAATGGTAAGAAAGAAACGCTTCCTGGATTTGCTGTCAATGTGTCTTGCATTGCGGCATGCCACACACCTGCGCTATACTAGATGACGCGCTGACTGGCAGATGCCTAGCATAGTGCGAACGTCTGCACGTGCTGCAAATTTCAATCACGTTCCTCTGAGACCACACTGGAGCCAGTCTTCAGATGTCAGTAGGATGTGAGGCTCTGTACCGTCCTAGGCTGAAGTATTTTGAAAACGGGTTATCATTCTCGTCTTCCAGAGTAAATTCGCAATAGAAAAAATAATTCTGGTAAATGTACGGAAGCAAATGAATATCCAGCAGGAATTTACAACTATGAACGGAAGGTACATCGGTTGTTCGTTGCTTGCAACATAACGCGGCCTTGGCGAGTGGGTTCCATGTTACAGTGTAGCAGTAGTGAGAGATTTACAAGAAGTTCCTGCTGTTTCTCTACGAGTTCAGAAGACCACATTTACTTATTTGAGGGACTAGCTTAATATCCGCTGCTTCGCACGTGTACACCGGATTGCCTGCATTAATTTATTCTACTTCTATGTATAAAGTTTCATAGATTTAGCTTTAAAAATGCTTTCGCAATCAAGTATTTTGATGAAACTCTATTGTTCCGTTCATGGCAGAGTTCAAAACATCACGAACATTTTTTTTTTTAAATTATGACCATGGTTCTAAATCTAAATTTTTGCGTTTCTAGATGAACATTAACAAGAGTAAAACTAGGGTAATGGAGTGCAGTGTAAGAAAATCAGGTGATGCTGAAGGAATTAGATTAGGTAACGAAACAATAAAGGAGGTAGATGAGTTTTGTTACTTGGGCAGTAAAATAACAAATGATGGTCGCAGTACAGATGATATAAAATGCAGAATGGCAATGGGTAGAAAGGCGTTTTTGAAAAAGAGAAATTTGTTAACATCGAATATTGATTTAAGCCTAAGGAAGTCCTTTCTGAAGGCATTTGTATGGAGTGTTGCCTTGTATGGGAGTGAAACATGGACGATAAGCAGTGTGGACAGAAAGAGGATAGAGGCTTTTGAAATGTGGTGCTACAGAAGAATGCTGAAGATTAGGTGGGTGGATCGCATAACTAATGAGGAGGTACTGAACCGAATTGGGGAGAAAAGAAATTTCTGGCATACCTTGACTAAAAGAAGGGATAGGTTGTTAGGACACATTCTTAGACATCAAGGAATTGTGAATTTAGCGTTGGAGGGAAGTGTGTGGGGTAAAAATCGCAGAGGGAGACCAAGAGACGCGTATAGTAAGCAGATTCAAGTGGATGTGGGTTGTCGTTCTTATGAGGAGATGAAAAGGCTTGCTCAGGATAGAGTAGGGTGGAGAGCTGCATCAAACTAGTCTCTGGACTGAAGACCACAACAACAACAGTATCTTCTTAGTAGCACGCTTAAAATATTTTCCCTTATTTGACCCGCTTAGTTGTTGAGTTTTCAAACATATCGAAACACGCGTATTTTAAATTCCAGTCAAAAATCTAAATCCAAAGTTTTGTATTTCTTGCTTCAAAATTGTCTGAATAAGAACGTATTTTTAAAAAACCGTTCATCCCCTATTTCACCCCTTTTGAAATGGGAATATCGAAAATTCGCTGATGCATATAGTATACGATAAACAATCTCTACGAATTTCAAGTTTGTATCGTCTGTAGATTCACTTTTCAGCGCCGTTTTCTGTCTTTCAGGAACGGATGGAGAACGCGAAATTTCTTTCTTACGCTTTGGCATCTATTGGTCGTTTTACTTTTCAAACTGCAGTATGCACTTATTTTCTTTTATTCGTACATTTGCTGCAGAAAAACAACTTAAGAGTGTGCAACACATTTTACTGTATATAACCTCTTTGCTATTATAGTGTCAGAAGTTATCGCTGGTCTTCTAATTTTATATAAGCTAAAGACTTTCAACCACTATAACTTCCACCCTAATATAGCTATCGACACGGAACTACTATGGTGTACAACGCGAGACTTTGTACTACAACAACACAGAGAGATCCTTCATCTCCATTGTGTAGTTTTTTTCTGAAGAGCAAAATACTGACAGTCACACTTAGAATTTTATACAAGTTGGTGACTTTCAATGCCCATATCTTCCACCCTCTTATCGTTATCAACCCTTTACCGCCATAGTGCACAGTGGGAGACTACCACATACAAAAACTAGTCGTTTGCGATGTGTAGTTTTGGCTGGACAGTGAAATATAGGTACAAATCGAATTTTCAAATGTTTGTTAAGCTTATGGGACTTAACTGCGGGGTCATCAGTCCCTAAACTTACAAACGTTTTATAAAATAACTTATACTAAAGACAATACAAACATCCACGACCGAGGGAGGATTCCTACCTGCGACGGGGAGGCACAAACACCTCAATTTTTTATGTAGCCCTATATTATGATTTAAAAGTGTCTTTCACGGGTATTAATAACATCATTTTACAGACGATCATATTGTTGTACACAAACTATTTTGAAAGGATTTGCAACAAGAAGATAGGTTCATGGTTTCTTGTCGTTTTAGAAAAACTGGTGGAAAGATAAGGAGGCAATAAATTTTGATAAAGACGAGTGCAGACATCTGCGGCCGGCTCGGTGACGTCAGAGGGCCGCGCCCCTGCCTCCATTAGGGCCAATTGCGCTATGATCCCGCGGCAGAGCGCCTTGTAATCCCATTAAGCAAGAGGCAGCACGCGCCGATTTTCTGCGGAAGCAGTGATATCATGCCGACTGCGTTCCAGCACGCTCTGAGCAAGAGGGCCGCACGATAACGCGCTCCATGCGCGACGAAGACTAAACCTGGTATGACCTGGGCGTTGACGACGACGGGTGGTAATTGTTTTATGTCGGCGCCCACGGGTTTGGTGGTTCACCAATTATAAACAATTTTATTTACAAAGGAATCTTTTGTACATGTTCATTCCATTTTTAATGTTAGTATTGATTTCAACATAGATAATGGTGAGATGTTCATGTATGAAAGAACGGACACCTCACCAGTTAATGTACATGATCGATTTATGTTAAAGAAATGGACCACTTTCAACCGCTAAGATAAGGAATTTTAGTTTTGCTAACATCTTCTGTGTGAAGTTGTTGTGGCATGACATACTGTACGTCCAAACTGGTAACCTGGGATACCGATGTTTAAAGAAGGAATATTTTAGTTTCCCGTCCACTTGGGTAAAATTTTGCTGTCGCAGATGGCATAATGAGAACTTGATAAAGTACCAAAAGTAAGTTACATAATAACGCTTTTAAGAAATAGTCGCATTAAGTCTGGAGTGCCTCTTTGCTATTACTGATAACTGGTAACGATATTCTAGGATTATATTTAATTTAAAAACAAAATTTCCTTTCATCACACTCATCTCTCCCAAACATTTTTCAGTGTACCTACGTAATCATAAAATGTTTTCCTACAATTCTGAAATGAGAAAATACAGAGTCAAAATGTTTTTCATCATAGGTCCTGCGACATGAAATATGTCTTATTACATTATAATACATGAAAACTGCCCAGTATGCTGCAATTGTTTTATTATTTAACAAAGGCCATTCTCAAGCGGTGCCTGCAAAGAAGCTGTGTTTTTTATTTTGTTCAAAACTGTTCAAATGTTTGTAAATCTATCGGACCAAACTGCGTGGTCATCAGTCCGTAGCTTACATACTACTTAAACTAAGGTAAACTAACCTAAGGACAACACACATACTCATGCCGCAGGGAGGACTCTAACTTCCGACGGCGAGCAACCGCGCGTTCCGCAGCGTGGCGCCTTAGGCCTCTCGGCTACTCCACCGCGGCTATATGAGTGGACACCTGTGACGTGTGCTACTAACACTAACTACAAACTGAACTTTCATACCGAATGGCGCCCTGTGTTGCCTGTCTTCCACTCTGTACGGGCAGTAAGGCAGTTGGCATTTCTGCAGATATCTGCTCGCATCTGACCCACTCTTCAGGTTTTCTTAGTTTTTGTTTAATGTCTAAAGTGTTAATTTTGGTTGAATGCTAGACTACCTGCTACAGCGCAGCGTCTCGGAACAGTCAATTTTCAGGGTAAAGTGGCGAGTGTGAGACGTGCTCGAGACAGACGTTGCGTTTCGTGGAACTGGGCTGAGGACAAAGCGCGGGGGCACGCGAGTTGGAAAAAAGCGCCGGAGAGGGCGTGCGAGCGTGTCGTTATTAGGGGCGGACACCCCGCCTACCGCCTGCTCTCCCAGGACACTTGGCGGCGTCACGCGGGAAATTTATGGCCGCGCAGTCTTTGCGAGAAACGGCGCGACAAGAGGCGAGGCAGACAACGCACCACGTCGCGCGTACTTAGTTCCGACGCGCTGTCGTCGCTGCCAGATGATAGAACCCCTACCTGTACGGTGACGGCGGCTCTGCTCAAGGACACCTTCAAGTCTCGGAAATTCAGTTTGGGATGATACTTCGGATGTTAGTAGCATATGTCAAGAACGTCCGCTCATAGAAATTTTAAAGCGCACTATCCATAACATTCAGAGAAAAAGGGCTGCAGAGTTTAAGCGCAACTCAAGTACATATTATACAGGGTGAAAAGTATTTATACCGACAAACTCTGGGACGTTCTAGGGGACATCAAAACAAATAATTTCCCTAATGTCATTTTCTACTATGAGGAGTATTTAAACCGGTAGAGGAAGATTTTTTCTGACGGCAAATTAATTAAACCAACAAACACTTTTCCATTTTTTTAGAACCAGGAGACAATACATTACCACAACCCAATTTCAATTACAGTAGTTTTTAAAAAAATGCCTTTATTGACAGGTAAACAAAGGTTAACCGTCGGATCATTTTGTGTCTGACACGAGCAAAAACCCCAGAAGTATCCTGAATTAATCCTGCTGCTGCTGCTGCTGCTACTATCCGGGCAACCAGATCCTCTTCTGACGCAACATGAGTTGCATGAACAAGGTTGCGCATCTCTCCCCACACAAAGTCCAGAGGGGAGATATCCGGGGATCAAGCAGGCGATGGTAAGGGACCACCTCTGCCAGTCCACGTTTCTGGGAACCGTCGGTCCAGGAATCGCCGCACACAACGAATGAAATAAGACGGCGCCCCGTCGTCTTGGAAGCAGATGCGTTGTCTTGTAGGGAGCGGGGCGTCCTCCAGCAATTCTGGTAATGCTCTGGCGAGAAAAATTGTAATAGTGCCTGCAGTTTAATACGGCCTCCACCGGTTTAAATACTGCTCATAGGAAAGAATGACATTAGGGAAAAATATTTGTCTTGGTGTCCCCTACGGTCTGCACGGCCACTACGGTCGGGGGTTCGAATCCCCCCTCGGGCATGGATATTTGTGCCGTCCTTAGTCTTAGCTAGTTCGTAAGTAGTTTGTAATAGTTTATAAGCTTACAGACTGATGTCCGCGCAGTTAAGTCTCTTAAGCTCAACAAAGATTTGAACAATATTTGTCGTTCATTCAAGAACGAAGGTTTCACAACAGTGGTTGTGTACAAATAAGTGTGTGAAGCAAATTACTTTCGAGCACAGAGCATGTCAGGAACACGTTGCCCCCATATAATAATTGCGAACGTACTGCAATAAAAATATAAGCTATGAGGAGGGCTTCGACGCAATACGCTCGGGGTTCGATCCTACGCAGGAGAAAATTTTATTTTGTTTTAAAAATTATAACAATTTTAAATAAAATTATTGATATAAAATATTATCAATTACATCTCAAAGTACTTTATTTTATTCAGGAAATGATTGTGGCAGCTAATTAAAATTTTAATTGCAATATAAAGTAGAATAATTTCAAACGCATTTTACAATTATTGTAGATAGATTGAAATACTATGTTCATTAAACATTTGATTACAAATTTAGGCGATATTGTAAGCTATGAATTATTATAAATATTCGATGTACATTCGTAGAACCAGTTTATTCATGGAACAGCGGAAGTATACAAACAGGCAGACAGTTAGGAAGAGTCAAGAGTGCATATAAATACAATTAATAGTCCATCATCAGCTGTCATCGCCAATTTTGGAGGAAATGATCAGATATGCCTGGTTGGCTTCCACGCATTCTAACGAAGAGCGTTCTTCAGGAATGTCATGAAAGTATATTCTTCCTCAGATCTTTCGGAAAAAAAGTTGTTTTTATAAAGAATTGTCCTTCATGAATTGTGCAAGATACCTAAATACTTTATGTTTTAAATGTTTTTTGACGATTATCATTGTGGTGCTTCCACATAAAATACAAAATAGATAAGTGAAAATGAAATTGCGAAAAAATTTTGTATAACTGAATCTCCATCCGGAAACTTATGACACAGGTAATTAAAATGCACCTGAAATTATTCTACTTGTTAAAAAGAAATCATGCGTAACTCATGCGATGACAGCCATTTTAAAAATCGAATTAATATTTTATGATTTACTCGATAAAACTTTAGGTAATAAACTTTATTTTAAAGGTATAAGTTTTAAAACAAATGATTAAAAATGCTTCTTGTGCTTGAGTTGGAACACGGGTCGTCAACATGATAGGGGACGCTGCTACCACCTGAGCTATTTGATTGTGCTGCATCACAGTGGTCATTGCATCGCCTGTCTGTCGTATATATGCTGCGGTTAAAACTTTGCAGACGTTTCTCTTTCCTGGATACTGCACTTTAAAACTATCAGCGGACGCCCTTGATGTATACTGCTAACACCACAAAATGAATTTCCGGGACCTGAAGATCTCCTAGTCAATAAGGGAACCAAATGGAAAAAAATAATTCGTTTTCACGAACATCTGCATCAGATGTGCGAAGATCGTTTTCTGCAGGTCGGTCTACGAGTGATAGTTGAAAATAAGTTTCCCCTGACGACTGTGGGTATAGTTGTGTATAAAAAGGAAAAAAATGAGACAAAGATCAGACAGATCTTAATTTTTCTACATAATTACCAGTACATTGAGACATTTGTGAAACCGCTTTATATGCTTCAAAAAGCAGCCAAGGAAACAATCAGGGCGTTGCATACGACAGAAACCTTGAACGGCTACATAGTGGAGACATTCGTCATCACCTCCGTCTGCAGGTAAAGTGCTGCTCACCGTTTTCTGGTACGCCCAAGGAGTTTGGTTACTGGACTGGACTTAGTTTACCTTGTAAGCTACGGACTGATGACCACGCAGTTTTGTCCGATAGATTTACAAACATTTGAACATTTTGTTAACACTACGTGACAGTAATAATAATTTAAAAAAAGGCTCTCTGCATGATCACTCATACAGTGCCAGTTTCGGCAAGTCTCTATTGCTATCTTTTGATCTTTCAATACCTAAATCAGGTTTTCCAAGAACACTATAAATTATGTTTACTAATTACCTCATATCTTACCATGGCAGCGGAGTTCGTAATCTTTATAAACTTGCAAAAAAATCGTTATCTCTACTAATGTAGAAGACATGGTGACGTTGCGCAATTTTACAATAGAAGGTAACACGGTAGTTAGCATGTCAAACAAGAAATACCACAAAAACAATACATAAATCACGTTGTGCTGTTTTACTAGCACAATCGTTCACTTACTACGTGAATGCCGACTTTACTGTTATCCCGGGAGTATATTAGCTGAGTCACCGTTCTGGTGTTAAGCGAAAGAGTGTGATATGTCAGCAGCACAACACGATTTCTGTATTTTAATTTTATATTTGGCATGCTGATATTCCTTGCTAACTTTTACTGTAAAAAGACGCAACATGACCTTCTGTTTTGCAAATTGATAGAAATTACGAATGTTTGGTAATTTGTTAAAACATCCGATGATAGTAAAGGTCTGTTGAATCCGGCAGTCAATAAAGAGATTTAAAAGCGATCTCTGAAGACCTGTTTTTCCCCCAGAATATTAAACTATATATGTCCTCCACAACAGGTGATACAATGACAAGAATATATAATATTAATTAGTTTTTCGTAATATATCTATGTAACATTGAGACTATTCAAAAACCAGAAAGTAGCAAAAGAGACTTGGTGAAACGGACGATCAACGAAGTTTAGCTGCTTTGAAAGCGATTCTGCCTCATTCACGCAGAGCGTTATGTAAACGCATAAATCGCTCGTGCTGTTTGCATGATGTCGAGCAGATACAAACTGTCTGATTTTTTGATAGGTTTTGACGAGGAAACAATGATGTCAGTATGACACCGAATGTAAGGAATATGTTGTCTGTTGTCTCAAGCTAAAATATTCAAATAAAGAATTAAATTTAATCTCGCATACGCAGTCGTCAAATTTCAAATCGCCGAGGACCTGGCCGTCTGTGCAAACACATACTATGCGCTTTTCTGCGCGAAGGCCTGCGGGATTCGAGGTGGAAAATTAGAGGACACTTCGTCGACATTTTCTGCATCGTGGATTTCGGAACCGTCCAAGGTCATGCGCCGCTAAGAGCGGTATTAGAAGATCATATTTCTTTGTCAAAGTTGATATGTCAAACATTTACGTCAAAGAAACTTATAGTGTAATGAGAAATTTTGTCATACCTCGTCTTATCAAAGAAATATCAAATCTAGGTCCTCGGCACAGATTTGATCATAAAAGTCGTTGGTCTTTTGTTGACTTCAATGCGAAATATCGCCGGTTTGAGCGCTAGCATCGCTGCACTTATTTGACTGCTGTGTGTTTGTAAATACGGCTGCAAAATTTAGATGGTGTGTTCAAGCAAGCACAAAATTAACAGAATTCATTAAGCAAACGAGGCGTTGTATAATGTGAGCCATTCTGATAGTAAAAATAGGTTTAGAAGATTGGAGAGCTGTAAGAAAAGTCTGATGTTATTAGGAGTGAAATACGGTCTGGTTGTACCCCAGACAACATTGAGAAGAAAATTAATTTTTTAAACTCCAGCGACTCCCGTTAAACAGCGCCTCATCACCTAGTGGTTTATATTAATGTTGTAGTTAGTTGGTGGAATACAAATTTTATTTGTTTATAAAATATATGCTCACATTGGAGCATAATCATTTTAAAATTATTAAAAATAGTTCTTAATGTCCTTGTAATGCAATAAACATTTATTTAGTTCAAGATATTCATCCTTCACTGCGTTATAAATTGATTCACACGTTCCAGGAGTTATTTTGCTTACTGCACACTATGCTATTCGAGGGCTATACTGGAGGCTAGAAGAGATCTTTCCAGTAGCAAAAAATCAAAGTGTCGAAGTAACTCCATCTTCTACGTTCTATTCATGCGCGTATTCCGCTTTGTGATGTGAGAGCCAATTTATTGAGTAAATACTGATACGTTGAGGCATCCATGCTTAAGTTATTTATATGACTTGACCTCGTCCACTTGTTGGCCCGCTACAAATTTTCTGTATGTTTCTGTTATCACGTGTAACCTACTCATCTTCACCCAAGTACGCTTTCTTTTTTCCAAATCCATACAAAATGTAATTGTGGCGGTAGAAATTACAGCGCATACAAGTTTTTATTGTCCGTCATCTTGAAATATGACGTAAAATATGACAGTGTAAAACCCCTTTTAGCGCCACGTCAAATATTTATGTCGAAGAAATTTCATGAATATTTGATAATTTCAATTCATAAAATGCAGCAATAATTTGCATGTGATAATTTATTTGCTACGACAGGTTTCGGGCGTTTGAGTGCCCTTTTTCTGGTCTCTTTGCAGGAAAACCAGTACATATTAGTATTACAGTAAAGCAGATACGATGTACAAAAGTCGGTTACAGAAATTTGAAAGTGTGTGTATAAAAGTATTCAACATGAGTGTCCATAAATCTAACACAGTAGAGTGATATAGTTCTTTTTTTAAAAAGTAAGAAAAGATATTTTCATATAATGGGATAAATTTTACACTTACATTTTAGTATTGTAGATTAAGAGATGTACAAGCTACATGCTAGTAGAAGACTGCACGCGAAGTGCAGAGATTATGCAAGGAATAACGATAATCAACTGCTAACAAAGTCTCTATGTTTGAGCCTCATAGTGAAAGGGTAAAAATAAAAGAGGAAAATAAAGCCGTGGGTAAAAACGCACAAATAATTGATGTAATTGACAATAAAAGCGTAAAAAGAGGAGCATGTGACTGATAAATCAGTGACTTAACAGATTAACCAACGACCTATATAAACAACGTAGATTGGCTAAGGGGCTGCGATACACGAAGCAAATTGAAAGCTCGGCCGCCATGTTTTACTACATCACGTACGCGTAACCAGTCGTCTGCTATAGCAATAAATCACATCACTTTCACTTTGTGCAATGACTTAAACTATTATCTACTTGCTTATTGTTATTTTTATAGCCAAGCTAATATGGATAAAGGATAAATGATAGACAAGTGTGTGGTAGACAAATCGGAAAGTTTAATTACAATTGTCACATACACTGGATCGGCTAAACATCGTCTCATTCATACAAAAAATATGCCTTTTCACTGTCCTTTAAACAATATTTTAATTTCGTGTACATTTGCCTAATATGTTTCATTACCTCTTTCCTCTGCAGATTTGGCTTCACATAAATGATTTAGTCTACAACTGAAGTAATGTTTTAATAACAACTTTTTTAGGCTGGAGTAATGAGATTCCTCCCAAAATTCCGAGGATACCATTAAGTGCTCGTAGTTGGTAAGCCGCGGCGAAGCGGCCGAGCGCGCGCATTGTGGTGCTATGCTACGATGCGCGAGGTTGTTCCCCATCGGGGGTTCGAATCTCCCCCCCCCTTGAGCATGGATGTTTGTGCCGTCTTTAGTATAAGTTAGTTCATAAGTAGTTTGTAAGTGTAGGGACTGAGGACCCCGCAGTTACGTCCCTTAAGCTTAACAAACATTTGAACATTTGTAGTTGGTAAATTAAGTATGTCTGTTTTCCAATATTCTAAATACATCTACATGCAATCGCAAAAGAAAATTTTTCTTCCCTAGTGACGTATCACGACCCTCAGACCCCTTTCTGCCACTTGGAACAGTTGTAAAAGATCATTAGAAGGATTCAACAGACTGTCTTTTATACCTTTTAATCCGA
The DNA here is from genome assembly GCA_026315105.1 of Locusta migratoria. Lineage (NCBI taxonomy): Eukaryota > Metazoa > Arthropoda > Insecta > Orthoptera > Acrididae > Locusta > Locusta migratoria. The sequence continues at coordinate 362,386,181 of CM048746.1, read as the reverse complement.
TTAATCCTGTTTTACTCTCATTTTTAAGAGCAAGGAGAACTTCCAAGCAATCTAAACACTTCAGTTTTTACTTGCCTAATAATGCTTCCAGAAATATATTAAATTACTTTTTCGGAATATAATGTCAGCATTTCGTATTCTAGCACATAGTCATGGTCAAACTGAATAGGCCTACTGCTTTCTGAATGACTTAAATCATGATTTGCAATAGGTAATAAAAAGAGTTTGCATGTCTCTTACTTGACTACACGACATATCTTCAAATGAAGCTGATTCAGCTATCTGAGATCTCCTTGCTGGCGTTTTTGTTGTTTGAAGATGGTCAGGGAATGAAGATATCGTCGGGATCGCTTGAGCCAGAAGCCGTTTTGTACCATTTGTTACTTACTGAAAATACGATATTCCAACAGTCTTATTACCGCGATTCGTACAGTTATATGCTGCGCATACACTCGACATGGTTTAAGCTTAATAATTAACCTTTCAAGCTTACTGCGATACATAAAATGTGAAACCAAAACAAATAGTGTCGGTCAAACTTTCGTATTCTGCGCACTAGACGTTGAAAAAGATGGCTGCGACAGTTCCTGGTTGCTGCCACAAGGAGCGCTGTTAACCCAGAGATAGCCTCTCTACGTCTATCTTCTAATATATAAAGCAAAGTGTCCGTATGTTTGTACTTGTTATAAATAAAATAATATAAATAAAAAAAATGTTCAAATGTTTGTAAGTCTTATGGGACTTAACTACGGGGTCATCAGTCCCTAATCTTACAAACTACTTATGAACTACTTACGAACTAGGACGGCACAAATATCCATGTGCGAGGGGGGATTCGAACCCCCGACCGTAGTGGCCGTGCAGACCGTGACTGAAGCGCCTCAGTCCTCTCGGCCACCGCGACCGGCGCATATAAATCTCCAGTTTTGTTCCAATCTTTATGAAATTTTGTACACGTAAGCTTCAATCCATGAGGACGGTTGCCGTAAGTGTATGAATCACATACGATATGTAGTTCATGAGATATGACATCATAAACAATGAGATGCGCGAAAAACTGCTACATTTTGCTGCTTATTTTCTCCTAAACCATTGGACCGATTTCAACAAAATTTGGTACACACATTCCTTACCGTGAGGTAACAATTGCTGCATGCTTAAGAACCACATACGTTACATGGTTCAAAAGATATTACGCCATAACCAATAGAAATCACAAAAAAATGCCATATAATGCGGCGATACTTTCATTCTCATATAGTGTATTTCGAGACTACTTAGCGGGTTGCAACAAACTTTAAACAAAATTTCAAACCTTTATTAAAAATTTTCTCGCTGGCAACCATAGTAAAATGATGAAGGGAAAAAAGTATCTCACTTACTTCTTTTCCGCGGTTTATGGAGTAAAACTACGGCTCTTGGTATGACGTTACAATTTATAATTTCTACACTACAAATTGTAGCGACAGGAAATTTTACAGACAGTATACACGTAGATAGTTGAGTGTACCTTCTAAATTGTATCACAGTACGACTCGTACTTCACGAGATATGAGCACAAAAACAGTAATGTTCACGGAAAACCGCCCCATCACGCACCAAGTTTTAATTTATTACTTCTTTAGCACTAAATATTGTCCCAAGAGATTTTACAGACAAACAGCCCTTATACAAATGAATATATACCTGTAAAAATGGCACCAATAAGTAAATAAATACCCGAGCAACGCCGGGTTCTCCGCTAATCTACATCTATAATTGTGAATGTCTGTTCGGTGTACGTTTATCACGTCTGAACTACAAGACGTAAAGAGCTAAAACTTTGTACAGTTACTAACGTCTACCAGGGGAAGGCTTTAAGAGGGATTTATGGCGATCGGATAGCTATTTATCTTATATTAATGTGAATGTCAGTTCGGTGTTCGCTTATCACGTCCGAACGACAAGACGCAGATACTTAAATATTTGTACAGTTACTAATTTGTACCTGAGGAAGGTTTTAGGCGCGGTTTCATAGCGAGCTGATAGATCTTTTGGAAGTTGCAGAATATAACGCGAAATGGAGAACAATAATTACTCTTTGAAAATTATATTTACTCTTTGAAAATGGTTTTATTGGTTGCATTGTTGCTTGAGGCTTGATAATGATAAAAGGGTTGCGTATATTGGGATGGAAAGTTATCAGTGTATATAAAATTCTATGTTTGTGTGTGTGTGTGTGTGTGTGTGTGTGTGTGTGTGTGTGTTAATATTTCGCTCTGCAGCGAAAACTACAAAAGGCAAACGAATTGTCGGTTGTAATTATTGTCCTAAGTCTCCCGATGTACACCATAGCAGTTCCATGTCGATACCTATAATGGGGTGGAAGATATGGTGGTTGAAAGTCGCCAAATTATAAAATAATTTGGACTGAAGGCCAGCGATAACGTTTGCGACTCTATAGCAAGGAGGTTACATACAGCGAAACGTGATGCCACAGACCAGATCTTTGGTCTGTGCGTGCTACAATGTCTTCAGCTCTTTCTCTGTAAGGATAAGCATACGAATAAGGAAATATAGGAATAAATAAATAAAGCAGTAAAAAAAATTTCTTTCATTACATCTCTTTAAAAATTGATTAGATGTTTCGCGCATTACATCAAGTGATCGATCTGTGGTATTATTACAGTCATTATTGTTGAATTTCGTGATTGGATTCTTTGAAACGAGTGCATTTTTACCTGTGATTTGATCTACCAACACGCGAGCGGAGCCGCGGGTTAAGCTAGTAGTTTATATAGCTCGTTGAGAAAGACAATGCTAAGTGGCGCCATAGGCGGAATATTTCGGATGTAGCCGCTGACACACTAGCAGGAAGCTTGGAGTGCCGCTATATTTGATAATATTTCTTTGTCAAAAATATGATTGTGCGATAACGGCCTAAGAGAGGTCCTAATGGTCGACCGATCTCGGCAGCGGTTGATAGATGTGTGGAGGCATACGACAGCGCCTAATACTTTCGTTTTTCCCCTGCTGCCACTAATGACTCAGGCAGGCGTACGACATGGAACTTGGGCGGGTGTCATCACAGCTCCAGATGCGTGTGGCACACGTGTGGCGTGCAGCAGGTGGCTGAGGCCACATGGCGTGAGCACGTGGCTGCGTTTCTTACCCCGCGGCCACATCAGCTGTCTCGCGCTGCAACGCCATGTGACTCTGCGGTTGCGTCGCCGCCACCAGTTCATTACACACACACATACAAGCGCGCACTAGCATTAGTTCCCATTCGGGCGTGTATTTATTCCTTTCTTATGTTAATCCATCCCTTCCTTCCAGCTCTGTCCATTGCTTCCTGCCCTAGCTCTTTCCAATTCAACAAGCTGAACACTGGAGTTTCACAGAAACACGATTTGTGGCCTACGCTCCTTCCACAGCATTACGGATTATAGTTCCTTTCATTTTTCTTGTGTTATTTATTTGTTTTTTTTTTTTTAAAATTATTTATTTCGATTTTAGTGTCAAGTTGAATATGTTTCATCATCATAAGAAATCCGCAAAAGTTTCCACATTTAGAGTTTGATAGCTTCATGACCTTATTCAACAATCGTCGGAAATTTCGACAGAATTGCCTAGTAGCTTTGTAAATACATTTACGAAAGCTGTCGACAGCTGTCATTTCATGCCGATCCTCTCCTTTAACATCCACTACTTCTCACAAAAAAGTTCTGTAGCTTTCCTCCTCAGATTATTATTATTATTGTTATTATTATTATTACTGTCTCTGAATTTTGACTTGGATATTTCCGAAATTTCTGATGTCTCCAAAACATCCAGCTCCTCAATCGAGACCGTTTTAATGAAGCTTCTTCAGGCCTTAACGTGGCACTCCCATTGCGTTAGGTCACATTTCAACAATTTTGGAAACCAGAAGATATTACCTTTGAGAAGTAGTATTTTCCCTCCCATTCTGCTTGCTGAAAATGCAAGCGCCTCGGAGGCCATGTTTACTGTGTAGTGATCTGCCGATGACAAGACACGAGGCCGCTGAGTGGTGGCAGGTCTGGGGGCTGTTAGCTGCAGGCCATTAGGATGGCTCGGGAGGAGTGGGTCCCGTTACCTGACACCCTGCCTGATTTCTGGAGAAACGGCTCCCCAGCCCTAACACAGACGCGCGGGCGGGCACGCTATTTCGGCAATTCTGCATGGAGGTAGCAGACCCTCTTAGTCACCAGAGGTGGAATTTATAGCTGTAAACATACCTCTTCACCCTGTCAGCAACTGGTTGGCATCCGTGCAGACTTTCACAAGATTTCGTTGTGTTCACGTTAAGGTTATCTAAGGGAAAAATATATGGCAAATAGACAAACTTGCGACGTGTTCATAGTAATTATAGTAATGTACATTTAGTGTCAGGATCTACAGATGATAAAATTCGTGGAGCTATGTAAAATTCTTCGCCATAGGCAGCTAAAACTTATTTTCGCGTTTGGAAGACCAACTTGTACATACCCAATTAATAAATAGGACAATCAATCAATAAAAGAATGCGATCAAATTCTGTTAAATGCAAAGGCGAAGGCGAAGGCGATGGTTTGTATGGAAGACCATCATTATTTTTATTTTATTTATTTATTTTCGTGAAGAAGTAGTTTACCATCAGGAATAAACAGTTAAGTTTAGAGTACATAAACAACATTATTACTGACACTTGTTTGAAAAGTACGTCGAAAGAAATCTGTAGTGGAGGTTCAGATTGCCTTATCCCATAGGGAGGTAATAACTATAGAAAGCGAAACTTTTACCCTCAATAATTACAAAGAAACTTCGTAACTTTTCCGCCGACTCAAAACTAGAATTTGTATTCCAGCAAAAAAATTATATGGATCGATGGTACTTTTAAATATTTTCTCCAGATGTTTGGAATATAATGTTAATCTGGAGCTTCTTACATAATACTAGTATTCAGTTTTAGGCTCTAGAGTCACTAAAACCGGTAGATTTTTGTACGAAGTTCGTATCTTAGAAAGCAGCACCTAGATGAACATGCATCTGTGACATAAATTCAGTTGTTTTCGTGAAATATTGCAGCATGTGTAATGTTAGATAACACCTTTATTTTGATTTACATTTTGTATTTTGTTATATCCCTTCTATTGTGCCGTTGTTTTCAATGAAATTTTGAAACCATTGAAAATAAAGGCTTCGCTCGAGGATTGTTCAAAGGGTTTTCAGAATTCCAGCTGTTTTCTGTCAGCAGCTAGAATAAGCCGAATTCGTGAGAGCCGGCCAACTCATAAGTCTTTTATTTATGGAGTGGTTGAAGATATCTAAAAGGGATTTACGGCAAATTATAGACTGCAGGGCACGTTATTTTCGCAGAATGAGCAATACTCCCACCTATTGTGTCGCTGGAAGTATTGAAACATGTTTCTTCTTCTCTCTCTCTCTCTCTCTCTCTCTCTCTCTCTCCCCCCCCCCCCTTTTTTTTTTTTTTTTTTTTTTTTTTTTTTTTTATGGAACTGCGTACGTAAGTTTTTTGAAGTGAAAGACTGAATGAGGAACGCTAGTTTTTGTTTGCATTGAAACTTATAGCAAAACATCCAATAAATATGGAAAAATGGAAAGGCAAGTTGGCTGCTGTTAGTAGATTGGAGTCGCATTGTCGAAGATGACTGCCGCAATCTGCTTTCAGGCATCGACGTTTAGATTTTCTTGTTATCCTTAGACTGTTCTACACAAATGTCGGAATGATTGCTTCCCCAATCCTTGATACAGCCCGAGTTTGTGTGGTGTGTCTCTAATTATCTTTATGTTCACAGGACGGTAATCAGTTATCTTCCTTTGTTTCACAATGGCCGGGATCAGCTACTGCTGTGTATAAACATAATATGTCTCAATGAGTATATCAAGCTGTTAAACTGTTTACGTCTTTACTCAATATCTGTTCACTTTACCATGACTACGTTACACGCATATGAAATGGAAGTTAGCTTATACTTCTATTTACAGTAATCGTAGCTAACTTCTGATGTGTGCCGTATAAAGTACAGCAAAGGGAAAACGTTTTGTCTTAGAAGCGTACATCAATATTCATGTAATGCAGTTCGTCCTATTTCTATAAGAAAGCAGTCTTATGACAGATAAATCTAAATAGAGAGTACGTTGCCGCGGCGGATTAGCCGCGCGTACTGGAGCGCCGTGTTGCGGTGCGCGCGGCCGTCCGCCGTCGGGAGTTCGATTCCCCCTCGGGCAAGGATGTTTGTGTCATCTTTACTATAAGGTAGTTCATAAGTAGTTTGTAAGTTTAGGGACTGATGACCCCGCAGTTAAGTCCCTTAAGCTTTACAAACATTTAAACATTTTAGGGAGTACGGTTCGATTTTATTCTGCTTTAAAAACTTTTTAGCTTAGAACAAAATACGACATGCTCATACGAACATTCAGGGCCATTAACTATATTCCTCCAGGTACCATAACTATTTTTCTGTGCATATACATTACGCGTTCAAACATTTCCACCCACTAATGCGAAATAACACTCTGTTTCCATTCTTTCTTAATTGTTATTCGCCGAACTCTTCCATATATTAATCTGGCAGGCTCCCGATGCTCTACTATGAACCATTTGAGTGACTTTCATTACATTACATTAAGGAGAACAATCCGGAACTGGTACCAAATAACTCACTCGTTTTAACCAAGTCTGCACACCTCTGAAAGCGCCACCTTGTCAGTGTTCCCTCAAGTTGCACCATAACTCCCGTACTCGGCTATTTTTTCGAAAACTGCACTTCAGAGTTCGGTGCTTCCTGTCATCCAGTGATGATCGTATGACATTTATTGACTGGGAATGCCCCAACTGGGGTTCGGTCGTCTTGTTGCAAGCATTTTTTTTTTTTTTTTTTTTTAGTTGACTCCGCCTACCTGCTTGTCAATGATGAGACAACACAATGTCCTCTGCTGGGAATCGAATTCGGGACCCCTGTGTGGTAGTCAGCGACGCTGGCGATTGAGCTATGTGGGTGGACTGTCATCCAGTTTCTGCGGTTCACCAGAATGATGAGAGCGTTTAACATCTCTCATGCACATTATCTTGCAGACAGTATGTGTCGTTACCGGGTCGTAGTTCGTTGCTCTTGAAGTTCTCGTTGATCGGCGCTCTCGGTAACAAAAATACCATAGGGAAAAACTGTTCTACTACAAATAATGTAGGCGACACGTAGAACTGCAGTTCATTAACACTTTAATGAATTATTAGCGTCGAGTTGACCCCACTTATGACCAGCGTACAAGTCTAATTAATAACGGTCACTACTACCCAGTACGCACATTCCACACTTCAGTAATACAAATTTTCACACTTTTGTGTGTAGAATACAGAACTTCCAGTGTACATTTAGTGTTGCACGAATATGGGTGATTAATTCCTAATATTTGTAGATAAAATTTCTACAAGACTAACATTGAAGATTGTTCGAATTAGAGTTCAGAGTGGCGTGGATTGTGCCTCAGATGCATCACGAAACCAAACTCCCTACTGTCGTGGATTGCGCTTTCTATCAAAGACGATACCAGACTCTCTTACATGGCGCGAAAGCATCCTATTTATATTAAACAATTACACGTACTGTTAACTAGGTAAATTAAACTCATTACAATGAAAAAGTAAACAATTACCTGCAACTGACTAGTAAATAGTAGCGTACATAGTACTCAGTAAATTGATTTACAAAACTCGGTTATATTAATATTTCTTCATTTCAAAATATAATTTAATAGAGTAGTCAACAGTCCTTTTGGAATGAATGGTAATTATATGGAAACTAATGAAGGCAAACATCAATTGTGAAACATAATATTACGTACTTTTTTTATGAGGAATGAATTTAATTAGTTTTATCAGAGATACTAATTACCTTAATATGTTAATATCTGAACTACAACAATACGCCTCTGGCATGAGTCAATTAATGTTTGCTAATTAAACAAACCTCTGTGACGCCAGATAGTAGAGAATAACTTCAGCTAATGACAATCGAAAAAGGAATAACAACAGTTGTGGAAAAGAAAATGATACTACACTAATTACATTCCTACCTATTATTATCCAACACTGGTATCGGGAGGTTCAGTAATGCATGCATATGGGAATAAATCCCAGCATGCTTTGTTACAAGTAGACTTACGACCTCTGAATAATTTTTCTGAACTATGCCGCGCGTGATTGGACATGCGCTCTAAGGTGCTTTGCTGCGGAGTGCGTGGATATTCCCCGTCAGAAGTTAGAGCCCTCCCTTAGGCGTGTGTGTGTGTGTGTGTGTGTGTGTGTGTGTGTGTGTGTGTTGTCCTTTGCATAAGCTGGTTTAAGTAGTTTGTAAAAGTAGGGACTGCAGTTTGGTCCCACAGCATTACAAACATTTGAACATTTGTTCTACACTACCGTCAAGATGAGCAGGACAACCAATCACGTCTAATAATTGGTGAACATAAATTTGAGAGAGGTGAGCAGTTCAAATTTCTGGGAGCACTCATCGAAGAGCAAAATCAGAGACAAGTAGCAATAAAAATGAGACTGCAAAATGCTAACTCTTAGTACTATTTAATGCAAAAACTGGTAGGATCTAAATTGCTGACAAGAAAAAGTAAACTAAAATTATGTAATACAATCATCAGACCAGTTGTAACCTACTGAGCAGAAACAGAAGAACACCAGTTACAAGTTTTAAAAATAAAGTTCACATGAAAAATATTCGGTCCATCTTATGATGATAGTGGTCCTCGGCTGCACAGTGGTAGAGTGCAGGACTACAAATCCAAAGGGCGTGGGTTCAGTCCCCGCCAGATCTTCGGATTTTTATGTCACTTTCCACTTCTTTCACCTCTGGCAGTATTGCTCATGTCAAACATACCGAGTGGCACCGTGGTTCGGAACCCACGGTAAACTGCAGGTCACCCTATAACTGGCTGGATAAGTCAGTTCGAAGGTCGGAGGAAGGCAACGGCATACGACCTTCAAACAGAACTATGCCTAGTAAAGCACTATGGTGTTCAAACCAATCTTCGGATTGCTGACTGCTTTTTATTATGATAATGAATCATAATGCTGAAAGAGAAGACAAAAACCAGGAATCCACAAGTTAGCACAACAATAGTAAACACGATAAATGCCAGACGATTCCAATGGACTGGGCATCTAATGAGAATGAAAGAGGACCAAATTGTGTCGATAATATTTAAGAAGATGACTTATGTTAAAAGGCCAAGGGGGAGACCCAGGGCAGCTTGACGCAATGATATTGATAATATATGCAAAAGAGTGGGAATAAATAATTGGAAAGACGCAGCACAAGAAAGGAGAATATTGAGGAAAACTGTGAGGTCGGCACGAGATCTTCGAGTCTCTTGAAGGCCTACTACTACTACCACTACCACCACCACCACCGTCAAGGTGGAAGCGATTCTTTGACTCACTGACAGAAATCACGTTGCTACGCCTGTGTTTATACATCATCGGCCCTCTAGACTAATATGAGAGACCGCTTTGCCTGTACAGTAAACGGACACAGTACATACTGTGGGCCGAATGTTTATCTCGAGACCACTGCTGAAGATATGGTCAGTGGAGAATGGTTTCTTCTTTTTTGCAGCCGATAGTGTTAATATCTGTTCGTGCTGCAATGCTGCTTGACCTTTTAACTGAGAGTTTTCGCGAACGTCTCAGTTTATGACGTATAATACCTTAAGATCGAGGTTACCGAGGCGGGGAAAGTACGGTCGGAATGACGGGCGTTGTATATAAATCTGCAGCTGTCTTTCCCAATTCAGGGCGATGATGCATGTCAAGGCAGCGGCACAGATCGCGCGTCCCACGCCGACCAGGCGCCAGCTAATTGCTGCTGACCAGTTTGCTCGCGCGTCTATACTGATTTTCGTGACTTGGGTATTTAAGAAAATCAGAACCACTCACTTCAATATGAGCTGTACTCTCGAGCTTGTAGGCGATTTTCAGCCTTCTCTAAGCGGTGATATCGCTGGCAAACGTAATATAGTGATCAGCATTCAAATGTAACTCAACCTCTCCATAGTTATCAATGATATCTATGAGACCACAACGGCTATGTGCAGTATATATGAAAAAGTACAGACTACCTCTAGTTATACGTCACTGACGCTGATTATTATTCATTATTTAATTCAGAACAGACTTCTTCTCTTCAGACACAGTGAAGAAATCAATCACATCTACATAGACCCATAACATACGATATCGGCATAGATTGATTGGTTTATCAGGTTTGCTTGATGATAAAATATTCATAAAAGAAAATCATGAACAATTACCTTAATACGTACAGTGCGAGTACGTCTTTAATCGATCATGTAATAAAATGACTGAATTCAGTTTGTCATTGTTGTGCGTTAGAATGGATCCTTTAGATCTCATCAGCGACGAACTTGTTATTAATTAACAACCTCACCTCAGATATTACAGCTCTCAGCCAAAGAGCGCCGATACTATGGGAAGAAAAGCGTTTCTGAAGAGGCGAAATTTGTTGACATGCAATATTAGTTTAAATGCTAGGAAGTCCGTTCTTCAAGCATTTGTCTGAAGTGTAGCACTGTATGGATGATGAGTTCAGAGGAAAGCTATCAAAATGTGGTGTTATAGACAAATGATTATTAGTTGGGCAGATCACGTAACTAATGAGAGGTGCTCAACAGAATTCGAAAGAAAAGGAGTTTCTGGCATATCCTGACTGAGAGAAGGGGTAGGTTGGTGGGACACATTCTGAGACATCAAGGAATCGTCAACTTAGCATTTGAAGGAAGTGTGTGGGGTAAAATTCGTAGAGGGAGATCGAGAGACGAATACAGGAAGCAGATTCAAAAAGATGCAGGCTGCTGTTCGTATTCTCTGATGATGAGGCTTGCACAGGAGAGGCTAGCATGGAGAGCTGCATCAAACCAATCTGCGGACTGAAGACTACAACAACAACAACAACAACAACAACAACAATTCATATTGGTCTCGATGTGAAATAAACATAAATGGCGTTAAAATTTTTTAGTTACTTACCTCTCATTCCACTGAAAAACAGGAATCAATTTTTGATAGAGAAAGATTTTGCAAATTCTGATGTATTTTCGCTATAAGAGAAACTCTACTCGCATAAATGTGCTTATATAGTTTTTGTGCTCTTTTTTCTCAGTAATTGTCTGTGCGTAAGGTTTAAATTTTCATAGGTAAAAAACAGAATTTGGCTGAAAAATTTAGGTAGAAGAATAAGAATATGACTGTCGATTCGTTAGATTTGGAGATAAGTATATGGGATAAAAATCGCAGAGGGAGACCAAGAGGCGAATACGGTAAGCAGATTCAAACGGATATGGGTTATCGTTCTTACGAGGCGTTGTAGAGGCTTGCTCCGGATAGAATAGGCTGGAGAACTCCATCAAACCAGTCTCCGGATTGAACAACATCATAATAAAAGGATGGGGATCGCATTCGACTTTTACCTCCATTTGCATCCCAGAACGCGTCAGAGGGATCGAGTTTGATGTCACTGGATATCCCCCGTAGATGAACAACTTTTGTTAGAAAGATTTTCTTCTCTCGCTAAAAGTGGCTGAGTAACTTAGGTCGCCTGTCGCAAACGTCTCACCCTGTGTACAAGTACTATGAAATTATCGTTTGTCCTCTTATCTTCTTCTTTCACGTATGAGCCACTTTGGACTACGATTATTTCAACTGTTTCTCCTATCTTTTCTTCTATATTTCTCTCGTTATTTTCCGATAGTTCTTCGGTCCACTTGGCTCCAGTCTTCTTCTTCGGTTTTTCCTGGAAACATTTGGGATTCTTTAATTTCTTTCTGAGTGGTAGTCTTTTCTCGATATCTTATTGGGTAATTTTTAGCTCGTCCAAGTCCTTTCCAACTTCTTTGCACTGTGTGTTGTCCATTTTTAATTTACTGAAGTAACAGAACAGTCTTTTGTCAATCTTTTCCTAATTACATCAGTGATTTTTTTTTCAATATGTGCATAGATATCACCATTATGATGCATTTTGTATTGTGTCTTGTCTTTAACAGGCCCCAAGATTTTCCTTAATATTTTTCTTTCAGTAATTTGCAGTGATTCCGTCATTGGCTTTTTGTTCAAAGTCAAACATTCTGCTGTATGGAATGCTTCTGGGCGAATTACTGTAGAGTAGTGAGCCAGCTTAGCATTGATGGATATTGACTTCTTGTTATAGATGTTCTCAGTGGGGTAGTATTTTCTTTTCTTTTTCTTTTTTTTCCATCTCATTAACTCTTGTTTTAATGGCTTCATTCTCTGAAATATCTTGTTCAGTAACTTCTCCTAGATGCCTGAATTTATTTCTTCTCTCATTTTTTCCAAGTTTATTTATCATTATGTTTGGAGCTGTGTTTATGTTTGTCATAATTTGGTTTTCTCACAGGAGATTTGTAAGCCTCCTTTTTCAGCTTGTCCTTTGAGCAATTCAATTTGTATTATGGCTGTTTCTATTAAATCTCTTCCTATCCTCTTATCTATTATTATTATTATTATTATTATTATTATTATTATTATTATTATTATTATTACTGTTGCAGTTGTTCAAGGGAAATAAAAGCAGCTAATGAAGCCTTCGAAAATGTCGTTCACAATATCCCAGAAAGTCTGAGCTGAACGTAAGCTAGGGCATATCAGGAGCTAGGGGTTGTAATATTTTGTTCAAAATCCACTTTTTGCACTAACCTCTCTATTGATCTCCAAGAAACTGTGGCACTGTGAGAGACGAACACAGAGTTGTTTCAGCAATGTAAAGACGGTTTCTGAGCAGGTGTGGCTCATGTATTCTAGCAGACAATTGTTGGAATGAGAGACCCCCAGGAGTAGATTACAAACAAGATGCAGATTGCAGACGAGAACAAAACGACTTTAGAGAATAATATTTTTACTCTGCAGGTAAGTGTAGCCTGATTTGACACTTTCTGGAAGATTAAAACTGTACAGCAGACCGGTTCGAATCCCGGTCCAGTACACCGTTTTAATCTGCCAGGACAATTTTTTTGGTTAACCGGTGTTATTAGACAATGTCACAAAAGCATTTTGCCCAAGTCCGCGTTTAGCCGCAACATCCTAAGTTTCACGTAGCAGGTGGGAAGAAAATGCATGTCAAATTCACAATAGGTTCTGGACGCGGCGGTGACACAGCTCGACCGTATGGCACCGCTGCTACGTGAGAAAGGGCATCTCAAGGAGGCTGCAAAACGGCCACCGAACAACACTGAAGGGGAGGTAAGCGGTGCACGGAAGGTAGGGTCGCCAGGTTATCGAACTAAAAATACGGGAGATGTTCAAAAAGAATGCCAAAACACGATCTCTGACAATACAGTTCTGTAACATTAACGTAGGTGAACTATGAACTACAGTTATGTTAGTAACTTTCGAGATAGTCACCTCGCATATCTATGCACCGCTGAGCCATACAATCCTGTCCTGGAAACTATGGGATGGTATTCAAAAGCCATGTCGCGTTTCGCTGGATGTCAGGAATATCGTCAAATCACGTTTCACTCAAAGTGTGTCTGAGTCGATGAATAGGAAGACGTCTGGAAGAATGATGTATGGTGGATGTTCAAGTTGCGTGACAACGCTCGCCGACGCACAGCCAATATCGTCAAGCAGTTCCAGGTAAAATATGGGGTGGTGCTACTTTTAAAATCCACCATACTTGCTAGAGCTCAACCCTCCAGACTTCTTCGTATTCCCTAGAACCAAACTCGCTTTGAAAAGAATGAGATTGGACGATATTCCAAACGAAACGCGACGAGGCTTCTGAACCCCATACAAAGGAAGACTTCGTGCAAAGTTACCAGGACATGTATGGCAGAGCTTAGCGGTGCATAGTTGTGGGAGGTGACTATTTCGAAGGACACTAAGGTAACAGTAGTTCACAGTTCATCAACTTTAATGTCACAGGTCTATTCACCGAACTTTACTGTCAGAGGTTGTAGACCCTTCGTAGCATCATTGACACCTTTTACCTTTAGAAATTGTTACATACAAATAATGTTTCCCGAAACGTTTATACGTTGAAACGCCTGCTTGAAAGTTCACGAGCATTCATAAAGTTTCAAGCTTATCAGCAAGAAGACAGACTTCAAAGATGATAAACTAAAAATCATACAATGATGCAGAAATGTCAGCGTAACTAAATAAAGTTAATAAACCACGAGAAAAACATTATCAAATTAGATGGATAAAATGCGGGTGACCTGTCGAAAATACGGTGGGCCCTGTACAACACCGCCGCAACGGAGCGGCCGAGCGCATTGAGGCGCTATGCTGCGATGCGCGAGGTCGTTCCCCGTATGGGGTTCGAATCCCCCTCGGGCGTGGATGTTTGTGCTGGCTTTAGTATAAGGTAGTTCATAAGTAGTTTGTAAGTTTAGGGACTGATGACCCCACAGTTAAGTCCCATAAGCTTCACAAACATTTGAACATTTGTACAACACAAACATACATAGATGTATGGTGTCTTTTTTTTTTTTTTTTTTTTTTTTTTTTTGGACATTTGCGAAAGAACAAAGACCACACGTCTACGCGACGACGGCCTATGGTTCATTGTTTCATCGCAGATACGGGATATCGTTCTACTTCGAGCGTAATCCGGATAACGAGCATAAGTGCACATTCACGATGGGGAGAGGGTGCTGCATGCGTAGTGCTCATCTTGTGGGAATTTGAGGCGGACGAGAGCCGTACTAGGGTAGCCATGATAATTAAGGCGACCGCTAGTCTGAAACGGGAGACCCCTGATAGAGTCCCGGCACATCATAAATTTTCATCTGTCGCTATTGATTTATTTTTATGCCCTTCCTCTCATCAAATGTACTCCTGTAAAATATGAGAGAGTTGGCAAACCTAACAAAAGGAAAAGCTGCCAAATAAAAAATGTTAAAATGTTTGTAAATCTATCGGACCAAACTACGTGGTCATCAGGCCGAAGCTTACAAACTATTTAAACGAAGGTAAACTAACCTAAGGACAGCACACACATCCATGCCCCAGGCAGGATTCTAACTTCCGACGGCGAGCAACCCCCCGCTCCGCAGCGAGGCGCCTTAGACCGCTTGGCTACTCCACCGCGGCACTGCCGAATACTTTCAGTACAGCAACACCATCTGGTCACTGTCGTTAACTACAATGTCAGTTGTTTCCGAGTTTAAATTTTGAGAGAACCACAGAGACGGGATTGACATATACCAGAACACCCACTACCCACTGCTAGCCTTTGTTACTAGGGAGAGGACGGGGGAGAAAAAGTGAAGATGAAAATGCCTTAGTTCGTCACGAAATTACTCTTCAGCGGTAATCGACGACGACTTGATTGGAAACAGCAGACAGACATCGCATTAAGGAATTATGTTCACTACAAAGTTAACCTGGCACATTTTGAGTAAAAGGAGGGATCGATTGGTGGAACTCATTCTAAGACATCACTGAATGTCCAGTTTACAATTAGAGGTAAGTTAGTCTGGTGAATATCGCAGAGAGGGGGACCTAGATACGAATACTGTATTTGGAAGAGAGGGGGACCTAGATACGAATACTGTATTTGGCCTCCAGACACTAACAACAACAAAACAACCACCAAATTAGACACACAATTTAGCATAGGAAATGGATAGCTTGCGAGGTTGCAAATGACGTGTAGATTCCGATCTCCCCTCGGTTCACTATCCTCTATCGAAAGTAAGCGCTTAGTAATCAATTTATCCCATCCAAATGAGCCGGAGTCCTAAACTGTGCGAAGCTCAAAATTCTTTCCAGTCCAACAATCAACTTTTTTTTTTTTTCTCCTGGTCGTTTATCATGTCATCGGATTACGAATCACTTCCCTCTTATCGCGGGATAAGTGTTGACGTGACGTTTATTGGCTACTTTGTTTATTGCTATGGATGTTCCAAAATTTTGTGTATTGGCCGTCTTTGCATAAGAGAGGAAGGAAGAGAGACGAGGTTTTAACGCCCTGTCGATATCGTTGTCATTTGAGACGGATCTGACGGTTAGATAATTTTGTAAGGAATAGGAAAAGAAATGGGGCGTGTCCTTTGAAAGGAACCATCCCGTCATTTGCATGGAGTTAAGGAAATCAAGGGAAATCGAAGCCAGGATTACCGTTGGTAGATTTGAAAAGCCGTCCTTCCGAATGCGAATCCTGTGTGTTACCACTGCGATATCTTGCTGTAAGACAGACGTTTTAATGCAACACTCACAGTAGCGCACTCAAAAAGCAAAGAAGCACGAACATTTTACAAACCACTCTAGAAAAACGTGGACTAAGGAACATTAAAAGCTCCTCCCTAGCCATGAAGAGGCAAGTCGGGATGCTACACATAACTTTCACAATGGCTGCACAGTCTCCTAATTTGTTGTTGCCTGATACAGCGGTGGCAACTGCTGTAAAATCTATGATTTCCTCTTACCTGTGCGTAAAAATCGGACAGTTAAAATGAGACGCAGTGAGCCACAGACACCGCAAACGTTTCGCTTCTCTGACCTTGTGGTCAGCGCCATGCCCTGTTTACACCTTGGTAGTAACAGTCTCCTGGGCTGTATAGTCTATTTTGTAGTTACAAATTTTTGTCTTGTATATACCTCAACAACATGTCGTGTCAATGATTATTCGACGCGTTACTTTCGTAAAAAAAAGTAAAAAAATAAAAAGAGGTGCTGGTGATGACAGCCCAATACGGAGCAAACTTTTCAGTATCGAAGGTCTCGCTACCACCCGTATGCATTTACCCATGACGTCATCGGCTGGGACATACTAAACGGAAAAAGTTGAATTCCGAAAACAAAAATCTAAAACTTTCCATTACGCACTAAGAAGCTTCCCTTTGTCACACTATTCTGCCATTACGAACAATAAACTTTCAAGTGATGGTGGCTATTAATTAATTAATGGTGCTCGGTAGATGGCTGGGTGAATGTAAGTTGATCAGTTTGTATTGTAAAAGTAAAGACACATACGTTACGGAAAGAAAAATTCCCATTGCAAATGATCAATGTTTGGAGTCTTACCACACAAAAAGCAGACGTCAGGGGTCAAAGCCGACGAACGGTATCCCTTGCTTCAGTTGACCCAAACATTTTTAATAATAAATGGAGTATTTCTCCTAAGTGAGCTCAATTGGTTACCTTAAGGAGAGGATGGCAGCCCTGCATAGAAATGTTCCAATGTTTGTAAATCTGCTGTGGTTATCAGTCCCTAGGCTTACAAACTACTTTAACTAAATTAACGTAAGGACAACACATACACGGGGCCGAGGGAGGACTCTAACCTCCGACAACGAGCAACCGCGCGTGATCCGCAGCAAGGCGCCTTGAAGAGCTCGGCCACTCCCCTGCCGCCCTGCTTAGAAGTAAGAAATTGAAACCAAGAACAAAAAATCCCGTACACTAAGGGAAACTTAGAACTGATTATTGTAGCAACAATTTCAGCCCACTGCATCATTCCGTTCTTGAGATCATCATCATTATCATAATCCATGAGTGATTATAACGTTGGGCATTCACTCTGGAGCACAGTCCTCCTTGTAAAAATCTGCCACGAACCCATATTCAGTGCCAACTTTGATGCCTCGTTTGATGTTAAGCCTGTTACTTCAAAATCATTCTTGACCGAATCTAGTCCTTGAGATTATTAAAATAAATTTTCGCCAGCAATCCACGAAAGGAAATTAAGTACGCGAGAAGAAACAACATACCTCCACCTTACGATCTTTAAAAACGAGGAGGAACAAGAAAAAGCGAATGCCTGCGGAGAGATTAATTTAACGACCGTTTTTCCATTTCCAGCGATGCTTAGGGCGCTACATTAAAAACACACTTACTGCCATTATAATATACTGGTTAATGGAGTGTTTTCTTGGGCCGCAATGTTTGTTCTCGGCGACTTCAATACGCGTTTAGACGCGCTGAGGGCCCTCCAATTCGCCAGCGGACACGCAGAAAGAGCCGCCTTCAGCGCGTAATTGCTGGGATCGACGTAAGAGCCGGCACCTGCTGCCAAGAGCGAGCATTGTCAACGCCAAGGCGCTGTTAAGCAATTAAGCTGCAAATGAGTCCGCGATTTTCACGCGTCTCAGGGGTGAAGGCAGCCTCGTTAAAAGGCAATTGGCGTGCGTCTCGTCCACACAACGCGTTAGAAGTGCTACAGCCAGTGCCGAGAAATTTTACTGCTGCCCTTAGGGAAATTTCTTCCACAAACATCTAGATACACAACACTAGATGTATATGAATACAATTATGGATTTCATAACATGCCTGGCTTTCATTGTTTTGTACATACTTTGCAGACTTGTTCTGTGGAGAACCTCAGTAGCCCTAGAATTGAACAATTTTCATCTTCGTTTTATTACTGGTTACCCATTGTCCGTGATTTACTCACACTCAAACTGCACACAATGTTTGACACTGGATTTATTTTTTTATTTTATTTATTTATTTATTTTTTTCTTTTTTAAGCGAGGAGTACTTTTTCTGCTCAATTTACTTCTTATCCTTCCTTCTAGCAACATGTGTAATTTTGTTTTCGTGGTAGCAGAATTTTTTCGTGTACAACAATTTTGTTGTTAACATTTTCGGTGTCGCATTCTACTACTAATTACTTTTCTCTTTCTTCCGTTTACTCCCAATCCACATTCTGTACTCTTTACACTCGTTTCGTTCAACAAGCCCAGTAATTCTCTACTTTCACAACTGAAAGCAGTCATCATGGGATTCTTATCGCTAACATCATTTCAGAATAGGTTTTAAATGTTCAAATGTTTGTTAAGCTTATGGGACTTAACTACGGGGTCATCAGTCCCTAAACTTACAAACTACTTATGAACTACCTTATACTAAAGACGGCACAAACATCCATGCCGGGGGGGGGGGGGGATTCGATCCCCCGACCGTAGTGGCCGTGCAGACCGTGACTGAAGCGCCTCAGTCTCCTCGGCCACCGCGGCCGGCAGTATAGGTTTTAATTCCACTATTTAAATTATTCTTATTTCTACCATTTCTTCTATTACTTGTACATTAAACAGTCGTGTGTGTGTAGCCGCGATGGAGTAGCAGAGCGGTCTAAAGCGTCTCGCTACGCAGCACGCCGGTTCTCGCCGTGGAGGTTCGAGTCCTCCCTGGTGCATGTGCATGTGTGTGTGTGTGTGTGTGTGTGTGTGTGTGTGTGTGTGTGTGTGTGTGTGTCCGTCCTTAGGTTAGTTTACCTAGGTTTAAGTAGTTTGTAAGCTAAGGGCTGATGACCACGCAGTGTTTGGTCCGATAGATTTACAAACATTTGATCATTTTTTGTGTGTGTGTATTGCATAATTTTACGTTAATGCTTTTACATTTCCTTAACCAAAACAACCTGAAGTCTGGTATGGTTGCTTTTTTTTTTTTTTTTTTTTTTTTTTTTTTTTTTAAATAAAAAGGCTTTATTACTTTCGTGTCAATGTAACATCATTCGTTCAGAATACTAGACTGAGCTAATGAAAAATACTTCAAAGTCTATCAAATATACTGTACACGATCTTATCTCGGGTATTAAATGTAAATGTTTTAAATTAGAGAAAGGTCTTTTGGAAAGCTAGGCTGACGTATATACTACTGCATAATTTGTCCGTAAAAATTAGTGCAAGTATATAGCGCAGGCACACAGTTAGCAGGGGCGACGTTGTTTATCTTCTACCAATTACGTTTGTCCTGCATAGCGTTGTAGTTAGAATTTGGGCATGGCGTCGCTGAGTGACATTATGGCCTTACAAGGTAACACAAGAAGTCTGCAAAGTAATTTCATGAAATACAGTCGATATATATGAGAGGACTGTACTACCTCGCAAGTATTTCCTCAGAGAAAGATCATATGGTGATACTCATGAGTAGTCCAGGAAAGAACCTCGTCAACATCAATAAATGCTTTTCCGCTTCGCCTATATGTTCCTTTTCTTCAGAAATTAAATACTGTGCCTCGGATGTCAATTGAAGTTATACGCGGTAGAATCAAGACTCTGATTCGAATCCTAACGGCGAACATCACTAGACCATAAGAGAGGCGTGAAAATATAGTTGTTTAAATGTGCGTCAATTAAGTAAAGGCTTAAGAAACTAGTCTGGTAATCCACGCACGAAACGGGGATGCTAAATGCTTTTATGGCGAGAACGGAAAATATTACCATTTTGCTTGTTCCTGCCCCATTGACCCCAAAAGAAACACGGCACACCTGTCATCCCAATTTGTCATCCATTTAAAGCATTACACCAATGACAGCAAAGCGAACGACAGTCTTCTCAGTAACGAAATTGTGCAACTTTATTTATAAATTTGCTGCGACACTGAAGACATCGCTGATTAAGACGAATTCCTGGGACGGGTGCTTCTTGCGCAACATTTGTTATGGAGCGAAAAATCGAACGCACTAGTACAACGCTTTCCTCTAAATTTTGTAGACTAACAAAATACTACTGACGTGTCAAAATCTAATGCCTTTGCTGTGTCGCCACGAGCCATTTTACCTTGGAACTAAGTATCGTATAATATAATGCTGTAATTAGTCCAACTACCCACTATAAACATCACGCTAACTAAAACACCTGGTTGATTACTACGGATGTGCACTTTTATCACCAGTTCCCTATACGGATTAGTTCGAGCAGTTGCAAAGGTATAATAATTTCATCTCATCGACGCGAAAGTCGCCGAAATGCTCCAAAAATGAAGACTCAACAGGCGACCGAGTAAAGACAGATCGAGTCTCCCAGCCAATCAGTCAATAATAACATACCATCTTCCTCTTTAATTTTCGACTTAGAGTTCTATAGAAACATTCCCCATAGTAGCTTTTGGCCCACATTTTTCCAATGGCCATCCACTCGAAAGTTGCTGGGATCAATTTATCACAACAGACAACGCCTCGGTCACCGCTTATTATTGCTGCCATTCGTGTACTTCTACGTGGGTGTCAGCTATGATTGCACGGAATTGAACGTAACACGTCTGTTCCTCTACGCCTACGATTTACAGACGTCAGCTACCAGCATCACATCAGTAAAGGTTGTGTCTTGACAGTAACAATCAAAAATGTGTGCTCAGTAAATTACTACTCTAGTGAGCTTCGCAGGCCAAACAAACTCATCATTGCGTGACCCATACTTTTCAATTCAGCTCGTTTAAAGCGTTCCCCCAAGATAAAATAATCGTAACTACCTATCTGCAGAGTCGCGCTTGGCATATCTGTAGTCGTCCAAATAGTTCCTCTACTTTTATGATTTTCCTTTGACATAATCCCAGTGTTGACGTACTTGAAAAGCCCCACCGTATTAGTACCTTCTTTTCGGTTCACCCCCTGTACAGAGCACCTACGCCTTGCACCAAAACGTGTTTTTTTTTTTTTTAATTTTTTTATCTACTACTGTTGACATAACCCAACACTGGTCGTAATGTCTGGATGTTACACACAGACTCTATGCTGAAACTCCACAGCGTTCCAAGAACCAAGCAGAGAACTATTCACGCCACGGATAAGTTTATGAAAAAAAGAAAAAAAATGATGGTCGCAGTACAGAGGATATAAAATGCAGAATGGCAATGGGTAGAAAAGCGTTCTTGAAAAAGAGAAATTTGTTAACATCGACTACTGATTTAAGCCTAAGGAAGTCCTTTCTGAAGGCATTTGTGTGGAGTGTTGCTTTGAATGAGAGTGAAACATGGACGATAAACAGTGAGGGCAGGAAGAGGATAGAGGCTTTTGAAATGTGGTGCTACAGCAGAATGCTGAATATTAGGTGGGTGGATCGCGTAACTAATGTGGAGGTACTGAACAGAATTGGGAGAGATGTAGGCTGCCGTTCTTATGTGGAGTTGAAGAGGCTTGCTGAGGATAGCGTATTGTGGAGAGCTGCATCAAACCAGTCTTCGGACTGAAGACCACAACAACAACAAAATGCAATAGATGTATATACATGTGATATGTTTTATAAATATAGAAACATAAAAATGAATTGTTGTGTTACCGATTTGATGGCAATGCTTCCTTTTGCGATGATCCAATTCTAACAACAACATATTCATTATTTAATAATACGTCTGATTACCAGTTTGTAAAAAAACTCGCTTACAGTTGTTAAAAATTAATAAAAGAAATGCAGCAATTTGTTCCGCCAATGCAAAGAAATGACGAAACAAAATTTTCAGCGGGTCAACACCAGAGATCAAACCAATAAACTATAAAAAGCCTTCTATAATTTTTGGCTTGCTTTGCTGTTTCGTCACTACCGCCGAGAAGTAAATAGTGAAATAAAATATGTAACTTCAAAACTCCGTAAAACTATGTTGCACTTGACATAAATTCATTAAAGCATGTTGTTTTGTTGTAACACAACATACATATTCCTCGATAATAATCAATGAACGTAGCAAAACAACGACATTATATAGTATCACCCAATTTCAAAAAATCGCGGGTACAAGTCGTCTCGTTTCGTGATATCGATGTTTTAGCTGTGATATCACGGTGTAACTAAGCAACATTTCACTAATTTCACATACGCAAGAGAGTTGATATCGAGGCAGTGTTGGTGAAGTGGAATGAAGGAAAATTTCATAAACATAGAATTTATACGGGATTAAAAATTCGCCGGGTCGACATTTAGTAACATTTAATTGCAAAATTGTCCTGAATCACACACAAAACAGACTTGTCCGGAAAAGTAAGAAATATTACTACAGTGACTACCGATAATTAAGATCCAGTCTTCGGGTAGCATGGAGAAGGAAAGCACAAGGAAGCACGCAGTGTTTATTCATAGGTATTCTCTCTCCAAACAGTTGTGTCACAACATCCAACGAGAAATTAAAATTGTAGGGGACCATAAGTTAGGCGACATTCTCCACTTAGTTTTCCAATCTGGTAAAATGACACTGACAGCAGATGTCTACAGACAGACAAAATCAGAGAACTAAAGTTTACATTTGAATCTCTGTATCCAGGAAGCAATTTTTATAACGATTCACAGCATGATTGTGCCTCATGTTAGAGAGATCATGGTGGTAACAACAGGTCAATAGGAGTGGGAAAACGCCAGTGTACCCCATTAGAACGACTCTTACGCTGTTCCAGAAATGCGGTTTCGTTCTGCGTCGGAAAAGTATAAGGACGCACACATTCAACAAAAAAATGTCACTTTGATTCAGGGAGGTTGTGAGGTATGCAACCATATTTTTATAGGGTGGAGATTCCAATATGAACATAGGATAGTGAACGGTTATTGGACTAACCAATTGAGCTTCACAAATTATGAAGACCTTCGTGTAACACCGAAAAGCTGCTAAAATATTTAGCGTGGTGCAACCAGTTCCACAAGTTATGAAAACTGGGTGATATAACCATACGACATATCCTAGTGTCTCCATAACATTAACCAGATATTGTAAACGAAGTAACTGCAACGGCCGTAAAGATTTTGAAACGTCTATTGTGGGAAATCATACAATATAAATGATGAAGTCTTGAAAACTGATATCATATGAGCACAATTTAAATATTCCGAGGATGGTCTCACAATGACTTAAGTCGATTTGCCACAATAATTAATTTCAGAATCCCTACGTCCAAAGTTGTTATTTAGCTTGTTTACAATACGTGCACTGCGACAGGGCTTAATTTCGACCGGAACGTTCTGAAACGACACTCCCATGGATTTACTTGTTTTCTTAATTCACTGGAACTAGTCGCAGCTGTACAGAGGCCACTGAATGTAACAGTGGTTGAGCAATATGACCCAATCGGCAGGGCCGTGGTAGAGTGTGTACACGCGCTCAAATGTTGTTGCATACCTGTAGCAATGAAAATGAATACAAGCCAATCCCGTTGTAACACGACTCAATGAAAAGAGGATTTTTATTTTTAAAGCATTCACTCCGTGTCTCATCGTATTTTGTTACTTCCAACTTTTCAGGAGCTCTACGCTGTACGTCAAAGAATTCTTTGGCCAGGAATATCTGACACATCGAACAGGCGAAATTTAACTGTCCGAGTTTTGTGGCTGGCAGTAATTTGAAAAAAAAAAAAAAAAAAAAGAAGTCTTAATCACGATGACAACCTATTTGGGCCGATGCGCTTTGAGAAGATCGTGTGATGTTTATGACCGGAGGTGGGGCGATTTGTAAGATCTTTATAAAGTGAGCAATATACTGTGAGCACCGCCGGCCGCGGTGGCCGAGGGGACTAAGGCGCTCCAGTCACGGTCTGCACGGCCACTACGGTCGGGGGTTCGAATCCCCCCTCGGGCATGGATATTTGTGCCGTCCTAGTTCGTAAGTAGTTCATAAGTAGTTTGTAAGTTTAGGGACTGATGACCCCGTAGTTAAGTCCCATAGACTATACAAACATTTTTGAAACATACTGTGAGCACCGTTGCAAATGGAATAACCCCCCCCCCCCATTAACTAAATATATACTGTCATAACAGACATGTGGTACGCATCATTATAAAGCCGGTGAGGGGAAGACGTTAACTGGTGTTATTGGTTGCGGAGTAATAACACTTTAGGAACCCTTAGAGCGAATACCATACAACGCGACTGCGTTGACCTATGACATCATGGGTGGGGATATACTGCACGGAAAATATTCCAAAATACAAAACTCATAAAATATGTCTTTCGTACTCCACAGTGCTGTCAAGCAATTACTATTACGATCGAAGTTCCGAGTGATTATCTGTTTTCTAATTTAATCACCGTGCCCGATAGGTGGACGGGTGAAAGTAGTTTGTACTGAAAAAGCAGTTGCATATTCGTAACAAAAAGAAAAGTCGCTGTTGCATACAACAAGCCGACGTCAGAGGACAAATGCGTCAGATGGTATTGCGTGCTTCAACTGACACGATGGGTCTTAATCACCAAGACTGACAAGTGCAGACGAGTATCGAGCAGAAAATCAAAAAAATGTTCGAATGTCTGGAAACCTAAGGAACCAAATTAGCGAGGTCATTGGTTATTGGACTTACAATCAAGTTGTGCGTGCCAGGGGGAGAACTCTCTAACTCCGACGGGGGCAGTCACACCACCCACGACATGGCACCCCAGAAGTCACTGGCAGAAAAAAAATCCGTGCTTGTTTACATTTCGGCTTTGTGTGGTTTAAGAGCCTTGCTCAGGCAGGTAACATTTTAGAAACTAAGCACAGCATTTGCGGTCGTTGTACTCCCGATCCCAATGGAATGCAATCTCAAAGTAGACATTGTAATAATGGACATGTTTTTTGCACCATTTAAAGTATTAAGTTTGCCAGGTGGCGACGTAAACAAGCGAAACTGGTATCGGACTAATGAAAATTTTAGGAACTGTTGGTGGCATACGGTAATTTTGAAGATGTGATGCATAGCACGGCGGCGGCATGGAAACGATATATATCGAAGCCGTTCACATAGAAACGATTTGTTCCGAACAAGCGAATTTTTACGAATATGACATATTTAAGGGTGTGGTTACGCAGGAACGTAATAGTCCAATTTGTTCACTTGCAACATTTTAAGATTTACTCTTACGGCCGCCCGCAGTGGCCGAGCGGTCCTCGGCGCGCCAGTCACAGTCTGCACGGTCGGGGGTTCGAATCCCCCCTCGAGCATTGATGTTGTGTGTTGTCTTTTGTATAAGGTAGTTCATAAGTTTAGGGACTGATGATCCCGCAGTTCAGTCCCTTAAGCTTAACAAACATTTTTGTACTCTTAGGTTCCTGCCTAACAACAACCATTAAAATCTTGACATATTCATAAACACTTTAAAGCTATACTCTCAGGTTCCTGCCTAACCACATCCTTTAAAATCATGACATTCGTAAAAATCATAATTCGTAACATGGGCTTGTTTGATACCTATCGTTTCGATATATATATCTTTTGGAGGCCGCCGCCGTGCTGTGTAACACATCCTCAAAATTACCGCGAACTCTCGGAGAACTGTGTCGGAAGTCGTACAGCGCTCTGGACCATTTAAAGCCGCTTCGCTTTGTCAACAGTCCTCTGGCGGCGTCGAGATCGAAAGGCTACAACGAAGCACACGCTCATCCAACTACACCAACGAATGATGGTGACACTTGTCGCTCCGATGAGGAGAGAGAGGTCGAAAAATAGTAAACAGCGGCCTTTCCGGCGGCAGTGTCGAGGTGAATTGGTGGAGGCATCGCGGTCAGGTCTCGGGACGTGGAGCTGCCGCACGCACCTTTGAACTCGGCGTCGGCTGCTTCTGCGGCGGCGTGGCTGTCGGTCTCCTTGTTGGCCTGTATCTTCTCGATGAGCAGCTCCAGGCGGGAGCTGTTGCCCTTGAAGAGCATGTCTGCGGCGCGTGTGTCCGGCACCCAGCGCACACGCCGACTGCCGTGGCGCGCCGCGCTGCCGCGCCGCCGCCCAGCCCATTGGCCGGGGGGCGGGGCCTGCCTCCCCTGGGACCGGCCCAGGGCCCCACCCCCCACTCCGGCGCCCCGCGCGCCACGTGGCCGCCAAGCCGCGCCGAGCTGAGCAGTAAACACTGTGCGGCCGTCAGCGCGCTGGCCCGCCCAGCCGCAGACCCATCCGCACCAAGCCCCGCGCCCTGCCGTGCCATAGAATCCCGTTAGCGCCACGCGGTTGTCAGCGTGCGTATTCAATCAATTCCTTATCTCTCGCGACAATGACGAGGCTACATCTACACTCATACTTCGCAAGCCACCTCACGGTGGGGACTGATGACCTAGATGTTTAGTCCCATCAAAACAACAACCTCACGGTGTGTGGCGGCAGTGGCGTAACTAGGACTTGGCTGGGGGGGGGGGGGGGACGATAGATCTGATTGACGAGCAAAATTTTAGTCAGTTTCCAGACAGACTACCATCTACCACTCCCGTTGAAGAAACTAATTCACTCCCATCCAATGAAAGCTTATGGTAAAACACTCCAAGTTTCCAACCTTTACCTTTCTTTCTTTCTTTTCGGGTTCTGGGGGGGGGGGGGGTTCTATCCCCCTCATCCCCCCCCCCCCCCCCCCATAGTTACGCCACTGTGTGGCGGGATTTACTTTGTGTACCATCGTCAATTACATTACGCGGGAGAAACGCACTACAAGTCTGTGTTCGTGTGGGCTATTTCCTTGTAGTCTTTTCGCAAGATACACGTAGAAGGGAGCAATATATTCGTCGACTCCCAGAAACGGCACCTGTTTCTGATTCCACGTTAACTCTTCGACTCTAGGCATAACGTCAGCTGCTGCTACTGTCTCGAGGTGTTCTGGACGCGTTAACGCGCGCGTTTGATCCTTCCTTTGGAGTCGTATTTACAGACCGACTATCACTGCTGCGGTGTCAGAATTTTTTCACATCACATGCGTACATTTTTGTGAGCATTTTTAGTCGTTCATCTTCAATTATCTGATTGATATACTCCAATCTTTGTCTTCCCCTACAGCATTTTCCCCTCTCCATATACCACTAGAATGTTCAAATGTTTGTAATTCTATCGGACCAAACTGCGTGGTCATCAGTCCGTAGCTTACAAACTACTTAAACCTAGGTATACTAACCTACGGACGAACACAGATACCCATGCCCCAGAGAGGACTCGAACCTCCACGGCGAGCAACCGCGCGCTCCGCAGCGAGACGCTTTAGACCGCTCGGCTACTCCATCTCCACCTCTCGCGAAAATGACGACGATACATCTACACCCATATGTCGCTCACAGTTGCAGCAGATACGTTATGAACCATTGTCACTTCCTGCTCTTATTCCAGTAGCGAAAAATTCGTGGGAAGAACGGGAAGGAAGAAAGCTTAAGGTTTAACGTTCCGTCGACAACTTGGTCATTAGAGACGCACCTAACGCTCGGACTTTTTAGTAAGGATAAGGAAGGAAATCGGCCGTGCCCTTTGAAAGGAACCATCCCGGCATTTGCCTGGAGTGATTTAGGGAAATCACGGTAAACCTAAATATGGACGGCTGGAGGTGGATTTGAACCACCATCCTTACGAATGCGAGTCCAGTGCGTTACCACTGCGCCACCTCGCTCGGTTGGGAAAAACGATTCCCAGTATTTGTTCTTGTGGGCTGTTCCCTTGCGGGCTTTCCGTAAGCCATATACCGGCTGACATCCTGAAACGGGACTTGTTTCGGAATCCTCATTAACTCTTTCACTGCTCTAGGCATAACGTCGGCTGCCGTTACTATCGCGAGTTGCTGTGGACCCGTTAACGCACGAATTTGTTCCTTCCTTTGGGTTCTGTGAACGTATTTACAGGTCGACACTATCACTGCCGCGGCGCCAGAATTTTTTCATGTAACATGCGAACCTCTTAGTGAGCAGATATTATATATATATTTGTCATTCAACTTCAATTATCTGATGGATATATGCCAATATTTGTCTTCCCCTACAGATGCCTCTAGAACCATAAAGGTTACTCCCCGTTAAATACCTTTTATCATCCTGTTCCGCCACCTTTTCACTGTTTTAATAAAGATAGACTTTCTTCAGGCTGTTAAGCCAAGATCGCCAATAGAACACATTTATTTTATTAACCGGTTACGATGACTTATCTTCAAATGTTCAAAAGTTTGTATAGCTTATGGGACTTAAGTACGGGGTCATCAGTCCCTAAAATTACAAACTACTTATAATCTACCTAATACTAAGGACGACACAAATATCCATGCCCGAGGGGGGATTCGAACCCCCGACCGTAGTGGCCGTGCAGACCGTGACTGGAGCGCCTCAGTCCCCTCGACCACCGCGGCCGGCTAACTTATCTTCACAAGGGTTTAAAACAACTTCACTTACGAGAACATGTAAAAGAAAGGGTTTCTCGTCGAAATGTAAAATGAGTAAAAATGCATGGCCAGCATGTTAAAATATATGTCACCAAAATGTCATCTCAAATTAACCCTTTCAGACCTGATTTTTTTTTTCTCTGTCAAGGAAATTATTTTTAATGCTGTAATACTCAAGTTAAATTTTCAATGATTTTAGAAGCAATATTTATGCAATTATATGCACCCATTTTCATTCTACAACACTGTTTATGCAGAAAAACAAGGCTTTTTTAAGGACTAAATTAATAAATTTTGTAGTACCAAGTGTTGTACTAAATAAACTGAACGTTCAATCACTACATCGCAAAATAACAACTACTACTTTCAGTTATACAGTGCAATATAGGTAATCCACAATTTCCGTGTTCTTTGAAGTTCGCAAACTGCTGCGCAGTGCAACACTCGCTTATTAATATTTTTATAGTGATATTCCGCAGATGGCAGTAATTGTGCATGATAAAATGATTGCCGGCCACGGTGGCCGAGGGGACTGAGGCGCTCCAGTCACGGTCTGCACGGCCACTACGGTGGGGGGTTCGAATCCCCCTCGGGCATGGATATTTGTGCCGTCCTTAGTATAAGGTAGTTGATAAGTAGTTTGTATGTTTAGGGACTGATGACCCCGTAGTTCAGTCCCATAAGCTTAACAAACATTTGAACATTTGATTTGATAAAATGATTGAACACTCTGGTGTCGTATACATGTTCTTTCCATTGAGTAAAAACGCTTCTGAACCATCTTAGACACCGCAGAAGTTATGTACACATTTGTAGCCATAGAGTCAGAAAGGGTTAAAAGATAAAGTACGACTGTTACTTGCGGAAGCATAAGACAGGTTCAAGAAGGTGAATTTTTATTAATATTACAAACAGATCGCTCTTCACAAGCAGTACATGCCGGGTAACTTTTTGCTGTTTTCCATATGCCCCTTTCTTCACCGTATCTCTATTCTTTATTAGGCTAAGTAAGTTTCCAACACATATCTGTAGAATATTTCAAACGCTTTTATCATGGTGAACAATCCGGACCATTGAAAGTACATCTACATCTACATCCATTCCGCAATTCACCGTAAGGTACACTGTACCACTACTAGGCATTTCCTTTCCTATTCCACTCCCAAATTGAACGAGGAAAAAAAGAATGCCTATATGCCTCCGTATGAGCCCTAATTTCTCTTATCTTGTCTTTGTGATCTTTACGCGAAATGTAAGTAGGCGGCAGCAAGATCGTACTACACTCAGCTTCAAATTCCGGCCCTCTAAATTTAATTAACAAAAATTCACGAAAAGAACGTCGTATTTCTTCCAGCGATCCCCAATTGAGTTGCCGGAGCATTTTAGTGACAATCGTGCATTGGTCGAACCTACCGGTAACAAATCTAGCTGCTCGCCTCTGAACTGCCTCTATGTCTTCCTTCAAACCGATCTGCTGCGGATCCCAAATACTTGAGCAATACTCAAGACGTGGTCGTACAAGCGTTTTATACGCGCTCTCCTTTACAGGTGAAGTACATCTTCCCAAAATTCTCCCAATAAACCGAAGTCGGCTGTCTGCCTTACTCACAACTGTCCTTACATGCTCGTTCCATTTCATATCGCTCTGCAATGTTACGCCTAGATATTTGAACGACGCGACAGCATCAAGAAGCTCACTACTAATGCTGTATTCGAACATTATAGGATTGTTTTTTCTACTCATGCGCATCACCTTACATTTTTCTACATTGAGAGCCAGCTGCCATTCTTCGCACCAACTAGAAATTTTTTCTAAGTCAACCTGTATGCTATTACAGTCAGTTACAGACGACACACTCCCACACACCACAGCATCGTCAGCAAACAGCCGCAAATTACAACTTACTCTGTCAATCAGATCATTTATATAGATAGAAAATAATAGCGGTCCTATCACACTCCCCTGAAGTATTCGTTCGAGAGTCAGAGAGCCGTTGTTATACGTCGTAAGTGAAGAATTACCGTTCGACACGCGCAAATAAATAGTCACATATTACAAAAATCCAACATGCGGGGTTGTTTAGAAACAGAAACTTCTTCAATACTTCTGTTCACCATTTCAAAACAGCCAAAGTTGTATAAAATGTTGGCTTTATTGACGACTAGTTTCAGGCTGGTATGAGCCCAGTCTCAAGTCCTCCAAGTCAGTGCCATCTTCTTCATCTACATGAATACTCTGCTAATCACATTGAAGAAGCCGATGGTTCATTAAACCGCTTTTATGACAATTCTCTACCGTTCCATTCTCTAATAGCTCTCGGTAAAAATGAACTCCTAAATCTTTCCGTTTTCGACCTGATTTCTCTTATTTTATTACGATGATGTCTTCCCATGTAGGTGGGTGCTAACAAAATATGTTAGCATTCGGAGGACAAAGTTGTTGAAAGAAAGTTTGCAAATAAATCTCGTCGCAACGAATATCGTCTTTCCTTTAATGATTTCCACCACAACTCGTGCATCATATTCATGCATCGCGATAATACAACGAACTGCTCATCTCTGAACTCCATTAGTCCCACAGTGGGCACCAATACTCCAAAACTGGACGCACAGATGTAGTGTAGGAAGATTTTTTTTAGCAGAGCTGTTGCAGCTTGTAACTATTCTGCCAATCAAACGCAGCCTTCGATTGCCTTCCCTACGATATTTTCTATATTTTCTTTCCAAATGTTCGTAATTGT
This sequence comes from Locusta migratoria, assembly GCA_026315105.1. Lineage (NCBI taxonomy): Eukaryota > Metazoa > Arthropoda > Insecta > Orthoptera > Acrididae > Locusta > Locusta migratoria. The sequence goes on along the minus strand of CM048746.1, from coordinate 362,354,605 downwards.
TATTCCTAGGCATTTAGTAGAATTTATAGCATGTAAAGTTGACTGACTTATTGTGTAAATGAACTTCAACTGATTCCTTTTAGTGGACATATGGAATTAGGTAATGAGACAATTATACTAGATAATGAGACAATAAAAGTAGTATATCAGTTTTGTTATTTGGGTAGCAAGATAACTTCTGGTGGCCGAACTAAAGGAGACATAAAATGCAGAATGGCTATGGAAAGAAATGCGTTTCTGAACAAGCGAAATTTGTTGACATTCAATATTACTTTAAATGTTAGGAAGTCCTTTCTGAAAGCATTTGTCTGGAGTGTAGCATTGCATTGGAGTGAAACGTGGACGATAAGGAGTTCAAATAAAAAGATGACAGAAGCTTTCGAAATGAGGTGCTACAGACGAATGATGATTAGATGAGTAGATCACGTATTTAATTAGGAGGTGCTGAACAGAATTGGGAAGAAAAGGAGTTTGCTGCATATGCTGACTAAGAAAAGGGATAGGTGGTAGGACACATTCTGAGACACTAAGCAATCGTCAACTTAGTGTTACAAGGAAGTGTATGGGGTAAAAATCGTAGAGGCGATCTACCTACCTAACCTTCGTCACCAAACTTCAGAAGCTTCTGTCTTAAAACTTTATCGTAAACGTTTCACTCCAGGTCAATGCTACACTCCAGACAATGCCTTCAGAACAAATTTCAAAACACATTAATATTTGATGTTAATAAATTTCTGTTCTTCAGAAATACTTGTCTTCCCACAGCCATTCTGCATTTTATATCTCTCCTCCTTCGTCATAAGTTATTTGACTACATTCCTGCATTTTACCTCTACTTCAGTCATCATAAGTTATTTTAGTCCCAAAATAACAAAAACTCATCTACAACTTACATTATCTCTATTCCTAATATAATTTCGTTAGCATCGCCTGAATTTCTTAAACTACATTCTATGACACTTATTTTATGCTTTGTAACATAACATACCTTTCTTTGAAGACAAGGTCTATCCATTCAATTGCTCTTCTGTGTCCTTCACCGACAGATTTACAATGTCATCGGCAGACCGGAAGGTTTTTATTTCTTCTCCCCAAACTTTAATTCCGTTTTCAAATTTCTCTTTGCTTTCCTTCACAGCTTGCGCAAGGTACATACTGAACAACATTGGGGAAAGGCTACGTCCCTAACACCGTTCGCTATCTCTATGTCCCTCACATGTCCTTCGGCTCATAATTTCTGTCTGGTTTCTGTAAACGTTGCATATAACTTTTCGTTCCATATATTTTACCCCTGCTACAATATGTGCGGAACAATGCGACACTTGTACCAATATACCCAGGACTTGAGCTGTGCAATAATACGCCGCAAATCACTTTGTATTGTACCTCTGGTACTACGCTAGCTTTTTCTGTTTTCACCGCGTAACGCGTTGGAAACAATAACTATTTCAACAAAGAAAGTGAAATTTCCTGTCATAGCTGCTACAGAGCGTTGAAATATAACAACGGGCACAATTGAAAATTTCTGCCGGGCCGGAACTGCAACCACATTTCTAGGTTTACGCGAGTGGTGCCATACTATTTTGTCTATCGAAACAATTTCAAGTCCGAATCAAATTTACAATTGCCCCATACCACTGAATGTAGAGCCCTCTTCCATTATCCTAATTGTTCTCAGCTTATATCTGTAATTACGCAGGGGTTCGTAGGTTCTTTGTGCAACTGCACTTAAATTATCGGTTGCTTACAAAAAGTATATTCAATTGCATATATCATGTCTGTTCTTTCGTTGTGCGTGTGGAGAAGCAATTTGCTGCTCGACTTCCTGGAAGATAGATGTAAATTCCAAACGATGCTGTAAAGATGCACTACAAAAGTTAGTGTATAAACTAATTCAATTAGGTAACACTGGAACTTTCAAATATCAACAAAGACAAGTATAACAATGGCTCATGTTGGAAAATATGTCTCCCTTGTGAAGGCAAAATATTTGACAAACCATTTGAGTAGGTGTCCAGTTGGTTTTAGGATCCGACGTAAGCAGTGACGGGCAAGTCCAGTAGAAATGGTCGATATTCAGGGACACGACAGGACGATCAATCGAATCAAATAATACCAAAATAAATAAACCTTCGGAGAACATGCTATCTAAAGCTCACACATTAAGAGCTATGAGACAGTCGTTCAGTTTCGCTATTGTGAAACAGCAGTTTTACTAATCGAGTGCCCATAGTTCTTAAGATATAAATTGTAGGGTCCATGTTTACTATACAAGTTTTCTTGTTTTGATCGATACAACCTCCTCTCAAAATATGGAAAATAAAGACTTTGAGGTAGTAAAAATGTGTTTCATAGTGTAGAAGACATGCTTATACCTCTTGGTACGCAGTGACAGCTTATGTTTACTAGAATTTATTGTAAACTTATTGCACCAAACTGTTATGGTCATCAGTCGATACACTTACAAACTTCTTCAACTAAGGGAAAGGACTAAACACACACACACACACACACACACACACACACACACACACACACACACACACACATGGCCGAGGAAGGACTCGAACCTCCGTCGGGAGCGGCCACGTAGTCCGTAGCATGATGTCTTAGACCACGCGGCTACTCCCGCACGGCATTAGACTTTAGGTAGCTTTGAATAATCGTGCATGTCATATCCCTTTATTCTGCCCATTCCTCCTGCGACACTAAAAATTAAGATTAAAAATATCGATAAACATGTGGAATGATAAGCAAACCAATACAGAACAAAATATATAAGGGAGCAACATTAGGAGGCCGTGCAGGATTGGCCGTGCGCTTTAAGGCGCCTTGCTGCGGTGTGCGAGTCTGCTCTCAGTCGGAGGTGCGAGTCATCGCTCGCGCATGAGTACACATCTAGCGGCACTTGCGATAACCAGTCTGGTGTTAGTCGGTCGATAATGGGGCTGAAAATATTTGTAAAATGCGTGCAATGTATCTACGAGAGAGAAGACACCAGGTTAGTCAAATGTTAAGTTACAACCGCCTACAGGCATCACGTGCAACGTTCGGTCTATTACAACTAGACGAGTTAGCACGCTGCTCGCGGTAACGTGAGTGAGGTAAAGGGAAGACAGGAAAGTGTCATGGAAACTGTCACAAGTGGACTTGATAATATAAATTTTAACCATAACATTGAATGGTTTAAAGATTTTTTTCTACCTCTCCCTGCCATACTGTACAGTACATTATATGCAACGCCTGCTTGTTAGCACCTCTGTCCTCTTGAGCACTGCAGTAGAGTGAAGAGCCCTCGGCTTGCGTGCCGTTTCCTTCGAGATGTTCCCCCGCGGCGTTGAGAGATGGGGCAAGTCGGCCCGCCGCGCTATCGCGTTTCGCCTATTGAGCGCTTTGTACTTCCCTCTCTCGCGGTCGCCTCTCCGCGGTCTAATCGCTCTGGCGTTGTTCTCTCAGCCGCGCGCTTTCACAATATTTTTAGGAAGGGCGGAAGCTCAGTTTCGTCTCTTTCACATCAGCGTCCTAGTTCTGAAGCGTACCGACAGGTGAGGGTGGGATAACACACACACGTAGTGTAAGCACTACTATGACAATTAGCGTTACGGGACGTTTTAGAGGCAACGTAGATAGAATACCTTGTCTTTGTTCTTTCCTGCGCAAAATTCTGTACAGCTCTTATGGAGCGTACATTTGTTGTAGGTGCACAAAGTACTAAGTCAGGGACGTACATAATTTAATCTGCAGAGATGGCAGCTATCTTCAGTTCTCAAGTTCAATCAGTATACACAATGTCTGTGGCTAGGCTGACAAACTATTTTAATACAAGTTGCATATGGGCTACCAAATAATTAAAAAAACTCCATCTCTGAGGAGAGTTTGAACGCTCCCACTCACGAATTTGTATTACGTTAAGGGAACCCCATACCTGAGAATATCGATATATATATATATATATATGTTTCATAAACGAGTGATCTGGTTTATCCCTAGATATTCGGCCGTTTCTTCGAAAACTGATCAAAAGTTTTGAAGTACTTCAGATGGATTCTGGAGTCTGTTACCTGTGCTCACTTCGGTGGATATAAATAAAGTTGTTAATTGTAGGGAAAGCAACCTCACTTCAATTTAAATATTGTTTTGCCAAGATCGCAAAATTTGTTTTATTTGAAAGGACCACCGGTTTCCGTACGCAAAAGTACCATTTCCTGGTCTGACGTTCAATTAATTACCGGTCGTGTTTTAATATAACACAAATTTTACTATCGTTGCAAATTAATATTTCCTTTTAAGTAAAATTAAATCAATTTTAATGGCTATGGCTTACGAAAGTGCGCTTTTTGTGTACTCTGCCGTTTGTACTACAATATCTGGTTACTCTAGCAGTGAAGACGATATTATAATAATGTTTTTCTTCACTTGGTTCATAAAACCGATTTTTAGGGACAAGCGACCGTACGTTGGCAGGCATAAAATTATTTTCTTGAAATGTCTTGGTCGCAATACACTTATTTTACCATAACGCGATTCCACATATCATCATCAGATATCTTTGAAGGTTACATATGATAATTATTTTTTAACTTCAGATTCAATAATTGAAGCTTTCTTGATCATGATGGATTTTACCCTGTACGCGTCACGAAGTTCACTTTTCACAAAAGGCATTTCAGATCTACAGACTATTCTGGCAAAGTTCCTGGAGTAATTTTTGCATTTTATCTTAGCATAATTTGGAATTACATCATGACGAACACATTTCCTATTAAAACGGACCTTCATAAAAGCGCGCATTGCTTTTCTTCTGGTTAAAAACCACAGCTTCACCTTGTCCATCATGATCACGAAGGCTTTAATTATTATATCTGAAGTTGAAACATTATTACCAAACCTAACCTTCAAAGAGATCTGATGATGATGTGTCGAAATGCGTAATGGTAAAATTTTTCATATTACCATTTTATATTAAATCTAGTCAATCGTCATTTAAATTATTGCTAATAAGAGTATTATTATAACCTGCAGCAACGAAACACAGACAGTAAGAAAAACAAAAACATTATGGTTCGATTATTCGATACAAACTGATTTGAACATTGAAAGGTGAGCTTACTTGCGACCAAGACAATTGTATATTGCGACCAAGACATTTCAAGGAAAACATTTTTATGCTTGCCAGAGTTTATTATTATTATTATTATTACCGCCGGTGTATGCAAATTCTGAAAATTTGTGCCCGTGAATTTTAATAGCTATCACGAGCCTCGACGGAATAACCGAACGCACCGAGACGCCTTGCTGCGGTGCCCGCGTCCGTTCCCCGTCGGAGGTTCGAGTCCTCCCTCGGGCATGGGTGTATTTGTCGTCCTTAGTTTACGTAGTTTGTAAGTATAGGGACTGATAACCCAAGTCGTTGAGTCCCATATGATTACAGACATTTACAAACATCTGAAACGAAATACATAGGACATTAGATAACTGACAGGCAATAGAACACCAATGTCACAAAGAATTTTATTGTACTTCAAATAGTAAGAATTTTTGTGAGATTTTTCTGAGCAGCACCTACTTTCTAATGTTATCTATTGTATGACCTCGACGACAACCACAGATTTTTATTGCTTTTACTGCCTCATCTCCTCATCGGATTCTCTCAGTGCACAAGAATGGGTTGCACAAGTATTCTAGATGAGATTTCCTTTATAGACGAACCACACCTTCATGAAAATCTCAAAGTTAATTCCATTTCACATCGATTTGCGACTTTAGTCTAAGATATTTAATTGACTTTACTGTGTCAACCAGTACAATAATAATGTCGCATTCGAATATCAGCGTTTTTTTTTTTTTTTTTTTTTTTTTTTTTTTTTTTTTTTTTTTTTTTTTTGCCTTCCTATCTGCTTTAATTTTTATTTTTCTATATTTAGACCAAAATGTCATTCGTCACACCAACTAGAAATTTCCGTCCATGTTATTTTGTATCCCCCTACAGTTACTTAACGGTGATAAGTTCTCGTACATCACAGTGACCCCGAAAACTCCTGCAAATTGGCACTGACCACGCCCGCCGTGAGTTATTCATTTATGGAAGGTAAGCTACAGAGTATTCTTCGATTCCTCAGTACTGTTTCCGGACGTATTTTACGTAGGTGTTCGTTGTATTACCTACTTCGCGCCAATTTTCAGGTGTCTGTCAGCTGAAGGTTTTCAGCTTTTCCATGACTCTTCTGCATAATTCAATCAAATCTGTAACTGCCTTTGTTTCTATGCGTGTTATATCCCCTGCTAGAGTAGAATGGGTCCTAGACACTTTCAGAATGTACATCAACTGATAGGATTCTAAGAGATTTCCCTGGTAAAAGCGTTGATCTCCTCCGAGTGAAATTCTTTGAACTCTACCGCACCGCTGGTCTGCGGAACAGTAAGATTCGGCGCTTCATTTGCGGCCGATCTTTTGCGCCGTCGTGAACGTGATGGTTGAGCGCTGTTTCCGGGAACCAGTTGTCAGTCGGCACTTTCCCGCATTCCTCCACTACGGCAGGCTTAAACACAACCGGCGTAGGAGGACTCTTTTACACAGTTATAGCTGTCATTAGCTGAAGGCTCCCACGACAAAAAAAAAAAAAAAAAAAAAAAAAAAAAAAAAAAAAAAAAAAAAAAAAAAAAAAATCACCAGAAATATTAGACACAGCACTTTACAAATGTTCCCCAGAAACAAAAACGAAAGTTGCTGAAAGAAGCATCCTGCACTAGCGTGGAACTCTTGGAAAGACAAAAGTTATTTTTGACTGACCTATAATTGGCAAGTGAAATAAATGAACAGTACTTGAACCGTACATACACTTATGTTCAGAAAAAATAAAACGGAACACTTTGAAAGACTAGGAGTTCATGTTCACAGGTCATGTTCATTAGTATATTCTGAATAAATGATTAGCAAATTAATAATCGCCCAACCAGTTGCGATAATAGTTTAATAAACTTGACCACGGTTTCGACGAATGTAAATTCGTCTTCTTCAGAAATACATGCGATACCATAGTTGCATATCACATTAGTTGAACATCTCTACAATGGAGTGTCAGTTACGATCGAAAGATACGTCATCGCATTTGGAGGCATTCACTTGATCTAGCCTACTAGTAATAACCTACCCCTGAGTTGCTTCTGTGTCTTTTTCTAAGTCCTAGGACTTTTACCCGTCACTTTTCACTTCTTTCATAAAAAGAAAAAAAAAAAAAATGTTCAAATGTTTGTAAATCTTATTGGACTTAACTACGGGGTTATCAGTCCCTAAACTTACAAACTACTTATGAACTACCTACAACTAAGGACGGCACAAATATCCATGCCCGAGGGGGGATTCGAACCCCCGACCGTAGTGACCGTGCAGACTGTGACTGAAGCGCCTTAGTCCACTCGGCCACTGCGGCCGGCCTACTTTCATCTTTGGCAATATTGCTGAAGTGAAAAATGTCGAGTAGCACCATGGTTCGGAATCCACGTTAAACTATAGATCTTCCTGTAACTAGCTGGATAAGTAGGAAGGCAACGGCAAACGATCTCTAAACAGGACCATGCCTAGTGAAACACTGTGGTGTTCAAACCAATCTTCTGATTGTTGACTGCTTTACTTTAACCTCTTTTTTTAACCGATCTGGATAGAATCCAAAATATTTGAGCAGTACACAAGAAGGGGTCGTACAAACATTCTATATGCGGTCTTCTTTACAAATCTTCCCAAAATCCTCACAGTGAACGGAAGTAGACCATCCGCTTTCCCCACAACTGTCGTTTCACATTTGAACATTTTGCGTCGACTAATTTTTTTTTCTATACATAGAATTACTTTGCACTCGTCAAACCATATAAAAATAAGCAGATGACGGGCGGAGTCACTCCTAGGTTTTACTGGAAGCAGTTTGGAAAAACCGCAAGTTTGAGTAATACGAGTAATAGTGGACAGGTAAAAGTTGAGAATGTATATCTGAAGGTAGGCGAGCTAGATTAATACGTGCCGTTGTGTCCCTAGTAGTGTAAGGGTCACAACAACTGCCTAGGAAGCAGGAGACCTGGGTTCTAATCCTGGCTGAATACGCCTTTTCATAATTAATGTCTTAAATTCCGGGAATATAGAAGTATCTAATGAAAAATATTAGCTGTTGATCAGTCATCATTTGCATCACGAAAGCGATAGAAAATGAGTGTCGTGAGATGTAGGATCAAGCTTCTTTGATACGTACGTATTCCACTTCACAAAATATACTTAGTAGACATCCAATAAATATTCATATTCACAGAATATATGACATCCACTGCAAATGGGCAAAGCTGAAAATGTGTGCCCAGCCGGAACTCGAACCCGGGTTTCCTGCTTTCTATGCAGCTGCGCTGACCACTGCACCACTGGGGACACAGTGATCACCGCACCTGCAAGGACTACCTAAGCACGCCTCCCGTCAGATACAAATTCCCAGCTTTACCCTGCCCACAGTACTCAAACTCATAGTTTTGAAATTAATTCCCGTAAGAGTAAGTTTGGTACTGTGGGTAGGGTAAAGCTGGGAATTTGTGTCTGACGGGAGGCGTGCTTAGGTAGTCCTTGCAGGTGCGGTGATCACTGTGTCCCCAGTGGTGCAGTGGTCAGCGCAGCTGCATAGAAAGCAGGAAACCCGGGATGGAATCCTGGCTGGGCACACACAGTTTCAGCTTTGCTCATTTGCAGTTGATGTCATGTATTCTGTGAATATGAAAGAATAACAACTGCAAGATCAGAAGGGACGTCTGTTGTTTCGGAACAGACGCCACATATATATACAATAAATATTCATCGGTCAATTTTTTTTTATAAATAAAATTACAGTTATTGATCCAAAACCACTTATTTCTTATTGCTAATATTTCGGCTGCGTATCATTCAGCCATCATCAGAGTGATACGTAAGACAACTAGACTGTTGGTAGAGTGTTTCAGCCCACCTTCCTTCTACACTGTAAAATTATAGCAAATTGACGGCAAAGATTAATAAGGCTGTAGTGCCTTCCATGAAGATTATATACGATCAATGCGATCATAATCTGTGGTTAACTTCGACGGCAGAGAAGTAAAAAGCCGTACTGTCATCTGTGGAGAGTATATGTAATGACACTGCTGCTGTATTTGCGTACAATTGTGAGTGTCGCGTGGCAAATTTTATCAAGAATGAAACCATCATCCCGATTAATTAAACTACTCCCCAGCGGAATTTCTGTAGCGTCTCGAAAAATCGTATCCAATAAGCTTGATAAAGACGTTAATACTAAACAATATAATAATCCCATGTTATGGCCTATGTGTTACTTACAGTTCGAGAGAGATGTGTGAAACATCGATGGTACACCCGCCTGCTACAGACCAATAAATCAGTAGTGGCTGAACATTCTATTCGAACAGGGTTGTAGAGGTATTTAGAACAATTACTTATTTTCTTCAACTTATGAAATGAAATTTGGAAAAAAATTAAAGACATAACATAGGAATGTTTGTCTTTCTATGGGGAGTGAGTTCAGTTGTGGAGCAACCTGCGGGTCGTAAAGTGTTGTTCAGAGGTCACCGTCACGGGAGGATGAAGCAGCATCATAAAACAACCAGTCCAGTACATGTTTGAATACTAGGGTTTCGTAACACAAATCATAGGCCTAAGAAAATTAAAACATATTTATATTAGAATTATGTATCGCAATTCCTTGTTTATTATAATAAATACACCGGCATAACTGTAGACTGGGATACCTCCCGTCTGCTTTGATCCATGACGTCATCAAGATGTCGGAAAACCTGTATACGGGATATCTTAATACTTCTGTATTGTAGATACAAATATAGACAACAGAATGTACCATCGATCACAGGTCTTGGCCCAAAAATTCGCGCCTTCGGCGCTCACATACGGGAAAAAAAAAAATCTCTCGGTTAAACTCCACCTAACCATCAGGGAGAAGCTACAGATCACGTTTTAAACACAAAATATTAAACTGTTTTGTTTGTAAACAAACTATCGTCTTTAACTCAACCACCACATAATCACTCACGCCTTCTACAAACACGCACGCACCTCAAAAATACCGCACTGCGAAGACGTCCCGTTCAAAGCTGACAGGCGGTATCCCCGTCTACAGGTGATCCAATACACCATGTTAAAGATGAAGAAACGAAAAGCCAGAAAACTGTTTTCAGAAGCCAAGATGAAGTCAGTAATTTTGAGAAATTCTAAAAAAAAAAAAAAAACTAATTCGTTACAAATTGACTCTACAGTAGGATTTTGATTAGCGAAGGACTGAAACCTTAACTGTTCCCAGCCTAATGAACATTCAAACAACTCACGGGTATGTCGCCAAGTGACGTAGTCAACCACCTGGGCAACTGTGCCTTGAGAATGGGAGGATGTCCTCCTGTCGAAATATCGGCGGCGGTCGAAGACGTCACCCGGCGGCATACCCGCAAGTTGTTTGAGAGGATAATTCGATTCAGCGTCTTGCCTGCAGCGCGGAACACTCGTTATTGCAACAAATATTTTTCTGTCGGAATTAATCTGGTGTCATATATGGCAATGTTTTGGGCGCGTGCCTGCCGCGCCCCCTTCAACCGTCCGATTGCCGGGTCCCAAGTTGTGCCCAGCTGCAAGCCGCCGTCTCTATTAAGAGATTTTGCAGATGATTTCGATAGCCTCTTTTATTACGCTATCCCAGAAAGTGGTCGTTCTTGTAACGACTGATGTCTCCTCGAACGCAATGCGATGTTTGTTTTCTACAGCGAACCCCGCAATTGCTGATTTCTCAGGATAACGTAGGCGGAAACATCTTTCAACACAGCGCTGTTCAATATTGCGCACTGTCTGTCCGATGTAGAACTATCCACACCCACACGGTATCTTGTACACACCTGGTGTTCGAAGTCCTAGATGATCTTCCACAGGTCTCGTCATCTGTCGCAATTTTGTTGGAGGCCTGAAGACCGTGTAGATCTCGTGTCTCTTAAAAATCCGGCTAATCTTTTCCGTTACCGAGCCACAAAACGGCAAAAATGCATGCTTCTTTCCTCCTCGACGATCTCCAGGTTGCGTGTCCTCGGGTGTAGGGCTTCTGTTGTCTGACGGTTGCTGTAGCCATGTTTCTTAAACACTTTCCGTAAGTGGGTCAGATCCTTCTGCAGATGTTCACTGTCCGAGCGTCCTTAGAGCAGATCGTTTTTGCGATGGGTGGTGGTGGCTCGTAGCGTGGAGATACAGGTCCGTGTAGGTGGGTTTCTGGTAGACAGTACGGCTAACGCATCCATTTGTTTTGCGTCTGACAAGTACGTCAAGGAACGGCAGGTCACCCTCTCTCTCTCTACCTCCATCGTGAAATTGATTTTGTCATGGATGCTGTTGACGTGGTCCAAGAATTCACCCAGTTTTTCACGCCCATGCGGCCAGAGAACGAACGTATCGTCTACACAACGATAGAAACAGCTAGACTTTGCAGGAGCCGTGTCTGTGGCGATGTTCTCGAAGTAGGCCTACTCCATAAACAAACTGGCGATAACAGGAGCTAATGGGCTTCCCATTGTGACACCGTCAATCTGGTTGAAGTGTTCTCAACCATTTAAGAACGGCGGCAGCAATGATAAGATAGTTACGGTTTGACAATGCCGAGCAGATTCCGGCCGAAAGCTCATGGATATCAAACCACTTGACGCGGCTGGAAGTCCGAGAGAATTTTATCACATTCGAATTAAATTTAAATACAAATAAACAATCCCTGAGACGGATTTTCGTCTTGAATATGTCAAAGACATTAATGATAAATCTGAAGCATTGAATTAAAATTTATGATGCGACCGGGAATCGAACCCGGACCTCCATGCTTACTAGGCAGACGTATTACCGCTAGACGTTTGTGACGTGAAGGAAATCGTGCCTAGACTACTCGGAGGCTCCTTAATAGCTAGTGATGCGGTGGTCTAGCAGTAAGACGTCTGCCTAGTAAGCATGGATGTCCGGGTTCGATTCCCGGTCGCATCACAAATTTTAATTCAATGATTCAGATTTATCATTAATGTCTTCGAAATAAATTTGTTGCATTTCGAATCACACGCATTGATTGATTGATTTTTCCAGGGAAGCCAAAACAGTCTTGGTCCAACCCGCCACTGCCCACATCGAAACTGTTTATTGTGCGGTATCGCTCCCTGTATATCTAGTAAAGCCAACCAATGCCCTTGAACAGTGCAAGGAGTCCCTTTACCAGTTCTCTATTAGACACAATATCTTCGGGTCTGGTTGTCCCAAATATTCTGTGCCTTTTATTCTCCAATGCATGCATTCGAAGATTAGATGTGATGCAGTTTCATCACAGATCCTACATTTAGGGCCCTCTTCTGTTATTCCCATTGTATGTAGGTGTTTTTTGAAATTCCCATGGCCTGTCAGCAATCCAACCATGAGTTTAAGCTCTCTCCTGTTCAGGCCCAGGATAGCAGAGCTTCTTTTAAAACATGGCTTTGGCATCATTACCTTGCCATGTTTTTGTTGGTAGACTTTGGTCCAATATTCTACGTGCTGAGCCAGTTACGTAGCTCCAATTTGATCATTGCCTTGGTGATTGTCAGGACAGGTTCTGGTCCAATAAATGGAGTCTCTGCCCCCATCCCGGCTAATCTGTCGGCATGTTCGTTGCCACTGATCCCCCACAATAGGTTTACTCTATTGCTTTCCCCTAGCTCCACCAGAACCCTGTGACATTCTGCAACAATTTTAGACCTTGTTACAGGAGCTGCCAGTGATCTCAGGGCTGCCTGGCTGAGATCTTTGTAGCACCTACGCAAATTCTTCTCCACACACGCCCTGATGGCAGTGATTAAGGCCTGGAATACTGAGGCCAGTTTTCCTAGAGAGATGACGCCCTCCAGTCGTGGCTGCACTCCATATACCCCAGCCCCAACACCTTGGTCTGATTTTGATCCGCCAGTGAACCAGACAATATCCCCCGAACGGTGTCGAACTATTTTCTCCCATTGCTCCCTCCCTACAAAAATTGTTATATTGGAAGGCTTGTTGAAGCAGTATGGGGTTATAATATAGTCGGCTGGCATTTCCCCAAACTTTCCTATATTTACCTCACTCACTATTTTAGAATCACACGCATAGTTGTTTTGCTGTTCGGGGAGGGAGTCGCCAGAATATTTTTACTTTACATGGGGTCGCATATTCAGAAACGTTGAAAAACACTGGCGGAGAGCACAGGCCACAGAGGTGCGTAAGTCGCTTGTCAGACGAGCCAGCTGGCTGGTAGGCGAGTGGCGTGGGAAATGCAGCTCGGCTCGGCTCGGCTCGTCCCTGGACAGCGGGGTGCGCTGAAGGGTGCTCCAGGCGCCGCATGGGGCGCCTCCTTCTAATGGCCGCCAGATATTGAGCTGGCCGCCAGCCGCGAGGCCGGCTATGCACGTGTTCCGCCAGAGCACGCCGCCCCACAAAAGAACCGAAGCGCCCACAGCTTTTGATCGGTTGAGAGCGAACGCACGTGGGAATGTAAATGATTAGAGGCGCAGTTCTCTGCGTCAGGCAGAAGGCCACCACTGAACCTTAGTGGGGTCAGTGTTTAGTATTGATGCCAAATCGGTGGCGTCTATAAGGAATGTCAACAATCAGATGTTCAGTAATCAGTGTGAATGACGGTAAATGGTAAAACAAAAGCATAATTAAGTATCAATCTCCTGAACATTGATGCAGTATTATTGAGCAAATTTCGAATACGCAGTGATGGCCCTCGCTTGCACAGTAGTAGAGTGCCATACTACAAATCCGAAGGTCGCGGGTTCGATCCCCGACAGGTCCTAGGATTTTTATCTGTCACTCTCCATTTCTTTCATCTCTGGCAGTGTTGCGAAAAATACCGAGTAACACCGTGATTCGGAACCCACGTTAAACTGTAGGTTCCCCTATAACTGGCTGGGTAAGTCAGTTCGAAGGTCGGACGATAGCCACGGCATACCGCCTCCAAACAGGACCATGCCTAGTAAAGCACTGTGGTGTTCAAACCAATCTTCGGATTGTTGACAGCTTTTTAATGATGGCCATCCAAAAGGTCGTGTTAAAGGAAGTAACTCAGAGGCAAGAATTAGATCTACATCCACATGCCTACTCCGCAAACCACCGTAAGGTGCGTGGCGGAGGGTACACTGTACCACTACTAGGCATTCCCTTTCCTATTCCACTCCCAAATAGAACGAGGAAAAAAAGAATGCCTATATGCCTCCTACATTCCGTACTACGCGAAATGTAAGTAGGCGGTAGCAAGATTGTGCTACACTCAGCTTCAAATTCCGGCCCTCTAATTTCTTCAACAGAAATTCACGAAAAGAACGTCGTCTTTCCTCCAGCGATCCCCAATTGAGTTCCCGGAGCATATCCGTGACACTCGCGGATTGGTCGAAGCTACCAGTAACAAACCTAGCTGCTCGCTTCTGAACTGCTTCCGTCTTCCTTTAAACAGGTCTACTGCGGATCGCAAACACTTGAGCAATACTCAAGATGTGGTCGTACAAGCGTTTTATAAGCGGTCTCCTTTACATATGAAGTACATCTTCCCATAATTTTCCCAATAAACCGAAGACGGTTGTCCGCCTTACTCAAAACTGCCCTTACATGTTCGTTCCATTTCATATCGCTCTGCAATGTTACGCCTAGATATTTGAACGACGCGACGGCATCAAGAAGTTCACTACTAATGCTGTATTCAAACATTATGGGATTGTTCTTACTACTCAAGCGCATCACCTTACATTTTTCTACATTGAGAGCTAGCTGCCATTCTTCGCACCAACTATAAATTTTTTTAAAGTCATCTTGTATGCTATTACAGTCAGTTAAAGACGAAACCCTCCCATACACCACAGCATCATCAGCAAACAGCAGAATATTACAAGTTCCTTTGGCCATCAGATCATTTATAGACATACCGATAGGTTCAGTCGCCACGCCATTTCATGAACTCAGATGGTTATAATGATAATCTGGGTAATCAGACGAGCTAAGAACCTTTCAAAAAACGTTTACACAAGACCCTTTTGTTGAACTTTATTCAGACCAGTTTCGGCAAGTCTCTTTTGCCATCAAATGCTCAAATGTTTGTAAAGCTATTGGGACCTAATTGCAATGGTCATTGGTCCCTAATCGTACAAACTACTTACACTAACTTATCCTAAGAACAACACAAATACCCATGTCCGAGGGAGGACTCGAACTTCCGAGAGCGAACGCTCGCGCACACCGCAGCAAGGCCTTTAGTACGCACAGCTATTCCACCGCGACTCTGTTGCCATCTTCAGAGCTTTGTAGATATCAGTACTACACAATAACATTTCGTCATTTTACAGTCACAATATGGGTTGGTTTGTTGAACAACCTCTATGTCCGAAATAAAATATACTGTTGTCGCGGCGGAGTGGCCGAGCGCATTGAGGCATTATGCTCCGATGCGCGAGGCCGTTCCTCGTCGGGGGCTCGAATCCCCCCTCTGGCATGGATGTTTGTGCCGTATTTAGTATAAGTTAGTTCATAAGTAGTTTGTAAGCTTAGGCACTGATGACCCCGCATTTAAGTCCCATAAGCTTAACAAACATTTGAACATACTGTACTTATCATATGGATCTGCGACTTAAGTTCAGCGTGATTTATTTTTAGACATATACGTTGTTTTATTTTTGATATAGTCATGTAGAGAGTGTACTGTACCTGTAGATCCGGCTCTGGAGTACAGTCACTATAAAATGGACGCACTGAGCAAGCAGATGGAGCCGACGGAATATCGCCCGGATCGAAATCTGGGCACACGTTGGGCCTTCTGTATAACCACTGACCGTTGGGAATCGACCACTGAGGCTACGACACTGCCCCTATGGTTATTCTCGTGTCGTGAAGGCGCTGAATGTAGAACGTAATGGCGCTCTGTGGTCCTCGGTGACGAGAGTAGTTTTCTGTCTGTATGCCAGTGATGAACGTACAGCACATGTGTTTTTGCAGATTTTACAGTACATGCATATGTGATGACCTGGCGATCCGACTGTTGCAGCGTTTATTCAACTACGACACTCTCCCCCATCCCAGGGTTTAGTGTGTGTGTGTGTGTGTGTTTGTGGGTGTTTCTACCGTATAGGTACCAATCATTATCCCGGTCACGGAGTAATTTCTCCACTGCGTGTATCTCCTCATCGTAGTACTCAAAATGTCTTCAAAATGTTCAAATGTTCAAATGTTTGTAAAGTTTATGGGACTTAACTACGGGGTCATCAGTCCCTAAACTTACAAACTACTTATGAACTACTTACGAACTAGGACGGCACAAATATCCATGCCCGAAGGGGGATTCGAACCCCCGACCGTAGTGGCCGTGCAGACCGTGACTGGAGCGCCTCAGTCTCCTCGGCCACCGCGGCCGGCCAAAATGTCTTCCACGAATGGTATCCTTTAACAGCCCAAAGAAGCGGAAGTCGGCCACTTCAAGGCTGTAGGGTACATCAGGTAACACCGTTCAATATGATGATGATGATGATTAGTGTTTTTTTCGTGACGTATCCAGCGGTTCTAAGACGTGTAGGGCCGAGCATTATCGTGTTGAATCAAAACATCTCCGGTGTTGTCACAATGTCAAAGTTTGCCGCTAGAGATTAATACAGTAAGCAGCTGATGCGGACTGCCGTTATTCGTCGGAGATTTGTTTATTTATATATATGTGTCAATAACATAATATATGACATATCATACATAGCGCATCATACATATACATTACAAGGAGAATATGTGCATATTTATATTCCATGTGCTGCCTAGATATCCGCTGCACAGACTGCCTTATCATTGGCGATAATCAGATCGTCCATGGGTTCCGATAGTTTCCTGCAGTTGAGTAGGTGCTGATGGGCTTGAGGTTCACCACACCGCCGCGGCGGAATAGCCGTGCGCCCTGATGCACCGTGCAGTGTTGCGCGATACCGTTCGCCGTCGGAGGTTTGAGTCCTCCCTCGGGCATGGGTGTGTGTTATCCTTAGGTTAGTTTAAGTAGTTAGTAAGCTAGGGATTAATAACCGAACAGTTAAGTGTCCATAGATTTACAAACATTTGAACAATTTTGTTTGCCATACTCACATCGGTCGTCCCCTAAAATGTATCCCCATTTCTTCATGTTCTCCTTCCACCGAGATACTCCAATTCTTTGTCTGTTGAGTATCTCCCACGTCTCGTATGGGAGATGATGACCTTCAGCAATTTCTTCATTGGGGTTGCCCCAATATTTCTTTGATGATGAGCTACGTCAAAAATGCATCCTGTGGTCTGCAGGTGATCTCTGGATTGGTTGCGTTGTCCGGAGGAAACTTTTTCTGATTTGAGTCTTGGTAGTTGATGCTAGCTTCCAAAGAGGGGGTGTGTTTGGTCCATGGTCTCCTTCTGTCATTCCATTTTAGCTGCTGTTCTCTTTCCGATGTATGGATGTGCTATAACAACGAGGTAGTAGATTTTGTCAACAGGGGTTCAAAAATGTTCAAATGTTTGTAGAACTTATGGGACTTAACTACGGGGTCATCAGTCCCTAAGCTTTCAAACTACTTATGAACTAGCTAAGACTAAGGACGACACAAATATCCATGCCCGAGAGGGGATTCGAACCCCCGACCGTAGTGGCCTTGTAGACCGTGACTGGGGCGCCTGAGTCCCCTCGACCACCGCGGCCGGCCAACAGGGGTTCGCAGATGTGAGATTGGCACATCTAAATCTACATGGGATACTCTAAAAATCACATTTAAGTGCCTGGCAGAGGGTTCATTGAACCACCTTTATACTATTTATCTCCCATTCCATTCTCGAATAGCGCGCGGGAAGAAAGAACACCTGAATCTCTCCGTTCGTGCTCTGATTTCTCGTATTTTATTCTGATGATCATTTCCACCTATGTAAATGGGAGTCAATAATATATTTTCGCATTCGGAGGAGAATGTTGGTGATTGGAGTTTCGTAAGTAGCCCACACCGCAGCGATAAGCACCGTTGTTGTAATGATTCCCATCCCAGATCCTGTATCATTTCCGTAAGGCTGTCTCCCCTGTATCGTAATAATACGAAATGAGCTGCCCTTCTTTGGACTCTTTCGATGTCCTCCGTCAAACCCATCTGATAAGGATCCCACACTCGGCAGCAATACTCCAAACATGGACGGACAAGCGTAGTGTATGCAGTTTCTTTTGTAGTTCTGTTGCATGTTTTAAGGGTTCTGCCGATAAAACGCAGTCTCTGGTTCGCCTTTCCCACGACATTATCTACGTGTTCTTTCCAGTTTAAGTCTGAAGTAATAGTAATTCCTAGGTATCTGGTGGAGTTTACGGCCTTCACTTTTGATTGATTTTTCTTGTAATCACAGTTTAACGGATTTGTTTTCGTACTCATGTGGACGACTTCACACTTCTCATTATTTAGAGTCAACTGCCAATTTTTACACCATACTGATATCTTATTCAGATCGTTCTGCAGTTGGTTTTGATCTTCAGATGATTTTACTAGACGGTAAATGGCGGCGTCATCAACAAACAACCTAAGAGAGCTTCTTAGATTTTCCCCTAAATCGTTTATGTAAATAAGGAACAGTAGAGGAACAATAACGCTACCCTGTGGAACGCCCGATATCACCTCTGTTTTAGTCGATGCCTTACCATCGATTACTACGAACTGTGTCCTCTCTGAGAGGAAATCCCCTATCCAATCGCAAATTTGAGGCGATATACCATAACCAAGGAAGTTGATTAAGAGCCGTTTCTGAGATACGGTGTCAAAAGCCTTCTGGAAATCAAGAAACACGGAATCGATTTGCGAACCCTTGTCGATAGCACCCATCACTTCGTGTAAATAAAGAGCTAGTTGTGTTTCGCATGATGGTGTGGAAAGCTGCATCAGACTAGTTTGGGACACAAAACACAACAACAACAACAATGCTTTTTGAAAAAACCATTTGGTGCCGTACATCCGGTGTGTGTCAGCGGCGGTGTCGTAATGGGCGCAGCTTTGTTATCGATCTGGCGACGGTTGGCGTCAGCAGCAGCACTCGGCAGGCCGGCCCCCTGCGAGCAGGCAACCAGCGCAGCGGGCGGCGCCTCCCAGTGGGACTCCGGCAGGGCGAACCCTCTGCTTTCTCACGGCGCTGCGTGCTGCCCCTCGCTGGGTGGCCGACGCAATCGCACTAATTCATAACGCGGCCCCCCGATCCCGCAGACCCAGGCACCTCGTGTTGGATCGCCCTGGGAGGGCGTACTGACTACGACAGCGAGTCTCGATGGCAGAGTTTTACGAACTAGGTGTCTCCATACCTTGAGGTCCAGGTTTTGGTCTTGAGTGTGTGTGTGTGTGGGGGGGGGGGGGAGGTGTTTGATTTGATTTTTTCAGGGAAGCCGAAACAGTCTTGGTCCAACCCGCCACTGCCCGCACCGAAACTAAGTTTATTGTGCGGTATCGCACCCTGTATATCTAGTAAAGCCAACCAATGCCCTTGAACAGTGCAAGGAGTCCCTTTACCAGTTCTTTATTAGACGCAATTTCTTCGCGTCTGGTTGTCCCAAATGTTCTGTGCCTTTCACTCTCCAATGCAATGCATTCGAAGATTAGATGTGATGCAGTTTCATCACCGTCATCACAGATCCTACATTTAGGGTCCTCTTCTGTTATTCCCATTGTATGTAGGTGTTTTTTGAAATTCCCATGGCCTGTCAGCAATCCAACCATGAGTCTAATCTCTTTCCTGTTCAGGCCCAGGATTGCAGAGCTTCTTTTAAAACATGGCTTTGGCATCATTACCTTGCCATGTTTTTGTTGGCAGACTTTGGTCCAATATTCTACGTGCTGTCTTCTGAGCCAGTTACGTAGCTCCAATTTCATCATTGCCTTGGTGATTGTCAGGACAGGTTTCGGTCCAATAAATGGAGCCTCTGCCCCCATCCTCGCTAATCTGTCGGCATGTTCGTTGCCACTGATTCCCGAGTGGCCAGGGACACACAATAGGTTTACTCTATTGCTTTCCCCTAGCTCCACCAGAACCCCGTGACATTCTGCAACAATTTTAGACCTTGTTGCAGAAGCTGCCCGTGATCTCAGGGCTGCCTGGCTGTCTGAATAGATATAGATGCTACGATCTTTGTAGGACCTACGCAAATTCTCCTCCACTCATATTGTGTCACGGTGCAGTTCCTAAACAAGAGTAAACGAGTGTCTTTCCCTTATACTAGTTGCTGTTGTGATCTTCACTCCAAATGCTTCTTTCATACAGCTCTCGACGTCACCTTCCCCAGAACAATCATCTTTATTCTGAATAAGAACTGCAACCTACATCTTTTAGAACCTTGTTATTACGAGGGTTAGAACTTAAATAGTGGCAACTACCGGTTGATCATAAAGTCCGTATAAATTTCAAAACTTAATCACAGAATAATGTAGATAGAGCAGTAAAAATTGACACACATGGGGTGTTATTAGAAAAAAAAAAGTATTGCTAGACGCGTGAAAGATCTCTTGCGCGCGTCATTTGGTGATGATCGTGTGCTCAGCCGCCACTTTCGTCATGCTTGGCCTCCCAGATCCCCAGACCTCAGTCCGTGCGATTATTGGCTTTGGGGTTACCTGAAGTCGCAAGTGGATAGTGATCAACCGACATCTCTAGCGATTCTGAAAGACAACATCCGACGCCAATGTCTCACCGTAACTCCGCACGTGCTTTACAATTCTGTTCACAACATTACTCCTCGACTACAGGTATTGTTGTGGAATGATGGTGAACATATTGAGCATTTCCTGTAAAGAACATCATCTTTGCTTTGTCTGAATTTGTTATGCTAATATTGCTTTTCTGATCAGATGATGTGCCATCTGTCGGACATTTTTTGAACTTTTTTTTCCAATAAAACCCCATATCATTCCAAGCATGTGTGTCAATTTTTTCCTATCTACATTATTCCGTGATTTATTAAGTTTTTAAATTTATACTGACTTTTTGTTCACGCGGATTTTTTAACAACCGATACAAAAGCGCTACATGTTAGTAAATGTTACTGCCCTTCAAAGTAGTCACCAGCGTTGTGTAGACCTCGTTGATAGCGATGTGGAAATTGTAGCATACCGCTCGCGGAGCCTGTTCTGTTGATGGTGCGAATGGAGTGGTCTACTGCCTGTCGAATCTCTGGAACAGTTCTGAAGCGAATGCCACTAAGTGGTTCCATCAACTTCGGAATCAAAAGAAAGTCGCAAGGACTTACGTCCGGGGAGTATGATGGATGGTACAGAACGTCGCAGTCCCATCGACGGAACAGAGCAGCCACAGCTTGCGCTGTATGCGCCCGCGCAATGTTGTGTAAAATGATGGGTGGGTTGCGCAGAAAGCGTAGCCGCTTCTTTCGCAGAACTGGTCGCAGGTGGTGCCCCAAAAACGAACAGTAATACTATGCTTTGATGGTCTGCCGTGGAGGAACGTAATGCGTTAGGATGTCACCATTACAGTCGTACACGAGAATCATCATAACTTTCGCCGTCCTGGGGCTCTGACGCACTTGCAACTTTCTCGGCGATCCATAATGACGCCATTCGTTGGATTGGCGTTTCAGTATTAGCTCATAAGATGTGGATCATATCTCATCCAGCCTCTGCTTCGCACTCATAGCACTCCAAGTGTTTGTGAGCAGTATTTCTGCATTTACGTCGATTCATGCGGAACCCATCATGATGTAATTTTTGGCATGCTCAGGCATTCCTTCAGGATGCGAAGCACAATCGTATGCGCTAATGCGGTCTCGTGGGCGAGCTCACGAATCGTCTGGCGTCGATCACTGTCCACTAACGCGGCAACAGTATGCACTTCTTCTTCAGAGACGCAAGGACGACCTGCGCGATGCATGTCTGCCACAGTTTGCCGACCTTCGTTGAAGGCTTTCACGCGACGTGCTACTGTTCAGTATGGCAATGCCGATTTGCCGCACGCTCTTTAAGACCTTAATGACAGTGTCGTGCTGTACTGACCTCCTACACATTAAATCTTGATCGAACTCCTTTGTTCCTGTTTAAAAAACATAGTAACACCGTTACGTTACACCGCTCCCTCAAAAGTCGCTGTGTTTCCCTTAATTGTGCGCACACCGGTGACGTGGGACGGGTAAGTCCATTTTCTCGGAGGAAAGGTAGGTATGTCAACAACGTGTGCTATTAGCGACAATAGTATATTCCATTGCATAGTGTCTCCACAGTAGTGTTGCCACTATTTAAGTTACAACACTTTTATTCGTCTCTCGTTCTCCCTCTGCCATTTTAACAAAATGTTGAAATGTTTGTAAACCTATTGGCGCAAACTGCAATGGTCATTAGTCCCTGGATGCCGGCCGCGGTGGCCGAGGGGATTGCGGCGCGCCAGTCACGGTCTGCACGGCCACTACGGTCGGGGGTTCTAATCCCCCCTCGGGCATGGATATTTGTGCCGTCCTTAGTGTTAGCTAGTTAATAAGTAGTTTGTAAGTTTAGGGACTGATGACCCCGTAGTTAAGTCCCATAAGCTACACAAACATTTGAACATTTGAGTCCCTAAATTTACAAAATACGTACAGTAACTTGCAATAAGCATAACACACACACACACACACACACACACACACACACACACACACACACACACACAACCATGCCCGAGGGCCCGATGGAGGACCCGAACCTCCGGCGGGAACGATCGCGCAGTCTTTCGTAGCATGACGTCTTAGAACACGTGGCCATTCCGGGCGGCACGCGATTTTTACCCCACAAACTTCCCTACAACACTAAATTGACGATGCTTTGATGTCTTAGAATGTGTTCCCCATCAGTCGATCCCTTCTTTCATTTAAGATATCTCAGAAATTCGTATCCTCCCCAATTCTGTTCAGTATCACCTCGTTAGTTACCCCGTCTACCATTCTAATCTTCTGCATTGGTCTGTTGCACCACATTTCAAAGTGTTGTATTATCTTTTTCGCTGAA
This sequence comes from Locusta migratoria, assembly GCA_026315105.1. NCBI lineage: Eukaryota > Metazoa > Arthropoda > Insecta > Orthoptera > Acrididae > Locusta > Locusta migratoria. The sequence goes on along the minus strand of CM048746.1, from coordinate 362,331,565 downwards.
ATCCATATCGTCCACGTTTTACTCCCGTACAATGCTACACTTCACATAAATGCTTTCAGAACGGACTTCCTAACATTTAAATTAATTTTGGAAGTCAACAAATTTATCAGTATATTATATCTTTAAATTTTAGGAATTCTAAGTTTTATATCCAATGAGCGGCGAGTCCATTTCCGTCCCCGGGTATCGGGAATCATATTTCAAAAACGATCGAAAGGAAGAGTTTGGCAAAGTTCGCGAAGAGGCGCATATGTTTTGTGAAAAATATTAGAATTAACTTTATTAGTCCAGATATGGAAGTAACTCATCAGCAGCGAAGATGCCGGCATGTAGGGCTAAACACGTCCAGAGCAGTGGCTGAAGGATAAAATGCGACCAGAGCAGCTGAGCACAGTGGTAGCGTCTAGGACCAACACTGCAAGCTATTTGGAAGGAATGCTATAGTCATTCTGACAGGGGACGATTTTTTTTCCAGTTTTACTTGCTAAATTAATTTAGTTCAGTGTTTCTGAAATGTCAGTAGGGTATCGTGCTTACCTTACCAATGTGTTATGCTTATGTTTTGTATAAAATTATTATTTAATTAGAAAAATGGATCGAGGTGGCGAATACATCGTAAAACATTATTTATTTGAAATATAATTTACAAATGCAAATAAAACAATAATTAAAACAAATTATTTTGTTTGTATGAAATGTTTTCAATCTAATGCATTACCTCTGTCAAAACACTTTGTACACATATATCGAACACCTCAAGCACGAGGACTACACACAGATTTCTTGCAATGCACACAGATTTTTGGTTTTCTTTGAATTTTTTGAATCTTCCTCTCTGGTAGAGATTTAGACTTACATATTTCAATGGTCGCAATGGATTTATAAACTGGTCGTTCCTTCTGCTGCGTACATCGAGAGGAGAGGTCTTCTGCTAATTTAAAAACAAACATTCGCCGGGTAACTTCTCATGTTGTCCTCTGTAAAGGACCAGGTGTTGATTCCAATAAGGTCGAGCTCGTTGATGAAAACTTGCCTAGGCCATCTGCGACAACCAAACGTGACAGTGTCCACACGATACATCTTTTCCAGATTATTCACTCTTAATTTAGTGGAATTGTAGAAGCTCCGAATGTCATGGAACTTGTTATGAGTGGCTTGGTCCACCGCAACTGGTGTGTACATGGTGCCCAGTAGAACATCATTTTTGTTGGTCTTTCTTTGATATGAAGTAAATGTCACAACACCCGATTTTTCTATTGATACTTCGTGACACCCCAAATATTCCAGGTGCAGTTAGAATCTACACCATTTCATCGGCTGGAATGTGTTCACTTCCATCTTCTAGACGCCATGTACTTTTCCTCCTAGGCAGTGAGAATTAATTTTTGGGGCTATTGGAATAGAACCATTAAGCACTAGGTTTTTGTGTGTTTTTGTACAAGTTCTGGATATTCAAGTTCCGAATCTGATGATTCGCCTGCTTGTACAGCGTCAGGTTGGCATTCTGTATCATTATCACACAATTCATTACTTTGAAAATTATCTTCTTCTATTAAACTACACAAATATTTCAGTAATTCTCCAATTGATCGAAAGTGTCGACATGTCATAATGGTGAGGAGAGCTTAACTTCTGCAGAGCACAAACGTACTAACAAAGAACAGCAACAAATTATAGCCACTCAGCCATGAAATGAAGAAAAGAATGAGAAAGAGGGGAAACGAGATCACTACAATTGGGCGAAAAAACATTTGTTGCGCCATTACGGACATGGAACATAAAACAATATCTCACGGGTCAAAATGACCAGCTGTGATCTTGTAAGATAGACAGAAAGTAAAAAGCTTATATAATTCACATTTTCAGCTTTGCCCATTCGCAGTTGAAGTCATATATCCTGTGAATATGAAACAATAACAACTGCAGGATCGGAAGTGAAGTCTGATCTGTCGGAACAGACGCCATATATATATATATATATATATATATATATATATATATATATATATATATGCCGGTAACGGGCAATGATCCTTTCGTTAGTGGGGAGGGGTGGGCAAGTTTGTGGCCCTTACTCTTACAGGAATTAGTTTCAAAACTACGAGTTTGAGTACTGTGGGTAGGGTGAAGTTGGGAAGTTGTGTCTGGCGGGAGGCGTGCTTAGGTAGTCCTTGCAGGTGCAGTGATCACTGTGTCCCCAGTGGGCCGGCCGCGGTGGCCGAGGGGACTGAGGCGCTCCAGTCACGCTCTGCACGGCCACTACGGTCGGGGGTTCGAATACCCCCTCGGGCATGGATATTTGTGTCGTCATTAGAATAAAAAAAATGTTCAAATGTTTGTTAAGCTTATGGGACTTAACTACGGGGTCATCAGTCCCTAAACTTACAAACTACTTATGAACTACTTACGAACTAGGACGGCACAAATATCCATGCCCGAGGGGGGATTCGAACCCCCGTCATTAGGATAAGCTAGTTGATAAGTAGTTTGTAAGTCTAGGGACTGATGACCCCGTAGTTAAGTCCCATAAGCTTTACAACCATTTGGAGACGCACTGCCAATTCATTAAATGTTAACTTCAAGCTAATTAAAAAAAATGGTGTAGGGGTCAACGCAACTGCCTAGGAAGCAGGAGACCCGGGTTCGAGTCCCGGCTGGGTATTCATTTTCAGTTTTGTTCTTTCGCAGTTGAAGTCATATATCCTGTGAATATGAAACAATAATACTGCAGGATCAGAAGTGACGTCACATGTATATATTTTTCAGTTTTCGTGATAGATACTAGTATTTAAAGAAATTATAGACCACCAAAATACCATACATTAAAAGTCATGAATTACAAGGTGGTCAAATTAAAATGTGCACTATTTTTTAAACAATACTCAGTGGTCGGATTGACTAGTACGGTTCTTGGAGTGTTAAAAGAACAGTGTTGAAAAATTCTAACTTAATCTGCAAGCATAAGTGAAATAAAAACGTGCCAGGCCGTTATATTGTACAGAAGTGAACGTATACATATTCAGGTACAGAAGTAGTCACCGTGTCTTCGCGGACTGTGTGCACATTTTGAGCCACACGGGAGGGCGGGGCATGTTCCTCCCCCCATGGACCCGCTGACAGTTTCCATTCTTCAGGAGGTCGCGTGCTCGAACAGTGTGCCATGAATAAGTGCAACAGGTCCGTGCCGTCAGTGTCCAGCATACTAGATCAGCTACAGCGGCCGCCCATTAACCAGTCATGTAGGGCTGACTATTTACGCTGCCAACACAAGGACCGCCAGCCAATTTCCATGGCCCACGTTCCGAATCGGGAAACCAGTGAGCTGAGTTCACACAGCAAACGTAGTACGAGACGAACTTACTCAACACAGCAACGTATATGAGGGAGGGCCCCAGGTCCTCTGGGCCCCTCCCAAAATAATAAATATAAGAAAAAAGCAATTTTTTTATTTAATGTCAACAATAAGAATCTTGATCTCTATAAAGTACATTATCTTCTGAATATCAGCACCAAAGGGGATAGAAAAAGTCATGGGGTGTCTACTTAACATTACATATCTTTATATTAATCTTAGCCCCCTCCAAAAATATAAGCTACTTTCCCTACTGACTCCATATAACACAAATTGAGTTAGCAAGTACTTGTTTTCGTGCTTTTAGCTTGCATATGCGGAAAGATAAGTCATTGGCTACTATTCTGGGCCAATACTGACTTCTAAGTGCATACGGAGTCTTCTAGCAAATTAGTGAGATACGGTAAAATCTCGATAGTTCGAAATAGTTGGGAACGATTAGAGCTCGAATTTGGTAAAACTGGATGAGTTACGCTTTTAAAGTTTTACGATCCGTGAAGTTTGACGCTTTCTTGGAACGCCACCGCTTGTTTTACACTCAACTTGTTATGTATAACAGCCAAGATCGCTTTTAATTTTTATTTGGATTACGGGTTTCGGCAGTCTGGCATCTTCGGATCTTTCATTTCATTCACCACATCACAACTAAAAACATACTTATTCACCAAGTTTATTGTTGGCTTGTCAATTAATTTTCAGGAATAAGTATTTTTTAAGTTTTTAGTTGTGATGAGATAACTTTTAATTCTACATTCTCCCCAATACGCAACCTTCTCATTGCTAAAATTGACGTCGCCATAGAAACAGAGTTCCTGTTGTGTTATGAAGTTACAGCCCTGGTGTTAGCTAAAAGTGGCAGGAAAGGTAATACATATTCTGTGACATGATCCAACTGCAAACGTAAGTCGCAGTGAGCCTGAACAGGAACTTGGCAACCACACCTACTGCCTGTGTGCTATTGATTTTATTCTCTATGTTTTTTGTGGTTTTAGGGCGCACAACTTCTATGGTCATTAGCGCCCAGTCAAAAACATAGATTCGCTATGATCTAAAAAAAAAAAATTGGTGACTGTCGATTCTCTATGTACAAGCTTGTAGTCAGAGCAACCGCAGCCGTTGAACGTCATGATAAAGCAATTCCGTAGATAGTTGGTGTAAATAGTTTACTGTAGACACACGGCCGTTCGTGACATGCCATTAGTTTACTTCGTTCAGTGTGCTACAGTTTACAGACGTCAATATAAATGGATAAATTTATTGTGAGAAAGAGACCTTCGGCAGTTTATGAAACGTCAGATGCAGAGCACGAGTCACGAAATGTAGCTGGAACATCGCAAGATGCAGAACAACAATCACAAGGTGCGTCTCCAACCTCTGTTTCTTCCGTTCCATCGTGCAGTAGTACTAATACGAAAGTGAGGCTGTATAATGAAGACTACATAAAATTGGGGTTTGCATGGTGTGGCGATGAAGACTGTGCTACGTCGGAGTGCATGACATGTGGTGAAAAGCTTTTCGATGCAAGCATTGTACCGAATAAATTGCTGCACCATATCTCAACATAACACAGACATTTACAAGCAAAAATTGTTGACTGTTTCAAAGATATTGTACGTCAAAAGAATCGTTAAAGTTCTTTGTTTACTAACAAATTAAGACCTCTGATAAAGCTCAAGAGCAAAGAAGCATATCCAACATTCAAGTTGGAATCTAAAGCTTTTCAATGAAGCGCTACCTGTGAAGGGGACAGTGAAATATCTAGGGGTTACCTTAGATGAGAAACTGACATGGACCCCTCACATTAGGAATATTTGCTCCAAGGCAAAAGGTACTCTGATAAGTACCAGGAGAGCTTGTGGCAAAAATTGGGGCCTGAGCCCCTAGGGTATGCACTGGATATACACCACGGTGATTAGACCCAGGATGACCTATGGAGTGGTCGTGTGGTGGATGAAGGTAGAACAGCAGGTTGTTGCTAAGGAGCTTGGTAAGGTGCAGAGATTAGCCTGATTAGCCATAACAGGCGGAATTAGCAGCACACCAACTGCTGGGATGGAAACCATGTTGGATATGCCTCCATTACACCTTTGGGTCAAGATGGAGGCAGCGGCTGGTGCATACAGACTCAAAACTGGAAAAACTGGAACTCTTTGGGATATCCAGAATCACACACTAAAATAGTGAGTCAGGTAAATATAGGAAAGGTTGGGGAAATGCCAGACGACTATATTATAACCCCATACTGCTTCAACAAGCCTTTCACTATAACAGCTGGAAGTAGGGAACAGTGGGAGAAAATAGTTCGACACCGTACGGGGGATATTGTCTGGTTCACTGACGGGTCAAAATCAGACCAAAGCGTTGGGTCCGGGGTATACGGGGTGCAGCCAGGGCTGGAAGGCGTCATCTCTCTAGGGAAACTGGCCTCAGTATTGCAGGCCGAAATCACTGCTATCAGGGCGTGTGTGGAGGAGAATTTGCATAGGTGCTACAACGACCGTAGCAGGCTGCCCTGAGTTCACTGGCAGCTCCTGCAACAAGGTCTAAAATTGTTGCAGAATGTCACAGGGTTCTGGTGGAGCTAGGGGAAAGCAATAGAGTAAACCTTTTGTGGGTCCCTGATCACTCGGGGATCAGTGGCAACGAACATGCCGACAGATTAGCCAGGATGGGGGCAGAGACTCCATTTATTGGACCGGAACCTGTCCTGACAATCACCAAGGCAATGATGAAATTGGAGCTACGTAACTGGCTCAGAAGACAGCACGTAGAATATTGGACCAAAGTCTATCAACAAAAATATGGCAAGGTAATGAGGCCAAAGCCATGTTTTAAAAGAAGCTCTGCAATCCTGGGCATGAACAGGAGAGAGATTAGACTCATGGTTGGATTGCTGACAGGCCATGGGAATTTCAAGAAACACCTGCATACAATGGAAATAACAGAAGAGGATCCTAAATGTTGGATCTGTGATGACGGTGATGAAACTGCATCACATGTAATCTTCGAATGCATTGCATTGGAGAGTAAAAGGCACAGAACATTTGGGACATCCAGACCCGAAGAAATTGTGTCTAATAAAGAACTGGTAAAGGGACTCCTTGCACTGTTCAAGGGCATTGGTTGGCTTTACTAGATATACAGGGAGCGATACCGCGGGCAGTAGCGGGATGGACCAAGACTGTTTTGGCTTCCCTGAGAAAATCAATCAGTCAATCAATCAAGCTCAAGAGACTAGTCAGGCATTGTTGTCTGCGGTGTTATTCTGTTGTACATCTCCGTAGTTCCTAATGTTTCCTTTTCTTTCGATGAGTATACGCAATTGATATGTATTTAAATATAAATAGGGTGTCATGTAAAACTGTGTGCTATAAAAGGGTGACGCCATGAGGGAAAGTATAAAAAGCACTGCGTTAGAGGGTTAGAACAGCTGCAGCACAACGCGGAAGAACAGGCGCCACAGCACGTGAAGCAGTGGGCGCCGTCGCAAGCCGTCGACCCCGCGGTTGGTGTCGGGGCCGGGGGTCTGTTGCAGGGGCCAGCGGGCGCCTCGTTGGGAGAGCGGCAGGCACCGGGCAGCAGGCAGCAGGCAGCTGTAATGAGTGGCGGCCGGCTCGGTGGGCGGCCGCGGCTGCCGCCTTTGTCGGGCCTCGTCGGGCATTGTCGGGCCTGGTCGGGCCGCCCGCGGGGTCCCGCGGGGGTCCGGCGCGCCCGCCAGCGATACCCGCGCGCACAAAGCCGCCGCCAACATCGCAGCCCCGCGCAACCCTTCAGCTCCCCGCACGCAGTCTCGCGCCACCTATTATGAGCTACGGTTCTTCACACCTGTCAACAGCGAGGCAGAATTAAAATTTGCGGCTGCCACCGCTGTCGCCTAGTCTCCGGTTACGTTTTTCTCGACTTCAAAAAGGTGTTCGACGCGGTGCCACACTGCAGACTGCTAAGGAAGATACGACCTTATGGAATAGGTTCACAGATTTGTGACTGGCTGGAAGACTTCCTAAATAATAGAATAATAGAACGCAGTATGTTGTTCTCGACGGCGAGTGTTCATCATAGGCGAGTGTATCATCAGGTGTGCCCCAGGGGAGTATGATAGGACCAAATGTTTGTAAATCTATCGGACCAAAATGCGTAGTCATCAGTCAGTAGGTTACAAACTACTTAACCTAAGGTAAACTAATCTAAGGACAACACAAACACCCATGCCCCAGGGAGGACTCGAACCTCCGACGGCGAGCAACCGCGCGCTCCGCAGCGAGGCGCGTTAGACCGCTCGGCTACTCCACCGCGGCATATGATAGGACCGCTATTATTTTCTATCTATATAAATGATCTGATCGACAGAGTAACTTGTAATTTGCGGCCGTTTGCTGATGCTTCAGTGGTGTATGGGAGGATATCGTCTTTAACTGACTGTAATAGCACGACACAGACAAATTTCTAGTTGGTGCGAAGAATGGCAGCTTGCTCTCAATGTAGAAAAATGTAAGGTTCTGCGGATGAGTAAGAAAAACAATCCCATAATATTCGAATACAGCATTAGTAGTGACCTTCTTGATGCTGTCGCGTCGTTCAATTATCTAGGCGTTACATTGCAGAGCGATTTGAAATGGAACGAACATGCAAGAACAGTTGTGGGCAAGGCGGACAGCCGGCATCGGTTTATTGGAAGAATTCTGGAAAGATGTATTTCATCTATAAAGGAGACCGCTTATAAAACGCTTGTACGACCACGTCTTGAGTATTTCTCTAGTGTTTGGGACACGCAGCAGATTACTTTAAAGGAATACATGGAAGCAGTTCAGAGGCGAGCAGCTAGGTTTGTTACTGGTACGTTCGATCAGTGTGCGAGCGTCACGGAAATGCTCAGGGAACTAAAATGGGAATCGCTGAAGGAAAGACGACGTTCTTTTCGTGAATTTCTGTTGAGGAAATTTAGAGGGCCGGAATTTGAAGTTGAATGTAGTACGATCTTCTTGCAGCCTACCTACATTTAGTGTAGTGATCACAAAGACAAGATAAGAGTAATTAGAGCTCGTACGGAGGCATATAGGCATTCTTTTTCTCCTCGTTCTATTCGGGAGTGGAATAGGAAAGGAAATGCCTAGTAGTGGTACAGTGTACCCTCCGCCACGCCCCTTACGGTGGATTGCGGAGTATGTATGTAGATATAGATGCAGATACATTCAGAAACCTCTACTAAACGTTAGCAGCGAATTATGGTGTATGTATCCACCATTACAAATCCAGGGTACTGTCAGCAAATTTTATTTCTGTAGTTAAATACGCGATAATCACAAAAGAATAGCTTTACTAGATGTGATTTACAAAGTCTCTTCAAACAGTCTCCTAGCAAGAATCAAGCCCTTAGCCAATGAAGTTTCAGGAGACTATCAAAGAGGCTATCTATCAGGAAAATCAAATGACATATTTTTTCTAAGGCAAATATGCGAAAAAGTTTATAAGTTCGACTAAGAATTACATTTAATTTTTAATGACTTTCTAGAAGCCTACGCCTCAACCCACAGAGAAAGTTTACTGCATCTGTTAGTCAAGTTTGGATTTCCGAAAAAAAACTTGCCGCACTAATAGGACTAAGTAACAACGAAACAGAAGTAAAAAATTAAAATATGAAATGAAATAACCGAAGGGTTCCCGGTTAAAGCCGGCCGTTCTAATCCTGATTTTCTGTTCGAGAAGTAGTCTGGCCAAGTTCCCAGTTTCTAAAATGATTAAGAATGTGTATGATATTTTCTTTCAACTGCCTGACTTTGCGACAATTAGGCGAATGTATAGATTTTATTCAGGCGTTCGTTCAAAATATTAGCATAAATATTTTCCAATCACTCGCCGCACAGACTTAGGATATATTTCGTAATCTGCTCATTTTTTTGTTAAATGGTTGCAGATTAGAGAAGTGAACATTGTCTTCTGAATTCGTCGTGTTGTAGGTTCAAACATCATACACTTACGCATTATAAATGTCTTTCTATGGCTAGCATTGAGACAATGACATTTCGTCAGTCACGGCAAAAAAAAAAAAAAAAAAAAAAAAAAAAAAAAAAAAAAAAAAAAACCCTTACTTGTACTTGCTATTTGCGTACCCACATTATTACCTTGAAAACGATATATACATATAATATTTTCCTTAAATTACTTTGGTGCACCTAAATACGAGCATTTCATTTACAAGACCGCTACATACAGCTACCTCGACATATTATCCACACTTGTTCCTATCGACTTCAGTGTGTCACTGCTAAGATATAGCATAAACCATTTACCGAATTATTCGAATTGAAAAGCAGTCTCTATTACGAATTATAATATTTATTATTTCTAACGCGTTTAGCGTTTTCGCGCGTCACCAGAAAACTACAAAAAAGCAGTATTAAAACACATGATGATCAGCATTTTAGACTAGATAAAATCCGAGGATATAATCCAAAAGCATAGTCAAATGTTAAAAGAGGTGGGGCAAAAAGTTTCACATTAGCAGCATTGTGTTGGATAAGTCCCCGTTCACAGAATACATACATCACATGTGCATTTGTTACTGCTCGGTCAGCTGATAGTCAAGTGCCCATGTGATGTATCTATATTCATTCTGTGAACGTGGACCTATCCAACACAACGCTACTGATTTGGAACTTTTTGTCCCACCTCTTTTCACATTCGACGATGCTTTTGGACTTATTATATCCTCGGATTTTATGTAGTCTACAATGCTGATCATCGTATGCTTTAATACTAACTAATGTCATCCAGCTGTTTTTGAGTTTTCTGACGATGCGCCAAAACCGCGAAACGCGTTAGAAGTAATACATGTTATAATTCGCAACAGAGACTGCTTTTCAATTCAAATATGGATTCACTGTTGGTACATCAGGCCAACGAACTTTGGAGAAACTTTTACTGAATTCATTGCATCCCACTATACCAATTGCGTTTCGAATTTAACTGTTGATCAACTTAGTTCAAGAAAGTGTGTATTTGTTTCTTCAAATCTACATCAATAATTAAAGATAAGTTGGAACATCCTCAATCGCACTGCTTTGGGCTACAAAAAAAGATAACAAACACACTTTATAAAGTTTGGTTCATGTTTGATTAGCGATCTACGGTTAATTTATGTTGCACCTGCTTGAAGTGTGTGTGTGTGTGTGTGTGTGTGTGTGTGTGTGTGTGTGTGTATGTTTCTAGAGAATACATATTCATACATTACATCACAACTTAGTTGTTCACTTTTTTTTAAAATTTTTGTTTTATTTTTTAACCGCTGTAGTAGTTCACTTACACCCCATGTGTGAATTGCAGAGTATTCCCATAGATACACATGTATTATATAGCTTAAACGTTAGCGAAGTAGAACATTCAGTCGCGTCTCTTGCAGGTGTAGAATACCACGTCAATAAGAGGTGTACGGCACGAAACATTTCTGCAAACATTGGAGAGGAGTTCCGTTGCAGCTCAGGTCAGTGACATAACGATCGTCGAGAACCGATAATCATCCGATGTCATGGTCGTGCGACTGCACAGAAACCATTGAGCACGAGAAAGAGTAGTCGCTTCCGCAGCCGAGGGAGGTAATGCCCGATCAAGCGGTGGCTCTCAACTCGGGGGAGCCACTTAGAATCCCGGTGGTGCAACAAACTTCCACCGTCGGTATCTGCTTGGCGAGGAAAGGGGAGAGGACGTGGTGGTATATCAACAGATTTTGCCTAAACGTCTTAGAGAAGAAACCTGACACTGACTAATTACGGGATTGGACTGTTTGCTACGCTATGGGACGTTCTGGTTGCTTTTTGGTGTTCATGAACTTTGTCACAGATTGTAACGCTGTGTGTTTCAGTATGCAAGAACCAGTTTATTTGTTTCGTTATGTGCAGACTGAACTGTTTGAAATAAATTGTATTAAATCAATGGAACTATTATTGTATTATAGTGGCGGAGTATAACAGTGACAGTCGCTTCAGAACTGTTCCAGAGGCCGGCCGCGGTGGCCGAGGGGACTGAGGCGCTCCAGTCACGCTCTGCACGGCCACTACGGTCGGGGGTTCGAATCTCCCCTCGGGCATGGATATTTGTGCCGTCCTTTGTTGTAAGTAGTTCATAAGTAGTTTGTAAGTTTAGGGACTGATGACCCCGTAGTTAAGTTTCATAAACTCTCCAAACATTTGAACTGTTCCAGAGATTCGAAAGGCAGTAGACAGCTCTATTCGCACAATCAACAGAACAGGCTCTGCTATCGGTATACTTCGCTTTCCACATGGCCGGCAACGGGTTCTACATAACGCTGGTGACTGCTTTGAAAGACAGTAACAGGTGCAAACAGGTAACGCTTCTGTATCGGTTGTAAATAAATAGTTGTCACTATTTAAATTCCAATCCTCGTTCATCATTGACACTTTCAAATTAACCCCTGACTTTTTTTCAGAGGGAACGTGCAGGATATATGTGAATCAGAAAACTTAGTAGGTATACTTGACTATGCCGCAATGGTAGGACTATGTTCAGATAAATGATTGCGCAGTGGTTCAGATAACAGCATCAGTGAAAGTGCATTTTATTGCGTTACCTGTGATGGTACACACTATTACACTTAGAGAATCATTCGTAAACTCGGTGGATTCCTGAAAGATGGAAGTGTGCTACGGTGGGAGCGAAATTTGATGTAGCTGACTTGGTGAACAGTTTTTAATTTGTTTCAACTTTTTATGCACGTCTCGATTGGTGCCGTCAGAGTGACACTTGGAAGACAGAATGGCATGGCAGAGCATGATAGCGAAGAACAGGTCTGTCCAACATGGGCCCGCGGGCCATAATGTGACCCGCGGCGCCATGAAATCCGGCCCGCCATAGCCCGACGAAGTTATCAGTGTTTACTTTTTTTTATTTTTATTTTCTTTTTATTCCAGCGATAGTGTTGAGGACAATGATTTGAAATAACCTGCTTCCTCGTTGCACTCGAGCGTAAATGTACACGCATATGGGGCGAGAGGGTGGTTCCCCAGCAGCCAACCCACCAGCTGCCTTCTTGTACTACTAGTCCTCTCCACTAGAGCCAGAGCGGTCCATTTCAATCTTTCCCGCCGAGGCCTGACAGAACTCGGCCGCCTTGGAACAGGCTAGCACTGCCACAACATGAGACGACTGCCACGCCGTTCTCGTGGTCACCGGCGGAGTTTTGAGGGATGGTTGAATGACCTGGCTTTTCTAGTTGACATAACTAAATATCTCTCCGACCTGAATCTAAAACTCCAGGGTAAAAATCAAATGTGTGTAAATGTATGAACTCATTCAAGCATTTATTAAAAAACTTGTATTGTTCGAGAAACAGATATGAAAAAGACAGCTGTGTCACTGCGAGACTTTGTGTACACGAAATCAAGAGACACTGGATTTCGACAAATACGTATCTTTGCTGCGGAAAGTAAGGAATGAGTTTGAGGAAAGATTCTCAGATTTTCTAAATAAAGAGCCCTATATGAAATATATCAAACCCGATCAGTATCCCAACTTACACACATTGACACTACAGCAGGTGTCCTTGCTCGGAAGCACATGTCTCTGAACAGTTTGTTTCACGAATGAAAAATGTACAATCTAAAACGAGATCTTCGCTAACAGATGCCCATGTGAGCTGAATTCTCCAAATTTCTAGATCGGACACAGCACCAAATATCTAAGAACTCTGCAAGAAAAAAAATTTGTCTCATTAGTTTCCCTGTTTCATTTTTTTTCATTATTATTATTTTTCTTTGAAGTTTATAGTCCTCTATAATAAATACATCCTACCTGCCTACCTGGAGAAACAGTGTTTTTTTTTCCCACTGGTTTAGTAATAATTCCTTTGCAATTTTCTTTTGCCTGGCCCGCCACAGTGATAAAAGTTGGTAATGTGCCCCCCCCCCTCTATATGTAGTTGCACACCCCTCTTCTAGAATAATATGCAATCTAGATCGCAGTATAATTATTTTAGTTTAGTATGATGACCGGTTTCGATCTATAAAGATCATCTTCAGGTCATGCCCTTGATGATGAGCCGACCCATCCCTTGGAGCAATGTTGCTATTGCGGTGTCTGTCCAGAGTCGTGCCAGGAACTGGAGTTGGGAGGCGTGCTGGGGGCAGCAACGGGAGTCGTGCAAAACAGTGGTGTGAAGCCGGCGGTCTCGGGGGCGTTCCGCTGCTCTGCGGCTGATGCGGCCTCACGCCGCTCCCACGCAGGTCACCTCCAGGCGGGATCCACGGCACGGCTCTCTCTGGAGACTTTTGTCCTCGCAGTCGGGCGTGGCGTCTACACCTAGCCGAGGCACAGCTCTGCAAAACAGGCACACAAATACGGAGTGAGAACGGTATAAGCTGCCACAATTATGCAGTGGTATCTTCCTTCACGATGACGTGCAGGTGACTCCCGTTTATAAGAAAGGTAAAAGAACTGTCCCACATAATTACAGTCCGATATCGTTGACATAAGTTTCCTGTAGAATTTTAGAGCATGCTAGCTTAAACCCGCGGCTCCGCTCGCGTGTTGGTTGATTATGATAAATAATGCGCGTATTAAAAAAATTTTTTTACTGCTGTATTTTTTTATTCTTATATTTCCTTATTTGTATGCATATCCTTATAGAGAAAGAGTTGAAGACATTGTCGCACGCATAGATCAAAGATATGGTCTGTGGCATCACGTTCCGCTGTATGTAACCACCTTGCTACAGAGTCGCAAATGTCATCGCTGGCCTTCAGTCCGAATTTTTTTATAATTTGACGACTTTCAACCACCATATCTTCCACCCCCTTATAGCTATCGACATGGAACTGCTTTGGTGTACAACGGGAAACTTCGGACAATAATTACACACAAACCATTCGTTTGAGTTTTGTAGTTTTTGCTGCACAGCGAAATATTAACTCAGATAGAATTTTATATACACCTATAACGAAATATTAACTCAGATAGAATTTTATATACACCTATAACTTTCCATCCCAATATACTCCATCATCATCAACCCTCAAGCAACAATGCAACCAATAAAACCATTTTCAAAGAGTAAATATAATTTTAAAAGAGTAATTATTGTTCCACATTTCGTGTTATATTCTTCAAATTATTAAATATCTATCAGATCACTATAAAACCGTGCTTAAAACCTTCCTCAGGTATAAATTAGTAACTGTACAAATATTTAAGACTCTGCGTCTTGTCGTTCGGACGTGATAAGTGTACACTGAACAGACATTCACATTAAGATATATAGATAAATAGCTATCCGATCGCCATAAAACCGTGCCTTTACCCTTCCCCGGGTAGATATTAGTAACTGTACAAATTTTTAGCTCTTTATGTCTTGTGGTTCAGACGTGATAAACGTTCACCGAACAGACATTCACATTTATAGATATAGACTGTCAGCTCGAATATAGTAAATTTCCTGGAGACGGATAGGCTTCTTTCTATGATTCAGCACGGGTTTAGGAAACATTGTTCGTGTAAAACTCAGCTTGCCCTTTTTTCACATCACATCCTTACGAGCTATCGATGACAGGCAGATTGAGTTCTTTTCGATTTCAAAAAGGCATTTGGAGCGGTGCCACACTGCAGACTGCTAACGAAATTACGAGCATATGGAATAGGTTCACAGATTTGTCACTGGCTGTAAGATTTCCCATGCAATAGAACGCAGTACGATGTTCTCGACGGCGAGTGTTCATCAGAGACGAGTGTATCGTCAGGCGTTCCCCAGGGGAGTGAGATAGGACCGCTATTATTTTATATCGATATAGATGAGCTGATGGACAGATTAACTTGTAATTTACGGCTGTTTGCTGATGATACTGTGGTGAATGTGATGGTGTCGTCTTTAATTGACTGTAATAGCATACAGGGTGACCTAGACGAAATTTCCAGTTAGTGTGAATTATGGCACCTAGCTCAAAATGTAGAAAAATGTAAGATCATGCACACTAGTAGGAAACCAATCCCATAACGTTTGAATACGTCATTAGTAGTGAGTTTCTTGAAACAGTCGCGTCGTTCAAATATCTAGACGTAACATTGCAGAGCGATAGAAAGTGGAACGAACATGTAAGAACAGTTGTAAGTCGGACAGCCGACTTCAGTTCATTGGGAGAATGTTGGGAAGAGGTACTACATCTAAAGGAGAACGCGTATAAAATGCTTATACGATCACGTCTTGAGTATTACTTAGGGACTGATGACCCCCGTAGTTAAGTCCCATAAGCTGTACAAACATTTGAACATTTTTTTTTTGAGTATTACTCAAGTTTTTGGGACCCGCAGCAGATCCGTTTAAAGGAAGACATAGAAGCTGAGACGAGCAGCTAGGTTCGTTACTGGTGGGTTCGACCAATGCAGGAATGTCACAGAAATGCTCCGAGAAATCAAATGGGAATCGCTGTACGATTTTTCGAGAAGTTCTGTTGAGGAAATTTAGATGTTCTTAATTTGAAGCTCAGTGTAGAAAGATCTTGCTGCTGCCTACTTACATTTCGCGTAAAGATAACAAAGATAAGAGAAATTATGGCCCCTACAGAGGCGTATAGACATTCTTTTTTCCCTCGTTCGAGAAACAGTGCCCCCCCCTCCCCCATATCGTCAGACATGAACCCAATGTAACACATTTGGATGTAAAATTTCCTGGCAGATTAAAAATGTGTGCCGGAATCGGGATTTGAAGCTGGGACCTTTGCCTTTTCTAGTCAAGTGCTCTACCGACTTAGCTATCCCGACACGCTTCACGGTCTGCCCGCACAACTTAAACTCGTACCTCGACTCCTACTTTTCCAAACTTCACAGAAGTTCTCCTGCGAAACTTGACAAGCACTCCTGGAAGAAAGGATGGGTGGAGACATGGAGACATGGCTTAGCTACAACCTAGCTACAACCTAGGTGAAGTTTCCACAGCGATCGCCCGCGAAAGGCAAAGGTCCCAAGTTAGAATCCCGATTTCGTCACATTATTTTAATCTACCAGGAAGTTTCATATCCTCCGCAGAGTGAAAATATCATTCCGCCTGGAATCTAATGAAACATGGTGGCAGAGCTCAATTATCTTATACCGCGGTAAAAGGGGTTGCGAGGGCAGTTGTATCCATTTATCGAGAACGCTTCCCACATCGAAGACTTCCTGAACGATCGACATTTGCTGCTCTTCACCATAGGTTTCTGTCGTAGTAATTTTCAACATTTTTTTTTGCAATACAATTTTAATAAGGCACTATAGTCACCTTTACCTTTATAATTTACTGCTGCATGCGAAATGTATTTAATATTCTGATATGCTTTCCTTTTCTGTTATATAAATTATGACAGAATAAAACTGACAAGTGCGTACTTAATTTGCTTAGATTGAGATATACTGACCCTTTACTGCTCGCGCATTAGGCAAGGCTCACAATGCAATAATCGTACTTTGGAAGCTGAGGAAAAAGTTATGAACTGCATACAGGCAGATCCTACTGACAGTACGATAATCATCTCCCGCGAAGTGGGTGCATCGTGCAGTGTCGTTCATACCACTTCAAAAGATCAGCGTCTGCGGCCATACCAAATTCAACTGCGTACAAGGGTTGGAAGAGCAAGACTTTCCTCCACGGCGGGAATTCTAAGAGCTATTTTTGTTACAAAGTGCGGAACTTGATTTTGTAAACAAAATACTCGTTACAGATGAATCGCGTTTCACGTGAAGTGTACACTACCCTCGCCAAGTAGTAGCAACACATTTTCAGAAAAGTTTTTCCATGAATCTATGGGCGGGTAAAATCGACGATTGTATAATTGGGCCTTATGTTTTACCTGCACGATTGATTGTAACAATTACCGAAAGTTTCTACAGGAAACATTGCTAGCAACTTTATTAAAAGGCATTCCACGTCATAACACGTGGTTTCTCCACGATGTTGCTCCACGCTACATTGGTCACAGAGTACGAAGATTTTTGAGTAGACGATTATCAGGACGTTGGATAGGAAGTTTTGGTCCACGTAGATAGCCAGCATTGAAATCCAATGGATTTCTAATTTGGGTACCATATGAAGGAACATGTGTTTGTGCTCAGCTCGTCACAGGTATGCTACACTTTCATTTTTGCCGATTACAGCCGCATTTATCATAAAACGAAAAGTTTCACTTTTTTTTTCAAGAAGAATCCAAATCTGCAATAAAAATTAGGCGTTCCTATAAAAGATTTCAAAGTTGGCTCCCACCACCCACCACGGGTTTCGATAGGGGGTGTGGGGGGGGGGCGAGTGCAGTGTCATTGGATGTCCCCCTCAACTCTTTAACATTTGCTGGTAACCGTTTCTTCGTTTGATGCTAATTTCTTGAGATATTTGGCACTGTTACTATCAATATCTCGGAAAGAGCGCAAGAAGATGTTTGTAGAGCTGCGGGTTCATCAGTCCCTAAACTTACAAACAACTTATGAACTACCTTATACTAAAGACGACACAAATATCCATGCCCGATGGGGAATTCGAACCCCCGACGGGCATCGGCCTCGCGCATCGCAGCATAGCGCCTCAATGCGCTGGCCACTCCGCCGCGGCTAAGCAGCGCGAGATATCGATTTTTTTCTCATAGCATTTCTTTCTCAGTACAACGTTAGAAAGTGAGATAGTGATAGCCCAAGTTACAAACCCAGCATACGCCACTGGTGGGGAGCTGTTTTATCATCCACCACAGATTCCTGATCTTACTCCAAGTAATTCTCATCTTTTCTTGCATTTCAAGAAATTCCTGTCCTTCGTCCAGCGTTATGACTAAGACGAAGAACTAAAGACAACTGTTAGACGCTGGTTCCGTTCGCAGGCGGCGGATTTCTACGACACAGGAGTACAAAAGTTGACCCCTTGATCTAACAAGTGTCTAACATCTATAGCTGAAACTTTGCTGTACCTGCTGCCGATAATGTTTTTCGTATAACAGTGCTATCTCTGTTATCAAAAAATAAAATGGGGAAATGCACCTCGTACTAAAGCTACCCTGGCAGCAAGCTCTCTCGCTAGCTGAACACGTACGGGCCATGAAGAAACGGAAACTTTTCCGTGTTCGAGGCAGGCCCAACGGTTGAAGTGGCTACTGCGGTAGCTGTATGTGAATTTATGTGCAAACGTTGGTACTGACAGCGATTTGGGGGGGGGGGGGAGGAGGAGGAGGAGGAGGAGGAGGAGGGGGAGGGGGAGGGGGAGGGGGAGGGGGAGAAATGGTGGGGGGAGGTAACTTTTGGACAACCATCCACTATTAAAAAATGTGAACCGCCGGGCCTGGTTCCAGGACCTGCAAGAACTACTGTCGAATTCCCGCATGATAGTTTGCGTGAGGAAATACTTAACCTTGTCCTCAACGGTGTGAATTTTTTTTACCTCCTTCTTTTCGGCGGTGTACAATACCTCGCCCTGACGGAGTGCTGTACGCCGAGGCATTCAAGAGCGCTAGCTTGGGCGGACAGCGGCGCAGCAAAGTGTCAGGTTAGGGCAGAGGCTGGCGGAGTGTCTGGAGGGTTTTTGCAGCAGGTCTCCCTCCCACGACGTGTCGGCCTCAGCGTGACCTGGCCATCAAGCTGAGACCGCCGGCCGGGACACGGCGGATCCGGGACCAGAGCGGAGGCTGCTAACACCGCCACACGCAGGCACCTGTAGTACGCCAGGCCGCAACAGCAAACTGGACAGCCAACTGCAGGAGAGAGGAGGTAGTGTCAAACGGCAGAGCCAGATCTCTCGTCTGACCGAAGGCTCTTATCTGTCACTCTTCAGTTGTAACAATGACTTTAAATGGCTATTTGGCTGCAGTTATGATGAAGATGCGCGCCTCGGTTGCACAGTGGTAGAGTGCCACACTACAAATCGATAGGTTGCGGGTTCGATCCCCGACAGGTCCTAGGATTTTTATCTGTCACTTTCCACTTCTTTCACCTCTGGCAGTATTGCTAATGTGAAAAATACCGAGTAGCACCGTGGTTCGGAACCCACGCTAAACTGTAGGTCCCCCTATAACTGGCTGGGTAAGTCAGTTCGAAGGTCGGAGGAAGGCAACGGCATACCACCTCCAAACAGGACCACGCCTATAGTAAAGCACTGTGGTGTTCAAACCAATCTTCGGATTGTTGACTGCTTTACCTTATGATGAAGATCCAGATGGTGGTGAATTCTTTATTCCTCTTACGCGTTTCGAGCGAGGTCCATCATCAGAGAGTCTAAACAAAAGGCAAATATAAACAAAAAATTACAACGTTGAACATACGTAAACGGAGGCTTCCACGATCGTTGTCACTATCAATAAAATTATTCTGGGTTTTTGGGCGCATTGTCAAAATGTAAAATTCCGACGTTGGAAGTGGCCTTTGTCAAGGTGTTTGGCTGACTGCAAGGGATTTTTTTTATTATTATTGTATTTTAATGCTCCGAGCGGGGCAGGCTGGCAGCAGTCTCGTACGCTGCTCTTCAGCCCAGTGTACACCTGAATTTGACAGGAGAAAATGAATGTTAAATTTAGCAATAAAACGACACATAAAATTGGCGAATTGAAAACAATGAAATGAAGGCTTATAAAACACAAGAAATCAGTATTAAAAACTGACACGGTAGCTAAAAACACGGACTTCGCACAGTTAATGGCGACGAGAACAGAGAGACGATAAAAAAACACGGCAAGACATTGTTCGACCTATCTACATACCTATGCGGCGGTTGCTGAAGTCAAAATCACACAACTAGACACTGACACAACACTTTAGAACGATGCACAGTCAAAAGTAAAGCAGTGGGAGAGCAGAAGGAAGGGATGCGCGGAGGATGGGAAGGGGAAGGGTGGGGGAGTGGGGGAGAAAAACGTAAGAACTCCGAGGGAGGGGAAGGGAGATCCAAGTGGGGGAGGAAAAGCAGGGGGTTGGAGCAGAGGAGGGCACGTAATATATGGGAAGGTGAGAGATTAGTGCTGATAGGATGGGTAAATATCGGAACAGAGGGCGTCATCTGGGAGGGGGAGGTGGCGAAAGTTACCATGGGAGAGGATGTGGAGGTGTTGGAAGGGAGGGATACGCTGGTATCAGTGCGGCAGAGGCCCAGGGTTCAGGAGGAGGGGAGAGACCAGAAGGTGAAAGAATATTTTGCAGGTGGTGTAGATGTTGAAAACTTTAGAAGGTGACGAAGGGAGGCGGATGCGGTAAGTGAGGCGGAGAGCGTGGCGTTCGAGGATTTGGAGGGTGGGAGAGACGGAAATCCAAGCGGGGTGGAAGCTGCAGAGGACAGGACACAACAAGGACTGGTAGGTGTATAGGATTGTGGAGGGTTTAAGTCCACATGTCCGACTGGAGAGGAGCTTGAGGAGGTTGAGATGGGAGGGGGCTTTTTGAGGGACAGTTTGAAAGTGAGGGTTCCAGGAAAGGGAGCAATCCAGCGTGAAGCCAAGTTGTTTGAGGGTGGAGTTTTGGAGAATGGGACGGCGATGTAGTGTGAGGTACAGATCGTGGTGACAGAAGGATCGGGTGGTACGACCTATAATGATTGCCTGGGATTTGTTGGGTTTGAAAGAGAGGAGCCACTGGTTACACCAAGTGGAGAATTTGGAAAGGTGAGACTGGAGAAGGTGCTGAATGCAACGAATTGCTGGTATTTATATAATAGTGGGAGAAGCATCCAAAGAGTGGAAACATCCGATGCAGTTAGGCTCTCCAGATACGCTTCCCTTCCAACCCAAATAGATTGCCCTGTGATGTTCAAATGTTTGTATAGTCTATGGGACTTAACTACGGGGTCATCAGTCCCTAAACTTACAAACTACTTATGAACTACTTACGAACTAGGACGGCACAAATATCCATGCCCGAGAGGGAATTCGAACCCCCGACCGTAGTGGCCGTGCAGACCGTGACTGGAGCGCCTTAGTCCCCTCGGCCACCGCGGCCGCCGCCCTGTGATGTATTATTCGTAATATAAAATGCGAGTCTGACAGAAAACTGCAGTCTATTGAAGTTATAAGGTACATCTGTCGGAAATAATGGGTCTTCGTTGGAAGTACACTATTTCATTACCTTCCTTTCCTTGCAGCTTTATAGAAGTCTATTGCTTTCGTCTGCAGCCGTGTGCACTTGACAGTCCCAAGTTATCAAGACCAATGTCAGCTTTTACGAATTTCCTTCAGCTGATTAGAATACAGGAGTGTCTCAGGAGTAAAAGAAAAGTGCATTAAAAGGTGGTGCATGATGTGACAGGTCTTTACTCATTTGGTTTGATATTTATTGAGTGTACAATTGTAATTTTTGAGGTATATTTTCATATGTATAAGTGCTGTATGTCTGTGAAATCTGTTGCGAATACAGTTAGTGGTAAAATAGTAATAGGTCAATACCCGATTCATTATGGGACCATTTTCCATGAACGTTACTGTTAACTGTAAAACAGTTAACAACCCGAAGATTGCTTTGAACACCACAAGGCATTGTCCTGTTTGGAGGTGGTATGCCGTTGCCTTCCTCCGATATTCGAATTGACTTACCCAGCCGGTTACAGGGGAACCTACAGTTTAACGTGGATTCCGAACCACGGTACTAATCGACATTTTTCACATCCACAACACTGCCAGAGGTGAAAGAAGTGGAAAGTGACAAATAAAAATCCCAGACCTGGCGGAGTTCGAGTCCATGACCTTTGGGTTTATAGTCTGGCACTCTTACCACTGCGCTACCGAGCCACAAAAACGTTACTGTTTATGTCCTAAAATCTGATGAAGTACATGTCTTATTTTGATGCAATTTCGAAGGTTCATTCAGCTGTGTGTGAGTATACTGTCTATAAAATTTCTTAAAAGTATAATTTGTAGTGTAGAAATTTAAATTGTAACGTCATACCGAATGCCATAGTTTACTTTGTGAACAGCGGATAAGTAGCGAGAAACTTTTTCCCTCTCATCATTTTGCTGTACTTGTCAGCGAGAAAAATTAATGAATGTTTGGAATTATGTTTAAAGTTTGTTGCAAGTCAGTAAGTATTATTCTCATAGTGTGTATGGATAAAATCTTGTCGCATTAGGTGACAGATTTTTGCAACTCCTATTGTTTACAATGTTACATCTCGTGAAATGTTTGTCCTATGTGGTTCTTACCTCTACGGCAATTGTTACCTAAAGGTAAGGAATATGTGTATCAAATTTGGTTGAAATCGATTCAGTGGTTAACATTGTAACGTGATTCAGCAGTTTTTCGCGCAACTAATTGTATACGACAATAGCTCCCCGCCACATAGGCGTTTATTCTTCGCACTTATACGCTCTATGTTAAGGAATAGTATCTAGGTAGGTGTTAGTGCAGTTAAGAGACCTAATTGCAGTGATCATAGCTCCCTAAGCTTACAAACTAATTAAAATAACTTATCCTAAGAACTTACAAATTAATTACAACTTGTACAAATGCCAGACCGCTGTCGAAGGGCATGAAAGGTAAGCGAGTAAGACAGGGTTGTAGCCGTTTTCCAATGTTATTCAATTTATATATCGAACAAGCTATGAAGAAAAGCAAGGAAAAAGTTGGAGAAGGGATTGAAGCTGTGGGTGAAGAAATAAAAACATTGGGTTTTGCTGATGACGTTGTAATTTGTTGGAGACAGCAAAGAACCAGGAGGAGCAGCTGAATGAAATGGACAGCGTGTTGAAGAGAGCGTATAAGATGAACATTAACAACGGCAAAACATGGGAATGCAGTCTAAGAAAATGAGGCGAGGTTGGAATTACATTAGGTAACGAAACAATAAAGGTGGTGGATGGGTTTTGTTACTTTAAAAAACATACGACGGTCGCAGTACAGAGGATACAAAATGCAGAATGGCAATGGGAAGTCAAGGGTCTTTGAAAATGAGGAATTTGCTAACACTGAATATTAATTTAAGCAAGAGGAAATCTTTTCTGAAGGCGTTTGTGTGGAGTGTTGCCTTGTATGGGAGTGAAACATGGGCGATAAATATTTCAAACAGGAAGAGGATAGAGGCATTTGAAATGTGGTGCTACAAAAAAATGCTGAAGATTAGATGGATAGATCGCATAAGTAATGAAGAGGTACTGAACAGAATTAGGGTGAAAAAGGAATTTTTGGCCTACCTTGACTAAAAGAAGGGATCGATTGGTGGAACAAATTCTTAGACATAAAGGAATCGTGAATTTAGCATTTGAGGGTAGTGCGTGGGGCAAAAATCGCAGAGGTTAACCTAGAATACAGTAAACAAATGGATGTGGGTTGCCTTTCTAATGAGGAGATGAAGAGGCTTGCTCAGGATAGAGTAAAATGGCGAGCTGCATCAGTCTCCGTACTGAAGAGCATAACAACAACAACCTAAGAACAACACATACATCCATGAATGACGGAGGACTCGAACCTCCGACGTGGAACGGCCGCACGCACCGTAGCAAGGCGTCTTAGTGCGCACGGCTATTCCGCCGCGGCTAGACAATAGTCTTGTGTAGTTCGCGAACGAACTAGTTCGGAAGAGCGCTCCCACAGGCGAACTACGCGAACTAGTTCGCAGATCCCTCGCCTCTTAGTTCGTCCGCTCCTTTTTCGATGACTGACGGGTAACAACGAGAGGAGGTGAGAGCGCGCAGAATCGCGTGATTCTCTACTGCCAGTTGCTGTCATTTCGAGCTGAGATGCAGCTCGGCTGTAGTTTTAGTAGTGGTAGCAAAAGCCGAAACGAGCGGACGAACTAAAAAGAGCGACCTACTTTGCGGCCGAGCTGGGAACTAAAAGGAGAGCTACCGGTTGCGAACTGAAATATGCGCGATAGGTCACGAACTAAAATATGCGCGATAGGTCGAGAACAGAATTAACAATCACGTGACTGCCTTCTGCTGATGAGAGCGATTTCGAGTTTAGCGTCTGCCTGCTAGATTACATAGTTCAGTGCTACAAAATTTTTGCTTTGAAGTATTCTGCACTCTGCAATATCTGACTAATAAATTCCATAATGCCAAGATATGGAGATAACTCTATACTTAAACGCGAGAAATTATCCACAAACTGTTTCTTTTGGTTTGCGTGATATCGTTAGCGGCTCAAGCAGCAAGCGCATGAAGCGGTAGGGGAACGTCTCCCTCCACCTGCATGCGCAGACCACACCGCTCAGCCGTCACTGGGCCGAGCCGCGAACTAAAGTGAGCGCTCCCGATCGCGAACTATTATGCGCAAGTCTACTAGACAATGTTATCTCTTTTCGTCTGTTATTGTTGAGACCCTTATTTTTTGCCCACTTTAGGATACGGTAGTACCACTAAAAGTGGGCCTTTGCGATCGTCTTTTGACAGCTCGAAATTTAAATGAAAATAACGGCTTAACTATTCACCTGACACGAAAATTGAATAACCGAATCTGTAGAGGAGAAAATTCTCTACAACTTTGCTCTCTTATATTTTTTCAAATCTCGTAGCGTTTCAGAGATATTTGCAAAAATAACGGCGATTTTGGGATGTATGTCTGTCTGTAACGTGTTCCCACTTTTTAGGTCGAACTGTTCAACGGATAGGCACCAATTTTACAGACATAATTGTTGGTCACCAGAGACCAGAACCTCGCTTTTTCAAATATTTCGGACAAGAAATAAGTTAGTAATTAAAAAAAGCCGTTTGTAATGTAACTTTCATCTGACGGGGAAATTGAATAACGAAATTTTTAGAGGAGAAAATTCTCTAAAGCTTTGCTCCCTTATGTTTTTTCATATCTCGTATCGTTTGAGAGATATTTGCAAAAATAACGGAGATTTGACACCCTCCATTGAATCAACGAAAACCAGCCGTTCGGAGATGTCACGTGACATTCCTCGCCCAGAACACTCTCTGTTCAAAATGTTCAAATGTTTGTAGAGTCTATGGGACTTAACTACGGGGTCGTCAGTCCCTAAACCTACAAACTACTTATGAACTACTTACAACTAAGGACGGCACAAATATCCATGCCCGAGGGGGGGATTCGAGCCCCCGACCGTAGTGGCCGTGCGGACCGTGACTAGAGCGCCTCAGTCACCTCGGCCACCGCGGCCGGCAACACTCTCTGGCATAGGCCATCTTGCGTTGCGCATTTGATGATTTCCTTATTGTAACTTAAACGTTGTCGTTTCAAAGCAATGGCGCACTGAAGAATTAACAAAAACACATCGTTCTTCGTACGATATTGTTAATCTAGTGTCTACAAATGCCATATTAGCATAACAACGGCCATCAATAGTATGAGATTAAAGAACGCAGTGTTTGGTTGATAGCCCTGGCGTAGTGGGCAAGGCGTAGTACTGTCACGCTGAAGTCAGTGGTTCGGAACCCGACATTATTTAATTTTTTCTTTCCTAAAAGGTTTTCAGACAGTCTTATTAATTCATTTGTTTATTATTTACATTATTATTTTGGTGCAAAATGTTGGTAAAAACTTATAAAACTACAAAACTAAAGTGGGCCGTAAAACACGTCAGTGCGATTTTTTTTATGGGACTTAACTGCGGGGTCGTCAGTCCCTAACGCTTACTTTCACTACTATAAGGTTCAGCCACAGCGTCTCATCTGACAAAGCGCCTGGTGGGCGCGTTACCAGAGCTGCACAGTAGCGTAGGCCTCCCCGGAGTGGAGGTCGTGACAAGTGGCCGTGCCGCGGCCGCGCTCTGGTGGCCACGTAGGCGCGCGGTGGCCCCCTTGGTGCTGGCGATTGCATTGTTTGGGGGCGGAAGCGAGGTGACAGGCGAGGGCTTCCGGAGAGCGACCCAAAGGAGCGCAGCCCAGCCGCCGGAACGCGGCCTCTGCGCATGCAAAGTGGAGGTCGCGCTCTGCTGCCCGCCGCGGCCGGTGCCGGTGACGTACTGCGCCGCGCGCCGTGACCGAGGCCACGGGACCTACATACACGCCCAGGAGCGCCGCGTCACACGTCTGGCGTTCTGAACACCATTCTACACGACCAACTTTCTTGTCTGACGAGGAGACGACGCCTACTCGCCAACGCAGAATTCGTCCAAATTTATGGTTCATAGGGCGTGGTGAGGCACGAAAGTGCAACAAGTGGGAACTCCAGATGTCTGCCGGCCGCGGTGGCCGAGGAGACTGAGGCGCGTCAGCCACGGTCTACCTCAATTTCTAAGGTTGTCCTGAGAAAGAAATACCAAGGAAAAAAAACTGATATCTTGCGATGTTTCCGAGATATTGATAGTGACCGTACCAAATATCTCAAGAAATTAGCAGCGAACGAAGAACCGGTTACCGACAAATGTTAAAGCGTTCAGGGGGACATCCAATAACACTAAATTCGCCCCCCCCCCCCACACACACACCCTAGCGAACCCGTGATGGGAGGCAACTTTGATATCTTTTATAGCAACGCCTAATTTTTATTGCAGATTTAGATTCTTCTTAATAAAATATGTATCTTTCGTATGTAACATTTTTTCCCGTTTCATGATAGCCGGCCGTAGTGGGCAAGGAGACTGAGGCGCGTCAGTCACGGTCTGCACGGCCACTACGGTCGGGGGTTCCAATCCCCCCTCGGGCATGGATATTTGTGCCGTCCTTAGTGTTAGCTAGTTCATATGTAGTTTGTAAGTTTAGGGACTGATGACCCTGTAGTTAAGTCCCATAAGCTATACAAACATTTGAACATTTTCCAGATGTCCAAGCGTTTAGGAAATAAAAGGAAGTTCGATACGGATCTATGCGGACATATGCTTCATATCAACTATCCCTGTGACGGCGTGTTTAGGAAGCGGTGTTTGGCTCAGCGGAACCGGGCGCCGTGGCTCAGGGCGCCCCGTCAGGGGGCCAAACGCCCTCTGTTATGTTGACCCAAGGTCAACACGGATTTAGAAAATATCGTTCATGCGAAACACAACTAGCTCTTCACTCATACGAATTAATGGTGGCTATCGACAAGGGTCCTCAAATTGATTCCGTATTTCTTGATTTCCGGAAGGCTTTTGATAACGTATCCCACAAAAGGCTTTTAATAAAATTGCGTGGTTATGGTATATCGCCCCAAATTTTCGACTGGATAGGGGATTTCCTGTCAGACAGGAAACAGTTTGTAGTAATCGATGGTAAGGCATCGACTAAAACAGAGGTGATATCGGACGTTCCACAGGGTACTGTCATTTGTCTTCTGCTGTTCCTTATTTACATAAACGATTTGGGAAAAATCTAAGTAGCTCTCTTAGAAGATGACGCCGTTATTTCGGGTCTAGTAAAAGCATCTGAAGATCAAAACCAACTACAGAACGATCTAAATAAGATATCACCATGGTGTAAAAATTGACAACTTACTCTAAATAATGCGAAGTGTGAAGTCATCCACATGAGTACGAAAAGAAATCCGTTAAACTTTGTTTACAAGATAAATCAATCAAACGTGAAGGCCGTAAATTCCACAAAATAACTAGGAATTACTATTACTTCAGACTTAAATTGGAAAGAACACGTAGATAATATCGTGGGAAAGGCGAGCCAGAGACTGCTTTTTATTGGCAGAACCCTTAAAACATGCAACAGAACTACAAAAGAAACTGCATACACTACGCTTGTCCGTCCATTTTTGGAGTACTGCAGCCCAGTATGGGATCCTTATCAGGTGGGTTTGACGGAGGACATCGAAAGAGCTCAAAGAAGGGCAGCTCGTTTTGTATTGTCACGATACAGAGCAGACAGCGTCACGGAAATGATCCAAGACCTGGGATGGGAATCATTACAACAACGGCGCTTTTCGCTGCGGCGTGGTCTACTTACGAAACTCCTCCGAATGCGAAAATATATTGTTGCCTTCCACCTCCATAGGTAGAAATGATCATCGGAATAAAATACGAGAAATCGGAGCTCGAACGGAGAGATTCAGACGTTCGAACGGAGAGATTCAGATGTTCTTTCTTCCCGTGTGTTATTCTAGAATGCAATGGGAGATGAATAGTATAAAGGTGGTTCGATGAACCCTCTGCCAGGCACTTAAATGTGATTTGCAGAGTAACCCATGTAGATGTAATAAAAAAGCTGAGCCAGTAACACGTGGAACAACAACGAACGAGTACTATCAACGACAGCAAAAAACAGAACTACCGATAGAATAAAAGAAAAAAGAAACCGTAAAAGATTGGATTCATAATGAGAAGGTCTGAGGTTCAATTCACCCCGCCGGTAATTTTTTTCTGCTCTTTCGCTATGCGTACACCTACATATTGTTCCCGTAGGTATCGTGAGGACAAGATTAGATTTATTACAACACGTACGGAGGCATTTAAACAATCATTCTTCCCACGCTCAATACGTGACTGGAATGGGGAAAACCATAATAAGCGGTACAGTGCGACGTACCCTCTGACATGTACTTCACAGTGGTTTGCAGAGTATTGATGCAGATGTAAATGTAGACTGACCTCACAATTAGCCACAAAATCATGTAGGTTTATTACTTTATATAAGCAAATAAAGGGGCATTGGATGAAATTTGGGTATACAAACATTTAAAAAGGGACTGTAGTTAATGCGTACTTGGGGACGTCGTGTATGTAAATCGACATGTCCACTCTTTTGCAATTGATGAACTACATGTACCGGGGTGATATTCGTCGAAGGAAAACGGAAAGGAAAATTTTGACCGCATCTTGCGCACGTTATGAACGCTGCCGTTTTGCAGTTATATGGTTTTTTAATGTCTCCATATAAAAACAAACTTGATTGACATTCTGAAAACAGCTTCTTTCATCGCACAGTCCAGCAGCGAACCACGCATAACGCAGCATGTCGCTGAATACTTGCGAGGGCAGCTGGTGACGTATAATAGAATGTAGTTTGATGAAAGCTTCTCGGGAAGTGATTTATTTTTCTTTCTTATGGACCGTTCACAACCCAAACTTTGCAACATAATATGCAAGATAATATGTATTCCATCACATATTTTGCTAAAACATCACAAATAACTTATCAAAGTTTTGTATTACACTATGGACGCTACCCAAATTATGTCATATTACACATTTTAATTTAAGAAATTAATCTTTTATTTTAAGAGGTTTATTTTCCACGGTTCTGATCAGTGTCTGATTTCCTAATATTGTTTAATGTAAGATTTATAATACAGAGCAAGCATGTGCAACTCATACATGGAAGTTTAATTAGAGGAAATTTTAACTGCTGTCAGATTTTATGTGAAACCATCCCCACATTACTACTCTTTAAACCATAATACTATACATCCTAACTCACTCCTCTTACAAATAATAATTAATTTTTATGTAAATTGAAATTACTTCCATACCCTGTACTGGAGGTACTAAGCCAAAAATTTGCAATTTAATTTTTATTTTATTTTCTTTAAATTACTCTCTTAATAATTCTGCACCCACAAATAATCCCATGTCTCCTCCCCCCTCATCCCCATTTCTTCTATATCATGTCAAAAGAAATGCAAATTCCTATTTACATAATAGAAATCTTTGTGAAGGACAATGTAATATTGTGTTTTACGAGAACCACTGATAAGTGACACTTGTAGGCTGTATAGTGGTTGGTCTTCCTTCACAACGGTGTATGCGTACTCCCCTTCCACCTTATCCCCCCCCCCCACTCCCAACACTCATCTGGATTTCTTTCAGAATATTCTGATTTTGTGGTTTCTGAGCAGTGGTTTTACTTAATATCATCTGGCTTGAAAGATGTAAAAGTAGAATGTAACAGAAAACTGTTTTAAAACTGTATAAAGTGTAGTGAGTTACTAGAATATGATAGAAAAAAAAGGAGAGAGAGAAACAGATAGTAACGTCATCTGGGGGGCGGGGAGGCTCAACATAGTGACTGATCGGTCAACTAGACGTCAGTACGCACTTGTAAAAAAAGAGATGGTTGGGGATTTGGGGATATGTATTTTAAACATATATATTATATATGATGACGTATGTCTATGACACAAATAATTTATGGGGGCTAATTTTTAACAAAGCTTTGGTAAGTGTAAACTTATTTATGTTATTTGTGATGTTTTATCAAAATGTTTGATGGAATACTAATACCAATCTCCTTTTATAGATTTCGAAAATGACGGAAAGTTGAAACGCCTAAGGCATACATGAAATAGTAAGTGTTGTCAAGAGTTGTATTATTTTCAAGTAGTTAAACTAAAATAAACTAAATTATACCTGGGACAATACACGTAAACAAGACTGAAGGAAGACTTGAACCTCCAATGACAGCAGCAGTTGTCGCATCCCAGAATTCATTTGTAATATATTTACGTTCTCGATAAGGGAATATCTGAGGAGACGGAATCAAAGGCGAAAATCAGTTGCTGTGGTGCTAAGCAACCCACAACGCTCCAAGGTGGGCGGAGAAGCGTGCTAGGGTCAGCAAGAGGCCTCTTGCCACGGCGTTGCCAATCGGCAGGTAGTCTAGTCAGGAGTCCTGTGGTGCTGACACTAAGGACAACACACACACACACACACACACACACACACACACACACACACCAATGCCGGAGGGAGGACTCGAACCTTCGAGGGGAACGGGCGCCTGCCCAGATCGTAGCATGATGCCTTAGCATTTTGCTATTGGTTTCGGCCTCATACTGATCAACTGATGTGGATTCTTATACCGTTTCCTTATGGCAAGAAACGACGATTGAGGATAAGCAATAGTGACAGAATATTGAAAGAATACACGACCCCTACAAGGAGTTTAGGGGCCTCAAGATGGCTTCAGTGAGAGACTGTATTTGGTACCAAAATGAATTATTTATTAAAATTTATGGCTGTTGGTTCCATTTGATTTAAAACATATTGCCAATATCAAAAATATAAATATGAAGAAGAGGCATTGAACTAAACTTCTTGCCTCGGCCGGCATTCGAACCCGGGATTTCCTGCTTACTAAGCAGGCAATTTGCAACGAAGTCACCGAGACTTAATGGATACAGCGACTGCACGGATTGTCTTAAGATACGTCTCCCTCCACAATGCAAATTTTAATTCTGTCGCATGTTCCTCTATTTAAATACGTATCAATGTTTCCAAGGCTCTCCAATAGCGCAATCGCACCCAAGTAATGAACGTTAATGAGAAAGATACTGCCCGGTATCTCAGGCACCAATGATATATATGATTTAATTCAATGCCTTTCTTTCATATTTATATCTTTGATATATATACAGACAAAATATGTCTCTGGAAATTGATTTATTGTTTGATATTTACATATTGCCAATGTTGATCCGGAGTAGCAGCGTGTGGTCTATGCCGTGCCAGTCGTTCCACAATCATCAGCAGACGTACTCGACAGGCGACGTAATCCGATGGGCGAGGAAATAATACTGAACGTAGCGTTCCAAGTATGGTTCCGCATTGTCCTGTTTCATTGTCACTGTCGTCGAGCTCCGAGCTACAATATTTGAGAGATATGACGCTGGATGGTTAGTGTATTGACAACGCTAGCTTCAAAAATGTTCAAATGTTTGTAATTCTATGGAACCCAACTACGTTGGTCATCAGTCCGTAGTCTTATAGACTAAGTTAAACTAACCTAAGGACAACACACACATCCATCTCTGAGGGAGGATTCGAACCTCCGACGCAGGAGGCCGCGCGATCCGTAACGTTGCGCTCCAGACTGCGACAACGCTTAGTAGGGTTTTGCAGGAGCGGAATACAGTACCATCCCAACCAGTGATACCGTGCTCGGGACCAGACGAACAGTACTGGCGATGCAAAAGCCGACAGTTCAACAGTCTCATAATTGTGTCACATACGAGAGGAGTTCAGATGGAAAGGTACGCAACTTCTTAACAACTAAAACCAGTTGAAATTATTATAATCTGACAATGTCAGTAAGGAATGTAACTGGAATAAATTATGTGAAAGGGAATACAAATGAATTGCAAGCCACAATTGCTTGTTAAAGAAATTACTCTTTTAATACTTCATATATAAGGCACATCCAGTTTCGGCGTAGTATGCCGTCATTCTCTCTTATTGTGACGGCATAGTACGTCGAAAACTGGTTGCGCATTACATATGAAATATTAAAAGAGTAACATTTTTTTATCAAGCAACTGTGGCGTAGAATACATTTGTAATCCCTATCGCAAAACCAGTTGACTGTGAATATGGCGCTTCAGGAAAACGTAGTGCGACTTCTAAGGATGCGAATGTAGTGTCGTCACCTCTCCTAAAAAAATCAAGGCTGTGCCCTCAGCAGGCAAAGTGATGGTCATCGTCTTTTTCGACGTTCGATACTCACCAAATTCCTCTAACACGGAAAAACCATGAAACTGTAAGACTGTAGCCTACGCAAGTCCACAAAGAGCAAACGGCCTAGGCTACTCGCGGAGGGAGTGATTCTGCTCCATGATAAAGCGCGTCTACAAGTCTCCAGGGTCACACAAAGTGCACTGGCCAAGTTCAAGGCATCCGCCCTACAGCCCGGACATGTCGCCCTCTGACTTCCATCTGTTTGGTCCGTTAAATAGATGACTGGATCTTGTAACAGCCACAGGGATTCTGAAAATAGGGAATCTTTCACCTCGTTAAACAGTGGTATAGTTGTGCTCAGCCCTCTGGTGTTTCCTCCTGAGTAAAGTTCCAGTGTTGTTTCGTACCTTTTCATTTGAACCCCCCTCGTAATATTGAACCTAGCGTTCCACGTATGGTCGCGTATTATCTCGTTTCAATATCACAGTCGTCGAGCTCCGAAGGTACGAAACTAAAAGTCTCCAACACTTCAGACTTCTAACGCTGAATGGTTAGCGTACTGGCAGTTCAAGAGTCTCATCATGGCGTCATATAGTTTCACATGGTTTCAATCGTGTGATCCTTGTACAACGTGTTATACCGCAATTAAAATTGTCGGCGATAATGCTGGGCCGCTGTGGAGCAGCCGATCGGTCTAAGGCGTCTCGCTGCGGAGCGCGCGGTTGCTCGCCGTCGGAGGTTCCAGTCCTCCCTGGGGCATGGGTGTGTGTGTGTTGTCCTTAGGTTAGTTTACCTTAGTTTAAGTAGTTTGTAAGCTACGGACTAATGATCACGCAGTTTGGTCCGATTGATTTACAAATATTTGAACATTTGAACTGATAATGCTGGTCTTTCCTGGTGTAACATTTTTTTGGATGGCTAGCCGTGTATGTGACATCATTTTCATTGGACGACGGTTCCTACAACGAAGAGTCCAACCCCCACATTAATAATAGTTCCAACGAAATTGGCAATATGTAGATGCTACAGTCTTTTATATCCCCGACAAATATGCTGTTGTTGTAGTGTTCAGTCCGGAGACTGGTTTGATGCAGCTCTCCATCCTGCTCTATCCTGAGAAAGCCTGTTCATCTCCTAATAAGAACGACAACCCTCATCTATTAGAATCAACTTACTACAATCGTCTCTTGGTCCCTCTCTGCGATTCCCCCCCCCCCCCCCCCACACACACACACACAAAACTTACGATTCCTTGATGACTAAGAATGTGTCCCACCAATTTATCCCTTCTTTTAGTCGAGTTATGCCATAATTCCTTTTCTCTCAAATTCTCTTCAGTACCTCATCATTAGTTACGCGATCTACCACCTAATGTTCAGCATTCTTATATAGCACCACATTTCAAAAGTCTCTATCCTCTTCCCGTCTAAACTATTTACAGTCTAAGTTTCACTCCCGTACAAGGCAACACATATGCCTTCAGAAAAGACTGCCTTACACTTAATATTCAGTGTTAGCAAATTTCTCTAGTTGAACAACGCTTTTCTTCTGATTGCCCTTCTGCATTCTATATTTTCTGTACTGCGACCATAATGTGTTATTTTTCTGTCCAAGTAACAATACTCATCTACCACCTTTATTGTTTCGGTACCTAATCTGATTCCTTCAGCATCACCCGATTTTCTAAGACTGCATTCCTTTACCCTTGTTTTGCTCTTGTTAATGTTCGTCTTATACACTCCTTTCGACACACTGCCCATTTCGTTCAGTTGCTCTTCCAGGCTCTTTGCTGTGTCTGACATTATTCCAATGTCATCAGCGAAACGCAAGGTTTTTATTTCTTCACCCTGAACAATAATTCATTCTCCAAATTTCTCTCTATTTTCGTTCACAGCTTGCTCAATGTACAAGTTGAAAACATTGCAGAAAGTCTACAACCCAGTATAACTGCCTTCCCATCCACTGCGTCCCTTTCATAATCTTCAACTCTAATAACAGCTGTTCGGTTAATGCACAAGTTGTATATAACCGCCGGCCGCGGTGGCCGAGAGGACTGAGGCGCTACAGTCACCGTCTGCACGGCCACTACGGTCGGGGGTTCGAATTCCCCCTCGGGCATGGATATTTGTGCCGTCCTTAGTCTTAGCTAGTTCATAAGTAATTTTTAAGCTTAGGGACTGATGACCCCGTAGTTAAGTCCCATAAGTTCTACAAACATTTGAACATTTGTAAATAATCTTCCGTTCCCTATATTTTACCCATGCTGAGTTCAGAATTTGAAAGACTGTATACCAATCAACGTTGTCAAAAGCTTTCTCTAAATCTACAAAAGCTAGAAATGTAGGTATCCCTTTCCTTAATCTTTTTTCTAAGATTAGTTGTGAGGTGAGTTTGCCTCCGTGTTCCTACATCTCTCATGAATCCGAACTGATTTTCTCCGATATCAGCATCTATCTAGATTTCCATTCTTCTGTAAATAATTCACCAACAACACATATGGAGCCTCTTTGACTCAAATCCGAGGCGTAGGTGCGGAAACAGTCACTCTCCTCACTTCACATGGGGCTATCTATATACTCAGCAATCCACTGTAAAGTGTGTGACGGACGGTACACTGTACAACTAATAGGCATTTCCTTTCCTATTCCACTCACAAATAGAACGAGGGAAAAAAAGAATGTCAATACGCCTCTGTACGAGCCCTAATTTCTCTTATCTTGTCTTTGTGATGATTACGCGAAATGTAAGTAAGCGGCAGTCAGATTCAGATTCCGGCCCTCTAAATTTCCTGAACAGAATTTCTCGAAAAGAAGGTCGTCTTTCCTCCAGAGATTGACATTTCGGTTCCCGGAGCATATCTGTGACACTAGGGCATTGGTCGAACCTACCACTAACGAACATAGCTGCTCACCTCTGAACTGCTTCTATGCCTTCCTTTAAACTGATCTGCTGAGGGTCCCAAACACTTGAGCAATACTCAAGACGTGGTCGTTCAAGCGTTTTATACGCGGTCGCCTTTACAGGTTAACTACATCTTCCCGAAATTCTCCCAATAAACCGAAGTCGGCTATCCGCCTTAGTCACAACTGTAATTACATTTTCGTTTAAATTCATATCGCTCTGCAACGTTATGCCTAGATATTTAAACGACGCGACTGCATCAAGAAGCTCACTACTAATGTTGTATTCGAACATTATGCGGCAGCAGCAGAATAGCCGTCCACATCAAGGCGCCCAGCTGAGGTGCGCGCTGCCGTTCGCCGTCGGTGGTTTTAGTCCTCCTTCGGGCATGGATGTTTGTGTTGTCCTTAGCATAAGTTACTGTAAGTAATTTGTAAGCTTAGGGACTAATAACCACCGTAGTTAAGTCCCTTAGATTTACAAAGATCTGAACATTCTTTTGAAGATTATGGGATTGTTTTGCATCACCTTACATTTTCCTACATTGAGAGCTAGCTGCCATTTTTCATACCAACTAGAAATTTTGTCTAAGTCATCCTCTATGCTATTATAGTTAATTCAAGACGACACCCTCCCATACACCATAGCATCAAGAGCAAACAGCCGCAAATTACAGCTCACTCTGTCCATCAGATTATTTATATCGATATAAAATAATATCGATCCTATCACACTCCCCTGGGGCACGCCTGACGATACACTAGTCACTTGATGACCACTCGCCGTCGAGAACAACGTACTGCGTTCTATTACTTAGGAAGTCTTCCAGCCTGTCAGAAATGTTGAACCTGTTCCATATGCTCGTATCTTCGTTAGCAGTTTTCAGTGAGTCACTACGTCAAATGACTTTTTTAAGTGGATAAAAAAAAAAGACAACAATCTGCCTGTTGCCCTTCATCCATGGCTCGCAACATGTAATGTGTGAAAAGAGCAAGCTGAGATTCACACGAACGATGTTTCCTAAACCCGTGCTGATTCATAGAAAGAAGCTATATTGTCAAAATACGATCTGTGTACAAAGTGTTACATGCCAGATAAACTTGGCAGGCTGTGCTACTTTCAGTCGTACTTGGCAACGTATCTTGGGTGGCAAGCAGTGTTTTACGCGCTACTCGCACCGAGCACGTTCTGTACACCTACAAGTGCTGGCGAAATCGATGTGCTGGCGGTTCCTGGAGCAGCAGCAGCAGCAGGTAGATGGGAGGCGGCGCGCAGGTGAGGGGCGGCGGCCGCGGTGGGCGTTGCCCGTGGGCGGGGCGACGCCTGCGCGGTGGGCGGCGGGGGTGGAGGGGCGGCACGGCGCGGCGCGGCACACGCCCCCGGCCGCCGCTGCCGCGCTTCCTTCCGGCACTCGCGCCGCTTCCGGGCCGGCAGGAAGCGCTGCGTCTTCTGCGCCCTAAGTGGCCCGCCGGCCGGCCTAAGCACCGCCGACGGCCTGAGTCACGGCACAGCCAGGCCAGCCGCCCACGCAGGAAGCCGCTTTCTTGAAGCCACGCCGCGACTGCTTCAAGGAACACTGCCGAGGGCTAGCCATTAATCTGACATTATTACCTCGCTAGGAGACTGCTACATTGCTGCTGGTAAACTTTTCGGGGCACAAGATCGTGCTCCACGAAACTCTTCTGTCCCCTAAAGTTCCGACCAGACTGCACTGGACATCTTCAGAGGCGCTGCTGTTTTACCCTTTTCTACCCAGACCCACCCCCATGAACCACATACATTGCCGAGATGGGGTGGCTTGCGTGCCTCAACGATGCAGATAGACGTACCGTAGGTGCAACCACAGTGGAGGGGTATCTGTGGAGAGGCCAGACAAACGTGTGGTTCCTGAAGATGGCCTTTTCAGTAGTTACAGGGGCAACAGTCTGGATGATTGACTGAGCTGGCCTTGTAACATCAGCTCAAATGTTCAAATGTTTGTAAGTCTTATGGGACTTAACTGCGGGGTCATCAGTCCCTAATCTTACAAACTACTTATGAACTACTTACGAACTAGGACGGCACAAATATCCATGCCCGAGGGGGGATTCGAACCCCCGACCGTAGTGGCCGTGCAGACCGTGACTGAAGCGCCTCAGTCCCCTCGGCCACCGCCGCCGGCTAACATCAGCTATCATGGCTTTGCCATGCAGTTACTGCGAACGGCTGAAAGCAAGGGGAAACTACAGTCGTTACTTCTCCCGAGGACATACAGCTCTACTGAATGACTATATGATGATGGCGTCTTCTTGGGTAATATATTCCGGAGGTAAAATAGTCCCCCATTCGGATCTCCGGGCGGGGACTACTCAGGAGGATGTCCTCAACAAGAATATCGAGGGACGAATATAGTAAGCAGATTCAAAAGAATGTAGGCTGCCGAACGTATTCTCAGATGAAGAGACTTGCACAGGACAGGGTAGCGTCGAGAGCTGCATCAGACCAGTCTGCGGACTGAAGACAACAACAACTATGAAATATTCGAGCACATAACTTCGTATTTGGTTATCTTACTACCAAAGTGAATAAAATCACATTAGTGAATTCACACATTTTTGTCTTTCTTATTTGACGAAAAAATAAAAACAATAAAATAAATAAAAAATGGAACTTAGAAATCCAACACGATATAATACAATCGGGAGACTTTATGAAATACTTATCTCTGTTGACATAATGATTTACCAGCAACAAGCAGATAAAATTTTTTTTATATCGAAATGCCGTTTTAGATAATGATCTGAAGGGGGGGTGGAGCAAACTGAAGTCATCTCTGAATCGCATTCATATCTCGTAATTCGTAAACAAAAGAAAACAAGCTACAACTATTTATTACTGACACCTAGCAACAAAGACAACTACAAGAATAACATGCACAAAATGCCTTTGTCACATTGTCAATACTAAATCATCCAGGCACAGTTTTGAACGCTACATAAGAGCAGCTCTATTCCCTTAATAATATCAGTTTCCGTTAGCTAAAAAATACAAAACCAAGTTACCAGTGTGAGGACACACAACAGCGTCTTTTCGTGCCAGCAAAACTCTACTGACGAATTCGTGCACACATACGTAAAACAGTCCGTTGTTTACTGCTGTCTGTGAGCAGTCATACTGAACAGGCTCGTCCAGCGAGTGTTTCATATGATACATCACAGGGACCCTAACGTCCTGTCAGCAACACAAGTCAGATATCATTTTCCACTTTGTTTCATGACACAGTAAATGAGCCCTCGCACGGGAAAGGGTGAAAGGGGGGACATATACAAAAATGACGAAAATTGATAAAAAATGTAATGGCACTTCATTTACTACATGCTATTGAAATTTGAATTACCAAATATCACGTTCTAATTCCACTTCTAAAAGCGAAAAATAAATAAATAAATAAAATGTAATGACATGTACAGGGCCGCTCCTTCTTCCTTGTTCTTAATGCTCTCATATTATCTGTTTATGTGGTTTTTCTTTTCAATGTTGTGCAGTCAGAATGCAGAGAATGTATGTATACTACATTAAGAAGGCTGTGGAATAACAGCCCTCCCAAGAAATGTGTTCATGGCAAAGCGCAGAATCCTAATTAGTCTCTGAACGTCCTCATCTGAAAACGTTGCCCCAAAACTACATTTTTCTCATCTAAGGTAGTTAATATTGCAGTTTATGATGTAGTTAATGCCTTTAATGGTGGCAGCTCAGAGACGATAAGAGTCTTGTAGAGAATGGGCTTCAGGCCCTGAGTTTTCACTCGCGACATCTTGGTGGGGATTGACACTCAACGTATACTTGCAGCCATTAAATCCATCGAAGACCTTGCAGACCAAACAAGACAGAAAAGAAGAAGCCAGAAGTCTTGAAGGAAATGAAGACATTCATTACAGATCTGGATGTTTTTCAAGGTGGGAATGGCAACGAAAAAACATGTTTAAAATGCAAAATGTTTGTATAGTCTATGGGACTTAACTACGGGGTTATCAGTCCCTAAACTTACAAACTACTTATGAACTAACTAAGACTAAGGACGGCACAAATATCCATGCCCGAGGGGGGATACGAACCTCCGACCGTAGTGGCCGTGCAGACCGTGACTCGAGCGCGTCAGTCCCCTCGGCCACCGCGGCGGGCGTTTGAAATGCATTTTACCAGAACTATCGTTTTCATTATTCAGGCACATTTTTCTCCAAAAGAAGAAAATATTTGACTGTGATTTCTGGCATGTCTTTTGCATTACATATAAGAAAAATGTGTACACAGTGAATATTTAATATCATTCATGTATGTGAACACGGAGAATAAAGATGTAGAATTTCTACGTATTGTTTCTCAATTAAAAATAATTAAACCTAAAACTTCGTTAAATATCAATAAATCGAAATGATTCAGGGGTTTATTTATATGATAGTTGAGATTATACTGCAAAAAAATTCAAGGCAATTTCGTAGAAACTTTCTCAGTAAATGGTACCTTTGTTAATTATGAGTAGGCTTACATAAACTTCAAAACTTCCAAAAAATTAAAAAATTTCTATTAAAATTATAAAACAATTTAAGTAGATGCTTTGAACTACTATCAACCATTGTAGATAATTTCATTTATGTAACTAAAAAATTGTGGATTTTGTGACAGGTTAAATTTGTACTTGTTTCTCTTGTACGTCCCCCATTAACCGACTGACGGATCGGATGTGTGACAGCGGTATATACACTTATTTTGTTTATTTATCGTGTGGAATATGGTAGCAGGATATGTACAAATACAACCTCTGGCAATAAATTTCAGTGGATAGTCCTGTAACATAAACGTAGATGACCTGTGAACTACAGTTACTCTTACTGTCGTCCGAAATAGTATCCTCCAATAACTGCGCACTGTTAAGCTCTGCGATACATGTTCTGGAAACTTTGCACGAAATCTTCCTTTGGGGTGGTGTTCTAAGGCATCCTCATGTCTCATTCAATGTCAGGAATATCGTCAAATCTCTTTCTTTTCAAAGCGAATTTGAGCCAAGGGTACAGGAAGAAGCATGGAAGATTGAGCTCCGGCGAGTATAATGGATGTTCAAGTTACATCTTTCTCTGTTTTTTGCCAGGAACTGTTTGATGATATTGGTTGTGTGTGGGCAAGTGTTGTCGTGAAACTTGATTATCCATCATACTCGTCGGATCTCAATCCTCTAGACTTTTTCTTATTCCCTTTTCTTAAACTCGCTTTGAAAGGAAAGATGTTTGACGATATTCTTGATATCCAACGTCGCTTTTCGAGCCTTTTAAACACCATCGCAAAAGAAGACTCCGTGAAAAGTTTCGAGGATATTTGATATCCTATCAAATACCAAAAGATACCCCAACGAAAGTTTTACTTTCGTCGCCATCAATAGAACTACGTACTCCCGATAGCAACGACGGGCGCTGATGACCTCGCTGTTGAGCGTGTAGTTCTGTGATGTGGCTATTTCGAAGGACAGTAAGGTAACTTTAGTTTGTAGTTCATCTACGACGATGATACAGGACAATTAACTGAACTTTACTGTCAGATGTTGTATATTGAAAATAATGAACAAGAATATAATTGAATAAGAGCACATTTTAGTGCATATGAGGGTAAAATGTAATATCTATGTTAAAAAAGAACCTACACATAATTACGACACTTGAAAGACTAGCTGTTGCCTACACATCAATGTCCAGGTCTTGAATCAATTTAATGGTCTTCTTTAAGATTCTCATCTGACCCACTACATTCTCTTCTAGGGCACACTCTGATGATGTGGCGCAGAGGCAAATGAATAATCTCCCAGCGATATCTATTAACAATATTCTTTCAGATTTCTGGTGGTGTCAAGTGGTTGACTGCCCTCGACCTTTAAGCGGAAAGTTCCTCTCCCACTGTCAAGTGATTCACTATCGTGTGAATCCTTCCGGCGTGCTTATATAGTCACGTCACAGAAGCGCGCCGAGTATCAGAGTACTTGCCCTTACGGTACTCAAGCTTGACGTCAGAAGACCTTTACACTGTCTACGAGACAGCAGGGATCACCCCACAGCTCCCAATAACACGTGTTATAGCCCATTTGTTTGGAAACCTGTCGGAGTGCTATGGTGAACCAAAGTCCCCAAGCACCAGAAAGATACCCAGATGTCACCCTGTAAAGCACCATAGGTAGCATTTAATTTTGAAACCTGAAGATCTAAACACGATTTTATTTGGTTATATTTTACTTTAATTTCGAGGTTCCAACAGAATACTGGAGTACTCAGTCATGATGCTGCCTTGGTATTTTGTCCAAACACGCAGCTCTTCACACTATTCCATGCATGCCTCTTCATTTCTGAATAATTATTGCGGACTTCGTACATTTGATCTTGCTTAGCTTATGTCTTGGTCTCTCTCTACAGTTTAACCCCAAGGTTTCTCTCATAAACAAGGCTAAAGTCCAGGATAATATTTACAGAAAAGACTTCCTAAGACTTAAATTTCATTTTCTATGTTAACCAAATCATCTTTTTTAAATTATTTTTATTTGTTTATTTATTATTATTATTTTAGAAACATTCCCCGGCCGGCCGCGGTGGCCGAGGCGACTGAGGCGTTCCAGTCACGGTCTGCACGGCCACTACGGTCGGGGGTTCGAATCCCCCCGTGGGCATGGATATTTGTGCCGTCCTAGTTCGTAAGTAGTTCATAAGTAGTTTGTAAGTTTAGGGACTGATGACCCCGTAGTTAAGTCCTATAAGCTGTACAAACATTTGAACATTTGAAACATTCCCCTTGCTGCAGCCTATCTACGTTTTACCTCTCCATTTTGACATTAGTTGTTAGTATCAAAAGTCATCTACTACTTTCAGTGTCTCCTTTCATAATCTAATCCCTGTATCGCAGCATTATATAAATCAGTGCAATCATATACTCTTGGTTTGTTAATGTTCACCTTATACCCTCATTTCAAGACGCCATTCTTTCCGCTCAACCAGTCGTCCAAGTCCTTTGCTGTCTCTGAAACAATTTTATGCCATCGACAAATTTCAAATTTTTATTCCTTCTCCAAATATTTCTTAGATTTTCGTTACTGCTCGCTCAAATTTCTTATCTCACTCCTCAACCACCATGTCACTTCCCTACCCTTAGACTCTTATAACTGCCGTCTGGTTTCTAACTAACTTCTAAATTAATTGGCAAGGTTGTTAGTGTCAGTCATGTACACACCCCTAACCAGTTGTAAAGAGTGTGGCTGTGTAGGCCTATCTCATTTTTCCAAATCTATTTCTTAATCAGCCAAGGACTTGCAATGTTCAGAGCCGTATCCTATCAAATACCAAAAGATACCCCAACGAAAGTTTTACTTTCGTCACCATCAATAGAACTACGTACTCCCGATAGCAACGACGGGCGCTGATGACCTCGCTGTTGAGCGTCCTAAAAGGCCAATCATCATCCGATAGCAACGTAAAGGCAGTATCCACTTCAGGGAAACTGAAGCTTATACAATATGTAATAGTGATCTGGTATACACAACTTTCACTGAATCAAATATGGGGAACATAAATCCGGTCTAGAAATACGGCACCAGCTGTCTTAAATGCTTCCTGCTGAATGGTATCGTCGGCGGCAAGAGTGACTTGTTGTTGGGTGAGCGTCCTGTTTGTCAGGCAAACAAGTCGGCATCCGGCCGAGTGTCATGTAAACACGAGGAACGGGTGACTGGAAACGAGACTCGATCACCGTGTCGCCTCTTGTCACCAGCTTGCTCAACAAACTCCGTAGTCGTTGTTCCGACGCGGTATTCTCCCACTTTTAATTACTACATCAACATTTTTACGTTCGGCAGAAGTTTCTGACATCGCAGAGATATCGGTGTACAAATAGGGTGTATAAACCCATGTTAAAAAAATAGCTGAAAAACCAGAACACCTTGTAAAACTAGAGATAGGAAGCTCATATGCACAGTACGTGTCCGGGGTGTTCAAAAAGTCTCTTCGCAACGCCGTATGATTGTTAACCCCGTGTGTCGAATGATTATTTGCCTGCCTGGGTTACTTCCCTTCAAGCGTACTCTCTCAATATACCATTTTTATTTATTTATTTATTTATTTTTTGTTTATCTCAGTCAGCGTCAGTAGTATCTTTGGTGTGTGGCGTTACGTCTCGACGAGAACGTTTAAGTTTACTTCCTTTGTTCATTTGTTTAGTTTTTGTCACTGTTAAAAGGCTAACTATTAAAGAACACGTGTTTTTAGTCGAACAAGTATTCAAAGCTGGCGGTAAATACACAGCTTCAGTTCGTCAAACCTTGAATTAAGTCTTTCCGGAGACGACAATCCCACATCGCTTTACTGTGCGAGATTTGATTGATTTCGAAGTACGGGTTCCGTGGCAGATGCACCGAAAAGTGGTCGTCGTAGCGTTTTGTCTGAGAATAAACTACTCGATATTTCTTATAAAATTTCCACGAGTCCTAACAAGTCAATAAGAAAACTCGCTCAGGAAATCGATGATAGTGTCAGGCCGACCGCGGTGGCCGAGGTGACTGAGGCGCTCCAGTCACGGTCAGCAGGGCCACTACGGTCGGGGGTTCGAATCCCCCCTCGGGCATGGATATTTGTGCCGTCCTAGTTCGTAAGTAGTTTGTAAGTTTAGGGACTGATGACCCCGTAGTTAAGTCCCATAAGCTTAACAAACATTTGAACATTTTGATAGTGTCAGAATGGCCCATACAGCTGTAAGGAGGAAAAAAAAAAAAAAAAAAAAAAAAAAAAAAAAAACTTTTCCAAAAATGTTCAAATATTTGTAAAGTCTATGGGACTTAACTACGGGGTCGTCAGTCCATAAACTTACAAACTACTTACGAACTACTTACGAACTAGGACAGCACAAATATCCACCCCCGACCGCAGTGGCCGTGCAGACCGTGACTGGAGCGCCTTAGTCTCCTCGGCCACCGCGGCCGGCAAAAACTTTTCCCACACAAAATGACAGTCGAGCGAGAATTGAAAAATACTGATATGGCAAGAAACTGCATTATTGTTAATGGTTCAAAAAATTCGTTCAACTCAATCGAATGGATAGTTTTCATGAAACGTTTTTCACTGATG
This sequence comes from Locusta migratoria, assembly GCA_026315105.1. Lineage (NCBI taxonomy): Eukaryota > Metazoa > Arthropoda > Insecta > Orthoptera > Acrididae > Locusta > Locusta migratoria. Next base: position 362,286,990 of record CM048746.1, on the reverse strand, counting down.
TGTCGTTTCATTTATCCGGGTACATGAAATTGGAAAATTCTTGTATGTGAGTACTGCAAATCCATTGTGTATTCATGAGGAACCACTTCATTCTGTGAAAATAGGAGTTTGGATTGCAATTTCTAGAGGTCGAATTGTGGGTCCCCTATTCTTCAACGATATTGCAGTGATATTCTGTACCTATTCGTAAGAGAACTTCAGTTAAGTGAAGTACTGAACCGTTATTTTCAACAAGATGTTGCAACCGCGCAAACAGCTCGCGTTTTTGTGTCACTGCTTGCTGATCATTTTGGTGATCGCATAATTTCACAGGGACTCTGACCTCCACGATCGCCTAACACCATCTGACTTTTTCTTGTGAGTGCAGCGAAAGCAACTGCCTATAAAAATTGCAATGAAAACTGCAATATCCACTTTCAGTGTTTGTCTTACGGAGGAAATGTCACGGTTTGTGTTTGGAAACATGGTTAGACGAATTGAATTGACAATAGCCGCGGTGCAGTGGCCGAGCATTCTAAGGCGCCTTGCTGTTGCGGTTGCTTGCTGCGGAGGGTCGAGCCATCACGCATGAAGCATTTTATCAGCGCCCATGGCGGATCCTGTTCCTAATAGGCAAAAAATGAAATGAAATGATCATATCTCTTTTAGTAGCCGGGATGTCTCCAGAGTGGTTCGGCCGCCGATTGCATGTCTTTCTAGTGACGTCACTTCAACAGCAAACATGCTAAACCGAGGACACTGAAATGTTAATAATTTCTTCAGAACATACTAATCAGTATGTCATGTGAATATAAACTCATCATCTGTAGCCTTTCAAGGTGTTATGTTTCTTCTTTTCTTAACCCTTCAGACCTGATTACCGGCCGCGGTGGCCGAGGGGACTGAGGCGCTCCAGTCACGCTCTGCGCGGCCACTACGGTCGGGGGTTCGAATGCCCCCTCGGGCATGGATATTTGTGCCGTCCTTAGTATTAGCTAGTTCATAAGTAGTTTGTAAGTTTAGGGACTGATAACCCCGTAGTTAAGTCCCATAAGCTATACAAACATTTGAACATTTTTGAACAGACCTGATTTTTTTCTCTGTTAAGGGAATTATTTTTAATTCTGTAATACTCTTAAGTTAAATTTTCAATGATTTTAGAAGCAAGATTTATGCAATTATATGCACCCATTTTCATTCTACAACACCGCTTATATTGAAAAACAAGGCTTTTTTTAAGGACTAAATTAATTAATTTTGTAGTGCAAACTGTTGTACTAAATAAATTGATCGTTCAATAACTACATCGCAAAATAACAACTTCTACTTTCAGTTATACAGTAGAATACCAGTAACCCACAATTCCCGTGTTCTTTGAAGTTCGCAAACTGCTGCGCAGAGCAACACTCTCCTCTTAATATTTTTATAGTGATCTTCCGTAGGTGGCAGTAATTGTGTATGATGAAATGATTGAACACTCAGGTGCCGTACACATGTTCTTTCATTGAGAAAAAACGTTTCTGAACCATCGTAGACACCGTAGAAGTTATGTACACATTTGTGGCCAGTGAGTCCGAAAGGGTTAACGTGAGTGTATTTACTAGTGCAACTTTAGACAAGTGAAGACTTGGGCATTGCGTATCACTAATGCTTAAAGTCTGTTCATTAGTTATTTATTGATTCCCTGGCTGGTCGTTCTACAATTCACGTAGACATTACAGTTTAATAGAATCAAACATTATTAAAAGTTAATGATTTCTTATACGAAAGGATGCAATTACTGTATAGTTTATAGTTATATTTAATCTTAGTTTATATTTATAACCATTGTTTCATTATCACTAAAACGCGTACCAGTCATGTATTGCAAGCATTGTGCTCCAATCAACCTAACGTCAGTGAAGATATTTCTACTTTTCTACTGCATTATTCACGTTTCCGATTTCTGAAAAGCTGAGTCACCATCGCTCCGTAAAGATAATATCAAACTTTACTTGAAGGTTATTATTACCGATCACCGATCGAGAGCATGCGATCTCCCGGTAACAGGAATTTCATTGTGAAAACATTTTTTAGAGTGATAGAAGGGTTATTCACTTATATTCCATTTTACCAATATCTATTTCATGGTGTGATATGGATTATTTCCCTTGGCCAATGATGTTGAAACTTAGGTGACCTGATAAGAAATGAATAGCTTTTCCGCAGGATCGTCGAAGAAAGGATCATTCGGAATACACTGACCAGAAGGAGGGCAGGATGATTGGACATGTGTTAAGTTACCAGAGGATAACCTCCGAGGTATCAGAGCAGTGGTTGTTGATCAAGAACTCTGCATATTCTTTCTTCTCTCACTGACGATGAGGTAAACGTATCACACATTCACTGGACATCACAGTACACATTACTGGTTTACGCTCTAAGTGATAGCACGTATGATGGAAAGTTACAAGATCACTAGAACAATGCTTCATTTTGCTTCAATATGTATAAGTTGTGTAACTTCGACATTTTACTTAATGCCAACTTGCATCTTAACATATATGCAAACCTATATCGAAAAACTACATTTTGGCCATCTACATTTACCGAGTAAATTGACTATTTGTGCACTTGATAATGGCCTAGAATCGGAAATCCGGACTGTGATAATAAATAATACAACCTTACAGTCAAATGGCGGTCCAATCATTTAGTCAGTACTGTATGACTATGGCTCAACATAACAAAATATTTGCGAACGTTTGTGTTTGCTAAAACATACAGTATTCCAGTATTTCAAACTTAGGTATGTTTGGGGCATTTCGTAAAAAGAGCAAAAGTAAAATCAAATGACAAATATATTATTGAGTCATCCAATAAAAGTAAGTCAACGTGGAAAGCTGTGGAGGATCGTACAGGAAAGAAGACAACTAATAAAAATCTTGTAATATCACAGGATGGATAAAAGTAATTCTCAGAAAATTGCATACAATTTAAATTTTTGTTATGAAGCTGTTACTGATAAATTAGTAAAGGAAAACTTCGGGAACCACGAAATGCAGCAGTGAAATAAACAATACTGAATTAAACAATGTATTTGTATTTCTAGTATAGTAGGCGCAACTGAGCATCTCGGTACTATTAATTCACTGAAAATATTCATCTTATATCGATAATATATATACATGTGGCGTCTGTTCCGAAAGAACAGACGTCACTTCTGATCCTGCAGCTGTTATTATTTAATATTCATAGAATATATGACATCAACTGCGATTGGGCAAAGCTGAAAATGTGTACCCAGCCGGGATTCGAACCCGTGTCTCCTGCTTTCTACGCAGTTGCGCTGACCCCTTCACCACTGGGGACACAGTGATCACCGCACCTGCAAGGACTACATTATCTCTCAAACGATTTTGGTATATTTGTGTTTGAAGTTCAGCGGATTTCTTTTAGTGGTCATGTGTATTACTTCACGCTTTTCTTTGTTTAGTGTCAATTGCCAATTTTCGCACCATGTAGAAATGTTGTCTAAATCGCTTTGCAGTTGCTTTTGATCCTCTGTTGACTTCACTAACCGATAAACGACAGCATCATCCGCGAACAATCTAAGGGAGCTATTCAGATTGTCTCCTAAATCGTTTATAAACAAAAGGAAGAGTAGGGGACCTATAACGCTTTCCTGGGGAACACCAGATATCACTTCTGTTTTACTCGATGACTTACCGTCAATTACAACGAACTGTGTCCTTTCTGATAGGAAATCGTGAATCCAATCGCACAATTGGGTAGATATTCCATAAGCACGCAATTTCATTAGAAGCCTCTTGTGGGGTACAGTGTCAAAAGCCTTCCGGAAATCCAGAAATATGGAATCGATTTGAGATCCCTTGCCGATGGCACTTATCACTTCGTGGGAATAAAGGGCAAGGTGTGTTTCGCAAGAGTGATACTTTCTGAATCCGTGTCGACTATTGGTTAATAGGTCGTTCTCTTCGCCGGCCGCGGTGGCCGAGGGAACTAAGGCGCTCCAGTCACGGTCTGCACGGCCACTACGGTCGGGAGTTCGAATCCTCCCTCGGGCATGGATATTTGTGCCGTCCTAGTTCATAAGTAGTTTGTAAGTTTAGGGACTGATGACCCCGTAGTTAAGTCCCATAGACTATACAAAAATTTGAACATTTGAATTTTGTTCTCTTCGAGGTAGTTCATAATATTCGAACAAAGACCTGCATGGAGAATCACATAGATAACACGAAGAACATTCTAAAACACAGTTGAGCAGCTCTTCCTTGTAAGAGCAGCTTACTTACGAAAAGCAATCACACCACAAAATACACTCGACAAAATTTCATAGCTACATAATTCCTTTTGTTGGTCACATGATCTATGACGTAGAGAGTCACGAAACCATAGGTTGGCGCATACAGACTAAGAGAAACCAAACGACTTTTCATTGAAAGGCTGTTTCCATTTTTCCGAACACGTGATGGATGATGTTACAACTGTCACGGTCTTTCTTTTCTTTTTTTCTGACCCCCAGAGCTTAGACATCTCCGTGTCAAAAAGTGTCCCCCGGCCGAGGTCTGTTTGGAAGCTTTCATCAGCATAAAGCTAACGGCGGGGCGGGTTGCGTGTGTGCCGGTCAAATATTTGAGCGGGACGTAACGGGCCCCAGCGGCGCCCAGACTCCCTCATCAGCCGCCCCCAGATAGGCCGCGCTGGACAAAGGCGGCGGCCGGCCGAGGCGCCGCTGTTGGCGGACCCAGGGTCAAGGCTGCGGCCGGCGCACTGGGCCACCGCCGCAGATAGCAGCCGCTTCCTCCACACGCCACACACGCAGCCAGTGACGAGGGTTGCTCAGGCTAGGCCGCCGCTGGTTACAACGCACTGGACCACCAGCAGCCTCCAGGCGCGGTTCTGCCATTTCTACGGCCTTCCCCGCACTGGCCCGTCGAAACTCGCGGTTTGTGGACTAACTCTGTCACTGCTTCTGCGGCTCGCTATGCAGTGCTTCTTCTACATATACACACGTACGCAACAATCCCTGCTGGTTGTTGTCTCAGCAAGCAGTAAATCCCAGCTGGGGAGAAAGCAACGGTGCACCATAAACAAACGCAAATTTTCAAATGTTTGTAGAGCTTATGGGACTTAACTACGGGATCATCAGTCCCTAAACTTACAAACTACTTATGAACTAGCTAATACTAAGGATGGCACAAATATCCATGCCCGAGGGGGGATTAGAACCCCCCGACCGTAGTGGCCGTGCCGGCCGCGGTGGCCGAAGGGACTGAGGCGCTCCAGTCACGGTCTGCACGGCCACTACGGTCGAGGGTTCGAATCCCCCCTCGGGCATGGATATTTGTGTCGTCCTTAGGATTAGCTAGTTCATAAGTAGTTTGCAAGTTTAGGGACAGATAACCCCGTAGTTAAGTCCCATAAGCTATACTAACATCTGAACATTTTGTAGTGGCCGTGCAGACCGTGATTGGCGCGCCGCAGTCCCCTCGGCCACCGCGGTCGGCATAAACAAACTCCAGATAGCAAAAAGTAAAAACTACAGACACTCTTCCAAAAGGATATCCAAAAAGAGATCCATCGGGGAAACAAACATTAAAAGAAGTAAAGCCACACGGTACTAGGAGTATACATTGACGAGAAATTAAATTACAAGGAACACATCAAGATAGCCGCGGTGGAGTAGCCGAGCGGTCTAAAGCACCTCGCTGCGGGGCGCGCGGTTGCTCGCTGTGGAGGTTCGAGTCCTCCCTGGGGCATGGGTGTGTGTGTTTGTACGTAGGTTAGTTTACCTAGATTTAAGTAGTTTGTAAGCTACGGACTGATGACCAGGCAGGAAGTCCAGTGCCCGTTATCGGGTAAGGCCGAGAGTGTTTGAATGATGATCCGAGACCCTGCCAGGCAAACACGGTAATCACGGCCGAACTCATCGAACAAGTGAACGACCTGATGACGAGAGATCGGCGTATCACAGTGCCAATGTGGGCAGCGTTAGAACAGTGTGGACAATTGTACACTACAGATTGGATTATCAGAAGGTGTGTATACACTGGAATCCGAAGAAGCTCAGCGGACCGCAAAACAAACTGCGTATTGGGCTAGCACTGCAACACCGGGTATCATGAAGACTCTGCTTTCCTGGAGAGGATTGTCAGCGGTGACGAGAGCTGGAGAGTCAGAGACAAAGGTGGACAGCATGCAATGGAAGCACGCGTCGTCACCTCCCCCTAAAAAATTCAAGGCTGTTCTCCATCTTTTTCGACGTTCCATACTGACGGAATTATCGAGCACGGAAAAACGATTAACAGTGTCGTGCACTGTGAGACACTTCGTATCCCACTCAAGTCCATCAAGAGCAGACGGCCAGGGCTGCTCACGGAGGGTATGATTCTGATCCACGATAGCGCGAACCACACGTCTCCAGGGTAACACAAAGTGTACATCTACATCTACATCTACATGGGATACTCTGCAAATCACATTTAAGTGCCTGGCAGAGGGTTCATCGAACCACAATTATACTATTTATCTCCCATTCCATTCTCGAATAGCGCGCGGGAAGAAAGAACACCTGAATCTCTCTGTTCGAGCTCTGATTTCTCTTATTTTATTCTGATGATCATTTCTACCTATGTAAGTGGGAGTCAACAATATATTTTCGCATTCGGAGGAGAATGTTGGCGATTGGAGTTTCGCAAGTAACCCACGCCTCAGCGATAAGCGCCGTTGTTGTAATGATTCCCATCCCAGATCCTGTATCATTTCCGTAACGCTGTCTCCCCTGTATCGTGACAATACGAAACGAGCTGCCCTTCTTTGGACTCTTTCGATGTCCTCCGTCAAACCCACCTGATAAGGATCCCACACTGGGCTGCAATACTCCAAAAATGGACGGACAAGCGCAGTGTATGCAGTTTCTTTAGTAGTTCTGTTGCATCTTTTAAGGGTTCTGCCAATAAAACGCAGTCTCTGGTTCGCCTTTCCCACGATATTATCTATGTGTTCTTTCCAGTTTAAGTCTGAAGTTATAGTGATTCCTAGGTATTTTGTGGAGTTTACGGCCTTCACATTTGATTGATTTATGTTGTAAAAAAGTTTAACGGATTTGTTTTCGTACTCATGTGGACGACTTCACACTTCTCATTATTTAGAGTCAATTGCCAATTTTTACACCATACTGACATCTTATTCAGATCGTTCTGCAGTTGGTTTTGATCTTCAGATGATTTTACTAGACGGTAAATGACGGCGTCATCTGCAAACAACCTAAGAGAGCTACTTAGATTTTCCCATAAATCGTTTATGTAAATAAGGAATAGCAGAGGACCAATAACACTACCCTGTGGAACGCCCGATATCACCTCTGTTTTAGTCGATGCCTTACCATCGATTACTACGAACTGTGTCCTCTCTGACAAGAAATCCCCTATCCAATTGCAAATTTGGGGCGATATACCATAACCACGCAATTTGATTAAAAGCTGTTTGTGAGGTACGGTGTCAAAAACTTTCTGGAAATCAAGAAATACGGAATCGATTTGCGAACCTTTGTCGATAGCACCCATCACTTCGTGTGAATATAGAGCTAGTTGTGTTTCGCATGAACGATATTTTCTAAATCCGTGTTGACCTTGGGTCAATAGATCGTTCTGTTCGAGATAATTCATAATATTTGAATACAGGATATGTTCCAAAACCCTGCTGCAAATTGACGTCAATGAAATAGGCCTGTAGTTTAGTGGGTTACTCCTACTGCCTTTCTTGAATAAAGGTGTGACCTGTGCAACTTTCCAATCTTTTGGTACAGATCCTTCTATGAGAGAGCAGTTGTATATGACTGTTAAGTAAGGAGCTATCGCTTCAGCATAATCAGATAGAAATCTAATGGGTATACAATCCGGACCAGAAGACTTGTTCTTATTAAGTGATTTTAGTTGCTGCACTACTCCGATGATATCTACTTCTATGTTACTCATTACGGCATCTGTTCGTAATTCGAAATCTGGAATATTGGTTTCGTCTTCTTTAGTGAATGAGTTTCTAAAAGCTAAGTTTAGTAATTCTGCTTTAGTAGCGCTGTCATCGGCAGGATCGCCATTACTATCACATAGTGAAGGTATTGTTTGTGACTTTCCCCGAGTGTATTTAACATATGACCAAAATCTCTTTGGGTTTTCAGTCAAATTACGAGAAAGAGTTTCATTGTGATAAATGTTGTAGGCATCTCGCATTGAAATCCTCGCTAAATTTCGAGCTTCTGAGTACAATAGCAAATCCTGGGGATTTCGTGTTCGTTTAAATTTAGTATGCCTTTTCCTTTGCTTTTGCAACAGTGTCCTAACCTGTTTTGTGTACCAAGGGGGATCGCCTCCTTCTTTTATTAATTTATTAGGTATAAAACTTTCAATTGCTGTCGATACCACTTCTTTGAATTTGAGCCACATCTGGTCTACACCTACGTTTAGTGTTAGAAACGAGTGGAAGCTGTCTTTCAAGAAGCAATGTATTTTGTTTCTATCTGCTTTCCTGAACAAATATACTTTGCGTTTATTTTTGGTAACTTTGGGACTTTCGATATTCAATTTCGCTACTACAGCTCTGTGTTCACTAATACCTGTATCCGTTTTGATGCTCGTTATGAGCTCAGGATTATTTGTTGCTAAGAGATCAAGTGTGTTTTCACATCCATTTACAATTCTAGTTGGCTCATGAACTAATTGTTCGAAGTAATTCTCAGAGAATGCGTTGAGTACAATTTCGGACGATGTTTTATGCCTACCTCCTGATTTGAAAATATAATTTCGCCAACAGATCGAGGGTAAATTAAAATCTACTATTATCGTGTGAGTCGGGTACTTTTTTGTAATTAGACTCAGGTTTTCTTTGAACCTTTCTGCTATTGTATCGTCAGAGTCGGGAGGCCGGTAAAAGGAACCGATTATTCTTACGATTTTCGGGTACAACCTCTACCCATAATAGCTCGCACAAACTATCAACTTCAACTTCGCTACATGAAATACTACTTTTGACGGCGACAAACACGCCCCCACCTATTTTGTTTAATCTATCCTTTCTGAATACCGTTAGATCTTTTGAAAATACTTCTTCTGAACTTATTTCCGGCATGAGCCAACTTTCGCTGCCTATAATGATGTGTGTTTCGGTGCTTTCTATTAACGCTTGCAGTTCTGGAACTTTCCCGACACAGCTACGACAATTTACAACTGTTATACCGATAGTTTCCGGATCTACATTTCTCCTGTGATCCACCTGAACCCTTTGAGATTGCCCATTTTCTATTTCCCCGAAGCTCTTTATCCTAAAAAACCGCCCAGTCCACGCCACACAGCCCCCGCTACCCGTGTAGCCGCTTCCTGCGTGTAGTGGACTCCTGACCTATTCAGCGGAACCCGGAAACCCACCACCTGATAGTCCTGTGAAGTTGGCACCCCTTTTTTGGAAAATGTACATTTTTTTCGGAGTTCTAGACAGATATACAATAGTTCTGGAGTTCTCTGTACAAAATTTAAATAGTTCTGCATAATTTCGCCGAAAAAAATAGGAAAAATTACCACAAAATTTAGTTTTTAAATATAATTTAATGCCTAATTGTTCAAACATAGTTCTGATCACAGTTCTAAATAGCTCTCAAAGAGTTCTACAGGAAATCCTAATGACATTTTTCTGTGCAGATTATACTTCATGAGATAATTGCAATAATGGGGAATCCATTTACACGCTACTGTGAAGTTGGCACCCCTTTTCTCAAAAATGTGCATTTTTTCAGAGTTCTAGGCAGATATGCAATAGTTCTGGAGTTCTCTGTACAAAATTTAAATAGTTCTGCACTAATTCGAGAAAAAATTACAAAAATTGTAACAAATTTTAGTTTTTTCCAAATAATTTTTTGCCTAATTGTTCAAACATAGTTCTGATAACAGTTCTAAATAGCTCTCAAAGAGTTCTGCAGAAAATCCTAATGATATTTTTTTGCCCAGATAATAGTTCACGAGCTAATTGCGTAAATAGGGAGAAAAACTACACAAAATTGCGCCTGAGTCGTATGAAGTTGGCACCCCTTTTTTCAAAAATGTAATTTTTTTTTCAGAGTTCTAGACTGATATGCAATAGTTCTAGAGTTCTCTGTACAAAATTTAAATAGTTCTGCAGAATTTCGTGAAATATCGCAATTCTGAATAGTGGGAGAGCTGTGAAGTTGGCACCCCCTTTTTTCAAAAATGTAAATTTTTTCAGAGTTCTAGACAGATATGCAATAGTTCTGGAGTTCTCTGTACAAAATTTGAATAGTTCTGCAGAGTTTCGCCGAAAAAATAGTAAAAATTACCACAAACTTGAGTTTTTTTAAAATTTTTTAAAATAATTATTTGCCTATTAGCGCAAACATAGTTCTGATCACAGTTTTAAATAGCTGTCAAAGAGTTCTACAGGAAATCCTAATGATATTTTTCTGTGCAGATTATACTTTATCAGATAAATGCATTAATGTGGAATCCATTGTCACGTTACTGTAAATTGGCACTATTTTTTTGAGAAATACACATTGTTTTTGGGGTTCTGTGTACATATACTATAGTTCTAGAGTTCATGTGAATATTTCTATGTAATTGCCCGAAAAAAAAAATTGGAATATCTGATAAGCTGTCTTATTTGTGCCCGTTATTCGAGAAATACACATTTTTCTTAGGTCTTGACAGATATTCTATCCGCTGCACATTCAATTTGTTGTTTTTTCGTATGAGTGATTACTGCTTATCGTAAACAAGAACTATTGCACATGTCCCTAGAACTCTGGAAAAAAAGTCTAATTTTTTAGAAAAAACGGGTGCAAATTCCACAGTAGCATGTAAATGAATACTCCATTATTGTAATTATCTCATAAAGTATAATCTTCACAGAAAAATGCTATTAGGATTTCCTGTAGAACTCTTTGACAGCTATTTAAAACTGTGATCAGAACTATGTTTGCGCTAATAGGCAAATAATTATTTTAAAATTTTTTAAAAAAACTCAAGTTTGTGGTAATTTTTACTATTTTTTCGGCGAAATTCTGCAGAACTATTCAAATTTTGTACAGAGAACTCCAGAACTATTGCATATCTGTCTAGAACTCTGAAAAAATTTACATTTTTGAAAAAAGGGGTGCCAACTTCACAGCTCTCCCACTATTCAGAATTGCGATATTTCACGAAATTCTGCAGAACTATTTAAATTTTGTACAGAGAACTCTAGAACTATTGCATATCAGTCTAGAACTCTAAAAAAAATTACATTTTTGAAAAAAGGGGTGCCAACTTCACACGACTCAGGCGCAATTTTGTGTAGTTTTTCTCCCTATTTACGCAATTAGCTCGTGAACTATTATCTGGGCAAAAAAATATCATTAGGATTTTCTGCAGAACTCTTTGAGAGCTATTTAGAACTGTTATCAGAACTATGTTTGAACAATTAGGCAAAAAATTATTTGGAAAAAACTAAAATTTGTTACAATTTTTTGTAATTTTTTCTCGAATTAGTGCAGAACTATTTAAATTTTGTACAGAGAACTCCAGAACTATTGCATATCTGCCTAGAACTCTGAAAAAATGCACATTTTTGAGAAAAGGGGTGCCAACTTCACAGTAGCGTGTAAATGGATTCCCCATTATTGCAATTATCTCATGAAGTATAATCTGCACAGAAAAATGTCATTAGGATTTCCTGTAGAACTCTTTGAGAGCTATTTAGAACTGTGATCAGAACTATGTTTGAACAATTAGGCAGAAAATTATTTTGAAAAACCTAAATTTTGTGGTAATTTTTCCTATTTTTTCGGCGAAATTATGCAGATCTATTTAAATTTTGTACAGAGAACTCCAGAACTATTGTATATCTGTCTAGAACTCCGAAAAAATTGTACATTTTCCAAAAAAGGGGTGCCAACTTCACAGGACTCCACCTGATGGCGCAAGTCAAGCAATCTGCAGCCTACACGGTCGCAGAACCGTCTGAGCCTCTGATTCAGACCCTCCACTCGGCTCTGTATCAGAGGTCCACAGTCGGTCCTGTCAACTATGCTGCAGATGGTGAGCTCTGCTTTCATCTTGCAAGCAAGACTGACAGTCTTTACCACTTCAGTTAGCCGCTCGAAACCTGAGAGGATCTCTTCAGATCCGAAACGACACACATCATTGGTACCGACGTGAGCCACCACCTGCAGTTGGCTGCACCCCGTACCCTTCATGGCATCCGGGAGGACCCGTTCCACATCTGGAAAGACTCCACCCGGTATGAACACGGAGTGCACGTTGGCTTTCTTCCCCTCCTTGGCAGCCATCTCTCTAAGGGGCTCCATCACCCGCCTAACGTTGGAGCTCCCAACTACAAGTAAACCCACCCTCTGTGAAAGCCCGGATCTTGCAGGCTGGGTGGTGACATGGTGAGAGACACCATCCGACTCAGGAACGTCGTCCTGAGCAGACAGCGCCTCAAACCTGTTCGCAAGACGAACCGGGGAGGCCTCACGATCGGTCCCCCGGAATGTCTTGCGCCTCCTGCCACGCACTGGAGCAACCTCCCACGCAACCACGGGTGGGATGTCTGCCTCACTGCTAGCAGTTTCAGGGCATGTCGCTGCCGCAGGCCGATCGGTGGAGACGGGAGTCCGTTCGGTCCCCACCGCCGGCCAACAACAACGACGCCCATCGATCGCAGCTTCCAACTGTGCAACCGAGGTTAACACAGCTTGAAGCTGGGAGCGAAGTGTCACCAGCTCAGACCGCATCCACATACAGCAGTCACAGTCCCTATTCATGATTACAGTGCCAACAAAAACAAAAACTACAGTCGCGATGCGTTCAAAGGAAAACTAAACTGTTCGTTAGAACGCGGATGTGAATCCAATACGCACGACAGCTCAGTATAACTTTACAAATTGAGACGAGAAAGTGTAGACGAAAATCAAAATACTATATGTCGCTTCTAATCAGAAAATAAAGACAGACGACTGTCGCGACGCGGTTCACACGGCGGAATAATACACTAACCAGATATTTAACGCGAATATGAATCAAATAAAAACGCGAGCACACAATAAATTTAATGCACTCAAAGGAAAACGCACTGAAAAGTAAAAATAGGTAGCTTCTAGAGAGAAGCCGGTTACACTTACAACTGATAAATTACTGCTACGCCACTGGAGAGGTGTGCTCTGGACGACGTCCAGCTTATTTGGGAGCATCTTCAGCATCCGCCCTTCAGCTCGGAAATGTCGCCCTGTGACTTCCATATGTTTGGGAAAAAAATGCGGTTCAACTCGACGACGAATTGAAGGGCACAGAGAACTAGCTCTTGTCACAGCAATTCTGGGAACAGGGAATCCTTCGGGCCGGCCGCGGTGGCCGAGGGGACTGAGGCGCTCCAGTTACGGTCTGCGCGGCCACTACGGTCGGGGGTTCGAATTCCCCCTCGGGCATTGATATTTGTGCTGTCCTTAGTGTTAGCTAGTTCATAAGTAGTTTGTAAGTTTAGGGCCTGATGAGCCCGTAGTTAAGTCCCATAAACTATACAAACATTTGAACATTTGAATCCTTCGGCTCGTTAAAACAGTAGGATAGTTGTGCTCCGGCCTCTGATGATTACTTTCGAATAAAGACTTCCTTGAATAAAGACCTTTTGTACCTTTTCATTTGAACTCTTCGTATTCCTGCGTTTCCTGGTAGTAAATGCGATGAAACATAAAACAAGGCGATGGAACATGCACCTTGTAAGTAGCTCCAGACAAATTGATTGTCCCTTCCGAAATTTAGAAAATTGAGGGAGGATGTGACATTACTGATATAGGGCGAAGGTCTTTGTTTCCGAATGTCTTTAGTATAAGTTAGTTCAGAATTAGCTTGTAAATTTAGGGACTGATGACCCCGCAGTTAAGTCCCACAAGCTTAACAAACATTTAAACCTTTGATGTTGTAGAGCGAGTTTTGGCTTGCTGTAGGAGGGAAATCCAGGAGCCACAGAGAGACAGATGACGGTTAAGACCTGGTGAATGGGAAACTGGTCGTTAGGGAAACCATAATAGGTGTGGAGGGGGAGACAGCGTCCTTGTAACAGCGATGGTGGCCTTCCCAGATAGCAACTGAAGTACAATATGGCCACACATACTAGTCTAAAAATCCATATAAAATTAGTGAATAATCATAAGGCACATATATGAATTGATTCAGGAGACTGAGGAGAATCAAACACCACAATTACAATTTCTATATCTCTTACAGTTAAAAAGCCGACAAATCTCAGTAGTATAATAATAGAGTTAATCACGTGCTTCTCTACAGCGTGACTTTCGCCACTCTAATGCGGTGTTGGATTTCGATATGGAGAAAATCATTTTCGAAGTGGAAAATCGTCCAGCCATCTGGAGTATGAAGGCGAACGAATATTGTGACATAATTTTAAAGTTTAAAATACGCGAAGACACAATAGACATATCTGGAAGAAAAGAATTGTTGTGGCCTAAGGTCAGCGCCAAACGCCAAACACACGAGAACGATCTGGAGAAGGCAGCGGATGATCGGCAGCCAATCACACGCCGGCGCCACGCATCCTGGAGGCAGTAACCGAGAAGCGCGCCCTCTACAAGCGGCTGTATCTAGGCCGACATACGTCTGGAAGAGCCCATCTGAACTCGGCTCCGAAACAGGCAGTCACTAGGACCCAGCTCAGCTAGCATCGAGGAAAACGATGCCGCCGGGAGAAGAGTTGTCAATAGTAGTAAATAAAACTTGTATTACTAATCAGTATAGCTGTTTTAGATGTCAACGCATCCCATCCTCGTCGCCATTTGTTGAGTCGTCCTCGTCGCCATGAGTGACTGCCTATTTCGGAGCCGAGTTCAGATGGGCTCTTCCAGACGCATTTCGGCCTAGATAAAGCTGCTTGTAGAGGGCGCGCTTCTCCAAGAGGTGCGACGCCGGCATCTGATTGGCTGCCGGTCGTACGCTGCCTTCTGCACGATCGTTCTCGTGCGTCTGGCGTGTGGCGCTCACTTTTACGCCACAACCACAACCGGAACTGTCACAGGAGGGAAAGAAAAAGCTATGTTTTTGTGAAAGATTATCGGAAAACCAGTTTAAGAATCGAATATGCAGCATAGCACCACGCCACCAATCTTAAAAGACGCACTACAATATTTCCGTATTCTTTCAATAAACTTTGGTTTATTGCATTCTTCTGTTTTTCTTTGAGGTAGTAATATTCTGGAGTCAGAACATAGATTCCACCACAGAAATACATGAACAATTTCTGAGTTCATGTTTTGTATAAGTAATTCGCCGTATATATCTATTATTTTATAGTCGGCCACGAAATATTTAAGGGGCAGTCTCCAACACAAAAAGAACATTATTCCGAAAAATATTACACATAATAAAGTACATATCTAAATGAAAAGCGCTTTACTGAGTTCATGTTTCGTGTTTCTTCTCAAGCTAAGTTGACGACTCCTTCACGTCTCAGAATATGTCCCACCAAACTATCGCTGCTCTTAGTCAGGATACCCCAGAAACTCCTTTTCCCCAAATTCTGTTGAAGACCTACTCATTAGTTACGTGATCTACCCATATAATTTTCAGCATTCGTCTGTAGCACCACATTTCGAATGCTTCTATCACTTTTTTCTGAACTTCTCATCGTCCACGTTTCAATCTCATATAGTACTACAATCAATACAAATCCTTTCAGAAAAGGACTTCCTAACATTTAAACTAATATTGGACGTCAAGAAATTTTGCTTCTTTTGAAACGCTTTTCTTCCCACAGCCATTCTGCATTTTATATCTTCTTTACTTCGGCCATCAGAAATTATCTTGCTACCCAAATAACAAAACCCATCTACTACTTTTATCGTCTCATTACCTAATCTGATTCCTTCAGCATCGCCTGATTTTCTGAGACTACTTTCCATTATCCTTGTTCTACTCTCGCTGATGTTCATCTTATACCTTCCTTTCAAGACACTGTCATTCCGTTTAATTGCTCTTCCAGGTCCTGTGCTATCTCTGACAGAATTACTATGTCGTCGGCAAACCGCAAGGCTTTTCTTCCCTCTGCCTGCACTTTCATTCCCTCTACAAAGTTTTTCTTACATTCCTTGTCAGCTTGCTCAATGTACAGTTTGAATAACATTGTGGAAATGCTACGACTCTGTCTACCTGATTTCCCAACCACTGCGACCCTTTCACGCCTTTCGACTCTAATAATTGCTGTCTGGTTTTTGTGCAAGTTGAGTATAACTCTTCACTCACTAAATTTGAACGTTCCTATCTTCAGAATTTGAAAGAGTGTATTCCAGTCAACATTGTCAAAAGCTTTGTTCCAGATCCACAAATACTAAAAACGTTGGTTTCCCTTTCCTTAATCTATTTTCTAAGATAAGTCGTAGTGTGAGTATTTTCTCGCGTGTTCCTACATTTCTCCTAATCCAAACTGATCTTCCCCAAGGTCTGATTTCACCAGTCTTTCCATTCGTCTGTAAACAATTCGTATTAGTATTTTACAATCATGACTCGTTAAAGTGATAGTTCTGTAATTTTCACATTTTTCCGCACTTGCTTTCTTCGGAATTGGAATCACTATATTCTTCTTGAAGTCTGAGGGTGTTTCCCATTCTCATACATCTTGCATACCAGGTAGAACAATTTGTTCATAATTGGCTCTCTTAATGATAACAGCAGTTCAGACGGAACATCATATACTCCAGGGGCCCCGTTTCTTCTCAAATCTTTTAGTGCTCTGTTAAATGCTTCTCACAGTATCGTATCTCCTGTCTTATCTTCCTCTACATCCTCTTCCATCGCTGATAAAATATATTTGCTTTTTTAAATGATTTAAATCATCATATTCAGAATGGTTTACAAGGTCTACGCTTAGGAGAACATGTGAAATAAAAGAGTTTCTCGGATATATGATAAATAAAATAAATATGGTCAACATGTTAAAAAATTCGTTACCAAAAACCGACTTATTGACCAAGATTTTTTATTCATTTTATATCTCGACGAGAAACTCTTTGTTTGACTTGTTCTCCTAAGTGAAGATCTTATAAACCATTCTTAAATGTTGATTTAAATCATTGAAACCGGTGAAGGAAAATAAAAATATATTTTATTAGCGATCCTGGTAACAACCTAAAGCAGATGAACTATTATTAACATTTAAACAGATCGCTCTCCATTGGCGTAATATGCCAGGTAACCATAAGAATAATTATAAAACACACTTACTTCAGCCACGATTGCTAGTTTATTTGCTTTTTTTTACCGGTTTCGATGAACTATGTCATCATATTTGGATATTTTTTTATACAATGTACTGCTATTTTCAATAAAATGTAGAGTTACTTGTGGAATTGTAAGAAAAACAACATTGTCAAACGATCAAAATTTTCATCACGAACGTGGGTCGTCATATGCATTGCACACGATCCACTTTGGTTATGCAAATTTTAATCGTTTCACAATGTTCTTTTTCTTATATTACATTTTCACAAGTAATTCTACATTTTACTGAAAATAGCAGAACATTGTAAAAAAACAAAAAACAAAAAAACAAAAAAGCTGAAGATGATGACATAGCTCATCGAAATCGGTAAAAAATCCAGCAAATAAAATAAACTAGCGATCTTGGCTGAAGTAAGGGTGTTTTAGTCCCGCGGGAGTAGCCAAGCGGTCTGGATCGCCACGTTACGGATCGCGCGGCCTCCTGCGTCGGAGGTTCGAATCCTCCCTCGGGCATGGATGTGTGTTGTATTTAGGTTAGTTTAACTTAGTTTAAGTATCAATTTAATACAAATAAACAATCCCTGAAACGGATTTTCGTCTCGAATATGTCAAAGACAATAATGATAAATCTGAAGCATAGAATTAAAATTTGTGGTGCGGCCGGAAATCGACCCGGACCTTCATGCTTACTTGGCAGATGTCTTAATCGTTAGACCACCACACCAACAACGATTAAGGCGCCTCAGAATAGTCTAAGTACGATTTCCCTCCACTTCACAAACTTTAATTCAGCTTCTGTGTTCCAAAGATAATTGCCACTACTGCCAAGGCTCTCATGCAGCGGAATAGCACCTCGGCAATGGACATATTGGAACAATCCTGTTAAAGTGATATAAATATTTTAATACAAATAAACAATCTTTGACATATTCGAGACGAAAATCCGTCTCAGGGATTGTTTATTTGTATTAAATTAATATTTATATGACCTTAACAGGATTGTTCCAATATGTCCATTGCCGAGGTGCTATTCCGCTGCATGGAGAGCCTTGGCAGTAGTGGCAATTATCTTTGGAACACAGAAGCTGAATTAAAGTTTGTGACGTGGAGGGAAATCGTACTTAGACTATTCTGAGGCGCCTTAATCGTTGGTGGTGTGGTGGTCTAACGGCGCCGGGCGCCGTGGCTCAGCGCGCCCGGTTAGGGGGCTCAACGGCCTCTGTAATAAAAAAGCTGAGCCAACAACACTTTGAACATCAACGAACAAATACGATCAGCCTCCGCAATGAACATAACTACACACAGACAAAAAAAAAAAAAAAAAAAAAAAAAAAAAAGAGTAAGCTTGGAGGTCCGGGTTCGATTCCCGGCCGCATCACAAATTTTAATTCTATGCTTCAGATTCATCATTATTAGTTTAAGTAGTTTGTAAGTCTAGGAATTGATGACCAAAGTAGTTTGATCCCATATAATTAC
Organism: Locusta migratoria; assembly: GCA_026315105.1. NCBI lineage: Eukaryota > Metazoa > Arthropoda > Insecta > Orthoptera > Acrididae > Locusta > Locusta migratoria. The sequence goes on along the minus strand of CM048746.1, from coordinate 362,268,259 downwards.
AAACGTTTAAACATTTAAATGTGTCTTATATAAATATTCAATACCTCTCCATAGGCGTAATAGGCCACTTAACTATAAGAATAATTATTAAGCGGTTCAGAGACGGGAGTCGAAATAAAACAGAACTTTTAACAATCATCTTTTAGCTTGGACTACGTTCCTGGAGGAGTTGGAATAAAGTTTCGAGCCGGCCGCGGTGGTCGAGGGGACTGAGGCGCTCCAGTCACGGTCTGCACGGCCACTACGGTCGGCCACTACGGTCGGGGGTTCGAATCCCCCCTCGGGCATGGATATTTGTGCCGTCCTTTGTATAAGCTAGCTCATAAGTAGCTTGTAAGCTTAGGGACTGATGACCCCGTAGTTAAGTCTCACAAGTTCTACAAACATTTGAACATTTTTGAGCCAAAAACTATGAAGAGGAGTGGTGGAAAAGTTAGAAGTAGGCACGCCCCACAGGCAGTGTGATACAACAGCGCAAGGGCATGCGCGCGAATCGCTTCGTATATCGCATTTGACCCTCTCGCAACGGGCAGGGCGCGGCTGGCACCCAAGAGGTGGGGCGTTGAAGCAGACGGCGTCCGGTGGCTCGCCAACGGGAAGGCCGCTGTATTCGGTTGTGGGCGCGACGGGGCCCAGTGTGGGACGCGTGGGCGCGCCGGGGAGCCAGCAGATGCGCGCAATAAGTCAGCCCCTGACGTCTTAATGAAGGGCGGCGACGCGGCGACAAAGGTGGCCACACTGCCCGCATCTGCCGCAGCGGGCCTGGGCGTGCGGCCGCCGGACGCCGGACGTGGACGCTGGTCACTGGGGCGCGCCGCGGGGGGCGCCAGCCGGCCACCGCCCTCTAAATCACACACACACACACCCTGACAACGCACAGCTGAACTGTCGCCACCAATAGCTGCTGCGCTAACGGTTCTGTTTACTTGCCTTCCAACACAGTATTTGCATGTCTGCATCACCGACGTGGAAACTGGTACAGGTGAAACTACGTTACGTGACAAAAGAGTAGAGGCGTCCACAAGAGCAGTGACACGCGAATTCACACCTGAAGGGTGGAGGCGCTACAGCTACAATTGTATCAGAAAACTCATGGGATACCTCCTCGGTTTGCAGCAGGATTTTAGAACATATACTTTCTTCACATATTATGAACTACCTCAAAGACAACGACTTATTGTCCCATAGTTCTTGTGAAACACAGCTGCTCTTTACTCACATGATGTGATGAGTGCTACCGATAAGGGATGTCAAATAGATTCCGTATTTCTAGATTACCGGAAGGCTGTTGACAGTGAACCACACAAGCGTCTTCTGATCAAATTGCTTGCTTACGGAATATCGCCACAATTGTGCGACCGGATTCGTGATATCCTATCAGAAAGGACACAGTACGTTGTAACTGACGGTAAGTCATCAAGTAGAACAGAAGTGATATATGGCGTTCTACAGGGAAGTGTTTTAGGGCCCCTACTGTTCCTTATTATTTTTATAAACGAGTAGCTGAAAACCCGACGTCACTCGGTAATTTATTTTATCAAGTTCAAAATTGGTACATCTGCCATTCCATTCTCTCTCTCTCTCTCTCTCTCTGTCTCTCTCTCTCCCCCCACCTTCTCTTTCATTCTCTCACAGTCCATCTTCACATCTCATCCCCCCCTCTCTCCCTCTTTGTTTATCTCTTCGTCTTCCCTCTCTCTGTTCATCTCCTCCTGCCATTCTCGCTAACTATCTGCACCTTCCACTTTCTTTGACAGTCGTCTCCTCATCTCCCTATCGAACTCCTTTTATTCCTCCGTCCATTGTCTCCTCCATCTCTGAAAATTTATGTAACTCCTTTAATTTTCATGGCGATCAGTGAATTTTCTTGCAAGGTACCCTCCGCTACGCAATGAATGCTATTTTACGTAGACATTGATGGTTCTCTTGTTTTGAAGGTGAAGGTACCCTCCGCCATGCACCGTACGGTGGAATCCTAAAGGTAGCTCGTGCGTTAATTCGGGTATAAGCTATCTGCATTCCAAATTTCATTAGAATCCGTCCAGCGCTTCAGCGTTAAGAGAAACAAACGTAAGGCATTCTACGCCAAGCTTATGAAAAGTAGCCCAATTATTAATGAAGGTTATAAGCTATCTCCATTCCAAATTTGATTCAAATCTGTCCATCCCTTTCGACTCGAAGTAAACATCTTTTTAAAACTCAAGTAAAGGGTTGAGACTGCAAAATATCGTACTTCATCACACACACATTAAATCGTAATCAATATCTGAATAAAAAACGCTATCTTATGTATATTTTCTATAATAAGTTACCTTTTCCCCTCATTATTCTGAGCTGTGCATTTCAGGTCATCCGGATGGCATATCAGTCACTGTGACAGTTGAAAATGCTCTGAAAATCAATCGCGTTATTGGCGTTTTTACACGGCGACTATCATCTATAATAGCTACATTGTTGTTTGGGAACACCAAGTACATAAATAGACGCAAATAGTCTCCATGAGTCCGAACGTATCTACTGTCAGTCAATGATCGGTTCTGTTGCAGCAAAGTCTCACAAGGAGACCACATGGAATGTTTGGATATTTATGGTAGCTGAAGTTCAGAACACAAATAACTATCAGTCAAAGCCATTCGACTCAACTCTCAAAAATTCTCGAGAAAACAGACTTGCAAGTTTTGTAAGTACTCGTAAGTTGCACCGTTTGTCGGTGTAGCTGAGGAGGTAGCGTCCTAGACTTCCAACCAGAGGGGCGGTGGTTCGAATCTTGCCGTACAAGTCTTTTAAATATTTGTTTTCAATGTATTCGAATACTTACATAATTTTAATACTTAATTGCAGTTTAAACGAAAATGCACGTATTTTTGTTTATTCGTAATTTTGTTTATTTTATAAAAGATTGTTAATAATGATGCTTTCTATCAAAAAACATAAAACTATTAGTTGAAGACGGTAGTCTTTGTTTGTTTAATTTGTGAAAAGCTTCAACGCTGCTTTCGGAAAGTCATCTCCATAGCTACTAATGACTCAGCAAGCAGTTAACCTACTCAACGATCATTTTACGTGATGACAAAGTGTTCAGGTCGTCTACACACACATAAACAAAAACTGACACAACACTTGTAATTAGATATCCCAAAATGTTTTATATAACTAAATTCGAAAACAACGAAAAACTATTTCTCACAGCGGGATTCGAACCACCGACTCGATGGTTGGGAAGCCAAAACGCTGCCGTCTGAGCTACACGGACCAACGCTGCAAGTCTTTTAATTATTGGTACCGGTACTTACGTGTACTTGAAAAACTTCAAAGTCGATTTTCTCGAGAATTTTTGAGAGTTGCGTTTAATGGCTTTGGCTGACTTATTTACGATCTGAACTTAACGTATAATAAATATAAATAAAATCTATAATCCGATACCCATGTGGTCTCCTTGGCGGTCCATTCCACGGTAAATCAGCCCATAACATTATGGAAGCAACAATTTTGCATCGGAGGCACACGTCCGGTCAGTGAGCAGCGGTCCAGCTCAGGCAGGAGAAAGAGCAGAGTCAGCGCTCTGACGGAAGTGTACATTGTAGGTACTTGCACTGCTAGCCGTAAGAACTGCAGAAGGCACCAAACCTCTAATTATATTCCTTTCATTAGACCTCCTCCTCTTTCCTTGGGAAAGTAATTACAAACCCATCTACCACCTCTGGCAATAAGGTTTTCTGAATAATTTGTAATGTTAACGTAGATGAACTGTGAACGACAGTTAACTTATTTCCCTTCGAATCAGTCACCATCCATAATCATGCACCACTGAGCTCTGCGATACATCTCCTGGAAACTTTCCACGAAGTTTTCCTTTGGGATGGTGTTCAAAAGCCTCGTCAAGTTTCGTTAGATGTCAGGAATATTGTCATCTCTTTCCTTTAAAAGCGATTCTGTGCCAACGGAACAGCAATAAATTTGGGGGATTGAGATCTGGTGAGTATGGTGGATCTTCAAGTTGCTCCACCCCCTTTTATTGTCAGTAACTGTTTAACGATATTGTCTATGTGTGAGCGGGAGTTGTGGAGGAGGCGGCGGCAGAGATGTACGTGAACATACATTTCATTCTCAGAAAATATACACTTTATTTTATATGAAGGTGATCGGTTTCGATCTTACAATCAGATCATCATCCGTCCAATTTGTCCCAAGTTGGTGCTGAGACAAATCGGTCTGATGATGATCTACCTTTACATAAAATAGAGTGTATTACTGCCAACTAGACGGATTATTATTATTTTTTTTTCATATTAAAACCTTATATAAGTTTTCTGCCTTCTAAAAGGAAAGAATGTCTTACAGAATTATTTGTTTAATAGCTGTGGATTATTCTTGCAAAAACTAAGAAGTGCCTTGACCTACTTTAATAATACATTATTTTTGTTTAGTCCAGTTTAATATGGTGGGGATTAATGAAATTCGGTGGCAGGACGAACAGGATTTCTGGTCAGGTGACTATAGGGCTATAAATACAAAATCAGTTGGTGTGAATGCAGGAGTAGTTTTGATAATGAGTAAGAAAATAGGAATGCAGGTAAGTTACTATGAAAAGCATAGTGAACGCATTATTGTACCAAAGATAGACACGAAGTCAACGCCGACCACACAGTACAAGCTTATATGCCAACTAGTCTGCCGATGACGAGGAAGAGGGAAACTTGATTGTGATGGGGGACGAAATCGGTAGTAGGAAAGGGAAGAGAATGAAAATGTATTAGTTTTATATGGACTGAGGAAAAGGAAAGAGAATATCGCCTTTTAGAATTTTATGCAGAGCACAATTTAATAATCACAAACACTTGGTTTAATCGCCGTGAAAGAAGGATGTATACATGGAAGAGGCGGCATAGGTTTAGAAATCAGGTTTTAAACTGTAAGACATATTGAGGGGCAGATATAGACTCGGACCACAACTTATTGGTTATGAACTGTAGATTAAAACTTAAGAGTCTGCAAAAAAAGGTAGAAAATTAAGGAGATGGAATCTGGACAAACTGAAGGAACCAGAGGTGGTTGAGAGTTTTAGAGGAATCATTAGGCAAGGATTGGCTGAAACAAGGGAAAGTAATACTGTAGAAGAAGAATGGGTAGCTCTGAGAGATAGAGTAGTAAAGGCCGCAGAGGATTATAGAAGGGCAAGGCCACATAGAAATCCTTGAATAACACTGGAGGTACTGAATGTAACTGATCAAAGGAGAAAATATAAAAATGCAGCAAGTAAAGTAGACAACAGGGAATACAGGGTCTGAAAAATGAGGTTGATGGGAAGTGCAGACTGTCTAAGCGAGGGCGGCTAGAGGAGAAATGCAAGACTGCAGAAGAATGTATAACTACGGGAGAGATAGATTCAGTCTACAGGAAAATAAAAGAGATATTTGAAGACAAGAAAAGCCTTTTACCTTCTCTAGAAGTTGGTTGATGTAATTGTGTAATTCTGAAATACAATGACGTATGGGACACACGCCCATCTCCGTCTTCGACGTCCATTTACTGCGAGAAATATCCTCAGGACCAAATTTTGTGGGAGGAATTTTTTTGTATTGCTGGCATATGAGGAATCACGCTGCTAAGCCAGGAAGCGCGAATTTCGCTTCACCATGTGTAACAGGGTGGACGTCATTGTTTTGGCCTGAATATGAAAGTACTGGAGAGTGTATACAGGTAGCAAAATAAAATTCAGGAAAATTTACGGCTGATGGTATAAAAATATTTTTGAATCTAAACTTTATCAGTCTGAAATTACTGTATTTTCTCCCATGCACAAAGATGAGTATTTATTTGTTTTAATTAACATCACATATTAGTATAATGGTCCAGGCATCCCTGAGATCACTGGCAGCTCCTGCAACAAAGTCTAAAATTGTTACAGAATGTCACAGGGTTCTGGTGGAGTTAGGGGAAAGCAATAGAGTAAACCTATTGTGGGTCCCTGGCCACTCGGGGATCAGTGGCAATGAACATGCCGACAGATTAGCCAGGATGGGGGCAGAGACTCCATTTATTGGACCGGAACCTGTCCTGACAATCGCCAAGGCAATGATCAAATTGGAGCTGCGTAACTGGCTCAGAAGACAGCACGTAGAATATTGGACCAAAGGCCGTCAACAAAAACGTGGCAACGAAATGATGCCAAAGCCATGTTTTAAAAGAAGCTCTGCAATCCTGGGTCTGAACAGGAGAGAGTTTAGACTCATGGTTGGATTGCTGACAGGCTATGGGAATTAAAAAAAAACACACCTACATACAATGGGAATAACACCAATCACCAAGGCAATTATCAAATTGGAGCTACGTAACTGGCTCAGAAGACAGCACATAGAATATTGGACCAAAGTCCATCAACAAAAACATGGCAACGAAATGATGCCAAAGCCATGTTTTAAAAGAAGCTCTGCAATCCTGGGTCTGAACAGGATGAGATTAGACTCATGGTTGGATTGCTGACAGGCCATGGGAATTTCAAACAACCCCTACATACAATGGGAATAACAGAAGTGGACCCTAAATGTAGGATCTGTGATGACGGTGATGAAACTGCATCACATCTAATCTTCGAATGAATTGCATTGGAGAGTAAAAGGCACAGAACATTTGGGACAACAAGACCCGAAGAAATTGTGTCTAATAAAGAACTGGTAAAGGGAGTCCTTGAACTGTTCAAGGGCATTGGTTGGCTTTACTAGATGTACAGGGAGCGATACCGCACAATAAACTTAGTTTCGGCGCGGGCAGTGGCGGGTTGGACCAAGACTGTTTTGGCTTCCCTGAAAAAATCAAATCAATCAGTCTAGGAGATGGAATGTGAACAAACTGAAGGAATCAGAGGTGGTTGAGATTCTTAGAGGAAGCATTATGCAAGGATTGGCTGAAACAGGAGAAAGTAATACTGGAGAAGAAGAATAAGTAACTCTGAGAGTGCAGTGAAGAACAAGGCCTAATAAATCCTTGGATAAAACAGGAGATACTGAACTTAATTGATGAAAAGAGAAAATATAAAAATGCAGCAAGTAAAGCAGGCAACAGATACTACAGACATCTGAAAAATGAGGTTGACAGGAAGTGCAGACTGTCTAAGCAGGGGCGTCTAGAGGAGAAATGCAAAACTAGGAGAATTTATAACTACGGGAAAGACAGAACCATTCTACAAGAAAATAAAAGAGACATTTGGAGACAAGAAAAACCTTCTTCATTCTTTAGAAGTTGGTTGATGTAATTGTGTAATTCTGAAATACACTGACGTATGGGACACACGCTCATCTCCGTCTTCGACGTCCATTTACTGCCGAAAATATCCTCAGGACCAAATTTCGTGGGAGAACTTATTTATATTATTTTATTTATTTATTTTTTATTGCTGGCATGTAAGGAATCACGCTGCGAAGCCAGGGTGCGTGATTTTAGCTTCACCATGTGTAACAGGGTGGACGTCCTTGTTTTGAACTGAATATGAAAGTACTGGAATTACTGTATTTTCTCCAATGCACAAAGATGAGTATATATTTGTTTTAATTAACATCACTTACTAGTATAGAGGAGGGATCGTTTGTGTGAAAGTGTACGTATTCCGCCTTACGACCACGCCTCCACAACACGGACACAGCGTCGGCGTGGCGCCTCCTACAGCCTGACAACCTGTCGGCCGCGCCCCTGTTGCAGCACAACACGGTGCAGTATGCATACGCAAACTGCCCGCGGGCCGGTGGAGCCTTACGGCGGGGCGCGTCCAGACGGCGCGCTCCCCAGGCCCTGAAATATTGAGCGGTAATGGGCACGCGCGGGGTGTCCATTAAGGGGCGGTCAGCGTGGGCGCGCGCCGACAGGGGTGCTGCCAGCTGCACCCCACAAAGGCGGGGGCGGGCGGGGGCGGCCGTCAACGCGCTCAATGCCCGCTGATTGTGGCAGGCTGCGCTTTGTGCCACCGACAATGCACCCACCGCCTGCAAGGCGGCTGGTCGCCTGCATCCTTAACCGCGGCTGCCGGCGCCGGACGAGGCTCTGCCAGCCTCCGTACCTGCCGATCTGCGAGTGCAGATAGGGCAGCAGTCGATCCTGTCAACACCAGCGGGCCACTCACACTTTTTCTACAACTACCTTGCCGGCGGTGGCGGCGCGTCCTGTGTGTTCACTGGTTCAGTGAACCCCCGGAGAAAACCTCGTCATGAAATGAGAAAATAAATGTTTTTAAACTATCATTCTTCATTTATGTCTTCTATCGTATAATTTTATATGCACATTCAATTTTTATCGCATGAGGAACGTTTTACGAGGCGGAGAGAGCACGTATATGAGCCTTAGCGCGGCCGCTTAATATAGGCGGTAGTGGATGCAACGTTCATAGCGCATGTGCGCTCCCACGGCCGAGAGAGGTGAGGGGAAACGCCACTTTTAACGTTGGTGTTTGAGCTGGTAGACACACCAGCTCCTGGCTGCTCGAGTTCTGGCTGTCCCATGCCTTGCGCATGGGTAAATCCTCCATGAAGGCAACATCCGCCCTTCATATTTGTTATGGCGCACTGAAGATTCATCAAAAACACGTCATATTTGGGAAAATATGACTATCGACTAAAAACATCAATTGTAAAGGCCTTCAGAACTCTCTCTCCTTCTCTGTGGCCTTTTTCCCCGCACATTAGGGTCGGCAGTGTGTTAAACGCGGATTTGGCATGGGATAATATTTACAGGGTGGCCGGATACCCTTCCTGCCGCCACCCCACGTTTAACTGAAGGTGCTGATTTTATTCTTGTGACTTGTACCAGCAAGACGTTTTAAATGTTTTTTATGACATGACTGATAAAAATGTTTTAAGCAGAGCACATAGGTCATCATGACTTGCAATTCTGCACTGATGATGTCCCATCATAAGGACGTAATCGATATGTTTTGAAGTTTAATAAAATAAACATCTCACATCGCCTACCAAGCGAAAACCTTTTATTTCAATAGTAGATTCTATTGCATAGTGTCTCCACAACAGTGCTGCTACTATTTAAGCTCCAATCCTCGTATAAAAAGTTTGATCTGTTACCTAAGTTGCCGGTTTTGTCATCTCGCATGCCGCGGTGGAGTAGCCGAGAGGTCTAAAGCGTCTCGCTGCGGAGCGCGCGATTGCTCGCCGTGGAGGTACGAGTCCTCCCTGAGGCATGTGCGAGGGTGAAGGTAGGGGTGAGAGTTTAAAATATGGAAAGTTTAATTTTTGAAAACTCACAACCACCAACTGCAAACCATATTCCTAAACATGCAAAAACACTGGAACTGTGATTGCTGCTGTTTGACTCATTTTCTAGGGGATGATATCACAAGTTCGCGGCTTTCCTTCCCTGCATATGATTAACAAAAAAAAAAAAAAAAAAAAAAAAAATCATAATAAAGTCAAGTTCATGAGAGAAAAGGGTGTACTAACTACTATTTTTGAAAACACGTAAAAGTTCACTTTATGTTGTTTATTTCACAATATTAGAACCCTGTGCTGATACGTCTGTACGTCGACACATTTATCAAAAAAAAATTATAGCTCATGAGGCCCCAGACAAACTGAATATTTGTCGCAAATTGTTTTCACACCATGTGCCTGTCTCAAACACCGTTTATGTTCATGCCTATGTGATGACACGTGTTACATTAACAAAACACAGTCACTTTTAGTACGATGCACACCTTGTTCCACCGGCTAAATATTCACAACACACAGTAGCACTCGATACAACTTGGTGCAGTCTACGACGAGCAACCACACTTGGCAATTGCCACTCCAAAAATGGAAAGTCTCCACCTGGAGATACACATGCCGACTGCCCCAGAGCGACTCCGCCCGGCCAGCTACCCCACTTGCTCCTGACTCGTCATTTCCTGCCCACCCACGCGCGCGCCGAAAGCTCAACTGGCGGGATTTTTCCCTACGTCATCAACATCCCCATGTGAGGTGTTCTAACCGATTTGCCAACGTACAGCGCTCAGCCAATACATTTCTAAAACTTTACTTAAAATCAAAATAATTACACAACACATTAAATAAATGTCTTCTTAGGTTTTTATATTGGTATAAACATCCTTTGTACTATTTATTACAATAGTGCAATTTGTTATATCACAGATAAGTGATTTAACTGAATATTTCAAGATAAAATACACAAGATTAATTGAAAATAAAATGAGAAATAGTTAATATATTACTTTTATAAACAAACATTGCCATGCTAGTTGTGTAACTGTCTTGTATTCATTGGTAATTTATTACTTTTCATTGTCAATTAAACATATTACGTCAGATATGACTATATCAGCTAATGTATTGTTTATTTGTCAACAGGCTATTTTGTAATGAGGGCCTTAAAGGTTCCTAACTGCATCGTATTACTTCAAATGCAAGTAGTATTAGAATATTTTATTTAACGCTGTGCACTGCACTGCACCTGACACTCGCCATTGTCCCTGTCTCCACTCACCGGAAACGAACCTGGAAAATGCTAAGCTGGAACAAGCCACCAACGTCGGCCTGCTCGCTGGCCTCCCGTCAGCTACAAGCACACAGCAAATCTCAACCTGGAGAATTTCTACCTATGGCCTAACTATAAATGTTGTCACCCAACTGCGTACATACATTGCTACCATAATTAATAAGATTAAAATTGTGTAACATTTAGAGCATTGGCATGGTCAATGTTTGCAGTGAACTTCATACTGTTTAATTATCAAATGCTATCAATTACCAGTATTTCTATTGGGCGGTAATCTCACACACGGATGTGTGTGTATTGTCCTTAGGTTAGTTTACCTAGGTTTAAGTAGTTTGTAAGCTACGGACTGATGACCACGCAGTTTTGTCCGATAAATTTAAAACATTTGATCATCTAGCATGCTGAAAATAAGTAAACACATAAATTAGTTCCTGAGAACGAAGCCCAGCCCGCGGCTGCTGTCCTCCGGTACTCGGGTCGTCCAGAGGCAGGCAGGATGTCCACGCCACAGCAGAGCGTGGGCGCCCGCGCCAGTCGGTCGTCCGCACGTTCCCAGAAGAAACCAATTACCGCCTTCCTGGAAGCTAGTGTCGCCCGCTTGTGACACCGTCAACAAAAGTGCCACGGCGTCCATTGGTGCCACCCGAGCACACCTCTGCAATTCCATTTCCAATTTACCTGCGACTCCCCCGCTCCCAACACGCCGCAATCGCCCCCGTGTCCAGTTGTACACATAGCGCCCCGCCGTGACGAACGCGGGCCCGATTGAATAACTCGCCCGTTCATTGTCAGATCACGATTTCCACCGCCGAACCCGATTGGCCGTTTGACCTCCACGAAGGACTGGCGCGCTGAATCCCTGGCAGGCTGCATTTCAGTTCATGTACCACGCTCTTCATTTTTTGACTTTACAGATCTTTCTGAGCTAGAGCTGTGTTTGGAGTCAACGTTATGCTTTGATGTCCATGATGATAGCGAAAATTGTCCGAGAACAAAGAATAAGCTCAGACGAAGATCTTACAAATGGGACGTCAATAGCGTGTACGAATAACAGAGTACGTCAGAAAAAAGTATACACACTTTATATGAAAATTAATAATCATCCAACCAGTTGCAATAATATTACTTTAATAGACTTGATCACGAAATATTCTTAGAGCTGCCAGTGGCCTTTGCGATTTGTACTAGACTTGCGCATAATAGTTCGCGATCGGAAGCGCTCACTTTAGTTCGCGGCTCTGCTGCGAACTAGTTCGTTCCTTTAGTTCGTCCGCTCCCAGTGACGGCAGAGTGCCGTGGTCTGCGCATGCAGGTGGAGGGAAAAGTTCCCCCACCTAGCTGCCTCATGCGCTTGCTGCGTGAGCCGCTAACGATATCACGCAAACCAAAAGAAACAGTTTGTGGATAATTTCTCGCGTTTAAGTTTAGAGTTATCTCTCTATCTTGACGTTATGGAATTTATTAGTCAGATATTGTAGAGTGCAGAATAATTCAAAACAGAAATTTTGTAGCACTGAACTATGTAATCTAGCAGGCAGACGCTCACCTCGAAATGGCTCTCAACAGCAGAGGGCAAACACGTGATTTTTAATTCTGCTGCGCGCCCTCTCGCTATTGCCCGTCGCTCTTCGGAAATGAATCCAACGAAGTAAGAAACGAGATACGTTTGCCATAATAGTTCGCGACCGGTAACGCATGTTTTAGTTCGCGACCGATCGCGCATATTTTAGTTCACGACCGATCGCGCATATCTTTGTTCGCGACCGGTAGCTCTCCTTTTAGTTCGTCCGCTCTTATTGGCTTTTGCTAGCGCTACTAAAAGAGCTCTTTCTTTTGTTATGACAGCTTTTTTATATAATGATCAGTGTTGCCCAAGCGTGTACTATTACTCGTAATTCTGGGCAATTAGACATCAAATACTTAAGCAAATAAATAAGTTATTTACTCGAATGGGTGATACAATGATATTCAATTACTGTACATACAGAATAGTATTTTATAATTAAAATAGATTTATTTATTTATTTAATAGGTCATTGAAGGAACATTACCTACAAATCACGCAATGCTGCGCGCTTTCGTGTCCTCTCGCTGTACCCCGTCAGTCTTCGGAAAAGGAGCGGAAGAACTAAGAGGCGAGGGATCTGCGAACTAGTTCGCGTAGTTCGCATGTGTTAGCGCCCTTCCGAACTAGTTCGTTCGCGAACTACACAAGACTAGTTTGTACATTTCCTCAAAAATCTGCTTACAATTTGTAATTCTCCATTATAATTGACATGACATTTCTTATCCATTTTATCTCATTTGCGTCACCACGCTATAAGCCATGTACTAATCCAAAATGTTCAAATGTTTGTAGAACATATGGGACTTAACTACGGGGTCATCAGTTCCTAAGCTTACAAACTACTTATGAACTAGCTAAGACTAAGGACGGCACAAATATCCATGCCCGAAGGGGGATTCGAACCCCCGACCGTAGTGGCCGTGCAGACCGTGACTGGAGCGCCTCAGTCCCCTCGGCCACCGCGGCCGGCTACTAATCCAGTTTATTTTTGTTCATTTCAGAGGTACGTTCTTATATTATTATTGTTCGTTTACACAATATATTTGAAATATATCTGTTACCGTAATTTTACACTTTACCAATGAAATATTTGTTTCCATAGCTTCCAACAACCTTGTGTCCCTCTTTTTGTCCACATATTCATTTATTAACATCGTTGTAAATTCAATGTATGCCCGCCCAATGGCTACTTAAGCCACATGTTCTGTCGCACGGCGTGAATGACTCCAAATACGCTTTCAGTCTAAATCACATTCCCTAGATGATAGGGACGTTCAACCACTGTGATAATGCAAGTGCAGTAAGCAAGTTTTATTCTGATTCTGTATTTCAGAAAGTTTTAGACAATAGGCTTGGTATGACGCATATTTCAAACATAATGATTATAAATTTCTAATTTATGACGTCACATTGTGTATAGGTATAATATATATTTCTGAAGAAGACGTGCTTATATCCATCGAAACCGTGATAAAGTCTATTAAGCTACTATTATTGCAACTGGTTGCCTGATTATTAATTTGTATATCCTGTAACCGTCGCTGAGACGCAGTCATGTTTAAAATATACACTCTTTGTCAGGCGTTATCGAGATATCGATATTGTCGTTTGATTTACGAGTGTGTTGTAGTATGGTCTTTGGCTCAACAGATGTTAGTACTTTTATCTCGGTATTGAGGAAACGCGATGGCTGAAGCTCGCTTGACATTCGAGCTACGAAAATGAATTTAATGTGAAGTGGTTTTTCAAATTTGATAATGCTGTTGAAGTGTAAAGTCAGTGAAGGCGGGAGTTTGAAACAGAACCGCCAACCTCCTTACAATTAAAAGCATTACTGACAGAGTTTGAATTGCATGGTACGATTTGTGATATTCACAAAGGAATATCAGGAAGGTAGCGTACAGCTACAAGTCCTGCATCATAGGCTCTCGTGTTGGAAACGTTTATTACTTCTCTACAGAAGTTTGCTTCGCAATGTGCACGTAGAGTGGGGGTTAGCAGTACAAGCGTTACGAAGAATTCTGAAAGCTGCAAAGTGGAAAGTTTACATTCCACGATTACCGTACGCGATTAATAATGAAGATCCCGATCGCTGAATGCAATTTTGGGAACAGTATGAGCAAATGATAACTGATGGCTAACAATTTGCGACGAAGGTAATGTGGAGTTAAGAGGCACTTAATGAAACCATCAGTCGACATAACAGTATGTATTTGCCAACGGCAATTCCGCAGGCTTAAGTGGATAAGGAATTAAATCTACTAGGGGTTCGTGTGTAGTGTAGACTACCATCTAGTGGCTTAGTAGGACCCGTTTTCTTTGATGCTACTGTCACTGGAGAAGTGTACTTGCGAATGTTACGCACAGCAATTTTGCAAGATACACATGCGCTTCGTGGAGTTGATGAAGAGGTGTCCTACCAACAAGACGGGGCACCACAATGCTACCACCTAGCCGTATGACCTTTCCTGGATGACAATTGTAACGGACATTGGAATGGACGAAGAGGGCCTGTCGAGTCTCCTCCAGGGTCGCCACTTCTAACACCTATGGATCTTTCCCTCTCGTTTAAGGCTTTTTTCAAAAATTTATATAAAATCTTTAAAAAACTTTCTAGTCATCAGGAATGCGTCCATAATTAGATACTTTGTGGCGGAATTTGAAGCCGTTCCTGTGGAAATGGAAAAGAGTGTATGGCTTTCTTGGCCGGGAGATCCCTTGCGGGATTGTTCGGCCGCCTTAGTGTAAATCTTTTTTTTTTTTTATTTGACGCCGCGTGGGCGACTTACGTGCCAATGATCATGAGATGATGATGATTAGGACAACACATAACACCCAGTCTCCTGCCGGGAATCGAACTAGGGCCTCCTGTGTGGTAGTCAGCGACGCTACCGCTGAGCTACGGGGGCGGATAGCCGTTCCTGTATCTCATATGGAGATGGTCTGGGTAGGCAGTATGTTGTTATCGGAATCCGCCCGGCCACAAAGCAGTTCACGTATGACCGGCCTGCACTGTTCACCAGCATCGCCTGCCATCATAGTGGAGATAGTTTCCGTAGACAGAAACCGGTCATGAAATGAAAACAACAATTTTGCAATCTGGACTGTTTTTAAACCTTCAATAAAGGATTTTGAAAAGTGGAATCTTGCGACTGTGGTTGTCCTATATATAAAGTTTTAGATGGAGAAACTTCATTTATTATGATGGTTGGGTACGAAAAGTGCCGACTTTAGGGATGGTCAATTCTAAAGCATGTACCCATGACGTATAGACGAATCCTTTTCATCTTCTTACGATGATGTTATGGGGGAAGCAGAGAAATGTTTTTGATGTGTCTCTCCGGTAACGACTACAGAGATTCATAACAACTGTACTTATCGCTGTTACAGGCATTCTATCTATTCCATGTGAAAACGGCTTTGCTCTTGTACTGATCGTCTCTACTGAGAGACAGTGTTTCGCCAACTGTCAAACTTATCATTCGAGACAAAGAGGAAATAACATTAGGTGCCAGTGGACACTGAATTAAATCAATGTTGAAATTTGAAAGTTTTTGCCACACCGGGAATCACAGCCGAGTATTCGGCACATAAAAATAGTCGCGCTGACCAGTACGAAACTTGGACACAATGGTCACCACAACTGCACGGAATACCAAATTCTCAAATTATCCACACACTACTGAATTGATGCGTCTGACCACTTTATTCAATACTCTCGGCATTTTGCCGACTGCCAAGAATTCGAAATTGATGTTTATCGGTACTGAAGAAACGGCCCCAGACCGTCTTCGCCTTAATTATACATAGCGTGAACCGTAAATGAAATAGATTTTGTAGCAAACTACAAACTTAAATTCGTTTTCCCCATGTTCGAACGTTAATAAATGGCAATGCAAATCAGTATGTAAAAGATAACAGCGATCAGTTGTAAATATTCTTTATGGTTGCAGATCTCGATTTCAGTGCCTGAAATGTGCGTTAGAAAATTACACTTGCTTATATGTACACGTATTAAAGCTTTTACGTTCTTGTTGAAAGCTGATTTCTTACTTAGGCATCTGTCTTCGCTTCGAAACCGTTATTACATTCAAGATAAAATTGGGTGTTGCGAACTGGTTGACTTTTCGAACTGTGTTTTCTTCTCGTGAAACATCGGTGGTAATTTCATAGTTCGCTACCTCGGCTAGGATGAGCTCTGAATGTATTCCTCAGTACAACTGTACTTGAAATACCCATTCAGTTATGATCATATCCTACCAACTGCAAAAAAATCAGAATTCCATTGCTCCTGACAAAATCCATTTCTTATTTTCATCGTTTGTGGTTATGAAACAAAACTTGTAGTAGAAAATCTTCTGATAGAAATTTATGATTGACAAAAAGCCTCGGAGAAGTCGATGAAATTTCCAATTGACTTTCTGCCACTTTCGTTCTTCGTCATATATCGTCAGCAGTTCTGTGCGGCTGTCGAAAAACATCTTCTACAAAAACTTTTCATTTTTTATTTTTATTTATTTATTTTTGTGAGGATCATTTCCCTGAACCGGTTTTTAGTTAGAAAGCGCGCTAACTAGTTAAAACTAGTTGATTCTGAAGGCCATTGCAAGAACTATACTGCCGATCAACGATGAATGTCTGTTAAAACTGGTTTTAACTAGGCAAAAAGCATTTTGAAAAACCGCCTCAATTAAAATTGTTTATGAATATCATTTGAAACTTGTCTTAACAGGACAAAACTCGATTTGACAAAATGACTCAGTTAAAACTGTTTCGCCTAAGGTGAAGGTTGATATCATTTACACGTGATGCATTAGAACGATTCTGATTGGTCTAGCTCTCCATCCTGTCTCATCCGTTCAGTCAGTCTTCCGTAAAGCACGTGTAGATCAACTAGTAAGCATTTATCGTGGCAGATCTAAATAGAATAACACAATGGAAAGATGTTTTTGTGAAAATAATGTTACAGATTGAAGAACACGAAACAAATAAAAATAAATAAAATTAACACTACAATGCTGGGACAAAAATAATCTTACGATAAATTCGAAATTTTCGGCATTATTGAAGCAGCTCAAGTGGCAGTTGGTCATGGAAGACGAGAGAGATTAAAAGATGAAACTTCAAACCATATGCGAACTTAACAATATATTTGTGTATGAAAATTGTCGGCGAAAATGGAGAATGAATAAAAGGAAGTTTGTTTCAAAATCTATACTTCACTCAGAAATGAACATACGTTATCTAGCTGATCTGATTGACATGCTAGCACAATAACATAGTGGATTTAGGTATATAATGGTGAATCAGGACCACTTCACAAAATTTGTTTTGCACTGTAATGCAAGAGGGCCGTGGAAGTGGCACATCATTTAACGAATATATTTTTGACATTTGGCGCTCCTTGTATTTTACACTATGGCAACGACGGAAAATTTGTAGTTCTGTCATAAATGATCTAGCTGCATTTAGGGCTCAGTGTAACCTAGTTCACGGAAAACAGAGGCACTGCTAAAGCCAAAGATCTATGCCAGCTAAGGCGTTTAAAAATTTTGGCTTCATGGATGCAAGACAACAATACTATGAATTGGTAAAACAGTCTTACCTTTGTGCAATTTATGAAACATCGGTCACTTCAGTCTGGTATGAAGCAATAGTCATACAAAGCCATGTTTGGTACAGAGCAATGATTAGGACTTAGAATTTACCTCTAGATCTCATTAAGGAGATACGAGATGTAAACGCAGAAAATGAGGCACCAGATGAACTATTACACGACCAGAGGAAATAATGGCTACGGGTAATTGCAGGTGCCAGATTACACCTGCAATTAGGCAAGAACATGCAGAATACACAGGAAAAGTGTACAGTCTGAAATTACAGCAGTAACCAGTCAAGAAGACTCAGAAGCTGCAGCTACTACGAGTACAGAGTCTCATATAATTCCAGCCAGTGACGAAGATGCACAAGCTGTAGCTAAAACAAGTCGACAATCCCAAATAACAGCAGCTTGACAAAAACCTCATGAAAACTTGACAAACTAGATCGACGGATTGAAATTTTCTTCAGATATCAGTGACAATATAATTACACCAATTTTACGTTGTCGACAGAGCAAAAACAAATCTCCGCGAAATTACTGGAGGGGTTTTTCAAAAGGATGAACAGGATTTGCACACGATTGGAACAAAGTGTGGGATACTCAGTAAATTTATTGCAGGTATTTATTGTTGAATGGATTTCAATATTTAGGGACAAATGTCACTATCACGTGCATTGGCTCTTTGACTTGTAGTGCTCGAAATTTTACTAAATATTCAAGTAATTAATTAATTAATATTTTATATTAATATCGTTTATAATAATCAGTAATTATTACCTATTGGTTTTTAAGTAAGCCAAATACATACGCTATTCCAGATCCGTATTCGAAATATACAAAGAGAAATTCTTGCTACTGGAAGACGTATCATTACCAACTGCTGCCATAACGGTAGCCTTAGGATGAGGACAAGAATCAGTTCGCTGTGTATGGTAAAAAGGTTACTTTGTAAGAAAAAAAAAGGCAATCAGTTTAGCTTATTAATGTTCCCTTTTTATAGTATGTTTGTCTTTTACTTGGCCGAGGAACCTCTGTTAAATGTATGCGTAATTAATATACTTTTACTGTATGGTTATTTTGTTTTCACTTTATTAATTAATACTGTTAACGTGACTCTGTAATGTTCCTTATGCCTGTTCACTGCATTATTATTTCTAAGCTACTCTATTAATGACATGCATATATGATAAATATTCTGAGTAAATATTGCATTGAACAATACAAACGTTTTTAATTGAAATCAACACGATATTGCTTTTGATTTTATTATTTACTCCCAAATAAGTTTCGCTAGTTGAAACTAGTTTTTCGTAAATGACATTTTGAATGCTTATTCCATTTAATACTGCACTATTTAAATTTTATTTAGTAGGTGTTAAATAAAGACGACGACCGTTTCGGCTTTTCGCCATCCCCAGATCAACAGTAATATTTACAATATCTACAAAAACTAATATACAAATGTATCTGTAGGTATAATTTATAATTATTACAGAATAATGTCCTGGAGTTCTTTTTCTTGTAGTTTTTCTGCTGATATATTTTAGAAGATTTTATTGAGCAAGTTGTAATTTGCAATTTTATTATTTTCGTAGCACAGTTCACCCCAATGATATTTATCTTTGTAGAATATTTACCATATTCTGGAATTTGAGCGCTGTTAGATATGAACAAAGATCGTAATATTTTTAGTCTTGAACTTAATTGAGCAACGATATTCATTTCTTTAATATCAGTGTTGTTTTCAATGATTTTAGCTGTATACACCAGTGATATCTAGATATCAATGGTATACACAGAAATAAATTACATAAATTACTGTCTGTGGCTGTATATAAAGATCGTAATATTGTGTGTTGTTTCCAACGATATAAAGTTAATATCTTTGCTGTTGACAGCTTAAGCGTCGAAAGTTAGCCTTTTCCATTTACGAAATAAATTTTTTTCTAAATATCGTTTGTGCTATAAATCTTGTTTTCTCGTTTTTGTTTTTTTTTTATCTGGAAATGCGTCAGTCGGCGTATATATTTCAAGTTCTTCCAGAATGCTCATTATTATTCGCTTGGGTACACGATGTAGTATTTTTTAATGCTGTTCCTATTAATTCCGATTCGTGTATGAAAAACTTTCATTACTTACTTTCGCAATTTCGTGTTTGTTCTTTAAATGTAATTGTGAAGTTTCGACCTGTTTGTCCAATGTAAAATTGATTGCAGTCGTCTCATGTGATTTTATAAATTCTATAGTTCGAGAAAATTGGAATTTTCGTTTTACCTTACTGTATTTTCGTTTCTGTATAGTGTGGATGGTGAAAAATGTGTTGTTAATTTTATCTGTAATTTGGCCCATTTCCTGTTTTTTTTCTTCCCTATCAGCAGTGTCACGTTTTGTATGTGTTTATTGCTCTTGCTGCCTCCAAAGAATGGTGCTACATTACGTGAATAACAAATAATTTAACAACGCCCAAGCAATATATGTGCGGAAAAAGACAGTTGTGAAAATAACTGATGAAAACAGAAGACAAAATCGTCATGACACATGACACGGGAGCACATCTTTAACATAAAAACGAATCTACAGCTTGTAAGCAGTACAACAGCTGACGATGGATTTGTCAAAAAAAGAAAAAAAAATCCGAAGCCAGTCATGGTTAAAATAAATTAATATTTTATGTCCATGCTTGTGGTTGGTAGCTGTTTTTTATTATAAACATTTTAATACCACTACCACGTCTCTCAGAATGTCAATATTTGACAAAATAGCGTTTATGATTTGTGTTTTTGGTTGGATGCTTTGGTTGTATAGTTCGGTTACTGATGGTGATGATTTCGTGTGGCGTTCCTAGCCGATCAACCGTAGCGGGGATGGTGTTCGGTCTGCCTGGGGCAAGTGTTTGGGAGACGCCACTGGAGCGACTTGCGATGATGAGGACAGTGACACAATACTGTGCCCGAGTGGAGAAAATCTCCAACCCGACCGGGATTCGAACCCGGGCACCCTGCGGGGGTAATCTACACTGGACTACGGAGGCGGACAGTTTGGCTTCTATTGTGAACACCTCTTTTCAGTAAGAACTCGTTCTCAGTAGTTAAAACTAGTCAACACTGGCTTTGTTACAACTAGAATTTACTGATCGTCAGAAATTGTCAGTGAAACTGGTTGTAACTATATAAAATGCTTTTTGACAAAAATGACTCAGTATTGTAAGAATGCGTTCTAACCACCGAAACAACCTATGGTACGGTCCATTCAGGAAGCTGTATACAGACTAGGTACATCTGGTCGCACTGTGGTCTTCCTTTGGGCTCCATCCAGGCCACATTGGCATAACAGGGAATGAACGAGTCGACCACCTGGCGAAGGAGGCTACTACCTCAACCATACTGGAAATCGGCCTCCAGGACAGGGATCTCCGAACGGTGATCAGTCAGAAGGTACTGGGACTTTGGAACACTGAGTGGGTTGAATCGAACGCACCGAATAAGCTCCGTGCTGTTAAGCTCTCTACGGCAATGTGAGGTCCTCCCTACGAGTCTCACGTAGGGACTCTGTTGTACTCTGCCGACTCCGCAGTGGCTATACGCGGTTAACGCACGGCCACCTCTTGCGTCGAGAGGGCCCACCAGTTTGCCGTTCTGGCACCCTGCTGACAGTGGTCCACATACTATTGTATTGCCCGCTTTTAGCCGCTTTGAGGCAGTCCTTTAATCTACCAGATACGCTGCCTTTGTTTTAGGTGACTATGCCTCCACGGCTACTACCGTTTTACATTTTACTCGCGCATCTGGACTTTACCATTCCATTTAATGGAAGGCGCTTATGTCTGATTCTAAGGCCCTCATTTTTACCGTGCTTTTAAGTTATTGATAGCCTCTTCCTTTTCGGTTCAGGTGGCTTTTAGTGTATACAGCATGGCTTGCTCATCCGTTTTTATCCTAGTGATCAGCCAGCCATTGCACCCCACATTTCGTCTCCTGCGCCAGTAATTTTATCCCTTTTGTGCACTCCTGTGTGTTTCGGTGAAGTGTTTAGTTTCGTTCTACACCCATCAAGGATTTCCCTCATCCGTGTTCTCTCTGTGTTTTCATTTCGTCAAATGTCACATCATTTGTACGTCGTACAACAACAATCTCACCACAAACGACTTTTGACTGTTAACGTACGTACCGCGAAAACGAGTATGGAGCACAAGTTGACCAAAATTGTTTCTGTGAAAGCGCCATTACGTTGTCGCAGTCCGAGAAGCCACTCACAATGAGTACTGACAGGTTGTGGGACAAAGAAACAGAATTTGTAAAACTTTAGACAGTGAGAAGTGCAATTCCTCTGGAATGAGATTATTGCAAAAGACGCGCTAAGGCATTTACGTGGCGCGGCTTACGCAGTAGATGCGTGCTGAAGAGTCACCTGCAGCTGCGAGCGAACCAGGTGTCTGCAGAGCCTCGTGGCACGGCGCAAAAAGCAGCAGCAGTAGCAGCAGAGGCTCTGGTCCAGAGAGCAAGGCGAGCCAGCCCGGCTGCACGCGAACCACACGGCAGTGGCGCAGCCGCTGCTGACACCACGCAGTTGTCAGCGCACGAAGCCAACCTTGAGGCGACAAAAAGGGAAACATTTCTTTATTCTAGATTCTGTATAAACTTGCCACAATTCCGCGCATTAACTTTCAGACTGCCTATGAATATAAGAAGATTTCAAATACAGCACTTCGGTCTGCGGGCACGTCAAGTGACACAAGTGCAAACTTTATTATTTAGAGCTCATCTTGATTCCAATCAGTGCAGAAAGTCAGAGAGAGGCTTCGTTCTTGTGAAACACAGCTAGCCCTATACTCAGATTATGTGATGAGTACTATCGACAAGGGACCTCAAACAGATTACATGTTTCTAGATTTTAGGACCGCTTTTGCACTGTGCATCACAAGCGTCTTCTAACCAAATAACGTGTTTATAGAATATTGTCACAGTTGTGCGATTGGATGTTCAAATGCTCAAATGTTTGTAGAGCTTATGGCACTTAACTACGGAGTCATCAGTCCCTAAACTTACGAACTACTTATGAACTAGCTAACACTAAGGACGGCACGAATATCAATGCGCGAGGGGGTTTCGAACCCCCCGCCGTAGTGGCCGTGCAGACCCTGACGGACGCGCCTCAGTCCCCTCGGTCACCGCGGCCGGCTGTGCGATTGGATTTGTGATTTCCTGTCAGGGAGGACACAGTAATTGACGGAAAGTCATAGAACAAAACAGAAGTGATATCTGGTGTTACCCAAGCAAGTGTTATAGGGCCCTTACTGTTCCTTATCTTTATAAAAGATTTAGGGAATGTGGTAGTTCACTTAGACTGTTCGCACTAGATGCTGCCTTTTATCGGTTAGTAAAGTCACCAGAAGATCAAAAGCAACTGCAAAATGATTAAGTCAACACATATGTATGGTGCAAAAATTGGCAATTGACCCTTAATAATGATATGTGTGAGGTCATCCATATGACCACTAAAAGAAATCCGTTAAACTTCATTTACACTACAAATCAGTCAAATCTACAGTCCGTAAATTCAACTAAACACCAGGGAATAACAATTACGAGAACATTAATTGGAAAGAACACACAGAAAATATTGTAGGGAAGGCGAACCGAAAGCAACGTTTCACTGGCAGAACACCTTCAAGATATAACAATTCTACTAAAGAAACCGTCTACACTACATTTGTTCGTCGTATTTTGGAGTCCTGTAGCGGCGAGATCTACTTGTGTAATTTCTTTCACCAACTTTCTCTTCCAAATGCGTACATATTTTGTTAGGACCCAGCTACTTATGGTCATGATAATAAAATAAGAGCAATCAGACCGAAAACGGAAAGATTTAGGTGTTCTTTTTACTCGCGCGTGTTGTAGTGAAATATTATAAAAGTGATTCGATGAACCCTCTGACATGCACTTCACTGTTACTTGCAGAGTATTTATGTAGATTTAGATATCATACATAACACGTTCAAATGTTTGTAAGCATAAGGGAGCAAACTTCTTTGGTCATCGGTCCTTAGACTTACAAACTACTTAAACTAACTTAAGCCGGCCGCGGTGGCCAAGCTGGCTGCGGCGCGCCAGTCACAGTCTGCACGGCCACTACGGTCGGGGGTTCGAATCCCCCGTCGGGCATGGATATTTGTGCCGTCCTTAGTTATAGCTAGTTCATAAGTAGTTTGTAAGTTTAGGGACTGATGACCCCGTAGTTAAGTCTCATAAGCTCTACAAACATTAGAACATTTAAATTATATTTAAATGCTTTTTATTTTATCATCTATGATGTTTGGAGTGAGACTGATGGTCATCAGCCGCATTGTTCCAGTTAGATGAACGTTTGTAAAAATAACTCCTGAACTTCGATTTCGTTAATTTATTTTAGAAAAAAGAAAAAACAAAAAAATATAAATATTTTCATTCAAATATGTTGTTCCGAACATACTGCAGACTCGAGCAGGTAGTTTAAACAGCTGTAGGAACTCTTCTGGGGAGCCCCACCTAGCTACAAAAAACTAACGGCAGCTCGTATCATACTTTCGGAGTTATTCTCTGTGACAAAAGTTAATGACTCACCCTGTATAATAAAGGGGCTTCGATGTGCGAATTCGTCAGTCATACTTGGCCACAAGCTACGTCCAGCCTTCTTAAGATATTAGACGGTAGCTCCGAGGAAATATGTGGCATTTGTGGCAGACTCGTGAAGACTGTTTGCGACATATCCGATGGGAAAGCTTGAAGAGTCACATCCTATCTCTAGTCTCTCAAGGGGTTCTGTATTTTTCCCTCGAACATGAATGTAAAATTGCGAAGAGCTTTGTGAACACATGAATTGTGACAGAGGAAATGACGTCATAGCTGATTAGAAAATGGTGCGTGGTGTCACCTTTTGTTGTTGTTGTTGTTGTTGTTGTTGTTGCGTGTCTTGTTGACCCCAGCTGCTTATGTATTAGCCCAAAGCTACTAGTTTCAGTTTTTACACCATTATCAAGTGCCAGCCTTATATAGACAAAAGTTATCAAGTGCATTACTTATCAATTATGTACACCATTGATGGAATACTGTCAAAAATTACGTGTAGAAATACTGACAGAGCTTAACCAGTTGATTAACTTGACATTTTACAATCCTGAAAAAATTGAAAATAAATATTTCGCATTATACTTCATTGCTAGATTTGTTTTTTTTCAGTGACCGCTCATTACAAACTGAAGCACACTTCGGTAAGCGTGCAGTAATAAGAATTTCGACCAAAGATTAGAGCAAGGGCTGTGATGTGTATATCACAAACTTTGGTCTTCTCTGGGACACATCTATGTGTCATGATTTATTTTATATTATTTATCAACATGTGCCATGCAACGTATTAAAATGGAAGCATGACGTGTGCATGTGTAATACAATACAGCTCTGTTATTATAAACTGCCTTGAAATTCGCATCTATACATTATAAAAGTAAATGAAACATCGAGTATACATCATTAAGGTTATGTGATTGAAATCGTGACTTCAGATAATAAAGTGAAGAAAATCATGACTACGAATCATATTGCGTTATTCGTCAAATAATAAAAAATGTGAAACTATGAGTAATGTAATAGAATTTGTGCTATTAGTCAGATGTGTATACCTGCATTGATAACAGTGATAGCAAACCTTCGATTTGATGTGAATATAACAGAGTTACAACAGTTATTAGATAAGTTACTTCTATTACATCAATCATTTAATAACAAGACATCTTATTAAAAGGAATATTCATTTAAACTTCGTCAGAATAATGACTTAAAAATAATCATATTAACCAGAAGTGTTATGTTAGCCTGTGTATCTAATTGTCACATCTGTACAAACTACACAGTCTTTGCTCTAAATTTATTATCTATGGCTGAAATAATTACTGCTCCATGCTTACCAGTGTGCTTCAGTTTGTAATGAGCAGTCACTGGAAAAACACAAATATAATGCGAAATATTTTTTATTTTCAATTTTTTTTAAGATTGTAAAATGTTACGTTAATCAACTGGTTAAGCTCTGTAAGCGTCCTGGGCATGACAAACTACGTCCATAAACCGAGTGACCACCGGTAGAAGTGGTGTCCTTTACCAAGTGCCAACGGCCTCATTACCTCATTAGAGGGCGGATGAGCAGGTTGAGGTCTGGGCACCTTCTTGTCCTTGGGGTGGGTGGGAAACTGCCCCTAAAGGCGAATGAGCAACTAATTCGCCAACGACAAAGGATGTGGAAGGCAAGGGGAACCACCACATTAAAGATCCTCTTGGATATCCCGCGTATCAGCATTTTGACCATGGTGGAAAGTTATTATCATTACAGGATTAATCAATACAAAGATTAATTAATATCAACATCTTGTCGTATTCCTGTTATCCTCCACCAAGCCTCATTATCCAGCGCATCATCCTTGTCGATGCCGCAATGTTCCATTACTCCATTTATTTGGTCTGCCGGGTGGTTCCCATTCATGAACCTTCTTTGGCCACCTGTCATTTTCATCATATTCCCGTACCATTTCATTGATTTTCCTTCAATTCTGTCTATTATTGTATCTTTTGCGTTCATTCTAGCTGTTACTTCATCATTAGATTTTTTTTCCATTCTTGATGTTCTGGCACTCCTACGCAAATAATCCATTTTCACAGCTATCATTCTTTACAGATCCGCAATTAATATCCACAGTTCACATCCATGGCATGGCACTGATTCAACGATTATCTTACCCACTATTTTCTTATTGCTGTTAGAAATACTCATACAGCACAAAAAAAAAAAAAAAAAAAAAAAAAAAAATCATACACCCTAACACCTTTCTGCTTTACTGTAATCCTAGGGAATGGGGATCTCTATAGGCGAGGTGGTGAAAAGTACTTCAGTAAAATTTTCCGGATAACCTAAACTTTTCACATCCAACAACATAAACATCCTTTTGAGGAAGAAGGTATTGAAGACTTTTGTATGGTGTGGAATGTTGTATGGAAGTGAATCTTGGACCACGGGAAAATCGAAACATCGAAAGATTGACGCGTTCGAGATGTGGTGTTCGAGATGTTGAAGATAATCTGGGTTGATGAAGTAACGAACAGGTTTTGCAAAGAATTGGTGAGGGGTTGTGTCTGAGAAGAACTCTGCGAAAAAGGCGCAATATCTGGATTGGTCATGTCTTGAGGCATAAAGGATTCATAAAAATAATCTTGAAGGGATTAGTAGAGGGAGTGAACTGTGGAGTAAGACTCAGGGTGGAGTACATGCGATACGTGATGGACGGTATGAACTGTAAAAGCTTCAAGGACATTAAACAAATGGCCAGCAACAGGACACTATGGAGAAATGCTGCAAACCAACCGACCAAGAAGAAAGAAGCTCTGTAAGTATTACTACATGTAATTTTGAAAGTTTTTAATGATAAAATTGTAAGGATTGTTGTTGCTCAAAATAAGTCTGTATATTTGTATAATAATTAAAATAGCACTGTTTAGTATTGTACTCGCTAGGTTGTCAAAAACTGCTTGACTGTGCTATAGTGGCTTCTCGAACAATTGTGTCATGTATAGTTGTGTGTGTATGCGTAGCTGTAAATGAATCTGCACTTGAACTAAAACTGACAAACTCAAAATCTGACTGAATACTTTATCCAGTTTGTTAATAATGACTTTGAACAAAAATCAAATATGTAATAAAACAAACAATTCTGACCCTGTGACTTTATTAATAGGATGAGCAATTTGATCTCCTGTAGAAAGTAATCTGTTCCCTTAAAGACCGTAATTGTTTGAACAATGCGGAAGTGATTAATTATCTCACTCAAGGATTTTCACTGATTTTGTGGCCTATCTATGCGCAAGGAAACATGTGCAACTGCCCTCCGAAATACTGCAAAAAAAAAAAAAAGCTGCTGTTGCTACAATTTTTAAAAACTAACTGCAGGAATTCGAAGTAGTGCAATGCGAACCCACTAGCTACACAAATACTAATTTTGTCCATCTCTGTAGTATTTGAAACAAATAATTAATTGTATTTCGGGATGAATGACTAACACGAAAACACCTGAGGTTGAAGTTTACACTTGAACACTTTTTTTTTTTTTTTTTTTTTTTTTTTCATAAAAGGAGAATATGAACATAAACAATATTGCACAAAAATTCTTATTAAGAATTGGAAATATCTTACACTAATCTTTTCAGGAACCAATTTACATCTACTGTCATTTTCAACAAAGGAAAAACCAGTCAGTACTTTATTCAATGTAAATAAAAAAATCGAAATTGTCACGTCACACTTCGTCCGTTTTTTTATTATTTTTATTTTTTTATATATGCAGTGAAATGTATCAAATTACTGCACTATACATTTAATTATTTTAAAGGATGGTCATAAAAGACGAAAATTAAACCCTTCATGTTGAATGTCTGTTAGAGATGCACTACAATTACGCGAAGCGCCTAATAAATGAAAAAAAAAAATTACTCTCCTTACTGTTATTCTTCATAAACAGAGACCCTTTTCAAATTCAAATATTTTTCAACATTTATCACACAGAAAAAGATTCAAATGTTCAAATGTTTGTTAAGCTTATGGGACTTAATTGCGGGGTGATCAGCCCCTAAACTTACAAACTACTTATGAACTACCTTAAACTAAAGATAACACAAACATCCATGCCCGAGGGAGGATTTGAACCTGCGACGCGGGAGGCCGCGTGATCCGCAACGTGGCGCTCCAGACCGCTAAGATACTCCCGCGCGGGAGATTCAAGTGATTCAAGCTCACACTGCAATTTGCGACTACATTCCAACGCTGCTTGCACAACACTACTCTTGCTCACCTGTCGGAGGCCGGAGACCAAACTCAGTAAGCTCAAACGCGGAACAGCACACAACAATAAAGATTGTCCTCACATAGCCAAAGATATGATTTTTACAGACATTCGACGTTATTAACTTTGCATGCCTACGTTTCAATTCTTCACAATATTTCATCAGTGGTGTACATAATTGATAAGTAACGCAATTGATAACTTTTACCTCTATCATACTGGAGCTCGATAATGCTGTAAAAACCGAAACTGGTAGCTTTGGGCTAATAAATGAGCAGCCGTAGTCAACATACATGATATTCCACAAATATTTAAATGGTGTTAACACCCCCCCCCCCTTTTCAAACTTCTCTAGAGCAGTGCTTTCCAAACTTTCCCTCATGGCGACACCCTTTTATAGCTTACAGTTTTTCGCGACACCGTTTCACTAATGTAAATACATATGGTAGAATTTAGATGGTTCTAGCGGGGGGGGGGGGGGGGAGGGGGACGAAAATACAGTATCGCTTAAATGTAGTTTGTAAACGAAACTGAAATCCTCGTACGAATTGAAATGTTTAATGTTGATCCAGACTGCAGCAATTACGCACACTCATCGCAAGAAAAGGAAACATTAGGAACTACGGAGATGTACAACAGAGTAACACTGCAGACAACCATACCTAACTCACACAGTAATACTTGCTTCTTCTACATGCAACCCAACTTCCGAAACACGTAAACTGAATTTCGGAAACCGTTTTTCGTTGTTGTGTGTACATGTCAGGGGCAAATACGGTTTTGCTGGATCGATTGAAAACGGCATCTGGAAATTAGCTGCTCGATTTCAGATTTAGACAGCACAGTGGCTGTTCCCTTTCAGTTCAATATTATCACATTATTTTCAGAAATAAAGCGGATGTATTTATGACAAGTCAAAAATTATTATTTAAGTTCTATTGTTAGGTTCTTGCTTCACCACGACCTCGGAAGTCCCAATATATTCGGAAAAAATGGATACATATTTGTGACAAATAAGAATATGAATGTCATTTCTGGTCCCAGAATCTGTTACATACAGGAAACTGAGAGAAAAAAATATTAACGCATACCAGGGTTCGAACCAAAGATCACTGCATTTAAAATACTACTCTCCATTAATCACCCGGCCATACTCCATTGATTTGATTTTATTTTTTCAGGGAAGCCAAAACAGTCTTGGTCCAACCCGCAACTGCCCGCAGCGAAACTACGTTTATTGTGCGGTATCGCTCCCTGTATATCTAGTAAAGCCAACCAATGCCTTTGAACAGTGCAAGGAGTCCCTTTACCAGTTCTTTATTAGACACAATTTCTTCGGGTCTGGTTGTCCCAAATGTTCTGTGACTTTTACTCTTAGATGTGATGCAGTTTCATCACCGTCATCACAGATCCTACATTTAGGGTCGTCTTCTGTTATTCCCATTGTATGTAGGTGTTTTTTGAAATTCCCATGGCATGTCAGCAATCCAACCATGAGCTTAATCGCTCAGGCCCAGGATTGCAGAGCTTCTTTTAAAACATGGCTTTGGCATCATTACCTTGCCATGTTTTTGTTGATAGAGCCATACTCCATACTAAACATCGCTACTGAATAGCTTTAGTCAGAGGAAATTCTGAATGCTTTTACAATCTGTGACAGCTTTTACAGCCACTGTGTCATTTATTGACATTTAATTGTAAGAAACGCTACCGAGTGTGACGTGGATTTGATAAATCCATTACAAACGTTCAGGTGCAGCTTTTCGAGAAGGAAAGCAGACTACAGTGAAGGTTCGTTCAAGCAGCTGCCAGTTCCAACAAATGTTCAAATGTTTGTATAGCTTATGGGACTTAACTTCGGGGTCATCAGTCCCTAAACTTACGAACTACTTATGAAGTAGCTAATCCTAAGGACGGCACAAATATCCATGCCCGAGGGGGGATTCGAACCCCCGACCGTAGTGGCCGTGCAGACCGTGACTGGAGTGCCTCAGTCCCCTCGGCCACCGCGGCCGGCCCAGTTCCAACAACCTGGGCATGGGAAGAGCTGTTATCGAGTATCAGCAGCAGCTCTGCGCAAGCGCAGTTTGCTGGAATATGGCAACTGGCAGCTGGCAACTGCTTGAACGAACCCTGTCTACTGCTGCTGAAGCAGAGCTGCCGCCTAGCGGTTGAGCACGCAATTAATGTGCACCGATATCATTCCTTTAATGCGTGATCTGTGGTGCACTGAATGAAGAGAAGGATGATTGGATGATTAGCTGCATGCGAGTCTTCAGGGCAGTATGAAGAGAAGGATATTTTGTGTTATTTTATGACAAGTTTTTTTGTTTAGAGTGTAAATTTGCCTCCTATACAATAATCTTGATTCAAGATTATGGTATAGGAGGCAAACTTCTGCAGGCAATTAAAGGACTTTACGTAGACTGTCAGGCAGCAGTTAGAGTAGATGGCAAATTAAGCTCATGGTTCAGGGTAGTTTCAGGGGTAAGACAACCTGTCACCACTGTTGTTCATACTATTCATGGATCATATGTTGAAAACAGTAGACTGGCAGGGCGGGATTAAAATAGGTGAAAACAAAATAAGCAGTCTCGCATATGCGGATGACTTAGTTGTAATGGTCGATTCAATTGAAAGGTTGCAAACTAATATTTCAGAGCTCGATCAGAGGTACAAGGATTATGATATGAAGATTAGCATCTCCAAAACGAAAGTAATGTCTATGGGAAAGAGATTCAAACAGATTGAGTGCCAAATAGGAGGAACAAAGTTAGAACAGGTAGACAGTTCCAAGTACCTGGGATGCATTTTCTCACAGGATGGCAACATAACGAAAGAACCGGAATCGAGGTGCAGCAAAGCTAATGCATTGAGTGCTCAGCTAAGATCTACTCTCTTCTGCAAGAAGGAAGTAAGTACCAAGACGAAGTTAGCAGTGCACCGTTCTATCTTTCGACCAACTTTGTTGTATGGGAGTGAAAGTTGGGTGGATACAGGGTACCTTATTCATAAGATAGAGGTTACAGATATGAAAGTAGCAAGAATGATTGCGGGTACCAATAGATGGGAACAATGGCAGGAGGGTGTGCATAATGAGGAAATCAAAGAAAAGCTGGGAATGAAGCAGTTAGAGCGAACAGACTGAGATGGTGGGGTCATGTTACACGCATGGGAGAAGCAAGGTTGCCTAAGAGACTCATGAGCGCGTAAGTCGAGCGCGTAAGAGGAGTCGAGGTAGACCAAGAAGAAGGTAGTTAGATTCGGTGCTGAATGATTTTGAAGTGAAAGGCATAACATCAGACGAGGCATCAATGTTAGCATTGAATGGGGGATCATGGAGGAATTTTATTAGAGGTACTATGCTCCAGACTGAACGCTGAAAGGCATAATCAGTCTCTGATGATGATGATGATGATAATGATGATGATGAGTGTAAATTTGTTATCTCGCGACGCCCTTGATACTACTACGCGACACCCCAAGGTGTCGCGCGACACGCAGTTTGGAAAGCTCTGCTCCGGAGTTTCACCGGTTGTGTGGGCAGCCCTCCGGCTTGTTGCACTGCCAGTGCTCCGTGCCGCCCGAAGTGCAGTGCGGGCGGCGGCGGCGGCGGCGCCGGCAGCGGCGAGTCTGTTCTGCGCCCATGCGTGACCGCGGCCAGCGTCGGGCAGTGCGAACCGATCCGACACACGGCCGCCTCTCCGCTTCACACGCCCCGTAGCCAAGCCACCAAACCTCACCTCGCGCAGCCGCCTACCACCGGCCACAACAAGACCGTCTGCATTGTGTGCTTTGTGTCCGCAACAACTGCGAGGCACTATTCACACGCGGATACGCAAATCGCGTCTTCAGCTATGCGCCAATCAGGAGACTAGCAAGCCGTACGACTCGAGTAGCCCATCACACTCAACACGCTTCGAATCTCCCGTACTGTCGAGGGGCTTCTACATCTATATAAATAAGAGAGGCGTTTGAAAAGTTCGTGCAAAACTAAGAACTGCTAACGTGATTGGGGAAAGCCATTTTTATTTTTCGACATAGTCTCCTTTTAGACATAAAATGTTTAAATGTTTGTAAAGCCTATGGGACTCAACTACGGGGTTATCAGTCTCTAAACTTACAAACTACTTATGAACTACTTACGAACTAGAACGGCACAAATATCCATGCCCGAGGGGGGATTCGAACCCCCGACCGTAGTGGCCGTGCAGACCGTGACTGGAGCGCCTCAGTCCCCTCGGCCACCGCGGCCGGCTTTTAGACATACGCTTCATTCAACGCTGTTCTAATTAGTTGGCCGGCCGCGGTGGCCAAGGGGGCTGAGGCGCTTCAGTCACTACGGTCGGGGGTTTGAATGCCCCCTCGGGCATGGATATTTGTGCCGTCCTAGTTCGTAAGTAGTTCATAAGTAGTTTGTAAGTTTAGGGACTGATGACCCCGTAGTTAAATCCCATAAGATTTACAAACATTTGTAATTTGAACTAATTTGTTGACCTCTTCCAAATAATAGGAATTTCCAAGCCTGAAAAATAGCTATTAGTTTCTGTAATCAGCTCCTCGTTTGAATGAGACCGCCAGCCATTTCTTCAAATTGGGTAACAAATATAGTCCGAGGGAACCAAGTCTGGAGAATTGTGGGAAGGGGGGGGGGGGGAGTGAAACGAGTTGGAATCCTATTTCCAATAGTTTTGCGACCACAACTACTGACGTGTGTGCTGGAGCACTGCCGGTATGGGCCAATCGCCGGCGTTTCCCTTGCAGCTCGATTTCAAAACGGTCCAATAACTATCAATAATATGCGCCTGTAATAGTTTTACCCTGTTCCAGATAGTCGATGAGGATTATCCTTTGCGAACCCCAAAAGAGCGTCGCCATTATCTTTCCTACCGAAGGACCGATCTTCGTCTGTTTTGCTGCAGAGTCTCCCTCGGTCTCCCTGTTTGGTCTCAGGAGTATATACATAATTAAGAAACTTTCACACAGTTGAAAATTAGGTGTTAAAATTGTAATAGTCTGAATAAAACTCCTTGGTCCGCTTGAGCTGTTATTTTATTGGAGTCGTGAAGACCCGCACTACCGGTTTCACAGCTTACAGTTGCATTTTCAGGTGCTTTTTTAAAAGTTTTCCATATAAGTCACTAAATTGATTGCAGAATTTTCTATACTTTTACCAAAAATGACAAGAACCGCACAGTAGACTTCTTTTTATGTTTTTTAAGAAAAGAGCGAAGGTGCTTGCGGTACGACCTCACCATTAACCCCGTTATCCATCACAAATGACTTATATGGAAAACTTTTAAAAAAGCACCTGAAGATGCTACTGTATGTTGTGAACAGGCAGTGCGAGTCTTCACGACTCCAATAAAATAACAGCTGAAGTGGACCAAGGACTTTCATTCAGACTATTACAATTTTAACACCTAATTTTTATCTGTGTGAAAGTTTGTTAATTATGTAGAGGCCTAAATATTTTAGCTGTGGTTGCCCGTCATACAAAATTCTTTGCTCAGGAGTATAGTAATCTATCCATGTTTCATCCACAGTGACAAAAGGACGCTTAAACTCCTGCGGATTCTTCCTGAACAGCCGCAAACCTTCCTTGCAACACTTCACACGATTCCAATTTTGGTCAAGCGTGAGCAATCGTGGCGCCCATCTTGCGGATGGCTTTCTCATGTCCAAATATTTACGCAGAATATTATGTATCCGTTCATCCGAGATGCCCACAGCACTAGAAATCTCACGCACGTTAACTCTTTTGTCATCCATCAGCATATCAAGCATTTTATCAATGCATTCTGGAGTCGTAACTTTCGCAGGGCGGCCAGAACGTTCAGCAGCACTTATGCCCGTATGGCCACTCCGAAAATTTTGAAACCAGTTCTAATCGAAGGTGCAGAGTCACCTTAATGCTTATCAAGCTATCAAGCTTCTCTTTAGTCTTCTGAGGCGTTTTACCTTTCATAAAGTGATGTTTAATCATCATACGAAATTCTTTTTCGTCCATTCTTTGATAATCACTAGACTTCCTTGATTCACACTAATGCCAAACGAAAACAAATAGACGAATATGGCTGAAACTTGGTTTGCGTTCTTTCCAAAGATAACATGACCTCGATACGCGCCAGTGGTGCCATCTCTCGGACTTTGCACCGACTTTTCAAACGCACCTCGCATTCCGCAAGTCACATTGAAGTGCATGGCAGAGGATTAATCGAACCGCTTTTATGATGTTTCTCTACACTTCTACACTGTAATAGTTCGCGGGAAAAAGAGACACCTAATTCTTTCGATCTGATTCCTCTTATTTTATTCTGATATTCATGTCTTCTTATGTAGGTGAGCGCTGACAAAGTATGTTCGCATTCGGAAGAGAAAGTTGGTAAAAAAAAGTTTCACAAATAGTTGTCGTCTCCAACGATTAACGATTTTGTTTTAATGATTTCCACCCCAACTCCTGCCTCATTCCCGTGACACTCTCTCCCTTATATCGCGATAATACACAACTAGCTGCCCTTCTCTGAACTTTCTTTAAATCGTCCGTCAGTCTCATTTGTTGGGGATCAGACAATGAGCAACAATACTCCAAAGTAGGGCACACAAGTGTATTGTAGGCAGTTTCTTTAGTAGAACTGTTCCATCTTCTGTTTTGCCAACGAAAAGTAGTCTTTGGTTCGCTTCCCCTACAATATGTTATATGTCTTTTTTCCAAATTAAGTTGTCTGTATTTGTTACTCCTAGGTATTTAGTTAAATTTACGGCCTGTAATTTTGACTAATTTATCGTGTAAATGAAGTTTAATGCTCTTCTTTTAGTGGTTATATGGATGACCTCACACTTTTCATTATTAAGAGTCAATTGTCATTTTTGTACCATGCAGATATCTTATCTAAATGATTTTGTAGTTTCTTTTGATTTTATGGTGACTTTACGAACCGATAAGTGACAGCATCATCTGCGAACAACCTAAGAGAACTATTCAGATTCTATCCTAAATCTTTTATAAAAATAAGGAACAGTAGGGGCCCTATAACACTTCCCTGGGGAACGCCAGATATCACTTCAGTTCTACTCCATGACTTTCCGTCAATTACAACGTACTGTGTCCCTTCTGTCAGGAAAACGCTAAATTGTGGCGATATTCCATAAGCACACAGTTTGATTAGAAGACGCTTGTGAGGTGCGGTTTCGAAAACCCTTCGGGAAATCTAGAAATACGAAATCTGTTTGACATCTCTGGTCGATAGCACTCATCACATCATATGAGTAAAGAGTTTCATAAGAATGATACTTTCTTCTTGCGGCGCGAAAGAAAATGAAATTAATTTCACTGACAGAGGAACATATTATTTGCCCACTCTGCTGCCTACACTATAATGTCTAATGGCTCTAGCAGTAACTGTTAAATAATAAACTAGATAACTACAACTAGTCCCCTCTGACGGCCATATTACAAACTGCGATACTAACAGTAGGATGGTAAAACGCTCAGTCTTGCTTCTGACATACACAGAAGTAGTTGTATTTACGAGTTCCGGTAACGAAAATGAAGATTGCTGTGTCTTACGTTTTCTAATAGATGTGCAGTACATCAGCACAATTCGATAAGATCTTAGGATAAACAGTTAACGTAAGGTAAAGATATGCTCAGAACGTGACATGTCACGGTTAATATATTGATTTACAGAGAAACCAGTGATATTTGGAAAGTCCAACAACCGACTACTAGAACATGTAACACAAGTTGGGTTGAAAAGGACTACTCAAATGCATTTTTTTCTTTAAAACTCTTTCAAGGTGTGATGGAAGTATGCATTGACAGTGATATTATTACCATGGTTATTTCCTTTTGAAGTATTGACGTGTTGTGTTTTTCAGATGAAGCTAGACTCAACCATGTAACAGACAAAATTCAGTCAATCTTCAAATTTCATCAAAAGGACAAAATTATTGCTGCATATCATAAAATGTAATACAGATATAAGGTATTGCTGTGTGTTATTCACGTAATATCATTTGAAAATGGCGACACAGGTAGTCGAAACTAGTCACGTCATGTAAAGAAGTGAATAAATAATTAATGTAATAATTTTGTACAGTGACTGTGACGTGTGACATTTTTGACTTTTGTATGAAGTCTAGAACATAAGGTAACATTTACCAATCGCACTACGAACCGACTATTGATTATTAAAATATAGGATATCGGTCAATAACAACTTTATAATAGTTTTATTATTACTGCCAGTACCAGTAGACAGACTTGTAAATTTGTGCCGTGGACAGATACCACATTATTTCTAATATTTAAAACTAAAAACATGGTGCACGTGTATTAAATAACCGAGTTAATGATTGTTTCACCAAAATCACTTACGATTTCGTTGCACTGCAAATCATATGGACTGCTGAGATTTTTCTAAGGAACCTCTACTTCCTACTATTATCTCTTACATTCTCCCCAAAGTTTTCGTTTTAAATAGTACAGGTATTGTCGTGCTATTTAAAATTCACAGGCAGAAATTTTTTAGATCTATCTTTATAGGGTTAGGAATTTGTATTGGATTTAATTAGGGGAAGTTATAATATTAGTCGGTTTTAAAAGCCTGTTTTATTTTAAAAATAAATATTTAAATAATTCTTTTTCTGGTTTTTGGTGTAGTGCATGTGAAATTTTTATATCGATTTCAAACATTATAATGAGATTACAGCGGACATGTGGTAGCTTTTAGGTTAATTTCAGTAATTTCAATACTTCCTTCTCCTACGTACTATATCTCGTGAAAAGGCCGTGAAGGTAAAAACTAGAGAGATTCGTGCCACGAAAAGGGAAAGAGAGAAACAGCAGTGGTACAAAAAGTGCCCTCCGCCACACGCCAGAAAAGAAATGGATTAATGTTCAAATGTTTGCTGATGTGGTGCGGATGCGGATAACACTTTTCTTATCCGCGCACGAGAACCTCGCACTTAAAGAGTTAAGAGAAGGACTATAGAGTGAATATCCAAATCCAGTGCATATTTAGCAATTACGAAGCATTTCCAGATTCGAGAGGGCTAAATATGACTGGCGTGTCTGGTAGAAAGATTCCTTTGTAAGTAGAACAACTGTACATTGTTTTATACTAATAGCCTTCTAAAACTGTACAAAATATGAAGTAAATCCGTGACACGAAGGTCGTGGCCTTACCTGGCAAGAGAATATTCCGAACACATCGCAGCCGCGCGGAGTGGCCGCGTGGTCTAAGGCGTCATGCCACGGACTGGGCAGCCGTTCCCGCCAGAGGTTCGAATTCTATGGGTGTGTTTGTTGACTTTAGTGAAAGTTAGTTTAAGTGGTTTGTAAGTCTTGGGACTGATGACCACAGCGGTTTGGTCCCATAGGTTTACAAACATTTGAACAGTTTTGAACACTTTGCACTGTTTTCAGGTTTTTTAACCCTTTGCTATGTGGTTTCGTAGCGTAACCACGATAATATTTTCACTTTGTGCCTACTGTAAGCGTGGTTTCTCGCTGAGTACACCTTGTCGTTGTTAATCTGTACATCAGTTTAGCGACAAAATGGTAACTACGCGCTGTATGCTGATCCAGCGCTACTTGAAACAAAAATGTAAGTAAAGAAAAATCGTTTGATGTTCCATTGCTTCTCTTTTCTCGAATAATGTTTTCTATTCGTTCGTTAGGTAAGATATTTCGTGTTTTATATAATCAGCAATAACATCAGTTTCCAAATACTAGATAATATTGAATACACATAACGTTTCACTACAGTATACTTAGGTTTGCTGTTTCAATCGAAACCACCGTGCAGCAAAACAATTTGGATTGTGGGTTATGTTTGTAGTGAATTCTTGAAAACCCAACATATTACCGAATAACTTTATAAATCGATGACCTTATTTTCAAATACTCTTACATTTAATTTTTTTTCTAAGTTACTCTGATGTTTACCCCATGACATTAATAAATATAAGCAACAATGATTAGTGCCAGTATACACTATTTACTTTTAACAATTATATTACTCGCCAGATGTGGAGAGCGGGCAGAGATCCTATTTCTGCCCCTGAGGCTACGATATAAGCGGAACTTGGCAGTGGCTAACAGTTTGAAGATTCTCTACAAGATTTCGCTTCTGATTCTGAGGAAGAATTTATGACACCGGTGAATGGGCGTACAGAGTCTGTTGATGTGATGTAAGACTTGGGATCTGAAGATGACCAACCACTAAGTAGTTTCCTACTCAGCAACAAACTGACCGAATTTGAAAATGGCTCAACAATCATAATTATTTCTATTCTGATGAATCAATTTTCCCAACTATCTATCAAGGCCAACCAATATTCCAGATAATACAAACATTCAAAATGTTGAAATGTTTGTAAATCTATCGGACTTAACTGCGTGGTCATCGGTCCGTAGCTTACAACTTAAACTAAGATAAACTAACCTATGGACAACACAACCCATCCACGCCCGAGAGGGGGATTCGAACCCCCGACGGCGGATGGTCGCGGGCACAGCAACACAGCACTCCAATGCGCACGGCTAACCCGCCGCGACTACAAAATTCAAACGTTCAAATGTTTGTTAAGCTTATGGGACTTAACTACGGGGTCATCAGTCCCTAAACTTACAAACTACTTATCAACTACCTTATACTAAGGACGGCACAAATACCCATGCCCGAGGGGGGATTCGAACCCCCGACCGTAGTGGCGACTAAAAACGTTCGTGTGCAATTGTTTCTTCTTTTATTCCCAATGAATTTGATTGATGGGCTATTATTTCAAACCAATCTTTATGGTACTCGTTTATCCAGGGATACGAGTCAACTACAGCAAATGAAATGAAGTTTATTTTGTGATAATATTTCTGTTCAACACATTACTGATTTGAATGAAATGTTCATTTGCGATAAATAGAAAAATAACAATACGGCAGCTTCCATGTGCGGGTCTGTTTAAGGTGGTATTGCAACAGTGGTTTCACACCGGAACCACTTCTTTGTGCCATAATGTCAAATAATAATTGAAAATAAACGTGCCGGCCGCGGTGGCCGAGGGGACTGAGGCGCGCCAGTTACGGTCTGCACGGCCACTACGGTCGGGGGTTTGAATCCCTCCTCGGGCATGGATATTTTTGCCGTCCTTAGTGTTAGCTAGTTCATAAGTAGTTTGTAAATTTAGGGACTGATGAACCCGCAGTTAAGTCCCATAAGCTTTACAAACATTTGATTTTTGTTGTTGAAAATAAAC
The DNA here is from genome assembly GCA_026315105.1 of Locusta migratoria. NCBI lineage: Eukaryota > Metazoa > Arthropoda > Insecta > Orthoptera > Acrididae > Locusta > Locusta migratoria. Next base: position 362,228,482 of record CM048746.1, on the reverse strand, counting down.
GTTATATTCCGGTCTCATTTATTTATTTATCGTATGGCTTTACAAGTGCAAGTGCAGTATTGACATCATAAATTTACATAACACAAGATATAAATAGAAGTACACATATACATATACACAGTAATATGAACAAAACAAGCACCAGTGATTATTAAATGTGGGCAAAGCTGAAATAGAATGACAGCTACAATTCACTAAAAAGTTGTGTCCAAATGCGACAGCCACTCAGTAGCAGCAGGGTTGGCTTCCATGAAGTCTCTCCGGTCACTACAGAATCTTCGCAGTGGGCAATCTTGCACTATATGTTGTAATGTTTGTTCGTCACCTTCACAGTCACACGTTGGGTTATCATTAGCACCATACTTGTACAGCTTGGATTTAGTTCTTGCATATCCAGTTCTCACTCGGTTAAGCTGACTCCAGATTTTACGGGGAAGTTGCATTCCTGGGAGTTCTTGGCTGGGGTCCTCTATGTTGTGTTGGTTAATGTCAATATTGTTCCACTCTGTATTCCAGGATTTGTTGCAGTCACATGTATTTCCTTGGGCAAGTGTTCTGTCTTCCCATATTGGCGCTCTTGATTTGAGGCAAGCCGGCCGTTGATATTCTTCTGTTATTCAGGATTACTTTTCCCTTTCCTCCTTCTGACCATCATTTTAAGTGTCTTTTCAATCATCCAAGCCGGCCGCGGTGGCCGAGGAGACTGAGGCGCGCCAGTCACGGTCTGCACGGCCACTACGGTCGGGGTTCGAATCCCCACTCGGGCATGGATATTTGTGCCGTCTCAGTTCGTAAGTAGTTCATAAGTAGTTTGTAAGTTTAGGGACTGATGACCCCGTAGTTAAGTCCCATAAGCTATACAAACATTTGAACATTTGATTTGAGGCGATATCTACAGCGGTCATCTAGTACTCTTGCCTTATCTGGATGATTTACTTTTTGCCATTCCTGAATCGTTGCCTGCTGTCTTCAGATTTCAGGCGGAGAAATGTTTGAGAGGACATGAAACCATTCTAGAGGTGTTGCCTTTAATGTCCCTGTTATCGTCCTCGTGGCTTTATTGAGCTGGACGTCAATCTTCTTTAAAAAAAGTTCAAATGTTTGTACAGTTTATGGGACTTAACTACGGGGTTATCAGTCCCTAAACTTACAAACTACTTATGAACTAACTAATAGTAAGGACGGCACACAATCTTCTTCACATGGGCACTCCTCCTCCGCACAGGGGCACAGTACTCTGCCACGGAATAAACACGTGATCTTGCTGCAGCACGTAGTGTATTTGCATCCGCTCCCCATGTGGTACCTGCTTATCTCCGGATGATGTTATTTCGGGTTTTCAGTTTCTTGCTAGTTAGTTTCAGGTGTTTCTTGAAGGTAAGTGACCTGTCAAGAGTTATGCCTAAATATTTGGGAAATTTGTTGTGTTTAATTCGCTTGCCGCAGAATGTAATATATTTAGCTCTCTGATGTACAAGAAAAACATAATTTAAACTCGGTTTTAAGCAATAAAATAATTCGTGGATCAAAGGATTAAGGTTTTCTAGACTGACAAATCCTGTTGAGGAGTAGCCGTGAGATAAACCACGATTATGTTTTGGGTGGGGCTTCAGACATCTAGTTGTGGATGAGACGTCATGCTGCAACCTTCGAGCTTCCTTTGTAGCAGGTATGATTCTGTCGGTTGTTGGCATCCACAGTTCTCTCACAGCTCTCCCGCTTCGGTGACGATAAAAAAAATGGGCCAGTGGAACGGCGGTGCCTACGAAAGAGGTCGTGCGAAACGCACGGCCGACGTGCGTGGCGCGCTCCGCCGCAGCGGTGGTGGAGTGGACTTCTTGCCGCCGGGCGCCCGCCCGCCGCTAAGTCAATAAATCCCATTACGGGCCATTATTATGGGTGTCGGGCGGGCACCTTACGCGCTGCCGATCCAAATTAAGCCGTTTCGCTGGCTCTTCCCACGGCGCGATGAAAACAGGACCACCAGAAAACGGAGCACAATGTTAGTCTTGGCTTTCTTGCCGGCACGCCGGCGGTCGCGATATTGTTCCGGCGGAGTAAAAACCCAGTGGGGGAAAAGGGCGGGAAGAGAGAGAGAGACAGAGAGATAAAGAGGCATTGAGGAGGCAGATGGAGGCGGGCGGGGCTGGAAAAGGACAGCGAGAGGCGGCGATGGACGCACGGAGGGCAGCGGCGGCGGCTGGAGAATCCAATTACTCCAGAGGTGTCGGCCGGGGAAATAAAAAAAACTAGGGGGGGGGGGGAGGGGAGGAAGGGGAAAGCCCCGGCCCGCGCAGGGGGCGGATGGGTGCATGCGAGCGCGAGAGAGACGGAGAGAGGGACCGTCACGGTCCGCTGCAGGCCGCTGGGCTCGATGCGGCGACCACCCGACCGCGACTCTGCCCGGTGTACGGCGTATCCGTTTGTCAGGGGCTGATTTGGTCATCTTTTCGTGCAGCTGTCTAGCACATTTTCGAATAATCAACATGCGAATTCTCTGTTACATTGTATCTAAGTGCTCTTTATCAAATATATAAAGAAGAGTGTCCGTATATTTGTACGTGTTGCATACTGTAATGATACTGCTGACCCCCTCATCTCAGTGTCATCGTACGATACCGTCTGCCTGGTCATCTCATTTCAATGTCATCCTACGATACCGTCTGCGTAGGATCCGGAATCGTGTGGTTCAGTTGTGATATATGTTGCGTGTGAAGTTAAATGTTCAAATGTTTGTTAAGTTTATGGGACTCAACTACGGGGTCATCAGTCCCTAAACTTACAAACTACTTATGAACTACCTTATACTAAAGACGGCACAAATATCCATGCCCGAGGGGGGATTCGAACCCCCGACCGTAGTGGCCGTGCAGACCGTGACTGAAGCGCCTCAGTCTCCTCGGCCACCGCGGCCGGCCGTGTGAAGTTAAAAACGTAATATCCAGCCTAGGTATCAGTGTAGAACAGTGTCTCAGTGATACTGCGATTAAAACAAGTGATAGATTTCATTAATTAAGAGATTTGTATAAGACGTTTCCAGATAATTCTATAAACAATACTTTTGCCATCGTACATTACTTCAATAAAAAGACAGACGAAGGGTACAAACTTTTGTAAAACATAAAGACATGAAAGTAAATAGCATTGTATATATGTTAGACTCATAAACAAGTTGTGTAGACCAGCTAATTGTGTTATTTCGACTATTACATTAATTATCAGTATTGAATTCTTTGTATATATTGACTGACGCGAGATTTAGAATCTAGTTTGAGAATTGCCAAGATAATTGATAGCTCAATATATGTTAGGAACATGTATGATGTACTCGTTAACTAATTAATTGATATTTAACACCGCACTTTGTTGTTAACAGAAAGATCGGAAATTTCGACTTAAAAATACATGTGCCATCTAAAATTTTTTATGCATAGTTTTCATTTTATATTCTGATTATTTTTGTATACATGAAATGTTTTACTGTTATGTACGTTAAATGTAAATTACTATATTCAATTGTTATGAACAATGGATAATGTAAGGTCATTATTGGCGATGTTATATATTTGGCTCACCGCCTTGCGTGGGGGAGTTCGAGTTTTGGCTGTTCTGAAGAGCACTGGAACCTATGTCAGTTTGTGTTTTGAAATGGGAGTACTACCGTTCTGGTGCTTTGTAATTGAAGTTGTTATGTTTTGGTAAAGAAGAAGTTTGAATCAAATTAAAGAAGAAGTGAAAAATTGTACCTACGAGTATTTATTTCTATCACGACGCTCCAGGAGAATACTGTTGCAGCGAGCAGAACCCCCATACATCGAAATGTTGAAAAGATGAGTATTATTTTGGAAAGTGGTAGAATGAACTGTAATTACTTACATAGCATACAAATGTTCAATACAAATCTACATTTTTCATCCAATCTTTATGAAATTTTGTACACGTAAGCTTTAATCCATGAGAACGGTCGCCAGAAGTGTAAGAATCACGTACGATACATAGTTCACGAGATACGACGTCATAAACAATGAGATGCGCAGAAAACTGCTGCATTTAGCGACAATTCTGCTCATTTTCTCCTAAACCGCTGGACCGATTTCAACCAAATTTCTTACGGCGAGGTAACAATTTCCGCATGGTTAAGAATCACATACAACACATGGTTCAAAAGATATTACCTCATAACCAATAGAACTCGCAAAAAATTGCCATATAATGCGGCGAGACTTTCGAAATACACTGTATGAGAACGACAGTACTTAGCGACTTGCAACAAACTTTAAACATAATTTCAAACCTTTATTAAACTTTTGCTCGCTGGCAACCATGGTAAAATGATGAAAGAAAGAAAAAGTTTCTCGCGTACTACTTTTCCGCTGTTTATGGAAGAAAACTACGGTTCTCGGTATGACGTTACAAGTTACAATTTGAACACTACAAATTGTAGCGACAGGAAATTTTACAGACAGTATACACATATATAATTGAATGTAGCTCCTAAATTGTATCACAGTACGATACGAAGTTCATGAGATATGTGCACATAAACAGTAACCTTCCGCTGTTCATGGACTAAAACTACGGCTTTCGGTATGACGTTATAATTTATAATTTCTTCACTACAAATTGTAGGCACAATATACACGCATGTAGTTGAGTTTACCTTCTAAATTGTATCACAGTATGACACGTAGTTCATGATATATGAGCACATAAACAGTTACCTTCATGGAAAATGTCCCCTTCCCGCACCAAGTTTTAATCTGTTACTTCTTTACTTCTAACTGTATTCCCAAGATATTCTACAGACGTACAGCCCTTATGCAAATGAATATATACATGAAAAAGGGCAGGAATAAATAAATAAATACCCGGACAAAGCCGGATTTTCAGCTAGTGTATATATATGTTTGCTGTATGTCCTCATGTGTTCATAAACCATTCATTCGATTGCAATGAAACTTTGGTGAACTGTTCACCGTACACCCACGAAGTTTCCTGACCCAAAAACAAAAGAGCATGACACATAGCTCAGGAGATATGACGTCATAAATAATGAGAAGCCACCGCATTAGAATACCCAGCTTTATGCGTCAATTATTGGAAAATGGATCCCCCCCCCCCCCCACACACACACACAGAGACACACAAAATGATGAAACGATACCGCTCACAACAGTTTCGCTGTAGATGCCATAAAACTGTCGCATCACGCATGGCCTTGTATCAAATGAAGTTAGCATTACAGATTTGCATGTTTTATTTTTGTCTGCAAGTCTCCCTTAATTCTCTTGCATCCAAAATTGGGCAGTCTGTTTTCTCAATCTCTACCTATGTAAAAGCGAAAGGACACTTACTGACTGACTAAACGCGAAATCTAGAAAACTACTTCGCCTATGAAGTTGGCAGGAATGTAGTTTATAGGTAGCAAACGTCACCTAAGAAATTATTTTGTGATAGGTGCATGGCGGAGCATACTTCTCCTACAGACTCACGAAGTCTACAGTTTCATTCCCATCTTCACGAAATTTTGCACGCTTGGCCTTCAAGACAAGAGGAAGGTCACCGTCTACTTTTATACGGTGCATGGGGGAGGGTATATTGCAACATAAAAATGGATCCCTAAATACCTTGGTCGCGCCATAAGTTGAGAACGGTTAGCCGGATTTCACAGATTTTTTTTTGTAGTTTTCGTTATTCTCAGAACAAGGGGTGTATGGAATAAAAGTGGAATATTTGAGAACACCAAAGTGCGTTTTTCAATATGACCCTGTGTTTTTATTGCATAGAAATCTACAGTTTTGTTCCGATATTGATGAAATTTTATACACCCTACTTAAAAACAAGAGAAATGTCACTGTCTGTATAAAATTTCGTTCGGTGCATGGTGGAGGGTACTTACCGAATTTTACAAAATGTGTAGTTTTGCTTCAATCTTTATAAATTTTTGCACACATGACCTTTAAATTAAGAGTAAAATCACTGGGTACATAAATATTTGTACGGTTCATAACAGAGGGTACCTCGTAGAAAACTTTGCCGAGAGAGGGAATGGTGGAAACGAACAGAGAGATGGGGGAGAAAGAGGTGGATGCAGAGATAGATGGGGAAAGGGAAAGTGGACTACGAGAGTATACAATAAAATAATAAATACCCGGGAACGCCGGGTTTACAGCTAGTTTATTATAATATTGCCCACTCGCGAATATAGCTTCAGAACAAACACCATTATTTGTTTGATCAGTAGAAATTACAGCTTTATTATTATTATTATTATTATTATTATTATCACTACCAGTTCTAGCAGGAGGAATTACCATATTATTTACTGATCAAACCTAACCACATCATTCTTTGAATTACGTATGACATCTTGCGAGACTGCATAGTGCATATTTCACGATTTTCGAAAGCGTTTGACATGGTGCGGCACTTCAGACTACAGATGTTACGGAGATTCGATTCCGATTCCGAAAGTTCATAACTTCGGATTCATTTTGCTGCTTCGATTCAGATTTCTGTTCAGATAAATTTTAAACGAAAATTATATCGGAGTTTGATGTACAGTGGCTGCGGTGGCGGCGGTCGCAGTCAGCGTGTACAACCATTTTCTTGTCCAAGGCAGTCTAAATTACATTTTCAGACTATTGTTTCATCAGTAATGACACCTAGGACTAACGCTGGAATTCCATTATTTGTCAGAATACACTGGTTTATACCAGAGCCTGCCAGAAATTCTGCACACGCTCAGTACTGCTTCGCATGTGCAACTTCCGCGTCCAAGAGCGAACCCGAAACCGTCGTCGCTCACGTTGTGTGTCTCTGCACAGATGTCACTGCTCTCGTTTTACCCAACATACTGACTACAGCGTTCTAGTGTGCATTTGGTACAGGTGTCTAATCACATCCGACAAACATGTTTTGGACAGTTTTCTTCTATTGAAGAGAATTTATTTAATGAGTACAATCAGTGACTATTCTTCGTTATGGTGGAAAGTGAATACAAGATTTCAACCCCTGTACTCGATTGTCCGCCAATATTTGTCGTCTCCACCCAGCTCAGTAGCAAGGGAACAACTTTTTAGTGATGCTGGCCTAATCTGTGACCTGTTGAGGAGTAGATTGGACGGAGAAAAATCTGCGAAGCTTTTGTTTATAAAATATAATTTAGTTCTTTTGAAGTCGCTTCATTTGGGTTCATTTATTATAAGTGTTTAAGACTTTTGTGTTTATTTTCAACTCCCAGATATACAGTATAAACCTACCTATATTACTTTCTGAACTAACAATAAGTATATAACGTGGGTAATTTTATTCTATTAAACATACCCTTAACAGTTTAACATAGCTCTCTTCAGCCTCCATTTCCGATTTCGGTTCCGATTCCGCTAAACCATATTTAAAAACTCCGCTTCCGAATTCGGTTCCGATATAACCACTTCCGTTACATCCCTACTTCAGACCAGTGGCGCAGCCACAGGGAGGGGGGGGGGGAAGGCGAGGGGACAGGCTAATGGGGCTGAAGACGCCACCCCCCCCCCTCCGGGGCACCGCCCAAAGATTTTTTACTTTTATTATTAATTTCCACAGTTGTTTGTTGTTGGTTCTTACTGAGAACTAGAAATCCACGCAACCAGTTTCGATCCCTATTTAATGGATATAGTACTCCGATATAGGGACTCGAATATGGAATAATGGAATGCCGAAACTGGTAGTGAAAGAATAAACGTTTCTGTTAAACATACGGCTGTTGCTATCCTTCTTCCTACACGCTCTTGACCAGCCGCAGTCCCGGTTCCACCAGTAATGATGGACTCAATAAGAGAATCCCGTATTTTTCGAATACAGCATTAGTAATGTGCATCTTGACAGAGTCACGTCAATTAAATATCTGGGAATAACGCTGCATAGCGATATGAAATGGAAGTAACATATAAGGACAGTCGTGGGGAAAGCGGATGTAGACTGTGGTTTATTGGGAGACTTTATAGAAAAATGATTCGTCTCTAAAGGAGATAGCATATAAAACACCTGAGCGACCCCGTCTTGAGTATTACTCACGTGTTTGGGATCCCCACCAGATCGGTTTAAAGGAAGACATAGAAACAGTTGAGAGGTGGCCGGCTACATTTGTCACTGGTAGGTTACATCAATGCGTGTTACTGAGATGCTTCGGGAACTGAAATTGAAGTTCCTGGAGCGAAGGCGACGTTCCTTCCGAGAAACGAAGAAATTTAGAGAGGCGGAATTTGAAACAGATTGCAGATCGATTCTGCTGCCAAGAGAAATTAGGTCTCGTACAGGTATATACAAGCATTCGTTTTTGGCCTCATTTTACATGGAAGTCGAACAAGAAAGCCCGAAACTAGTAGTGGTAGTAGGTACCCTCCGAAACGCACCTATGGGTGTCTGTAGTTCTGGCCCAGTACAACTTGCATGTATAGCTCTGGTCTTTTAACATAAAATTGCAACATGTCTGCACACTCATCTGTTATAAAAAAGTTCAAATGTTTGTAATTCTATGGGACCAAACTACGTTGGTCATCAGTCCCTAGTCTTACAAACTACTTAAACTAAGTTAAACTAACCTAAGGACGACACACACATCAATGCCCGACGGAGGATTCGAATGTCCGACGCGGGAGGCTGCGTGATCAGTAACGTGGACTCAAAAGTTATATACATGTTTCTTACTGGGCACCGTGTTCTAACCTGACAAACAAATTTTCATCAATAAATTATTAATTTTAATCAACCAAATCAAGGAATGATGCTTATTTCAGTGCGGAGGCAAACGAGGACTGGACTCCTGGCGAGCCATGGACTACAATGGTCAAAGTAAGGCGGCACATAAGAATTTGGTCTGTACGTGTATGAAGCCCATATGCCTGAGTGAAAAGTCAGTTTATGAACTGTTTTACTGTATGGTCGTCTGAAAGAACATGATTGCTAGTACCTTCACATCTGACATAGTATGTACTAATTACAAAGTAATTAGTACCAAAGAAAGACTATATGAAATCGGCCTCAACGAAAGTTACTTATGACAAAAGTGCCAACTAGCTGCCACATTAATACATACGTATACATGCAGAGGAAATAAAACTAATTGGAAGTGGATCATTACAATAACTTCACTATCGAACATAGCACCGTCGGTGCTTCTCTGACCCTAAGAACGCTATTTCTCAGAGTCAAAAAATTTCGCCGTGGTCTGGTTGATGAGAAATTATGTAAGTCATATAATTAACAAACTAGGAACTGATAACATCACAGAATTTATTTGCTATATTTGTAGTGCCAGTACCACAAAATTCGTCGGAATACTAAGCACGAGAAAAAATAAGGAGAACATGTTAACATTTTATTTGAAAGAGTGTGAAGACGACTAGATAATAGGGCAAGCAAAACAAAAATGAGTTATTACTTGTATCATGTTCATTATTTTCACAAAAAGAGATCTATTGATTCGTCTACTAAGGAAGAAAAGCGAGCAGAAGCTACGCTGTATTGATAAACTTCCAGAAGTGCAAACCGGAGAAGCCGATTGTAGAAGTGGTGGTCGAGGCAAAACATGAAGAGCGTCAAGGTGAGCTGACGAAGGACGTAGTTGGTGGCCAACTGCGATCGCAGCTGTCATCAGAAGGTGTTCTCGCCATCACAGCAGCAAAAAAGGCAGAAGGCGGTGGGTGTGCGGCACAAGCTGTGCAGACAGGAATTTCAGCAGTTACAACCCACCAGCAGCAGAGAGGGGGGGGGGGGGGGGGGAGACAACGAGGCAGCGAATACTTCATCATGGACATTGCAAAGTGTCTTCAGTTACACACTCATTGCTTAATTCTCTTTCACTGTACGTTCTTTCATTTATGAACTGTTAATTTGCAGAATGAAAACTGTATTTATTTTTTTTAAATTATTGAGTTCCAGCAATTCGAGTTGTTTAAGAACAACAACGTCTTCACTGCTTCTGTTAACTATTTCAAACCAGCCAAAGCTGCATAAATGTTGGATATTATTGACGTGAACGACTTGAAAATGGATTCAGGCTATCCCAATACTAGTCGTCAATAAAAAAATAAGGAAATAAAAAAAAAAGTAAAGAAAATATTTGACGCTACTTTGGCTGTTTTAAAATAGTTAACACAATTATAAACTGCCCTTTTTATATAAGTGTTTGGGAATCTCTTATGAGTGATAAGTTTAAAAAATTAAGCATAATTCTCTAAACTGTAAGACTGTTGGTGTATTTGTATTGATATAAATAAATATTGTGCTATATATTAAAAAAAATTAAAAAAAGTGGAGCGTAACAAGCAAAGAGACCCAGGTCGAATCTCGACTCCGGAAAAAATTTTCATACGTCCATTTGTGTGATTTCAAAACTTACAAGCAATTGGGAGAAAAATACTCCAATAGAATCTAATTGCCCTTCAGTCATCAAATTCAAATGTTTGTAGAGCTTATGGGACTGAACTACGGGGTCATCAGTCACTAAACTTACCAACTAGCTAATACTAAGAACGGCACAAATATCCATGCCCGAGGGGGGATTCGAACCCCCGACCGTAGTGGTCATGCAGACCGTGACTGACGCGCCTCAGAACGCTCGGCCACTGCAGCCGGCCCTTCAGTCTGCACGCGAGAAGCAACTGATAGCTTAGTTCTTGTTTTACACTTTGTGTCAATATGAAATGTAATCGACTGATATGGGAGTGCAATCGAAACTTATGAATTTTTAATTTCGTGTCCTAGTGACATTTGCTTTTCAGTTATGTTTTAAAATGACAATAAACGAAATACGGATATATACGGAAGACATGATCACAGATTTGAAGTTCAGTATCCAGACAGTATAGAGATCACTTCTTGCACCTAACTTACACACACAACTGCAACCTTTAAGGTGTCTCGGTCTTTCCACGCGCTGCAGAAACAGAAAGTGGCCTATTCAGCGCAAATATCTCTGCAACAATAACAGAAACTGAAAGTAAGAAAATCCAAAACGAAACTAAATATAATTTTCAACAAAAATTACGTTTTCTCAATGGACATCACATGTTGTTACGCAATCAATAACATGAAAAATAATACACGGAATGGTGTCGTTTGCATTGCAATACGTCAATTACATTACGAAAAATTGCGAAGTGAATAGGACGCTGGATAGAACGAAAAAAATTGTTATTGCCCATCCCGAGTTTCAAGCGTCAAATCCACGTAGGAATATCTGATCGTAGTCAGCTTCAAGATAAACACAGAGTATCATACTGTAATACTTGCGTTACCGAGTTCATATTTTACTTCCAAATGAGTCTATTATAGCATCCTTTTTTTATTTCTGTCAATAATAACGCAAAATATTGAAAATGAAATTTTTGTCCCTCTTATCGTGTTATGGGTCATCTGCAACGAAACGTTTGTTGTGATCTTCAGTCCAAAGACTGGTGTGATACAGCTCAGCTCTCCGCGTTACCTTATCCTGAACAAGCTTCTTCATGCCTGAATAAGAACGGCAACCTACATCCTTTTCAACCTGGTTACTGTATTTCTCTCTCAAATTTCCCTCTTCGATTTCTACTCAATACACTTCCCTCTAATGCTAACCCGACGATTCTCTGATGTCTCAGAATGTGTCCTATTAATTTATCCCCTCTCTCAGTCGACATGTACCAGAAATTCATCAGTTACGCGATCTACCCATCTAATCTTCCGAGGTATGTAACACGAAATTTATAGAAGCTTTTTAACTTTTTAACTTCTTGTCGTCCACGTTTCACTCCCGTACCAGGCGAAACTCCAGACAAATGCCTTCAGAAGAGACTTTCTGACGTTTAGATTAATACTGGATGTCAACAAATTTATCTTCTTCAGAAATTCTCTTCTTCCTACAGCCATTATATATTTTATAATTTCTTTGCTTCGGTCGTCAGAACTTATTTTTCTACCTCATCTTCTTTTTTTATAGTTTTATTGTCTAATTGCTTCAGCATAGCTTGATTTCCTTAGACTTCGTTACTCTTGTTTTGGTCTTATAACCTTCTTTCAAGACATTATCCATTCCGTTGAAATGCTCTTCTCCATGAACTTCGATTCCTTCTCCAAATTTCTACTTGCTTTCCTTCACAGGTTGATCGATGTACAGAATGAATAACATTGGAAAAAGACTACATTTCCGTCTTACTCCCTTCCCAACCATTGCGTCCCTTTCATGTCTTTCAACTCTTGTAACTGCTGTCTGTTTTCTGTACGAGCTGTAGATAACTTTTCATTTCCTGTGTTTTACCTCTGATACCTTCAGAATTTGAAGTAATTAATGTATTCCAATCAACATTATCAAAAGCTTTCGTTAAATAAGTTATAAATGGAGGTTTGTCTTTCGTTAAACTATCTTCTAAATCATTGTTTCTTAACCTGTGGCTTGCGACCCACAAGAGGGTCGCAAAATCATGGAAAGGTGGGGGCGGGGGGGGGGGATACTGAGGAGTCGCCTGTGCAGGAGAAAATAAAATCTGTAAAATCCGTCTACCATTGTAAGTCACCACAAAAAGTCGAAGGATATCGTACCTATATCTCTGATCAGTAGAAGCGTCATTGAGATCCGTACGTACACCAATACTGACTCCTGCTAACACGATTCGTCCACTACCATGATACGGCGATGTTTCCGCGTTCTCTCTTGATGAGGGAACGACGATAGTCCGACCACAAAATCGTGACTCATCTGTAGATAGAACCCGGCGCCATTCGTTACAACTCCAATCCTGATGTTCCTCGTCCTAGGCCTCCCTACGTAAAGATCACATAATGGAAGGCGATTTCGAACTGTTTGTGTTGATATTGCGCTTCCTGGAGTGTGCGTTGCAGCTGAGTTGCATTCAGCCTCCTGTCTAGACGGTCATCACTTTCTAATGTTACCCGTGGACGACCTTGGTCTTGGCTTCTTTTAATGGTTCCTGTTGTCCAAAATCGCGTCCAGGTCCTGAAAATTACACTATGGGACATTACAATAGCTGAATCATCTCCCTTTATCCCACTTCCAACGTTACTATGGCTCTCCATGTCATAGCTTTAGGTAAGTCACGTTGTTGTTGCATTGCACTACCTACTCACTATACAATCTGAACGCAACTGCTTTTGTAATTCGGCCGGCCGCAGTGGCCGAGCGGTCTGCGGCGCGCCAGTCACAGTCTGCACGGCCGCTACGGTCGGGGGTTCGAATCACCCCTCGGGCATGGATGTTTGTATCGTCTTTAGTATAAGGTACTACCTAAGTAGTTTGTGAGTTTAGGGACTGATGACCCCGCAGTTAAGTCCCTTAAGCTTAACAAACATTTGAACATTTTTGTGTAAATCGTTTTGTACAGTAAAAAGAAGTCAACACCAATCCCCTGTGCAGCAGTTTTATGTTATAAACACTATCTCGGTTGCCCAATGTTGTTTGCTCCACTTCGTAGAACCGACAGAAATAGGTCGAATGATTTTAGTTCATTCTGCCGATGACAATACTTCAGAACCTAGATATCTGAACTGAACCCCCTAATTGTTATGAACAGTGTATGTCCATTTCTTATGGAAAAAAGTAAATTATGGGTCATGAGTATCCAAGAAATTTGACTTTGATACGTCAGTAAATAAACGAGTTACGTTCACCATTACGTTCCTTTCGAAATGGTCCTCCTAATTCGTCTTAGTACAAAGGGCGTTAAAGATGTTTGCACAGTCGACTCCATTTTGTTTTAATTTGTAGTAGGAGGAGAATGAACCTTTTTTGTAAACATACTTGGAATATTTAGCTATACATTGACCCTACTGAATGTAGCCTCCATCAATTGCAATGCATCGGGCCCAACGTGTTTTCCATGATGTAAATGCACTTAGGTAAAATTCTGGCGACTGACTTGTACACCATGACTTGACACAGGAAATAATGTCTTTCTTACCATCAAATGTTTTACCGCGCAGGTGTGCCTCTAGGTTCGACTGATTTATCATGTAACTGAATTTTAACGGATTTCTTTTAGTGGTCATATGGATGACATCAGACTTATCATTATTAAGAATCAGTTGCCATTTTTTTCAAGGTGCTTACATCTTATCTAAATTATTTTTCAGTGGATTTCGATTTTATGGTGACTTTACTAAATGATAAATGACAGCATCACGCGCAAACAACTTAACAGAGCTACTCAGATTGTCTCCTAAATGTAATATATAAAGATAAATGTTTGTGTGTTCGTTTTTCTTCTTTTTTTTTTTATGCGCGGCCGTACCGTTCTACCGAGTGTGATAAAACTTTGTGAACTTATTGCTTGCACTTTCGCGATGATCATAGGCACTATTAAATGACTGTACGAGAAATAGTTAAGGAGACATGACGTAGTAAACTATGAAATGCGCGGAAAAGTGCTGCATCATGCGACGTCATGCAGATTTTTTTATGTAAATCATTTTGTAGTTGCTTTTGATCTTCTGGTGACTTTACTAATCGATAAATGACAGCATCATCCGCGAACATTCTAAAGGAGCCACTCAGATTGTCCTAAATCGTTTAGAAAAATAAGGAACAGTAGGCCTGTAACCCGTGTGGGACGCCAGATATCACTACTGTTCTACTCGATGACTTTCAGTCAATTTAAGTTCTGTGCCCTTTCTGACAGCAAATCACGAATCCAATCGCACAACTGTGATGATATTCCATAAGCAGGCAACTTGATTAGATTGATAAACAGTGCTATTAGGACGCTGTGTAAAATTATAGAGCCACAGATAGTGATGTGGCCATGCGTTTATTTATGGCAATTTTATTATGTAAACACCCTTCCACGATTCTGAAGATGATTTTTTTTATCGAAACGCGTAAATAAACACATGACCACATCACTATCTGTGGCTCTATAATTTTACACAGCGTCCTAATAGCACTGTTTATCAATTAATACTGATATGGGCGCACACCTCATTATCGACTTTGTGTCACGTCTGGAAAACTTGATTAGAAGACGTTTGTGAGGTATAGTTCCGAACTTTCTGAACGCTCTTTGTATGTTGCAACTAGGCACGAATACCGACAAACTGATTATATACTGTAGGGTGGGCATCCCTCCATGTGTATCCCCCCGTGAGTATCCAAAAATGTCCAAGTGTTTGTTAAACTTAAGGGACTTAACTGCGGGGTCGTCAGTCCCTAAACTTACAAACTACTTATGAATTACCTTACACGAAAGACGACACAAACATCCATGCCCGAGAGGGGATTCGAACCCCAGACCGTAGCATTCGTGCAGACTGTGACTGGCGCGCCGCAGACCGCTCGGTCACTGGGGCCGGCGCGGGTATCCCCCCTCCTAATCACTTCCCCTTCCAGGCGACAAAACACGGAATTAGCGGCGAGGCCAGAGTCAGTTCTGAGAACGGTAGCAGTCGGCGAGATGGGCAACCGCGACAAAATCCGCGAGTCCCGACTGCGAGCGCAGGACAGTGGAGGTGTGGGGAGTGAGGCGTCGGCGTTCCCAGGCGCGGCGCGGCACTGGCACTGGCGTTAAGGAATCCCAGAGCGGCCAGGCATCCGCGAGGCGGCCGCGGCTGTGGGTCGTGACTGCGGCTGCGGCCGCGGCCGCGGCGCGCGACCGTGGCGCATCGGCCGTTACCTCCAGCTGCCAGCTCCCAGCTCCCGGCTCCCAGCTCCCTACTGTGGCGCTGTTCACACCACACAGACGGCCGCCGCGCTACGCTGGGTGACTCAGGGCTCCACGCCCCGCTGCAGGCAACTGCCGCTGCCGGACACTCGCTCAGGTCTCGGAATCCAATCCCGGTTCGGCACGTGTTTTTAATCTGCCAGGACGCGATGCTCAACCTTCCCACCTGGACTATTCTGTAAAGGAACCTTCCAGGACCAGTAACTAATAGATTTACGTGCCAATCTGCAGGCCGCATACTTTGAAAAAAAAAAAAAAAAAAAATCATTCTTCTGCCAAAGCTGCAAAATATTTTTATTTGCTAATAGCTGTAAACCCGGCGTTGCCCAGGTGTTTATTTATCCTGCACTCTCGTATTCCACCTCCCCAACCCACCTTTTCAAATTCAAATGTTCAAATGTTTGTTAAGCTTATGGGACTTCACTACGGGGTCATCAGTCCCTAAACTTACAAACTATTTATGAACTACTTACGAACTAATACGGCACAAATATCCATGCCCGAGGGGGGATTCGAACCCCCGACCGTAGTGGCCGTGCTGACCGTGACTGGAGCGCCTCAGTCACCTCGGCCACCGCGGCCGGCTACCCACCTCTCTCTGCATCCAATTCTTCCTCCCCCATCTCTCTGTTCCTTTCCACCTTTCACTCTCGGCAAAGTTTCCTACAGGGTACCCTCTGTCATGTACCATACAAACATCTATGTACCCAGTCATCTTCCTCGTGGTTTATAGGTCGTGTGTGCGAAACTTCTTAAACATTACAGCAAAACAAAGCATTTTGTAAAATTGGAAGAAACTTGGTGAAGTATTTGTACCTAATGTTCTGAAAATGTACACTACTAGCCATTAAAATTGTTACACCAAGAAGAAATGGAGATGATAAATGGGTATTCATTGGACAAATATATTATACTAGAACTGACATGTGATAACATTTTCACGCAATTTGGGTGCATAGATCCTGAAAAATCAGTATCCAGAACAACCACCTCTGGCCGTAATAACGGCCTTGATACGCCTGGGCATCGAGTTAAACAGAGCTTGGATGGCGTGTACCCATGCAGCTTCAACACGATATCAAAGTTCATCAAGAGTAGTGACTGGCCTATTGTGACAAGCCCGTCGCACGGCTACTATTGACCAGACGTTTTCAATTACTGAGAGATCTGGAGAATGTGCTGACCAGAGCAGCAGTCGACTATTTTCCGTATCCAGAAGGGCTCGTACAGGGTCTGTAACATGCGATCATGCATTATCCTGCTGAAATGTAGAGTTTCGCAGGGATCGACTGAAGGGTAGAGCCAAGGGTCGTAAAACATCTGAAAAGTAACGGCCACTGTTCAAAGTGCCGTCGATGTGAATAAGAGGTGACCGAGACGTGTAACCAATGGCACCCCACACCATCACACCGTGTGATTCGCTAGTGTGGCGATGACGAATAGACACTTCAAATGTGCGTTTACCGCGATGTCGCCCAACACGAATAGGACCATCATGATGCTGAAAACAGGACCTAGATTCATCCGAAAACATGACGTTTTGCCATTCGTGCACCCAGGTTCATCGTTGCGTACACCATCGCAGGCGCTCCTGTCCGTGATGCAGCGTCAGAGGTAACCGCAGTCATGGTCTCCGAGCTGATAGTCCATGCTGCTGCAAACGTCGTCGGTCTGTTCGTGCAGATGGTTGTTGCCTTGCAAACGTCCCCATCTGCTGACTCAGGGATCGAGACTTGGCTACACGATCCGTTACAGCCAAGCAGATAAGATACCTGTCATCTCGACTGATGGTTATACGAGGCCGTAGGGGTCTAGCACTGCGTTCAGTATTGCCCTCCTGAACCCACCGATTCCATATTCTGCTAACAGTCATTGGATCGCGACCAATGCGAGCAGCAATGTCGCGATACGACAAACCGCAATCGCGATAGGCTACAATCCGAATTTTATCAAACTCGGAAACGTGATGGTATGCATTTCTCCACCTTACACGAGGCATCACAACACCGTTTCACTTGGCAACGCCGGTCAACTGCTGTTTGTGTATGAGAAATCGGTTGGAAACTTTCCTGATGTGAGCACATTGTAGGTGTCGCCAGCGACGCCAACCTTATGTGAATGCTCTGAAAAGCTAATCATTTGCATATCACAGCATCTTCTTCCTATCGGTTAAATTTCGCGTCTGTAGCACTTCATCTTCGTGATGTAGCAATTTTAATGGCCAGGCGTGTATGTTACCGTTTCAAAAGAGGGAAACCAACTGCTTCAGTAATTCCGGCATCCTCATCAAACATTTTGACTTGCATTGACATTCTTCTAACACAAAAGCCGCGGTGGAGTCGCCTTGCGTTCCAAAGCGCCTCGCTGCGGAGTGCATGATTGCTCGCCGTCAAGTTCGAGCCCTCTCTCGGTCATGGGTGTGTGTGTTTGTCCTTAGGTTAGTTTAATTAGTTCAAGTACTTTGTAAGCCCAGGGACTGATAACCATAGATGTTAAGTCCCATAGATTTACAAACATTCAAACATAAAACAGGCTAAATCCTTTTATTCGGTCTCTCGCTGTAATGAAGTTAACATAGACAGCATACCCCATTCAAAGCCGCTGTCTACATTTGACTCTCTCGCAGTGTCCCTATTTCTTCTTTTCGTATTTTCTCCCACTGTGTTCATCCCTATTTCTCGATCTTCCTTACTGCTGCCTTTGGCAATTTAACTGTTTGTCTGCCATGGTCTTTGTCCAATTACTTTTTTGGCACACTGTCACTGTATATTTCCTTCTCACAGTCTGCTGTCTGTCTATTCATTTATCATTTTCTTCTCTCTACACGTCTCTGCGGATAGACTGGTCGATGTTCAAATGTTTGTGAATCTTATGGGACCTAACTGCAGGGTCATCAGTCCCTAAACATACAAACTACTTATGATCTACCTTATACTAAACACAGCACAAACATCCATGCCCGAAGCGTGATTCGAACCTCCGACGGGGAATGACCTCGCGCACCGCAGCATAGCGCATCAATGCGCTCGGCCGTTCCGCCGCGGCGGATTGGTCGATCTTTTCTAGACTGACGAAGAGAGAAGATAAAAACCTGTTCGATGTCTAAGATAAAATTTATTCACAGAATAATTTTCTTAAAAGTGCACTGAAAAGTATTTCCTAACGGCCGTCACGGAAGTGAGAAAACATTGCCGGTTCGCTAGCCAGATATGCAACCAAAATCTCGAGATTGCAATGAGATATTGCTGTGTTCTCAATTTCATTATTTTGAACCTGGTCTGTCTGCAGCAGCAACTGTTTCAAGGTAATGTACTGTTTGATAAATGAAGCCCCACAAGTTGCTTTAAAATAACTGGACTTTATCTAGATTTCGACTACCAATAAGTGTGTCTTCATTAGAAAGAAAAATTGGATACATATGACACTTTTATTGCAAATCGTCCATACTACCAACTCCTGAAACATTTACTATTTACTACTAGCGAACACAGGGATGCAAGAGAATTTGGTATACATGTTAAACTTCTATCCGTTATTCTTTCTGCCCTCCACTTCCCCCATTTACGTACCTATTTCTCGTCTTTTAGACCGCTATTGTACTGGCTAGTTCCACGTCCGACGTTTATTCCAATATTTAGTCCATGTCTCTGTGCACCTCCTCCTCCCCCCTCTCTCTTCCACTGTGTCCTCTCCCACCTCCTCCTCCTCCTCCTCCTCCTCTGCCGCCGCCGTCGACGACGACGACTCCACCGCCTCCTCATGTTCCTCCTTGCCCTCGTCCTCTCCCTCCCCCCCCCCCCCCACCCGTAACCACAAATTCATCCCCCTGCCTCTGTCATTATCTCCAGGCTCTCTGCCAATCTCCTTTCCGCTCTCTCTGTTCATCTCCCCTTCTCCCCTTAATGTGAAAATTCCAAATATATCCCAAATTTTAAAATGACCGATAAACTATGTCGAAGTCTGGTGTAGAGTACTGTACGAAATCTTAAGTGGACAGTGACCTTCCTTTTCTTTGGAAGGTCATAAGTGCAAATATTTATCAGATCAGGAAGTAACCCCCCAGTGGATTCACGGTTCTTTCGTGAGTACGTGCATAGCGAGCACGGGGTGTCGAATTACTGCAGTCTTCCTTCTTTACTTCCCGGACTGCATTTCCTTTCCCCCTCCACTCCTTTCCTATCCTCATTCCTTCCCCTTCCCACTGGGGAACTAATAGCAGTTTATTCCTCCTATCCCAACCAAACGACCCAATCGAACTCAGGAAGGAAACAGTAGATAGATGTCGCAATCATCTGTAAAGTATCGACCGCCATGCACCGTACCAATTACGAAATAGTGCCGTACCTATTGGTTTGAAGGGGAAGTTTGCATGGTTTACATTATTGGACAACAACAAGAACCCAGCATCTACAACACCAGCCGCAACGTACTGATGCATTACAACAGCGGCTCGATGTGGCGACCACCAACGTCGTTACACACACTGTACCTTCGACGCATGTTCTGGTACTCTCTCTCCATCCCACCTGGTGTCTCTTCAATATCTTGTGGAACGTTTCTCTGTCCTAAGAATCCGTTGACGAGTTATACATCTGAGTTGAAAGTGTCTTAGAATGGAAACGATACGTTTACGGACATGGGTACCTATGCTAAATGCTATGTACGCACTACCCTCTACAAGTCCTAAAAGTTTGTAACGGGAATTTCCGAACACCCTGTATTTAGTTTCCTTTGCCGGTTTCGGTGGTTTAAAGCATCATCTTCAGAAAGGCTTACAAGGTCCTCACTTAGGAGAACATGTCAAAGATTTTCTCGTCGAGATATAAAATGAATACCATGTTGATCTTGCTTTTTTATTCGTTTTATATCTGGACGAGAAACTATTTATCGTTCTTCTAAGTGATGACCTTGCAAACCATTCCGGAGATGATGATTTAAATCATTAAAAACGCTAAATGAAAATATATTTTATTGTCGATCTTGACCTAACAACCTAAAGTAGGTTTATTTTTATTAACAGAATGTTAAATGTTTTATGCGGAGTACATGACTCATCATGAGTGGAAATCTGCACTGATGATGCTCCATCATGGAAACGATATATATATGTATTTTTTTTTAATAAATAATTTATATCGGACCACCAAACTGGAAATTTCTCGTTTTTATTGCAATTGTGTGGTGAGCTGACACTATTTCCGCTTATGGAGTCAACTTACATCTATAGAAAATAGTACTCATTTTCACTTGAAATGATGCTGTTTATTCCATTAAACGGTTTTCGAACCTTTTCAGGTTCATCTTCAGATGTGAATAGTTGAGGATCATTTTAAGCGTGATTCTGGGTGCCTGCTCTGTGGTGGGACGACGGAAACATGCTTTAATAACTCGACTTGTACGTTGTTTAGGTCGTGCATTGTTTCTTTTTATTTATTTATTTACTGAATGTCTTTATAATGTAGTTTGAATGGGTAACATACACAATAGCTGGGTATTTTGTCTGACTTTTATTGACATAATAATGCACTTCTGTATCCGTGAACATAGCCTATTTGATTGCTAGACATATTGTTTAACTTTAAATGTCGTAACGTGCCTGTTGTATTTTTTGCTACACTACGGATCTTTGCAACAGACATCTACAACCATCCCTAAAATAATGCCAGCTCGGTGACTTTGGTGCTCGTGTATCCAACACTCATATTTAAATGATAATCACAGAGCTGCAAGCACTACAAATAATCGCAGCGCCCGGTGTGGCGTGGCGTGTTGCCCCAGTGAACCACCGCACAGCGGCACGCGTCGTTTCTCGTGAGCAAATCAAATGTTCTTATGTTTGTTAAGCTTATGGGACTTAACTACGGGGTCATCAGTCCCTAAACTTACTAACTACTTATCAACTACTTACGAACTAGGACGGCACAAATATCCATGCCCGAGGGGGGATTCGAACCCCCGACCGTAGTGGCCGTGCAGACCGTGACTGAAGCGCCCCAGTCCCTCGGCCACCGCGCCCGACTTCTCGTGAGCTTCTCGAGAATCGCTTGAGCGCCGGCCAAGCCCCCACAATCCCGTAAACGGCCGACTGCGAACAGCGGACAAGTCGAGGAGCGCCTCGGCGCCTATTGTGGTGGCAGACTTCCGCGGGAACTTTAAATATGATTCTTTTGATTAGATACAGTATTCATTTGAGTTAAGTTGCGAAAACTATGTCTAATTGAAATATATAAGTATAAAAGAGCTTCAGACTCCTTGGATATACAGGAACTATCGGTTGTAGAAATACACATACGGCGTAGAAATTGGCCAACAGCGTTTCCTCTCCCTAACGAAACCGAACTATAACATTTAGCTTTTTAGCGTTCTAAGTGCAGCATATGAACGGAATTTATTGTCAGACTCGATTTTTGGCACTTTCTCAGTATATTCTACGATTGTGAAACTTTTGTACAAACATTAATTTCGGAAGAGTTTCACACTTTACGCCTTTGCTTTAATGTTGTATTCTTCAATATTTAGATATTTCATAGCATCAAAAAAATGAAACAGGGCTGCCTGAAACAGCTAATGTTAAAAAAAATCGATTGTGAAAGTGAAATATGCCGTCAGATACATAACTGAAAAATAGCTTCTTATCTTGTGAATACGGTAACCAGCCACTACCAAATTCTTTTAAGAATACGAAGTACAGCATAACTTTTCTTAAATAACGCATCTAACATTAGCATTAAAGTATCTAGCAAGAATACTAGCGTTTTTAGTGCTGTGAGCCAAATACCTAACAGTAGCGTGAACTGCTCAATAGTCAACAAGTATTGTCATAGGGTTCAACTTCACAAAGTGCATCCAGTGTGGCTGTGTGTCATTCATATATGGAACTATACACAGTTCTGCAAACCCCTTTCAGTTTTTATACCTATATGTAAAGCAGATTACCTTTAAATTCTGCGTTACACGTTGCTAACATTATTTTCATACACAAAAAAATTCGAACTGCAGTGAGGCAACTAATTTCGTGACCCCAATAGTTATTTTACACAGTCATAAAATGAAACATTTTGTATTTACTGTCCACCAGTAATGTCTAAAGTAGCTCCTTTTTTAAGAACTATCGGTATTGTAAAAGCCTGTTATTTACTTCATTCAGTCCTATATTGCCTTGACAGACTGTTAAGCAAGAGTAACTATCTCTGAACACAAGTGGTAGGGCTACTTGTATTCCTGCGAAATATAAATGGGAAGACAGTATTCATTCTTTTTATTCCGTTCTTAAATTGATTTATGCATTTAAACGCTGAGCAGCTCTTCTCCATTCTGCTTCATATACACTTCAATAGTCAATACAGACGTGACTATCAATTGTGTATATATCCCGAAGTAGCTATGTATTACACGATTTACCTGCTAACAACACTGGTATTTATCTGACGCTTGCCACTACCATGGCAGCCGGCCGAAGGTTCAAATTATCCCGCGACAACCGCGCAGTTAGGGAGTCTAGCAGTGGCGGCTGTTGATAATGCGCTAATGTGCTGCAGCACACTGTAAATATATTACCAAAATTATGCCATTTCTCTTCGAATGCAAGCGAGAAATCGCTGGAAAATTATATCCTTTCTCTTGGAATACGAGCCAGATATCACAATAAAATTATGCCAATTCCCTTCCAATGCGTATTAGAATGCTAGTAATAAGGATGAAAACGCATTTTGGAGCGCTGTCGCCGCGATAGCTGGAAACCAGCTCCGTGTGCTGAAGTGGGATTCAGCCGCGGTGGTACGTGCGCAGAGAGGCGGCGCAGTCGTCTGTTCGCTACTGCGCATGCGCAGACGTGACGTCAGGTCTGGCGACTCGTGTGTGCTGAGACCGATTGCAGCACCAGATCAATATTTCTCTTCGCGCTGCTTGTAACGGTTGCGGAAGAATGATATATATGACGAATATTGCGACATACAGAGTCAAATAGAGCGCTGGCTTAGGCGTCTTGCGCGTTGTCTCTCAAACCTACTTGTGTGTGGCTCGAATTCAAATACCTCTGGGTCTAAATTTTTTATTTCTAAAAATAAAATTAATATTTTTGAACGTTATATTTACTACGTGCAGTGAATACATACAGTTGGCAGCGCTGTTATAGATTCCCGTGAAGGTCTTATTGTCAATACAGTATTAATTGATAATTCATTAAAGGCAATCTGTGGTGTCGCACAAGTGCGCGCCACCTACTTTCGCCGCGCGCCGTCATGCACACAAGGCGCGGCGTTCTTACGACGTCAGCCACGAGCGCCCTCTGCTGTAACGCCGCTCGTGGCCACGACTGCTACATCGGCCACTTGGAACTGAGATAGGAACCAGTTAACACTTAGGAATCAGATAGGCACCAGAGAAGACTTGGCTATCGGATAGGCACTAGGAATCATCAGTAGGCAGGCCTCTCTCTAAACAATGTATCAGCATTCTGCAGTCAAGAACTATGTAAAATTTAAGTATTACCAAGACTCTACGAAATATATATCTTGTTGTAATTTAGCCTAGTGTTTCCAGTTTCTGCTTTATTCACATGAAGTGTTAAGTGCCATCGACAAGGGATTCCATATTTCTGGATTTCAGGAAGGCTTTTGACACTGTACCCCACAAGCGGCTTCTTATGAAATTGCGTGCTTATGGAATATCTCCCCAATTGTGCGATTGGATTCACGATTTCCTATCAGAAAGAACACAGTTCGTTGTAATTGACGGTAAGTCATCGAGTAAAACAGAAGTGATATCTGGCGTTCCCCAGGGAAGCGTTATAGGTTCCCTACTCTTCCTCGTGTTTATAAACGATTTAGGAGGCAATCTGAATAGCTCCCTTAGATTGTTCGCGGATGATGCTGTCTTTTATCGGTTAGTGAAGTCAATTGAAGATCAAAAGCAACTGCAAAGCAATTTAGACAAAATTTCTACATGGTGCGAAAATTGGCAATTGACACTAAATAAAGAAAAGTGTGAAGTGTGAAGTAAAAGAAATCCGCTGAACTTTAATTACGCGATAAATCAGTTAAACATTAAGGTAGTAGATTCTACCAAATACCTAAGAGTTACAATTACGAACAACTTAGGCTGGAGAGAACACATAGAAAATATTGTGGGGAAGGCGAACCAAAGGTTACGTTTCATCGGCAGAACGCTTCGAAGATGCAACAGCTCCACCAAAGAGACTGCCTACATCACACTTGTGCGTCCTCTCCTGGAGGACTGTTGCCCATTGTGGGACCCTCACCAGGTGGGACTGACGGAAGATATTGAGAAGGTTCAGAGAAGGGCAGCTCGTTTTGTTTTATCACGTGTTACGGGGGGGGGGGGGGGAAGCGTTACGGAAATGTTGCAAGAATTGGGGTGGAAATCCTTCAAAGAAAGACGTTATTCATTGTGGCGTGTTCATTGTGAAGTTTCAATCACCGACTTTTAGTTCTGAATGTGAAAATATTTTGCTAGCACCCACCTATTAGGGAGACATGACCATCCCAATAAAATAAGAGAAATCAGATCGAAAACGGAACGATTTAGGTGTTCTTTCTTCCCGCGCGCTATTAGAGAATGGAACGGTAGAGAAAAGTTATGAAGGTGGTTAATGAACTATCTGCCAGGCACTTAAATGTGATTTGCAGAGTATCTATGTAGATGTAGATGTCCACTGGCCAACGACATCCAGGGCAACCGGCGGAGTCGAGACACAAAAGTGGCGACGAGGCTGGGATACGAAACAATCATACAAGGGTTGATTTTTTATTTTGGTATATTTTGTTTCCTGTTTATTTTTGTAATATTGTAGCACACTGGTGAAATTTTGTACGAACCGCCACTGGAGTCTAGTTATTTTTACAATCTCTTTGGCGCTAGCAGAATTACTTTGGACTCTTTGCGAATACGAAGAACCACAAGTTGTTGATTGAAGAAATAAGAAATAATATCAGAAGGTTGCAGACACACAACTGGCTGGTGCATTTCGAATGGGTTAAGGGACATCAAGGGATATTGGGAAATGAACTAGCTGACAACCTTGCTAAAAGAGCAGCTCTATCACGACAGGCAACACGCTATAACAAAATACCTACAAGTGCCGTAAAGAAGAAACTTCGAGAAGAGTTTAGGAACAAATGGTACATTGAGTGGCACAGAACAAAAAACAGGGGAATCACTAAACCGTATTTTCCGACGATCCGACAACGTTTAATGATTAAACTTCCGATATCTCCGAATTTTACAGCTATACTCGCCTCGGTTGCACAGTGGTAGAGTGCCAGACTATAAATCCAAAGGTCGCGGGTTCGATCCCCACCAGGTCCTAGGATTTTTATCTGTCACTTTCCACTTCTTTCACCTCTGGCAGTACAGCTCATATGAAAAATACCGAGTAGCACCGTGGTTCGGAACCCACGTTAAACTGTAGGTCCCCCCCATAACTGGCTGGGTAAGTCAGTTCGAAGGTCTGAGGAAGGTAACGGCATACCACCTCCAAACAGGACCATGCCTAGTAAAGCACTGTGGTGTTCAAACCAATCTTCGGATTGTTGACTGCTTTACCTTTACCTTTTTACTAACAGGTCATGGGAAACTGAAAGCCTACTATCAGCGGTTCAAAATAATTGAAGACGGAACGTGCACAAGTAACAGTGCTGTCCAAACTATTGACCACGTGCTTTTTGACTGCTGCAATTTATTGAAAGAGAAGGACCATCTCAGGAAAAAAAAAAAAAAAAAAAAAAAAAAAAAAAAAAAAAAAAAAAAAAAAAAAAAAAGCTGCCAAAGGAGGAGGATGGCCCGTCAGTAAATATGACTTAGTACATAAATACACTACTGACTTTTACAATTTTTGTAATTCAATAAGATTTCCTAATGTATAAAACTTTTACAATTTTTGTAATTAATTAAGATTTCCTAATGTATAAAATTGTTTGTTCCTCTGTAAGCCCTGTTAACTTGTATACTGTACTTGTGTTTGTAAGAATATTTGATGTAACCGCCTGAATTAAACCATCAAACATGTAATATTGCTATGTAATGGGGCATGTTAAATAACAAATAAATAAAAAATGTCTTTGGCGCCGTCAGCTGGAGAAATTCTCGGAGCGCTCGAGTCGCGGCGCCTCACAGTCCCGTCCCTACTGCACAAGCAGAACGCGACGACCAGGAATGCAGAAGGCGCTGACCACAGGCTGCGGGGCGCGGCACAGCAGTGCGTACCCAAGTCGGCCGCGGCGTGGCGTCTCGCCTCGTCGCTGTAAATAGAGTGCAGCACAGAGCGCTGTGGGAAAGGCGCGCCCCAGAGGACCAGACCACGCTGCAGACCGCAGGAGTGGGGGACAGGCACCGCGCTGCGGTCGAGCCGCGTGGCCGGCGCCAGGCGGACACCACTGGGACCACCACACAATTTGCAAAAATTACCACCCGAAAACTAAAAATATCACCAGATCAACTTTCACCGAACTCAATTCATGATGGCGAATACGACCAAAAAGCTCCCAAATTTGGATTTCTTTTCAATTAGGCCTAAGTAAAAAAACTGTAGCTCCGACTGGAAAGTGTTACAGGAGAAAGTGTTAGATACATATACAGTGTGTTAACCCCTTAACTACTATCTGCGGTCTCTCAGAGCGCTACGACTTTTTGATTTCACACACCCCTGCCAAGCTAAAAGGACTCTTCCGTGTACCTTCCTGGTGGCCGACAAGGTCCACGTGCCAGCATTCTTGCAGTGTTGCTGCTCTTTGTTCCGTATTTATGAGCCTTGCGCGGCCTCACTGACCGACCATAGTGTTTGCGTGCCGCTGGCGCAGGCTGTGCCTCGTAGCGCCTGGCCAGTCGGCTTCGTGAGCGCGGCCTGCTAAGCTAAGCGACAGCGCTGTGGCTGTGGCCTCTCTCTCGCATACAATTTACTATGGGATTTTTGTATCTAACCACGCTGTGAATTTGTAATATAATCTCTATAATGATAATCTGTTGGTGTTTAGGGAAATAATGACTTGCTGTTCTTTTCGTAGCACAAAAAATAAAAATTTACTGCAAATTCCGATGTGTTTTACTTGTCGTCATGTTACCCATACTACATGGTTAAAAAAAGTAAAATTTCTACTAATGCCACCTCTAACAAGTGTAATGAACGACAGGGAGTCATGAAAATATATATTTAGTAGAACTCTAGCTTAATATATGGAAAATAAGAGCGGTCTGAGAGACCCCTCCATAGTAGTTGCGTTCCTGTCAACGTCTATAGTAGTTAAGGGTTAAGGCCAATACCACGAATATTAAAGCTGGAACACAAAAAGATAACATCAAGTTGAACTGTTTAAGATTTGCTGACGACCTCGCCCTTCTCGCAAACAACATTCAACAAACCAAACAACAAATACGATCATTACAGAAAGTTGCCCAGTGTATTGGCCTTAAAATATCATTTGAAAAAACTGAAATAATGGTAACAGAACCGCCACTGGCAAACAAAATTAGAATTGGAATACATAACATAAAAATTGTTGAAAAGTTTAAATATTTGGGAGAAATAATAACCCATAACTTGAACGAGAAACCATCATGGCAGAGTAGAATAAATAAACTTATTAAAATGCATCATGTTACCAAGAACACATATAATAAAAAAAGCCTCTCAATAGCCACAAAACTGAAACACTACAAAACAGTTACACATCCACAAATAACATATGCTAGCGAAACTATATTTAAAACAACCAACACTGTAGCAATAGAAAGGCTACTCAAAATAGAAAGGAGGATAGTCAGAACTTGCACAAATAAGAAATACCAAAAAGACGGGATTTGGAGAATAGCTTCAAATGAAACTGTTTATAAAGAAGTAGAACCAGTGACAAGCACAGTGAAAAAGAAAGGGATCTCTTTCCTAGGTAATTTGATGAGAATACCAAAAAATAGAATCAGCAGGAAGATAATTGAAAAGTTATGGAACAGCAAGAGCAACATAAGATGGATCACAGAAATCAAGGAAGACATGATGAAACTACAGATAACGATGGAAGATTTGAAAAACTCAAGATACTTTAGGACAAACACGTCACACTACCAATAAAAATTAACAGACACAGACTGGGAAGGGTGATTTCGGATGAGGAGAGAAGAGCACGATCTGAAAGAATGAAAAAGTATTTGGCCAACAAAGAAATAAATAAAAATAAAAAATAACAGAAGAACCTAATTCATAATATTTATGTTGACCATAAAAGTAATAAATAAAAAAGTAATAAATAAATTAACCACTGTATTATTAAATTGTTATGTTTATTTTTGAACTAAATTGTGTTAATGCATAACAACGAATTGTAATAACCTTTGTAATATTGACTAAAGTGGTCCAATGAAGGCCATAAATTAAATAAATAAAAATAAATAAAAACAGTGTGTTACAAAAAGGTACGGCCAAACTTTCAGGAAACATTCCTCACACACAAAGAAAGAAAATATGTTATATGGACATAACTTCCTTGTTGGAGCGCATTTTAGTATGTCTTGATTCGGCCTAATGTTCTTCCACCTACGCTCACTGGAACACGTTATCATGATTTCATACGGGATACTCTACCTGTGCTGCTAGAACATGTGCCTTCACAAGTACGACACAACATGTGGTTCATGCACGATGGAGCTCCTGCACATTTCAATCGACGTGTTCGTACGCTTCTCAACAACAGATTCGGTGACCGATGGATTGGTAGAGGCGGACCAATTCCGTGGCCTCCACGTTCTCCTCACCTCAATCCTCTTGACTTCTGTGCTTGAATGTTTTATTTGGGACACTTTTGTCGCTTTGTAATAGATTGCGCTGTAATATTCACAAACATATTGCACAATTTTAGACGAACAGTGGGTGACAGGTATGTTATTTAAATTAAAACACTCGCACGTTTGAACTTTATTTCGCTTGTTCCATTGTGATATATGTGAAATTATCATGCATGTAAAGTTATCATACACTGTGAGAACGCATGCTGTTACTGCGTGATTGCCTGTAAGTACCTCATGACTTCAATAAATGCTCAAAATGATGTCCTTCAACTTCAATGCATTTGGCAATACGCGTAACGAAATTCCTCTCAATAGTGAGTAGTTCGCCTTCAGTAATGTTCTCACATCCATTGACAATGCTCTGACGCATGTTTTCAGGCGTTGTCGGTGAACCACAATAATACATATCTTTCAATTTTCCCCACAGTAAGAAATCCGGGGATGTAAGATCCGTTGAACGTGCGGGCCATAGTATGGTGCTTCTACAACCAATCCACCTGTCATTAAATATTCCATTTAAGACCGTTTCAACTGCACGCGAGCCATGTGCCGGTCATCCATCATGTTGAAAGTACATCACTATTCTGTCATGAAGTGAAACATCTTATAATAAAACCGGTAGTAAGGCTTCATGCGCAGGACGTGAACAATGTCTCTTCATTTTTGACGTTTCGACGACGGCTCATAATCCTCAACTTCGTATGTGACGTCTGACAGGCGGCGTATGACACGATACGGACCAAAGTATCCCTTCAATAACATTTCTGACAGTCCAACCTTCCGTACAAGGGTAAAAATCCATACCAGATCTCCTGGGCTGTACACGACAGCTCGGTGCTTGTCGTTATACCGCTGATGGTCCTTCTCTGGGCGTCCAGTGTCCGTATGCGAGCCAGCTGTCTTGCTTCTTCGACCCTGGTGATGAGCTGTTTGACATAGTCATCCTGAGTGTCGTCCGGTTGGAACGGGAACAGTGTATCCATTGTCGTCTCAGCTTCTCTGCTATGGAGCAGGAAAAACGGAGTGACGCCTGTGGTGTCTTGTCTTGCGGTATTGTAAGCAAATGTCACGACTGGCAGAATTGTATCCCAATCCTTCTGCTCAACATCGACGTACATCAACAGCATGTCGGCTAATGTTTTGTTAAAAAGTTCCGTAAGACCATTTGTCTGAGGATGGTATGCAGTTGTCATTCTGTGGACAATGTTGCACCGTGACATTACCTCTGATATTAGTTTTGACTGGAATACTTTTCCACGATCAGATATCATGACACGTGGTGCTCCATGCTTCAAAATAATGTCTTCTACAAAGAATTTTATGATCTCTGGAGCTTCTGCAGTCGGCACAGGTTTGGTGACAGCGTAGCGTGTGAGGTAGTCAGAGCAGACTATTATCCAACGGTTACCGGTTGTCGACTTCGGGAACCTCCCTAAAAGATCGATCCCAACTCGTTGGAATGGAGCTGCTGCCGGCGGAATCGGTACGAGATGTCCTGGAGGTAATTGCGGCACATGCTTCCGTCGCTGGCACTCTTTACAGTGACTCACATAGTGCTTGACAGATCGGTAGAGACCTTTCCAGTAATAATTGCGTCTGATTCTGTCTAGGGTCTTCACGAATCCCAGATGACCGGATATTGGAGCATCATGGAAATATTTGAGAATAGCTGGCTGGAGATGAGCTGGAACAACAAGTAGCCATTTAGGGGCCCAGTTCATCGTGGTTGCTCTTGTACAATGTTCCGTTTATAAGTTGGAACTCTCCATTGGTCGGTTCTCCTTTCTGCAAGGCCTCTATCATTTTTAATAGTGTTGGATCTTCCCTCTGTTCAGCTGTAACGTCATCTAATTCAGCTAGAGCTGAAATTTCATTAATGCTGTTGTGTTCCACTAATGGATTTCTCGAAAGGCAGTCGGCATCCTTGTGTTTGCGCCCGTTCTTGAATATCACTGTGACATCGTACTCTTGGAGTCTTAGTGCCCATCTTGCTAGTCGACCTGATGGTTCCTTCAAGCTAGTCAGCCAACACAAAGAATGGTGGTCCGTCACGACGGTGAATGGTTTGCCGAATAAATATGGCCGGAACTTGTTGATAGCCCAGATAACCGCGAGAATTCTTTTTCAGTTGTAGTTTATCTCGGACCTTGAGAGTACTCTTGACGCATAGGCTATCACTTTTTCGGCACCTTCCTGAACTTGTACAAGCACGGCACCAATCCCATAGCCACTAGCGCCTGTGTGAAGTTCTGTTTCTGCATTCTCGTCGTACAAGGCTAGCTCTGGTGCGGAAGTTAGGGCCTCCTTAAGTGCTCGGAAAGCTCTTTCTTTTGTCTCATCCCAGTAAAATTTGGCGTCTCCCTGCAGAAGTTCTTGTAATGGACGTGCCTTGTTACAAAATCCTTTTATGAAACGTCGGTAGTATGAGCACAGCCCGAGAAAACTTCTCACATCACGAATGTGCTGAGGAGTTGGAAATTCTGTGACTGCCCTTACTTTATCTGGATCAGGACGGACACCATCTCCATTGACTAGGTGCCCCAGGATTTTTATCTCTTTGGCGACGAAGAGGCACTTCTTTGGATTGAGGCGGAGACCTGCAGTCTGAACACACTTGAACACAGTTGACAGGCGACTCAGATGTTCTTCAAATGTTTTTGAGAAAACGACAATGTCATCTAAATAGCAAAGACACGTCGTCCACTTAAGGTGTCGAAGCAAGTTGTCCATCATACGTTCAAATGTGGCTGGAGCATTACATAATCCAAATGGCATTACTTTAAATTCATAGAGACCGTCAGGTGTAATAAAAGCCGTCTTCTCTCTGTCAGCTTCGTCAACCTCGATTTGCCAGTAACCTGTCTGCATGTCCATAGTTGAGAAGTATGTAGCTCCTTTCAAGCAGTCTAAGGTGTCATCAATACGCGGCAATGGGAAGACATCTTTCTTTGTGATACTGTTCAGCCGCCGATAGTCGACACAGAATCGCCACGTGCCATCCTTCTTCTTTACGAGGACCACCGGAGACGACCAAGGACTCTCCGAAGGTTGAATAATGTCATCTCGCAACATCTTCTCCACTTCCTCCCGAATTATCCGTCTTTCAGCTGGCGACACTCTATACGAACGCTGGCTAATTGGCGGATGGTCCCCAGTATTGATACGATGCTTTATCGTGGGCCGTTTCGTCTGACTTTTCCCCTGCTGAGGTGTGAATGCACCGGAAAATTGGCGTAGTATACCTAACACCCGCTGGCGTTGTTCCTTGCTCAGTCCAGGCCCTATTGGCAGTTCCACGTTTGTTTCCTCCAGCGTGTTGTCTGTACTAATAGCAGGGCATAGGTCTTCATTGATGACGTTGAGCTCACCGTCCTGGATTGGTTCAGCTGTCCCGATACACATTCCCTTGGGGATAAGTTGTGACTGCTCGTGACAATTTGTGATCCAAATCTCTCCTTGATCACCGGTAATGCTTATGATAGCCGCTGGTATGTAAATTTCTTTTGTGAGCCTGATAAACTTTTTACTATCAACAAGAACCAATCATCTGTGTTTGTGACTGCAACTCTTCTCATTGTCAACGGCGGTATCGTCACATTGTCAACGACGAATAACTTCCCAGAAAATTCTGTATTACCTGTATCTGGCGGAACAACTTCTTCAATTTGCAGCTCAGATCTTCCACAGTCAATGATAGCTTGGGATACCTGAAGGAAGTCCCATCCGAGGATGACATTGTGACAACATTCTGTTAACACGACAAATTCAAACGGCTGCGTCCTGTTGTTGATGGTTATTCTTGCGACATAAGTTCCTGCTGGATGGACGTACTTTCCATTCGCGACCTTCAGCACAGTTGCTCCCGTATCACAAAACATTGTCTTCTTTAGTGTGCGGCGGTAATTATCCGATAATACAGAAAAAGAGGCTCCAGAATCAACCAGTGCCCGGACAGGTTGGCCGTCGATTATGACGTCGATGAGATTTCCCGACATCTTGGCGACTGTCGTCCATGGAGGATTTTCATCTGCGGCGGCCTCACCTCCGTAGATGGTCGCCTCGCTTAGTTTTCCTGGGCGCGGCGGCTAGGGGAGCGGCTGGTACCTCTGTACAGCGACGGTGAACGGCTGCGGCGCCTCGGGTAGCGACCTCGTCTAGGGTACGGCGATGGGCTTCTTCCCATAGGTCGACTGAACTCATCAGCAGGTGACTGCCTTGGATAGAACTGCTCCGACGGCTGACGTCTTGCGGCAAAATAATCATCGAATACTCGCCTCCTCTTTCTGCAGTAGCGTACGACATGTCCAGGGCGTCCACAGTGGAAACACAGTGGTGTGTTGTCTTCTGTCCTCCAGACGTCTGTTCTTCTGCGGGGCGTCATAGTTACCGGGGGAGTTGGCTGTGGTCGCGTCGGTCGGTTCATGGGCTGCCGTTTGGCGGCTGCAGCGTAAGTCATAGCAGGGCGACGCCATTCTTCACGTCGGGTGCGATTGACGGGGCAGACTGGAGCTAATGTTTTCAAACATACCTCGTCCTCAGCGGCGTCGGCTACCTCGTGACTTACAGGGCTCACATCCATAGCCATAATCTGATGCTCGCTCGGTCTAATAGACCCGGCTGCCATGCACTGTTGTAATTCTTCTCTCACGATTTGACGTATGAGAGAAGCGAAGTCATGCTGGTCTTCCACAACGGCCATAGGGACTACATTTGGAGGCTGTCATACTTCTTGCGTCCAACCCTCCTTTGTTGCATCTCTTCAATACGCTGGCACCACTTGATGAACTCTTCTGTCGTAGCGACGTCTTTTATCAGAAGAGCTTGGTACATATCTTCTGCAATTCCCTTCATCAGGTGCGTGATTTTGTCCTCTTCAGTCATGTTCGGATTGACTACGTTACACAGGGCCAAAACACTCTGTATGTACGATTGTGTCGGCTCACCATGTCGTTGGGCCCGGTTCCTCAGTTGTTCTTCCGCCGAGCGGATTTGTCGCTGGCGGTCTCCAAACGTCTTCTTAAGTTCCTCCTGGAACGTCTCCCAGTCATTCAACTTGTCTTCGTTGTTTTCGAACAATTGCTAGGCTGTTCCATCCAGGTAGAAATAAACGTTGGCCAAGCACATCGTATGATCCCACCTGTTGTACTTGGTGACTCGGTCAAACCTTTTTAGCCATTTGTTGGGGTCCTGTCCAGCATCTCCAGAGAACACCGACGGGTGTCTGATGTGCAACTGGCTCATTGCTGGTTTCGTCTCCATCGTTCTTCTGATAATACGGACTTTTGGAAGGATGTACTCGGTGAATCCCTTGTATTCCGATTCCAGTCCGTGTAAGCGACGGCTTTTATGTTGCCTAATCGGAGCCACTGTGATGCAGCTGTTGCACAGTGTACCCGGCGCCTCCACCAAACAATGTCACGTTGCAATGGAAGTAGGCTTGACTTCGAAGGCAATTAAACACAGCACTTATACTGAAAGCACGTTTATTACGAATTCAACATACACGCAGCACTGACTGCCTCTCAGGCAGAGTGCTCTGCTATTTATACACAGACAGAATTTACCAGAAATTAGAAGAACAGTTAACATAAGAAACAAGTAGAATTTACAATCGAACATAAGAAAGACGTAGAACTTTCTGGAATTGTAAATTACAAAGAAATAAATTTTTGCCGGTGGGCGGGATTGAACCGGCGACCTTCTGCTTCGCAGCCCGTGACGCTATCCCCTGCGCCACGCCGGCAGTTGGTGTTCGTGCTCTCTCGCGGCAATATTGTTTATCGAGAACTGAAACGGTTTCAAAATAGTATAAAATTATGCCAACAAATACATTTTTGGCTCCTTTAGAACGTTGCTACCGTATTCACATTCAAATGTTTGTAAATCTATAGGACTTAATGTCTATTGTTATCACTTCCTAGGCTTACAAACTACTTAAACTAAGTGAACTAACCGAAGGATAATCTCTCTCTCTCTCTCTCTCTCTCTCTCTCTCTCTCTCTCTCTCTCTCTCTCTCTCTCACACACACACACACACACACACACACACACAGACACACACGAGCGAGTGAAGGCTCGAACCTCCGACGGCGAGAAACCGCGCGCTCTGCAGCAAGGCGCCTTAAAACACTCGGTCACTCTGCCGCGGCTTGCAGCCGGAGTTACTTCCCCTTACGTGCTTGGTTACTTCATTTGTCAACGATTTATGTTGCGAATAGTGCAGGAAAAAGTTTTAGCTATTAAATGGTAGTTTAAGGACGTTATATTTTACGATAATTTTGAAAGTGCACGGGTATCTCATGTCCAAGGACACAACGTTTTTGACAACATCTACTTAGATTGCAAATCACATTTAAGTGCATCACATTTAACGACTTTCATAATCTTTCTCTACCGTTCCATTCTCTAATAGCGCGCGGGAATAAAGAACACCTAAATCATTTTGTTTTCGATCTGATTTCTCTTATTTTATTGGTATGATGATGTCTCCCTATGTAGGTGGGTGCTAGCAAAATATTTTCACTTTCAGAAGTAAAAGTCGGTGGTTGAAATTTTCCAAATAGATCTCGCCGCAACGAATAACGTCGTTTCTTTTAATGATTTCCACCTCCAATCGTGCAACATTTCCATGCTGCCCTTCTCCGAACTTGCTCAGTGTCTTCAGTCAGTCCCACCTGGTGAGGGTCCCACACTGTGCAACAGTACTCCAGGAGAGAACGCACAAGTGTGATGTAGGCAGTCTCTTTGGTGCAGCTGTTGCGTCTTCGAAGCGTTCTGCCAACGAAACGTAACCTTTGGTTCGCCTTCCCCACAATATGTTCTGTGTGTTCTCTCCAGGTATTGTTTGTTAAGTCGTCAATAACAATTACGGGTATTAAAGCATGAATTTTCATAAAATAATGGCACTTTATTCTGACAGAATTCTGGAATGTGAAAACTTTATGAGCATTTTTACAATACCATATTCACGAATCACACTTCTTAAACTAACTTACACTAAGGATAACACACACACACACACACACACACACACACACACGCACTGATGCCCGAGGAAGGACTCGAAGCTGAGGCGGGAACGGCCGCCCAGTCCGTAGCATGACACCTTAGGCTGCGTTTATATACAGCGGTGCCTCTGCGGCGGAGCAACCGCAGTGATTTTGCGGAGGCTCCGCTCCTCACTGACACAGAAAGTGTTTCAGCCGCAGGGACCTTGAGGGGCCCTGTTCCCACCTGGCGGCCAGATATATGACGCACCGAACAGCCCTATTAGCCTCCGTGTAAGCGGTTTGTTAGTGAAGCCGCTGGTATTTTGACCCCGCAGCGAAAGAGTGGAGGTGCCGACGCCGAAGCCGCGCCTATGAACAGGGCCCTCGCTGCCTTATGAACAACAGCGCACTGCCAATCCGCCGCGATTGCTCCGCCGCGGAGCAACCGCGGACTATAAACATGGCCTTAGACCAAGTGGCCACTTCTCGCGGCTCTGGGGGTGATTTATTTATTTTCAATACAATTGATTTTGGGGTTCACATGCACATCTTTTTAATTTACTTGTTGTCAGACAGAAACTCATCTCATATGAATATCACAGTTTATAGAACAGTTAAAAAAACAACGCAATAATTTCAGTAGAAAAGAGGGAAGTATTAAACAGGTCAAAACTTGGATTTAATTGTTGCACCAGTGCATTGACAAATCGGATATTCTCTAGCAATAATGCTGGCAATAGTAGACAGTCTCGCAACCAACGTCACGTGACTAATTGTGGTGCCAACTAAACCGCCCGTATATTGGGCGCTCCTTCGAGGTCTGGTAGCCGTTCGCCTCGGCGGGACGGCCGAGCGCTCGAATCCCCCTCGAGCATGGATGTTTGTTCTGTCTTTAGTATAACTTAGTTCATAAGCAGTTTGTAAGTAAGGACTAATGACCCCACAGTTAAGTCCCATAAGCTTTACAAACATTTGAACATTTTTTTTCTGATAGCTGTTCGCCGGCCGACCACGGTTTGTCAACCAGGAAAATATAGCTGACGCCACCCGGAAACGTTTACAGTGTATTTTCATGTTAAGCAGAATTGTGACAGTATTAAGCTGTCACGAAATTATTTCGTAAAATACTGACTATTCCAATGTTAACGAATTATTGCGTCAGCCTGACGCAAGTACGTTCAATTTTAATATTTAACGTATTAACTAGATTAGCTTCGAAATGAGTCATTAGTTTGGAGAAGGGAACAGGCGCTAAGACTGAAAATACTTTCAGTTCTCTGCTTTTGGGGGAGAAAATCTGTACATCGTTGATTAATAGTTTGAACTGACGTGCTGTGGCAAATCGATTATCCTCGTAGTATAAATCTAGAAGTGAAGAGGGCTGTTTTCCGATCGCCGCTCTTCCGCGAGAAGTGCAAAACCCGCGCCTTCTGGGCGAATGAGTAATACACACAGGAATAAAATGGCCAGCGCCCGCAGCAGATCAAAGTGCTTGCGGCTGTCCTGCATTTCACGCATGGTCACGCATCGACGTCGCTCCGCGGAAGAAGCGCCGGGGCTTTCTTGTTTGCGGGCACTGCTTCTGGAAATTGATCTAAATTACCCTCGGTTTCTTTGGGCCGGGGAACCACGGCCGACGACAAAGGTAACGAGAACTGGGTTAAGTGGCTGGGAGAAGAACTGCGTGTCTTCCACTGAGCAAAGCAAGCAAGATCGTAGATCAACTTGTTTCTAAAACAGGCACAATCCGTCACCGAACTTACGAGGCAGGTACAGTGGTTTGCCATTCGTTTTGTTTGAGAACACTGACGCAGTCAGTCAGTAATACTAAGCGCAACATGATAATGAGGCACGCATAGCACTCTTCAGAAATGTACAATGAAGGCATTTTCAGCCACAGTATCATCGGCAAATATGTGCAAAAGTATCTCCCTTTAAGTGAAAACCCACCGGTCACCCAAAAATGCAGCACCCAGAAGGAAACATCCCAATCGGGTGAAATTAGCAGCAAGTGTTTGCGGCAACGAATGATGCACATCACTAGCATGCCAGCGCATGCGCACATCACGGGCGACAGTGTTGCCACGTGTAAGCGCCGTATAAAGGGGCGACTGACGGCCGTGTGGACGTAATGGAACTGTTCATTCTTGTGGTAGTTTTACGTAAGTAGCTTGCGTACGCCTCGTACAAGACAGCGAGTGTCTTTCGAGAAATACTAGTTGTCAATAGGGATTGAGGATTATGCTTAAGCCGCGGTGGAGTAGCCGAGCGGTCTAAGGCACCTCGTTGCGGTGCGCGCGGCTGCTCGCGGTCGGAGGTTCGAGTCCTCCATGGGCCAGGGTGTGTGTGTTTGTCCTTAGGTTAGTTTACCTTAGTTTACCGCCGATTGGGCCATTAGACAGGAAGGATGTGATAAGGCGGACATAGTTAACTGGAAGTACAAGCGTCTGGATTTTGAATAGGAGACCAGAATTCCATGAGCGGTCTTACGCTTTCTCTTACTTCCATAGTTGATGTCTGGTAGCCGGGTGGACAGCGGTTGGGTGAGGTATAGGACAACGACACCTAGATTAACAACGTCTGTGCGTTACCTGCCAGGAGTACAGCATAAATCTGCACTGTTCAAAACAATTAGGGATCATAAACCATATCGAACACAATATAAATAATTATGGCATAGTTTTTTACTCAGATATTGGTTGCAATTGTAATACGAGTCAGTGTGATAAGTATGATATTTTGTTGTCTCAACAGTTTACTTGAGGTTTACAGGGCGTTAGCTTAGAGCGAGGCACCATGGGGCTACCATAATAGTGAAAATAATCACTGTCGTTGCCAATATGCTATGTGATCACCTCGGATGGCCACAACAGTTGCATACCTGCGTGGCTTGAACAGTCTGATGTTATCAGTCAGCTCTTGAGTGATATTTGGCCATTCCTCCGTGTTTCCGTCAGTGCAATATCCATATTTCTACAACCGCTGTGGGAGGTACTGGCCAGGCATCAATGCTTCTGCCAAGTGCATCCCAAACTTGCTCAATCGGGTTTAAACATGCTGGCCACTCCATTCGTTAAATATAAGCTTCAAGCACGATGTCTTTCGGATTCAAGCATGTTGTCTGTAAGGACGAGCATTATGGTCTGCTAGAAGGAATCCATCTTCTATGGCACCAATATAGATCACAACAAAATGTCGGAAAATTTCTTCTTTATACTTCTGAGCAGTCAAACCGCCATTGTGAACGACATACAAATCCATACTGACTCCTGCCCATACCATTCGTCCACCACCATGATATGGTGATATTTACAGCACGTAGCAGGATTGTTCCCAATTCCACTTTCTCCGCATATGCGGAAAAGAACATTGTCTGGACAATTGTCTCTTGACTCATCAGTAAACACAACTCAGCGCCAGTCGTTACGACTCCAATACTGATGTTTCTCCGCCCATTTTCTGCAAGCTATACTGTGTCTTGGTTTTAATGGAACACATACCATAGGCCTCCCTCGCCCGAAGGCGATTTAGCTCTGCCAGTGTTGATATTGAGTATCATGTTGCTGCCTGTCGGATGAGTTTCTGCAGAACTGCATTTATCCTCCTATCCCGACGGGCTGTTAACCGGAAATAACGGTTATTTGGGAAGTAAAAAAAATATATATAATAGTGGCAGTGCAGAGGATATAAAAATTATAATGGCAAGGGGGAGAAAAGCGTTTTCGAAACAGATAAATTTGCTAATATCGAATATTAATTTAAGTGTAAGGGAATCTTTTCTGGAGGCATTTGTGTAAAGTGTTGCCTTGTGTGGGAGTGAAATATGAACGATAAATAAGTTCAGTCAGGAAGAGGGTAGAGGCTAGAGGCTTTTGAAATGTGGCGCTACAGAGGTATACTGAAGATTAGGAGGATAGATCGCGTAACTAATGAGGTGGTACTGGACAGAATTGTGGAGAAAAGGAATTTTTGACATTCCTTCACTAAAAGAAGAGGTATATTGGTAGGGCACATTCTTAGAAAACACGAAAACGTCAATTTAGCATTGGAGGGAAGATCGTGGGGGTAAAAATCGCAGAGGGAGACCAAGAGACGAATACAGTAAGCAGAGTCAAATGGATGTCGGTTGCCATTCTTATGATAGGTGAATAGGCTTGCTCCGGATAGAGTAGGGTGTAGAGCTGCATCAAACCAGTCTCCGGCCTGAAGACCACAATATCTCACCTGATACCCTAATTGTTTTGAGCATTGTTAGTCCAAAAACATGGGTCCAGAAAAGCATCTTTTCTGAGATGTTTCACGTGGTGCCCATTGATGACAGTGGCGTCTGACCTTCATTGTAAAAAGAGAGGCATCCTTTCAAATGCGTCTACTTGTTGTTGTTGTTGTTGTTGTACTTGCTGGTATGCATTGAAGACGCGTTCGTGTAGTATCTGCACATCGTTGATTGGAGTTACGAAGACCATTTTTTTTAAGTGTGCCCATGACCAAACGTCTCTGAGATGGAGGTCTGTTGAACGATAACATCTAGACCCCCCCGCAAGTAATCCAGCGACCTTCTTCAGCAACGTAGGCAATATATTAATGAGAAAGTCCAAATAATGTACCCAATTTAGCCTTTCTCGGTACATTAATGAGAAATTCCAATTTAACCTTTGCTGCAGCCCGTAAGACCATACTAATACATCGTCAAGTACGGGTCTCCATCCATTTATTGAGAACCGGTATTGATGCTCTCTTTGCATAATTGCTTGGGGTTTACATCTGCCGGTACATTCTAGTTATAGAAATCCGCAACACGATCTCTTGGTATCCCCTGCATCACCGGTAAATAAAATATTGGATGTAAACATTGGTCTGCGGCACACTTCTGAAAGAGCCATTGACAGAACTACCGTATGGCATAATGATCTTGTGATCTTAGAGCCTGGATGCATTGTGGATGATACGGGTAGAGCAACTGTTCACGAAGTATCCCACAGATAAGAGAGAGAGAGAGAGAGAGAGAGAGAGAGAGAGAGAGAGAGAGAGAGAGAGCCTACTGCTGCTAATATGCGCAACTGGTACCAAGGTTCTCTTGTAGTGCACGTAACATACGCTCCCCCCCCCCCCCCCCCCCATTTCAGGCTTGCGGACTGGGCGGGTTCTTCTACTGTCAGTCTTATGAGAGATTTGGGTACTTGCGTCAGAGAGAGGCTGGGAAAGTATGCCGAAAAGCTTATAAGAGGGGTAGCGTTTCAGGGTAGAGGGCACGGTTAGGCGGGCTGCGTTGATTTCACTTGTAGCAGGCTTCCGTTTCTACTGCACGATTTGAACGTAGAAACAGCATAATAACAGAAAACACAAAAGTGAATCCATTTGTGTAAGAAGGTAAAAGCATTGCTACATACCGAGTGTGACAGTACTTTCAGTAAGGCACACAAACACGAAGACTAACGTAACCTACAACATCACTCGATCCACTCAAATGAGTGTTGACTATGTTATGTTATTGCTTTCTGAAGGGTTTCAAATGTTTGTTACGCTAATGAGACTTAACCGTGGGGTCATCAGTGCCTAAAATTACAAACTACTTATAAACTAACATACACTAACTTACACACAATCGGAACATAGAGCCTCAATGCGCTCGGGCACTCCGCCGCGGCTCTGAAGGGTTTGAGTGATTTATATTGTTTTATTGTCACGTTGCATACTTCAACCTTGATCACATTCAACCTTGATCACATTCATCAATTATAGGAGGAAGGAAGGAAGACTAGTCTTAAACTTTCCGTCGACAGCGTAGTCCTTAGAGACGGAGATCGCGCTCAGGTTTTTGGTTAAGGGTTGGGAAGGAAATCGTCCGTACCAATCCAGGTATTTGCCTGTAGCGACTTAAGCAAATCACGGAAAACCTAAATCTGAATGGCTGGAGGTGGAGTTGAATCACCGTCCTTTCGAATGCGAGTCCAGTGTGTTACCACTGCGCCACCTCGCCCGCTAACTTTGTTGTACTTTTTATAAACAAGTTTGATGAATTTGACCATTTCATTGTTGACAACGATTGTTAAAATAAAGTCTGATGAATATGATTATAGACTTGAAACTGGCTTAAGGTTGTAATCTGGATCGTGACAATAAGACTATATAAATCAGTCAAATCATTCAGAAAATTCCACACTACTGAGACTCCTGAAGAATCTAAACTATACGCAATGTTAGGTACATTACGGTGAGTATGAAAACATAATACCCTGCTAACGATTTGACGAAGCGCCAGGGCAAGGAGTCAAAACCGCTAACTCACGATAGAGGAAAATTATTACATTCAGAAGGCCATAAAGGAAGGCAAAAAAGTAATAAATACACAACACTTTGCAACAAAACACTTTTCACTAAATGTTGAAATGTGTGTAAATCTAAGGGATTTAAATACTTTAGTCATCAGCCCGTAGGCTTACAAAGTACCATAGGCGCCGACTACGAGTATGCTCGGTCATTCAAGCATACCCCAAAATTTGAGTGGGTATGCTCAGCTAAGGACAACACACACCTATGCCCGAGGGAGGACTCAAACATCCGAAGGCGGGTAGCGGCGTACTCTGCAGTAAGCACCTACATAGGACTATGGTGCATATTATTCTATGCATATTTTACTGTTTTAATTTTGACCAGCCACCTATTTTGACTATACATAAATATCAACCAGATTTTATGTGGAGCATAAGCAGATTTTTGCCAATGAGACCATATGATAACACCACAGTGTCGAAACCGGTCGTCTTGTATAAATAAAATAAAAGAAATGCGATCTCGGCATCTGTCCTTCCATTTATAAAATAAAATCGCTCCCTAAGATGAGTTAATTATATAGTACGGTATGTAAATATAAACAAGAGTTTTGCATCAAGGCGGGCCCACAATCCCATATTTGTAACGCAAACACGGACTAACAGAAGAGATTCAAATTACAATGATTGAGTGTGCTAATACTCGCAACAAAGTGTAGCGCAGTCCTTCCTATATACACATGTTTATCTCAGAACGTTTAAGTGAGTTTCCACGTCCACGTTAATGGAACTTACTACCTCTCACCTTCAACACACTGTATAGCTCTCTATACATTATGCGTCTGCGGCTCCGTAGCATGGCTTCGGGAAACTGAAGACAATGTTGACCGATACGACACGGAAACTTAGAGAAAATGTTCAAATGTTTGTATAGTCTATGGGACTTAACTACGGGGTCATTAGTCCCTAAACTTACAAACTACTTATGAACTACTTACGAACTAGGACGGCACAAATATCCATGCCCGAGGGGGGATTCGAACCCCCGACCGTA
Source organism: Locusta migratoria (assembly GCA_026315105.1). NCBI lineage: Eukaryota > Metazoa > Arthropoda > Insecta > Orthoptera > Acrididae > Locusta > Locusta migratoria. Next base: position 362,184,681 of record CM048746.1, on the reverse strand, counting down.
GTGGCCGTGCAGACCGTGACTGAAGCTCCTCAGTCCCCACAGCCACCGCGGGCGGCGGAAACTTAGAACTTCGAGAACTCTGAGTCCTGACTTCGCTTGGAAGGCAACGTACTGCGGAGATCGTACGGCACAACTGGAACCTACACCTAAATGTACATTTATGGTACCAGGATAGAAGATACCACTTTCATTTACATCTATGGCGTACATAGATCAGGGAAAACAATTTGCTTTAAAAGGCATTGAAGCCGACGCCGCAGAAGGCGATATTGGCGGGCGAAAGGATGGGCTGTAAGGGGAGAGGAGAGGCCCAAATAAGATTTTAAAAAAATGAAAAAAATAGCGGTCTAAAAAAAAGTTGTACAGTGGTAGAGTATCTAACTACTAATCCAAAGGTCGCGGGTTGGAACCCGTCAGGTCCTAGAATTTTTATCTGTCACTTTACACTTCTTTCACCTCTGGAAGTGTAGCTGATGTGAAAAATATCGAGTAGCAACGTGGTTCGGAAACCACGTTAAACTGTAAGTCCCCGTCGGCCGCGGTGGCCGAGGTGACTGAGGCGCTCCAGTCACGGTCAGCACGGCCACTACGGTCGGGGGTTCGAATCCCCCCTTGGTCATGGATATTTGTGCCGTCTTAGTTCGTAAGTAGTTCATAAGTAGTTTGTAAGTTTAGGGACTGATGACCCCGTAGTTAAGTCCCATAAGCGTAACAAACATTTGAACATTTGTAAGTCCCCCTGTAGCTGGTTGGGTAAGTATGTTCGAAGATCGGAGGAAGGCAACGGCATACCACCTCCAAACAGGATCATGCCTAATAAATCACTGTGGTGTTCAAACCAATCTTCGGACTGATGACTGCTTAACATGATGTTCAAGGTGAGAGATGAAAAGAGAGAAAGAGACTCGAATGGTGTGCATTCCCACGACGGGCCAGCTGCGGGCGGTGCCTTGCCTCGGTAATCCGCGACCTGGTCCACTTCCCGGCGTCCGCGCGCCGCGCTCCTGAGTCCTGCCGACCGGAACGGCGACACGCTGTGGTTGGCAGGTTGGGGGCGGGGAGCCTGTGAGAGGCCCGGCGCCAGCCAGGAGCGCCCTGGATAACGGGGACCCTGCTCTTCCCGCTGCCCCTCCTAATCTGACCAGCCGCAAAAAACCAACACTCTCCTGGAGAGCGACACTCGCATTCCTCTCGCCGCTACTGCGCTATCGGCCCACCCTGTTCCTCAGAGTGGAGAATCGCGAGGTGATCACTAAGGGACGTCCCACAGGGGTCGATTTGCGTATCCGTTTTCTGGAATATTACCACTTGTTCAAATGTTCTAAGGGGCCAAACTACTCTGCAACTCGATATGGCTTGCATTTTTTAATATCCTTGCTTTTCAGTTATGATAATTGTAAATACATCATATTAATGTATGTAGCTGTAGGCCTATATAAAGATCGTAATATTCTATGCTTGTTTTCAACGATTTGATGTACGTTCAAATGTTCAAATGTTTGTGTAGTCTATGGGACTTAACTAAGGGGGCATCAGTCCCTAAGCTTACAGACTACTTATGAACTACTTACGAACTAGGACGGCACAAATATCCAAGCCCGAGGGGGGATTCGAACCCCCGACCGTAGTGGCCGTGCAGACCGTGACTGGAGCGCCTTAGTCTCCTCGGCCACTGCGGCCAGCTCAATGTACGTTAATAAATTTGCTGTTTACAACTAGAAGTGTAAAAAGTTATCCTTTGCAGGAGATGAGACACAAGGAAACCACTTCCAACAGATATTGTAAGAATGGTATAGCGCGTATAATTTCGCAGTTTCTGTAATAATGTATGATTGAAACCATACATTTTCGGACATAAATTCATTGGACATTTCTTGTTCCATATCCTCTCCTCGATCAATCGCTCGAACTTGTACCACAGTCTAACATACACAGTCGTGACAGTCACTGCTGTGAAAGTTGGTACCAACTGACGGTTGCAACGACACTAGCGCTCCTAGTAGTGGCCAAGGTGATTTAAGAGAAATGTTAGTTTTTAATTACTTTTCTATGTAATTATCAAATAGTTTCTGTAAATATTTGTGTTTCAAGCATTAATAAAATTATGAGTGACAAAAATAATCGCGAAACAAACGTAAAAACAACGAATTTTCCTGATTCAGTGATATCAACAACTAATTCATAAGGAAATACTTACGAATATGTGTATAATTTGCAGCCTTAAAATTACTATTGTGGTCTGTTCTTATATGACAGACACATTCTTTGAGGCGTAAAAATTCGATATCGACTCTAATGATAAGAAAATTTCTACACCTCAGTCGTCTGTGCTATAAACCCATATACTTTCGAGTTTAATTAATTTTGCTTATAAAACGAATGTCCTAAAGGTTGTTACCGTTTGTAGTTCAGATGTATGAACAATTGTGGAATTCGTTTCTGCTTTGTTGGGAAACTGTGTTTTTCAAAAAAAAAAAAAATAAAAAAAAAGGTTCAAATGTTTGCACAGTCTATGGGACCCAACTACGGGGTTATCAGGGTTATCTGTCCCTAAACTTACAAACTACTTATGAACTACTTACGAACTAAGGACGGCACAAATATCCATGCTCGAGGGGGGATTCGAACCCCCGACCGTAGTGGCCGTGGAGACCCTGACTGGAGCGCCTTAGTCCCCTCGGCCACCGAGGCCGGCCTGTGTTTTTCCTTTCGATGTTTTACTGTCACGTTTGTGAGGATTTTTCTTTCTCTTCAGTTACAGCTGTGGCGAATGATCTGGTACATGTAATAATGAAGATATTACACTCCATGTAAGTTTCTTTCGTTCAACATTTACTGATTTGAGTTGAATTTTAAGGAAGAAACCCTGAAGTTTCTGAGTAGAAAACTGGTGGCTTTCTGCAGAAGGTTGGATCTTGTGTTATTTAATAGCCAATTTTTGTTCTTAATAGAAACTGATATTTTGCATTAAAAAGGCGTATATTTCAAGATAATCTTGAATGAACTGTCCTGCAAACTATCGTTTCACACCTGCCAATGGTTGTTGGAAAAAGTACGTTATAATAAATTTAAACGATACTATTCACTCAACCGATGTCGTATTCAGAAATGTACCTTGTCATCCGCTTGGAGCGCTGCTGTCGTGGCGTATAACAAAAATCTGTGGGAGTGTCGTGACTGTATGTGTTAAGAGTGCGGGTTGTACCCTCTATAAAGCTGCTAGAAACTAAACGAACAAAAAAAGAAAGAAAGAAGTGTGTGAAAAAATACTCATATCTCATTTTAATTTTTTATTAATATTACTTATTTCATTAGTTAGTTGTTCATCGGCTACCTCTGTTAGGGCTATATTTTTCTATAGGGTTTTGACTGTATGAGTATTTTTACAACAGAGTTCCACATTACTTACTTTGAAAATAACTAGAAAATTAAATTCATTGTAGTTACATGAAATTCTATATGGAACCTATCCCTACTCTTACGTAAATTCTTTGATGATGTTAAGATTTTTCAATTGATTGTTCAATTGATACTCAAATGTTCAAATGTCTGTAAATCTATCGGACCAAACTGCGTGGTCATCAGTCGGTAGCTTACAAACTACTTAAACCTAGGTAAACTAACCTACGAACAAACACACACACCCATGCCCCAGGGAGGACTCGAACCTCCACGGCGAGCAACCGCGCGCCCCGCAGCAAGGCGCTTTAGACCGCTCGGCTACTCCACCGCGGCCAATTGGTACTATAGAAAATTATTAGCATGAAAGATCTAGTCCATAGTTGAAATCCATAAAAATAAATAAAAATCCCCTGACAGAAAAAATTGATTCACTATGATTATTATATATTGCTGTTTGAACATTATTAAATTAAATACTATCATCTTTCCTAACTGGAAAGAAATGACAGTCACTGTTATAATCTTGTAGCACACCGCGTCTTTATACTGTGTCTGGGGATATTACCACATTTTTTTGTAACATTACATTCAAGTTCACTACATTGTCCCAGAAGAGCTGACATAAAATTAGTAAATCATTACTAAGCTTATTACCACCCGACCTTGATTTATTGGAGTTACTACTTTTATGATTCCCACGAAATGGCGACAGAATGCTGCAATCCAGATTGGCGGTTACTAGCTGCAACAGCTACTACATTTTTGCTGAAAATCTCTCAAATCGGTTTAAACATAGGGCCGGCGCAAGGCACGTGCGAAACGTGCGGCCGCACAGGGCGGCACTTTCCGAGGGGCGGCAAATCTGCCAAACGCAATACTGATGCCCAAGAGGGAATTCGAAACGAAACCTCGGAGGGGGCGGCTTCGGGAACTGTGGCATGGCGCCACGACTATCAGCCGACCTCCCCTGTTGAACAAGGGGAGGGAGGAGGACTAATTTCTTCCTCGCCACTGTGGCAGCACCGCCGTGTTTACGCCGGAGGAACAGAGAGGCGAATTCTTGTGAGTGGGGCGCTGCCAGCCTGTTACGCGCCGTGCTCACAATAATTTTGCAGAAGACGAAATCTAATTTGGAAATTCGAATGCAATGTTCGATACTGCGATTATGTGTTGAGCCTCAAGCAATTTTGCTAAACCCTTCAATGGCAGTTTCCGGTAGTTTTATTCTTCCCGCTTTATGGAAAAAAAAAATCGTTGAACATTACTACAGTCAGACACGTCCTACACCTACAGTGGCTAGGAGTATTCCGAACGGGTAAATATGCTGCGAGTAATTATAATGGATAAAGACATTGGTCGTAAGCGAGGCATAAGTTAGGTTTCAAAACTTTTGCTAACCGTTTCTGAGTGATAGTCGGACGTTTTGGTTTTTGTGCCATGAAATGGAGAGAAGTCTTCTGAAGTAGGAGTTATGTCAGGTGTGCCACAGGGGAGTGTCGTGGGTCCGTTGCTGTTCACGATATATATAAATGACCTTGCGGATAACATCGGAAGTTCACTGAAGCTTTTTGCGGATGATGCTGTAGTATATAGAGAGGTTGTAACAATGGAAAATTGTATTGTGATGCAGGAGGATCTGCATAGAATTGACGCATGGTGCAGGGAATGGCAATTAAATCTCAATGTAGACAATTGTAATGTGTTGCGAATACACAGAAAGAAAGATCCTTTATCATTTAGCTACACTATAGCAGGGCAGCAACTGGAAGCAGTTAATTCCATAAAGTATCTGGAAGTAGTCATTAGAAGGAATTTAAAATGGAACGACCATATAAAATCAATCGTCGGTAAAGCAGATGCCAGACTTAGATTCATTGGAAGAATACTAAGGAAATGCAGTCCAAAAACAAAGGAAGTAGGTTACAGTACACTTGTTCGCCCACAGCTTGAATACTGCTCACCGGTGTGGGATCCGTACCAGGTGGGATTGATAGAGGAGGTAGAGAAGATCCAACGGAGAGCAGCGCGCTTCGTTACGGTATCATTTGGTAATCGTGAAAGCGTTACGGAGATGATCGATAAACTCCAGTGGAAGACTCTGCAGGAGAGACGCTCTGTCGCTCGGTACGGGCTTATGTCGAAGTTTCGAGAACATACCTTTACTGAAGAGTCTAGCAGTATATTTCTCCCTCCTACGTATATCTCGCGAAGAGACCGTGAGGATAAAATCAGAGAGATTAGAGCCCACACAGAGGCATACCGACAATCCTTCTTTCCGCGAACAATACGTGACTGGAATAGGAGGGAAAATCGATAGTGCTACTCAAGGTACCCTCCGCCACACACCGTCAGGTGGCTTGCGGAGTATGGTTGTAGATGTAGTTGTAGAAACACCTGTCTGCGCCTGTATGAGCAACAATTAAACTCTGACCGGTACTTTTGTTTGAAAATACTACTCGCACACTATCGCTTTGCCAACATTTATTTACTGTACACTGTTTTCGGTTGAATTCATTATCTGTTCACAACAATTGAAAAATGTTTATTTACGTTAACTGTAAGTTCTTACCGCGCGGTGTGTGTGTGTGTGTGTGTGTGTGTGTGTGTGTGTGTGTGTGTCTGTCCTTAGGATAATTTAGGTTGAGTAGCGTGTAAGCTTAGGGACTGATGACCATAGCAGTTAAGTTCCATAAGATTTCACATACATTTGAAAATTTTTGTAAATTCATAAGGCTTATTGAAATCAGCTAGATTTATTCAATCAGGTTTGACTACAATTTTGAGATGATGCCCAGCGACTGTTTTGTACAAATCTGTAGAGAATGTCACCAATCAGTCGTAATTGTTTTTATTTTTTTATTTTCCAGTTCTACATACACTTCGGGCACAGTGTGGCTATTCTCATGGCGGTTCCTAGGTAGATCTGAAAAGTAAAAACAGAAATTGCGATTGATTGCTGACATTTCCAAAAGAATTGTTTAAATAAAATTCCACAAACGTTTCGTGAAAAAAAAAGGGGGTGGGTGGCGGCAATTTCGCAGCTCGCACGGAGCGGCACTTGGGCTTGCGCCGGCCCTGTTTATACATCTTCGAAATATTAAAATCGACACATTTTTAATTCATATACAGTATTTTAAAACATTTAGGCAATATTTTGTATTAACACTTTTTTTTACTGACCGAATTCATTAGGCCTAATAACTAAAAACAATCTAGCGACGCCTGAACTCGCCTCGCTGCGGAGCGCGCGGTTGTTCAAAGTGGGAGGTTCGAGTCCTCCCTGGGGCAAGGGTGTGTGTGTGTGTGTGTGTGTGTGTGTGTGTGTGTGTGTGTGTGTCCTTAGGTTAGTTTACCTTAGTTTAAGTAGTCCGTAAGCTACGGACTGATGACCATGCAGTTTGGTCCGATAGATTTACAAACCTTTGAACGCCTGAACTAAAATTAAAACCCTCTGTTATAAGTCCTACCACAACGAAATACTAACGAACAAGAAGAATAATCCTTTTGTGTTACAAACATTTATATATTAATAATGACATAGCTAATGATATTTTTACTACAATTACATTATAGTTGCTGCATAATTAAAAAAGAAAGTCTTAGGTGGCACGTTGGATTTACACAAGTGGCACATTGCAAACAGTTTTTCTTGCACATTTTACGTAATATCACTACATTTATCGTCACAAACATTAATTAAAACGGGATGACATTATATGTCCTATTTCGTGAAACTGTGATTCATTCACATTATCTATTCAGACCCCGAGAAGACAGCGCCTATGCCGGAAGGTGAACCGTGCATTGCTTGCGAGGCGATCGCCGGTGGCGACAATGTGAACGACAGCGCGGTGCAGATTTTTGCGAGTCCCGGGCCAGAGTTTTCACACGGCGGCGCGATCAAAAGCGCCGCGGCCGCAGTCGCAGCCGCAGGCAGGGTCTCGCAACGATGGCCACAAGACAATGGCCGCTTGTTGGTCCGCGGCGCGCGGTCGGGGGACGCCGTCAAAAGAAGCGGCGATTAAAAAACGCGGGGACACTGCCGCACCAGATTATCTGAACCAGGCACAGCCCGCCTGCCTTTCACGAGCACCCGCCCTCGCCACAATAGCCACTGCCGCCTACTGGAAGCACCACCTAGCGCTCGCGCTATCTACCAGAATGGATTCATATTAGGACCTCAAAGGGCAGAAGGTGATCATTGTAGATAACGAACCGACCAGGAACTGTACACCGAGAAAGAAAGAATATATGACATCGATCAGGAAAACGAACTTGTTCTTTGGACACATCCTCAAATTGGGCCAAGGAAGGTTTAACAAAGCAAACTGTTAAATTCCTTGGGAACGAGACATCCTAACTACAGCGGATACAAGGGGTACAAGAAGATGGAAATAATGGGAATATGCGGAACTACAGGGTGATCAATCCTCAGCGCAACCGCCTTTGCGGCGGCGACTTGCCGGCTATGGCAGCTGTGGTGACCGCTTAGCGGGCCGCCCGACGTCCGCACTAAATTTAATACGGGTTGGCTCGCAAGTAATTTCTAACATACACCTCACAAACACTTAGAAAGAAAACTTTATTACTCACCTGTATTAAGCAAGGAGGTGCTGGAACTGACTGCCTTCGTTGTTCGAGCATTTCTGACACCTGCTTAGGAAGTAGCTCGTTATACTCTGAAGTTCCCTCCTAGAAAATGCAGTGATTTCATTACGAATGTTTGTTTTTAGTTAAGCTAAAGTGTGGGTATTTGATTTGTACACTTTCTCTTTTAATGTTTCCCACAGATAAAGATCGCACGTAGTTAAAACGGGAGAACGAGGGAGACAAATGTTCTTAGTGATAAATCTTTCACAGAACACATTACCAATTTCCGCAATGATAAAGTTGGCTGTACGTGCCGTCGCAGAGTCTTGCTGAAATGTCGCGAAATAATGTTCTCTTTCAGTTAATTGGGCAAAGAAAGACTGCAGTATCTTTTCAATATACCTGTCACTATTGTTTATATATAGCCTATTATTCTCTCGCCTCAAACAGCACACCATACTCCTATTTTTTGATCGTGCAGGGGCTCTTCGTGAATTAAGCTTTTCCTAACTCCAGGAACAATTATTTTGCGAATTGACATACCTACATAGGTGAAACCATGATTCGTTCTGGTCAATTTCTCCGTCATCCACCCTTTTCAGAATCAATGAATGTAATGAGAAACTTCTTTAGCAAGTTTCAGAAATGCTTGAACAACGAAGGGAGGCAGTTCCAGCACCTCCTTGCGTAATACAGTTGAATAATAAACTTTTCTTTCCGAGTGTTTGTGTTATGTATGTCAGAAATAACTTGCAAGCTGCAAAGGCAGTTGCGCTGAGGATTGATCACCCTGTAAAAATATACACTCCTGGAAAATGAGAAACGAACACCATGATTGAAATTTTACCAACAGAGTCTTGAGGATGTATACAACACACATTCACAGAAACAGAGCCATACGTACGTGAGTACAGTCATAAGAACTTGCGAAATGTCGACGCTAGTACTATATATATATGATCTTTTTGCAGTAATGTAAGCAGAAATTCTCCCATGCAAACGACAGTAGGTTTGCAGAATTTAGTCTTTCAGAATGGCCTTCTGTGACATTTCCACTTGGTGCTTCAGCTGGGCCGGATTTCGTGGCGGTCGTGCAGACCGCGCCAAGATGACGCTTCATGCGGTCCCAAAAATGCTCATTGGGGGGGAAAGATCTAGAGATCGTGCTGTCCAGGATAGTTGACATACGCCTCGAAGAGCACTTTGGGTGGTTCGGGATACATTTTAACGTACATTATCCTGTTGAAAAAGCTTATAGCTTTGAGTGACACGGGTTGAATGATGATTTCAATGTACCGTGCACTGTCCAATGTTCCCTCTACGATCACCAGAGAAGAACGGACAGTGTAGGATATGGTTCGCCACACTATAATGCCGGGTGTCGGCCCCGCGTGCCTCTGTCGTATACAAATGTTCAAATGTTTGTATAGTCTATGGGACTTAACTGTGGGGTGATCAGTCCCTAAACTTACAAACTACTTATGAACTACTTACGAACTAGGACGGCACAAATATCCATGCCCGAGGGGGGATTCGAACCCCCGACCGTAGTGGCCGTGCAGACCGTGACTGAAGCGCCTCACTCCCCTCGGCCACAGCGGCCGGCCTGTCGTATACTCTCCAGATTTTTGCGTTCCCCTGCATGACGCCTAGCACGTGTACCACCAGCGAGTCTCATCACTGAAGACGACACGAATCCATTCGTCTATCCACTAGTGGCTGTCGTGACATCATTGGAAGCGGCTGAAAGATACTGGGACTCGAATAGAAGCAGCCTTAACCATGATCGTGCAGCATGGTGTGGGGAGCCATATCTTACCCTGGCCGCTCTCCTCTGGTGATAGTCGAGGGAACATAGAACAGTGCACGGTACATCGAAACATTTATTCAACCCTTCTCGCTACCGTTCATGCACTAACATGGCGATGTGCTTTCCCAACAGGAAATGCACGTTCACATCTATCCCGTAGCACTCAACGTGTTTTTCAAGGTGTAGCTCAACTACCCTGGCAAGCACGATCCCCAGATCTGTTTCCGATTGAGCACGTTTGTGACTGGGTGAAACGCGGTCTGCACGACCAACACGAAATCCGGCCCAACCGAGGCACCAGGTGGAAACTGCATGGCAGGCCATACCGCAAGACTTCATTCGGCACCTCTACGATCGTCTCCACGGGAAAATTGCGGCTTGCATTGCTCCCAAAGGATGGTGTACACGGTACTAGCGCCGAAATTGTGCACGCTCTGGTGAATACATCAATAAAATTTCGCTCTGCTGGGTCGAAGGATTCACGGTGTTCTTTTTTCATTTTCCAGCGTTCGATTGAAGGTCGGGTTACAGATTTTCTCCACTCGGGGACTGGGTGTTCTGTCGTCATATCATTTCATCATCATCGACGCGCAAGTCACCCGTGTGCTGTCACCTAAAGACTTGCACCAGGCAGCCCGAACACGATGCCAGCTGGGGTCTAACGGCCAAAAGTGCCACACGAAATCATCATCGGCAGTTTATCCGCAGGTCAGTGTTGGTCTACAAAAACTTTTTCTCCACGAGTACGCTCGCTGTGCGTCACCAGAATATATATGCAGTATATTCAGAGACTGACAAATCTCGAAAACTGCACATCCAATTAAAACAAAAAATTAAATTTAAAAATTGAAAATGTGTTCGTCTCGAAGAGCGATGTCCAATTATACCGAATTCTACTCCCCCACACTCTAATATATATGCCAGTCCCCCCCTCGGGCATGCATATTTGTGCCGTCCTTAGTATTAGCTAGTTCGTACGTAGTTTGTAAGTTTAGGGACTGATCACCCCACAGTTAATTCCCATAAGCAATAAAAATATTTGAAAAATTTGATTTTCCAAATCTTTTAGGAGGTAGGATGGATATAAAGCGTAAATAGAAACCCCAACCTTTTTGTGCAGATTTGGAATCTTCGGGAAGGTATAATCGACAAAAATCAAAATGGGTTACAAATCATTGTAGAGTGGCCATATCTCGGAAGACATAAAAGTAGACGTATGTGTTGTTTTGAATAAACCGCTCTCCGCCATGAATTGAGACTGGGTACATCTATTGAAGTAGAATATAGTTATAAGACATACTTTCACTTACAACTCTGAAAGAAAAGTGACTTACACAGCCACAGTGGCGCGTCGAGAATCCTCCCTTTCCACGTTGTCACATGCATTTAACGTTTAGAATGCGGTGTTTCATCAAACATTATGAATGACTGGCTTTTCCACGTTCAGCACCTGGAAGTGGTGAATTAAATCAAAATACTATATACCTCTACTTCTCTGATTTGATGTGTACTTCTGGAGGATCACAGCGCCATCTGTGAAAAATACTTCACACGTTTGAGATAAACCTTTCGTTACTTTATTTTTTAATAGAATCCACATCTTCACAACAAATTAGGGTTTCTATTTACGATTTTTATCTGTCACCCTATCCCTTAGGCAAAGGGCATAGACTTCAGTGTCATAGGATACCTTCTTGAGACGAATATATTTTAATTAAAATTTGTTTTAATCTTATGTGTTGTTTTCGAGATATTACAGTGTATTCAGATAAAATGAGCGGCCTGTATATGCTGAAAAGCTAATCAATCAGGCCATGGAGCAAGCAGAAGGAGAAAGAAACCTATCAAGTATGTATTAGCAGAAATGGAGAAAGAGCTCCAGCTAATGGTGCAAAATGTTACAAAACCGAGTGAATTGTTTGGAATGAAACTGAAATTTGGTAAGCGCAAAGTGATAAAAATCTTAAATGAAGGCAATACGGTTAATAATACATGGAAGAGTATTACAAGAGGTTCAATCAGTCCAGTATTTAGGTAGCTTACTAACTTCCAGTGAAAGTTATATAGAGGAAGTAAGACGCAGCTACAAGAATGGAAGATCTACTGCCATCTACTGCCATCTCATATTTTGTGTGGAGCTTGGTGTCTTATAAATATCAAACTCTGGCAGACAGAACGAAAGTAGTTAGAGACTTGTGGGACGGCGTTACGGAGAAGAATGAAGAGAGTGAAATGGACCGACTGAATGAGCAATGAGGAGCTTTTCAGCCGGGTCGGAGAGGAGAGGGTGATACAGAAAACATCTTGGATGGAACACATATTACGTATGAATTGTCTACTACAGAGAAATAGAGGGATAGGAGGATGAATGTTTTGATATGCTAACCAGCATGAAGATAGGAAAAAGTTACAATATGATGCTCAGGACAGATGAATTGAAGCAAATCTACATCTACATCTAGATAGGTACTCTGAAAATCACATTTAAGTGCCTTTCAGAGGGTTCATTAACCACTTTCATAACTTTTCTCTACCGTTCCATTCTCTAATAGCGCGCGGAAAGAAAAGAACACATAAATCGTTCCGTTTTCGATCTGATTTCTCTTATTTTATTGGGATGGTCATGTCTCCCTAAATAGGTGGGTGCTAGCAAAATATTTTCACATTAAGAAGTAAAAGACGGTGATTGAAACTTCGCAAACAGAGCACGCCGCAATGAATAACGTCTTTCTTTTAATGATTTCCACCCCAATTCGTGCAACATTTCCGTGACGCTTTCCCCCCGTAACGTGATAAAACAAAACGAGCTGCCCTTCTCTGAACCTTAATATCTTCCGTCAGTCCCACCTGGTGAGGGTCCCAAAATGGGCAACAGTACTCCAGGAGAGAACGCACAAGTGTGATATAGGCAATCTCTTTGGTGGAGTTGTTGCATCTTCGAAGCGTTCTGCCAATGAAACGTAAGCTTTGGTTCGCCTTCCCTACAATATTTTCTGTGTGTTGTCTCCAGTATAAATTGTTCGTAATTGTAACTCCTAGGTATTTGGTAGAATTTACGATCTTAAAGTTTGACTGATTTATCGTGTAACTGAAGTTCAGCGTATTTCTTTTAGTGGTCATGTGTATTACTTAACACTTTTCTTTATTTAGTGCCAATTACAAATTTTCGCACCATGTAGAAATTTTATCTAAATCGCTTTGCAGTTGCTTTTGATCCTCTGTTGACTTCACTAACCGATAAACGACAGCATCATCCGCGAACAATCTAAGGGAGCTATTCAGATTGTCTCCTAAATCGTTTATAAACACAAGCAAGAGTAGGGGACCTATGCCGGCCGCGGTGGCCGAGGGGACTAAGGCGCTCCAGTCACGGTCTGCACGGCCACTATGGTCTGGGGTTAGAATCCCCCCTCGGGCATGGATATTTGTGCCGTCTTAGTTAGTAAGTAGTTTGTAAGTTTAGGGACTGATGACCCTGTAGTTAAGTCCCATAGACTATACAAATATTTGATTTTTAGGGGACCTATAACGCGTCCCTGAGAAACGCCAGATATCACTTCTGTTTTACTCGATGACTTACCGTCAATTACAACGAACTGTGTCCTTTATGATAGGAAATCGTAAATCCAATGACACAATTGTACAGATATTCCGTATGCACGCAATTTCATTAGTAGCCGCTAGTGGGGTACAGTGTCATAATCCTTCCAGAAATCCAGAAAAATGGAATCGATTTGAGATCCCATGTCGATGGCTATTATCCCTTCATGTGAATAAAGGGCAAGCTGTGTTTTGCAAAAGCGATACTTTCTGAATCCGTGTTGACTATTGGTTAATAGGTCGTTCTCTTCGAGTTAGTCATAATGTTCAAACAAAGTATATGTTCGAAAATCCTACGTCAATGAGATTGTCCTGTAATTTTGGGGATCACTTCTATTTAAGGGTGAGAAAGGAACAGTTTCGTTCGACGGTCGTACAGCCCACATTGCTTATGCCAATAAGCCGAAATCGCCACCGACGCAATCAAGATACCAGTTTGGTATATAAAAACAAAAAGTTATGCGAAGTGCATACCTGCCTGTTGCACATCCTAGCCATTTAAGAGACCGAATACACGATAATTGCGCGGGCAGAGACCGCGGATGCTCGGATGACTCCCAATAACATTGGCGTAGATTCTACATTATCACATTTACGATAAAGGAACGGAGTTATCATGAATCAGAAGCACATCTTGAAGAGCGGGACACACACAGAGGGAAGTGGCTGCAGCTACTACGATTTCAGACAACAGAAACTGTAAAAGAAAAAGAAAGAAAGGCAAGTTTAAGGACGTCCACGGGTAAATTATAAAGACATGACTTATCTCCATTAATAGTCCGTCGAGACAGGAGGTAGAATGAAACTCCAACGTATCTTCCAAGTAGCAACAGCACGCGCAGTATTAAACAGTCCGAAATCGCCTTCGGACATGTGGCCTCTACGTACGGAGGCCTGTGGTGTGTCCAATTAAAACCACGACTTCGTTTACCCCTCAGAAACTGGGCGGTGGAACATCAAGTTTGCAGCCGTAACGAACGGCGCCGGGTTCTTCTCATAGATGAGAAGATTTTGTGTTCAGCCAGACAATCGTCCTTCCCTCATCTGGAGAGAACGAGGAACTGGGAAAAATCCTGCTTATGTGCAGAAAAAAATCATCATATCATGGTTGTGGACGAATTGTGTGGGCAGGAGTCAGTATTGGCAGACGTACGCATCTCTAAGTCGATTACAATGGCGCTTTGACTGCTCAGAGGTATAGAGACCATTTGTTGTGCTCTATGCTGGTGCCGTAGGAGATGTGTTTCTTCTGGTGGACGATAACGCTCTTCCCCATAGAGCTGCAGTGGTAGACAACATTCTCGAAGTTGAGGGAATTGTTCAAATGTTCAAATGTTTGTAGAGATTATGGACTTAACTACGGGGTCAGTCCCTAAACATACAAATTACTTATGAACGAGCTTATACTAAAGACGGCACAAACATCCACACCAGAGGGGGCCTTCGAAACCCCGGCCGCAGCGGCCGTGCAGACCGTGACTGGCACGCCTCAGACCGCTCCGCCACCGCGGCCGGTTGAGGTAATTGAAGGAATGGAGTAGCCAGCTTGTTCACCAGTGACCAATATCTGAATAAGGTTTAAAATGCGTTACCATATGTATATCCTGTATGCGATCTCATCTGTTCCCCCCAGTTTTTCGAGCAGTATATGTGGTCGGGCTATACTAAAGGGGGGAAAAAACCAAAGACTACTACACGAATATCGATAGAGCCACGGGAACACTGACAGCAGTACAAGACGATGCCCGGCATATCCCGCGCAAGTATGAACAGATCATATGCGAGAAACCTGACAGTTCGAAGCATAGATAGACACCAGCGCATACGGCTTGTATGACGGACTGCATAGTGTCTATACACAAATTAAAACATGTTCATTCGCACTCGGCAACATGTTCATCAACTGTGCATCGAGACAGCAATGCTACGATCCAGCAGATTCACGACACTGTTAGAAAGCGAAGAAGTCTATGTGAAACAGTGCCTCAAGTAGAGCTCACGGACTGATATTACCGTTAGAATTATTACGGACGGCGAAGGAACTTTGAAGTGTAGCTCTATCAGTCTGCTTGTACCTTTATAACGAAATTTCTCGTGTGTTTTTAAAGTAGTGGTATGTTTCTGATAAGGTATACCACGCACGTCTACTAAATAACACTCGCATAACATACATCTTTATATTCTAATATTCTTCCGAAGAACGGATGTTACGTGAGCTGTTCTTTTCGTCGCTCTCTTAGAAAGACGGGAGTTGTTTTTCGAGTCATCCATGTCCCTTTTCCGCCACGACTCTCTTTTCGCCAGGCGGACCGCCGACTCATTCGTCATACGCATCGGATCCAGAGCTGCGACTGTGATAACTGGCGAGATGGCGCTCATCTCGAGCGCGGAATCAGCGACAAGTAGGCTGGAAAGAGAAACGCAGGGCCGACGCCCTGCCGCCAAGTTCGCTTTCCCACGCCGCTGTCTCAGTCGCAGCCACCACAGCTTTCTTCACGCCGACATTTCTCCGGTTGTTACGAATATTTGTGGCTCGACAACTACGCGTCCAGCGCGCCCAATACTATACCATTCCTGTCGAACAGCTTATAGAATTGGAATACTAGGGTCGTCGACGAAGTAAGTTTCGTTTCTATTTCTAATAACACAAGTTGTTGACATATCTACCTGACCTCCGAGCAAATGGACTCGGCCGTCCCACGTCACCGGCGTGCGCACAATCGAAGAAAACTCGGTCAGTGGTGAGCGAGCGGTCCAACGCAACGGTGTCACTATGTTTTCGAACCAGGAACAACGGAGTTGGATCAATATTGAATGTGCCAGAGGTTGTACATCACGACAGTGTCATAAAGGTCTACAAATGAAGCAGCAACACTTTTTGCGCAACCCACCCATCATTTTGCAGGATAATGCACGGGCGCATACAGCGGAAGCTGTGGCTACTCTGTTCGGTCGATGGGACTGGGAGGCATTGTACCATCCATCATACTCGCCGGACTTAAGTCTTTGTGACTTTGATTTGATTCTAAATATGAAGGACCGTGTCATTCGCTACAGAACTATTCCAGAGATTCGACCGGCAGTAGACCATTCCATTCGCACCACCAACAGAAAAGGCTCTGCTAACGGTATACTACGCCTTCCACATCGCTGGCAACGGGTTCTACACAACACTGGTGACTACTTTGAAGGACAGCAACAGATGCAAATATGTAACGCTTTTGTATCAGTTGTGAATAAATAGCTGCCTTTATTTATGTTCCAACACTCGTATAATTCTTTTTTAACTTGATTTTGTCCATTTTGATATATTCAAAACTAACCCGAATTTGTTCATACTAGGAAACTAAGTATTAAATTTCTTCATAGACTACCTATATCCTGCTTCTATGCCTTGAGCTTATTTACCATGTTTTTTCTTACTAGGTATCAATCTGTGTGTGTGTAAGAATCCTAGTGCTAATATTAACATTTTCTTGGCAGTTTATACTCAAGTCATATTAATTATTTGCAACTAAGCATTTACTTAAGCAAACTAGTAAGTAACTGCAAAATATGTAATTGTTGTTGTTATGGTCTTGTCCGGAGACTGGTTTGATGCAGCTCTCCACCCTACTCTATCCTGAGCAAGCCTTTTCATCTCCTCATAAGAACGGCAACCCACATCCACTTGTATCTGTTTACTATACGCGTCTCTTGGCCTCCCTCTGCGATTTTTACCCCACACACTTCCCTCCAATGCTAATTTTACGATTCCTCGATGTCTAAGAATGTGTCCTAGGGTATGCCAAAAATTCCTTTTCTCAGCAATTCTGTTCAGTACCTCTTCCTTAGTTATGCGATCTACCCACCTAATCTTTAGCATTCTTCTTTAGCACCACATTTCAAAAGCCTCTATTCTCTTCCTGTCCGCCCTGCTTATCGTCCATGTTTCACTCCCGTACAAGGCAACACTCCACACAAATGCCTTCAGAAAAGACTTCCTTACACTTAAATTAATATTTGATGTTAGCAAATTTCTCTTTTTCAAAAATGCTTTTCTTCCCATTGCCATTCTGCATTTTATATCCTCTGTACTGCGACCATCGCATGTTATTTTACTACCCAAGTAACAAAACTCATTTACCACCTTCATTGTTTCGTTACCTAATCTAATTCCTTCGACATCGCCTGATTTTCTAAGACCGCATTCCATTATATAGTCTTAATTTTTTTAATTTATTTAAGTAATTAATTTGTTTACTTAAAATGTAAGTACCAACTTAAGTAGGCTGTATTGAAAACTTGGTTACCTACAATCGGAAACGTTCAAACATTTCTATACAGCAGAAATATCGTGAAGAAGAGATTAATCTTTTCCGTTTCTCATTAAGAACCAGTCTGAAGAGCAAGTGAAAGAAAATGTTAAAGAGATTCTTCCATGCCTGAAATCAAAATTAACCACTTTAAATGAGCACTTGCTATTCGTACCCTGTCTCGTACTTCTGAACATGCTTTGCAAATAAAAACAAATTACCAGATTATATTTTTTATAGCTGCTACAAATTACAGCATCACAATAAGTTCCGAAACATGAAGGCATTTTGTATGTTCCGCTCCACTGTAAATATACATACAACAAAAAATCGTATTGCTAAATAGATGTTATACAATGAAGTCGCTTGGCAGCGCTACAGAAAACATTCGGAAGTTTCGTGACTCTTATGTTACCCCGCTACACATTTTTGACAACAGCCTAAAATAATGACCTAGTGTTTTTTTAAACTGTCCCATTCGGATTTAATCTATGTGACGTAACTAGGTCTGTTATCCCCTCTATATAAGTTAACATTAAAGTTGTCGAAACCTAGGCCAAAGGTTCCAATAAACCTTTGCAGGCATCTGGTTGGCTGATTATTTAACGCTATTCACATTTCCAACTGGAGTGGTAGGATTAACGTAACGTTAACAAAGATAACGGAGAACTGTTTATGCGTTGCATAAAGAAAAACTGATTTTGTCAATAAGAGAACTCAAAAGTTGTATTACTGATAGATTTTTTTAAAAATAATGAAAACAATGTGAGAAATTTTGAACAAAAAAATATTGACTCTGTTTGAATACATACAGTCTCTGTTATAAAGCAGACTGAACTCTAGGACAAATGAGACAAAAATTCCCACGTGGACCGTAACATACTCTATGTTACTAAATATAGAGACGCCCTACGTAAGCCCACTAGGTTTAATGAGTTTTGAATTACGCAGTCATTTTCTTCTTCTATATTGTTCTTCATCTTTCTTCTGCTGGACACTGGATATAGCCATCTAATGACTCCGAGCCGCGGCGGATTAGCCGCGCGTACTGGAGCGCCCTGTTGCGGTGCGCGCGGCCATCCGCCGTCGGGGGTTCGAATCCCCCCTCGTGCAAAGGTGTTTGTGCCGTCTTTAGTGTAAGGTAGTTCATAAGTAGTTTGTAAGTTTAGGGACTGATGACCCCGTAGTGAAGTCCCTTAAGCTTTGTAAACATTTGAACATTGAATGATTCCGATCTCATCACGGGATGTCCGACGCTTCTGTTTGTTTTGGGCGCCAGTGCATCAGTGTCTTTGTCCACTAGGTCCGATGGAATCAAAGACAACTGTCTGACGTCACATCAGTCCCCTAATCTCATTGGAGATGGAGCACACATGCGGATAGTTTTTGCACATGGATGGGAAAGGAAATGGGCCGTACCCTTTGAAAGAAACCATCCCAGTATTTGCGCAGAGTGATTTAGGGAAAACACTGAAAACCTAAATCAGATTGGGTGGAGGCGGGTCTGGACAGCAGCAGTTGTCCCGAATGTGTGTTCAGTGCGCTACCACTGCGCCATCTCGCCAGGTGTGGAAATTGAATGGAAGGGCTCGAGTTTGGCGAATGCTATAGTGTGGGGTGACAACAACGGAGTAAGGAGGAAGTGGTATTACATTATATGGATGTTTTTCGTGGTTAAGATGTGATCCCTTTATACCGCTTAATGAAAATACTAAATGCGAAAGGATATGAACAAATATTACAACATTGTGTACTAACTACAACACAAAGACAGTTCCGAGACGGTTTTTACGCACACCACACCACGCACATGCCTTAAGAACGACTGTCTGTCTGTAAATCTATGGGACCAAACTGCGTGGTCATCAGTCCGTAGCTTACAAACTACTTAAACCTAGGTAAACTAACCTACGGACAAACACAAACACACCCATGCCCCAGGGAGGACTCGAACCTCCACGGCGAGCAACCGCGCGCTCCGCAGCGAGACGCTTTAGACCGCTCGGCTACTCCACCGCGGCTAAGAACGACTCCAACCTTCGACGCGAGCAGCCGCGCAAAACCGCGGCGGAATATCTTTGTAATGAAGTAAGGTGACAATATATAAGAGGGTTGGAATTTGAATAGTGGCAACACTGCTGTGGTGACACTATGCAATGGAATCTACTATTGTCGCTGATAGCACACGTTGTTGACGTACCTCCACGTCACCTCCGAGCAAATGGACTCGCACGTCCCACGTCAGCGACGTGACCACAATCGAGGGAAACACAGCCACTTGTGAGCGAGTGGTCTAACGTAACGGTGTCACAGTGTTTTTCAAACAGGAACAATGAAGTTGGATCAAGATTGAATGTGCCTGAGGTCGTACAGAACGATAGTGCCATCAAGGTCTTCAAGTGGCGTGCGGGAAATCCGCATTGCCGTACAGAACAGTGGCACGTTGGGTAAAAGCCTTCAACGAAGGTCGGCAAACTGTGGCAGACATGCACCGGGCAGGTCGTCCTAGCGTCTCTGAAGAAGTACTGCATACTGTTGCCGCGTTAATGGACAGTGATCGGATCGACGACAGACGATTCGTGAGCTCGTCCACAAAGGAACGCCTGGGTATCCTCTGTTCGTTCGATGCCACTGGAAAATACTGTACCATCCACGCATAATCCATGAACTTGTCCTTGTGACTTTTATTTGATTCCGAAGATGAAGGAACCAATTCGTGGCATTCGGTTTAGAACTATTCCAGAGATTCGTCAGGCAGTAGACCGCTTCATTCGCACCATCAACAGACAAGGCTCTGCTAACGGTATACTACGCTTTTCACATCGCTGGTAACGGGTTCTACACAACGCTAGTTACTAATTTGTAGGACAGTAACAGGTGCAAACATGTAACACTTTTGTATCGGTCGCGAATAAATAGTTGCCACTATTTAAGTTCCAACCCTCGTGAATATATATTTCGTGAGTAGCACCGTGGTTCGGAACCCACGTTGAACTGTAGGTCCCCCTAAAACTGGCTGGGTAAGTCAGTTCGAAGGTCGGAGGAAGGCAACGGCATACCAGCTCCAAACAGGACCATGCCTAGTAAAGCACTGTGGTGTTCAAACCAATCTGCGGATTGTTGACTGCTTTACCTTTTTTTTTAAAGTTAAGAATATTATTGGAATTCTTAATTTTTCCCGTCTACTCTCTGTATCTAAGAAATAAGACATATAATTTGAAAACACTATAAAGTACGGTACCAAAACTATTAATAGATTGTTTTTAAAATTACTGTTTGTTTTATGTGATGACGCTTTCTCAGTATTGAATGTCGTTTTGAAGCTAAACGTTTGATGACAGAAATGGTAGTATGAATCCCGGCCGTAGCACAAATTTTAATTATATGTCTCTAGTTCTATCCATTATATATGAAATATATTTAACTTCTATCTGCAGCAGTAATCTATCCATCACTATAACTACATTTCCGTCTCATATTCAGTTTCGAAAATTAGACACAAAATCGCGTGTAATATTTTTATACTTTTCTTTCCTGTAGTTGATGACATTTGTGTACAAGGTGAGTGCGAAAAGTTCGGTGAATGATCTCAGGAAATATAGGAAACAAGAATTACAAACAAAATAGCTTTACGGGCTTACAAAGTAACCGCCATCGTCTACAATATACTTATGTCATCGGTTGTACAGTTGTTGGAAACTGTCAGCAAACGCTTCTTGCGGAACCGCTCGAAGTACTGAGGTGGTGCGTCGTTGGATCTCCGCACTGCTTACACTGTCTGTGTCGATAATCGTCTGCTATCATTCTCAAAGACAGCCGCCGAACACCCGCAAGCATCCGTCACCCTGGTTCGGTGTCGTCTGGGTCTGTGATTGTGGACATTCGACCCGAACGTGGCTCATCCTCGACATCTTCGTTTCCAATTACTGATATGGTGTCATTTCTTTCAGACATGTCCGAAAAAATAGTCTCCATATCCGTAATTGTAAAATATGCCACCAACTGGAAATTGAGAATTACAATGCGGACGCATTCAAACGCTCGATCCCTTACGGGAATCCAGTATAGACTGCGAGCAAGAGGAATAAATGGGCAGGATGATAGAATTTGAGAATTTGAGTTGGAGGGAAACGTGCCTGGGTAGCCTAATTGGTTAAGGCCACCGCTGGCCCGAAGGGGGAAATCCGGTTTCGAATTGCAGTCCAGCACAAATTATCAGCTTCGCCGTTGAATTTATTTCAACGCCCCAAAGCAGTCAAAACCTTCGTTTCCGTCTCTGAAGTGTTTAAACAACTCAAACGCACACTTTTTACTCACTGCTTCAACACCTACACTTGCACTAACATCCCATGGGTCCCCGTCACAGTTTTGCCTAATTTGAAAAAAGTAAATAAATAAATAAATGTGTTTATTCAAACAGATTTCGGGCTTGCAGCAGGTCGCCTTTGCATCCAATACACGATATTTCAGCTGGACACCTAGCAGCCATCCTCAGATGAGGATATAACGCTACCCTTTGCTTTCGTGTGATGTCATAAGTTGTTAAAATTACTTCCGATATTATAATTTAAACACAGGATTGTTTGTATCGGAATTCTGAATTTGGAATAATTTAGTTAACACACAGCACAAATTAACATTTATAAACATTAAGCCAAATACACCGAGGGTTGAATTTTAAAGTCGGGCACCACACAAAGCAACGGCACGTTGTAAGACTTACGGAAAGCATCTAGCTGAATCTTATGCTTCGTACTGCAGAAGCTGAAAATGTGAATCTTTTCTTATTTAATATGAGAATGTTCGAGATACTTTCCGTACTACACTAATGCTCAGACAGTTCACTTCGCTTTTCATTGTTGTATGACCGTGGATGAAACATGAAGTTAATGGTAATGATAGAAGGATAAAAAAAAAATGACCGGGCATCGTAAAATTACAAAAGAAATGATTGCAGGTTCTGAAATCAATTACTACTATTAGATAATAAATTCATATTATATAAGAATGACTAATAGTAGGTGAAATTTTAAAGACATGCAAAGCGATCGTAGTGGCGTCTGAACATTAAACTATTACGGATGTCAAGGAGCTGAAAACATTAGCCAATAAAACATTTGACGTGGGGGGGATTCATTTAAATAAAAACCAAAGAGAGGGGATGATGTTAAATTTAAGTAATATATTTTAACAATAGCTTGCATCACAATCACTTACATTGAATGGATAAATGAATGGAATATATCTGTACACATCGAACAAAGACAAGAGAGTGATACAAAACAACGACCGGGATTCCGTCTTCTCGCTTGTCCGGAAGTAAGAAAATGGCGAACGAAATTAAGTTAGTTATATTGGGAGCCAGAGGGAACCGGAAGCGATAAGCATCGATGATCAAAAAAAGAGAAACAAAAAAATAATAATAAAACAAAATAAAAATTCTAGTATCGTTACAAGGAGAAAGCACTGGATCGGCAGCCCTTAAACCTTTTGGAGGTATGTGGACTACATTTTCATAGCGTGGCCTCATAAAGAAGAGATGTTAACGGAGTTTTTACATCATTTTAACTCCAAGCATCAGAACATTCAATTTACCACCGAGTTAGAGAAAGATGGTTATCTCCCATCTCTTGATGCCTTGGTTAGACGTAAGAGTGGCGGCTCTCCAGGACACACTGTTTATCGCAAGCCCGCTCATACAGATATGTATTTGAATGCTTCAAGTTGCCACCATTCCTCGAAAAACTATGAGTGTCCTAAAGACGTACATAGAGCCCACACACTGTGTGATGTAGATAGTTTACCTGAGGAGCTTCACCACCTATAGGCTGTATTCAGAGAGAATGGCTTCTCTGATCGGCAAATTAAAAAACCATTTTCAATTAAAACCTACAGCGAAGATAAGGATAATGAGGAGGACCGCCGGCAAAGTCAGTAGCATTCCCTGCCTTCGTTGGTAACCTTTCATTTAAAATAGCAAAGATTATTCAAAATTACCAAATGACAGTGTTTTTTTTTTTTTTTTTTTTTTTTTTTTTTTTTTTTTTTTTTTTTTTTTTTTTTTTGCCCACCAGGTAAAATTTCAAACCTGGTGGGATCAGAGAAAGATAATTTGTTATTGCAGAAGGCGGGAATATACAAAATACCGTGACAGTGCGATATGGCTTACGTTGGAAAACAAAACGCACAGTGGAAGAATGCTGCATAGTACATAAGGGTTGCACCCACCTTTTGCAACCCAGCAAATCTGCAGTGGCGGAACATTGCATCTCCACAAGATAAATGATGGAGTGCGACAAAACATCAATTCTAGCCACACCTACATCTTTCTGGGACTACATAACAAAAGAATCGGTGGAAATACGCGTGAAAGAAAATTTGATAAACCGAGACAGTGGCTTTCAGCTGGACAATGCTTTGAATTCCGTCATCTCGGGGATTTGCTCCAGACGAAGACGACAGAGGACTCCGATGGCCACAGTGGTGCCGGCCGCAGTAGCCTAGCGGTCTGCGGCGCGCCAGTCACAGTCTGCACTGTCACTACGGTCGGAGGTTCGAATCCTACCCTCGGGCGTGGATGTTTGTGACGTCTAGTTCATAAGTAGTTTTTAAGTTTAGGGACTGATGATCTGCGGTTAAGTCCCTTACGCTTAACATACATTTGATTATTTGAATTTAGCCACGGTGGGCGGCAGCGCCGAAGACATGTAGTTCTGCACGTCTAACGGTGAGGGCGCCGCTGCAGGTCAGTGTGTTCCATCTGCCACTGCAATTTTCGCGCATGCGCAGATTACTATTAGCGCACTATGCAGGGCGGAACGGAGAACGTCTTCCTCAGTCTGCGTGGCTCACCTGAGGATGGATGGCAGGTGTCCAGCTAAAATATCGTGTATGGGATACGACGACGACCGCCTACGAGCCCGAAATCTGTTTGAATATTCATTTCGCCGGGAAAATTTTAAAGTAAACTCGTTTGCCGCGGCGGAATAGCCGCGCTAACTAAGGCACCTTGCTAGGGTGCGCACGACCGTTCCACGTCGGAGGTTCGAGTCCTCCCTCGGCCATGGGAGTGTGTGTGTTGTTCGTAGAATAAGTTTGTTTGTACGTTTAGGGACCGATGACCACTGCAGTAAGGTCCCATAACTTAACAACACTGTTTACGTGTTGTTCGTTTTGCGCTCCATGTTGCAATGACACGGTTCTCACACTGACCCTGTTGCAGCGTAGCACCGCTTCACTGCAGTGCTTTGCACCAGAGGGGGTGCTTGTTGACATGTCTCTCAATGTGTACGCGTGGAAACCTCATCCTCGCCAGCGTGGTTTGTAAGATATGGAACCATTCACTGAACTTCTGAGACGCACGTTGTAAAACGGCTAGTACAGGGCAGCCGTCAAGAGCTCATAACGCACTTGTAGCTGTCAAAGTTTTCTTTGGCTCGGTGGAACTGCTTGTAATAGACGGCAATGAGGTATAGTGACCTCTGGTCGGAAGCAGTGTAACGGCTCTGCACTCGGAAGCATGTTTCTGTTAACCGTTATCTACGGAACAAAGACGTTCCCGCCTCCTCTTCACTCGGCCAACCAGTCTGTCAATGATACAGCGGGAAAGGACTGCGGCCGATCGATTTCGTTACGGGAGCAATAACAACAGAAAGAGCGCTCGGAGATGTCTATAGACTATGGCGAACAGGTTGCGAAGCCGGATTCCGAGGCAACCCGTTAAAGTGACAAACCACGAAGCGTACTGATCTGTTGAAAATTACTGAAATTTTAACCTGAAGATAGAAAGTAGGACATAAAAAACTGAAAACATTACTCATTTTAGGCAGCGATAGTATTTTGTAAATGGAAGAATAAATGCCAAGATCGTAATTTTTTATTTTATATACTTAAGACGATCGGTTTCGACACACTATGGTGCCATCGTCTGGTCTCATTGACAAAAAACTGCTTATAATAATGCTCCACATAAAATGTGGTAGGTCTACTGGTTGATATTTATATATAAAATAAAGTGCTGGTAGGTAATCAGGACTAAAATAGATGGCTGATCAAAATTAAAACATATACATAAAATAATAACCACCCTAGTGAACATGTCAACCTCTGTTGATAGTGGGAATTGACCCTCTAAGTGTAATAGTATGTATCATCACAGGTAACCCAATAAAATACACTTTCACTGATGCTGTTGTCTGAAGCACCGCGCAATCTTTTATTTGAACATAGTCCTAGCATTGCGGCATAGTCAAGGATACCTAGTACGTTTTCTAATTCACAACCACCCTACGCGTTCCCTCTGAAAAAGTCAAAGGTTAGGTCTAAAGTGTCAATTATGTACGAGGGTTAGGACTTACATAGAGAAAACTATGTATTCACCACCCATACATAAACGTCACAGGTTTACACCTGTTACTGTCCAGTGTAGTCATCAGCGTTGTGTAGAGCCCTTGCCAGCGATGTGGAAGGCGTGGTAGAGCCTTTCTGTTGATTGTGGGAATGGAGCGGTCTACTGCCTGTCGAATCTCTGTAATAGTTTGAAGCGAATGCCGCAAGGTGGTTCCTTCACCTTCGAAAAGAAAGTCCCAAGAACTTAAATCCGTGGAGTATGGTGGATGGTTCGGTACTTCCCAGTTCCATCGACCGAACTGAGCAGCCACAGCTTGCGCTGTATGCGCCCGCACATTGTTGTGCAAAATGATGGGTGAGTTGCGCAGAAAGTGTTGTCGCTTCTTTCGCAAAGCTGGTCGCAGGTAATACTCCAAAAAGCAACAGTAATACTGTGCATTGACGGTCTGCCGTGAAGGAACACAACGCATACTGGGACTCTAACGCACTTTCGAAGCGACTTACAATGACGCCATTCGTTGGGTTGGTGTTTCAGTTTTGGCCCATTCAATCTTGATTCCACCCCGTTGTTCCTGTTTCGAAACCACCGTCACGTTAGACCGCTCGCTCGCAAGTGATTGTGTTCCCCTTGATTGTGCGCACGCCAATGTCGTGGACGGACGCGTCCATTTGCTCGGAGGAAAGGTAGGTATATCAACAACGAGTGCTAACAGCGACTGTAGTAGATTCTACATCTACATCGATACTCTGCAAATCACATTTAAGGGCGTGGCAAAGGGTTCATTAACCATTTTCATAACCTTTCTCTACCGTTCCATTCTCTATAACGCGCGGGAAGAAAGAACACCTTAATCGTTCCGTTTTCGATCTGATTACTCGTATTTTATTTGGATGGTCATGTCTCCCAAAGTAGGTGGGTGCTAGAAAAATATTTTCACATTCAGAAGTTAAAGTCGCAAACAGATCAAGCCACAATGAATAACGTCTTTATTTTAATGATTTCCACCCCAGTTCGTGCAACATTTCCGCGACGCTTTCCCCCCGTAAAGTAATAAAACAAAACGAGCTGCCATTCTCTGAACCTTCTCAATATCTTCCGTCAGTCCCACCTGGTGAGGGTCCCACAATGGGCAACAGTACTCCAGGAGAGGACGCACAAGTGTGATGTAGGCAGTCTCTTTGGTGGAGCTGGTGCATCTTCGAAGTGTTCTGCTAATGAAACGTAATCTTTGGTTCTCCTTCCCCAGAATATTTTGTATTTGTTCTCTCCAGTCTACGTTGTTCGTAATTGTAACTCCTAGGTATTTGGTAGAATTTACGACCTTAAGGTTTGACTGATTTATCGCGTAATTGAAGTTCAGTGGATTTCTTTTAGTGGTAATGTGTATTACTTCACACTTTTCTTTATTTAGTGTCAAGTGCCAGTTTTCGCACCATGTAGAAATTTGGTCTAAATCGCTTTGCAGTTGCTTTTGATCCTCTGTTGACTTCACTAACCGACAAACGACAGCATCATCCGCGAACAGTCTAAGGGAGCTATTCAGATTGTCTCCTAAGTCGTTTATAAACACAAGGAAGAGTAGGGGACCTATAACGCTTCCGTGGGGAACGCCAAGATATGTCTACTGTTTTACTCGATGACTTACCGTCAATAACAACGAACTGTGTCCTTTGTCATAGGAAATCGTGAATCCAATCGCACAATTGGGGAGATATTCCATAAGCACGCAATTTCATTAGAAGCCGCGTATGGAGTACAGTGTCAAAAGCCTTCCGGAAATCCAGAAATATGAAATCGATTTGAGATACGTTCTCGATGGCACTTATCACTTTATGTGAATAAAGGGCAAGCTGTGTTTCGCAAGAGCGATACTTTCTGAATCCGTGTTGACTATTGGTTAATAGTCCATTGCACAGTGTCTGCACAGCTGTGTTGCTACTATTTAAGTTCCAACGCTGGTATATTAGTAAAAACTGATCATCTTCAGGTGATCTTTCGATGTGTAGCATTGAAAACGCGATTTTCCATCATCAACTTTGAGCTAGATTTTTTTCTAGAAGTATTGAGTGTCTAGAAAAAAGCCGAAACACATGTGTCTTTATACTGAAAATACAACGTCCAAGCACAATTAGACCGAAACCAGTGAGTCACATGCGAGCCCGTCTGCTTGTGGGAAGCGGCGTGCACGCGGCCGGCGGCCGGCGGTCGTGTGTCTGTGGGAAGCGGCAGCAGGTAGCCCGCGTGGCGGACTTCTTGCGGCGACCGCAGCGGCCGTTCTCACGTGGTTGTGCGGCCGCCCGCTGTTAATGCCAAACGTTACGACCGCAATGACAAGATCCGCCACTGCGGGCTCCCATCTGCTGGTCCGCTTGCATGATCGCCCGCGCTGTGGGAAACGCCGGGCCCACTGCACTCTCGGCCGCAGCCTCAGCTACTACACCTGTCGCCAGCCAGCAACATGTATCTTGGCTCGCTTGCTACTTCTCATGTAGACGGTACCGCACTGCAGAAGGTACGAGCACATGGAATAAGTACCCAAATATGTGAATGGCTCGAAGACAGGTGACAGAACCTAGTAGCCTGGAGTAATTCGCGAACGAACTAGTTCGGAAGAGCGCTCCCACAGGCGAACTACGCGAACTAGTTGCCAGATCCCTCGCCTCTTAGTTCGTCCGCGTAACAAAAGAAAGAGCTCTTTTAGTAGCGGTAGCAAAAGCCAAAGAGAGCGGACGAACTAAATAGAGCGACCTACTTCGCGGCAGAGCTGCGAACTAAAAGGAGAGCTACCGGTCGCGAACTGAAATATGCGCGATCGGTCGCGAACTAAAATATGCGCGATCGGTCGCGAACTAAAATATGTGCAATCGGTCGCGAACTAAAATATGTGCAATCGGTCGCGAACTAAAACATGCGTTACCGGTAGCGAACTAAAACATGCGTTACCGGTAGCGAACTAAAACATGCGTTACCGGTAGCGAACTATTATGCCAAACGTATCTCGCTTCTTAGTTCGTTGGATTCTTTTCCGAAGACCGACAGAATTAAAAATCACGTGTTTGCCTTCTGCTGATGAGAGCCATTTCGAGATGAGCATCTGCCTGCTACATTACATAGTTCAGTGCTACAAAATTGAAGTATTCTGCACTCTGCAATATCTGACTAATAAATTCCATAATGCCAAGATATAGAGATAACTCTAAACTTAAACGCTAGAAATTATCCAAAAACTGTTTCTTTTGGATTGCGTGATATCGTTAGCGGCTGAAGCAGCAAGCGCATGAAGCAGCTTGGTGGAGGAACTTCTCTCTCCACCTGCATGCGCAGACCACACCGCTCAGCCGTCACTTGGAGCGGACGAACTAAAAGGACAAACTAGTCGGCAGCAGAGCCGCGAACTAAAGTGAGCGCTCCCGATCGCGAACTATTATGCGCAAGTCTAGAACCTAGTACGTTATCCTCGATGGCGGATCAGGAACTAGGGTACCTATAGTGATGCTCCAGGGAAGTAGGACCGCAATTATTTTCTATCTAAATAATCTGACAGACAAAGTGAGTTGCAATCTGCGGCTATTTGTTGATAATGTTGTAGTATACAGGAGGATGTCGTCATTGAACAACTGTAGTAGCATGTAAGATGACTTAATTTCTAGGTGGTATGAGCTAGCTCTAAATGTAGAAAAAAGGAAGGTGATGCAGATGTGTAGGAGAGACAATCCCGTGAGATTCGAATGCAGCATTAGTAGTGCGCTGCTTGACAGAGTACCGTCAATTAACTATCTGGGCGTAACGCTGTACAGAGATGTGAAATGGAACGAGCATACAAGGACCGTCGTGGGGAAGGCGAATGGTCAGCTTCGGTTTATTGCGAAAATTTTGAGAAGGTGTGATTCGTCTGTAAAGGAAACCTCATATAAAACACTTGTACAACCCCATCTGTAATATAGAACAATTCAGAGGTGGACGGCTACGTTTGTTACTGGTAGGTTCGATCAGTACGCGAGTATTACTGAGATGCTACGGGAACTAAAATGGGAGTCGTTAGAGGAAAGGCAACGTTCTTTTCAAGAAATACTGTTGAAGAAACTTAGAGAACTGGACTTTGAAGCGGACTGCATAAAGATTCTTGCCAGCAAGGTAGGTAAAACGTCTCTGACATTTTTGTTTATAATTCACATTAGCTGCAAAGGATCATGGTGTCTATTATGTCAAACTTACGAATTTACGTGCTGAGTACGAGACTGTACGTACTAGTAGCGTTCAACAAAACACTTCGAATCTGGTCTAATATTTGGCCTAAGTAGGTGGGCATGAAAATAATTCACGTTTTTCATTATTATTATTGTTATTATTATTATTATTATTAATGAATGTCGCGATGGGAGAACGATAAGCAGATGATTTATCAATATTTCTTAAGGTTCTTCTTATTTTCCCAATATTTCTTCATTTTCTCCCCAAAAGCCTTCTTTCTTTCTTCGGTCCACTTTGGTCGGTATGGTTTTGGTGCCATCTCTGAAGTAAACTTCCACACATACACACACACACACACACACACACACACACACACACACACACATATGAGTGTGTTTGCCTCTGTAACTTATAAAATAATATCTGACGGGAAATTTTAATGCGGTAGGTCAACACAAGAAATGTTACACTTTCTGCGGAGCTATGAACATAGTTTATTGTATCATTTTCCAAAGAGTTACAGCACAAAGATGTAATTTTTTAAATGGAACCACAGTTTTTTCTATCGTGCATTGGATTCGTTGAAACCAGCTGCGTACAAATCAATTTAAGCTACATCCCTATCATTGTTAGTTTGTGAGCTACAACCCTTCAAAGTTTAGGGCGCGGAGGCTACGACAGCGTAGCTCACTGACTGGTGGTCAGGAGACATTGGGCCGTGCCCCAGGGGATAACCACTCGGTGAGTCAGCTACGCTATCGCAGCCTCTGCCACCGGAACTTTGAAGGGTTGTAGCTCCCAAACTGACAGTGATAGCAATGTAGTTTGAATTGATTTGGACACAGCTGGTTTAAATGAATCCAATAGACGATAGAAAAAATTATTGTTCCATTTAAAAAATTAAATCTTTGTGGTGTAAATCTTTGGAAAATGATACAATAAACTATGTTCATAGCTCCGCAGGAAGTGTAACATTTCTTGTGTTGACCTACTGCATTAAAATTTCCCGTCACCTATTATTTTATAAGTTACAGAGACAAACACACTTAGTGAAACACCCATATATATGTGTGTGTGTGTGTGTGTGTGTGTGTGTGTGTGCGCGCGCGCGCGCCCTACACATCATTTCAGTGCGACGACACTACAGCGGTGCCTGGGTCACGACCAGGCGGCAGTTCTGCGCTATCTACAGCACTTTCAATGAGACAAGGGGTGGAGGGTGTGTGGGTGGCTCTTGTAAGGGGATGACTGCCATTTAGCCCGGCGAGCAGGAACAGTTTCGGTGAGGGGTGGCGCCACAGCACAGCCGGTGTTCGGCGCCCGGCGGGTCTGAATCTGTGTCGGGATCTGGGACTGCGAACCGCACTCGCCGGGTGATAGCCGCTGGCTCGGTGGCGCCGCGGCATGGCGTTATCTGCGGCCGCAGACGGCTGGCTGGCTGGCTGGACCGGCGCCCCGCCTGGCGCCTCCGCCCGCCGTGTTTGCACCGGCGCGACTGCCCGCTTATCAGCGCCTCTTCCTCCCCGGCCGCCGACTGCGCAACACGTAGCTGCCTGCGCTCTCCCGTGCCTCCTCAGATGCGCTCACAGATACCGCACCGCTCTGGGGTGAGGGTGACGGATTCAAAGGTGACGTCATTTCCGCCCAGTATACACTCTCCTTCCGAAGGAACGTGCAAAAATTTAACTGGGCGTACCAGGGTGGTTTGAATCGTTCTCGGAATCACCGCGAGTTGTTCAAGTGATATTCATTGGACTGGTCCGTAAAATTGCGGGAATTCAGCCGTAACCTCATATTTCGTTCTGCTGATATTTCGGCTGCAAACCGTCCAGCCATCCTCGGAGCGGGTATGAAGACTGACGGCAAAGAGCTCCTGTTCCCCTTATATACCGGGTGATCAAAAAGTCGCTATAGATTTGAAAACTTAATAAATCACGGAATAATGTAGATTGAAAGGTAAAAATTGACACACATGCTTGGAATGACCGGGATTTTATTAGAACCACACCACCGTTATCTGGCCTTTTTTCTTCGAGGAACTAGGTGATTCTGGTTTTGCAACTGCTACCGTGACGGGTGAGAGGTTACAGAATCGCATCATGCCCAGCCTGGCTGATAAATACCTGCTAGAACGTACGATTTTTATGCAGGATGGCGCTCCACCCCATATTGTTAGACGCGTGAAAGATCTCTTGCGCGAGTCGTTTGGTGATGATCGCGTGCTCAGCCGCCACTTTCGTCATGCTTGACCTCCTAGGTCCCCAGACGGTTATTGGCTTTGGGGTTACCTGAAGTCGCAAGTGTATCCTGATTGACCGTCATCTCTAGGGATGCTGAAAGACAACAGCCGACGCCAATGCCTCACCATAACTCTGGACATGCTTTACAGTGCTGTTCACAACGTTATCTCTCGACTACAGCTATTGATGACAAATGATGGTGAACATATTGAGCATTTCCTGTAAAGAACATCTTCTTTGCTTTGTCTTAATTTGTTATGCTAATTATTGCTTTTCTGATCAGATGAAGCGCCATCTGTCGGTCATGTTTTGAACCTATTTTTTTTGTTATAATAGAACCCCATGTCATTCCAAGCATATGTGTCAATTTTTACCTCGCTATCTACATTATTCCGTACTTTGGAGTGACCCAGTACGCATGTTTACTGGGAAGTGTTAGTCACAGACGTACCAGACCGATGGCAGTTATAGTGCCCTGTAAGTACAGTATATATTATCACATACTTTGGTTGATATCGATGACAAAGACGTATGAAGTCGTAGTGCCCTCTTTGGACAGCGTATGTAATCATATCCTGTGATTAATGGGCTTGCAGCGCCGTTGATTGTTTACGATTGTGAGAGCCAGACTCCAAATTTTGTCAAGATTAAAACCATCATCACGGTTGGCTAAACTACTCGCCAGTCGAAATTCAATGCCTTCTTTAAAAACAGAACTCAGAAGGATAAAACCTGAACATTTTTGTAATCCATGTTATGGCCAGTCTGAATACAATATACAGCTATAGCAGATTTATCAGGTTGTAGGAAGCGGGTGTAACGTTTATGCTCCGCACATTGTTCATGGACTGCGCGCAAAGTGCGTACGGAGAATAAACCTAATAAATCCACACCGAGGTTGGCTAAACGGTTTGCAGCCGTAATATCAGCCGTAATATCAGCTGAATTCCCGCAATTTTATGGAGAAAGATCTTCGCCGTGAAAATATGAAGATTCACATCCATTCGACTGTTGCCTGTAAACACGTGTCATGTCAGTGCTCTTGGAAGAGACCTGTGGCGGTCACGTAACTCTGTTGTTGTTCCCGCGTAGTGATTTGCGAAGATGGAAAAATCGTGATCCGAGAAGTGATTAAATACTTCCTAAAGAAAGGTGTGAAGGCAAAGGAAATTCACGCCAATTACCAGCAAACCCTGGGAACTCTGCTCCTTCATTTTCAACTGTTGCCAACTGGACAAGTGAATTTAAATTTGGAACTTCCTCGTAGATTAAAATTGTGTGTCAGAACCGGGGTACGAACCTGGGACCTTTGCCGCGGGCAAGCGCTCTACCGACTGAGCTATCACGACACGTTTCACGGTCCGTTCTCACAACTTTACTTGTGCCAGTAACTCGCCTCATACTTTCCAAACTTCGCAGAAGTTCTCCTGCGAAACTTGCACGACTAGCATTCCTAGAAGGAAGGATATGATGGAGCCATGGCTTAGCCACAGCTTAAGTAATGTTTCCAGAAAGTTCGTATCCCGGATCCGGCACACAATTTTCATCTTCCAGGAAGTTTCGTATCAGCGCACACTCTGCTGCAGAGTGAAAATTCCATTCTGTATTTAAATTTGGTCGGAAGAGCTTCTATGATGATCCGCTTGGTGGTCAGCCAAGTTGTGTCGCTGCTCCAGAAATCACTGCAAAAGTGCACAAAATGGTCATGGAGAAAAAACAATTTAAAGTCCTTGAATTTCTCACGCTTGCCAGCTGTCATCTGAAAGGGAATATCACATTTTAACTGAAGAATTAGACATGACAGAAGTATCCTCAACGTGGGTGTCGTGACGCTTGTCGCATAAGCATGGACGTATCGGAACAATTTTTGGCCCGTTTTAGGGAAACGTACAAAATTTTTTGAGCCGCTTTGTCACCACAGATGAAACTTGGGTACACTGCCGGAGACAAAAGTAAGCAGTGAAAGCAGTGGAAACATGCTGTTTCTCCGCCATCAAAGAAAGCAAAGACAATGCTTTCGGCTGGAAGGATTATGTTATAACTGTTCTGTGAAGTAAAGGCAATCATGTTTGTAGAGTTTCTCCCCACTGGGTAAACAATTACTGGAAAATACTATGCTAGCCTCCTGAACATATTGCAACAAAAGATACGTGAAAAAGGTCTGATTTAGCAAGGAAGAAAGTCATCTTCCAGCGAGACACTGCACGAATATATGTTCCGCCGCCATGACAAAATTTCACGAACTAAGGTATGAATTGTTGTCATACAGCCTTATTCACCTGATATGGCTCCGTCAGACTTGCATCTCTTCCCAAAACTGAAATTTTTTATTGGTAGACGACGATTCAATCGAAGAACTGATAGCTGGAGTTGAGAACTATTTTGCAGGCCTGGAGGAATCTCATTTTCTAAATGGCACGGCACTGCAACATCATTGGACCAACTGCCTTCCTGTACACAGAGACTACGTCAAAAAAAGTACTCACATCACTAAAATGATGTAAGTACTTTTTTTCTACTCCGTTCCGAGAACTTTTCAAACCACCCTCGTAGAAAGAGCACCACTGCTCGATTTGACGTAGAAAATCTGGGGTCGGAAAAACCAGCTTAAACAGATACAATTACTCTACAGCTACAGCTGTACTCCACAAGCCAACGCACGGTGCGTAGGGAGGATACTGGCTGTAAAATGGTTCAAAAATGCTCAAATGTTTGTGAAGCTTAAGGGACTTAACTGCGGGGTCATCAGTCCCTAAACTTACAAACTACTTACGAACTACCTGATACTAAATACGACACAAACATCCATACTCGAGGGGGGGGGGGGGGGCGGATTCAAACCTCCGACCGTAGAGGCCGTGCAGACCGTGACTGGCGCGCCGCAGATCGCTCGGCCAATGTGGCCGGCTGTACAATGGTCACTTCCTCCTATACTACTCGTGTATGGCTCGCGAAATAAACGATTCCTACAGAGGAGATTTCCGGTCTCCAGAAAGGACAATGGCTCCAACACGTAACGTGTTCCCAAACTCATCAACTGACCGACGTCAGAGATATTGTCCTATGGTATTGCTCATCTCGGCCCCTCTAGAAGAAGAAGAAGAAAAAAGAAGACAGTTCTTTTCCATTCGCCAGGAATGGACAAGGCACAATGCTGCAAGATGGGGGTAAGATTCTTTGCATACTCAGTGTAAAACCGGTAACCTATCAAATCCGACCGCCTTTCGTTCTTTATTATTGACATTACTTACTGCTCAAAGCAATTAGGGGATTAGCTGAAATGTCTACGTCCTGAAGTTCTGTCATAGGCAGAATGACGTTTTTCTATCGGTTCTACGGATTAGAGACAACAACTTTACTGCAGTCTAGACTGTTAATAACAGAAAGTTGCTGCAGAGAGGGTTGTCGTTGACTTGTGTTTACTCTACCAAACGAATTACACAAGCTGTTTCGTTCAGTTAGTGAGTAGATAAGATAGTGCAATGCAACAACAACGGGAATTACACGAAGCGATGGAATGGAGAGCCATGAGAAGAGCAGAAGCGGGCCAGACACAGGGAGAGGTGGCTACAGCCCATAGAGTAATTTCCAGCACCTGGACGCGATTTCAGACAGCAAGAAACGTTAAAAGAAGGCCAGGCCAAGGTCGTCCACGGGTAACTTCAGCAAGAGCTGACCGGAATGCAGCGTCGACCTTGTTGAGTCGGCCGCCTTGTCTATCGGCAGGAAGGGCGTGGAAATAGGAGAGCGGATGTCCCACGTTTTCTGGGCGATGGTGTTTGTTTTCGTCTAGAGGCTATTGCGCGTAACAGGAAAGGTTTTGCGTGGTCGTCCCAGCGGTTGCTTTTGGTGCACTGGTATAGCCGGCAGTATTGAGTGTTTTCAACTATTTATTTATGATAACGTTATGATCTGTTGCTTTGTTTAAATTCTGTGTTAGTGTGTTGATACGTCAACCTCAACCGCAGGTTATTAAAACTGTGCTCATGTTTCTTACATCGGTTTTTGGCTGCCAGACCCTATCTAAAGTATTTGCCGATTACCGCACCTGTGGTTCCGTGTTATGCTGGAAGTGTAAGTGCGTGCTATGCTTTAGTAGAAACTTGCAGTATCGTTTACTAAAAAAATGGAAATAATTGCACCTTAACCGGGAGCAGAAATTATTTATAAAAATCTAGACTTACCCTTTGTAGTTCAACAGTATTTTATGTTAAACTAGCTGAAAACCCGGCGTTTCTCGGGTATTTATTTATTGAGTCAATCTACCTCTCCTGACAATATCATTTTCTACCGTCTTCATCTCCAGCTCCCCATCTTGCTGTCGGGTTCCACCTCTACCCTCTCACTGTTTGTCACCTCCCTCCCCTTTCTGTCCTTTTCCTCCTCCACCTAATCCTCTCCCCACTATGTATGAAAACATACATACATACACCAAGTTTCATGGTGACTGGTCAAACGGTGTCAAAGTCGCAAGGTACCCTCCGCCATGCTAAATTCACTGGCTTATAAAAATCTCCTTCTTGAAAACATAGATTTATGTACTGATTTTTATGGTGACTAGTCAAACAATTTGGAAGTCTGTTGTAACTTACCCTCCACCGTGCACCTACGGAGGCTTACAAAGATAGCCCATTTATTAATTCGGGGTATAAGTTATCTCCATTCCCAGTTTCATTCAAATCAGTCGATCCCTTTCAGCATGAAGAAGTAGCATATTAACCCATTATAAGGTACCCTCCGCCACGTACCATTCTGTGGTCTATGAAAGGTAGCCCATGTATTAATCAGGGTATAAGCTACCGCTGATCCAAATTTCATTCACATACGTCCAGCCATTTCAGCGTGAAGGCGTAAGAAAGGAATTAACTAATTTTTGAGCAGCCTCCGCCGTGCATCATACGAAGTTATTTTTAGTGTACCTATAACCTTCACGCGAGAGCAAGCAATGAGCTGACAAAGTTCTATCGCAATCGGATGTACGATATGGCCGTGCATAAAACACGAACAAACATACAAACAAACATTACTTTTTATATATTAGATTTATATATTTATTTTCAAATTCGCTTTAAAACCAAACGTTGGTAACAACAAGTTCCTTCTATAAAAGTTAATAATTTTTTTGTCTTCTTGTTCGTATTTTATGCACGGCCATACCGTACATCCGATTGCAATACAACTTTATCAAATTGCTTGCACTCGCGGGAAAGTTATAGGCATACTAAAATTTACTACGTATGGTGCATAGCGGAAGGGGCTTTACAAGTAGTTAATTCGGTTCTTACGCCTTCATGCTGTAATTACGGGACAGGTATGAATGAAATTTGGAACATAGGTAGCTTACACCCTGATTAATACATGGGCTACAAATGTTTGTAAATCTATCGGACCAAACTGCGTGGTCATCAGTCCGTAGCTTACAAATTACTTAAACCTAGGTAAACTAACGTAAGGACAACTCACAAATCCATGTTCCAGGAAGGACTCGAACCTCCAAGGCGAGCAACCGCGCGCTCCGCAGCGAGACGCTTTAGACCGCTCGGCTACACCACCGCGGAACTTGGGCTACCTTCGTAAGCCAGTGTATGGTGCGTGGCTGAGGGTACCTTACAATGGGTTAACAGGTTTCTTAATCGCTGAAACCGCTAGACGGAATTAAAAGAAATGTGGAAGGGAGATAGCTTATACCCCGACTTTATACATGAACTACCTTTCGTAAGCCTCCGTAGGTGCAAGACAAAAAGTACGTTACAAGAAACATCCAAACTGTTTGACTGGTCACCATGAAATCGGTACAGTGGTTTACAAGCAGACGTCGTACGATGCAGCACTTTTCCGCACATTTCATTGTTTATTACGTCATATCTCCTGAACTATTTGTCGTACAGTCATGTAATCGAGCCGGACGCAGTGGCCGAACGGTCTGCGGCGTGTCAGTCACTGTCTGCACGGCCGCTGCGGTCAGCGGTTCGAATCCTCCCTGTGAAAGGTTATCACCTTGTGCTACCGTGGGCTAGTTGATAGAGCGTTATTTCATCAAACAGAGGGTCGTGTGTTCATGCTTCGCCTAGAGCCTTTTTTTATCTGCAGTTCGTTGCTAATTGTTAAAAGATAATGTCTATAACCATCCACGGGTCCATTTCGCAAAATAGCTCTGTCAGCTGCAGCAGTAGTAGAAGCGTGCGGACTAGACAGCAACGTCAGCCCCATATGATGGTGTGGGCAAACACACGGCACTCTAGCCACAACACGCACATCCGCTGAACATTATTATTATTATTATTATTATTATTATTATTATTATTATTATTATTATTAATTTAATACTTCCGCACGTATGGTGCAATTGTTTCTTTCTTCTACGAATATACTGTACAGGTTTGCTACTTTCAAATAAAACGAAGCAGAAGCAAACTGTCGATTACACAGAGCTGTGAAATCCAAACAGTCCTTTTACATTTCAGGAACATGTTATCTCATGTATCACTCGGTGTACGTTTATCGACGTAGAACAATTTTCAACGTCATACAGAAGAAAAAAAAATCGCGCCACCAGGATTTGAACCGAGGGCCCTCATAATGACAAACACTCGCTCTTTCAACTACGTCACGGGAATTCAGAGCAGCAGACCCCTACGGATACGCTTTACCTGTGCTCTATAGGACAGGTGTTACATACTATTTCCCGTTTACGCACATTCTCCTGGACGACAGCGCGTAGCACGAATTGTATGAAAGTTTCGGTTGATTATCGATAGCCAGCCGAAGTGGCCGAGCGGTCTACGGCATGTCAGTGAATGTCTGCACAGCCGCTACAGTCGGGGGTTCGAATCCCACCTCGGACATGGACGTTTGTGTCGTCTTTAGTATAAGATAGTTCATAAGTAGTTTGTAAACTTAGGGACTGATGACACAGCATTTAAGTCCCTTAAGCTTAACAAACATTGGAACATTTTGAATATATATACAGGGTGTACCAGCTATCTAGTCCACCCAAAATATCTCTGGAACAATAACAGCTATTGGAAAACGACTTTCACCGGTATCAATGTATGGCTGGAGCCCATGAATGTACATATTTGGAAACATTTTAAAACGAAAGCAAATGTGTTTTTAACACATACTTATGTTTTTTTTTTTTTTAAATGGACACCCTATATTTTTTCTTCAGCAATCCATAGCATAACAAATCACATAAATAATGGCGTTGATTGCATCGTAATATTCCAATTACATCCCGAGATGTTGCGACGCGAAGTTGACGCTTGAAATACGCGAAACGCGCGGCTAGCGCTCGTCCTGAGACTCAGGCGAGAACCCCATGCTGCTCAGGACGAGCGCTAGCCGCGCGTTTCGCTTATTTCAAGCGTCAACTTCGCGTCGCAACATCTCGGGATGTAATTGGAATATTACGATGCAATCAATGCCATTGTTTATGTGATTTGTCATGCTATGGATTGCTGAAGAAAAAATATAGGGTGTCCATTTAAAAAAAACAAAAACATAAGTTTGTGTTAAAAAACACATTTGCTTTCTTTTTAGAATGTTTACAAATATGTACCTTCATGGGCCCCAGTCGTACATTCATATCGGTGAAAGTCGTTGGTATCGAGCTGAGTGTCTGACGCCTGAAGGCTTGGGTGTGAGCCACGTGTCAGCCGGCAGTTTAAAGCGCCCCACTGTGCATTGCAGTGCAGGAGGCCCCGGCCAGTGGCGCCACCCCCCTCCGCCCCAGCCCGGCAGGTTATCGGCGGCGTCCATTAGGCCGCGCAGTCCGCCCATATTCGCAGCGGGGCGGCCGCATTAGGATAGGCGCACTTATCACCGGCCCTCCCCACACCCTCACTGGACACCGCGACACCGCATTCCACTCGCGCTCTGGCGCCGACGCCTCTATCTAGCCTGCCGTCTGCGCATGCGCAAAACACCCCTCACTTGTGCTGCTTAAAGCTGCATTCACACGGTGGGCGACGTCACGTCAGCAGCAGTGACGACACACATCTTCAGAAATCCAAGTGCATTCTCACTGGGCGAGACGTCGAGAAATGTCAAAAATTAAGCACCATTTGCGATTACTAACTAGTTCGACACACGCAATAGAGATGGTATAAGTTCACGGCAGTTCGACACACGAAACAGAGATGCTATTTGTTCACGGCCGGCAAACATTAAATTTAGCGTTGAAGCATTAATTATAACTGAAGTTGCCTTAGACAATGAGAAAAGAGCAGAAATTCGTTTAAAGCAAGAGAAACGAATAGGGTTAAGAAGAGTAAGTATGAAGACAAATTTAACACACTGTATAGATAAATTAAACACAAAATTAAAAAAATGAAAATTAAAAAAACTTCAAATGACAAGACAATTTTTTAAACTGTCGCTGGTTAGTTGGTAAGTGAGAGGATCAAGGAACCAGCAATTTCTCAAATACCTGTTGGTGTGTTGAGCTGTGTCTGACACAGCTTTACAAAGCTTTCGTATTTTGACGTATCTCATAGAGAAAAATATTAATTTTAATACTGCACACCATAAAATACTATAACCTATGTAAAAACGCTGATATGTAAACATTGGTAATTATTCAATTGCCGGCCGCGGTGGCCGAGGAGACTAAGGCGCTCCAGTCACGGTCTGCACGGCCACTACGATCGGGGGTTCGAATCCCTCCTCGGGCATGGATATTTGTGCCGTCCTAGTTCGTAAGTAGTTCATAAGTAGTTTGTAAGTTTAGGGACTGATGACCCCGTAGTTAAGTCCCATAGACTATACAAACATTTGAACATTTTGAATTATTCAATTGTAAGTTTAAGGCCCTAACTAGGGTCAGTTTTATAAATAGCTATTTATACTGTTTAACACAGTGATGTAAGACAACAGTAAATAGTGACTATATGTAGACCTACATCTGCTACAGTTTGCCTTGCATAAACTACTATAACAATACAATCTGAAATATTTTAACTGCTCATATCATAGAGTACCACTGACTCAACAGACTCAATTAATATTTCGTCGTTAATTTTCTAATACTGGTGTAACCCAAAAGTCAGTAACAAAATGCCAAGGACACAGGTGTGAATGAGAAGCAACCATGTTAGCAGCCAC
This sequence comes from Locusta migratoria, assembly GCA_026315105.1. Lineage (NCBI taxonomy): Eukaryota > Metazoa > Arthropoda > Insecta > Orthoptera > Acrididae > Locusta > Locusta migratoria. The sequence goes on along the minus strand of CM048746.1, from coordinate 362,143,098 downwards.
AGACCAAAAGCCAATCGTAAGCAGTTGATCGGCCACGTGACCTTCACCGTGAACGTCACACTATTCTTTCGAAACATACTGACCGTCTTTAATTGCTGCACGATTCATTTTGAGCCCTGAGGACTTATATTCAGACGCCTCTATGTATCTTTACACATATTTGAAGACCTAACAAGTGCAGTGGCCGAGCGTTCCAAGGCGCCTAGCTGTGGAGGGCGTCGCTGCTTGCCGTCGCAGGTTCGAGTCCTCCCTCAGACATGCGTATATATGTTGTTCTTAGCATAAGTTAGTATAAGTACTTTGTAAGCTTAGGGACTGATGAGCAGAGTACTTAAGCCCCCACAGACTTACAAAAATTTGAACCTGTCAAGACTAAATGTTCAATTGTTTGTAGAGATTATGGTACGTATCTGTGGGGTCACCAGTCCCTAAACTTAGAAACTACTTATGAACTAACTTATACTAAAGACAACACAAACATCCATGTAACGTGTCAATCAGGCTGCCGAAAGCGGATGACACGGCGCCTGTCTCCCCAAGCGCTTATCCCGTCCAATTGGAATCTGCTGTGTTTAACGATTTAGCGATGTTGTTTCTCCTTGGGGCCTGGAACACTGTAAAGGTCATGACACCGTTTTTAAAATGGTCCAAATTTGCTGCTAGGTTGAAATGTTATTTTCATTTCCACAACAGACTATTTCGGCTTACATAATTGCATCTTCAAGCTATCTGTGGATATATATATATATTTTTTTTTACATAGCACCTGCTTATTTAAAATTATAGAGCTTATTCTTTATGTATAACAAATTAGTTACGTCTACGTTGAATGACATAAATCATCATCGCTATAACTACCTTATTTCTATCAGTTCTTTTGTTTTGATATTATAAATTAATGTTATTAAACTATATTTGACAGGTTTAGAGTTCTTAGGACATGACATTTGTTTACAAATAATATTTCGATGGTACCAAATATGGTATTTACATTAATATTCGTTGTGCCGCTGCGATCTTTGGTACCTGTTTTACGTTAAGCTGTATTTATTTTGTAATTTATACATATATATTGGTCATAAATTGTTGAAACGTGGCTGTTAGTGATTTTAAATTATTATATGCGTCAATTTTATTTTATTTCTATATTACGACATTGATTAAAGTGCTTCATTGTGGGCGCAAAATATGTAAATAAATAAATACGGTATTATATTCTCGTATTTTTCTATTTATGATGTAGCAGTGTTATTATTTCTATGGGCTGCTATTTCAGTAAGAGTAATAATAATAAAAGAATTACTAACGATACTACTTCAGAAATCGAAAAATACGATGTATAATCCGTAATATAGAATTAACATAAAATTAACGCATATAATTATTTAACATCAGTATCAGCAATAGTTTAACGATGTTAAAACAATTATATATGTATAAATTACGAAACCAGTACAGCTTAACGTAAAGCAGCAACCCAAGAAAGCGACAACAACGAATAGTAATATTAATACCATATTTGTTACCATCAAAATTTCACCTGTAAAAATGTGTCATCCCAACGCGAGAAATGTGGAAATTGTCAAATATAATTTAGTAACGTCAATTTACAATATAAAAAAATTATGACAAATTCAAATGTTCGAATGTTTGTTAAGCTTATGGGACTTAACTGCGGGGTCATCAGTCCCTAAACTTACAAACAACGTATAAACAAGACAGCACAAACATCCATGCCCGAGGGAGGATTCGAGACCCCGGCGGGGAACGACGTCACGAATCGCAATATAGAGCCTCAATGCTCTCAGCCACTCCGCCGCGGCAAATTTACGACAGATATAGTTTATAACGATGATGTACGTAAGTCGTTCAACCTGTTGTTGTTGTGGTATTGAATCCAGATACTAGTTTGATGCAGCTGTCCATCCTTTTCCATCCTGAGCAAGCCTCTTCCTCTCCTCATAAGAGCGTCAACCTACATCCATTTCAATCTGCTTACTTCATCTCTTGATCTCCCTCTGCGATTTCTACACCCCCCATACAGTCCTCTACAAGGGTAGATTCACGATTACTTGATATCTAAGAATGTATTCCATCAATCGATCCCTTCTTTTAGGCAAGGTGTGCCAGCAATTCCTTTTCTCCCCAGTTCTGTTCAGTGCCTCCTCATTAATTACGCGATCAACCCCCCTCCCCCAATCTTCAGAATTCTTCTATAGCACCACATTTCAAAAGCCTCTATCCTGTTCCTGTCCGCACTGTTTATCGTCCATGTTTTACTCTAATTCAAGGCAACACTACACACAAATATGCCTTCAGAAAGGACTTCTTTACGCTTAAATTAATATTCGATGTTAACAAATTTCTCTTTTTCAAAAATACTTTTCTTACCATTGCCATTCTGTATTTTATATTCTCTGTACTGCCGAAGTAACAAAACTCATCTACCACCTTTATTGTTGTTTCGTTACCTCATCCAATTCCTTCAGCAGCGCCTGATTTTCTTACACTGCACTCCATTACATGTAAGTAACGAATTTGTTATACATAGGCCTACAGATAAGCTATATATTTTAATTATATAGCTACTATGTAAAAATAATTACATATTCGCAGGTCACTTGTAGATGACAATAACGAAAGCTGACACAGTCTATTATCAAAATAAAATATAAATAACATCTCAACCTAGCAGCAAATTTGGACTATTTTAAAACTGATGTAGCGATTACAAAATTACATATTTCAGACTTCTGGCCGGATGGCCTTGCAATAGCCGCAGTCATCAGTTAATGTGCATCCACATTAACTGCCACGAGAACCGCCCCTTCCCGTATGACCACACACTTCCCCACCGCGCAGATATGCTGTCTGGGCCGGAGCGTCGCAGGAATAAATTGAAGAGTCGCCGCTAAGGCTGGTTGCACACACACCGATTTTGGACGGCCGGTAAAATATCGGCCTGTATTTTATCGGCAGAGCGCGGCTTGCACACACGCCGAAATTTTACAGGTGAAACGAGCAGTTGCTTGACTATCGTGGTCGAGTGAAGTTGATACCAAACAAATGTTTGTAGAGCATAAGGGACTTAACTGCGGGGTCATCAGTCCCTAAACTTACAAACTACTTATAAACTAACTTATACTAAAGACAAGACAAACATCAAAGCCCGGGGGAGGATTCGAACCTCCAACGCGGGAGGCCGCTCACACATTAGTACACCAGTTACGAAATGCATTTCTTTCTTTAATCTCCATTTCTCATCCCCCTCATACAGTTCGCAGGAAACGTGTCTTCTTGTGTCTGTAGTCGCATTTGTATCTTCAAACGCACCGAAAGTTTTGTTCCACAAAACTGTTCGTGCTTCCACTACCGAATATGCGTTATCTCTTAATTCAATGCAAACGTATACATAACACGTTTATGTATGCCTCAAAGAGGCAAATGACCATTTCTGTGCGGATATAGAAAGAAGTTCGATATCTAGTGGAAGTACAGATAAAGATGCGAGAATGTGGAGTCGCGGTGGAGTAGCCGAGCGGTCTAAAGCGTCTCGCTGCGGAGCGCGCGGTTGCTCGCCGTGGAGGTTCGAGTCCTCCCTGGGGCATGGGTGTGTGTGTGTGGTCCTTAGGTTAGCGGGCGCTGATAACCTCGCTGTTGAGCGCCCTAAAACTCCAATCATCATCATCATCCTTAGGTTAGTTTACCTTAGTTTAAGTAGTTTGTAAGCTACGGACTGATGACCACGCAGTTTGGTCCGATAGATTTACAAATATTTGAACATTTTTTGAGAATGTGAAGTAATGGACACTCGTAGTAGGCGGTAAGTTGACGATATGTCGGGACTAGGATCGTGTCTGGATAGCCAGTCGCTACGAGGGCTAGTCCCTTCCGTAATAGAGTGAAGATCTCAAGAACATCATAGAACAAAGACACGACTACCCGAAACAGTGGCGATTTTCACATTTTCCGCCAGAAAGCTATTCAAATTTTGCCGTCACTAACGACCTCTACAATTCGATACCCTATTTCACTATCATACTAATTATAATTTTTTGTCAATAAAGCTTTTTGCTTTGTGCACTATGATTAGTATGACTGTGAACTAGGGAATCAAAGTGTCACTTCCTAGATTATTTTTACAACCCAGCTATTTGGTTTGAATTGCACAAGATATAGTTTTCATTTATATCTCTCAGCTAATAAAAGAACAGTCACATATTACTATTAATCTGGGGGCGGGGGTACGGTATGCTTTAATACTTCTTACACAATAGCCTAATGTTGATTCGGTATATATATTTGTCAATTTAAGTTTTGTTCTAAAACGACAATTTTCGTAAACTGTCAATCGTACTGAACATATTAAATGCAGAAATATTGTTACTTGACATATTTCAAAAGTATCAAGAGCAAATCGGTTTGGTCGATCTCTAATGTGACGTTGCCTTGAAACGGAAATTTTCGTAATAGGACAGATTAGGTAAGATGAATACTTTTCCAAAGATAATATCTACGACATATCGTAATGATGTGGAACGTGTCAGTTTAGTAAATGTTGTCTATACATGACAATCAATACGTTAAAGAAATTTTTTTTACATTTTTTTAAATTAAGTTTTATCTAAAAATCCATCTACGTTGTAGAAGAAGTTGCCATTCAGAAATTTCTTTTTAAATACTAATTGGCTATCTGTCAGACTTTTGATGCTACTTGGTAAAATACCGAAAACTTTTGTGGCAGCATAATTCACTCCTTTCTAGCCAAAGTTAGATTTAACCTTGAATAGTGAATAATATCCTTCTTCCTAGTGTTGTAGCTATGAACACTGCTAATACTTTGGTATTGGGTCGGATTGTTAATAAAAAATTTCGTGAGTGAATCTATATACATTGTGAATCTACAGTGAAGATCCCTAAATAACTAAATAAATGTCTGCAGGATGATCTTGGGTGGGCTCCAGCAATTATTCTGATAACACGCTTTTGTGCAATGAATACTTTTTTACTCAATGTTTAATTGCCCCACAATATGATCCCATATGTAGTAAGCAGTGAATGAAACTACGCATAGTAAGCTAATTTACTGAGATGTATATCATCAAATTTTGCAATGACCCTTATAGCATATGTAGCTAAACTCAAACGTTTCAAGAGCTGTTACCAGCTGGCAGGAGATGGCCACATGGGCGACATTTTGTTCCGAAGATGACCTACATCAGGTTGAAACCGGTCAATAAAACTGTTAATTTTTCGCGATCAAGATTGATTTTTGTAATATTAATCATACCAAAGAGATCGCCGTTTCTCTCATTTAACAATGTTGTCTAAATTAATGATCTAATATTGACTGACGGCAGACTTTTCTGACATTTTATTGAAGTCTTTGACTGTCGATAAGTCAACATTTGACATTGAATTAAAGCGAATGGTAACATGTTCTGAAAATATTTCCTTGCGCTCTTGTCTTATGACGACAAAGTTTCACAATAAGAAAAGAAACAAACATGAAAACTCGTTAACGACCAATATGATGTTTCCTGTTATTTTGTAACAACAAATTGAACCAATAATGGATCGTTTCGAAGCGGTCCTCAATGTTCTAGTCGTTCGAAACAGCATATATTGATACAGCTGATATAGAAGCAAAGGAATACTTTGGGAAAATTGTTCAATAGAAGATTCAAAGAATTTAATTTTGGAAAACGATGTTAATAAGGTTAACTAAATCTGTATGAATGTGTCAGATAATCTGCTTTTATTGGTGAACAATACAGAAAAGTAACTCGTTTCGATGTTAGGAAACGACTGAAACTACTCATTAACGGTTGCCAATATTCTTAATGAAAAGTAAACAAACTGACGTATAATCTCTGGAATTTTCTAGTATAATCTCTGGAATTTCTGGAGAACTACTGCAGATACACGTCTGAGACAAGTTTTATTATAATGAGAGGGTATAGGTAAAGCCATATGAGATATGACATTGTGAGATATAGGAGATCAGAAGATGACGTCTGAGTAACGTCGAATCCGGTCATCCTAAAAAATAAAAACGCGATCTTGACTGGAAACCTGTTTAATAGATCGCCCCAGCGAACCATGAGTTCTATGCTTGTTTTATTATATTCATCAGATCAATGCCAACAAAATAAAAGGAAATGATACTTTACTGTAAGCTCGTACAGTTTTGCGATGGCTTCATATTAATGAGGTTGCTAAATTTCAGGCAAAATCTTTTATTAGCCGTAACTCCGTAACCAAACATTTGCGGATGTAGGATTATGTGAACTTTTTCCCTTAGTTTCACTTGTAGAATAACGATCAAATATTTTTCCCGTAAACCATACTCGACTGCAAGAGTCGTGACAATAGTACACAAAGTACTCTCCGCGGAGTATGGATGCAGATATATTCAGAAAGATACGCAAATATTGTAATATTTATATATATTTTGCCTGACGGAGAGTGATCTGATAGTTTTTATTGTATACTAATTGTTTTCAAAGTCTTTACTTAAAGACTGCAATAATTAAAAGAAACATTTTTGTCGTCTTATCACTGGTTTAGCGAGGTCCTTCATGAATTCATCCCCTGTACCAACCTCATCATTTAACAACTTGCGCCCTACGTCTTCAGTTATTTTCTGAGTTTATTCACGTCTTTGCCTTCCCCTATCGTTTTACCCTCTACAGACTTTACGTAACCTGGGGCAATGCTCAAAGAAAGAACGAGACACACCCGAAAATTATCGCACAACTATAAGCAGAAAACAGCTCAAGGTCTGCTCCGGCAAAGCTATTGCAGTCCAGGCTGCAATCGAGATCCTCAAAGACCAAAATCTACAAGGCAATAATACAACCTGTAGTCTTATATGGAGTAGAGAACAACATCTACAAGACAATAATACAATCTGCAGTATTATATGGAGCAGAGAAAGAAATCTCCTGACATTTGAGAATGCCACCCTCAGACAGATTTTTGGGGCAGTGGAGAATGAAGAATGACGAATGGAGAAAAAGAAAGAACTATGAATTACAGGAGTTATTCAAATCGATCGACATCGTGGCAGTGATCAAAGAAAGAGGACCGAAGAGGTGTTGGCACGTAATACGGTCGATAAGGCCAGATCATCAGGCATGTAGTGGAATGAGGCACTAGAAATGCAGGAGGATCTGTATCTAATTGACGCTTGGTGCAGGGAATGGCAATTGAATCTCAATGTAGACAAGTGTAATGTGCTGCGAATACATAGAAAGAAAGATCCTGTATCATTTAGCAGGTCAGCAACTGGAAGCAGTTAATTCCATAAATTATCGGGAAGTAGGCATTAGGAGTGATTTAAAATGGAACGACCATATAAAAGCAATCGTCGGTAAAGCAGATGCCAGACTTAGATTCATTGGAAGAATCCTAAGGAAATGCAGTGCGAAAACAAAGGAAGTAGGTTACAGTAAACTTGTTCGCCCACAGCTTGAATATTGCTCACCGGTGTGGGATCCGTACCAGGTGGGATTGATAGAGAAAGTAGAGAAATGTTCAAATGTTTGTATAGCTTATGGGACTTAACTACGGGGTCATCAGTCCCTAAACTTACAATGAACTAGCTAATACTAAGGACGGCACAAATATCCATGTCCGACGGGGTATTCGAACCCCCGACAGTAATGGCCGTGCAGACCGTGACTGGAGCGCCTCAGTCCCATCGGCCACCGAAGTAGAGAAGATCCAACGGAGAGCAGCGCGCTTCGTTACAGGATCATTTGATAATCGAGTTAGCGTTACGGAGATGATCGATAAACTCGAGTGGAAGACTGCAGGAGAGACGCTCTGTCGCTCGGTACGGGCTTTTGTCGAAGTTTCGAGAACATACCTTTACCAAGGAGTCTAGTAGTATATTGCTTGCACCTACGTATATCTCGCGAAGAGATCATGAAGATAAAATGTATTAGATTAGAGCCCACACAGAGGCATACCGACAATCTTTCTTTTAGCGAACAAAACGTGATTGGAATAGGAGGGAGAACCGATAGTGGTACTGAAGGTACGCTCCGCCATACACCGTCGGGTGGCTTGCGGATTACGGATGTAGATGTAGATGTAGAGACAAAAGACCAAGTGGAGGACCACGACTGCGTTGGATTGAATAGATGTGACATGATATGAGTACGCTGGGACTGTCTGAAGAAGTGTACATTGACCGAGGACGCTGGAGAAGGCTGAGGTCAAAGACCGACTGCAGTTTGTGTGGTCAACGCAGGAAGTAGACCCCTTGGAGATTATTCCCTGGTGTCTGAACACGTTTCCTATCATCCAGTACCTTGTTCTTGTCAGCCTTTTTCATATGTTCGCCGATTCCACGGACAACCTTACCCGTTCACCTAATTCTCAGTTTTCTCTGTAGCACCTCCATTCAGTTTCGATTTTTCCACTCTCCACGTTACACTTCTGTAAGATCTGTGCTCCGAACGTACATTCTCATCTTAGAATGTATCACCAAACCCACCAAATGTCGGATTCAGTGATGATCTAGCGTCTCCTACGTTGCGCTTGTGGCGTAGAAAGCGATCTTGCAACCCACTGGCCACATTCTCTCCCCACGGCAAAACAAAGGGAGGGGAGAAAAAAACTGGCGTGTCACGCCTCGCCTCGCGGTGCTCCGAACGTGCAATTACACGTTGTGACGCGACAGAATTGTCGGAATTCCTGGTGCACGGACGCTTTCACGTTACGCTCCGTGTGGGTGGCGGCCGCGCGGGCACTTGGGGCGCGTGCGGCGGCCGGACGGGCACCTGTTGCTGTGCTGCTTTACATAACAGCTGCCGCAAGTGGCGCGACAACTTGGCACTTTGTCGGCCGCCGCCGCGGCTAAACGCTAGCCAGGCAGAAGCCACCAGCCGCCTCTGCCGCCGCCCGTGGCCTCCCTCAACACGGTCTGCGTACCGCGTCAGTCTCACAGAAACAATATTCCACCGCCGAGGGATTCTACCGAGCGCGAGGGCGCAGTGGTTTACTGGGCTTTCATTCGGGAGATCGGCGGAAAGAAAAAACAGACTGTGATGATTATTTTATTACTAGCTTAAACCCGCGGCTCCGCTCGCGTGTTGCTTGATTATTATAGATAAGCTATCTCTCATTGGTGTGCTATGAGACTGGTTTTGAAGGATGAAATGGAATACAACACCTTCTTTAGAAACAAACATTTGCAATCAACATTTAAATAAAAAATAAAATTATGTGAAGTGCTTAACGATGTACAATAAATAATACATTCATTATTCACAATAGCCTGTGTTGCAATATCTCAACACGTATGGTGAGAGTAATGTCCAAATTCATTTTAATTTCATTTTAGGGCATTCTGGTAAACTATGTTATTTGAAGTATTTTTTGGAGCGTAAATGTAGAGATTTTTTTCGTTGCCCACCCTTGAGCAAGCGATGTATACTTGACCATGTGAAAAACATGAGAGCTGTAAATGGATTACTGGGACGTTTAATGATTGTCCTTGAGATTTGTTAATTGTCATAGCAAAAGCTAGACGAACTGGAAACTGAAGTCTTATGAACTGAAACGGCATATCTGAAGGCATGTAATGCGGGAAACGTCAAATTTATTTTTTAAAAGAGATGTATTAAAACAAATATATTTTACTGCTTTATTTATTTATTTATTTATTCGTATGCTTATCCTTACAGAGGAAGAGCTGAAGACATTGCAACACGCATAGACCAAAGATATGGTCTGTGGCATCACGTTTCGCTGTATGTAACCTCCTTGCTATAGAGTCGCAAACGTCATCACTGGCCTTCAGTCCGAATTTTTTTATAACTTGACGACTTTCAACCACAATATCTCCCACCCCCTTATAGCTTTCGGCATGGGACTGCTATGGTGAACGGGAGACTTCGGACAACAATTACACACAGCCCATTCGTTTGCGTTCTGTAGTTTTCGCTGCAGAGCGAAATATTAACACACACACACACACGTAGTATTTTATAGACACCGGTAACTTTTCATTGAATATACTCCACCCTTTTATTATTATCAACCCTCAAGCAACTATGCAACCAATAAAACCATTTTCAAAGCGTAAATATAATTTTCAAAGAGTAATTATTGTTCCGCATTTCGCGTTATATTCTTCAAATTACTAAATATCTATCAGATCGCTATAAAACCGTGCCTAAAACGTTCCTCAGGTATAAATTAGTAACTGTACAAATATTTAAGTCCCTGCGTCTTGTCGTTCGGACGTGATAGGCGTACACCGAAGAGACATTCACATCAATCTGATTCCATTGTTCCCTGTCTTCAGATTCTTCCTTCAGACTGTTGTATCTCCTTCCATCTTTCATGCCGTCCAGATGCTGACTACTCCTCCTTCCTCGTCCAGTGTTTCCTCTTACTTTTTCTTCGATGACATCGCGTAGGAGTCTCTCGTGTCTAAGTACGTGTCCAATCCAGTTGGCCTTTCTCTGTAGAATTGTATGCAGAATACTTCTCTCCTACTCTTCTCAGTACATCATCATTTTTCATGCGATCTGTCCATTTGATCTTTTCCATACTCCTCCAGCGCCACATTTCAAAGCTCTCTAAGTATTTTATCTCCTTCTTTCTCATGGTCCACGTCTCTGCTCCATACAGTGCAATGCTCCAAATGAGACACTTTACCAGGTTCTTCCTTAATGCCAAGCTCAACTTGCTGGTCAGCAGAGTCGTCTTCTTGTTGAAAGCAGCTTTGGCCATGGCGATTCTTGCTCGGATTTTTTTGGTGCAGTGGGCACCCTTTGTGATAAATCATCCCAGGTACTTGAACTGATTCACATTTTCCAGATCCCGATTGTCAGCAATTATCTTCAGTGTTTCTCATGTTTTGATTTTCGTATCACTTTGGATTTTTCGATATTGATTTCCATGCCGTATTTTCTTCCCATTTCCAACAAACGATTCATCATGTGTTGCATCTGTCTCTGATTTTTGGCGAGCACTACCAGGTCATCTGCATACTTGATGGTGTTGATGAGACGTCCACCTACTTTGAAGTTTCCGCATCCTTTCAGCGCTTCTATCGCCAGCATTTCTCCATACGGGTTGAGGAGACTAGGCGACAGACAACATCTTAGTCTCACTCCCCTTCCTGTTTCCACGCTGTTCGTGTCTCCACATTTCAATCGTACTTTTACCCTTTGTCCCAGGTACAAATTCCTAATTAGTCTCCGATCTCTCCAGTAGATACCTATCTCTTTAAGGATGTTCATTAATATATTCCAACTGACTCTGTCAACGGTCTTCTGCCAGTCTATAAAACACGAGCAAATTTCTTCGTTGACGGCCAAAACTCTCTCCGACAATATCCTCATCATGCAACAATGGGGAGACTGTATGGAAGGATTTTAAAAGAACGGCTGGAGAAAGAAATTGTAATACGGAAAGAATACACTGGTTTTTATCGCAGCTGTTCTTTAAGGGAAAAATATAATAAAATATCCAGGGGAAATATTTTGAACTAAAATATTAAGCTTATTTTATTTTTTCACATAAAATTTTCTACATAAAATCATCTGAAACTCAGAATGTAATTGCAGGATCTCTTATTTTTTAGTTCCAAGAAGACACCAACACGTTGCGAACAGATCCTGAAAATTTCATAGCATTATTGCATATACGTTTTGAGAAAAGGCTTCCAATAATGTAAGAAATGTAAAACCGAGAAAATAGCCAAAACATTTTCTCTCATACTTTCACATGTAATAAGTTTACCTCAGTTTGGAAATCTTCCATATTGATACTCCCATTCCTCCAGGTTTCTCTTCCCTGCTCTTCGAATTTGCAGGTAAGACAGTGAACTGTCAGCTTTCTTTAGCCTGCTGTCGTCCATGGTGTAAAATGCTTTTGTTGTAAACACACCAGGGTCTACACAAACGCTCTTCTACCATTATTTCCGTCATTGAAACATAAAATTGCATCATATACACCTGTTTTGAGTATATGAAGTCCACAGAATGCCCTTTTTGTGCGCCTAATCCAAATTAAATTATTGAGGCTTCCATTTGCGTTTTGAGTTTTCCCGTGAAAAATTTACTCAATAAATCGGGGTTTGCAAGAAACATGAATGTGAAGAGTTTATAGCCTGACAGAGACGTTCTACATCAATAAGCCTGAATCCAGTGATATTCATATCGACATCACTCACGCACCTGTGTAGTTCTCCTATTACAATTATCGATGCTGAAGCTTAGAGCTCATGTTCTTCATTTGGGGCTGCTTCCACTTTTTTGTTGGTAAACCGATTCCCATGAAAGCTGCGTTTTCTAAACAGTATTTCCACCACCCTTTATGCATAAACATTAACTTTCACGTAAAGTTTTGCGATTTCAACCTTCCACCTAATAATACGTGTTGGTATTCTCAAAACGTAAATATACCACATGCAAGAAAATTTTCAGGCAAAGATATAGATGACAGCCAAAGATATCTAAAGAGAGTAGCCTTGACACTGAGAAAACTTCCGCTAAAGCAAGCAGCTTCCGAAAAGGCGGGAAAGATGGGGTTGGCCGTCAGTGCAGAGTTAAGGAGTTTAACCATTTAAAGGCATTTGTAAAGCTGCTATCTCGATAAAATTCACACACAACTTTGATTAAACTGTGCAGATCAAGAAAATAATATTTTTGAAAATTCGATTTTTGGGAGCAAAATCCATTACATCCCCTCTTAAATACACTGAAGAGCCAAAGAAACTTTTTTAGTTACGGGTATGTAAACTCTCAGAGGACGGCACTACGACCCGATACGCATATATAAGACAACAGGTGTCTGGCGCTGACGTAACATCAGTTACTACTGCTACAATGACAGTTTACCACGATTTAAGTGAGTTTGAACGTGGTGTTGGCACACGAGGGTTGGGATAAAGCATCTTCGAGGTAGCGATAAAGTGGGGATTTTCTCGTGTGATCACTTCATCAGGAATATTGGGAATCCGATACAACACCGCTGCGGCCGGAAGAAAGATCCTGCAAGAACGGGAATAACAACAAGAGAAAATAATCATTCAACGTACGCCATCAGCGATAGGAAACGGAAACATAAACATCAGTATGGGGTAGAAAAGTGACTTGCGCCAAGAACAATGACAGAATGCGCTTTAAAATAGATTGGGGGGGGGGGGGTATGGCAACTTTTGACAGAAAAGCAATCTGAATACAAGAATAATGATCAGCCTAGATAAAATTAGAAGAATGGAATTAATGGAAACCAACTAAGATCCCACAAATTGGAAAAAAAAGGCTGTCGTGACCGCTGGCAGAAGGGACAGAACAGAAGAAAGTATGTACGAAAAGCGACGCGAAAGCCGCCACGGCTTAAAAACTTCACTTACCTTAGAGTAATTGATACTTTTTTTCGCTGTTATACAAACACGTAGTCGAGTGTTTCTTTCAGTAATAGCACTCGACATATTAGACAGCTGAGTTTAGTATGACTTAATAAACATCCAGTAGGACTCAAAAGACTTTCCGGGATTTTCTTTAAGTTTGTTGTGAAGCATATCGACCTGCCCTCAATTATTGGAGGAGTCCAGAAACGTCTTATTCTAGGTCGTCTTCGTACCTAGTAACAATGCATCACAGATAACTATTGTTGACCCTTTACTTAATACATTCATTTCTATATTTCACTGCTGTGATATCACGCAGGCTGGTCTGAAACGCTGCTGAGCCATTGATGGCCACATGCACGTCTTTCGTCGCTAGGACTCAAATGTAGTCACCACCAAGCTGCTTCTTAAGACACTGATCGTCTGCTCCTCGTCTGAGGTTCGAGCCCTCTCTTGGACATGGCTGTTTATGTGTTGTTCAAATGTTCAAATGTTTGTATAGCTTATGGGACTTAACTACGGGGTCAATAGTCCCTAAACTTACAAACTACTTATGAATTAGCTAATCCTAAAGACGGCACAAATATCAACACCCGAGGGGGGATTCGAACCCCCGACCGTAGGGGTTTATGTGTTGTCCTTAGTATAAGTTAGTTTAAGAAGTTAGTAAGTCTGGGGGCTGATGACCACTACAGTTTGATCCCATAGGTTTACAAACATTCATTCAGATTCACTGTGACATCTCATTGGTCCACATGCCTGACAATTGCACAATGCGACCATCCCGCTTCAGTACAACGATGCAATCTCTGTAAATCGCATTCAAGTGCAGGATAGGGTCTCTCGCGTCTGCAAGACTGCGCGGAAGCTTCGTAGTCACTATTTGATTCACGGTCGATGACTGGTATCAACTTCGCAACAACAGGACGGTGATATGAAGAATATCTTTGGTGAACGTTATAGACTTTACAGAGCAGTGTAAATGTAATCATTTACTCCCACATTAATTGTAGGTACGAATACAGAAACGGGATAAAATAGGGTCATCCTTTGTGAGCGAAACAGTGAAGACATTTGAATAAATACGTGTCCTTAGTAGGCAGTGACTATGCCAAATATGTTACAAGAACGTCAGAAACGGATGAGGTTATAAATGATTGCCGGGTCAACTGAAGCACGGGATACCACCCGTCGGTTTTGACCCATGACGTCGCCGTGTTGTGTTGTATGACGCGAAATATTGAACATTTTTATTTTGTTAAGAATATGTCATTACTTTTTGCATATAAACTGATCAGTTTACGTTCACCCACCTAGCTATCGAGCACCATAACTAAAAAAAAACACTAATCACTTGAAATTCTGTCATTAGAAATGGAAATTGCTTGTCAGGGCACCGTGAGAAAGGAACGTTTCTTTCTACGTAACCGAAAGTTTTATTTTATGAGTTTTGTGTTGTTTTTTTTTCGTTTACTATGTCCCCGCCTATGACATAAAGGGTCAAAGTAGACGGTATTGGCACTTTAAGTTTTTCCCATTGGCAGGAGACGATTGACGAGTGGCATCAATTAAAACATTACACTTATCAGCAATTACATAAAATGTTCAGACGTATTACAAAATTAATGAGTTTTTTATGATTTGCAATAAAAATTATTAAGACAAGTTGCCCCATCATAACATTGAAACGTAGGATGCAATGATAATACCGTTGAATGTCTGTAAAATTATATCTTTGGCTCCGCGAGAACAATCTTTGTTTTGCGCTTACTGAGTTTGGTCTCCGGATTCCGACGGGTGAGCAGGAGTAGTGTTGTGTAAGCAGCCTTGAAATACTGTGCGAGCTCGAATCGTTTGAATATTTTTATGTGTGAAAATGTTGAAAAATATTTGAATTTGAAAAGTGTCTTTGATTATGAAGACTAAAGGTAAGGAGAGTCATTTTTTCATTATTAGGCGCTAAAGGTAAGGACAGTCATTTTTTCATTATTAGGCGCTTCGCGTAATTTTAGTCCATCTCTAACAGACATTCAACATGGTTTAATTTTCGTCTTTTAAGTCCATTCTTTACAATAATTAAAAGTACAGTGCAGGGATTTAGTATGTTTTTAGTGTAGAAAAAAATGGACGTAGTGTGATGTAG
This sequence comes from Locusta migratoria, assembly GCA_026315105.1. Classification (NCBI taxonomy): domain Eukaryota; kingdom Metazoa; phylum Arthropoda; class Insecta; order Orthoptera; family Acrididae; genus Locusta; species Locusta migratoria. The sequence continues at coordinate 362,127,574 of CM048746.1, read as the reverse complement.
ACAATTTCAGTTTTTTTATTATACTTTACAAAAACTACTAGATGGTTTTTCTTTTGTTGAAAATGACAGTAGAAGTACATGAGTTTCTAGAAAGATTTATGTAAGACATTTTGTGCAATATTATTTAACTTCATGTTCTCCTTTTATGGAAAAAATATAAAGTGGTTAAGTTTTAAATTCCATCTCAGGTCTGTTTCGTGTTAGTCATTCATCCCAAAACCCAATTAATTATTTATTTTACATACTACAGAGATGAACAAAATTTAGTATTTGTGTAGTTAGTGGGTTCGCATTGCACACCTGCGTATTCTGTAGCTAGTTTTTGACCCTGCAGCAGCAGCAGCAGCAGCATTTTTTGGCAGTAATTCGGAGAGCAGTTGCGCAGAGGTAGGCCATAAAATCAGTGTAAATCCTCGAGTGAGATTATTAGTCACTTCTGCAGCAAGCTGATGTCCTATTGTCCAAACAACTGCAATCTTTAATGTTTAAGTGTTCGTAGAGCTTATGAACTACGTGGACATCAGTCCCTAAACTTACAACCTAGTTATCAACTAGCTATCACAAAGGACGGCTCAAATATCCATGCCCGAGGTGGTATTCGAACCCTCGACCGTAGTGGCTGTGCAGACCGTGACTGACGCGCCTCAGTCCCCTCGGCGGCGCAATCTTTAATGAAACAGATTATTTTCTACCGGAGATCAAATTACTCATTCTATTGACGCGCCTCAGTCCCCACGGCGGCGCAATCTTTAATGAAACAGATTATTTTCTACCGGAGATCAAATTACTCATTCTATGAATAAAGTCACAGGGTAAGAATTGGTTTTTATTACATATTGGTTTTTGTTCAAAGTCATGCTTAACAAATTGGGTAAAGTGTTCGGTCAGATTAGCAAGTTTGAATTATTGTGCAGATTCATTTTACAGCTCTTCATACAAACATAACAACACACGACACAATTGTTTGAGAAGTCTTTAAAATACAGCCAAGCAATTTTTATTGTCAACCTGTGAGTACAATACTAAACAGTACTAATGACAATACCAATCATTATAGATTTATTTGATAAATAAAAATCATTTCAATATTTTTATTATTAACAGCTTTCAACATTACGTCCTTACAGAGCTGGTGGAGTTAAATGTAATACAAAGTCTGTCTGGTAAGCACTCTTCAAAAATTCAACTGTTAGCCCTTTGCAACATTAAAGCGATCAAGAGCTCGAGAGTATGTCCGCGCGGTCTAATGCACCATGCTATGGGTTGCCAGGCCACTCCCGTCGGAGGTTCGAGTCTCATCGTGTGTGTGTGTGTGTGTGTGTGTGTGTGTGTGTGTGTGTTATTCTTAGCGTAAGTCTAGAGACAGATCGCCCATGCAGTTTGGTCCCTTACGTTTACAAACATTTGAACATTCGAGCGATCGAGGACACAAGAGTGGGTCCATCCTGGAGTCATGGAAGCAATCCTTTCATGTATCTTTAGGTATAATGTCACAATTTTTTACGATTATGTAATTACTTGGCAGTTACTACAAATACAACGATACTTTTTTTCCTTTCCTTTACTAATAACGAATTTGAGCACCGGGTGGTCGAAACATTTTACGTCTATGAGAAATGCCCATTGACTGCATTGTGAATGTGAAAAGAGTAAAAAAGGAACTCTACATTAATTTTGGAAAGCGCTCCACTTCTATAGCGTGTCAGCTTTCGGAATTCCCCACTGGAACACGGTTAAAGCTGATGCTGTGGACTAAACTGTGTACCTCATTAAGGCGCTGGGTAACGAAAACGAAAGCACCTGTGGTGGCCGAGCACCAAAAACGGGGCGCCAACTGCCCGTGACGACGCAGCCGCCGTAAAGCGATGAGAACGGCCGGGGGCCAGACACAGCCGTCACCTGCTCTACGTCATAACAGGGCTGCCATCAGCAGCCGACTGCACGCATTACGCCAGTGTTGTACTCACAAGGAAACTGGTTTACCAGAATTCTCGACTACTGAAAGATGTACCAGGTGTAGTTTCTAAAGATGATCATTTCCAGTCACTGTGCACTTCCACAAGTAATTGCCTACGATCGCTAATGATTGTGATCGAAAGTAGGATGGATGGTTAGACTTAACTGTCTTTCTGATGTCGCCATCAAACGAGATGGAAGAAACGAAACTGGAAGAGAAAACTACAATGAAATTTTCACTCTGCAGCGGTGTGTGCACTGATATAAACTTCCTGGTAGATTGAGACTGCGTTCTTCGGGTTGATCGGTTCATTGCGAAACTTTTTCTCGCTAGTATTTCCCACAATAAGATGGCGGTAAAAAGTTTACCACTAACTACAGTATCCGTGTAGTATAATAGCCTTACTTGGACACTGCTAACTGTATTTGCGAGACATTTTTATTCGGTAGTTACTAAAATATACCACTTAACGTACCTGCAAAATTATATTATTTTACGACACACGGAAAAGTTCAAGATATATGACATCCACAAACACTTATATGTTTAAAGAACTGCAGCATCATGCATGAAATTTTCATTTATTCCTTCCTTGCTATAACTGTATCCGGAAACTATTTCGCAAACGATTTTGAAATCATTTGTGGCAGCATTAACGAAGGAGAAAAAAATGTAATCAATCGCGTATCTTCGCAGGATTCCCGACCTGATAATTGATCGTTAGCTCCTCGGACTTGTTGTCGGAACGTAAATTCAAAATTGTTCGATGTTTCGGCGATCTCGATGTCCGCCAGTTTATGGACAAAGCCACTACTGGTACGTTCCGTAGTATTCAGCAGGAGCGTCCTCCTAAAGATGGCGGACAGATTTTACGGTCCAACAACAAGCCAGAAGAGTTTATGAAGAAACATAAGTACATCAACAAATGTCATCGCCAATTTTAATGAAATAAGCCGGCAAGGCTGTTGCGTTTCCAGGCAATCCGATGAAAGAGAAGTTTTCATGAATGTAACCTAAGTAAGTTTTCCAAAGAACTTTTAAGAAAGATTGTTCCTTGAAACTACTGTTCTTCATAATATGTGAAAGATATCAGAATACTTTTTGTTTTCAATATTTTCGTTATAATTGTCATTTTGGTGCTGAAATGTAAAAGAAGGAACTGACAGAGACTACATTGTAAAATTTCCTGTAATAATAAAATCCCACCCAAAAATTTGTTACAGTGGTAATTTAAGTTTTAAGTTAGCAACATTAAAAACGAATGTCAATTTATTCAAATCAAAAATATTAATTATACTTTACACATTAATTAGCTATAACAATCATTTCATAAGTAAAAAAATAATTTTTACTTACTTTATAATATTTTAGCTCCTTAACTTTACTCAAAAGTAGTTATAATTTTTAAAACAAATGTAAAAATAATAAAAGTCTCCCTAACGACTGAACATAGATCGGCCGCGTGGCGAGTCTTTACGCTTCAGAAGCTGTCATTTGTATGACCTGCCAGAACATACAAATTGATCATACAGGGTGGCGGCAAAGTTACTGGACACTGGGCATGATGTAAATAAGATGTTCAAATGTCTGTAAATCTATCGGACCAAACTGCGCGGTCATCAGTCCGTGCCGGCCGCGGTGACCGAGGGGACTGAGGCGCTTCAGTCACGGTCTGCACGGCCACTACGGTCGGAGGATCGAATCCCCCCTCGGGCATGGATATTTGTGCCGTCCTAGTTCGTAAGTAGTTCATTAGTAGTTTGTAAGTTTAGGGACTGATGACCCCGTAGTTAAGTCCCATAAGCTCTACAAACATTTGAACATTTCATCAGTTCGTAGCTTACAAAGTACTTAAACCTAGGTAAACTAACCTACCGACAAACACACACACCCACGCCCCAGCGAGGACTCGAACCTCCACGGCGAGCAACCGCGCGCTCCGCAGCGAGGTGCTTTAGACCGCTCGGCTACTCCAGCGCGGCATGTAAATAAGAGACTGAGTTTATGTGTCATTACAAATACAAAGGATACTTACAATTATTTTTTGTGTTCAGACTGTTTTCCGTCTTCATTAACAAAAGTCTTTTTGAACACTGTTACATACTCCAAGACACAGTGTGATATCACTGTCCAAATCGAGAAATGAGTCCTGTCTGTAGTCTTTTAGTTCAGCAATGATCTCAAACTTCTGAGAACAACGGAGTCCTTGACGAAAGCCCGCAGGACATAATCCCATGGGCGTGTTATCTGGTGAACGTGGAGGCATGTCAGTATCTGCACTTAGTCCAGCCTCCTTTCTTTGGAAAGTTTAATTTAAATAATCGCGGTCGGCAGGGGCGTAATGTGGTAAAGCATCATCGTGTTGAAAGTAAATACCTGTAAACTTTTTAGCACATCCATATAACTATCTCCTGTCATTGTTCCTTCAAAAAATATAGTTCAAGCTTCAAGAATGTTGATATTGCCCCGAAACACTGACACCAGGTAGATTTAGTTCTTGCTCTATCAAAGGATTTTATTGCTATTATACCAGTTTACGTCTGTTAATTTGTCCACTGAAATTGGCCTCGTCACACCGAAAATTTTATTAAACGGGATTATGTTCCTGTTTGTCAAGCATCATTTTAAAAAAACTGAAGACATCATTTTGGAACATTTCAAGTTACCCATGACGTAAACGTGGAAAGTAAACATCAATCAATTTTTTGAACCTTCCTTCGTGTTAAATGCAGCTCAGTTCCTAGACATCTGAGTGATTTTCGCAGACTTTTATTGGTGCATCCATAACAGATCCACGTTTTGATGTGAGGTGTCTTCCCTACACATTAACAAATGCAGTAGCATCACACATATAAAATGTTTTCAACGCGAGAATCATTTTCGCCTTTCTTTAACATAGCGACGTCTCATAGATCAAGCTTTCAATAACTGACTAATTTGATTAGTGTGTTTCTTTTGTGACTGCTGTTGTGGCGTCGCTATTCACAAAACACCGGCGGTCCACGCAAGTCGTCACGCCACTACAAGAAGACCGATAAATCGCTCTACTTTAAGTTTGTCCAATATTACCAGTGATGTTCGGTCACTGTTGTACTTCAGTAAAATAAAATGTCCACCAGACTTATTTGTCAATTGCTAAATCTTTTTTATTATCTGAAACTCTTTTTAAAATATTCCATATTGTTACAACCTATGTTTTGATTTTAACAGGCCCAGGCCTTTAAACATGCGTAATAAATCATAGAGGCACCTGATGATGAGCCCTTAGGACTCGAAATTCATTGTGAAAAATAAAACACAATTTGTGACTGAAGGCGAATTCGTTTTATTTTACTGAAATCGCTCTATGGTGCTTCGGCCGCGGGGGCGCCAGCAGTCTCTGTACCTCTTTGCCTATTTCGCGCGCCGGCCAATAAGAAGGGGGGCTAGTCTATATATGCCGGTCACCACAGCAAATCAAAATGTTCAAATGTTTGTAATCCTATGGGACCAAACTAAGTTGGTCATCAGTCCCTGGTCTTACAAACTAGTTAAACTAAGTTAAACTAACCTAAGGACAACACAAACATCCATGCCCGACGGAGGATTCGAACCTCCGACGCGGGAGGCCTCGCGATCCGTAACGTGGCTCTCTACTCCCGCGCGTCGCTCACGACAGCATGACACAAACAGAACTGGACAGATCTACAGTTCGACAGTTACGATACAGGAGTTCCATGGACTAGAGCCAGCAGTCAACCTAAGAGCACAAGCCGGAACAGTACTATTGCCAGGTAATACATTGCAGAACTGTATAATGGTTTGGAAGACGTTTGCACCACCACAAGCATATCCAAGTATAAAATACAATCCATTGCACTAAAAAACATGTGAACTAATCAAGTCTTTCAGTTACAGTCTCATTCCACATCCTTGCTAATCAAGGCCCACCTCACGCACTTACAGCATTCCGGAGACACAACAATTGCATTGTATAACAACTTGACTGAAAGATCTTAAGTCGAAACAAGGCCTCTGGAGTAGATGACATGCCCTCAGAGCTACTAAAGTCTCTGGGAGAACCAGCCATGACAAAACTATTTCACCAGGTCAGTAAGATGGATGAGACAGCCGAAATACCCTCCGATTTCAAGAAAAATGTTGTAATCCCATTCCAAAGAAAGCATGCGCAGACAGGTGTGAAAATTACAGAACTATCAGTTTAATAAGTCATAGTTGCAAAATTTTAACACGAATTATTTACAGAAGGATGGAAAGGCTGATAGATGCTGACATCGGGGAAGATCAGTTCGGATTCAGGAGAAATGTAGGAACGCAGGCGACAGTACTCACCTTGCGACTTATCTTAGAAGACAGATTAAGGAAAGGTAAACCTATATTCCTAGCTTTCGTAGACTTGGAGAAAGCTTTTGACGATGTTGATTGGAATACACTCTTTCAAATTCTGAAGACAGCAGCGGTAAAGTACTGGGAAAGGGGGGTTATTTACAACTTGTACAAAAGCCAGACCTCAATTATTAGAGTCGAAGGGCATGAAATAGAAGCATAGGTTGGGAAGGTAGTAAGACAGTGTTGTAGCCTTTCTCCAATGTTATTCAATTTGCACATTGAGCAAGCTGTAAATGAAAGCAAAGATAAATTTGAAAAAGGAATTAAAGTCCAGGGTGAATAAATAAAAAAACATTGCGTTTGGCAGACGACATAGTAATTCTGTCAGAGACAGCAGAGAACCTGGAAGATTAGGTGAACGGAATGGTCAGTAAGGAAGATATAAGATGAACATTAACTAGAGTAAAATAAGTGTAATGGAATGTAGTCTCAGAAGATCAGGAGATACTGAAGGAATTAAATTAAGTAACGAAACAATCGTAGATGAGTTTTGTTACTTGGGCAGTAAAATGACATACAATGGTTGCAGTACAGAGGATATAAAATGCAGAATGGCAATGGGAAGAAAAATGTTTTTGATAAAGAGAAATTTGAGTGTGTAAGGAAATGTTTTGTGAAGGAGTTTTGTGTGGAGTGTTGCCTTGTACGGGAGTAAAAAGTTGGACGATAAATAGATCTGAGAGGAAGAGGATAGAGGCTTTTGCAATGTGGTGCTACAAAAGAATGCTGAACATTGAGTAGATCATGTAACTAATGAAGAGGTACTGAACAGTATTGGGGAGAAAAGGAATTTCGGGCTTACCTTGACTAAAAGAAGGAATCGATAGCTAGGATAAATTCTTAGACATCAAGGGATCGTAAATTTAGCATTGGCGGGCAGTGTATGAGGTAAAACTCGCAGAGGGAGACAAAGACACGAACATAGTAAGGCGATTCAGATAGATGTGGGTTGCCGTTATTATCAGGAGATGAAGAGGCTTGCTCAGGATAGAGTAGGATGTAGAGCTGCATCAAACCAGTCTCCGGACTAAAGACCATAACAAACAACTTGATAAGGCTAATTATCACCATCAAGCCTCTCATAGAACTGCGCCTTACTATTCCTTTTGTTATCTTTCAATGAATTGTCCTAATCATTTTTGTTCCACCCTGTATAAGCATTCCGCACAAAACCTCACATCCCCTTTTTACTCGGAATCTTCTGGATAGTGCGTTTTACAACTTTTATGGGTGACCACTCCTGAGGTATATTACTAACTAAAGATAAGATACAACACACATACTTTGATGACATCTTAAAGAGTTAACAGAATTGAATACCAAATTTAAGAATTAAGTTCCATTAACTGCCTGATCCTAGTTGTGCTTGATGCTCATCTTAGCCACGAAATCTCGAAACTCGTCGGGGCTCTCCGAGAGAGCAGTAATACCAACACGGCGGAACTAAAGCTGGGATAATTAGTGGCTGAGCTGCAGCGTCTCCTGCACGGCAGACCAGTTAACTGCGACAAAAGGAAGACCGGCTGTTACGTCAGCGCCTCGCTCCAACGGCCGTCGGAAGCCCCGGAGTATCGCGCACCCGTAAAAAGTGAAGAAGAACGCATCATCGCTGTATTCACTTCCATTTTCACACCTCACCAGCCCGTCCGATGGCCGAGCTGACGTTCTGGAAAGACGTGACGAAATGCTGAATGCATCGCTGATGTGCACGATTAAACCGTGGAAATCGGCGTTTTGGGACTATATCAGCTGTGCCGCGTTATTTTCAGTTAATTTTGGAGTTCTGGGAGACGTCGACTGCTGATAAATAGAGGCCCTTGTGGCACCGCAATTGGGCACAGTAGCTGTTGTCGAGGAATACATATCGCCACACTTCGTTAGTTCTATTTTTCCAATGAAGCCGAGGAACGAAGCATTGACAGAATAATGAATCTTGGCGACCGTACCTCTCTAGTTCCAAATTTTTTCTTGTATTTTTCTGTAGTTACACATTAGGCTATTGTTACCATTTGGCATATCTTTATACATAAAGCAGAGTGTCCGTATCTTTGTGTGTTTGTGTGTAGGTATTGTATACAAATCTACAGTTTCCTTCCAATGTTTATGAAATTTTACTCACGTAAGCTTCAGTCCATGAGGACGGTCGGCGTAAGTATTAGGATCACGTACACCGAATTGTTCACGACATACGACGTGATAATGAGATGAGCGGATAACTGCTGCATCAAACGACAGTGTTGCACATGTCCTCCTAAACCACTGGACGGATTTCAACCAAATTTGGTGCACATATTCCTTACCATGAGGTAACGATGCTGTCGGGGTAAGAACCACATACGACACATGGTTCAGAAGATACGTCACACACTGTATGAGAATGGCAGTACTTAGCGACTTGCAACCAACTTTAAACATAATTTCAAACCTTTATTGAACTTTTTCTCACTGACAACCATAGCAAAATTAAGACAGGAAGAAAGTTCCTCGCTTACTGCTTTTCCGCTGTTTATCGACTAAAAATACGACATTCGGTATGACGTTACAATTTATAATTTCTACACTACAAATTGTAGCCACAGGCAATTTTACAGATAGTATACTCGCATACAGATTAATGAACTTTAGAAATTGTATCACAGTATGACATATAGTTCATGAGATACAAGGACATAAACAGTAACGTTTATGGAAAAACCATACCATCACGCGTCAGGTTTTAATCAGCGAACGCAGAAAAACATAGAGAAGCTACACCGCGTAAATCAGCGTACAGGCAGTGAAGCCTGGCAGCCATCTTGGTTGGGTGTAGAAACGGAGTTGGGACGATAAATGCATAGTTTTTCAAGTGGCGCTCGCCTCAATTCAATTGTCATTTGTCATTTGAACCCCACAGGATAGTAAAAAAATTACCAAACTTTTCACGTAGACAGGTGAATACTGAAGGAACGCAACGATGTTCTTAACAAGTACAATACGTATTTTGCTTGTATTAATATAATAATTGAAACTACTACTTTTATATGAAATAAAAATTGTGACATGAAAAAGTTAGTCGCTTGCCATTTTTTCTTTCCTTTTTTTGTGGTCAGGAAATTTTCGTCAGCGAGAAAGTTGTAGATAATGAAAAGAACTTTTATTTTTATTTAAACAACTTTTTTTAGCTCCCCCGGTTTTCTCACAAATAGAATAGTTGGCCAGAAAATATGAAAAATATGAAAATAGAAAACAGAAAGAGCTCTTTTCTTTGTGATATCAATATAATTCCTACGGTTGCGATAAACTTTTGCATATTTGACGTTCAAAGCAAGAGTACATACATACTAGCAATTGCGAAGCATTGCCGGGTCGACTAGTATATACAGGGCGTTTCACTAAGTGTGTTTGCCTCTGTAACTTATAAAATAATAGGTGACGGGAAATTTTAATGCAGTTACACTTTCTGCGGAGCTATGAACATAGTTTATTGTATCATTTTCCAAAGAGTTACAGCACAAAGATATAATTTTTAATGGAACAATAGTTTTTTCTATCCTGCACTGGATTCGTTGAAACCAGCTGCGTCCAAATCAATTTAAACTACATTCCTATCACTGTTAATTTGGGGGCTACAACCCTTCATAGTTTCAGGGGCAGATACCACACGCTGTTCCTAATACATGACTGTGTGGTGGGTGATGCATGTTATGCCGGTTGGAAGTTGATTTACATGAGATGTTCAAATGTGTGTCCATGTTCCTCAATGCATAATGCAGAGCGCCGTCGAACGGATCAGCGGACGAGCTGTAACATCGCTGGTGTGACGGAGCGACATGCGTCCTCGATGCGCCGTTTTAGATCATCTGGGGATGTGGGCTCAGTGACATAAACACGGTCCTTTAGATATCCCCACAAAATCTGCTGGTGTTAAATCGGGCGACCTTGCGGGCCACGAATGAGGACCATGGCGCCCCAACCCCACCACACAGCTATGTATTATGAACAGCGTGTGGTATCTGCCCCTGAAACTTTGAAGGGTTGTAGCTCAAAAACTAACAGTGATAGGAATGTAGTTTAAATTGATTTGGACGCAGCTGGTTCAACGAATACAATGGACGATAAAAAATCTATTGTTCCATTTAAAACATTATATCTTTGTACTGTAACTCTTTGGAAAATTATACAATAAACTATGTTCATAGCTCCGCAGAAAGTGTAACATTTCTTGTGTTGACCTACTGCATTAAAATTTCCCGTCACCTATTATTTTATAAGTTACAGAGGCAAACACACTTAGTGATATATATATATATATATATATATATATATATATATATATATATATATATATATATATATATATATATTGGGAGTAGGTGCGCCGGCCACGGTGGCCGAGGAGACTGAGGCGCTTCAGTCACGGTCTGCACGGCCACTACGGTCGGGGGTTCGAATCCCCCCTCGGGCATGGATATTTGTGCCGTCCTTAGTATTAGCTAGTTCATAAGTAGTTTGTAAGTTTAAGGACTGATGACCCCGTAGTTAAGTCCCATAAGCCTTACAAACATTTGAACATTTTTGGAGTAGGTGCAGAAGGTCTACTAGGAGCAGTCCCAGTTCCAATACAACATGGAACTACGTCTCAGAAGGTTTACTATACAACTGAAGCCGGTGCATGGCGAAGGGGAAGGTGGGTATGCGCTAATACTTTCCCCATCTGTGCACCCCTGTCCCTCGACATTTGCTAAGTCAGGTATTCTGCAAGATTCGCAAAGGGGTTAATCGGAGTTTTAGAGAGCTGAATCTGGAAAACCCGACTTACAGCGGGCTACCTGGACCAAGAGAGGCGGCTGCGGCTGCCTTATCTGGCCGACCGAGAACTCTTGGCGCGCGCGTCCGCCGCGGACGTGCAGTGGGTGTGGCTGAGCAGAAGGCGGAGGGTGCAGCAGCCGCCGGCCCCCGGGGCGGCCAACATTATAACTTGACAATTCCCGCCTGGGAGCGTCTTTATTGCCGCCTTCCCCGCCATCTTACCGTAATTAGGAAAGAAAGATTAGCGGCGGCGCGCGACCGCCTTAAGGAGCGCCCCTAAAATATTATCTCGCATTTGTCGTGGCCCAGATAGCCATCTCGCCGCGCCGCTCCCGACTTTTCCCCAACTCGTATTAATAAGGAGGTCCCCCCCCCCCCACTACCACCCTGCCGTGACACGTGACCGCCGGCGGTTCCGCACCGCGCCCGTCCCCCGCAGTTTAGTTTGCAGCGCCGGCCGATAGAGGCGCCACTGTTACCGCACCCTCCCATTCCCTTCCCTTCTCCACCCACGGACTGACTTCGAATGTTAATTCCTATAGCTAATGCCTACTATATTACACGAATTTAGGAGAAGATAGGCAGTTTCCGATTGTTTAAGTCAGTGCTATGGCATTATTTCAACAAGAAAAACAAGCAAAATTATGCAAAAAAAAAATTTTGTTTTAATGTCTTGGTCGCACTGTTTTTATTTTATCATTACGCGTTTCGATACATCATCATCAGATCTGTCGCAAAAATATAAATTAAATTTCGGATGTTTACAGTTCTTAATCATAAAATTCATATGAAGCACAAACACATTATATGAAAATATACTTACAACTTTTTTAAAAAAAAACGATGGTAATTAAAATACATCTTATTGGAGATGACTAACTAAAATATAAAGCACCAAGTGTGTCGACTAGAATCTCATGACAAACTGTGGTGAGAAGGGGGAAAACACCGTAATAGGTAAATTAGGTCCAATAGCCGCCAGATGGTGCAGGGTTAAACTTAAATGTTATTTGAATGAATTTATGTAACATCATCTTGCGCCCTCAGCACTGTCAACTGACATAGAAACTACGAAAAATATGGCTACAAGATGTGTTGAGACAAAAGAAAATATCAGATACCTTATTAAAACATATTACTGGGACTGGTCGTACAAAAAATTAATACAACCAACTGGCAATATATATGCCAATGGGTCATAATACACGCTTATACTCAGGTATTGCACTACATATCATTTGATGAAGAGAGGGAAGTAGGGAAGAGTAGGAAGATGAGAGAAGGGGAGGGGGGGGGGGGGCAAACAAAATGAGGATCTGAGTAGGTGGGGACTTTTTTCATTTCCTCTCTCTCTCTCTCTCTCTCTCTCTCTCTCTCTCTCTCTCTCTCTCTCTCTCTCTCACACACACACACACTCTCTCTCTTTTTTTTTTAAATTATTTTACAAGACATTATTTATCAAAATACATGTTACATAAAAAAATATAGTGAACAAATAGATGCATGTGCCTCATCAATTAGAATCAATTAGTTGTAAGTATAATTTCATATAATGTGTTTGTGCTCCATATGAATTTATGATCAAGAACTGTAAACATCCGAAATGTAATTTATTTTTTGTCACAGATCTGGTGATGATGTATCGAAACGCGTAATGATAAAATAAAAACAGTGCGACAAAGACATTTAATTTTTTTTTTCATGCCAACGTATGGTCGCTGTCCACGAAAATGGAAAGTTTTATGAACCAAGTGATAAAGCAAAGATTAGAAAATTCATGAAACAAGGATGCGTTCTCTTTTTGTCTCTCTTTCTTCTTACAGCGTGACAACTAGGGCGGGCGCACACGGGACATATTTTGTCATGCATCTACGCTAAGTGATCAAACGTATCCGGACACATGGCTGAAAATGACTTACAAATTCTATGGCGCCCTCCATCGGTGTTGGGCGTTGATGACAGCCAGTCTCGTAGGCATACGAACAATGAAGTGCTGGAAGGGTTTTCGGGAATGCCTGCCAATTTTTCACTGAGTGCTGCACTGGCGGGAGGTATCAAAGTTGGTCGGCGAGGCCTGGCACGAGATCGGCGTTCCAAAACATCCCAAAGGCATTCTTTAGAATTCAATTCAGGTCTCTGTGCAGATCAGTCCATTACAGGGATGTTATTGTCGTGTAACCACTCCACCCCAGGGCGTGTATTATGAACAGGTGCTCGATCGAATAGAAAGATGCAGTCGAAATCCCCGAATTGCTCTTCAACAGTGGGAAGCAACAAGGTGCTTAAAACACCAATGTAGGCCTGCGCATTGATAGTACCTCGCAAAACAACAACGGGTACAAGCCCCCTCCATGAAAAACACCACTATAGCATAACCCCACCGCCTCCGAATTTTACAGTTGGCACTGGCACTACACACGCTGTCGAGTGACGTTCAGCAGGCTTTCGATATACGCACACCCTGCCATCGGATCGCCTCACTGATTCCTCACTCCACACAACGTTTTCCCACTGTTCAATCGTACAATGTTTACGCTCCATACACCAAGCGAGGCGTCGATTGGCATTGAACTGCGTCATGTGTGGCTTGAAGGCAGCCGCTCTACCATGAAATCTGACTTTTCTCATTTTCCGCCTGTCATAGTACTTAGAGTGTGAATCCTGATTCAGTTCGGAATCCCTGTGTGATGATCTGGATAGATGCCTGCCTATTACACTGCACGACCCTTTGCAACTGTCGGCAGTCTCTGTCAGTCAACAGACGAGGTAGGCCTGTACGCTTTCATGCTGTACGTGTTCCTCCACGTTTCCACTTCACTATCACAACAGTGGATCTAGGGATGTTTATTAGTGTGTAAAGCTCGTGTACAGACTTCTGACACAAGTGACACCCAATAACTTAAACTCGTTAAAAGTCCATGAGTTCCGCGGAGCGCCCCATTCTGCTCTCTAACGATGTCTAGTGATTTCTGGGGTTGCTGATATGGAGTCCTGGCAGTAAGTGTCAAAACATGTACCTAATATGAAAAACGTATGTTGATGCCGTAGTGTATTTCGTTTTCGTTGCTTTCCTGTTGCTTCGGTTTTCGAGAGCTCGCACACGAAGAACAACTGTCGATTGACAGCAGAAAAGTTTTGAATGGTTTTTATAGTGCAGTCCACATCCACACAGAGGTCGATTGTCTTTATAGCTGTTGCTGCAAATGGAGGAGCAGGTGATTCCTCAGTTTTTAATCATTCGAATATGCCCAAAAAGCTGCAACGTAGCCTTCTGACAATAGCGACGACCGAACATTGACTAACGATCCAAAAGGCAAACCAATGCCTTTTTTTGGGGGGGGGGGGGGGGCGGTTTCTGATGAAGCTTTTGATTTACCGAGACAAATTTTGAACCTATTTCCTTAATAATAACAATAATAATAATAATACGCTAAACGCAGTAAAGGCAATTTATAACCGTAGGAACTCAACAACTCTTCGTTTGGTGGAATGGACTTTCGCATACTGGCAAACAAATGATGTGTTTTCCCTAAACCTCTTGATGTTACCATCGATTTCTGCGATACGATGATCAAAGCATCTTGCGGGCTCCACAGAAGAGCTCGTGCGCAGAAGAGATGGAATAAACTATACAGCTATAGCTTATGAATGTCCACTGCAGAGCACAGACGTTGAACCTCGGGCTCGTACCGTATTTTCTTGTCAATACACGCAAGTAATATCGAACCTATTTCACGTCTCCTGGAGGATCTGTTCCGTGGCAGTATGATGGACTCTGATTTCACTACAACTTAAAAACAATTAAAAACCTACTTTTTCTATCCACAAAACGTTATTAACAAGTGTAATATAATAACAATGTTAAAAATAAATCAATGAAAGGGATTTTATAAAATAAAAACCTACCGTCCTTCTTTTATTTTCTTTTTTTCCCACACGTTAACACACACTTCTCCCCATAATTTTCTTTTCGAATTATCGTCACGATAATCTTTTTAAAGTTCAATTGAACAATGCCACGGCCTCCTTTGTACTTCATTTAAGACCGATTCACTATCGATTTCTTCAGCAGTCACACTAGGCATTTTACTGAGTTGCGAACTACAGACAACTGTCGTCCATGTGCGCACTCACAAATATACTGTGGGAGGGGAGACAGGACGGAGACAACTGCGTCGTCATTCTGTCGCCGTCCATAGCAACTGAGAAGTTGTGCCGCTGTCGTTTCGCTGCGTGTGCGCTCTTAAATATAATTGTACAGACTCTGTTGAAAAGACGAGACAGTTGCGCGAGACCGTTGCGCGACAAGGTCTCCCGTACGCGATCGCCCTTATTCAACTATATGAAACAAAAACGTAAACTACTTATAAACAAGGAAGTTCACGCACTATACTACGGATTTAAGTTATGACATGTTCGATGCGCCTGCTGTTCGTGGCATTCACGTGGCGCAGATGAATAGCGAATTTCTGCATCTCATCTCGACCTTGTTATCACAACAATGAATTATATGGCAGTCCACATGTACTACTTCAAGACGAGAAAACAGAGCCTCATCGCCAATAGAAAACTCATTCGAGACAAACATTACTAGGCCACGATGAACAATAGTAAGTCCGGGACGGTTCTTTACATTAACAGTAACGGGACGTCCTTCAACAATACGCTTCAAAATACTAGCCTACGGACGCCACCGGTTCCACTCAAACTCTTCAAATAAAATTACATTGTGTATACGACTGTCATATCCACCAAATCCGAACTCGGAACAATACGGCTTATACACACGTTGTTTCCTGGACAAAACTTTCTCAATCAACGTAGACTTACCAATGATTGTATCACCGAAAAGATACAACTGCTTTTTACGTACCTGAACGGACCGAAAGGCCTTATTGTACCATTGTTTTGGATAGGGGGACCAAACTGCTAAGGTTATCGGTCCCCCGGTGGGAAGGGGAAGGATTGAGTATAGGAAAGAAGGTGAAGGGAAAGGAAATTCATTCCAGGGAGGAAAGAAGGAAGAAAGACTGCATTAGCTGGGGACCCGTGCTCAACACACACGTACTCACGAAAGAATCGCGAGCCCCCAGGGGGGGGGGGGAGGGGGAGGTATTCACGTGATGTGGCAGTGGGCAAAAGCACAGTGAACCGTTGGGCAAAGGGTGTTTCATCATCGCCGCAAAGTCAAGCAAAACTATTCGATTTCCCGTGTGTTGGCCGACAGTGGACGGCTGTGACACCCTGCAAATACGAAACGTAGAAACACTCTCATTCGAGTGCAGAACGATCTAAATAAGATATCACTATGGTGTAAAAACTGGCAATTGACTATTATAATGAGAAGTGTGAAGTCGTCCACATGAGTACGAAAAGAAATCCGTTAAACTTTGTTTACAAGAATCAAAAGTGAAGGTCGTAAAGTCCACAAAATACATAGGAATTACTATTACTTCAGACTTAAACTCGAAAGAACACTTAGATAATGACGTGGGAAAGGCGAACCAAAGACTGCGTTTTATTGGCAGAACCCTTAAAAGTTGCAACAGAACTACTAAAGAAACTGCATACACTGCGCTTGTCGGTCCTTTTTTGGAATATTGCTGCCTAGTGTGGGATCCGTATCAGGTGGGTTTGACGGAGGACATCGAAAGAGTCCAGAGAAGGGCAGCTCGTTTCGTATTGTCACGATACAGGGGGGACAGCGTTAGGGAAATGATACAGGATCTAATGTGATTCGATGAACCCTCTGCCAGGCACTTAAATGTGATTTCCAACCCCATGTAGATGTAAATGTAGAGACAGTAAACGGATCACAGTAAAACACCTCGCTGCTCGACGTCTCTATTAACAGTGCTGTCACAATTGTTCACCAATTGCGATATGCAAAAGTTTGTTCCAGCTGAGTTCCTCTTTGTCTAACCGAAGACCATAAACAGCAAAGAAAAACTATCTCCGCAGAATTTTTGCTCGTCCTGAGGCTGCTGGTGACATTTTTTTTTTTTTTTTTTTTTTTTTTGTCTGTTACGATGAAACACGTCTTCATCACTTGGAACTCGAAAGAAAACGGCAATCAGCGGAGTGGCATCACACCCACTCCCCTAGCAAGAATAAGTTTAGAGCCATACCCTCATTCGGTTAAGTCACGCCTACAGTCTTCTGGGACGCTGAAGTAATTCTGTTCAATTTCATTCCCTACGGTCAAACGATAAACTGCGAAGTGCTCTGTGCTATTCTTCGAAAATTGAAGAAACATGTGTTCGTTGGCATAATAATCTGAACAAACTGGTCCTCAACGCAAGACCTCACACAAGTCGTCGCACCCTAGAGGAGCCCAAAGAACTTCACAGGTCTGTTCTTCAATATCTACAGCCCCGATCCCGCACCGGCGTGTTTCTGTATGTTTAGTGCAATGAAGGACGCAATCCGTGAGACGCGCTACGAAGATGATGATGATAAAGTTATTGATGTAGTACGACGTTGGCTCCGGCATCTATGTCTACATATGTACTCCTAAATCCACCGTAAGGGTACGTTGTACCACAACTGGGCATTTCCTTTCCTATTCCACTCCCAAATAGGAGGAGGAGAAACAAATTTATGTGCCTCTGTGCGAGCCCTAATTTCTGTTGCCTTTGTGATCTTTACGCGAAAAGTAAGTAAGCGGCAGTAAGATAGTACTACACTCAGCTTCAAATTCCGGCCCTCTAAATTTCCTCAACAGAATTTCTCGAAGAAAACGTCGTCTTTCCTCCAGCGATCCCCAATGAGTTCCCGGAGCATTTATGTGATACTCGCGCATTGGTCGAACCTACCAGTAACGAACCTAGTTGCTCGCCTGTGCACTGCATTGACGTCTTCCTTTAAACTGATCTGTTGCGGATCCCAAACACTTGAGCAATACTCAAGACGTGATAGTACAAGCGTTTTATACGCGGTCTCCTTTACAGATGAAGCACATCTTCCCAAAATTCCCCCAATAAACCGAAGTCGACTGTCCTTATAACTGTCCTTACATGTTCGTTCCATTTCATATCGCTCTGCAATATGACGCCTAGATATTTGAACGACGCGACTATATCAAGAAGCTCTCTACAGATGCTGTATTCAAACATTAAGGGATTGCTTTTCCTACTTATTTGCATCACCTTACATTTTTCTACATTTAGAGCTAGTTTCCATTCTTTACACCAAGTAGAAACTTTGTCTAAGTCATCCTGTATGGTATTACACTCAATTAAATACGACACCCTCCAATACACCGCAGCATCATCAGCAAACAGCCGCAAATTACAAGTTACTCTGGCCATTATACCATTTATGTAGATAGAAAATAATAGCGGTCCCATCACACTCCCCTGGGGCACGCCTGACAATACACTCGTCTCCTATGAACACTCGCCGTCAAGTGGAATAATACCGTGCAGGCATACTGACTCTCACTTCAAGGTGGCGTCATGCCGTAGCACTCAATGGGGATTACGTTAAAAAATGGTGCTGGGTACCAAAAAAAAAAAAAAAAAAAAAAAAAAAAAAAAAAAAAAAATGGGAATAACATGATGCATTTCAATGTTCAATAAGCAACCTTTGTTTCAGAAAAATAAGGTGCTGCATTACTTATCGAACTACCCTCGTATTTAATTCTTTACTCAAGAAATTTGAAAGCAAAATTATAAAGAAAAATAGAGAGAGAGACCGACAGAGACTAAGGACTAGCTTTGGGTCAGTGTTAGGCTTCGCGGTGAAATGGCGGGCGGCCTGATATATTCTGTAACATTTAATTTAATTAACGTGTAGCGAAATATAAAAGGGCCGGCAATTTGCGTGAAGTTGGGTAACGAGGCCACTTAAGTTGGGGCCTCCCGGGGAGGCGGCCGTATCTCTCTATTAGCAGAGCGGCACGCCGGCGGGATCAGTCGCTATAAGTTCCCTGCCGGCGTGGGCGCGCTCGTTGCTGTGGCTACACCGCACAGTGTTCCCCACAAGGCCCGCTTCCAAAGCGGCGACAGGCGTGCTGCGCCGCACAGAAGGAACACTACAGCCACGTCCTTAGCTGAACAATAACAAAATGCATAGCGTTTTGCGTCTCTTTCTGAGCAAGCTGGCAGCAGACAGATATTGCTCCTATTTAATTCACTAAGATATGCAAACAATTTAAAATATTATTCTGTTGTTGTTGTGGACTTCAGTCCGGAGACTCTCCACAACACTCTATCCTCAGCAAGCCTCTTCAACTCCACATAAGAACGGCAACCTACATCTGTCGAATTTGCTTACTGTATCCATCTCTTGGTCTTCCTCTTCGGTTTTTACCCTACACACTTCCCTCCAAAGCTAGAGTCACAATTCCTTGATGTCTAATAATGTGTCCTACCAATCGATCCCTTCTTTTAGTCAAGGTATGCCAGAAATTCCTTTTCTCACCAATTCTGTTCAGTACCTCCTCAAAAAAAATGTTCAAATGTTTGTAAAGGTTATGGGACTTAACTAAGGGGTCATCAGTCCCTAAACTTACAAACTACTTATGAACTACTTACGAACTAGGACGGCACAAATATCCATGCCCGAGGGGGGATTCGAACCCCCGACCGTAGTGGCCGTGACTGGAGCGCCTCAGTCCCCTCGGCCACCGCGGCCGGCAGTACCTCCTCATTACTTACGCGATCAACCCATCTAATCTTCAGCATTCGTCTGTAGCACCATATTTCAAAAGCATCTATCCTCTTCTTGTCCACACTGTTTATCGTCCATGTTTCACTTCCATACAAGGCAACACTCCACACAAATGCCTTCAGAAAGGACTTCCTTAGGCTTAAATCAATATTCGATGTTAACAAATTTCTCTTTTTCAAAAACGCTTTTCTACCTTTTGTGTCCCAACTTCGTCGCCGCTTTTGTGTCCCAGCCTCGTCGTAGGTGTCGGTTGCCGAGTGGAACGAGACCGACACAGGAACAAAGACAGCACGCTGGTGCAGGTACGGAGGGGAGCAGCCAGAAACTATAAACGCTAGAGTAAATTAGAAAGAGATATATATTGCACAGAATGTAACAATACTTAACTTTTACATAGTACTGCAGGATGTTGATACATAGTTGTTAGAGGCCTGCCTAGTGCCTGTACGATAGCAAAGTCTTCACTGGTGCCTATCTGTTTACGAAGAACCTAACTGGTTGCTAACTCAGTCCCAAGTGACCGGTGTCTTTCCGTGGTGGCCACGAGCGGGGTTGCAGCAGAGGGCGCTCGTGGCTGTCGTCGTGAGAACGCCGCGCCGTGCGTGTATGGCGGCGCGCGGCGAAAGTAGGTGGCGCGCACTTTGTACTTGTGCGACACCACACTACCCATTGCCATTCTGCATTTTATATCCTCTGTACTGCGACCATCATTTGTTATTTTACTGCCCAAGTAACAAAACTCATCTACCTCCTTTATTGGTTCGTTTCCCAATCTAATTCCTTCAGCATCACCTGATTTTCTTACACTGCACTCCATTACCCTAGTTTTGCTCTTGTTAATGTTCATCTTATATGCACCTTTCAGCACACTGCCCAATCCGTTCAGCTGCTCTACCAAATCCTTTGCTGTCTCTGACAGAATTTCTATGTCGTCGGCAAAACAAAATGTTTTTAATTCTTCACCCTGAAGTTCAATTCCTTCTTAAAATTTTTCCTTGCTTTCCTACATAGCTTGCTCAATGTACTAATTGAATAACATTGGAGAAAGGCTACAACCCTAGCTTACTCTGACAACAGCTGTCTGGTTTTTGTAAGGGTTATAAATAACCTTACGCTCTCTATATTTTACTTCTGCTTGCTTCAGAACTTGAGTTTATTCCAATCAACATTGTCAAAAGCCTTCTCCAAATCTACAAAAGTTAGAAATGTAGGTTTGCCTTTTCTTAATCTATCTTCTAGGATAAGCCATAAAGTGAGTATTACCTCCCGTGTTCCTACATTTCTCCTGAACCCAAACTGATCTTCTCCGAGGCCGGCTTCTACCAGCTTTTCCTTCCTCTAAATAATTATTTTTACAACTTTGCAACCATGGCTTATTAAACTGATGGTTCTGTAGTTTTCACACCTGTCTGTGCCTGCTTTCTTTGGTATGGGGATTATAACATTTTTCTTAAAGTCTGAGGGTACTTCGACTGTCTCATACATCTTACACAGCAGGTGAAACAGTTTTGTCATGGCCGGTTCTCCCAGAGACTTCAGTAGCGCTGAGGGAATGTCATCTACTGCAGGGGCTTTGTTACGACTTAGGTCTTTCAGTGATCTCTCAGTATAGTATCTCCTATTTCATCCTCATCTACTTCTTCTCGCCTTCCTACAATATTGCCTCTAAGTTCATTTCCTTCATAGAGCATCTCTATATACTCTTTCCACCTTTCAGTTTTCCCTTCTTTGCTTAGAACTGGTTTTCCATCTGTGTTCTTGATATTCATAGAGCTGTTTTTCTTATCTCCAAATATCTCTTTTATTTTCCTGTAGGCTGTATCTATTTTCCCCTAGTTATATTATTGTACAACTAGAGAAAAAATCATATAAAGATAGGTCCGAAAATGTTTAGTAACGGATAGAACGTTAGACCGATAACCATGAACGCTCACGTATGTGAGCTTTCATGGAGATGCTTTTTATAGTCCCGAACCCACAATATGGTCCACGGGCAGTGGTTAATTTGGAATAACCTTGGCGCAGTTTCACTGATCACCATTTATGTTGGTAGATATACGTAATTTTTTCATAGGATCTTGGGGGGGGGGGGGGGAGAAGGACAGAGAAATGAGGTGGATGGTGATGTTGACACGGCGGGGCACCGAAAGGGGGGGGGCAGTGAAGGGGGGTGGGAGTAGGGCTAGGACAGCGGAAGGAGCAGCTAAGAGAGCATAGTAGATGGACAGAGAAAGAATGCGACCGATTTCAATCAGACTTGCTTCACATACTCCTTACTAACAGACGACTATCCGTGTGGGGTTAAGAACCATCTACGACACATGAATAAGGTTGTAATTTATTACATTTTTAATATCAACTCTATGTGCAATATTCCACCTTAAGTTCCTGCAAAATTACCCTCTAATATAAGTTCGTAGGCTTCCGCGGCCGGTGTCATTTTGAATAAAACAATTCTGGGTATTGGGCCGCGTCATTTTTAAAACAGCAAATGAATTGCCGACGTTTCGACCACTGTGCAGTGGTTCTCTTGAGGTCGGCTAACTGTTGGATGCTGTTGAATGTACACCCTTATATACTGTGAAATTTTTCGGTTATCTAATCCTGACGTCATACATCTATGATGGTGTTTGGCTGGCAGTAGCGTATCAGCAGGCTCTTACGTTTGCTGCCCTATAAGTGACTGATAGGCAAAATCTTATGTCTGATTGGAAAGCAACAGCCAGTCAGCAACTTGCATCCAGGGGGTGGTGTTTCCTGCTGCGAACGTTCAGGCAAAGTCAGTTCTACTAATGGTTAAAAAAACTACTACGGGAACATTAGAAGTATAACGGATTTTGATGAGACTTGAATATGTTGTAAGGAAACATACCCTGAGTATGAGGATAACCGCTTTTTTAGCGACGGGCCTTGGTTACCGAGAAAATTGACGTTGAAGTTCACTGCGTCATGTAAGAGAAGTAAAGTTAGACATGTTCCAGGCAAGTAAGCGTGGCGCCGCGGTTAAGGTCTCCAGCTACCAAGCACTCTTGTGAATATGATAGGGTATCTAGAAGAATACTTATGTATTGTCTCTTACTTTATTTTTTCATGTCCGGAAACCACTTCACAATCTTTCAGCCCAGTATAGGGCCACGTCCAAAGCTGCTTTCTTGTTCAGTCATAAATCGTCAGGGTTGCACCTATATGGACACTTGCAGCAGGCGAGCAGGTGTTCCATATCCTGCACAGTACCGCAGTCACACCCATCATCCGTGGTTCCAAGACTTTCAGTTAGTGGTGAATCCGCTTGCCACCTTCTGTTCAGGTGAGTAATCATCTGGTGGTTCTTCTATTCTCATGGCTGACACCCAAACCTTCAGATGTCAGACACTCAGATCGGTACCAGACGTTGTATATCGACAGAGTATAAAATAGAAACTTCTACATAATTCATGCTATGTGCTGCCGTTTAGGAGATGTGCGTAAACGGGAAATAATATGTAACACCTGTCCTACGGAGCACAGGAAAGGCGTATCTGTAGGGGTCTGCCGCGCTGGAATCCCGTGACGTAGTTGATAGAGCGAATGTTTGTCGTTACGAGGGTGGCGCGAATTTTTTTTCTTCTGTATGACGTTGCAAATTGTTCCACGTCGACAAACGTACACCGAGAGTTACATGGGACAACATGTTCCTGAAATGTAAAAGTAAAAGGACTCTTCTGGTTTCATAGCACTGTGTAATCGGGAGTTTCTTTCTGCTTCGTTTTAAAGTAGCAAACTTGTACAGTATCAGAAAGAAACAATTGCACCATATGTGCGGAAGTATTAAAGTAATAATTATAAAAGTAATAACAATAATAGTAATAATTCTAAGTGACTGCTAGATAGGCAGCATCGCCGTTCAGCGGTTGTGCGTGTTGTGGCTAGAGTGCCGTGTGTTTGCCCACACCATCAGATGGGGCTGACGTTGCTGTCCAGTCCGCACGCTACTGCTGTTGCTACAGCTGCAGCTGACAGTGCTGCTTTGCGAAATGAACCCGTGGAAAAAAAAAGGCTCTACGCGAAGCTTGAACCCACGCTTGTCTGTTCGATAAAATAACGCTCCTACCAAATAGCCCACGGTAGCGCAAGGTGATAAGCTGTCACAGTTATGCTTTTCCTCTACTCTGAAGGTTAGGTGTTACTTATTATTATAATTTACGCACGTTCTCCTGGACGGCAGCACACAGCACGAATTATATAGAAGTTTCGGCTGATAATCGATATACAACGTTTGGTACCGACCTGAGTGTTTGACATCTGAAGGTTTGGGTGTAAGAAGCTTTTACGGGATTTCAGCCGCTCTGGTTTACACTTTACACTCACTGCCAGAAACGGGATGCCGATCCTCGATGGTTTGATGGAGTCTGTGAATTCATGTGATATTCTCCGAGAGTTGGGTTTTCCAAACCCGGCAGCTCTATACACTTTCCGTAGGGAAGTAGGTTTCATGCATCCCGTTGTTAATCGGCATGTTTAATTAAGACTTATGTCGACCTTCTTTGCTTGGGTCGATCTGGGTCACCACATATTCAGCTGTAATGATAAGGTTGTGTGGTGGTTCTTACTATGCTTTTTGCTAGTTTCTGCAGAATATTAGCCGGCCGCGGTGGCCGAGGGGACTGAGGCGCTACAGTCACGGTCTGCACGGCCACTACGGTCGGGGGTTCGAATCCCCCCTCGGGCATGGATATTTGTGCCGTCCTCAGGATAAGCTAGTTGATAAGTAGTTTGTAAGTTTAGGGACTGATGATCCCGTAGTTAAGTCCCATAAGCTATACAAACGTTTGAACATTCTTTGAGCAGAATATTATTTGTGATACTTTTTCTACTCTGGTGGCATCCTTCCTCTGTGTGTTCTGTTAAGCACAGAATTTGCCTAGTACAATGATTTTCCTGGTCCAAAGCTAGCTTGTCGAAGAATAAGTGTCATTTCAATTGAGTCTGTCATACGATTTAAAATAAGTCATACAGTTTGTGAAGATGGCACAGGAGAGATATTGGGCGATAGTTCTTTGGTGAATCTGGTGGCTTCCCGGGTTTCAAGAGCGCCACTATCTTTGCCTTCCACCGCATCTTAAGGATCTTACATGTTTCACGGCATTGATTGAAAAGTTTCAGGATCCAGTTCTTTGTGCATGGTCCAAAGCGTTTGAGCTGCTTGGTGTATAAGTCATCCACCCCAGCTGCTTTGCCGTTTTTCACATTGCTGATACCCTTGTTGAGTTTCTGCATTGTAAAGGGTGTTAAAAACCTATTAGTTTCTGATTGTAAGGACGTTAATTTTTACTTTCTTTTTGATTTGTGTTAAACGTTTCCTTCTGGAGCAGTTGATCAGCCACTTTATTGAACGTTACCTCAGCAAATTTTTATTTCGATGCCTCTCCTTATATTTAATACCGGTGGGATAAAAATTCAGGACAATGTAGTAAGCAGTTAAAATGGATTGGAACTAGATATGAATAAATTGGTCCAGGGTAGCATAGACAGCCGCAATAAAAAAGTCTTTGGACTGAGGATCAGAGCACAGTGAACCGAGTACCTGAAAAAGAACTGAGTGTCCGGAAAGTAAATGTAGTATCATGGAGTGACCACACGGAGAGCCTGCAAGAGCCTGAGACGAATCTCGGCCACATCCGCTGGCCTGGCCTGGGGCGAACACCTGCCCCAGAACGCGCGTGCAAGGGTCAGCCCCCCCCCCCCTCCCCACGATGACCACCTGAAGAAATGCGTAACGGCGGGACACACCTGCGTCACGCCGGCGCGGCCCAGGGTGCGTTTTTGTCGGCGTCCGGCGTGGCGAGTGTTTGTTAGTTCAGGGGGCGCCCCCTCCCACCCACCCACACAAGTTCCGCAACTCAGCACTCGGCCGAGGGGTCAAGCACAGCCGCCCTCGCCTTACAGAAGGAAGTACAGGGGCTTTTCCCCTCGCCGAAAGGAACCCCCACCCCTCGGGTACCTGCCGCGCCTAGCCCACCACCAGGAAGCTCCCTGTTTCCTCATTCCTGCTTGTTTACTCACTGTCGTATCCCGCCTTTCTAATAGCTTTGCTTTAGGACGTGTCCTAGGTGAGCGACAAAAGCGAGCAACAACGCGGGACATTCAGCTACTCGACACTGCAGCTACAAGCGGCGACATTCGGCGACTTGGCCGTGTCCTACGTGAGCGTGATAGTTTCAATGTTCAAATGTTTGTAGAGCTTATGGGACAACTACGGGGTCATCAGTCCCTAAACTTACAAACTACTTATGAACCCCTGGCTGTAGTGGCCGTGCAGACCCTGACTGGGGCGCCGCAGTCCCCTCGGCCACCGCTGCCGGCGCGTGACAGTTTCTCGCTGCAAGATGGCCGCTAGAACCGATAAGCTGTTTCTAAAATTTGGCACTCGTAAACCCTAGAATACTGATAGCGCCAGGGTAAGACAATAAAGTTTTAAATATAAAGAGAGGCTATTCCTATATCCCAATATAGGAGAGCCCTGGCAATTTGATACGCATTTCACAGGGATCATTGAGGCAGAATTAGAAGTATGTGGTGTGGAGGGAGACGAGCTTTAAGACAGTCCGTGTAGTCGCTTTGGCTGCAACACTATGTTAGCCTAGGGCGCCGTGGCTCAGCGCGCCCGGTCAGGGGGTTAAACGTCCCGTGTAACAAAAAATCTGAGCCAAATGATCAACGAACGACCAAGCACGAACAATGAAATCATCGCAGAACACAAAAAATTGGTCTAAAGCGCCTACCTAATAAGTAGTGGGTACCGGGTTCGAATCCCGGCTGCAGAACAAATTTTAATTTAATGTCTCTCCTTATATTTTATACCTTTGTTATAACGAGATACTGTGGCACAATGATATGTATTTTTTGTTGATAAATATATCACCCCGGCCTGAGGAACAAGACGGGATTGTTCCCATTCGCGTTGTTTGCTGGAGTGCTATTCCACAATAGGAAAGCCCTGGCAATTTCATACGCATTTCACAAGGAACATAGAGGCAGAATTGTGGTGTGGAGGGAGAGGTGCTTTAAGACATTCCGTGTAGTAGCTTTGGCTGCAACACAAATTTTAATTCAATGCCTCTTCTTATATTTAATATCTTTGGTATAACGAGACAATGTTGTCTCAAGGATATGTATTATTTATTGATATTTATATCGATACAGTTTTATTTACTTCCCGAAATAACGTGTAAAAAAAATGCTGTGCATTAATTCATAACTTCGAGTACGAAAAATAGACCATGAAGATCACCAGTCAAATGATTCGAAAATATAACAAGGAGTACAGATACTTTGACTATTGTCCAAAATAGTTTTTGTGATTACAAACCGTCAACAACTGATAAAGTTCGAAATAAGTCGTATTGGAAGACGACAGTAAATCATTTATTTTGTGGACAGGTTTGCTGTAACTCGGCGTAGTGTAAGGGTAGCGATCTGGGCTACCACATTGTAATTTTTGAGGTCGCTGGTTCGCTTCCCGTTCCATCTTATATCTTAATTCCTGTGACTACAACCCTTTCACTTGATATTTGTGCAAAGTTTTATGTATTCTCTTTACAAAGCACAACAAATATTTTTTTGAAGTTTTTATGAATATAGTTCATCTACATTGCAAACACAAGTATCCCACTGTAGACCTATCAAACATATTAAATTCCTACTGAAACATTGTATCATGATATTTTACCCAGAAACGTAATTTACATGCATCTCGTTTGACATCCTAGTGCTCTCTCTCTCTCTCTCTCTCTCTCTCTCTCTCTGTCTCCGGAGTAAGTTTGATGTTACTGCAAATGCACAAAGCACACAAATGTAAGTAATTGTTAAAATCAAACAATCACTCAGAATAAAAATATAGAAGACTGATATATTGGAAACAATTTAAAAATTCTGTGGTCTATGAAAGCCAAAAGAAAATGTATGATCTAGTTATCCAAAGCAAAATTCTTCATTATACGTGCAACTTCAATTTTTCTATTCCTGAATTTCAGAAACAGTTGCAGTTCAGGGATCAGGGATTATTAGCTCGCTCCGGTAGCAGTTTTCCCGCCTCATGACATGAGCTAGATTATCATTCGGCTCTGGTCGTCTGGTGAGGTAAGGTAGGTTCTGCTCTTGTTTCTGGAGATGGCAGCGTTTCATTGACTAGCACATTTAACTTAGATTCGTAAACTTAGAATCATTTTTTTGAATGTTTTCTCCTATAGTGCGCGGAAATGTGTTCTCGTTTTTCTATTCAGTGATTTCCAATAGAAAAACGCGGTGTGTGTGATTCTAGTTGCAGTTTGATAACAGCCTGATATGTTAAAACCTTTTGTGATCATGTAGCGGTGTATGAACTCTGTGTAAATACTTTCTAGCTTTATGGGGCCCGATTTCTAACAGGTGATATGTTCATTTTTGTAAAGTGCATGTAAAAATCTTCTCATCGTTTCCTTCCTTCAGTGATATGTGCTCCACGTGGTTGCTTCATAGAACAATGCCTTCAGCTTCCACTCTTGTTTGTTCCATGCCCATCAAGCAAGTAACTATGCGGGTATCCTTCTGATTTCCACTAATATTTCGCGATCTTCTCTCCCCGCCTATTTTAATTTCGCTGTTTCTTCTCCGACTTGTAGTTCGCACTCTGTCAGTAATTCTCTCTGAGCCTTGTACAACCTCCTTCAATAGCTTCCTTACTTAATTCTAAACATTTCTATGGGTTGCATGCTGTAATTCTTAATTTTATTTTTCCGACTTTGTAACTATTCCACTTTTGTGGTATTTCTGAGACAGGACTTCATCCGTCTCTGTAATCGCCCCCTATCGCGAGTAGCTGTATTTCATTCGCTTCCTTATATAATTATAAGTATTTCTATGGGTTACATGCAGTAGTTAATTTTCTTTATTTTTCGGAATCTGAATTTATTCAATTTTATCGGTTTTCGGAACCACGTGGGACCGAGTTCCGACTTCCGGGGTTTGCAGCTAGTCCCCTGAGTTCACGCCACTTCTCTTATCAAACCAGTACCTAGCTCTATTTCTAACAGACTGCTACTTAAGAATCCACCGCGATTTTGTGTAATGAATCCGATATTCAACCACTTCACCTTCAGTGAAGTGCGTTCATGTAACGTAGCCGTGTGTCACCGTTAGCGTGTTTGCTCGCGGTCCATTTCAGATGTAATTTAATTTGGCTATACACACGGACCATCTCAAAACAGAACCAGAGCCAGCTTCAAAGTCTTTTTGTATATTGTGTTTTGTGCTACCTCCGACTTACTGAATTTCGTCTACGATAGCGGCGTCTGCTTCCGCCTCGTTTCAGCACGCTGATTTTGGTGAGTTTCGCTGTGGCATTGCGTGTGTGTGAGAGAATGAGTGTTGTTTGTGACCGCCCCCCCCCCCCCCCCCCCCCCCAGTATCGTTAGATCATATATAATTTAGTCTGGGTACCGTCCGCATTATTCCATGTAAGAGATGCATTTTTATTATATTAACAAAATTGGTTCCCCATTTTGCTCGTTTTCTACCTGAATAAATGTGTTTAAGTTCAGCATATTCCGTAAGTTGCCTATAAATTGTAGTTTTAGAGCACCTTCCCCCTTTATTTAATATTGTTCTTCACAAGTGCTGAGAACATGCTCAGATGCAATGTATGTTAAGTGTAAATGTCTTCTTAGCCACCTTTCTAAGGTAACTTTCATTGTGGTGGCTTGCTTATTAATTTCTGTGTGTAATAACGTTTGAGCTGCTATGTATATTGACCATTGCAGTATTAACTTCCTGTTATTGAAGTAATTTGAAACGAGCGTTCTCAGTTTGGGCCAGGGAACAAGGCCTTATAGCAGAGAGTAACCAGTAGTTCACACGGACCTCACTTACTAATTTTAGTTACAAAACAAAGCTTTTGTTACGTAAAGTTCAAATGTTCAAATGTTTGTAGAGTCTACGGGACTTAACTACGGGGTCATCAGTCCCTAAACTTACAAACTACTTATGAACTACTTACAACTAAGGACGGCACAAATATCCATGCCCGAGGGGGGATTCGAACCCCCGACCGTAGTGGCCGTGCGGACCGTGACTGGAGCGCCTCAATCCCCTCGGCCACCGCGGCCGGCTTACGTAAAGTGGTCGATTTTAATTTCCATGAGTAAACGTATCACATAATCAGGTTACGAACATGGCAGCAATTAGAATAAGACTGACTACATACAGAGATTGGCCAAGACTGCCGTAAAAAAACAGAGATAAACCTATCATTGGTAGCCACAAATTGCTACGTATTAAGAACTTAAGTCAAAGAGGCTAACATGAAACAAAATATGCATCAAGATTAAAAATAAAAATAAAATTAAAATATGGGGAATAGACGCCTCACAACACATCCAGTGAAACGAATTCTCTGCTGAATGAAAAGTTTCCAAAAATCTCTTTGCGTAGCAAAAGAAATGACCTTTTAGAAAATACGATATTATGCTTTTATTTTTATTTTTTATTTATTTATTTTTTTGAGGGGGGGTTTGGAATTAGAGATATCAAAAGTGTACGAAAACATACCACAAACGATAGATCAATTGAAGGATGAAATTATAGGTGTAATTAACGGCATCCAGATGTATGTGAACACGTCATCGAGAACTTCAATTAACAAATTGCTCGTTGTCGTGTGGCCTTGGGTGCTCTTATAGGGAATATACTTTTTCGTACGCAAATCTGAGAGAAAAAGAAACAGAGTCACCCTTAGATTGAGCCACAGTCGCTATGAGGAATATATTTTTATTATTTTCTCCCGCGTTTCGATGTTCTGTTACGTATTTTCAAATTTAGTACGCCACGGTGGAGTGGTCGAGCGGTTTAAGGCGCCTTGCTGCGGAGCACACGGTTGCTCGTCGTCGGAGGTGTGTAGATTTGAAACGGCAAAAATGTCCAGTTGCCATACTTGGCGTGGTGTGAGTTTTTCCACATTAATAACATCCACAGTTAAACACATACATTGATAATGGCCAGTTACTGGCCGAAATCATGATTTGCCAATAAGGAATTAAAAAAAAAAAAAGTTCGACTGATAGCTGAAAATTCGTAGAATATTGAGAGTAAGCCAGTTTGGCAAATTTCTTTTATAATATCATCAAAAACTGTTCTACCATCTTTGGATTTTTCACTAAACTAACAAATATAATTACAACAATCAACAAGCAGTGAAGTGAAATGTGTCTGTGAAAATGCTCTATTTCGCAACTCGTCAAATGTTGCACTTGATTTTTTTTTACATCTACTAATATTAATCAAAGTTTAATTACATAAAATTATGTGTAATATTCCAAAACTTTTATGAAATCAGTATGCACCCTCCCTAAGTGTCGTATTGAAATAATAGCTGTTAATAATTTCAGTTTATCTGCTGGGATCACATATGGTATGTAACATCATGATTACTTCAGTATTTTACATTTTACCAGTGTTTTCTTATTTTGTCTTTAAAGTACCTTTGAATTATGTAAGCAATGTTCTGAGTTACTTTCTAGATCGAAATAAAGCGTCTGTAAAACTCGTGACAACTTCACAGAAAGATAAGGTTAGAATCACTCTTTATAAAGTACTAACATATCGAAAAATAGCTGATCGAGTACCTCTTAATATGGTATCGAACAGTTCAGTTAGCAGTTGAGGTCTTATACGCTGTTACAACTGCCTTGTTATGCTCAAGGAAATTGCGATATTGTATTTCCTTTATTTATTGAACTTAACGCCAGCAGACAGACATGAAGAACATGAATGTTCCAAATTCAAGCCAGTTAACAACTATTACTGTATTTTATTACTATATGCTGATAATAACAAGAGATGGAATTTAATTAGTTTCTCCTACTCTAATGGAAAATTCACCACTACAGATAGCGAGTGGAAAATTCGGAAATCACAGCATCAAAATTAGCAAGCTCCCTGATGTATCACGCCATTCTTCTGTTAATGCAGTGCTGCCGCTTGGAGCGCTTCCGTGACTATTCATGTCAGCGAAAACGCCCTTGACCATGAAAATTGCTACACCACGAAGATGACGTGCTACAGACGCCAAATTTAACCCAGGAGGAAGACGCAATGATTAGCTTTTCGGAGCATTCACACAAGACTGGTACCGGTGGTGACACCTACAACGTGATGACACGAGGAAAGTTTCCATCCGATTTCTCGTAAACAAACAGCAGTTGACCGGCGTTGCCTGATTATACGTTGTTGTGATGCCTCGTGTAAGGAGGAGTTTCCGACTTTGATAAAGGTCGGATTGTAGCCTATCGCGATTGCGGTTTATCGTATGGTGACATTGGTGCTCGCGTTGGTCGCGATCCAATGACTGTTAGCAGAATGGAATCAGTGGCTTCTTGAGTGCAATATGGAACGCCGTGCTGGATCCCAACGGCCTCGTATCACTAGCAGTCCAGATGACAGGCATCTTATTCACATGGGTGTAACGGATCCTGCAGCTACGTCTCGATCACTGAGTCAACAGATGGGGACGTATGCAAGACAACAACCATCTGCGCGAACAGACCCACGGCCGGCCGCGGTGGCCGAGGAGACTGAGGCGCTCCAGTCACGGTCTGCACGGCCACTACGGTCGGGGGTTCGAATCCCCCCTCGGGCATGGGTATTTGTGCCGTCCGTAGTGTTAACTAGTTCATAAGTAGTTTGTAAGTTTAGGGACTGATGACCCCGTAGTTACGTCCCATAAGCTTAACAAACATTTGAACATTTTTAACAGACCCACGACGTTTGCAGCAACATGGACATCAGCTAGGAAACCATGGCTGCGGTTACCCTTGGCGTTGCATCACCGGCAGGAGCGTCTACGATGGTGTACGCGACGACGAACCTAGGTGCACGAAGGGCAAAACGTCCTTTTTTTCGCATGCATCCAGGTTCTAATTCTTCACGGGTTTCCAGCCGGATCATTCTGTCATCTCAACAAAATATTTCTGCGGTCCAACTGGCCGCCATCATCAGGTGAGGAAGCTAAGCCGACGGCGCCTCACCTGATGATGGCGGCAAGTTGGACCGCAGAAATATTGTGTTCAGATGACAGAATGATCCGGCTGGAAACCCGTGAAGAATTTGATCAATTAATACGCCGGAAAAGTCTACATAGCCACAATCGAGGTTGTGTTTACAGCGGTGAACGCACATTGGAAGCGTGTATTCGTCATCGCCATTCTGGCGTATCACCCGACGTGATGGTATGGGTGCCACTGGTTACACGTCTCGGTCATCTATTGTTCGCATCGACGGCACTTTGAACAGTGGCCGTTTCATTTCAGATGTGTTACGACCCGTGGCTCTACCCTTCATTCGATCCCTTCGAAACCCTACATTTCAGCAGGATAATGCACGACCGCATGTTTCAGGTCCTGTAAGGACCTCTCTGGATACGGGAAATGTGCACTGCTATCCTGGCCAGCAAATGGCTCGTCACAATACGCCAGTTACTACCCTTGATGGACTGTGGTATCGTGTTGAAGATGCATGGCCATCTGTGCCTGTACACGCCATCCAAGCTCTGTTAGACTCAATGCCCAGGCGTATCAAGACCGTTATTAGGTGGTTTCTCTGGGTACTGATTAATCAGGATCTATGCACGCAAACTGCGTGAAAATTTACATGTCAGCTCTAGTGTAATATATTTTTCCAATGAATACCCGTTTGTCATCTGTATTTCTTCTTGGTGTAGCAATTTTAATGGCCAGTAGTGTAGCTATTTGATATCAGTCTGGACTACGGTTAGTTCTTTCTCCACTAGAGGCGCTACTTTCGTGTCAAACGTAAAATTTTAAGTAAACTTTACACTGTGATAGTAGTGTGTAAATGTGCGTTAAACATGGCGAGAATCGTATAAGCATGGTATTCATTGTGTTAAATTATATTACGTAAAACATAGCGACCAATAAGAGAATTTTCTGGATAGTGGAAGAGGAAATGGCTTTTTCAAAGGTCATTACAGTTGCTTACTTCGCATTATATTCTACAAATCAATAAATATGTTATACAATCACTAGCAAGCTTCATAGGATCACCCGCTGGGCTACTCTGAAGTTTTCCTGAATATTTGATCAACGTTATTCCTGCCGAGTCTATAGGGAACAACAACACAGAAACATCGATTTTTATAGCAACCGGAAGTTGCAATCAGCGGGTGGCCTCTAGTAAAACCATGGAGGTAAAAGGAGGGGAGCTGACGCTATGGGCGTCTGCTGTACTTCTGTTTGAAGCCTATCGGCACCCATGTTTGTTTGTTCAAACGACTCACAGGCCCAAATGGTACGTGATTCCCTTCAACTTGTTAGTGCTGTCAAAACGGTTAGTACAACCATGACAACGCTGGCATGCATTATCAATTGCAAGTATTCGAAAACTTCAGACAGCAGCTCGGCAGATTACTAGTATTTGGAACAAACTGTAATGACGGAACTTGGTTTAGTCAGTTTCTAGCATAGCTTCAAGTTTGTGACGTCATGTCCTCTCCCCTCTTTTTACTTTCATGAGTAAAGTCTGAGTATATGAGTATATAACCTGTATGTATAACTTTAGTGTCTGAGCACAGAACTGTTTTGTGCCTGCACATTCATGTTTTGCACACGAATTTGCATTGTACAGCATGTTGCAATTAGTCTAACGAATTTCCATCAGTTAAGGATAGCTAGATTACTTCTCAATTTGAAATTTATTTGAATAGGTGAAGTAACAAACTCGCGTGAGTAAGGAATCGCCACATATTTCCTTTTCGTTTTCTTCTAATATTTCATAGTAGCCATGTTGTAATTAGTCAAGAAACAGAATATGAACATCTTTGGCTGGCACACTCAGAAATCTGTAGTTCAACATCCAGGTAGTATAGAGATCAATAACTAAAAACCACCATCTTGGTGGACTGCCATGTTGCCAGAGAGCATACCACAAAGATATTCCACTCACCCAAGTATGCAATGCTGCCAACTGAAATCAAAATCGATTGACAAGATCACATACTTTAAGAAAGTACTAACAAACTCCACTGGTAACCTATAACTATACCTATACCTATGCTCTGTTTAATGTTTTTGTTGATAAGAAAGAAGGTTCAAGGACACAACCTTTATTTAATTTTTCTTATAATACACGAAATCTCCGACAACTTTAATTTTGTAGCATTTACCAGAACGTTTAATCCAAACACAAACAGCATTTGGTAGTTAATTTTTCTGTGATTCCTTGTGTTAACAACAAAACGCATATTACTAGAATAATAAGATTTTCCCATGTCCTTGTTGTACACCTCACAAACTTGAAATGCTCTAAATGCAATCACATCTCTGTTGTTGAAAACTTCCAAACCTGCTTCTGCTTTAACTGTAGAACCATTATAACTCACTATAGCGGCTGCAATCCTTCCATTACCATGACCTGCATCACTCAAATTAAAAGCAGTGAAACTGAAAACACCACCATTAAAAACAGAAGGACCTTGAAGTACAACCTGTACTCTTAATCCAATTGAGGCTTTGATTTCAATATCATCAGTTGCCCTGTATTGTGTTCGGGTTAAATATTTTGGTAATTTACATGTAGGCGACTCCATCCGGAATCTGGTGTAGAGCGACCACATAAAAATTATTAAAAATTGGAAGAACTAGCTTTGGCCGCATTGAAATCTTTATTTTTTATCTATATCTACAAATGTGAATGTCTGTTCGGTGTACGTTTATCACGTCTGAACCACAACACAGAAAGAGCTAAAAGTTTGTACAGTTACTTATGTCTACCCGGGGAAGGCTTTAGGCACGGTTTTATGGCGATCGGATAGATTTTTAGTAATTTGAAAAATATAACTCGAAATGCGGAACAATAATTACTCTTTGAAAATTATATTTACACTTTGAAAATGGTTTTATTGGTTGCATTGTTGCTTGAGGGTTGATAATGATAAAAGGGTGAAGTATATCGGTGTATATAAAATTGTACGTGTGTATGCGTGTGTGTGTGTGTGTGTTAATATTTCGCTCTGCAGAGAAAACTACAGATCGCAAACTAATGGTCTGCGTGTAATTGTTGTCCTAAGTCTCCTGTTGTACACCATAGCAGTTCCATGCCCATTGCTGAAAGGGGTGGCAGATATGGAGGTTGAAAGACGTCAAATTATTATAAAAAAAAAAAAAAAAAAAAAAAAAAATGGGACTGAATGCCAGCGATGAAGTTTGCGACTCTATAGGAAGGAAATTACATATAGTGAAACGTGATGCCACAGACCATATCTTTGGTCTTTATGTGCTACAATGTTTTCAGCTCTTTCTCTGTAAGGATAAGCATACGAATAAGGAAATATAAGAATAAATACACAAAGCAGTAAAAATGAAACTTCTTTTATTTTTTTATTTGAAAGTTGATTAAAAATATTTGTTTCTGAAGAAGGTATTGTATTTCATTTCATCCTTCAAAACTAGTCTCATAGCACACTAATGAAAGATAGCTTATGTATCATAATCAACCAACACGCGAGCGGATCCGCAGGTTTAAGCTACTATACAATACAAATCGATTTCGGTCAGTGTCTGACCATCCTCAGTGCTAGAATCCAAGCCCTGTGTGCCCACAAAAACTTGCACTTTGAATATTAACATCAAGTAGGCAGTACATCAGTAAAATGTCAAACATAAACTGCTTTCTTGGCTAACAAATCGAACTGCGTGTGTGCAGATAGCACATTCTACTGATGTACTGCCTACTCGATATTAATATTCAAAGTGCAAGTTTTTGTGGGCCCACAGGGCTTGGATTCTAGCACTGCGGATGGTGAGACACTGACCGAAATCGATCTGTATTGTATATAAAAAATAAAGATTTCAATGCGGCCAAAGCTGGTTCTTCCAATTTTAATAATTTTGGCAATTGTTACAAAATAAAGAGTTGTTGGGGACTTCATGTATTATTACAGAAATTAAATAAAGGTTATGTCCTTGAACCTTTTTCGATAAATTTTGAATGTTCTACAGCACGCTATTGTGTCTAGGCTATGTCAGGAGCTCATATTATTCCGCCTACCTTCATGTTCTTGACAGGGACAGAAAGATGTGAGAGCAAAATCATTCCACAAGCAGGCTGCACAGGAATCTGACTGTTCAAATAACTGTGCTGAAACGTGCCAGCAAGCTGCGAGGCTGTGGAGCCGTCACCAGCAGCAGTGGCAGTGGCGGACAAAACGCGCCGGCACCAGAGTCAATATTAGTCCGCGTAATTTCCCGCCAGCATTCCCAGGCTAGCCAACTGTAAAGGCGCCGCCTCCTGTCTTACCTGCACGCGGAACACCGGACACCGACCAGCCTGCGGCCGCCACTCACCTGCAACAAAAATCGAGACATCACCTTCCGCTACAAGATAGACATTTAAGCGGCGTTTTTTTAAACGACAGACTCAATGGGTCAATCTTCCAGTCTGAAATGGTCAAGAACTAGCAGTGATCCCTACTACTGGATTCTTAGAATCAGAAAGTGCAGCCCAACACAAACCTGACTGGTAGAACTTCCGGGTTACAAGGCCGTGGTTAATAAAAATTTTCAGTTTTTCCTAACGTTTCGTCCAGAGCTGCGTCGGACATCTTCGGAGGTCGTCTTACTTCCGTTGAGTCTTGCCGACTGATGAGTCGCGTGTCTGAGGGCGCCATATATATTGTGGAAAGTGGGCGTGGTCAAGCTGTCACGTTATCAGCAGAGATAGTCCTTGTCAGAAATAAAACATCACTATCGATTGCAATCGGTCACAGATAAAACCTGTCGATCTTTTAAAGCTACTGTACATATGTCGCTAAGTTTCATAGCTGCTTCTTCCTGTTAAAATTTTCCTAATGTTTATATATTTCAATAGTTTTCCTGTATTGTCGTGGATAACAATTCGTCATTGTCGATAAAACTGATGTTTCGGAAAACCTCACTATTTGACTTCCAGATTGAAGAGCATGTTCTGCCACAGCCGATTTCTCTGTTTTTCCTAGTCGACACAGACTTTTGTGTTCCTTCAGCCTAGTTTCTATACTTATATTTGTGGTTCCAATATAAACTTTACCACATTTACACGGAATTTCATAAACGCCACAAGCAGAAAGAGGAGATCGTCTATCCATCACAGAACGGAGTACCTGACATATTTTCTTAGTTGGTCTGAAAACCGGTTTGATGTTGTGTTTGCGTAATATTTTTCCTATTTGATCAGTTACTTTTCCGATAAAAGGCAGGGAAATTGTATTATACCAGCGCTTCGTTTGATCTTAGCTTTAAAACATCGACAGGTTTTATCTCCGACCGATTGCAATCGATAGTGATGTTTTATTTCTGACAAGGACTATCTCTGCTGATAACGTGTCAGCTTGGCCACGCCCACTTTCCACAGTATATATGGCGCTCTCAGACACCCGACTTATCAGTCGGCAAGACTCAACGGAAGTAAGAAGACCTACGAAGATGTCCGGCGCAGCTCTGGACGAAACGTTAGGAAAAACTGAAAAGTTTTATGGCCCACTGTCTTATAACCCAGAAGTTCTATGAGCAACTATGACATCCGGTCGTGAAAGCCTTCATTGCAGAAACCGGACTACCACATATTTTTCGGGCTGACCCCATACATTTGTTGATCGATATTATAGTGCAAAAATTTAACAGTACACATGTAACATCACTCTTCTGATGTTGCCTGTAAGAATTAATGCTACCCCCCCCCCCCACCCCGGTCGCTCGCCGTTCTATCGTGAGTACGTGCGTGGCGAGCACGGGGCTCCGAGCTAATGCAGTTTTCCTTCCTGCTTTACTTCCCGGACCTCATTTCCTTTCTCCCTCCCCTCCTTTCCTACCCTCGCTCCTTCCCTCCCCCACCGGGGGACTGATAAACTCAGTAGTTTAGTCCCCCTATCCCAATCAATTAATGCCAACCTTCAAATTAATGTTAAACTCCGCGATTAAATTCATAAGGATTCTTGTTAAAATTTTGAACATAGATAAATCGGATAAACATCTGAGCAAATACTATACACAAGGGTGGATTAAATTAGTATACAAAATGACTAAATAGACTGAAAATGGTGGAATACAGATTAAAGTTGAAGCAACACACAAAAATAACGTTACAGGGGAAACTTACGGAAAGTACCTATTGAAGTTTCTTTCTGAAAATCTCAATCACAGCAGCTGAAAATTTCAAGTTGTTGAATACTTTAGATATATTTTATGATGTTGTTGTATCTTCAGTGCGCGGACTGGTTTGATCACCATGGTACCCTGTCCTGTGCAAGCCTCTTCATCTCCGAATAAGAACGACAACCTACATCCTTTTGAATCTGCTTACTCTATTCGTTCCCGGTCTCCCTCTACTATTTCTATTCGACACACATTCTTCTCATGCTAAGTTGACGATTCGTTGATGTCTCAAAATGTGTGCTCTTCTCTTAGTCATGATATGCCAGAAATTCTTTTTCTCTCCAATTCTGTTCAGTTCCTTGTCATTAGTTACGCGATCCACCCACCTAATCTTCAGCATTCTTCTGTAGCACCACATTTCAAAAACCTCTATCCTCTTCCTGTCCGCACTGTTTATTGTCCATGTTTCACTCCCATACAAGGCAACACTCAACACAAATGCCTTCGGAAAGGATTTCCTTAGGCTTAAATCAATATTCGATGTACATAGTGAAATAAGTTATACAGTTATTGTAGAAGTAAAAATAAGGTAGGAGATCGTATTCCTACTGAAAGGGTCGCTGGCTCGACTCCGACCAGCGTCAACGCGTATACCACTAACGTCAAAATTGACAGGAACATCACATAGGTTATTTTGTATTTGTATGTCGACAACATCATCATGGGACGTTATTATTTAATATAAGCGTGTTATCTTGCAAACTTAGGGCTGTGAACAGTCTTTAAGATGCAAACACGAATAATCGCATACAGTGAGTTTAATGATCAATTGAAAAAGGATGGAAGTATCCATTTACATACAGGACGTTCCAGTGGACGCGTTTACTACAATCCAGTTTTAGAAGTTTGCAGTCCTGAACTTTATGCTTATACTTATTGTGTTATATAAAGTAATAAAATAAACTATATGAAGATGCAGTTAATTGTGACGTCATCAGTGTACACATTGTCATGGACCAAGCACCATAAAATATTTGCAGTTGGGAGGAGTCAGACCTGTGACCCTTTTAATACAAACCTGATCTCCTAACGCTTAGGCAAACACCGTTTCCTCAACACACTCCGAAAGGGCAGTTGGTAAGGTGGCTATTGCGATAAATTCGTATCAAAATTCGTTTTTCTTCGTAAAGACTTAGTCATCGGAATTTCTCACTTGCGGTACTTTTATGTCTCACCACGCCCTACATATAACCATAAATTTGGACGAACTCAGCTTCTCTCCTGAGCTACGATGGCGGACGAAGCATGTTCAGCATTAGGAGATACTTGAATAAAACAGTCTCGGACTTCTTGCTGCGTCAATTCTTGAAGAAACCTCAAGCTTCGAGGACTACCTCCACCGTCTACATCAGTTTCTCCTACGAAGACGACGAAGGGAGTGAGTCGTTGCTCGTTAACATAGGCCAAACATAACATAGTATCTCTTTTTGCTTTTTCTATTCCATTTTTGATACATTTAGTGTGCATTTTTTTTTTTCATATAGCGTGGTAAGAAGCCGTATCGTTTTCGGACTCCCATGTGAGCACTTGTCCTCCGCAGCTCAGGATGGCCGACACGGCGGCTCAGCGCGTTCGGTGAGAGGGCTGAACGCTCTCTCTAGTAAAAAAAATAAAAAAATAAATAAACCGAGCGAAGGACCGAAAGATGAACAACGAACAAAAACGAACTCACATTCGCAACGGACCAAACTAACCGAGGAATAAAAACACGTCGACAGCCAGGCTGCATCGGTCCCGGCAGGGCAACTGGGTGATGTTTATTGCACTCATCATCATTAGCGACATGCAAGGCACAGAATTGGCGTCAACATAAGATACTTGTACTAGGTGGCCGAGCTATCACAGACGAGATCTCCCGGCCAAAATTGCCATACGATCATTTCATTTCACCGAATGAGTTTGACATTTCGCCCACGAATTTCACTTTTAGGTTGGTTCCCGAAAAAGTTTTCTGGAGGATGGATCGGGCCTTTCCATCTTAACTCCACAAAGCCATTAAACAGCGTTGGTCTGCTGTTGTTGTGTTTGATGATGTTATTGTTGTGGTCTTCAGTCCGCAGACTTTGATGGTGCTCTCCGCCCTATTCTGCAGGGCCACTGCGGTCGGGGGTTCGAATCCCCCCTCGAGCATGGATATTTGTGCCGTCCTTAGACTTAGCTAGTTCATAAGTAGTTTGTAAGCTTAGGGACTGATGGCCCCAG
Source organism: Locusta migratoria (assembly GCA_026315105.1). Taxonomy (NCBI): domain Eukaryota; kingdom Metazoa; phylum Arthropoda; class Insecta; order Orthoptera; family Acrididae; genus Locusta; species Locusta migratoria. Next base: position 362,086,351 of record CM048746.1, on the reverse strand, counting down.
AGTTAAGTCCTCTAAGTTCTACAAACAATTGAACATTTGAACCGCCCTATTCTGTCCTGAGCAAGCCTCTTCATCTCCTAATAAGAACGCCACCCTACATCAATTTCAATCTGCTTACTGTATTCAACTCTTGGTCTTTCTTAGCGATTTTTACCCCACACAATTCCCTCCAATGCTAAATTCACAATTCCTTGATGTTTAAGAATGTGTCCTACCAATCGATCCCTTCTTTTAGTCAAGGTATGCTCAAAATTACTTTTCTCCCCAATTCTGTTCAGTAGTTCCTTCATTAGTTACACGATCCAACCACCTAATCGTCAGCATTCTTCTGTAACTCCAGATCTCTATCCTATTCCTGTCAGCACTGTTTATCTGCCATTTTTCACTCTCATACAAAACAACACTGCACACAAATGCCTTCAGAAAGGAGTTCCTTACGCTTACATTAATATTTGATGTTAACAAATTTCTGTTTTTCAAAAACGCTTTTCTTCCCATTGTTGTTCTGCACTTTATATCCTCTGTATTGCGACCATTTATTTTACTGCCCAAGTAACGAAACTCATCTACCACCTTTATTGTGGTGCACCGCCTGATTTTCTTGGACTGTACTATATTACCCTCGTTTTGCTCTTGTTAATCTTATATGCATCTTTCAACACATTTTCCGCTGGTCTATCAACCGAATTATATGATTCTTTGGAACCACAAACAAATGTGTCTGTAGTGTTGGGGCGTCGCCTGGACGGGGATTAGGAGAAGGCTTTCTGTAAGTGGAGGTCGGGACATTTTCTGACAGGTCTACTCGGTTGGAGAAAAATAACAGGAGAGGGGAGGGAGAGAGAGAGGGGGGGGAGAGAGATGGTGGCACGATGGCCGGCGGGAGGCAGCGCGCTGTGTGGGTATTCAGCGGGTCAACAGGTCGCGCGCGGCTGAGCAAACAGCGGGGCGCTACCTGCGAGCGGGCCAATTAGGGGCCTCAACGCCCAAACACTTGCGGCCGCCGACGCCGACGCCGTCATTACCGTCGCCACACACCGCGCCACCCCTTCCACGGCCGCGGGCTCCTGCCTTCGCCTTCTCCTCCGCCCACTCTCACGTTCAAGCAGCCGCCAACGGGCTCGCGCGCACGTGCAATGCGGAAACCGCGTTTCAGTAGCGCCTGCTTCTAGTTACTTGGAGTGTGGCAGTTTTCTTGTTTCTGCAGTGAGAGCCTTATAGATAGCTATGGAGTGAGCATTAGGGTGCGCAGAACAAGAATTCTGTCGGCAACATCTCCTCCACTCAAGCCACGTGGTATTGGGACGGCGTGCTGCAGTCCATATAGCGCTAACTGTATTTCGAGCGTTATTACTTCGTTAGTTACACACACATCATCATCTGAAGTATTGTAAAACTTTCTATATATATTTATAGATGTCTTAAAAATGTAATACCGTGGACGAAGTTAGTTTAAAAGGTCGAGAGTACTATGCCTTTTAGTGCCGTAGCTGAGATACCACGTCATTTACGGATTTTCCGGTTTGCTTTGAAAAAATTGAAAACCACAACTATGATAATATCAACACATATCGGCATCTTTTTTTTCGGCGGTTTTGTTTATGACATTCTTGACAACAGATACGGCGGGAAGTAAAAAAAAAAAAAAATGTTGGCACAAAATCACGCTTCAACAATGCATTTCCGTCAAAATTACTAAAAATTTCCGGGCTGTTATGCCGTGGTCCAGTGGATTTATTATTAAAACCCAACGTTTCGTTCCCGACTGCGGAGGTCATTCTCAAGGGAGATCGTGGCACTTTTGGATGTCCGATTCACAAAAATGTGCAAATGTTTGTATAGTCTATGGGACTTAACTACGGGGTCATCAGTCCCTAAACTTACAAACTACTTATGAACTAGCTAATACTAAGGACGGTACAAATATCCATGCCCGAGGGGGGATTCGAACCCCCGACCGTAGTGGCCGTGCAGACCGTGACTGAAGCGTCTCAGTCCCCGCGGCCACCGCGGCCGGCTTCGATTCACACCCTGGCTCGCTACTGGCAGGGTGTGAATCGGACATCCAAAAGTGCCACGATCCTCCTTGAGAATGTCCTCCGCAGTCGGGGACGAAACGTTGGGTTTTAATAATAAATCCACTACACCACGGCATGACAGCCCGAAAATTTTTAATAAATTTGAACATTCCGGCCGTGAAAGTTTACATTTTACAACGCATTTCCGTACCTTTTCTATGGAAACATTCTCCTGAAAAATGTTTACAGTACCCTTTGAATACTTTATAGGGAGGAAATACTTCCTTTATTTTTTTTTGTTTGGGAACCTTATTTTGTCTTTTCATCTTTCGGGAGACTAAACTACAAAAATAACAATATAGGAAACTGACCCATACATCAGTACTTAGAAGCACACAAGGGTCTGAGAACCTGCGTGAAACGGAGGAAATTAATCTGTCATGTATAAATTTTATCTGCCGCTGAATATGGGACGAATGTGTATACATATACTGGCAATTCAGACATGCTTTAGAGATATAAAACACTCTTCTCATAAAAAAAGCAGCCATACATTGACAGAAACCAGCTATACAGTGTAACACATAAAACTATGTATCGAAAATTTTCAGTTTTTGTAATACCTCCTATCAATACTACTTTTACAAGTAGACCTAGTTTGTACATCTACCAGAACAATTCTGCACCATAACTGGCATCGGTAGAACTATAAACTCAGAATTCGAATATCTTTAGTTCGACCCACGGTCAACCCTAGAATTTTTACGGTTTCACTTCACTTATTCCAAGTCCGTAATCAATATCGTTTATGTGAAAAATGCCTTTCTACATCGTGGTACGGAATTTACATTGAATTGTATATGTCAGTTCAAAGGACAGAATACCATATCAAAACAGAACTATGCCTTGTACAGCACTGTGGTGTTCAAACCAGTCATCTGCAGAAATGTATATAGAACAAGTCAAGTACGTGTAATATCACAGTTTCGCTGCTATCACAATACGTAACCTTCATTTAATCACTCACTATTTCACAGGCAGACAAGCTGCTGTCTACTTAAATTTATTTATGATTAGGATTACAAGTAGGGAAGTGAATTATTGAGTCGCTGTTAAACATTTCTCACATACTTAGTACCCCGATTTGTTATGCTCTTACATTTTTGACACAAGAATCGTAAGCAACTAGTTTATGAGGTAGCTATCAATATTTCTTGTCTATTGTGTGACGCGCCTTTTCATGCAAATAGTAATTATACCACTTGCTGACAACACAATAATTAGTTTGTTAATAAAGTTAGATCAGGAGGTGGCGGTACACATCGTAATTATTGCTAAGATCGCAACTGAATCCTTACTTAGTCACTTTTAGCATCTAATGAACTAAACTTTGATATTTACTTCAAATAATTAGTCATACAATTATAGACTTAGACGTTTCTACTCTATGATAGATTGTACACGTTCCTTTCATTGCTATCAGCTACTGTTATAGTATGTTGTCATTCCACGTACGAGTACATTTATATTCAGTATTACTTGGCTTGCATTCTACTTAGCTAATGAACTATTTTAACAATAGAACATTTTGGTTTTTTAATGAGGTAGATCTTGTTCACAGCACGTAACGTTACATATAACAATCACTAGTAAGCTAGCAATAGATGTCATGCTCAGTCTGTGGTACAGCAGTAATTTAAACTTTAATTAACAGACACATAATTGTCCACTTTAGTGTTTTTATTGTACCATTCGGGTACACGTCATTCTGCTGCTATCAGTCAGTGTTCGAGATTGTCTATCACTCCACCGATGATCACAATTATTTTTGGATATCAAATTGGTGTCAAACATTGATCAGTATTTAATTAAATTAATGAATAATTTGTCTGTCTGATTAACGAATCGGACGTTGAGCTACAACCGGACTTGGCACTCATTGTTTAACCCGACTCGTGTTATGAATAGTTAAGCGCACTAACAGGGCCATACACACTGCTATCAGTCGATGCCAGGCTGATTATATTATTTACTCGTACTTTAATTACAGACAATAAGATCAGTTTTTACATTCAGTGCTGTACCTGTCAAAATAGACACAAACAGAAGCACACTCACACACAGGTAAATTTCCGATACTTAATTATAAATATTTTTTATTTAAACATATATGTTTCTGTATCAACATCACTCCCTTCTTTTTTTACTCTTTTCTCCCCACTGCTACCACCTCCATGGATTTTTGCTGTTATTCTCTCTCTCTCTCTCTCTCTCTCTCTCTCAGTGACTCTTTTCAACCATTACATTCCTCTTTCTGTATAGAATCGCTTTTTATTATGGCGAGGAAGGCGGAATGAGGGCCACGGCGGATTATCCGTGCGCACTAAGGCGCCGTGCTGCGGCATACGTGTGTGCCTTGTCCTTAGCATAAGTCAGTTTAACTAGAATCACTCCATTCCATATGTGTCTGGCGCTGGCACAGCAACCGTAATAGATATTTAGGTTTCACTTATTTACAAATGACACGTTTCGCCTCATCTGACATCAACAGCCGTTGAAGGGGAAATTTACAAACTTGTTTAAAATGCGAATATAAAATGATGTTTAAAATATTTAAAAGATATAGGACGTACTCTGGCTACACTAGGTGTTTTCATAATTCCTTGTAGTTGTGGACAGGTTTGTATCGCTACAACTAGAAGAACCATGGGCGCAGCTAGGGGGTGGTTTTAGGCGTTCAAACCCCTCCCGAAATTTTAACAAAGCTAATAAAAAAAGAGGCAGAAATTGTTTAAAATGGATTACAATTTAATATTTATGTCAAATTGTCAAATTACCGCTTTTCCAAACTGCAAGGAACGGCTAATGTATGTAAGGTGATGAGCAGATATTTTTTTCATTTTCTCGTATATTCTTTTAACAGTCGTTCCGATATTGTTTTTATTATTTCTCTCTACTCAGAGTTATCCTGTTTGTTCAACATTTCATTATTGACATAAAAACCCTAGTGTTCAAGGACAAGAAGAGTCTACTAAGGATGTGTCCTAAGTGTGCGATTAATGGATCTTCTGGAAGGATGTTCATTACACCACGATCAAGAATTGTTTCTTTATTTTTAGGGTTAAGTTTGAGGGAAGAGGCAAAGAAACCACTTCCTTGTGTGTAAGTAGCTAGGCAACAGCTGCAGGAAGCAGAAACCATCAGAACTCGTAATTTTTTGCCTTCATTATTTCGAAAATAATCGCCATTACTGTAAATAGATTTATCCCACTGCGAAGCAAGATAGAGCGCCCCTTCGTCTGCAGCAAATCGACAGTCGTGGCTGTCTATTTGACCTGTGTTATTAAAAGACCCACGTAATTTTTTTTACGATGTTCATTTATTGACCCTCCAGAAATCAAATCCTGGCTACGTCTATGAAAAGAACTGTAAACACCTTGCCGCGCGGGAAATGCCGAGCGGTCTGGAGCGTCACATTACGGATAGCGCGACAGCTCGCATCGGCATGGGTTTGTGTATATTGTTCGTAGTACAAATTAGTTTAAGTAGTTTGTAAGTTAGGAACCGATGACCAGAGTAGTTTGGTTCTTTAGGATTACAAACATATTTTGCCCTTCTGCGCGAACATAGGATGTACGACCGAGTCAGTTGGTAAACAGATAAACTGGACCCGCGTTCGGAAGGACAGTAGTTCAAATCCATCTCCGACCATCACCATTTAGGTTTTCCGTGATTATAGTAAATGATTCTACGCAAATGCCAGAACTGCTCTTTGACAAGGCACGGCCGCCTTTCTTACGGATCCTTGTTGTTGATGTTGTTGTTGTGGTCTTCATTCCGGAGACTGCTTTGATGCAACTCTCCGCCCTACTCTATCCTTTGTAAGCGTCTTCCTCATAAAAACAGGCAACTCACATCCATTTGAATCTTCTTACTATATACATCTGTTCGTCTCTCTCTGCGTTTTTTGCCTCCACACACTTCTCTCCAGTGCTAAATTTACGTTTCCTTGATATCTAAGAATGTGTCGTACCAGTTGATTCCTTCTTTTAGTCAAGGGATGCCAAAAATTCGTTTTATCCCCAATTCTGTTCAGTACCTCTTCATTAGTTACGAGATCTACCCACCTAATCCTCAGTAATTCCTCTGTAGCATCATATTTCAAAAACATCTATTTTCTTCTTGTGTAAACTATTTATCATCCAAGTTTCACTCCCGTACAAGGCAACACACTACACAATTGCCTCCAGAAAGGACTTCCTTACACGTAAACATAAATCAATATTCGATGTTAGCAAGTTGCTCTTTTTTCAAAAACGCTTTTCTTGCCGTTGCCATTCTGCTTTTTATATCCTCTGTACTGCAACCGTCGTATTTATTTTATTACCCAAGTAACAAAAGGCATCTACGAGTTTTATTATTTCGTTACCTAATCTAATTCCTTCAGGATCGCCTGATTTTTTTAAAGACTGCATTCCATTACCCTTGTATTGCTCTTGGTAATTTTGATCTCATAAGCTCCATTCAACACACTTACAAAATAACAATAATAGCAACGAGCATCAGCTTCGTCTTTATTGTCCAGGTTGCCGATGAGACATTAAATCCTATTTGTTTCTTCTCCATAAGGAGAAATCTTCCGCATCGGAACTTGTTTATCAAGAGAGCGATCACAACATAACAGGAAAGATATCGTACTATTAAGTTCGTATACATCGAGAGGTCATTGAGATGTTTCAATCACCCCAATAATTTTAAGAGGAAAGAGGAACGTATTAAACTCGATAAAATTTGGATGTCAACGTTCCAACGACAGAGTGACAACCGATTAGTTTCACTCGGGAATGTTGGCAGATTCAGAGAACGTAGCACAGGCGAGTTACACGACTGACTGGCGCACTCTGGACGGCCTATACACCAGGCGCTTCCTCGGGTTCTGGTTTCTCCGCACCTTTCCGGTAGCAGGTCCTTGTCGCGACAGTGGCTGATGCCTTTTAACAGGGTAACAGTGCGGTGTTTATGTGCTGCAGTGCTACGTCAGTGACTCTTATGTGGTTGTAACATATGCGCCCGCCGATTATGGCAGAACAGTCGAGGCGCCTCTTCTTTTATAGCCGTGTCATCGTGTTTTACTTCGCCCGTCCTAGTAAATGTGTGTCTTTACACCGTGGCTCGTTTTTAACTTCTGCCTGATATTTTAAATACTTTTTTTTGAATTTTAACTTTCACTCGATGTATGAAAATTAGCATAATTTGTCGCCTCATTTATTTTATATACAAAATGTCTGCCATACATGTATATACAGGGTGGGTCATTGATAGTGACCGCGCCAAATATCTCACGAAATACGCATCATACGAAAGTTCTATACAGACGATCAGCTGACGCCATTCTTTCAACGATTACCCAGACTTACTTTATCGCACATTGACACCACCATGACGTCTTACTTAAACAGACATAAACTGCTCTGCTGTTTGAATTACTAGACTTCCAGCATTCGTCGAGTTTTCGATAATAAGGAGCACTGCATACAGAATAACTACGTTGTCCCCAGTAGAACACTGCACATACTAATACTTCAGCATACACTCACTGTGGGAGATAAACAGTTTAGTAGTACACCATAGACCCAATTCATGGTGCTGTTTTAATTATTACTATTTCTCAACGATAGAAGTGTTTTCAGAAGTTTACCACAAACAGACAATTAAACACCGCAGTTTTAACTTTGTGTTCATAAACTAGCATTGAATTCATATCGTTCCGGAGTGCGGATTTGCCCTTTTGGTCCCACTGGCTACAAATGGGTACATAACTTCTACGGTGTCTAAGATGGTTCAGAAGCATTTTTTTCTCAATGGAAAGAACATGTATACGACACCTGCGTGTTCAATCATTTCATCATGCAAATTTACTGCCACCTGCGGAAGATCACTATAAAAAAACTTAAGAAGCGAGTGTTGCACTGTGCAGCAGTCAGCGAATTTCAAAGAACACGGAAATTGTGGGTTACTTGTATACCACTGTATAACTGAAAGTAGTACAGTAGTTGTTTTGCGATGTAGTTATTGAACGATCAGTTTATTTAGTAGAACAGTTGGCACTACAAAATTAATTAATTTAGTTCTTAAAGAAAGCCTTGTTTCTCAGTATATGTAGTGTTGTAGTATGAAAATGGGTGCATATAATTGCATTGCATAAATCTTGCTTCTAAAATCATTGAAAATTTAACTTACAGAGTATTACAGCGTTAAAAATAATTTCCTGGATAGAGGAAAATTTCAGGTCTGAAAGAGTTAAATTAATTTCACTTTTTGTATGAAAAACTTTATGAACACTTATCTGTTTCGACAATGACTTCTACTTCAATTTGACATTTTGGCTAGGAGAATTGAGTTGATTGACAGAGCGATGCAACAAGGATTCTGTTTTTTCTGATCTAGGTCTGGAGTCCTAAAAAAACGTGATATAGACAGGTCCCTTTTTAACAACCGTTGCCACAGCTGACTTGTCTGTGTGACCCAGTCGACAATTCCTTTTATGTTACAATATGCGGGTTTGAACACTTCTTTTTGTTGTTCCTATGTATACGATGCCACAGCTACAAGGAATTTTATACACCCCAGGCGTTGCTAGGGGATGTCGTGCGTCTTTCACTGATCGTAAAACATTCACTAATTTTCTTAATAGGCCTAAAGACGGTTTCCACTTGAGACCTGGCGAAAGTTTTCCAAAACGGTCCGTAATTTTGTGGATGAATGGAAGAAAAACTTTTTCAGCCGACAGTAATTGTTGTGGCTTGTTTTCGGACACTTTTCTACTTGGATAGAGAGCTCGATTTATCCCTGAGGCGGATTGTATAAATAATGCCTTAACAAGAGCTTTAGAAAACTCAATTTATCTCCATTTCTCCTCAGAGTGGCACAGCTGCCTCTCTCACTAAACCGTTAAATTGTAGATTCCGGTGCTTAGTGTATCCACAGCAGTGTTGCCACTATTTAAGTTCCAGCCCTCGTATCTTATCTGACGCCGTAATTATTTTGAGCAGTGCGGATGTAGAAATAAGGTCCCTCAATTGTAGATTCCGATGCATAGTGTCTCCACAGCAGTGTTGCCTATATTTAAGTTCCAGCCCTCGTATATTAGCCGTATTTATTTTGATCAGTGTGGATGTAGAAATGTGAAGGGTACTTTTAATGGATGGGCCACGACATCTCAGCCGGGATGTTTTAAGTGCTGCCGTACACTTGCTTTCTCGACTTTTAAGCAGCCAAATGAACAGTGATAGAGGTGGCATCGCACAGTGTCGCCGCCTGGCAGGTGTCGGGTGTCGCGTCGTCAGCGGCGGCGGCGGTGGCGCGGATTGCGCTGCGGCGGCCTCCCGTGTCCGGCAAATCACCTCTGGGTCTCTCCCGTTAATCTCGGCAGGCTGGCGGGCACCCAGGGGGCGAATGCCGCCCGCTATGGCCGCCGGCTAACGGCCGCGCGCTCTTCCGATCTCGCCTGGGGCCTAATTTTAATCTCCAGCGCGCTGTTACTGCGCCCCTGATGCCGCCTCGCCATACGTTACCGGGTTACCTATCTGCGTCTACCCCAATATAGATACACAAACATAAAAGGGGTCGCCTGGTTGCTGGGATGAGATGGAAGACCTGCAGAGCTCAGACGAGTGGTGCAGTGAATGGCAATTGACCTATTCCACTGCGCCACGCGGACGAGCATGTTTCGGTTGTGTGCACGACCGCAGTTTTTCCATTAGCTGAAATGAATGTCCATGCAAAAAACAACTAGCTCTTTAATCGCACGAAGTGATGAGTGCTATCGACAAGGGTTCTCAAATTGATTCCGTATTTCTTGATTTCCAGAAGGTTTTGGATACCGTACCTCACAAGCGGCTTTTAATCAGAGCCGGCCGTGGTGACCGAGGGGACTGAGGCGCCCCAGTCACGGTCTGCACGGCCACTACTGTCGGGGGTTAGAATCCCCCCTCGGGCATGGATATTTGTGCCGTCTTTAGTATAAGGTAGTTGATAAGTAGTTTGTAAGTTTAGGGACTGATGACTCCGTAGTTAAGTCCCATAAGCTTAACAAACATTTGAACATTTTTTTTAATCAGATTTCGCGGTTATGGTATATCGTCATCAATTTCCGACTAGTTAGAGGATTACCTGCCAGGACACAGTTTGTAGTAATCGATGGTAAGTCATCGACTAAAACAGAGGTGATATCGGGCGTTCCACAGGGTAGTGTTATTGGTCCTCTGTTGTTCCTTATTTACATAAACGACTTGGAAAAAAAATCTAAGCAGCCCTCTTAGGTTGTTTGCAAATGACGCCGTCATTTATCGTCTAGTAAAATCATCTGAAGATCAAAACTAACTGCAGAACGATCTAAATAAGATATCACTATGCTGTAAAAATAGACAATTGATTTATACTTTTCAAAATGACAAGCCAAGATCGCACACTAACAATTTATTGAATGAATTGTGTCAGTATTTTGTAAGCTGTCACGTTTTAACTTATGTATTTTTCATATAGTGACTAAGTGCAATGTTGCACTTGTTATTTTATACCCAATTTTTTTTAACAAGATGACCAGATTATAACATATATGTGACCAGATGATGGTGGCACAGTGCACCGAAACCGGTCGTCATTCAATAAATTGTAGTGTGCGATCTTGGCTTGTCATTTTGAAAACTATAAAACAATTAGATCGCCTCCAGACCAGACTATGTCAGGTAATCTTAATAGACAATTGACTGTAAATAATGAGAAGTGTGAAGTCGTCCACATTAGTACGAAAAGAAATCCGTTAAGCTTTGTTTACAAGATAAATCAATCAAAAGTGAATGCCGAAAAATTCCACAAAATACCTAGGAGTTACTGTTACTTCAGATTTAAACTGTAAAGAACATGTAGATAATGTTGTGGGAAAGGCGAAACAGAGGCTGCATTTTATTGGCAGAACTCTTAAAAGAGGCAACAGAATTATTAAAGAGACTGCATACACTACGCTTGTCCGTCCTTTTTTGGAGTATTACTGCCCAGTGTGGGATTCTTATCATGTGGCCTTGACGGAGGACATCGAAAGAGTCCAAAGAAGGGCAGGTCGTTTTGTACTGACACGATACACGGGAGACAACGTTACGGAAATGATACAGGATCTGGGATGGGAATCATTACAGCAAAGGCGCTTATCGCTGTGGCGTTGGCTACTTACAAAACTCCAATTGCCAACATTCTCCTCCGAATGTGAAAATATATTGTTGGCTGCCATTTACATAAGTAGAAATGATCATCAGAATGAAATACGAAAAATCAGAGCTCGAACGGAGAGATTCGGGCGTTCCCTCTTCCCGCGAGGTATTCGAGAATGCAATGGGAGATAAATATAAAGTTTATCATTAATTAAAATTTCCAGGCTACTCCCGACGTTTCGTTACCTACTGCGCGCAACGTCTTCAGAGGAGGGCCTGCCAACACGCCGAGCGAAGTGGTGTAGTGGTTACCACACTGAACTCGCAATCGGATGGTGGCTGAAATCCGCGTCTGGCGATCCAGATTTAGGTTTCCGTGATTTCCCTAAATCAGTGTTTTTCAATCTGTGGGTCGTGACCCCGAGAGTGTCCTGTTCAGGGGGTTGTCATCACAAGTCGAAGTACTTGTACCATAAAGTAACTAGGGTTACAGAAAGCCGTGGTGGAGTAGCCGAGTGGTCTAAAGCGTCGCGCTGCGGAGCGCGCGGTTGCTCGTCGTGGAGGTTCGAGTCCTCCCTGGGGCATGGGTGTGTGTGTGTGTTTGTCCGTAGGTTAGTTTACCTAGGTTTAAGTAGTTTGTAAGCTACGGACTGATGACCACGCAGTTTGGTCCGATAGATTTACAAACATTTGAACATTTATTAAGAATAGCAGAGGACCCAAGACTGAACCTTGTGGGACCCCATTTCTGATAACTCCCCAGTTCAAGGAATTAATTGTTTATAACCTCAATTATCCTTTTCTCGCTCCTACGTAAAAAGTGCCCTCATAAGCTCACTTCTTCATTCAGTTGCGAAACTTAAATAGCGGAAAGCTCTACAGTTTTCATGTTTACGTCTAAAGGAAAACGACTGATCGAGACAGTCGAGACGCAGTACGGAAATAGCACGCCAGGGGCACTGCAGTAGACACTCGTGTCGAATAGTCAACTGAGACGAGAAAGTTGGTCGTGAAAAAGTGGCTTTACATACTACTATACGAATAGATTCCTCGTTCGGGCAGTGGTGCCAAACCGGGGACAGAAAACATCCAGCAGTAGGTAGATTTACATGTAGGTAATGGCAATGCCGGCTCTCGAGTGATGTAGATGCAGCACGCCCAGCGAGCAGTGGGAGGCGGCCCCGGCAGAGACGTCCGCCGGGTATCGAACGGCGGCCCCAATCTGCGGCCGGCCGCAATCATAGCAGCTCTTCGCGCCACCTGGCGTCCCCTATGAATATTAACGTGGACGCTTCATCAGCGCAGCTCCCAATCACGTAGCCGGCGCGCGCCTCGCCTCACCGCGCTTCCGAAACGTCATCACGCGCTGCCCGCTGCCCGCTGCCCGCTGCGACGCACATATTTCACCGCACACCCAACTACTCTGCGCACGACCCGTGCACGAGCTGCATTGTGTTTCAGCACCAGGACTTCCCTCAGTCATACAGTTCTCTGTTTGAACACTGAGCTGACAAAAGTCGTGGGATACCCACAGTCTAATACAGTCGAGACAAATGTTCAAATGTTTGTTAAGCTTATGGGACTTAACTACAGGGTCATCAGTCCCTAAACTTACAAACTACTTATCAACTATCTTATACTAAGAACGGCACAAATATCCATGCCCGAGGGAGGATTCGAACCCCCGACCGTAGTGGCCGTGCAGACCGTGACTACAGTCGAGACACTCCCAATGATTGTTGTTATATACCGCGACAGCAACGCATCATGTGGCAGGCAAGCTACATTTCTGAATACGATATCGGACGAGTGTGAATAGTTTCGTTTATTAAACATAAGGAGAGGCATTGAATTAAAATTTATGCTGTGGCTGGGATTCGAACCCGGGGCTTCCTACTTGCTAGGTAGGTGCTTTAGACCACTCAGCTAACACAGCGTTGTAGCCAAAGCAACTACATGGACTGCCTTAAAGCAAATTTCCCTCCACACAACAAACTTTAATTCTGCCTTATGTTTCCTGTGAAATGCGTTATCATATTGCCAGGGCTCTCCTACATTGGAATAGGATCCCAGCAAAGAATGCGAACAGGAACTATCCCGCCTTGTTCCTCAGGCCAAGGTGATATAAATATCAACAAATAATACAATTCCTTGAGACAACATTGTCTCATTACACCAAAGGTATTAAACATAAGGAGAAGCATTGAATTAAAATTTATGCTGTACCCCTCCTTATGTTTAATACCTATGGTATAATGAGACAAGAACAGCGGAAGTTCACCACCCAGGTAGTGTAGAACTCTGTGGTTACCTTTCGACATTGCTAATCGCACTGATTTGATAGGAAAGATACTGTTATAAAAGTAGCCGCGCGAAATGGACACGTGGTCTAAGCCGTCATGCTACAATGCTACAGACCGGGTGACCGATCCCGCCGGAGATTCGAGGCCTCCCACTGGCATTGTGTGTGTGTGTGTGTGTATGTGTGTGTCCTCCTTAGCGTTAATTAGTTTAAGTAGTTTGTAATTCAATGGACTGATAACCATAGAAGTTTGGTGCAGTAGGTTTACAAACATATGAACATTTTGGTTACAAAAGCTGTTCAACTAGAAGCTGCTGCTGGTGGCATGTACTCTTCGCTGTACGTTATCTCTTCACACAGAGACGTTATGCATGTCAGAAATGTATTACGTGAGCATTACGTAATGTAAACGTAGCATATCTCTTATGGTATACGAGACAAAATATTTGTAAACCTAAGAAATCAAAAGGCCGAGGTCATCGTTCCCCAGACTTACAAACTACTTAACCTAACTTTTACTCAGGAAAACACACACTTCCCCGAGGGAAGACTCGAACCTCCGACGGTAGCGGCTCGCGCCTCAGATCACGCGGCCATTCCCGCGTGGCGATGTTGTACAAGACAGAAGTATACATAGTTTGCATTATTGAATACATACACGTTACGCACTGAAAAAGCAGCTTATATTTGATGTGTGTAACATATTTATGTGAAGCAGCAGTGTGAACGTAATGTGCAGGTAACAGAAGGCGCAACAAGTGTGTATCCTATTTCTTTTAACCTCGACTTCTCTGCAGACACGGTGTGAGGTGTAGTGGCGGATTGTTGTCTAAGATGACTGGTGGTCCAATACTTGCACTGCGTTATGCAATTTACCTTTCAGAATAACTGAATCAATAAGCTCGAAAACCGGTCGTCTTCCTTTATTTTTAGCAAACTTGCACTTTCCAACTCTACCAGGGTGTTGACAAGAAAAAAAAATCTCAGATCTTTCCCGAATATCCCGAGTAACAAGTAAAATTTTCCTAGGGTGATAATACACTTTTTTTGGGATAAGAGACCATTTTTCCCGAAAGAATTGCGGATTTTCTGTTATAGCTGGCTTGGAGTAGTAAATGTTATGAATTGTTTAAAAGGTTAATCTGTTATACAGCAGCGTACAGCTTCCCAGTGTTCAAATGCTACTTACAATGCCGGCCGCGGTGGCCGAGGTGACTGAGGCGCTCCAGTCACGGTCAGCACGGCCACTACGGTCGGGGGTTCGAATCCCCTTCGGGCATGGATATTTGTGCCGTCCTTAATATAAGGTAGTTGATAAGTAGTTTGTAAGTTTAGGGACTGATGACCCCGTAGTTAAGTCCCATAAGCTTAACAAACGTTTGAACGTTTTTCTACTTACAATGTCAGCGGTTCTGTCTCGCTAGCACTCTCTCTCTCTCTCTCTCTCTCTCTCTCTCTCTCTCTCTCTCTCTCTCTCTCTCTTCACCCCTTCTACTGCTTTTGGTTTTTCATTCTCCATGACGCGTAGATGTTGCTAATGACACGACAATTGATAGGGTCATGGGTCAGGTACAAACAGCCGGTGAGAATGTTTATCGGTTTTATTTTGTAAATGAAATTCTCGTACAATTCACAATCGACAGACCAGCGAGAACAAACCTTTGTATATCCCGACTGGTGAATAATTATGACAGCACTATCGATAGAGACGTCAAGTTAAGCAGCGAGGTGTTTGTGTTGCGTCGATAATCTCGAATGAGAGATCCGCACGCTTCGACTCTGGAGGACTCACAGCAGTCCACGGCCGGCCAACACGCGGGAAATCAGACAGGTTTGCTTGACCTTGCGGAGATGATGAACAACGCTTTGTTTAATGATTCATCGTGCTTTGTATACTGCCAGATTACAGTAGATATTCTGAAAGTGCCTATGAATATCTGATATGCCCTGGTTTTCCGCTAAAAGTAAGTCAACCCACTGGCTGTTGTTTGGAAAGCCCTCCGTTGCAGTCGCCTTTTTAACAGCTCCGTATAGCGCTGTCACCTATCGGAAATCAACGAAACTACGTGAAACGAAGGAGGGATTGTTTAAAATTGTTTCACTAGTAATGCCAGTTTTTTTCAACCAAAATTGTCCGATAATTTACTCTTCTTAGGGAGCGATCTTATTGTATAACTGGAACGATTGATGCCAAGATCGCAATTTTGAGTTTTAGTTTCATGGAGGTGCTCAGACAGACATGTGCACTATGGTGGTTATTATTTTATGCATATTTTACTGTTTTAATTTTGACCAGCTATCTATTTTATTTCTATCTACCAGCACATGACTTACTAGCTTAAACTCTCGGATCCGCTCGCGTGTTGGTTGATTATGATAGATAAACTATCTTTCAGACATTGTAGCACTCATAGACCAAAGATATGGTCTGCGGCATCACGTTTCGCCTCGTTGCTATAGAGTTGCAAACGTCATCACGGGCCTTCAGTCGGAATTTTTTTTATAATATGACGACATTCCACCCTTTTATAGCTATCAGCATGGAACTGTTACTGTGTACAACGGAAGACTTCGGACAACAATTACACACAGACCATTCATTTGTGTTCTGTAGTTTTCACTGCAGATCGAAATATTAACACACACACACACACACACACACACACACACACACACACACACACACACGTAGAATTTTATATACAACGATGACTTTCCATCCAATTATACTCCACCCTTTTATCATTATCAACCCTCAAGCACCAATGCAACCAATAAAACCATTTTGAAAGAGTAAATATAATTTTTAAAGAGTAATTATTGTTCTACATTTCGCGTTATATTCTTCAAATAACTAAATATCTATCAGATTGCTATAAAACCGTGCCTACCACCTTCCTCAGGTATAAATTAGTAACTGTACAAATATTTAAGTCTCTGCGTCTCGTCGTTCGGACGTCATAATCGTACACCGAAGAGGCAT
This sequence comes from Locusta migratoria, assembly GCA_026315105.1. Classification (NCBI taxonomy): domain Eukaryota; kingdom Metazoa; phylum Arthropoda; class Insecta; order Orthoptera; family Acrididae; genus Locusta; species Locusta migratoria. The sequence goes on along the minus strand of CM048746.1, from coordinate 362,069,842 downwards.
TCACACTAATATACATAGATAAATAGCTATCCGATCGCCATAAAACCACGTCTAAAGCCTTCCACGGGTAGACATTAATAACTGTACAAATTTTTAGCTCTTCTTGTCTTGTGGTCCAGATGTGATAAACGTACACCGAACAGAATTCACATTTATAGATATAGATGAACCAGTACACCTACCAGACTTTATGTGGAGCGCTATTATAAGTAGTTTAATGTCAATGAGATTTCCTACAGACCAATAATGACACCATGGATTGTTGAAACTGGTCGTCTTGAATAAATAAAAGAAATATAGCGATCTTGGCATCTATCCTTTCCGTTACAAAAATGTCCGAGAAAAGAAAAGTATTGCATTACTTGTCGAACTCCCGTCGTAGTAATAGGAAAATGACCAGTGCAGTTCTAGACGAAACGTCAGGAACGGAAATGTTTGGTGGACCTCGGCCATACAACCGGGAAGAATCACCAACATTTGTGTGACATGAAAGTCCTCATTTTAAGGACAACACTCATACCCAAGCCCGACACTGGACTCGAGATTCCGACGGGAGTGGCCGCGCAATCTATGACATGGCGCCTTAAACCGCGCTGCCATTTCCGTGCGATAGAATGATACTCTGAATTCCAGAGAACATACACAGGTGCGCATGTTTTCATTTTTCGCTACAAAATGTTTCAAATGTTTGTATAGCTTATGGGACTTAACTATGGGATCATCAGTCCCTAAACTTACAAACTACTTATGAACTATCTAATACTAATGACGGCACAAATATCCACGCCCAAGGGGGGATACGAACCCCCGTCCGTAGGGGCCGTGCAGACCGTGACTGGAGCGCTTCAGTCCCCTCGGCCACCGCGGCCGGCCAGGTTCGCATGTATAAAAAAGCGAGTCGGAGAGTATACTTATTCAACTCAGTACTCAGTGTGGGTAAAAGGGTGGGGGAAGTTACTCACAACAGAGAACCTCAGATTTCGTATGAATAATACTAGAGAAGTTTTTCACGACCGGAGAACATTCTTCGTTTTCTGAAGTAAGCTGTCTAACATACTTCAAGCTGAGTAACTTCTATTAAGTTTACGTTTTTCTGTGGTGATAGTAAAAAAGGCGAAGTTTGTGTTGCTTAGAAGGCAAAACAAGTTCCTTCATACGTAGTCTGAAGAAATACGAGACGAACCAAGTTGTTGTTATCGTCTTCAGTCCGGAGACTGGTTTGATGCAGCTCTGCACCCTACACTATCCTGAGCAAGCCTTTTCATCTCCTCATAAAAACGGCAACCAACATCCACTTGAATGTGCCTACTATACGCGTCTCTTGGTCTTCGTCTGCGATTTTTACCCCACACACTTCCCTCCAATGCTAAATTTACGATTCCTCGATGTCTAAGAATGTGTCCTACCAAGCGATCCCTTCTTTTAGTCAGGGTATGTCAAAAATTCCTTTTCTCGCCAATTCTGTACAGTACCTCTTTTATGCGATCTACCCACCTAATCTTCAGCATTCTTCTGTAGCACCACATTTCAAAAGCCTCTATTCTCTTCCTGTCCGCATTGCTTATCGTCCATGTTTCACTCCCGTACAAGGCAACACTCCACACAAATGCCTTCAGAAAAGACTTCCTTACACTTAAATTAATATTCGATGTTAGCAAATTTCTCTTTTTCAAAAATGCTTTTCTTCCCATTGCCATTCTACCCAAGTAGTAAAATAACTTGCGATTGTCGCAGTACACAGGATAGTTTATGCAAATAAAAACATTTTGCTGACGCGCCACCTCCTTCACAAATAATGACGCTTAACACGTTCGCTGCCGTTCACGCTCTGGCGCGCGTAAACGTTACTTGAGTCAGGTGCCGCTCACGCTGTGGCGCGTGCTGCGACCTAGCACTCTATTATGGGTTGTTGTAAACTGGCATCGTTTAATAAAGCTGTATATTCTAGTAGACACTCGGGGAAAAGTATAAGTGATATGCACACGTACATTGTTCCAGATTTCCGCGTTTGCATTACCGGCTACGAGCCACACACGGTGAGTTTGTGACACTTGCGGGGAGTGACACTTGCGCGGAAAGGGAATTTGTAGACACTTGCGGGGAGACCCGGACGCTGCAGGTGGTGAACAGGATGTTCCAGAAGTAGGGATACACCACCCCTACTCCACACCCTCCATCCGCTACCTGTGCTGTATTCAGGGAAAGGCCCACCGAGCGAAGTGGAGCTGTAGTAACGTCCCGGAGATATCACAGCCTCATTCAACAGGGAGATAACACGTCATACAAATATCACTCGATTTACAATACAGCACCATGTGAAGAGGAATGTGATGAAATAGGAATTGAGCGCAACCGTTGCTAACTACAATTTCGGATTTACTGCATTTTGAGTCAGAATTCGCATCTATATGCGCATTTATCACAAATGCGAATTTTTCCTGTCCCTAGTAATACCTCTAAAAATAAACAGCTGATCAAGGTACTAAAAGCAAGGGCAGATCTTTCAGTGTATTACTACAAATAACTAAAACACAATTTGATCGAGGAATTATATACAATCTCATTATAAAGGTTGTTTGTAGGTGGTTTTGAGCAGCTTTTAAATATGTTAGGAATAGCATTACGAAATATAGACAGCTACACCTTATGTTTATTATGAGATATCGATTTCGGCTAATTTCAGGTCATCTTCAAGTCTCAAACAACAGGTGTTACTTATGCATTTTTCCAGTGGCACTCATAACCTTTACCTGTTTACACACGAGGTCTAATGTTGTAAGTCGCGTTAGCGATGAAAACAGAACCCAGAATCTTTGCGTCTAAATGATACATATTTTGGTGTGATGTTTTATTTCGAAAGAACAAACATCACACCAATACATATATAGCTCCCGGTAAAGTGGAACGGTACGATGTCGTTACGTAGCACAGCACGGCGACTGGAAACGCAGGAGAAGTGCAAACAACGTTATCTCCTCAGAGGTATGATTCTAATTAGGTTCGACGTAGACTTCTAGAACATACAGTCTACACGGCGAAGATTACACCAAAAAATTTAACGTTTCGTCTACTTTGGCGATAGCAACCAAATTTTAATATCGTGTCTACTATGTAAAGATTTAGCTGAAACCGAAAACCGCACAGAATTTGTAGGGGTTGTAATATGGGCTACTGTAGTAGGTAGCCCATATAACCACCACAGCGATTGTCCATATTACCACCCTAGCCCTCTTGGAAAGTAAAACGTCGGTATCCGTTATAAACAAACTTTAATAAACTAACTTCCTGAGCATTAGAGAGCTAAATATTTATATAATATGTAGTTAAGAAGTTAACAGCTAACTACACATTGGCAGTACGTCTAATATAACTGTAATTTCTTACCTTTCAAAGTTTTGAAATGAGAAAAATCACGAAACAGCTCACCACTAACATTCCACGTAACTGACTGCGGCAGCGCATTCTGTGGCGTAGCTACTACTATTTACTTAGGTTGCCGCTAGTATTATTAGTCAAATATTAAGCTAGCCCACATTGCAACCACTAGCCCATAATACCACCTTCGCCTCTACTGTTTATATTGTTCATTTGTTGTTTTCACAAAAATACAAATGCAAATAAAAAACGATATCAAAAAACTGAAAACTAAAACCAAAACATTCAGTGCCTCAAAACTATGAAAAGATACTGTCAAAATACGATCACGCGCCAGAGCGTGAAGTGGCACCTAGCATCATCGCGCCAGAGCGTGAACAGCAGCGAACGTGTTAAAGCATTTTACATAGTGACGAGAGAGATTTCAGAGAAGTATCGAAGCTGAGTCCAGATGATCCGACGTCGATTAGCACTAGCGCAAGCGAGGACCAGAGTAGAGTAATTGAGAGGCGAAGGAGGTCGCCTCGGGTCGCAATGGGAGTGAGCCGCGCAGCCGCGACGGCTCGCGCGCCGACCGTAAGCAATTTGTGAGCCTCGCCAAGTAGGCCAGCCCCTAAATCAATGGGGCTAATCTAATGTTTATGCGCGGCCCTTCATTTATCTGTAGGGCGCGGGCGGGGCGGGCCCCTCGGGAGCCGGCGCGGGCCGCCATCTTTTATAATTTGTTTGATCACCTCGCCGCGAGAGCGCGCGGGCGTCGGCCGGGCCCCGGGCCGCGCGCTACCGGCCGGGCGAGGGAGGACCCTGGGGGAATCCCCAAGCAATCTCAGCCGCTTCCTCCCACAGCGCCAAGACTCAATTAAACTTTAAGATGATATGCATGGGGCAAGGCGGCCCGGGCGATATCTCAAGGGCTGCTCCGCCGCTAGCTCAAGAAATTTGCATGCTGCATTATTATATAGAGAAGAGAAGAGGTAGGGAACAGTGGGAGGGGGTGGGGTGGGGGGAGGAGGCGCTCGCCAAGGTAATGAAGGAAATGTTTCAGGCCGGCCCCCGGGGAGACCCCCTTACGGCGCAGCGCCTCAGCCGGCGGCCGCCCCCGCGTATGTATATATAACGAGCGTGCGCCGCCTCACAAAGGAGGCGAGGCTACAGCTGGCCGAGGTGCGCAGGGACCTGGCGTCCCAGGGCGCACCTGTACTTGTCTCCAAGACGGTGTGAGGAGTTAGTGCGCTCTGCCGATACTTGCTCCCATTTTACTTTCCACGGTCGTCCCCAAAGCAAGAGTCGTATAAGGTAACCGCAGTCGTCGCTGCCGCCGCAACATGGGATCACGCTGTACCTGTCACTGGTTCGCCCAGTGCTCGAGTACGCGTCCCCAGTATTTCGAAACGCCGCAGACCTTCACATCGAGTCGCTGCAGAGGATCCAGAACCGCGCCCTGAAGACTGCACTGCATCTTCCGACGCGGTACTCCACCGCCCAGCTTCATGGAGCCTCTTAGGCAGATAGCATCGAGATCCGGAAGGAATTCCAACATGCACTCGGTGTGTCTGCCGGGGGGCCTCATCCGAGATGTGGAGGCGGCCTTACCGGCGGCTATCAAGGGTGCGGGGTGCAGTCGACTGCAAGTCGTGGCTCACGTCGGCATTAATGACGCTTGTCGCTTGGGTTCTGAGGACATCCTCAGGTCCTACGAGCGTCTGGCGGAATTGGTGAAGGCTGCTGCATTCGAACGCGGGGTGCAAGCAGAGCTGTCGATTTGTAGCATTGTTCCCAGGGTTGATCGGGGTCCTTTGGTTTGAAGCCGAGTGGAGGGTCTGAACCAGAGGCTTCGCCGACTCTGTGACAGTCATGGCTGCAGATTTCTGGATCTGCGTTATCGGGTGGGGAATTGTAGGGTGCCCCTAGATAGATCAGGGGTGCACTACACTAAGGAAGCGGCTACTCGGGTAGCAGAGTACTTGTGCAGTGCACATGGGTTTTTTTTAGGCTAGGCGCTAACTCTGATGAGCACTCGCCTGTCAGCATTCAAACAGCGAATTCAGCCCACGTTCAGAACAAAAATTCGAACATCAAAATATTAGCCGCGAACTTACAGAAACAAAGTTCCCGAATTTGCCGCACTGCATGGAAGTTGCGCTCAGATAGTTTTAGGCACCGAAAGCTGGCTAAATCATGATGTGGCAAGTTCAGAAATATTTAGCGAAGCGTGGAATGTATATTGGAAAGATAGATCGGATACAACTGGAGGAGGAGTGTTCATCGCTGTGGATAAAGATATTGTTTCTACTGAGATCGATGTTGAAAGTAACTGTGAAGTTATCTGGGCACGTATAACAGGTCTACAAGAAGTAAAGTTAATAGTTGGGTGTTTTTACCGGCCCCCCAGTGCTGCTGTAGCAGTTTTAGAGTCATTCAAAGAAAGTCTACACCAGGTAGTGCGTATGTATCCGGGCCATGTAATATTAGTCGGGGGAGACTTCAACCTTAAGAGTAAAGATTGGGACCTCTCTAGTTACATTTCAGGCGGTACAGACAAGTAGTCTTGCGAGCTACTTTTGGACACATTCTCCGAAAACTGTCTTGAGCAGTTAAACCGACAACCCACGCGGAATTGATATATTCTAGACCTTATAGCCACAAACAGGCCTGACCTTATTAACGATGTCTGTGTAGAGACAGGAATTAGTGATCATGATATCGTCATAGCGTCGATGGTGACCAAAGTTCAAAAACCAATCAAGAAGGCTAGGAGCGTGTTTTTGTTGGGAAGAGCCGATAAGGAAATGTTACGATCGCGCTTAGAAAATGAATGGGCATCGTTTAATTCCGGGACTATGGATGTAGAGGAATTGTGGACTGAATTTAAGTGTATTGTTAATAAAGGGTTAGAGAAATATGTGCCAGTAAAGTCGATTAAAACTGTCTTGAGCAGTTAAACCGGCAACCCAGGCGCAATGGAAATATTCTAGACCTAATAGCCACAAACAGGCCTGACCTTATTAACGATGTCTGTGTAGAGACAGGAATTAGTGATCATAATATCGTCATAGCGTCGACGGTGACCACAGTTCATAAACCAATCAGGAAGGCTAGGAGCGTGTGTGTGAGGTTTTTTTTTTTTTTTTTTTTGCGACAGCCGATAAGCAAATGTTACGATCGCGCTTAGAAAATGAATGGGCATCATTTAATTCTGGGACTATGGATGTAGAAGAATTGTGACTAAATTTAAGTGCATTGTTAATAAAGGGTTAGAGAAATATGTGCCAGTAAAGACGATTAAGGATGGAAAAGATCCACCGTGGTATAATAATAATGTTAGAAGGCTGCTGAGAAAGCAAAGACTGTCGCACTCTCGAATCAAAAAAAGAACACGCAAATGATGACAGGCAAAAGTTAGTAGAGATTCATGCGTCTATAAAAAGATCGATGCGCGAAGCATACAATAATTATCACAGCCATACCTTAGCAAAAGATCTTTCCGAAAACCCGAAAAAATTCTGGTCCTATGTAAAATCGATAAACGGGTCAAAGCCCACTATCCAGTCACTCGTTGATCATTCCGGGGCAGTAATAGAAGAAAGCAAACGGAAAGCTGAAGTTCTAAATTTAACCTTTAAGAAATCTTTCACGCAGGAGGACCGCACAAATGTACCATCATTTGATCAACGTACTAATTCCGAAATGGGGGACATAGCAATAGGTATTTCCGGTGTAGAGAAGCAGCTGAGAGAGCTAAATACGAAAAAGTCTGCTGGTCCGGATGGAATACCAGTTCGGTTTTTCAAAGACTATTCTGCGGCATTGGCCCCCTACTTAGCTTGCATTTATAGCGTATCTTTAATTCAGCACAAAGTTCCTAGTGATTAGAAAAAAGCGCAGGTAACTCCTGTTTATAAGAAAGGAAAGAGAACTGACCCACACAATTACAGGCCAATATCGTTGACATCAGTTTCATGTAGAATTTTAGAGCATATTCTCAGTTCGAATGTAGTAAATTTCCTTGAAACGGAAAAGCTTCTTTCCATGAATCGGCACGGGTTTAGGAAACATCGTTCATGTGAAACTCAGCTTGCCCTTTTCTCACATGACATCTTGCGAGCCATGGATGAAGGACTACAGGCGGATTGTGTTTTTCTCGAATTCAAGGTACGGAGGTGACCAGCCAGTGGGACAGTAAAAAGTGTAAACATTAAGCTAGATTAGTATAAGAGATATATTTCAAGAAAAATTGTAGTCCTTAACTTGGAGAGCAGCAGACTAGTAGAATGTTGATACATAATTTAGATAGAGGCCTGCCTACTGATGATTCCTAGTGCCTATCCGATAGCCAAGTCTCAACTGGTGCCTATCTGATTCCTAAGTGACCGATGCAGCAGTCGTGGCCACGAGCGGAGTTGCAGCAGAGGGCGCCGTGGCTGACGTCGTAAGAACACCGCGCCGTGCGTGCATGGCGGCGCGCGGCGAAAGTACGTGGCGCGCACTTCATACTTGTGCGACACCACAGAAAACATGTTCTTTCAGCTCATCATCGTTGCAGTGTTGACCACCAAGGACAGATTTTAGGTGTAAGAAGAGATGAAAGGAGTCTTCATCTTCCCATCATGTTGCCGCCCGACCTCACAAGGCGAATGTGACCAACCCAACTCTTACGGGAATTTCACTGGGACGTGTTTGATCATCCTCCGGACAGTCTCGCTCCTAGCGACTTTCTTCTTACACCTAAAACCTGTCCATAGCGGTCAACATTTCAGCGATGATGACGAGCTGAAAGAACATGTTACCACATGGTTGAATACACAGGCGGCAACCTTCTACGAAGAAGGCATACAAATACTTCTGCCACACTATGACAAATGCCTACAAAATTTCAGAAGCTATGTAGAAAAGTAGTTTAATAGTTGTATATTTTTGTACAATAAATATTTTATCTGTATCTGTACACGTTTGTTTTATATAACCAAACGGAACTTACTTTGTGTACATACCTCGTATTAATGCTGGACGCCAGTCATTAGGCCGTATGAATAAGAAGAAGCACATGCTTCAGAGAAGAGTTTCAAAGCAAAAGAACATTCTTTGAATAAGTTCTCAATTTCTTAGGAATAAAAACTTCGAATGTTATACTCTGAGCACCCCTCCTTCTTGAGTAAGTTCTCCGTGTGTCACGTCCGGCACAGATCAGCTGTTCAATGGTGCATTTCTTTAAACTAGCACAATCAGACAAATTATTCAGTGTACAAATATGGAGCTGGCATCTCCGAGTTCAGGAGGAACTGTAATATGTTTACATATTAGTTTGTTGTCCTGCACTCGCTCGGTTAGCCGTGTGGTGTAACGCACCGCTTCGCGAGATGGGTAGGCGTACCGGCCCCGATTCGAATCCGCCCAGCGGATTAACGAAGGGGTCGGAGTGCCGGCCAGCCTGGATGTGGTTTTTAGACGGTTTTCCACATCCCCCTAGGTGAATAACGGGCTGGTCCCGAAGTCTCGCCTCAGTTACACTATTCGCAAACATTCCATAACACTTTACACTTTCACGCATATAACACTATACACAGGCATTTGGGCTACACATTTCCTCCCGGAGGGCATGAAGTGGCTGCAGGAAGGGCATCCGGCCACCCCGTGAATACTAACATGCCAAATACGCAATAACAAAGCCGACCCTGCATATGCGGGAAAAGGGCTGAAGAGAAAGATATATATTTCTATTAAAAAATCAGTGCCAATTTAAAAGGCAAAATTCATATTTATTATATTTTTTGAGTAGTGAGAAACTAAAGATATTTAACTTTAAGGATAGGGAGTGATTGGGATTTTTTTCCTTGCTAAAAGTCCATCCATGCGTGTGAAGAATAATAGTAATTCACTATCTGTGTCTAATTCTTGCGTGAACACTACTACTAAAAAGTTGCCCATGGTTAGGGGTACACGTCAAGTCGTGGTGGAATCTGCAAACTTGAAGATGGCATGTTTACAAAAAAATTTTAATGTAATAACTGAAACCGATATGGCATGCTTTTCTCAACCAGAAATTAATATGGACGCGGATTATAAATTACACAGACAATAAATAATGTTACTGTAAGACCGAACACATTGCAGCAAACGACAAGAAGAACAAACTAAAAAATTAGACGAATACGTGGAACAACGTGAACAGTTTAAACGATTAGATGAACAATTTAAACATCAGGAAGAAAATATCAAGGGAATCCAGGTAGAAAACGGTAAAAATTATGAAATTTTTAATCAACTCTTGAATGAACAGATAGAACAACACAATTAAAACAAAAACTTGATACCCCAATAGCAACTATCAGATCCGAAGTAGAAAAAAGGAACATTCGTCGCGACAGAATTACAAATCATTTAATTTCAGAATTTAAATTTGTATGATCGAACGTGTTTGAAGTTAAGACGACTGTTGAGGAGATTCCACAAAAACAGAAGAGTTACAGACAAGATTAAAATTAAAAACTTTCGAAACACAATTGTACCTACAACTGACGAATTAAATACCCCCTAAAATGCGAAATGTGCCAATAAAGGCTCGTTAGGCAAATATTTCGAAAAGTGCATCAATAACTTTATTGGGACTACCTCATGCCAACACGAAAAGCTATGTTCCAGACTATGATATGGAAACATCTCTGTCTCGCGTAGATGCCTTGGATCTAATAGAAGACGATAAGAAACATATGCTAGATAATTTCGCCTTTAAACTGTATAATGGTGGTAATAATAATAAATTAATAACAATAATAATAAAGGTAACAGTAAAAAATAATTACAATAATAATTATATGAATGGATAATATTGGCAAAATTCCATTATCTATAATTGGCGCCAGAATGACCTACCAAACATTGCTTACTGAGGGCAATATCTTAAGGGCTGCTAGCCGCTGAAGGTCCTGCTTATGTAGAGTGCGTAGAGGGCGCCAGCACTTGTCACATGCTAACGACTATCATCTTTGACCACAGATATCTCTCTCGATTACAGGTAATCGATTATCACTTCGTTAATTGAAAGACTACCACCATATCTTATCTAATTTCAAACCTTCTTCTTTTCTGTTGAAATTATTGTGGTGCTTCTGGATCTCTATGGCTTTTCTATACATGCGTGTATAATAACGAGGTCTTAGGTAGCACGCTAGTTTCACTGAATTTTATTTCATGATCCCTGTTTGTAAAGACATGTTCCGGTACAGCTCATTTATCAGCGTGTCCCAGTCGACAATTCCTTTTGTATTCCATTAAGCGGGTATTAACAGTTCTTCTCGTTGTTCTTATGTAGACCATGCCACAGCTACACGGAATTTTATACGTCCCAGGGTTGCTAGATGGAATACGAATTGCAAGCGTTGCTAGTAGAATTTTGTCAAAGTGCGAAAGATCTTACCATACCACCGAGCTGGAAATACTAGCATTAAAAAATTAAATTACTACATTTCCGGATGTAAAATCGAAGTATATTGTGGTCATCAAGCTGTAATACTTTTGCTATCATGTAAGTAGCTTCACAACAGGCTAGCTCGATGGGCATTTTTGCAAACCTACGACCTGGGGGTAATTCATATCAGGAGAAAGGACAATATTGATTGCTTATCAAGATTAGGTAAGGGCTTACCTGAATACCCAGATATTAAACTTCCTGGCAGATTAAAATTGTGTGCCGGAACCGGGACTCGAACCTAGGACCTTTGCCTTTCGCGGGCAAGGGCTCTACCACTGAGCTATCCATACACGACCCACGGTGCCGCCCCACAACTTCAATTCTGGCAGTACTTCGCCTCCTACTTTCCAAACTTCACAGAAGTTCTCCTGCGAAACTTGCAAGTCTAGCACTCCTGGAAGAAAAGATATGGTGGAGACATAGCTTAGCCACAGCCTAAGGGATGTTTCCAGAATGAAACTTTCACTGATATTATGGAACAGACAGGAAACTACATAATTATGTTAATTACATATTCTCCGTTTCGTAAAAGTTATATATATAAAAGTCATTATATATATATATATATATATATATATATATATATATATATATATATAAGATTGTTGCTTTATTACAAGATCTTTATCCATACTGGCAAAACATTTAGCATGATTTAAAATCTGGGAAATTAGTAATTGATGATGATCACCAGTTAAATAATGAAATATATTATAAAGCTAACTACAGAACTTGCAATTGGAGAGTTTGTTTACCAAAATCTCATTTAAATCAAATTTTATGGCTTACACACTTTACCTGGCGTTACTTTGGACCAGATAAATGTGCATAAAAATTTGTGTGATTTGTCCGAAAACCAAACCAGGGTCATATAGAGAAAACCTTATTAGAACCCAATTATTCCAACCAGTCCATTAAAAATAGTTTCATGTGATTTATGTTTTTCTCTGTCCTCTGGAAGAGGTGTAATAAAATACATGTCAGCTATTTATTATAAATTTTCAAAGCAAGTTAAATTATATCCAATAAAATCAGCAACTACGTGAACAATAATCAGAAACTTCATAACTGACTTTGCTCAAGTTAGAGAACCAACATCAGTTCAATCAGATAATGCTAGTTACTTTACCAGTGTCAACGGCCGTGCCGCGGTTTATACACCGGTTTCGGCCAGATCACCGATGTTAAGCACCGTCGAGTGTGGCCGTAACCGTCCAGGTACGTCACGCGCAGTTGACAATTTTCGCTTTGCTTATGGCAGAGAGGACAGGAGGGAGGCGGTGCAAAGTACTTCATCACCGGTCTTTGCACCAATATCCTGGATAAAATTCCAAACCTCTCTGCAGTTTCTCATGAAGCGAGGGAATGGGATACTGTTGATGGTGATCCGTCCGACGATGGGGCACGTTAAGCCCGGCGCTTCCCTTGGTGTTTTTCGAGAGGAGTAGGCTATGTGCCGGCACCGAGTTTCATCATCTCATTAGTCACAAAACATTTAATTCTTTGAGGGCCAGAAACATGTTTTAGACGAAAACACGTGTCAAAATTATAAACCTTGTTACCAAACGAAACTATTTTAATACATTTTTACAATAATTTGCGTACTTTTGCAATTACAGCCTATTAAATTGTTATTTCTGTTAACCACCGCCGTGATATTGACTAGTTATTTATTTGTTGACAAATTTCGAGAGGTAAACAGGTTTCATAGGATATTATTTACATAATTAATACAAAAGTACGTTATCACTGAAAATGAAAAATCTGAAAGCAAGTTTTGCCCTTTTGCAGACACGATGAACACATCGACAGATTTCTAACAGGATCAGCATGTGTGCTGCATAGTGAACATCACCTTCATGTGGCCTGTTTTGACTGACGTGCTCTACCTTCCAATCTCATCTGTTTGTCTACAAGTGGTTTATGTTTACTGAGAGTTACGCTCTTTCGTTTTTTTACACATGCCACTTCGGTAGACAATTGGAACTGGACAAGCAACCCTTAGTACTCTTTCCTTTGGAGGTCTTTATTCGTGACTTGCTTCATCTAAATTTCTTTTTGTATGATAAATGCATTCTCTACACAAATGTCAAAAAGCCTATGCCACCATTTTATACGTTTGCGATCACACCATAGTCTTATATGATCAAAAGTGTGCCGACCGCGGTGGCCGAGGGGACTAAGGCGCTCCAGTCACGGTCTGCACGGCCACTACGGTCGGGGGTTCGAATCCCCCCTCGGGCATGGATATTTGTGCCGTCCTAGTTCGTAAGTAGTTCATAAGTAGTTTGTAAGTTTAGGGACTGATGACCCCGTAGTTAAGTCCCATAGACTATACAAACATTTGAACATCAAAATTGTCAGCAAAAGTCATGCTCCTGTTATAATCACTCAGTGAGGACCAATAATCGAGATAAGTTGGTAATTTTCTGACACTCCTAAAGAAATTTATGCATATCTCTTATCTCATCTTCAGTAGTTGGTATCAAAAGCTTTCCATTCGGTGTGGCATACCGATTGGCGTGAAATGTTATATCATCAAAAAAATTCACAATATATTTTATCTCGTGACGGATTATACATGTCTGTAAAAACAGCTGTAGGGCTACGTTTTCCACAAAATAAGGCAGTGCTTCATCTCAAACTTTGGAGAATCATCCTGAACAATAGGTACACTTGCAAATCCAACAGAGGTACCAGAATAATGTGTGATCTTTGGCTGTATATATGAATAACTAACTGCTATAGATATTGTTGCTATAGCCGATGGTGATTTCTGACTTGTAGGTATGGACGGAGATATTGACTGAGAGGCTCAAGAATCAACATTTGACGTAGTTTTAGCCATGGAAGTTTGTTTGTTATCGCACAAGTAATGACTCCATTTCTGTAAATTATCTGCTTAATTGCTTCTCTCTTTGGAACATGATAAAACAATATTATCAATGTCGGGTTCATATGAATGATCAGTGTCAGTCTTCACACCACAAATTTATATCACTATATGAGTAATGATTGAAGGTCCTCGAAGAGACGTTTTCGTATTTCGACATCACTAAGACCTCATAGCCATACTGCATGGAAATTGTATCCCAGTTGCGCGGAGGTTAGCAGCGCTAACCGAGAATAAAGTAACAAAAATATAAATAAATACTGCCCTGAAGTTAACTAACATGAACCAAATATACTTATAAAAATACTTACTTGATGATGAATGTATCTGAACGTGCATCAACTGAACCGCACAAAACTGCTGAAAATAGAGTAGTGACGATTCGTGAATGAGTCGTTCATTTGAACCAATACAAATAAGAATTTTAACAATCGAATCGTCTTCCGTACTAATCTCGTTCAAAAGAATCGTCTCGTGACGATTCCAAGATCCAAAGATTCATGAATCGAAGACGACTGTCGATCCGTGCCGAATGGTTACGAAAGCCAGGAAGAGTCAAAGAAGAGGATGCGTATGAACAAAGAAAGCACAAAACGAAGATCTCGAGCCGTTAATTATTATTCACGAATTACAAATGATAGAAACGAAACGCAGCGAAATACACATCTATCAATACACACGATTAACATCAAGAAACGAAAGTATGATGAAAAATTACATACTTATTATGCATCGCGCACGCGCACACACACACACACACACACACACACACACACACACACACACACACACACACACGCGCGCGCGCGCGCGCGCGCGCGCGCGTTGTTTATACAGTTTACATGTAATATGCAATTCTTGTACATTTATATTCCAAGTTTCCCGGGAACGGCTCTAACGATTTGAATTATATTTTGTATGTAGAGAGGTTTTTGCTTTTTGAGTTCATCTACATAGTTTGAGTTTTTGTAAAAACTCAGTTTTACAACAATATTCCTTTTATAAAAAAAAGAAGATTTCAAATGTTCTTTTAACACCATCTCGACAATCGTTTTTACTATTTACGTTTTTATGTTTATCTTTCCTGAAAGAAATCGATTTTATATAAAGAAACATTTTATACAAAAACACGAATTTCTTGTATCACAAAAGAAATTTAGTAATTAGAGACGGATTTTGATTTTTTAAATTTATATAGAACTGTTTCCTGAAACTGCGTGATTTTACATAATAAGTATTTTTTAACTATTAGGTATGTGTTAATTACCATACATTTAATAAAATTTATATTTAAATGGCTGAAGTATTCGAACAGAACGAAAAAAATTTATAAGGTTATAGAAAGATTCGAACTACGTGACCTACTTTCACTATTTTGACAACCTACAACGCTACCAAATGAGATATGCCGATAGCAGAAATAATTGGTACTATAATATGTATTTATATCCGCTTTGCAAAATTTCAAAGACTACTTTCTCGACAATTTTTGAGAGTTGAATCGAATGGCTTTGGCTGGTTATTATTTTAAAATTCCACGCTCCGATCCACAGAATGCCTATTATTATTATTATTATTATTATTATGACAACGTCCTCCTGAGTAGTAACCGCCCGGAGATCCAAATGGGGGTCTATTTTATCTCCGGAATATTTTACCCGAGAGGATGCCTTCGTCATATATTCATGCAGTAGAGCTGCACCTCCTCGGGAAGATTAAAGACTGTACTTTCCCTTTGCTTTCAGCCGTTGGCAGTAACTGCATGGCAAGCCATATTAGCCGATATTATAAAGCCAGCTGAGTCAATCATGCGGACTGTTCCCCCGGAACTACTGAAAAGGCTGCTCCCCCTCTTCAGGAACCACACATTTGTATGGCCTCTCCACGGATACACCTCCACGGTGGATACGCCTACGGTACGACTATCTATCGTTGTGGCACGCAAGCCAACCCACATCGGCGAAGTCCATGGTTCATGAGGATAGCCACTAAACGTACTCTAGGTGAAATAATGTTTGATGAACAGAAAGATAATTTTTGGTATAATATTATCCCTAGAGTATATAGAGTAATATGTATGATAAGCAAGGTAAGATCAGTAACGGTTTAAGTGCTCTTCTAACGATTACTACTAAACAAAAGGAAAAAGTATGTTACAAACATTTCAGACACTGTAAATTATACCACAGAAGATCTTATTTTACTAAGAACACATCAACTTTCTAGTGTACTTAAAACGAAAAACAGAAAATGGACTTTGTTAATTACCTTATGAAATTGTTAATAGGCTATACGAAACGAGCCGCGGTGGAGTGGCCAAGTTCCGATGTGACAGACCGTTCGAATCCCCCCTCGGGCAGGGATGTTTGTGCCGTCTTTAGTATAAGGTAGTTCATAAGTAGTTTGTAAGTTTAGGGACAGATAACCCCGCAGATAAGTCTCTTAAGCTTAACAAACATTTGAACATTTTATACCAAGCGAGAATGGTTATTGGTTGAGTAATCCTCGAACAAGAGTACTTAAAGGACTGTATCCCTAGAAGGATCTTCCGAAATTTATTGAATGAACAATTGTTGTGTAGTTGAAAAAGATTTTTTAAGTGTGTGTGTGTGTGTGTGTGTGTGTGTGGGCGGGTGTGTGTGTGTGGTGTGTGTGAATAGTGCAGAGAACATTTGTCGGTGCCTTGTCGGTGCCTTTAATTAGTTGATACAGACGCTCGAATGATCTGTTTACTGTCACCACAAGGACTGACGGACGCAAATAATAATAGCAGTGCACTCAATTTTGTGAGCCATATTAAAGAAATGACAACTTATGCTTTCAGGAAGTCTTACCATTACGGGTACTAATACATGTGTGTTTATATTCTGCTTCTTGATTTCGAACATCCTCTCAAGCAACATTGTTGGCTCCGGGAGTGAAGTGGGCTGTGTTCATAGACAGCTCTGGGGAGGGGGGCAGCCTTCATTGACATGACATCGCGTGAACATCGCGACATCGATCGACGAAATGATAATTTTACTAGACCGCAGATACACACCTTATACACAAAAAGCATATGTCGCTCAAAGTACACCATAATTAAACGATCAAGAGTCTCTGCATACATGCACTGAGGATGTTCAGCATTTATGTAAAAAATGAAATATTTGTGAATATTGAAATATATTGTAAATATGATTCTCATGTATGTGAGATATTTAAGTATTTTTTGTAAGTGAAATAGTTAATTTGCAATTATGTTATATGTGTAATAGTATAATATTAAAACTAGTTGTCATGGGAACATGTAGACTAGTACTATCGTTTCGTATGTTGTGTATGGTCGAGAAGGTGTTTGTTACAAGTGAACAAACCCAATCTGGGGGGGCTGTACAACACCAGTAATATTACCATATTTTAATCATTATGAAGCTTTTATGGCGGGGCAGAGCTAATTTCATTAATTTTGAAGCAAAATCAGATTTAAAAAGGTATAGTTACAAGTAGAAGGGTAAAGGGGTCAAATCTCCTCATATAATAGAATTATTTTGGCTAAGATTTACTATAAATACGACTAGCAGATACGTCTCTGCCTCCTTTCTGTTCGTGTTTCTATTCTTTTCGTGTCTAATTTCTGTTCGTGTCTAATTTCTGTTCGAGCAGATCTCCTAGATAGGTCAGGTCCGTTTTATTCCTTCGTGTCAGTTTGAGAATATGACGATCTGTGAACAGATTTTATCATTGTGTTAAATAGTAAATAAATGTGACAATTTTATATCGAGTTTATTAAATATCGTGTTATTTGTGTGAACTGAACAACTTTGAAAATACAGTAACTTTCGCAGTGCAAAATTTGTTAAAATTTTATTTAATAGAACATAAAGACGATCGTTGACTTTTCAAAATAATTTCACAAGTGTTTAGCAATGAAGTGTTGGCTTCCAATATTATTGAAAAATTAGGAAGTGAAATAATAATCTGTGAACTTTCAATTACAAAATATTTCATGAAGGGCGCATTTAAAGGACATATCAGAAATATTAATACACACTTTTTTTTAATAAATAACATTTACTCGTTACATAAACGTTAGCTTATCAGTAACTTAAGCCCCTGAAAGAACGACGTGAATTTCTCATACATCAGAATATTGCCAATTTAGCAGAATTAAACTAGAATAACAATGAATACTTTTAAAATAGTACATTGAAAACCTACCTGCAAGAGACTACAGTAATATTCTACGCAATAAAGCAGGAGTACCCACCTACCATTCAAACAGACAATCCAACGAAAATTCGGAGCCTATGCATCCTATACGGACTAAAAGCTAACTGAAGAAGAAGAAGCTTGTTACACTGCAGCGATGTGACCCAATACTGATCACCGCAGAAGAAGTTTGGAAGCAGGTGAATGCAGCGTGGACGGCTGTGGCACAGGAAAACATTCGCGCCTTACATGCATCGACGTCATCACTCATGGTACAAGTTATGCTGGTCCCATTCGAGCGATCTGACAAGGAGCCCACATGGGTACCGGATTTTAGTTTTTTTTTCTATATTTATGGTACCTGAAGTTCAGAACTCACATAGCCACTCGACTTCAAAAATTCTTGAGAAAATCGACTTTGAACTTATGCAGGTACACGTAGTACCGATAATTAAATCAATTGCAGCATATGTCAGTATAGTTCACGTGGTAGTGTTCTAGGCTTACAACCAAAGGGTTGGTGGTTCAAATCCCGCCATGGTGGATATTTTGTTGTTGTGTAGGAATACTTGCACAATTTTAATATCTATTGATACTTTTTATGAAAAATGCACGTAATTTTGTTTATTCGTAATTTTCTATAATTTATAAAATGTTGTTAATAATGAAGGTTTCAATCAAACAGTAATGGCTTCACAATTAGTTGACGACATCATATTGGTGTCGTGTGTGTGTTCTTTCGAACATATCCGAACGTCGTTGAATGTTAAGTTTGTGAAGAGCTACAAAGCTGTTTTTGGAAAGTCATCTCCAAACATAGGAATAGCTTTCCATGCAGCTAACCTCCTCAACCATCGTTTCAGGTGACGACAATATGTTCAGCTCGTCTAGTTACACGTAAAAAAAAAAAAAACTGACACAACACATGGGAATAGAGATCCCAAAATGTTGTATACAACTAACAATTCGAAATATATATATATATATATATATATATATATATATATATATATATATATATATATATATATCCGTCATAGTGGGGCTCGACCACTGACTACGGCTGTGAGGGCAAAACGATTACAAATTAAAAAAATAAATAAAATAAAATAAATTCAAATGTTTGTAAACCTATCGGACCATACTGCGTGGTCATCAGTCCGTAGGTTACAAACTAAGGTAAACTAACCTAAGGACAAAAAACACACACACACACACACCCATGCACCAGGGACGACTCGAATCTCCTACGGCGAGCAACCGCGCGTCAGGCAGCGAGGCGCCTTAGACCGCTCGGATTTGTTCGTTGTCGTTCGACGTGTCCTTGGCTCAGCTTGGCTGACCGGGCACGCTGAGCCACGGTGCCTTTTACCCACCTAAGCTATACTGACAGATGCAGCAACTGTTTTTATTATTGGTACTTACATGTACTTCCAAAACTTCTAAGTAGATTTTCTCAAGAATTTTTGAGAGTTGAGTCAATGGCTTTGGCTGATTGTTATTTAAGTTCTGAACTTATGTACCATATATATGTGAGTGACCAAATTATTCACTGGAAGTGTTCGAAAATGTTCAAATGTTTGTAGAGCATAAGGGACTTAACTGCGGGGTCATCAGTCCCTAAACTTACAAACTACTTATGAACTACTTACGAACTAGGACGGCACAAATATCGATGCCCAAGGGGGGATCCGAACCCCCGACCGTAGTGGCCGTGCAGACCGTGACTGGAGCGCCTCAGTCTCCTCGGCCACCGCGGCCGGCTGGAAGTGTTCGAAATATTCGTTAAATCCGATGAAATCGAGCTTAGTTATCCACAAGAATTCAGTAGCTGTTCAGGTTCATTAAGTCCATATATAATAATAATTTTGTGTGGCTCATTGGCCTGGTGCAAGTCTTTCAATTGGACACCACTTCGGCGACTAGCGTGTCCCTAGCCTACCCCAGTTATCCAACCAGGGAAAGGGAACCTACAGCTTAACGTGGAATCCGAACCACGTGTCGTTTCTGGCGACTCCTCAAATCGTTGAGAGGTGACGGGTGGGTTAAAGTGCAGACTGAAAAAATTCGAAGTCCGACCGGGTTTCGAATCCGCGAACATTCGGTTTCTAGGCGAGCACTTTACCCCAAGACCACCGGGTCCGACATAAAATCCCTAAAAGAAAGTCTCCATGAAGCCGAACATAGCCTTCAGTGATCGGATGATCCAGGCAACACCACCTAGAGAGAAGGCCGCGGCGCTCTCGTGTGACGTCAGGCAGAGTAGGTTGCGCGCGCATAGCTTACTGGGTAGCTGCTGGGGCACGGCCCACTATGCCGAAACAGCGAGCCAGTCAGCTATGCGCACGCAACCTACTCTGCCTGACGTCACACGAGAGCTCCGTGGTCTTCTCTCTAGGTGGTGGTGATTCAGGCCATTTCACGTAAAAACAGTCCAAACTCTTAGGGAGCCAGACCCGTGTTGACAATTTTGGTCTTTGGTTTCATTGGGTCTGCGCAACACTCGAACACTACCATCAGTTCTTAGCACCTAAGCCACGGTTTTGCAGTCGTATAGGGCGCCACGGATATGGTCGGGAATATAGCAGAGGCTGTGCAGGTGTTGTCGCGCTATTAGCAGCCGCACTCTAGTCGGTCGTCTGCTGCCACAGCAGAGAACTGCGGCGACTGCCAGGTGTGGTGGCCGGGTAGCTTGGCCCTGCGCGGCTTGGCCGGCGCCTGTCGCCTGGGCTGGGTCAGGTGCGGCGCGGGCGCTGGCTCAGGGTGTGGGTGTGGGTGTGGGCGTGGGTCCCTGCGGCCAGATTGTGCGGCCCCGGGGCGCGCTAAGACGCGCGCAGCCAGTTAGCAAGTTGCGCGCCTTCTCTGGGGCGCCATCGCCAGCCGACAACTCGCCGCAACTGCTAATGTCCGGCCCGGGACCGCCGTCTGCTACCTGCCCGCGGTGCCCTCTCACTGCGACCGCGGTCACCACCCTCGCCGTGACAGACAGCACACCGCGCACGTTAAGTCGTCGTCACACGGGTACGGTCAGCACCACCTACAGAAGAAAGCCTGCGCACGACGTCACAACATGGCGGCGGTGAGAGGCTTAGAGTCTTCTGAAAGATTGTCAACATTAGCAGTGCACGCTATTTATAGTGCATTCTTTCGTTCAGGAGTGTATTTATTACGTAAACTGTTGCTGTCTACGGTGTGATCGCTACGCTGGACGATTTGTGTGTGTGAGAACAACGTGCGATCTCTTTTTTACTGACAAAATGTCGTTTCGCTGTTCTATGCCGAAATGTAGTGGAAATTACAATTGTTACTGTCTTCCAAATGTTCAAATGTTTGTAAATCTATCGGACCAAACTGCGTGGTCATCAGTCCGTAGCTTACAAACTACTTAAACCTAGGTAAACTAACCTAAGGACAACACACATACCCATGCCCCAGGGAGGACTCGAACCTCCACGGCGAGCAACCGCGCGCTCCGCAGCGAGACGCTTTAGACCGCTTGGCTACTCCACCGCGGCTATTACTGTCTTTAAACGTGCGAAGAAGAAGAAATGCATATCAAAAATTCCCAGGATAACTTGGCTCCTTCTTCAAGTTAATGAGTAAGTTTTAGTTTTTGTTTAACCTTATAAAAGAGTTTTAAGTCATGTCTGTTTACCGTTGGATATTGCGATTCATTTTATTTACGTAACTACCCCCATTAGCTTATTCTTCTCCGGACGTTTAAAGAGTGTAACTTTAAGGCCACATTCGTAACATTTCGGCACAGAACAGCGGCCGGCCGCGGTGGCCGAGGTGACTGAGGCGCTTCAGTCACGGTCTGCACGGCCACTACGGTCAGGGGTTCGAATCCCCCCACGGGGATGGATATTTGTGCCGTCCTTAGTCTTAGTTCATAAGTAGTTTGTAAGCTCAGGGACTGATGACCCCGTAGTTAACTCCCATAAGTTCTACAAACGTTTGAACATTTGAACAGAACAGCGACACGGAATTTTGTCAGTAAAAAAGAGATCACATGTTGTTCTCAAACACACAAAACGTCCAGCGTAGCAGTCACACCGTACACAACACCAATTTACGTAATAAATACACTCCTGAAAATAAAAAAGAATGCACTATAAACAGTGTGCACTGCTAATGTTCACAATCTTTCAGAGGACTCTAAGCCTCTCACCACCGCCATGTTGTGACGTCGTGCGCAGGCTTTCTTCTATAGGGAGCGCTGGTACGGTCGACGCGCCGAGTTTGTGACGTCACAATGTGCGAACTGCACGTAGGCGAGGATATTCGAACGCCCGTCTCTTCACCAACGAGATGCGAGAACGCCTCCTACGTAACACACAGGCTATCCGGGCATTACCGTCTAGAGTAGGGGTTGTCAAATGGACTAATGAGAGCGCAGATGCCCGCGAGCGATCACAATGCTTGCCGCGGCAACGCCACTTAGAAGGGGACCTCCAGGTCTCGGAAAGTAATTTCGGGAAGGGACTTTGCACGGTGGTATTATAACTCAAGTGTCTCTACTCACACAAGTCCTATAGCGCACTAACCAGAAAATTTCGAGAAAAAGGGCTCTAAAGTTTTTAACGGAGCACTGTGAGTGAATGCTGTGCTGCAGCAGGGTCACGTAGCTCAGGTCTTAGTCGGCCCGCCGCGGCGGAGCGGCCGAGCGCATTGAGGCGCTATGCTCCGATGCGTGAGGCCGTTACCGCGACGGGGGTTCGAACCCCCTCTCTCCTCGGGCATGGATGTTTGTGCTGTCCTTAGTATAAGGTAATCTATAAGCGGTTTGTTTAGTGACTTATAACCCCGCAGTTAAGTCCCATAAGCATAACAAACATTTGACTTTTTTTTTTCCTTGTAGCCGTTGCGGTAGCTCAGCGTTTTGGCGAGAGGGCGAAATGCTATTTTTAATAATAATTAAAAAAACTGAGCCAAGAACGATCAACATAGAACAAAAGACGAACACACGACCGCAACGGAACAAACTAACGCAAGGGCAAATAAATAAATAATAAAAGGTGGTACCCGTTTGTCACGTCGACGACCCAGGTTCAAATTTATCTTAAACGAATAATTTTCCTTTTACTTATATTTTTGACAGTTCATTACCGTCTGCCAGTTTGCATACATACCTAAGGGCAACAGCAAATACTTTGCTTCTGCATGACGAAACAGGTTCCTCAAAATTACAAAAAAATTTTAAATGTTTGTAAATCTATCGGACTGAACTGCTGGGTTATTACTCCGTAGCTTAGAAACGACTTAGACTAAGGTAAACTATCCTAAGGACAACACTGACACATATACACGAGGGAGGGGGGGGGATCGAACCCCGGACGGCGAACGGCCGCGCGCACCACAGCACGGCGCCTCAGTGCGCACAGCTAAGCCGCCACGGCACGAAATTATAACGATTGCTTTATAACATTTCCACATCTTACAAGAGTTTAATTTTGTAATAAAATTTTAATGACAATAATATTAAAGTTTTAATCTACCTGCATTTATTGTAAAATTCATTTGGAATTATTGGACTTTTTAAAAAGAAGATGTCCTAATCAGTATTTTAACCCTCTAATGCATGACTTTTTATTTGAAGCTATAAAAACTACCACGATTAATGTATAGTGCTTATATACTGAGAAAAATATTGAAAAAAAGTTCCTTAAAATAATTATAAGCTACTAGCAACAAAAAATTAATACCTGGTCAGCTATATAGTGCTTCCACGATGTACCCCATGCAGTAAATATGACTATGCCTCTAATCTTTCCAGAAAGTGTCTCATAATACAACAGTAGTATGTGAGTGACTACTTTTATATGGCAGAGGAGGAATAGTAAAGTAAACAAACGTATGACACAGAAATTTTTTGGGTGTTGTACCGCGTCATGATGTAAGAAGGCTATTACTTTAATAACCGACGTTTCGGCCAACGTTACAGTGGCCTTTATCTGGGTGTACTGTATACCCAGATGAAGGCCATTGTAATGGTGGCCGAAACGTCGATTATTAAAGTAATAGCCTTCTTACATCATGACGCGGTACAACACCCAAAAACGTTTATGTCAACTGACTCCGTTCGCGGAAGCCTACGTAATTATATAAACAAACGTACGTGTTAGGAGGAACTCAATGCAGCTGTCGAACTGAATCAGTAGCACTCTGCAATTTATAATTTCTAGGATGCGCTACTAGCTTATATAACACTATGTATTGAAGCACCTACAAATGAATTTGTGGTACAATGCTGATCAGTTTGAGAGATAATGGAAAAAATAAGGTATGTAGCTGATCAGCTACACTAAGCATTGAAGGGTTAATTAGTTGCAACTGTCAAATGTTCAAATTTTGTTAAGCTTAAGGCACTTAACTCCGTGGTCATCAGTCCCTTAACTTACAAACTACTTATGTACTACGTTATACTAAAGACGACACAAACTCCATGCCCGAGGGGGGATTGGAACCCCCGACCGTAGCGGCCGTGAAGACTGTGACTGGCGCGCCACAGACCGCTCGGCCACTGCGGCCGGAGGTTAAGAAACGTTGACATCAATTTTGTCTTCTAATAACCTTGTTTCTTTTACTGTTGATATAAATTTCATTACAATACATTTATATATTTAAATTCGTCTGCATACATAGTGTAATCGTAAATATCTTAACTGCTTGCCGGCCGCGGTGGCCGAGGGGACTGAGGCACTCCAGTCACGGTCTGCACGGCCACTACGGTTGGGGGTTCGAATCCCCCCTCGGGCATGGATACTTGTGCCGTCCTTAGTATTAGTTAGCTCATAAGTAGTTTGTAAGTTTAGGGACTAATAACCCCGTAGTTAAGTCCCATAAGCTATACAAACATTTGAATTTTTTTTTCTTTCTGCTTGCAGATATGACGTCTATTTGTAGAAGACCGCTAGTAGAAAACAGAAAACTAGGCTTCGCTGCAATTTTTAGATGTGATAAGAAAACAAACCAAACAACAGAATAAAGTTTAAGAAGATGCGAATGCATATCCGTAATATGAATGCGTTCGACCAGACTAGATTAACTTCCGACGTTAGCAAATTAGCAAACACCACTACAGACACTCTGCGCAAGTGCATTTTCCAGCACAATCGGACATTTAGAATTCTATACGTGACACAGTCTGTTTATTATTGACGTCACCGACAAACTCGCGATGTGGGTGGCTGCTGATTTTCACGCAGGCACGAAAGGCGCACGCGTTTAGAGTAGTCGATATTCAGCAAAACGTCACTCGTGTAAAACTGGCTTAATAAGGCCTGTGCGCTGCCTGGCAAGAGTAGTCACAGCAACAGGAAACAATTTCTCTTATGTAGCGTTCTGTTGAGCTTAGGAATACGTGAATAAGCTTTCAATGTTATTTACGTGAAGCACAGTTCGAATGTATATTGGCATCAGACACTAGCCGAATACCAGTCAGATGCTTGTAACTCTAAGGGACTTTTATGTTTATTAGTCCCTAGGCTAACAAAATACTTAAACTAACCTAAGAACAATACACACCCTATGCTCGAACCTCTGACGGCGGGCAATCGTTACGTCACACACGATACATCGTGATCGTGTAGCTAACTGGGTGGCCTCTAAGATGGTTGAGTCCCAGCGGCCAGCGATTCTGCCACAGTCTACTCTGTGTTACGTGACACAAATAAATAAATAAAATAAAAAATTCAAATGTTTGTAATTCTATCGGACCAAACTGCATGGTCATCAGTCCGCAGCTTACAAACTATTTAAACTAAGGTAAACTAACCTAAGGACAACACACACACTCATGCCCCAGGGAGGACTCACACCTCCGATGGCGGGCAACCGCGCGCTCCGCAGCGAGACGCCTTAGACCGCTCGGCTACGCCACCGCGGCACGTGACACAATACCGCTTAGACTTTGTACCTAGATCATGCTAATCATGGACCCCAGTTCTTTTCAGTACATAGGTACGAGGTTTGGAGTCGACTGCCTGTCGAATCTCTGGCACAGTTCTGAAGCGAATGCCAGGAAGTGGTGCCTTCATCTTAGGAATCAAATCAAATCACAAGGACTTAGGTCTGGGGAGTATGATGGATGGTACAAAAGCCTTTGAGGAAATTCTAATTGACCTCCATCGATACGAATTTTTACTACCCCCTTACGACCCACAAGCTAGGGGATACTTAGAGTGGAAGTGAAATAATGATTAATATAGTTCCTTCATGCGAAATATCTGCTGTAGATATGAGACACGAAGACACGAACCTTGCAGTGTGCCTGTGTTGTTTTAGAACGTGCGCTGAAACGTTTTCACATAATTTAGCTCATATATTTATCGTAAGGAATCAAACGACACTAAAAACATTATGTATTATTTATAGTGTAATAATATGTTCATCATTCAAAATGGGTGGTCTGCTCCGTTGATATCGTGTCTGAAATACACATCGCAACCTTTCTTGTGGGCCGGCCGCGGTGGCCGAGGGGACTAAGGCGCTCCAGTCACGGTCTGCACGGCCACTACGGTCGGGGGTTCGA
The DNA here is from genome assembly GCA_026315105.1 of Locusta migratoria. Taxonomy (NCBI): domain Eukaryota; kingdom Metazoa; phylum Arthropoda; class Insecta; order Orthoptera; family Acrididae; genus Locusta; species Locusta migratoria. Next base: position 362,043,382 of record CM048746.1, on the reverse strand, counting down.
ATCCCCCCTCGGGCATGGATATTTGTGCCGTCCTAGTTCGTAAGTAGTTTGTAAGTTTAGGGACTGATGACCCCGTAGTTAAGTCCCATAGACTATACAAACATTTGAACATTTGAACTTTCTTGTGGACCACCACTCAGCAACACTACAGCTTTTTACATACCCAGGGCGATGAGCGGCAGCAAGCGCTGTGGGCAGAGGGCGAGGCATCGCAGCGCCGCCACCGCACGAGGGACGTGAAATTATAAAATTTAATTTCGATCGCTAAGACTCGCACTTTACCGCGAGGCCACGGATGTAGTTGATGTAGACGTCTTCTAATTGAACCAAAGAAGTACTGTATGAACTGCCGCAGTCTATAGTACTGCCAGATTGTGAAGATAGCCGGACTTAGAGCTAATCAACGCGGCCATGTTTATTGTCCCATGTCGCGGTCGGCTCAGCGGCGGCCGCTTGCCAGGTTTTCTGTCAAAGAGTGTACACTGCAAACCTCTCGATTCAGTTAGATTTAATTCCTGAATCTCTTTCAAAACTCAATTAATTTATGTCTGTGTGTTAGTATAATGATAAAATGAGTGTAATAGCAGTAAAAGGCATGTTGAGCAACGGAGAGGCGTGACGAATATATGGCGAACTTGTCTGGTCTTGAGCTACTCCGACTAAACAGACGACGGTTCAGAGAGAGTCACATGCTGATAAGACAGACTTAACAGAGAAGAAGAATAGTGTGTGGCACGTCGTTGTCATACTAAAGAAAAGTTAGGGATATGTTTTATAAATGTAATTAAAATCGGATTTATTTTTCTCTCATTTCTGTTATAATTCAGAGAAACAAGTGTCACTGCAAATTCAATAATCTCTATACAACTGACATACTTAATAATCATGATTGTGGTGCAGTATATACTATCAGAAACACTTTTTTTCTCGTTGACACCTGGTATGCTTTTCATATGTCTTATATTGAAAGATATATCGATATAAAAAGTTTTTGCAAATCATTGTTTGTTTGTTTAACTGCTTTTGCACGCAAAGTGTTTCCTTACTTAGGTCTTTATTCGTAGCTATTCCACGCTCCTGAGTACTAAGATAATGACATCTGCTTTTTTCTTCTTCTTTGACGGCAGCTGTGCTTGTACGTCCAGTATTTTATTACAATGGATTCCTATTTTGTCTCTGTCATCATTTCTAATGATAATTACGATAAGCAGCCATTATATTGGTTAGTAATTAGTGAAGCTATGCTAGTACTTTTGTAATTATTGAATTTCTGAAAGTAGTATAGAATTCAGGTTGAGAAATACTGACGAGAGACATTCCTAGCATCATCTATGCTTTAGCAGCGAGCTGAAGCTCCGCGAAGGGGTGGACATTGTGTTTCAATAAATTGTAGAAGGTACCCGATGGTAAAAAGAAATCGTTGCACTTACCTTTTGTCTCCAAATTTATTATTCAGTAGTAACGGAAATTTTAGCTTACATTGTTCTGTCATGCTTGCCGCAAAGTTTACTGAAACCAGAGACTATAGAGCGTAAAAATACACAATCAGCATCTTCGGTTTATAAAATTTCAATAAGTTCGTTTCCAGCTTGGGTCTGTATCGGCATCATACGAAGAATCCGATACCCACGTGGTCTCCTTGTGAGTACAGTACCTCGTGGCTGCTGCGCGACTGCCGAAAAAAACAGTCCAGTGTGGCAGGGATGCCGACGACTACTGTCGCGTCAAAAATAAGACCAGACCCATTCGACAGCGACAGTCGCGCGCGCAGACTTGACGGAGCGACAATTACAGCCCAGTGTGGCACCCTCCGTTTGGTACACTGTGTTTCATTCTCAGCCTGAAGCGTTCACACTGAGATAGGCGGTCCCAAAGACCTATATAAACAACAAACTGTCTAAGGTGCTACCTTACTTGAAACAAATTGAAAGCTGGGGCCACCATGTTTTACAACGTCACGTAGGCGTAACCAGTCGTCTGCTATAGCACTAAACCATATGACTTTCAATTCGTGCAATGACTTCTCTACCTACTTATTGTTATTTTTATAGACAAGCTAATATGGATAAAGGGTATGGTAGACAAATAGGAAATTTTAATTACAAATGTCACATATATTGGATCGGATAAACATCGCCTCATTCATACAACATGCCTTTTTACTGTCCTTTAAACAATATTAATTTCGTGTACATTTGCGTAATCTGCTTACCTCTTTCCTCCGCAGATTTGGCTTTACATAAATAATGTATTCTACAAATGAAGTAATGTTTGAATAACAGCTTTATTAGGCTGGAGTAATTAAATTTCTCCCAAAATTCCGAGGATACCATTAAGTGCTCGTAGTTGGTGAATAAAGTAGGTCTGTTTCCCAACATTCTAAATACATCTACATACATTCGCAAAGAAAATTTTTCTTCCTTATTGACGTTTCATGGTTCCACATAACCGTTTCTCCCACTTCGATTTTTACGAGATCTTTAGAGGGATTGAACACACTGTCTTTTATACCTTGTAATCTCATTTTTAGGAGCAAGGAGAACTTCCAAGCAATCTAAACACTGAAGTTGTTGCATACATGGTTTCTCTTCAAAATGCGATGAAGAAATGTATGCAGTAGGTTTCCACTTATCTCGCCTCATATTGGCTAACTATCGTTTTGTTGCATGTTACATGTTTGTATAGCTTATGAGACTTAACTACGGGGTCATCAGTCCATAAACTTACAAACTACTTATGAACTAGCTAACCCTAAGGACGGCACAAATATCCATGCCCGAGGGGGGATTCGAACCCCCTACTGTAGTGGCCGTGCAGACCGTGACAGGAGCGCCGCAGTCCCCTCGGGCACCGCGGCCGGCCATCGTTTTGTAAGTTCTTCATTTTTTCAAACGAAAACTGAAAAATATAATTACAGCTTACTTTCGTTACAGTTAAACGCGGTGGAGTAGCCGAGCGGTCTAAAGCGTCTCGCTGCGTAGCGCGCGGTTGCTCGCCGTGGAGGTTCGAGTCCTCCCTGGGGCATGGGTGTGTGTGTTGTCCTTAGGTTAGTTTACCTAGGTTTAAGTAGATCGTAAGATAAGGACTGATGACCACGCAGTTTGGTCCGATAGATTTAGAAAACATATACATAACCCATGCGACTATTGTATACAGAAATGTGGTAAGTACAAAGGACGAGTACACGAAATGTTAGAAAGGAAAACATACAAATACATACTGAAGGTACGATATTCCATCAGTCTTATTACTGCGATTCGTACAGTTATATTCTGCGCGTATACTCGGCATGATTTCAGCTTAATAAATAACCTTTCAAGCTTACTACGATACATGAAATAGGTCGGTCTAACTTTCGTATTCAGCGCACTATACGTTGAAAAAAAAATGGCTGCTGCACTTCCTGGTTGCTGGCACAAGGAGCGCTGTTAACCCAGAGATAGCTCCTCTATGTAGTTCACGTAGCCAGTGTGCCGGCATAGTCCGTGTGCCGGCAGCGTGTGACGCGCCTTGCAGTGGGCGCGGCCGGCGTCTGCCACGTGTGTGGGCGGCGCGCCCCCGCAACAGGTGGGCAGCGCCCTGCCGGCAATTACGCTCGCAATTAGCGCGTCTCATTAGGCCGCAAGCGCCGTCTTTGTCCACCAGCACAGTGGCCGCTGCAGCCGCCGCCAGCACTGTGCGCCAACACAATCTTCACCAAGTGCTACCGTTAATCACTGGAAGACCATCACCAGAACCTTCATTCACTGTAATCCAAAATGATCACAAGAAAAGTTTGGCGACATTTATTAACACTAGAAGTATTATGTCGGTCTTTTTTACCAACAGGGATGTTTCGAGTTCGCTACCCCTCCATATACATAGTAGGACCAATCCTTCTCAATCCTTTTAATCATTTACAGAGTAGTTCAACTCACCAACGTTTCAGCCCCCAAAACCAGGGTTTTTCGACCGCTTTTCTAATAAAAAAGTTCGGCGATCTCCCATGCCCTTAATTAATCTAAGTAAGTTATTTAAAAAAACAACTATTTTATTTTGTTTCTTATAAATATGTGGTATCTGCATAGCCATTCATGTCTGCCTGAAACTTACACTAGCAAAAACGATTTAAAATTGAAAAAAAAAAGACTTCATAACTACAAGTATTAGGTCAACGGTTCTGCTGTCATGAGCCGGCCGCGGTAGTCGAGGAACTGCGGCGCGCCAGTCACGGTCTGCACGGCCACTATGGTCGGGGGTTCGAATCCCCCATCGGGCATGGATATTTGTGCCGTCCTTAGTGTTAGCTAGCTCATAAGTAGTTTGTAAGTTTAGGGACTGATGACCCCATAGTTAAATCCCACAAGCTATAAAAAATTTGAACATTTTGCTGTCATGAATAATAAATCTTATTGCTTAATTTGTGGCGACGAGTTGTCATGTGCGAGTATGAAACCATCAAATCTGATGCATCGCTTCTTAATATTTCAAGTATGCTCATGAACTATGAATTTCTTTGAAATTGTGCTGAAAACCCTTAACCAACAGCAAATACTATCATCCAATAGTAAAATTGAATTATTAGTCGATTAAAATAATTCTACATTGAGAATTCGTTACCAGCAGCAAACTACTATGAGCCAGTAGTAAAAGGATATTGTTATATATTGATGTCATGTCAGTGATTGTTTTTCTGACGTAGCAATATTTCAACATATGACAACGTCATACAAGAAGATTGCAACCATTCTCAATATCTGTAGCAGTACTGCACAAACGCTGGTAAGACGCTTAATTACGAAGTCATAATGAGGTAGAAAAATGGTTTCCTTGTTACGCGTTTCGGTCGGCCCGAAATCAAAAGTGTCATAGGTACAATTGATTAAGGGCCACCCGAAACATGTCACAAATAAGCTATTTATTCACCTACTACCGTTAATGTTAATGTAAAAAACACCATTCGCAACAGTTGATTGATGGTCAGAAAATAAATTACATCATACTTACCGATGACTTGTCAACTAAAAAACTTTCACGGAATCCTGTCACTTCTGTCACAGTAGCTGAACGTCACGAAACGAAGGTTTGCTGTCGAACATGCAGCTACTACATCCTCCTGCGACCGAAACCCCTCCCCTCCTCCCTACAGCGGGTCCCGACCTACCGGTTGAAAAACACTATCCTAATCCAGCTAAAAGTATGAATAATTTATGTCATACCAGTAGCACCATATAGGTAATTTCTGACCCAAACACAGTTTAACACAATTTGATACCGGCAAAAATTATTTTTTAGACACACAATAATTTTTTGTCCTGTCTCCTCATTATTCACAGGACTTTGAGCATATTACGACATTTTAGGCCAAAAAGAACGTGAAATACAAAAATACGGAAGTCGGGCGACTTTTCGTTTAGTGGCGACATGCAAATCTAAGACACGACACTGGGAATCCAAAGAATAAACCACACCTCTATCTGAAGCACGGCTAATAGTTCTATGACACGACAGCAGATGTCAATTTCTTCACCCTTACGGAAGTTTCCTTTCTAGTATTGTTGGTCATGATGAGTGATTTGAGGCATTATTTTTGCAGTAACAGGAGTTTATTTTCGTTAGCGTTCGTCATTGACGCTGCAATGGCAAGACGATGCGGGCTTACGTATGTCCATATTCTCTACTATCGATGTTTACCGATGCAGGGGACGAATCTGGTAGTGATATGAGCACAGAAGAGGGAAACTAATCAGTTCCAATGGTAATTGCTAACAGAATCTGAAACATCTGCCGATATTTGCCTCTTGTACAACTTAAGCACGTACCATTATGCCTCGGTTTTCGAAGTAATAAGTGCGCTACGTCTTTCTTCTACTCTTTGGTTGTCAGATTTATGATGTCTTTATTCTGAGTAACATGCATGCTATACGTCATGTCAATGACAATACTGAGAAAAAAGTTACAGAAACACTGAATTTTTATAATGAAACTGACATTCCACTCGATATAGTTGACGAAATGGCAAGGCCCTATAGTGTCCGTGCGAACTGGCACCCACTGATGATCGGTGCTTGTCTTATACAACGTCCATGACCTTGCAATAATCAATGCTAACACCATTTTTAAGTTATGTACAACTAAGAAAATTTCATGGCGAGATTTTCATGTCAGAAAGGCAAACGAGCTTCCTGCCTCTTACAAATTGCAAAGAGGAGCCAATCTCCCTTTCCAAGTCCTTGGCACCGATCCTAGCCAATATGTAAGTAGTAGGGATTGTCAAAGGTTTTAGGCAAATGAAACATGGGAATAAAACCTGAAATGTGTGCTTGAAATAAAACAGTACGTGTCCAAAAGCTTCCACGAAAAAAATTTTGTTCTATGTCCGAAGTGTGAGATTAAACAATACTGTCCAACTATTTGTTCCTAAATATTTCCAAAGACTTAAAATTACAGACTGAAATTGTCTGTTTCTACGGTTTTGTACCTGGACTGCAATAAGAAAGAAAACATGTTACATTTTAGAACCTTTTACAAATACTCGTAACTTGTTTTATATTCCGGTAAAAGTAAAACTACTGAAAGTACTTCTATAAAACGCATGGTTTATAACTATTTCAATGTTTATATAAAAATAAAAATCTAAAAATTCTTATCTATTTTAATGATGTTTGATGGAAGACTGTGGAATTTCATCAGATTTAAAACAGAAATTACATTTATTTGTGGATTTTTAATTATTTAAGACTTTGTACTATACATTATATAGAACAAATTGTTTTTCTTGAACTTTGCATAAAGTCAACAGAGTGAAACCCAAAACATCACACAAATGCCAAAAAAAAAGGTGGTTATCTACTGTGGGTCAAAAAAGACCCATATGCTACTACTCGGGGTGGGGAAAACGTCAGTACTTCTACTATTTATACTATCACAAACTGTCGACTGTGACCCCTTTTGGAATCAATAGGAACGTCGATATCAAACAAATAGTCGCGTATCTGCTCGTATCAATAGAGAGTTGTCAGGCTACTGTGTATCTCGCTTCGCACTTAACAAGGTGCGCTATGTCTCCCGATAGAGACCCCCAACACAGGCTGGTATTTACAGAGCTGCCCGTGGAGATTCGCAGAGTCTGCTTTTGAGTGGAGACAGGGCAAGCCGAGGCAGTATGCATATCTCGCTGCTCATAGTAGTTCTGTCCAACCTACACAATGTCATGGTCTGTTGTTATCGTCTTCAGGCCGGAGACTGGTTTGATGCAGTACCTTCTCCTTAGTTACGCCATCTACCCACATAACCTTCATTAATATTCTATAGCACCATATACCAAAATTCGCTATTCTCTTCCTGTCTGAACTATTTGTCGTCCATGTTTCACTCCCTTACCACGCAACACTCCAGACAAATGCCTTCAGAAAATACTTCCTTACACTTAAATTAATATTCTATGTTAACAAATTTCTCTCATTCAGAAATTCTTTTCTTTCCATTGCCACTATTCATTTAATATCTTCTGTACTGCGACCATAGTATGTTATTTTACTGTCCAAGTAACAAAACTCGTCTACCATATTTATTGTTTCCTTACCTCATCTAATTCCTTCAGCATCGCCTTATTTTGTTAAGCTACATTCCATTACTTTTGTTTTGTTTTTGTTAATCATATATTCTCTTTTCAACAAACTCTCCGTTCCGTTCAACTGCTGTTGCAGGTCCTTTGCTGTCTCTGACAGAACTACATTGTCATCAGAAAACCGAATAATTTTTATTCACCTTGAACTTCAATTCCATATCCAAATTTCTCTTTGCTTTCCTCCACAGGTTGCTCAATGTAAAAATTTAATAACATTTTGGAAAGGCTATAACCCTGCCCTACTCCCTTCTCAACCAACGCTTTCTTTTCATGCCCTTCGACTCTAATAACCGGTTAATGTACAAGTTATAAATAATCTTCAATTCCCTATATTTTCCCCTGCTCAGAATTTGAAAGACCATATTCCAATCAATATTGTCAAAAGGTTTCTCCAAATCTACGAAATCTAGATATGTAAATCAAATATTTGTAGAACTTATGGGACTTAACTACGGGGTCATCAGTCCCTAAGCTTACAAACTACTTACGAACTAGCTAATCCTAAGGACGGCACAAATATCCATGCCCTAGGGGGGATTCGAACCCCCGACCGTAGTGGCCGTGCAGACCGTGACTGGAGCGCCCCAGTCCCCGCGGCCACCGCGGCCGGCTCTAGATATGTAGCTTTGCTTTTCCTTACCCTATCTTCTGAAATAAGACGTAAGGTGTTCCTACATTTCTCCTAAATGTTTAAATGTTCAAATGTTAGAAAATCTATGGAACGTATTTTGATTATTAGCCCCTAGGCTTACAAACTACTTAAACTAAGGACAACACACACACACACACACACACACACACACACACACACACACAGACGCGCGCGCCCCAAGGAGGACTCGAACCTCCGAAGGCGAGCAACCGCGACTCCTCAGCAAGGCGCCTTAGACCGCTTGGTCACTCCCCAGCGGCTTCTCATAAATCCAAACTGATGTTCTCCGAGGTGGACTTCTACCACATTTTCCATTCTTCTGTAAATAATTCGTGTCAAAATTTTGCATCCATGACTTATTCAAAAAATGTTTGTAATTCTATCGGACCAAACAGCGTGGTCATCAGTCCGTAGCTTACAAACTACTTAAACCTAGGTAAACTAACCTAAGGACAACACACACACCCATGCCCCAGGGAGGACTCGAACCTCCACGGCGAGCAACCGCGCGCTCCGCAGCGAGACGCTTTAGACCGCTCGGCTACTCCACCGCGGCATGACTTATTAAACTACGATTATGTAATTTAACACCTGCCTGCGCCTGCTTTCTTAATTTCTGCAAGTCTGGGGGTGGAATGGCCGAGCGCTCTAAGGCGCTTTGCTTCGAATCGCGCGCTTACTCCCTGTCGGAGGTTCAAGCCCCTCGGACATGAGTGTGTGTCCTTAGTTTAGGTAGTTTATAAGCCTAGGGACTGATAACCACAGTAATTGAGTTCCATAAATTTGCAAACATTTGAATATTTTTATTTTGTTTGTTTCACACATCTTAAAAACCAGGTATAACATTTTTGTCTAGTCTTTGGGTCTACTCCAGGAGCCTTGGTTAGACTTGGCATGCCTCGTAATATGTCTGACCGCCTTTTCGAATGAGTTGGCACTCTGGTAACAAACTCGCATTGGGAAAGACGACGATCCAAACGCACCTCTGTCCACCCAGATTTAGGTTTTCCCGATTTCCCTAAATCATTAAAGAAAATTTTCGGGTCGGTTCCTTTGAAAGGGTACGGACGATTTACATCCCCCATTCTTAACCAAAAACAATGCGAATATAATCTCCGTCTCTAATGATCAAGCTGTCGACGGGACGTTAAGCACTATTCTTCCTTCAGCCCAGCGATGTGGTATTGACCCATGTTCACGACAAGCATGCTGATCCATGGTGCCTGTATAGTTGCCCTTAATTCGATGAGAATCGTGATGAGCGATCTGGGTGGCCGAATCAATCTTTGGAGCTGTCCACAATCAATCACGAGCAACTGTGGCTCTGTGACATGGCACAATGACGTTCATAAAAATTGCATAGCTGTTTCGCAAAAATTTAAGCTCATGAATGGCTGAGAAATATCTAGCTGAACATAAAGCATTTTCAGCAAATGACGAGATCAACTGAACCAGAGAACCCAGTGTGTTCCTTAAAAACATATCGCACGATGGCATTTGTTAGCACTAGCTTGCACCGTGCCTTGTTGACATCGTGACATCTGCGCCATTCGCGGACGCTGCCATCAGCACTTACCAACTGAAATTGGTTTTACAGCCATCCCTGGTACCGTCGATATGATCACGAGCCTAGTAGAGCCAACGAAGGCGAAGTGGCGCTGTTTGCAAAGACGCACTCTCCTAACTCAAGCTTTCGTCGTACGTCTCACATTGGTGCTTTTTTAAGTACTGATGCTTGTCTGATAACTCTTCGCAAACGTCACTGCTATATAAAGTGGTTGGTGCGGTTGAATAATTCACATTCACGAGTAAACAAATTAAAACGAGTCGCCTGAGGAAAAACAGAATAAACTGCTTATTATTTCAAAGCAGTGACCATAACTATCGATACATGTTCTCCACAGTTAGCCGCAATGGAGTGGCCGAGCGTACTAAGGTGCATGTGATAACTTTCACGGCGATACCTCAAACGATATCGTCTGTTGTACCATTCGTCAAGCACCGTACAAAATATTACGTACACTGCGATCTTCCTCTTCTTTTGATGGTAAAGTATGCAAGATCGGTATAAAACTGCACACTGGTGTCCAATTCAGCAAATAAATAATTTTCAGTTACGCATCATATTTACCTGTAAATAGACAATGATCGGCCCCTTGTTTTGAAGGTCGGGTGTGCAATGTTCCATCAAAATCTAAAATGAACGGAAGATTTTTATAAAGTACACTCCTGGCCGTTAAAATTGCTACACCACGAAGATGACGTTCTACAAACACGAAATTTAACCGACAGGAAGAAGATGCTGGGATATGCAAATGATTAACTTTTCAGAGCATTCACACAAGGTTGGCGCTGGTGACGACACCTACAACGTGCTGACATGAGGAAAGTTTCCAAGCGATTTCTCATACACAAACAGCAGTTCACCAGCGTTGCCCGGTAAAACGATGTTATGTTGCCTTGTGTAAGAGAAATGCATACCATCATGTTTTCGACTTCGTTAAAGGTCGGATTGTAGGCTATCGCGATTGCGGTTTATAGTATCGCGACATTGCTGCTCGTGTTGGTCGCGGTCCAATGACTGTTAGCAGAATATGGAATCCGTGGGTTGAGGAGGGCAATACGGAACGCAGTGCTGGATCCCAACGGCCTCGTATCACTAGCAGTCGAGATAACAGGCATCTTATGCGCTTGGTTGTAACGGATCGTGCAGCCACGTCTGGATCCCTGAGACAACAGATGGGGACGTTTGCAAGACAACAACCATCTGCACGAACAGTTCGACGAGCTTTGCAGCAGCATGGACTATCAGCTCGGAGACCATGGCTGCGGTTACCCTTGACGCTGCATCACAGACAGGAGCGCCTGCGATGGTGTACGCAACGACGAGCCTGGGTGCACGAATGGCAAAACGTCAATTTTTCGGATGAATTCAGGTTCTGTTTACAGCATCATGACAGTCGCATCCGTGTTTGGCAACATCGCGGTAAACGCACATTGGAAGTGTGTATTCGTCATCGCCGTACTGGTGTATCATCCGGCGCGATGGTACGAGGTGCCATTGGTTACATGTTTCGGTCACCTCTTGTTCGCATCGACGGCACTTTGAACAATGGCCGTTAAATTTCAGATGTGTTACGACCCGTGGCTGTACCCTTCATTCGCTCACTGCGAAACCCTACATTTCAGCAGGATAATGCACGACCGCATGTTGCAGGTCCTGTACTGGCCTTTCTGGATACGGAAAATGTTCGACAGCTGCCCTGGTCAGCACATTCCCCAGATCTCTCACCAACTGAAAACGTCTGGTCAATGGTGACCGAGCAACTGCCTCGTCACAATACGCCAGTCACTACTCTTGATGAACTGTGGTATGGTGTTGAAGCTGCATGAGCATCTGTACCTACACACGGCATCCAAGCTCATGTTTAGGCGTATCAAGGCCGCTATTACGGCCAGAGGTGGTTGTTCTGGGTACTAATTTCTCAGGATCTATGCACCCAAATTGCGTGAAAATGTAATCACATGTCAGTTCTAGTATAATATATTTGTCCAATGAATACCCGTTTATCATCTGCATTTCTTCTTGGTGTAGCTATTTTAATGGCCAGTAGTGTAGAAGGAAAATTGTCGCAGTAGAGACGTGTGCGCAAACGAGCCGTTTCCTAGATGATAAAGGATGTATGGTTCCAAGTCGCTAATGATGTCTTGTAAACATCATCCTAGTTAGTTCGCATTAATTTCAGATTTAGACTTTACTTTTAAAATTTACATGCATTTAATTCATATTTCACTGACTATAGTGAAACATCGTTCTGGTTAGTACTAATTAATTTAAAATTTAGAATTTACCGTATACCGTACATAGTTGACATTTCACGTATTGGCTTATCTGTTAAAGGATGCAATACTGTGCTCGTCTCTGCAATGAATTTCGAATGCCTTCGAAAACACCTGGACAATTTCTGAATTTTTCACAAGCATGTACAATTCTCCGCTCCAAATGTTCAACCGTAGTAACGGGTGCGCTGTACACTTCGCTTTTGAGAGGACCGCAGGTACAGAACTACAAAGGATTTAGATCAAGTGCACAAGGGGTAAACCGTGCGACATTACAAACAATGTCCTTAGTGACGGTTTGGAACCATACATTCGTAATTATCTCGCAAACTGGTCGTTTTCGCACCTTTGTTTACTGGGACATTTTTGCTTCTATTATCGTGTACTTCAAACCGTGCAAGTACAAGGTGTACAAGTCCATTTCAGCAACTGTGAGATTTAATTGCATTAACTCATATCGCGTAAAATGAGAATCAGGATGGTCCGACGGATGTTCTGAACAGCACACCTCGAACACCACGTTAATCTCTGGAACCGACAGAGAAAGGTGTTGTGGCCGGAAGCAGCGCGCTCGGTTGAGTAAGGCGTACCGTGCCGTAAGACGTCGCTGCAGGTGATGTCGGGGCTTCACCTGCCGCTGCGGACAGCTGTGGCCGCAGCCACGCATGACCGCGCGCTGCCCGCCCTCAGACTGTGGCCAGGACACCTGTCCTCTCCTGTCCACGCGGAAGGCCGACCACACACCCACCCACACCTCACTCACCGCCACTCTGCACACAACCACACAGTGGCGGCTGCTATCAAAGGGTGCGGTAATGGCCGGTAAAGCAATCCGAAGATTGGTTTGAACACCACATAGTGCTTTACTAGGCATGGTCCTGTTTGGAGGTGATTTGCCGTTGCCTTCCTGCGACCTACGAACTGACTTACCCAGCCAGTTATAGGGGGACCTACAGTTTAACGTGGTTTCCGAACCACGGTGCTACTCGGTATTTTTCACATGAACAGTACTGCCAGAGGTGAAAGACGTGGAAAGTGACAGATAAAAATCCTAGGACCTGGTAGGGATCGAACCCGCGACCATTGGATTTGTAGTCTGGCAGTCTACGACTGTGCAACCGAGGCGCACATAAAGCAGAGCGTCCGTATGTTTGTACGTGATGCATACAAATCTACAGTTTTGTTCCAATGTTATGAAACTTTGTACACTTAAGCTTCAATCCATGAGGACTGTCGCCGTAGGTGTAAGAATCACATACGATATATAGTACACGAGGTATGACGTCATAAACAATGACATGCGCAAGAAAACTGCTGCATTTGGGACAATGCTGCTCATTTTCTCCTAAACCATTGGACCGATTTCAACCAAATTTGGTACACACATTCCTTACCGTGAGGTAACAATTGCTGCATGGTTAAGAATCACATACGGCGCATGGTTCAAAAGATATTACGTCGTAATCAATAGAAATCGCAAAAAAATGCCATATAATGCGGCAAGACTTTCGAAATACACTATATAAGAATGACAGTACTTAGCGACTTGCAATATACTTTAAACATAATTTCAAACCTTTATTAAACTTTTTCTCGCTGGCAACAATAGTTCAATGATGAAAGGAAAAAAGTTTCTCGCTTTCCACTTTTCCGCTGTTTATGGAGTAACACTACGGCTCTCGGTATGACGTTACAATTTATAATTTGAACACTACAAATTGTAGCGACAGGAAATTTTACAAACAGTATACACGCATATAATTGAGTGTACCTTCTAAATTGTATCACTGTAGGACACGTAGTTCATGAAATACGAGCACATAAACAGTAACGTTCATGGAAAACCGCCCCATCACGCACCAAATCTTAATCTATTACTTCTTTACTACTAATTGTATTCCCAAGAGACTTTACAGACATACAGCCCTTATACAAATGAAAATATAGCCGCAAAATTGCACGAATAAACAAATAAATACCCGGGCAACCCCGGGTTTTCAGCTAGTATATATATATATATATATATACAGGATGAATCACCTAACACTTGCGAAAACGAAAAGTGCGATTGATGTGCGGTTTTCACAGAATGGATTTTTATGCAAACATACAGGGTTTTTTAATGGAACAATGGTTGTTTCTATCATGCAGTGGAATTTTTCACACCAGCTGTGTACAAAAAATGTTGAATGACATTTTTATCATGTTTAGTCTGGCACCTACAACCGTTCACAGTTCGGGGGCGGAGACTACGACAGCCTAGATGACTGGCTGTTGGTCATGAGACAGTAGGCCACGGGCTACTACTCGACCAGTCAGCTACGCTATCGCTGCCTCCGCACCCGAAACTTGGAAAGGTTATAGCTGTCAAACTAAAGGTGATAAAAATGGATTTCAAAATTCTTTGTACACAGGTGGTGTCAAAAATTCAAGTGCTTGACAGAAACAACCATTGTTCCATTTAAAAAATTGTATGTTTGCATAAAAAACACATGTTCTAAGTCATATTACAATCTGTTTGTTGGCTATAAACACGAGCCCCTGACTATCAATCCATTCTGTGAAAACCACACATCTATGCAATTTCCGTTTCCACAATATTTGCAGTTCAAGTCTTACGTGATTCACCTTGTATATACAGGGTGATCCATTGAAAGTGACCGGGCCAAATAAAATGTTTGTAGAGCTCATGGGACTTAGCTACGGGGTCATCAGTCCCTAAACTTACAAACTACTTATGAGGTAGCTAATACTAAGTACGGCACAAATATCCATGGCCTGAGAGGGGGGGGGATTCGGGCCAAATATCTCACGAAATAAGCATTAAACGAAAAAACTACAAAGACGTTCAAATGTTTGTAAATCTATCGGACTCAACTCCTGGTTTACTAGTCCGTTGCTTACAAACTACTTAAACTAAGGTAAACTAGCCCAAGGACAACTCAAACACCCATGCCCGATGGGGGACTCGAACACCCGACGGCGAACGGACGCGCGCACCGCAACACGGCGCTCCAGTACGCACGGCTAATCCGCCGCAGCAAAAACTACTAAGAACAAAACTTTTCTAGCTTGCAGGGGGAAACAAATGGCGCTATGGTTGGTCCGCTAGATGGCACTGCCATAGGTCAAACGGATATCAACTGCCTTTTTTTAAATAGGTACCCCAATTTTATTTTGTATTCGTCTAGTACGTAAATAAATATCAATATTTTATTTGGAACATTTTTTTCGCTTTGTGAGAAATGGCACTGTAATAGTCACAAACGTATAAGTACGTTGTACCACGTGACATTTCGCTGGTGCGGACGGTATTTGCTTCGTGATAAATTAAAATGGACCGTTTACAAATTGCGTACGAGGTCGATATGGTATTTATGTATGGCTGTTATGATCAAAATGCCCAACGGGGCTGGGCAATGTATGTTGATCGTTGTCCTGGAAGACATCAGCCACTTGTCCGGACCTTTCGTCGGATAGTTACGTTATTTAAAGAGACAGGAAATGTTCAGCCACAAGTGAACCATTAACCACGACTTGCAACACGTAAGTGTTTTAGCTGCAAGTTGCGACTAATTCGCACATCAGTAGCAGACAAATTGAGTGAGAATCGGGAATCTCGGAAACGTCAGTGTTGAGAATTGTACATCAACATAAATTTCACCCGTAGCATATTTCTATGCTCCAGGATTTGCATGGCGAAGACTTTGAACCTCGTGCACATTGTCACTGGGCCCAAAATAACAGATTTTTTTCACGCGTACTGTTTAGTGACGAAGCGTCATTCACAAACAGACGTAACATAAACCGCCATAAAATGCACTACTATTGGGCAACGGAAAATCCACGATGCCTGCGACAAGTGGAACATCACCAATGTTGGCGGGTTAATGTATGGTGTGACATTATGGGAAGAAGGATAATTGGCCGCTATTTTAACGATGACAATCTAAATGGTGCAATGGATGCTGATTTCTTACGTACTGTTCTACCGATTTTACGACAAGATATTTCACTGCATGAGGAATGGAGATGTACTTCCAAACGATAGGTGTCCGGCACATGTCTCGCATCTTAAATGGAATATTTTATGACAGATGGATTGGTCGTAGAAACATCATACCATGGCCTGCACGTTCGCCGGATCTTACATCCCCGGATGTTTAGTTATTTAGTTTTTCGTGTTTTGCTGTGTTTATTTTGTGGCGCGATATTTCATGTTTCTCGCGTATCATCTATATGGCAACAATAGCCTAATGTGTAACTACAGAAAAATACAGGAGAAAATTGTGAAACTAGAGAAGAGCGGTCGCCGAGATTAATTCTTCTGTCAATGCTTCGTTCCTCAGCTAAATCGGAAAACAATAGAACTAACGAAGTACGGCGATATGTACTCCTAGACAACAGCTACTTTGGCCGATTCCGGTGCTACAGGGGCCTCGAATTTTCAGCTGTAGACGACTCCCAGAACTCCAAAATTAACTGAAAATCTTTCACAAACGGTTGTTGTCTCAACAGCCACGTTTAAAATTGTAAGAAATATATTTTCCTAAAATTCTACAGGACGCACCCGTAAGCGTCCTAGGTCGCACCAATGCGACCTGGCGCACACTCAAGCCCTTTCTATACGAGACGTGCAACACACACAAGGAAGTCGTTGTCAGCTGCAGCGCCTTTGCGATAAACCGTCGAACTACAAAGAAGCGTTCAAACGGTACGCATTTGTTGAGTCGTCTGCTTCACGCGTCTACTTCGTTTGTTGTCAACTTACAGCAAATGAATCGCCGCGTTAACATCACTTTTCGAAACTGTATGATATATTTTGTTGATTAAAACATTTGTGTTTTAGACTGCCACTGTGAAACTGTATTTAATAGTTTTCTAGCAGTTCATGCGTAATTACGTCGCTCACTTGTGTTAACGTCCTCATTATAAAATGCGATTGCATACTTCCAGCCCCTGCGGTTTGAAGCGCCTATGTATATGATGAACAAGCTCAGGTGTCTTTACATAGACCTTTCACCTTGATAAAGCTTCAAGTAATGCTCACCGAAAACAAATATTTCATCTGTTAACTACAGCATGTTTCAGGAAAAATAGCAAATATTTTAGAAGATAATAATAAAGACGATTTGCAGTTACAATTTCATGCAACGTGTGTTCAGTTTTTATTGGGTACAGAGATACAGCTCTTGGTATGTACAACAAACTGATTAAGATATTTTGACTGATTCTTTCGTCGGTTCTTGGTAGATCACTATATTGACTTATTTAAATAACCAGTTTTCGACGTAGTTTAAAGTCTGAATATGCCTAGTAAGCCGAAAACCGGGTAACTAAGTGGAAATGAACGTGTAGAACATACACAAAAATTCTACTTTTAAGTAAGTATGGTGTTATACTACCAAGAACCGAAGGATAAATCAGTGAAAATTTCTTGATTTACATTTGCTCTACGCTTGTTTGGATTTCATATTAACAGCTATATTTCTGTATTCAATAAAAATTGTACCCAGGTTGTATTAAATTTTTAAAGCAATTCCTCTTTAGTACCACCTCCTAAAATAGACTGAGTCGAGAAACTTCGTTTCTCTGAGCAGGAGACTTTCTCAAAGAAATTCGCGACTTGGCTTCGTTTGTCAGCTAGGTTCCCCATTCGGTCGTCTGCACATGCGCGAAGACTTCCATATGAGTGAGAATAGGATCCATCCTACGTAACACCACATCCCGACCATAGCATTAGAATCACGGTATGCCGACAGTTTTCATCGTTACGTAATTTTAATATTTTGTTAAGAGGCAGAATTTTCTCATTTTTCAAAATTTTTAGTAAATTCAAATTATATCAGCGTAATTCAGAGAAATAGTATCTAGGGAATACTTAGGTCAAAACATCTCGTATATCAGAGATCATTTGTCAGATTGCTATTATAAATAGTACCCGCAGTTGACTTACTCTCTCTATGTGTTTAGCTCTCTGTGTGTTTAGCTCTATGTATTTAGCTATCGATGTGCTTAGCTTTCTCTACGAACTCAGCTGTTTTTGTAACGAGCTCTCAGTGCTTATCTAAAATATTTTACTCGGTTAAATTCCAAGATAGTAAAAAACCCGAAAAATATTTAAACTTTAATATAAACTTTCATATCGTGATCATATGCGAAAGCGAACGTCTTTGGACTTTGATCGGGACAGGCTAGGACGGAAGAATTAGAAAATAAACTGAAGAACATTCCAGAGAGATTAATACAATCAAACTTTGGTGAAAATAATAACGAATTGTTGAACTTATAAAGTATGTACTGTGAAAGTGTAGTGAATGTAACTATTGATTTCAGAATAGAGAATCTATGAACCTTAAAAAATCTTAAACAGTTATTCGAGTATTTAGTTCCCTAATATTGTCCCAGCATATTCTAAAAGTGAAGGAATATATCTAACAGTTTTGGTCAGGAGAAACTTATGGTGAGATTTTCTAAAGAATAATTCTATAAAGGAGAAGGATCAGGCAAAAACATTATCTTTGTGACGGGCGTCAAATTATCTGAACTACCGGGACTCAATGAATCAAATTTTTATTCTTTGGTTTATTAAATATCAGCCCCTGAGAAACAGATTTTCATGCTCAAACATTAAAATAGGTCTTTACGTATAATGAAATCCAGAACCAATATTTACAGTGAAAAATTCAACAAAGATATAAATTTTATTAACTGCGAAGAAATACCAGGGCTACCAACTGAATTTTCATACTGAGGTGACAAATAGAATTTTGAACCTATACATCCAATACAACGGTGGAAATTAAGACGAAATCTACAGCTTAAAAGTCGCAAGTTAAAACCCTAATATAAAACTAAGTCGACACAACTGTTGCCCCAGTCACAAATCAAACTATGTCGCCGCCCAGTCACACCTATTCCGTCTACTAGTGATCGTATGCGTGCATCTTTTGCAAGTGGATGTTTGTTAAGCTTATGGGACTTAACTACGGGGTCATCAGTCCCTAAACTTATAAACTACTTATCAACTACCTTATACTAAGGACGGCACAAATATCTATGCCCGAGGGGGGATTCGAACCCCCGACTGTAGTGGCCGTGCAAACCGTGAGTGTAGCGCCTCAGTCTCCTCGGCCATCGCGGCCGGCTTGCAAGTGGATTCGTCTACATTGTACGCGGACGGTGTGACCGGTGCATCATGGGTAATCTTCCCTTGTAGAAAGGGCTTTAGAGAACACTGGTGTAGACTTTTGGCGTTGTTCAGTTCGTTCGTGACGTCACCACGGGAGGTTGAGCTCCTAAAAACCCAGGCTGAATCGTCCGCCATTTTTGCCCCAACATGGGCGCATCTGACAATGTTTATATTGGCGATGGTTGACCTATTCACGCAGTTTTCAACATTATTTTAAATGAATATTGCACACACTAAGCGTACCGGACAGTAACTAATGTGTATGGGCCTATAAAGATTTAGAATGCGCTTTTAATATAACAGATATCGTAATGTACCGGTAATATAACATAGATTCTCGCCGGGCAGCAGTGGTTATGTTGGCACCAATGGTAATCACGGCAACTCAGATGACCAATAAATGTTTTTTTTTTGTGACAACTTCAATTAAAACGGATTTAGAATGCGCTTTTAATATAACAGATATCGTAATGTACCGATAATATAACATAGATTCTCTCCGGGCAGCAGTGGTTATGTTGGCACCAATGGTAATCACGGCAACTCAGATGACCAATAAATGTTTTTTTTGTGACAACTTCAATTATAACGATTTTTTTTTTTCTGAACTGACAAGGTTACATACAAGAACCTGTCAACCAGTATTAATTCTGTTGCGAGTGAAACGAGCAGCAATAACATTTACTCTGTAGCTCGTGAAAAATATTAACGCAATTGTACACTTCATTGTTCATCTGTTGCCAACATAAGAATTGGAGCCCGGCGAGAAGCGTCGTAAAATTTTACCCAGTGCCGTATTTTGGAGTGTGTTATGCGACCGTAAGAGATGCTTCGACCTTATATATAAGTAATTGTGTAAAGTATTATTCAGTACGTTGAAAACTACTTATAAATGCACCACAATAAATATTCGTATCTGTGGTGTCGCACAAGTCTAAAGTGCGCGCCACGTACTTACGCCAAGCGCCGCCATGAACGCACGGCGCGGCGTTCTTACGACGTCAGCCAGGAGCGCCCTCTGCTGCAACTACGCTCGTGGCCACCACTGAACGACATCGTTCACTTGGGACTGAGGTAGGAACCAGTTAACACTTGTGAATCAGATAGGCACCAGTTAAGACATGGCTATCGGATAGGCACTAGGGCTCATCAGTAGGCAGGCAACTATGTATCAGCATTCTGCAGTCAAGAACTATGTAAAAGTTAAGTATTACTAAGTCTCTATGAAATATATATCTCGTTCTAATTTACTCTAGTGTTTCCAGTTTCTGCTGTCCCACTGGCTGGTCACCTCCGTACCTGCACACGCGTGCATCCTTTATTCCTGTGTCGGTCTCTTTCTACTCGGCCACCAACACCTACAACATACCGGCGGAAACGAGACACAAAAGCGGCGACGAGGCTGGGACACAAAAGTGGCGACGAGGATGGGATACAAAACTATCCATTTTGGAAACTGCGAAAAACTTCATTAAGTCACAAACGTTCTGCAACAAAGCTGCTCGAGCATCATTGACAGGGAGAAGTAAGGCAATTGTACATAACTGACATGTTAATAGCTACATTTATTACATATACTTACAATACATAATTGAGCGCCAGGCTCTGTTTCCCAGTTGCTTCTGCGACAATGTATCAAATTAAAATGTTTGTAAAGCCAATGGGACTTAACTACGGGGTCATCAGTCCCTAAACTTACAAAGTACTTATGAACTAGCTACAACTAAGGACGGCACAAATATCCATGCCCGAGGGGGGATTCGAACCCCCGACCGTAGTGGCCGTGCAGACCGTGACTGGAGCGCCTCAGTCCCCTCGACCACGACAATTTATAGCCCATATTTTTCTTCGTTCTGGATTGCTGGGAAATTTGAACATGCGCACTTCTTTGGTGCAGTGATTTGTGCGGTTCACAGCCACACATTTTCCACAAATTCTTCAGTAAATTCGATTATAAACTGCCTTTCCGGTCGCGACTCGTATATACCCACCAAGGAGGATAGATTCTAACCTCCTAGATACTCACATACAACTGTCCTGCTCATTGGGATTTAAAATGGCGGATAGTTCAGCTCGGACTATAGGAGCCTTAACGGGAGGCGGTTGTACAGGCTGACGTCACGGCGCCGCTAATAGCCGCAGGCAGCAGCAGCAGAGGCGGCAGAGAGAGTGGTTCGTTGTGGTGTGCTGTGGTGTGGTGCGCTGCGGTGTGTTTTTCCCCGCTGGGCGCCAGCTTTCATCCGTCGGTTAGCCTCCCAGCGCCGCAGTACAATTTGAACTTGGCCGTCCCGCGGGGCCCATCGCGGCGCGTACAACACATGAAACCCATGCCAATTGAGCGCCCCGCCCCACCCCCAAGACGGCGCCCCCGCCGCCAGAGACTTTAATTCGCTTTTTACCGGCCGTTGCCTCGGCGCGCTTCTTCTGTTTTCATTTGGGCCGCCCCCGCCCTGCCCTGCCTCGCCGCCTCTCGTTACGTCCTGTCTTCGGCGCGTTCGCGGTTTTTCTACCGCCACTCTGTCCTGTGCAACCGGGCTCCATCGTGCGAAACGAAAATACCTGTGCACAAACTGCACTTAGGGGGGATTCTCTGTAGTCATAATAATTACTGCCAATATTACTGTGTGTTTCCATTTTGATAATAAGGTTCATGTCTAACAAGGGGAGGCCGCCAATTGTGAAATTCAGATTCGATTCATACTGCGCATAATGAAAGCTCATGGCCACAGGTGTAATTTGGCAAAGCACCAAGATGCACTTCTCAGCCATTGTCGAGAAAATCGACAATTAACAATAACAACAACAAAAAATAATAAAAAAGTTGCATACCGCGAGATTCGATCCGGCGACCTTCGGATTACCAACCCGTGCGCTTACCGCTACGCCACGCGCCTGTACAATATTACAAATCGTAGAGATCGTAGAAAGTAGTTCGCCGCAACGGCTTTTTTTAATTGTCGATTTTCTCGACAACGGCTGAGAAGTGTATCTTGGTGCTTTGTCAAATTACACCTCTTCCCATGAGCTTTCATTATGCGCAGTATGAATCTAATCTGAATTTTACAATTGCCGACCTCCCCTTGTAAGATACAAAGCAGAGTGTCCGTATGTTTGTACGTGTTGCATACAAATCTACAGTTTTGTTCCAATCTTTATGAAACTTTGTACACGTAAGCTTCAATCCATGAGGACGATCGCCGTAAGTGTAAGAATCACATACGATATACAGTTCACGAGATATGACGTCATAAAAATGAGATGCGCGGAAAACTGCTGCATTTTGCGACAATGCTGCTCATTTTTCCCTAAACCACTGGACCTATTGCAACCAAATGTGGTACACACATTCCTTACCGTGAGGTAACAACTGCTGCATAGTTAAGAATCACGTACGACACATGGTTCAGAAGATATGATGTCAAACATTATGAATCGCAAAAAACTGCCACATAATGTGGCGAGAATTTATAAACATGCTATTAAACTGTGTCCCGCTGACAACCATAGCAAAATGAAGAGAGGAAGAAAGTTTCCCGCTTACCACTTTTCCACTTTCTATGGACTAAAACTACGGAATTCGGTATGACGTTACAATTTATAATTTGAACACTACAAATTGTAGCGACAGGAACTTTTACAGACAGTATACACATATGTAGTTGAATGTAGCTTCTAAATTGTATCACATTCCGATACGTAGTTCATGAGATATAAGCACGTAAACAGTAACGTTCAGCCCGCCGAGGTGGCCGAGGAGACTGAGGCGCTCCAGTTACGGTCTGCACGGCCACTACGGTCGGGGGTTCGAATCCCCCCTCGGGCATGGATATTTGTGCCTTCCTTAGTCTTAGTTAGTTCATAAGTAGTTTGTAAGTTTAGGGACTGATGACCCCGTAGTTAAGTCCCATAAGCTATAAAAACATTTGAACATTTTGAGTAACGTTCATGGAAAATTGCTGCATCCGACTGGAAGCGAAAGCAGTTTACTTCCATAGAGCTACAAGGAAAAGAACAGAATGAAATAGAGTACACCTAACGAATACCCATTATATCCCACAAATCTACCTTCAAGAGACTGCAGTTTCCATTAACAGTAGAACTGTACGTAAATTATACTAAATATTAAAAATGCTAAAACTATTTGTTTATGAAACATTTTCATTTATTTATTATTTCCAGAGTCAACGTATTTCGTGACGAAATTCAAGGGTACTGAAATGATACAATTATTTGCTTAATAATTTAAAAAGAAATCGAAGAATAAGTGGTATCAATAAACCCTTGGTTTGAAATTGGTGTATATCCGGAAAGTCAGAATCGGAAGCCTGGAACCTGATTTCTATAATATGTGCTTTCCATGCAGCCTGGCAGATATTTAACATCCCGGGCAACGCCGGGTTTTCAGCTAGTACCAAATAACGCCCGGTTCCTGATAAGGCCCACTCTCATTTTCCAGCATAGAAAGTTTGAAAACAGCGCTAAATGTCGTTGGTAATGATAGCTTATGATAACTAGTGGACAAGGCAACAACTACTTCCGCACTCACTCTCCTGCCGGCCATTTTACTTTCAGTTGTGCTACGGCGTTCAGCGAAGGACGGCTGCTTCTTATTTTCACGGTACGTTTCATTTAATGCAATCGCTTCGGTCATGAAGCATTTGTACTAGTACATATGTATATGTAATACGTATAGTAAATATGTATATGTGTATCAAAAAATTGTGCTGTATTAAGATAGTGGCATAATCTTCCTAAACAAACGTTTCTTTTTAAACAGTAAACACGTGTTTTAAACGGGTTGTTCCCAATAATGCCCATCATAGAAAATGTAGTGGTTGGACTTATGTTCCTATTAACTTATGATAAGGAAACTTACTGTTGTCAGAAAAATAGAACAATGTTGGTTGCTGATTAAATTTAATAATAATCAGAGTTAATAATCAATGAGTAAGTGACCAACAGTATCGTTCAAATGTTTGTATATCTATCGGACCAAACTGCGTGGTCATCAGTCCGTAGCCTACAAACTACTTAAACCTAGGTAAACTAACCTAAGGACAAACACACACACCCATGCCCCAGGAAGGACTCGAACCTCCACTTGTGTCTAAAATAAAATTACATTACAACTATTGCAGTGTATTCGAACAGTTTTCCTGCTATTTATATGCCCAGAATGTTAATATGAACTAGATGTGCCTACGGGTCATATTACGAACAGGATCTCCTAATAACGTCCACTTGCAGGGGTTAAATATTTTCTTAAAATTATGATATTAATTCCATAAACTTTCCATTTTAATTTATTTTTGAATTGAATATAGTTGTATGATGTTGCACGTACGACCTCTGAATATTACCATTAACACATACTCCATACGAAATTTCTAAACGTTAGGTGGGCCTTATTTGATTCACGTACCTTACAAATATCATCGAAATGCTGCTTCACGTAGTACATGTTATTTAATGCTTATAAACGCAGCAACAGGCCTATTTCGGCTCTGTAGCCATCATCAGGCTATGTCCATATTGCAGTTTATGTCGATAACTGCATATAACTGCATCTAAATATTCTTTTGATTGTATTTATATTACTTCTTGTATGACAGGTTATTAATGTATTATTACTATTCTGATCTCTGTATTTCACAGATTCTCCATAGATGCTCTATGGTTTCAGATAGAGGATGTATCAAATACAAATGTCATAATAGTAATACTACATTAATAACCTGCCATATAAGAAGTAATATAAATACAATCAAAAGAATATTTAGACTGCAATTATATGCCGGTATCGAAATAAAATTTTACCTCCACGATGCAATATGGACATAGCGTGGCGGTGGCCATAGAGCCGAAATAGGCAGGCCTATTGGTGTGTTTATAGGCAATAAATAACATCTACCACGTAAAGCAGCGTTTCGGTGTTATTTGTTTTATCAATATGTAATTAAAAAACATACACAATACGGCAGGTCCAAATGAAATGAAGTTCTTTCCATTTCATTATAAAACATAGAACTTTGGAAAAACATACAAAATAAAGCTTTATTACACTCGTTAGAATCATGCAACAAATTTTGCATTTTGCAAATGGATTTCGATAACAATCAATCGATCTTCGAGTGGATAAATTATTTATTTATTTAATTTTGCATCTGTCTTCATGATAGGTTTAACGCGGCTTGTCACCAATTTCTCCACTTCAGAGTATCACTTGCACACTAACTCCTCAATTGCATCGACACCTACATCCATATGCTGCAAGCGACAAAACCATTTCACCTCGTGAGTAAGACGTATGAGACAGGCGAAATACCCCCATACTTTAAGAAAAAATGTAATAATCCACATTCCAAAGAAATCAGGCGCAGACAGGTATGAAAAGTACAGAACCATCAGTTTAATAAGTCATGATTGCGAAATTTTAAGACGAATTATTTACAGAAGGCTGGAAAGGCTGATAGATGCTGACCTTGGGGGAAGATCAGTTTGGATTCAGAAGAAATGTAGGAACACGGGAGGTAATACTGACTTTACGTCTTATCTTAGGGAATATATTAAAAAGAGGCAAAGATAAACTTCTAGGCTTAGTAAATTGGGAGAAAGCTTTTGACAATATTGATTGGAATACACTCTTTCAAATTCTGAAGTCAGCAGAAATAAAATATAGGGAACGAAAGTTTATTTAGAAGTTGTACATTAAGCAAATAGCAGTAATTAGAGTTGAAGGACATGAAAGGAACGCAGTGGTTAGGAAGGGAGTAAGACAGGGTTGTAGCCTTTCTCCTATGTTATTCAATTTGTACATTGAACAAGCTATAAAGGAAAGCAAGAAGAAATTTGGAGAATGAATTAGAGTTCAGGGTGAAGAAATAAAAACATTGCGTTTTTGCCGATGACATTGTAATTCTGTCAGAGACAGCAAAGGGCCTGGAAGAGCAGTTCAACGGAATGGGCAATGTATTGAAAGGTCCATATAAAACGAACATTTTACAAGAGCAATAAAATCAGACATGCTGAAAGGTTAAGTAAGGAAACAATAAATGTGGTATATGTGTTTTGTTTCTTGGGCAGTAAAATCACATATCATGCTCGCAGTACAAAATTGCTGAATGGCAATGGGAAGTAAAGCGTTTTTAAAAAAGGGGAGTCTGAATGCCCTGTCTCGCCAATGTTAAATTTGATAACTTTATGTATCTTTTTCTCTGGAACTCTTATCTATTGCACTTTGAAATGTTGGCAGCTATTTTCAGCATATATTGTTAGCTCACTGAACTAGAACCAATCTTCTCTTTTTTGTTGGTATAATATTTGTTTTTTTACCATTAAGACATTTTTATTGGTAAAAGCTTAACATAAATTTCCCTGGTTCAGAGAATATGCCGGATTTTGTTTTGATTGTATTTCAGTGCCGTCTTTTAACTGTTTTATACCATTTCTGAAAATTTGAATGTTTTTGGTTTAGTGGTTTCTTAAATAAAGGTACATGTAACACTATAACTGCCAAATGCCAGAAAATGACTATCAATGTATGAAATAACAGAATCACTGACTACCCATTTAAAAGTTTATATGTCAACAAATACAGTCTTAGGTACTCGAGTCCATATCAGGTTGTTGGACGACTCGCATTGTTTCTGGGTACAACCATGAAATCCAGCGGAAAGATCAAAGATTCTATAACGGAAAAGCGAAATCCACAGCCTTCTATATGTAATATTTCCGGAATTTTGAAAGATTTAAATGCGTAAACAACCTAAGTTCGGTAATTTTCCAGGGCGCACACATAATTTTTAAGAATTAAATAAAAATACTTCCTATTAAAATTTCTTAACAAATGTTGCACCATTTTAAACAGAAAAATTATATACATGTGACTCTCGTCTTTAGTACATGTCAGAAAGAACAGAAGGCTCTTTTGATCCAGCAGTTATTATCTATTCATACTCGCGGAATGTATGACATTAACCCAGATCGCGCGGAAATATTTTTGGTTTAATTTTTTACTCAGAAGCTATTAATTACCTTCATATGACTGCACAAGATCGTTGTAAGTGATTTTTTTTTTCACTTTTCTACCATTAGTTTTGCAATACTGCCCTTCTTTTTGGAAAGACGTGAAAATGAATGTTTTAGAATTTTAATCTGACGAATCATTATTATTAAAACAGCATTTAAGATGATCTATATAAACATAAATGTCTCCAAAATTGTAGAACGTTCAAAAAATACACACAGAACTACGAGGAAGTCTTGAATATTATATGAATCTCAACTTCGCAGCCATATCCAACCACTCTGTAATTGACAATACAAGCTAAAATTGATCCGCAATGGAGCCGGCTACTCAAAGAAATTTTATACGACACTGTACACGAATTTAAATATAATTTAAGAAACCCTAAGACGGTTTTTCGTCTCTATTATGTCCAAGACATTGAAGATGAAGGTGAAGCAATGAATTAAAATTTGTGATGCGGTGGTTTAACAGTAAGACGTCTGCCTGGTAAACATGGAGGTTCGGGTTCGATTCCCGGCCGCATCACAAATTGTAATTCATTGCTTCGCCTTCAGCTTCAATGTCCTGTACACGAATTCTTACACACAAGAATGGAAAAGTAAGCTGCCGTTCTCGTCCTTCTGGAAGGAAGTCAGCGCTAACTGGGTTAACTGCGAATGGGTAAAGTTGAAAATGTGAACCCAGCCGGGACACGAACCCGGGTCTCCTGCTTTCTAGGCAGGTGTGCTGACCTCTACGCCACTGCAGTGCGGAGGCGATCCTAGGTCCTTACTCTTACGGGAATTAGTTTACTACGAGGCGCGTCCAGAAAGTAAGTTCCGTTTGGTAATAAAATGAAATTGTACACAGATAGAGAAGAAATTTTTATTGCACAAAATTCTACAACTCTTAAACTACTTTTCCACATAACTCCCGAAATTTTGCAGGCATTTGTCATAGCGTGGCACCAGGTATTGTATACCTTCTTCATAGGTATCTGCCGCCTGTGTCTTCAACCAGTCATTGGTGAAGTGAAATTTGGGGGAAATCCATAGCGAGAGCACTAATTGTAAACCTACGTGTTTCCTGGATCTTGTTATCAATCGAACCAGTTCTTCTGTAACCAAAGGTGGACGCCTACTTCGTTCTTCATCGTGCGCATCACTACGCCCGCCATTGAACTGTCGGACCCATTTTTTCACCATCGAATCACTCATCGCATTTGGTCAGTAAACATCGCAAATTTGCCGATAAATTTTACTTGGTTTCACTTTCCTCGCATTCAGAAACCGAATCACCGACCTGATTTCACAGGCGGCGGGATTTTCAATCAACGCCGACATTTCAAACAAGCACAACAAAGCGTACGTAACTGACAGCGATCTCCAAATGGCGCACGTTCTTCTCTTTGATACACATCGTCTACAGCGCAAGTGCGAAACTTGTTGTTCAAATGTTTGTTAAGCTTATGGGACTTAACTACGGGGTCAGCAGTCCCTAAACTTACAAACTACTTATGAACAACTTACAAACTAGGACGGCACAAATATCCATGCCCGAGGGGGGATTCGAACCCCCGACCGTAGTGGCCGTGCTGACCGTGACTGGAGCGCCTCAGTCACCTCGGCCACCGCGGCCGGCAAGTGCGGAACTGCAAATGTACAAATGTTTGTAGAGTCTATGGGACTTAAACTACGGGGTCATCAGTCCCTAAATTTACAAACTACTTATGAACTAGCTAATCCTAAGGACGGCACAAATATCCATGCCCGAGGGGGGATTCGAACCCCCGACCGTAGTGGCCGTGTAGTCCGTGACTGGAGCGCCTCAGTCCCCTCGGCCATCGCGGCCGGCTGTGGAACTGCAATCGCAGCGCTGCAGCGGAGTTAAATTGAAACGGAACTTACTTTCTGGACGCGCCTCGTATAACTACGAGCTTGACATCGAGTGGGCAGGGGTGAATTTGATGATTTGTGTCTGACGGGAGGCGTACTAGAGTGATTCTTGCAGGTGTGGCGATCGCTGTGTGGTGCAGAGGTCAGCGCAAATGTTTAGACAGCAGGAAACCCGGGTTCGAGTCCCGTGTGGGTACACATTTGCACCTTTACCCATTCGCAGTCAAATACATTTCGTGAAATGAATTAAACAGAGAACTTTATTTTAGAAGCTTAAAAGCGGAAAATATGATTTTTTGTGGCATTTCAACTCCCTTTATATCGTAGCGCCTAGGAATTGGAGCACATTATCTGGACCTGGATGGGCCGTGAAGGTTCCCGAGTACTGTCACCCCAATAGCGGGCACGTGCTTGTACTTTATACGCTTGTGAAGCGCACGCGCGGAGCCCGCGAGCGGCCGGCAGGTGTCGGCAGAAATCTCCGAGGTACCTGCAGAAGCGCTGCCGGTGGCGCCGTGGGGAGCCGCTACCAGAGGAATTCAATTGCGACGGCGCGGCGGCGGTGCAGCGCGGCGCGGCGCGGCGCTGAGAAATTTCATCGCGCCTCGCCAGCCGCGTCCGATCGGCCCCCCGAGGGCACTAGCAGCGGCGGCGGCGGCGGCAGCGGGGCGCACAACAGCCAGGGCCGCCGACGCACTACACACGCTCTGCTACACACTCCACACCAGGTGCACCGACCGGCTCACACTCTCTTAGCGCGACACCGCTGCATCGCGACTGGAGTAGCGGCTCGAATCATCACTGTTATTATTATTATCGTATAGTTCTTGTCACCCACCATATTAAACTATTGTCACTACAGTACGTAGTACTTGCGTTGTTGTTGTGGTCTTCAGTCCGCAGACTGGTTTGATGCACCTCTCCACGCTACCCTGTGCAAGTCTCTACATCTGAGAATACGTTCGGCAACCTACATCATTTTGAATCTGTTTACTGTATTCGTCCCTCGGTCTCCCTCTACGATTTTTACCCCACACGCTTTCTTCTAATGCTATGTTGACAATTTCTTGACGTCTCAGAATGTGTCCTACTAATCTATCCCTTCTCTTAGTCAGGATGTGCCAGAAACTCCTTTTCTCCCCAATTCTGTTAAGCACCTCCTCATTAGTTACGTAATCTACCCATCTGATTTTCATCATTCGTCTGTAGCACCACATTTCAAAAGTTTCTATCATCTTTTTATCTGAACTCCTTATCGTCCACGTTTCACTCCCATACAATGCTACACTCAAGACAAATGCTTTCAGAAAGGACTTCCTAACACTTAAATTTATATTGGTTGTCAACAAGTTTCGCTTCTTTAGAAACGCTTTTCTTCCAAAAGCCATTCAGCTTTTTATATCTTCTTTACTTCGGCCATCAGAAGTTATCTTGCTACCCAAATAACAAAAATCATCTACTACTTTTATTGTCTCATTACCTAATCTAATTCCTTCAGCATCGCCTGGTTTTCTGACACTACATTCCATTATTTTCGTTTTACTCTTGTTCATCTTATATCTTCCTTTCAAGACACTATCCATTCCATTCAATTGCTCTTCCAGATCTTTTGCGGTCTCTGACAGAATTACTATGTCGTCGGCAAACCACAGTATTTTTATTTCTTCTCCCTGCACTTTAATGACCTCTTCAAATTTCTCCTTCCATTCCTTCAATGCTTGCTCAATGTACAGATTGAACAACATTGGGGAAAGGCTACAACCCTATCTTACTTCCTTCCCAACCTCTGAGTCCCTTTCTTGCCCTTCGACTCTAATAACCGCTGTCTGGTTTTTGTATAGGTTGAATATAATTCCCTCCCTATATTTTACCCCTGCTACCTTCAGAATTTAGAAGAATGTATTCCAGTCGACACTGCCAAAAGCTTTCTCCAAATCAACGCTAAAAACCTAGGTTTCCCTTTCCTTAGCCTATCTTCTAAGATAAGTCGCAATGTAAGTATTGCCTCCCGTGTTCCCCCATTTCTCCTAAATCCAAACTGATCTTCCCCGAGGCCAGATTCCACAAGTTTTTCCATTCGTCTGTAAATAATTGGTGTTAGTATTTTGTAACCATGACTTATTAAACTAATAGTTCTGTAATTTTCACACTTGGCTGCACTTACTTTCTTTGGAATTGGAATTACGATATTCTTCTTGAAGTCGGAGGGTATGTCCCCTGTCTCATACATCTTGCATACCAAGTGATACAATTTTTCCACGACTGGCTCTCCTCACGATATCAGCAATTCAGACGGAATATTATCTACTCCAGGGGCCTTCAGAGGATAAAAATTTGTGTATGAATAGGATCTCCCGTCACAGGGTCAGGTCCAGTGATTTAAGACATTCAAGTCCTGCTTCACTTATATTGTGAAGACCTGCCAACCCCTCAGTCAAAGAACGCGTGGGGGCAGCCTATAGCTATGTGGTCCAAAGTTTCGGTGTCTACTGCGCAATCAAAT
Organism: Locusta migratoria; assembly: GCA_026315105.1. NCBI lineage: Eukaryota > Metazoa > Arthropoda > Insecta > Orthoptera > Acrididae > Locusta > Locusta migratoria. Next base: position 362,011,683 of record CM048746.1, on the reverse strand, counting down.
GACTGATCTAGTGTCATTCCCCATTTGTACTTCCAATAATTACATCTACCCACTCCTACATCAACATCTACATAGATGCTCTGCAAATAAAATTTAAGTGCTTGGCAGAGGGTTCATTAACCACTTTCATTATCTTTATCTACTGTTCCATTTTCTAACAGCGCACGGGAAGAAAGAACACATTAATCGTTCCGTTTTCGACCTGATTTATTTTACTGGGATGGTCATGTCTCCCTATGTAGGTGGGTGCTAGCAAAATATTTGCACATTCATGAGTCGGTGATATTTCAGACATGTGTCGGAATGGGAGATAGACATCTAAAAAATAGCTTAAATGTTGTCACTCTGTATAACAAGTTTCACTGTAAAGTAGCCTCTCGCTCGCTCTTAGTGAAGAGGCAACAGAGCTGGCTAGCACCTGCCTCGCGGCGCCAGCTTTCAGTCGCGGCTGGACCAGGGAAGCGTGCTCCGGCCTGGACCGTAACAGGCCGGGAGTGTGCAGTGGGTGGGCTTTATGGGTTGCCCCGCCCCGCACACACCGCTATTCAGTTACAGGGCGGGCGCAGTAAGCCGCGCGCTGCTAATACATTCCATTATCGCGCGCCAATAAATAGCCCAGCAGCCGCCGACGCCGAGGCCGAGGAGCCGGGGTGGGAGTGGGAGGGCGCGGCGAGCGCTAATGTTGACTGATGGCTGGCCGCGCTGCTGCCCGGCCTTCCACTGCCTGCGGGGGCAAGGCATCTCCTGGCGCCACCTGCACAACTGTGGGACTGCAGGTGCTGGACGTGGTACATAGGTAGTACCAGGAACCTTCTTAAAAACCAGAGCCGTATAGAAAACAGAGGGCGACAAACGCAGAAATTTCTCAGGGGACAAGTCTTGAGACAGGTGTCATTATACAGGGTGTTACAAAAAGGGACGGCCAAACTTTCAGGAAAGATTCCTCACACACAAAGAAAGAAAAATGTTATTTCGACATGTGTCCAAAAACGCTTAATTTCCATGTTAGAGCTCATTTTAGTACTTCTCTTTAAATGTAAATTGAAATAATTCGTGCAGACAATTGTCAAAATACCCAATGGTACTGCACTTAGTCGATTCACCGCCAGTTGGCCCAATTGAAGGAAGGTAATGTTGACTTCAGTGTTTGTGTTGACATGCGACTATTTGCTCTAAGTACTAGCATCAAGCACATCAGTTATTGTTGTTGTTGTGGTTTTCATTACGTAGACTGGTTTGATGAAGCTCTCTACGCTACCCTGTCCTGTCCAAGTCTCTTCATCTGAGAATATGTTCGGCAACCTACGTAACCTACGGCAGTACGTAGCATCAACTGGTTAGTGTTCATCACCAACGTGGCTTTGCAGTCAGTGCAATGTTTACAAATGCGGAGTTGGCAGATGCCCATTTGATGTATGGATTAACACGGGGCAATAGCCGTGGCGCGGTACGTTTGTATCGAGACATATTTGCAGAACGAAGGTTTCCTGACAGGAAGACGTTCGAAGCAATTGATCGTCGTCTTAGGGAACACGGAACATTCCAGCCTATGACTCGCGACTGGGGAAGACCTATAACGACGAGGACACGTGCAATGGACGAGATAATTCTTAGTGCAGTTGACGATAACCCTAATGTCAGCGTCAGAGAAGGTGCTGCTGTACAAGGTAACGTTGACCACGTCACTGTATGGAGTGTGCTACGGCAGAACCAGTTGTTTCCCTACCATGTACAGCGTGTGCAGGCACTATCAGCAGCTAATTGGCCTCGACGGGTACACTTCTGCGAATGG